>JAXCHB010000035.1:6555000-7820000 GCA_036926305.1 Uropetala carovei
CTAAATGAGTTATTTTTCATTTGCTCACTATGTATCAACGAATATGTTGTTAGATAAATACGCAAATTATTTAGCTATCATTATTTAAGAAACTAAATTTAAAAAATCTGATGTGGCCAACACATGACTTTCTCCATATTTGGGGTAGAGATATTAAAATTATTATGAATAATATTACAAGGCAAAATTATTAATTCGTATCGTAAAAGAAGACACGTCCTTGTTGCCGTAAATTACGTATATTTTGAATGTTTACAGAATTCACCGCTACATGGTGTTGGCGCTGTATTCTGGTATTAAGATAAAGCGAAATATATCCGAAATGGATGGTTCTACGAAAATTAGTTTCAAACAAAACTTGGAAGGAATATTATTCTCTACAACTTTGGTCCTTACGAAGATTACCAATAACGATGTTTTTAAGGAGATATTTAACGGAAACCGAAAAAACGGTTATTTATAAATAACTCCTAAACAATAACTCCTATAGAAAATTGTTTCAAATGAAAACTGTAGGAAATTACATTCTCTATAACTTTTGTTTAGAATTGTATATACAATAATGATGTTTTAACGAAGAAATATCGCAAAAACCGAATCCGGTTTAGAATAAACCTCGACTTCCGGTTATCCGTTATTGTCCAAAAACTAATCAGTTCTTTATGCTCATGTTAAAGTGTTATATATGAAGTTTGGTAACGATATGGCATGTACTTTTTGAGTTAGAGCGCCCACAATAACATACACACACAGACATCATTCCGAAAATAGTCTAAACGTGTTCTAGGGACCTCAAAACATGTATTTCCGTTGAAATCTCGAAGTCGATTTTTTTCATGAATACAATACTTTCCCATTACTACGTATGGAGAAAGTAAAAACCATGTGCTTTTTTAGATTAAAATAATCGATTCGTGGAATGACATCGCAAAAAGATAGCTTTCTTTCTTCTCGGATCTTCCTTCGTGGTATGAAATATGTACATTGTTTTCATTCCCCTGTCTCTCCCTCCCCTTCTCCATCTCTCCCTATTTCTCTCCGTCTCTTCTTATCCGTCCCTTACTCTCCCTCTTCCTCCCTCTCTCTCTCTCTCACTCTCTCTCTCTCTCCATCCACTTCTCTCCCCTCTCCTTTACTTTTTAAAATAAATAGTAAATAGTACAGGTAGTCCCCGCTTAACACGAGAAATACGTTCCTAAAAAGTGTTGCGTTAAGCGAATTCGCGCTAAGCTAATGCATAAATACCATAATAAACCACGTAAAAGGTTAGGGTTAGAGGAGGAGAGAGAGCGTGCGAGAAAGCAGAGATTTAATGGATTACAAGCATTAATGTGCATTTTACTTACGTTTTTATGCGTCAAATGTGATAACCAATACAGTGTAAATACAATACAATGCATAAAAAATATACGTAAGACTTAAATAAAGTATAAACAAGGCGACGTGTGCTAGTTCCACAGGTCCTTTAGAATCTAAATGCTATAAATTATCTACTATTTTACGGATACATATAAATTAATATATACGTTCCATTGATGGCATTATTTTTTTATTTTTTCACGTAATGGATCGTGTTGCAAGTCGCGTTAAAACGGGAGCTCTTTCGTGTAAAGTGAACAGGTAAATCGTGCTAAAGCGAATTTCGAGTTAAGCGAACTAGTGTTAAGCGGGGACTACCTCTGTACTTGTTTCCATGGCGTCAGAATTTCTCGTCGTTAAAATTACGAAAAATTCCCGTTTTTTTCTGGTATTAAAAGAAAGTAATAGGAACACAAGAAGTTGCCTTCGGAGAGCCTACAACTTAAACGAAATGCGAAGAGCTGCAGACAGTTTCGAGCGCTTAAAAAGTTTTTGTATTACTGTAATGTATTCTGTATCTCCTGTTGCCACCCTTGTTATTTTTGTTCGTAACCAGCTACGATCAGTTTGATCTCAACATGAGGCTGTGAACCGGAGCTGCTAGATGTTTCTCAGTTCATCAGCTGTGAGATGATTATTGTTGTAGGCGTTATCCTCAACTCATGGGAAGAAGTCTCAATATGCCAATTTTCACGTTCCTAGTTCTTTCATGTTTTTTGTTTGAGAAAAATTTGGTTAAAGGAATGCTCGTTATAGAAACAATAGATACACATTTTTAGCACGTTTTCTTAAAAGAAAAAAACGTGGTCATGTGATAACTGTCCGTTCGTCCGTCTGTGGAAAATCAAGTATTTTTGTTTCAAGAGATATTTGGACGTTTCTTTTTGGATTAGATAGCACTTACCAATTTATGAATTTTCCCGGTAGTTCATGTATTTTCCGCTAGGTGGCCTCAAAGTCGGAATTTTTCCAAAGTTTTAAATGGTATTATAGCCCAACTTCTAGATAAATTTGTAAAATTCTTTTTGAGTAAAATCAATCTATTACTTCTGCTTTGATTAGAACTTCCCAGTAGTTCATAGTTCCCGCTAGGTAGCTTCAAATTCGGAAAAGTCAAAACTTTGAAATGGGATCGGAGGTAAACTACTGAAGCTCTCAAAGATGAGAAAGTTTAGTGAGGATATACATTCCAATAGTACGGTTTTTTTCCCTTTCCAAAGGGGGAGACAAACCAGAGCCCTGAAAATCTGAAAGAAAGTCTCTTACTTTAGTAAGGATATTTAATTTTTTTTGATCAAAGACATAAAAATGAAATTTCCATACGAACGTCGCCTTCCAGTTCGTTTGAAACGTCAAATTTTATCCATTAATAACTGAACTTTATGGCCGATCCCTTTGAAGATATGATAGTAAAGGCCTTCCTGAATTAGCATTCCCTGGCCGAAAAAATCCCCTTTACGAACCGAGAGTTTAAACATTTAAATGAGGCACATCTCTTAAGAATTTCAGGTAAACCTTTCTCTCGGAAGGAAATGAAGCTTTAATAGCCGAAGAGTGACGGATAGGTCGCCTGTTCCGTGAACCTCGCTTCCCTCTTCTTCCTCCGAGCGATTATATTTATGTGGCTCCTCTGACGTGTCCTCCACGGGTCGACGAGTGCGGCAATCGTCACGCCCGCCGCACGCAAGGCACGCCCCTAAGCTGCATGGGAGGGAGAACGAACGCTATATAGGAAGGGAGAGGAGCAGTGCATTTCGGGATCGCCGTGACGTCACGCCATAACTACTCCGCCTCCCTCTTTCTTCACTCTTTCCCGTTCTCTATCTCTCTCTCTTTGTGCCCTTCCATTTCTCGCTTCCTCCTGTTGCTCACCCTTTCTTTTATATTTCGTATTTCTCTTTCCGGCATGCATCTTCATTATCTCTTCGCTTCTTTCAAGGCACCATGCGGGAGAAGGTCTTTAAACATCACACGATGAGAAGGTTCAACTGTACACCGATTTGTAGAAAACTTGAATTAAAAAAAATGTAATCCAAGTACAGACATAAAATCGTTTACTTTATCAAGCGATCTGGTTTACTCCATTATTTTCTAGCTACACGATCACTTCTTTGCGTCGAAACTATAACGTGAGCTCGATAAATTACTAATCTATTATAAAGATGCGTTAAAGGTATGTAATCCTCTCAAATAAACAAACGAAACTACTCTTGGCGCCATAGAATTTTCGATTTAGAAAAAAATTGCATTACTGGCCTTCATTAATGAATATTATGTAGCACTATCATAAAATATTATATCTAGTTATTCCTGTTTATTATTATTCACAATTTTATTTTTAACGACAAAAAGTTAAAAAAACGGTATGTTAACTTTCTTGACAAAATAAAAAATAAGGAGGCGTTGATTTATTAAAAAGTTTCTAAAAATTTATAAAAATCGAATTCGAGATTTTGATTAATATGCTCGTGCTCTCGGCAAAACGATTTTTACTATTTCGTCTGTCCGTAGTCTATCGTCTGTGCGCAGCTCCAGAGAAAAAGTGGTTTAACAGGACCTGCAGAAATCTGTAATAGTTTCCTAGTTCAAAGGTAACACACAGTGAAAAAACGGAAAGTATTTATTCATATTCAATTACTCAAAATCGGCATTAAGGATTTCGATTTGAATTCATACAGTTTTGGTTTTCAATATGATGCAAACCATATTTTGCAGAACATTAATATAGATGGTACAGTGGCATTAAAAAGGATCGTCCTTTTCACCTAGCTACCGCCAAGCTGTCCACATCAGTCCACAACTAGCAAAATTATCGTGTGGATAGGAAACGCATGAATATCAGTTAATGGACTGTATGTTGCGCCGATTTCTCTCCTTTTCATAATTTTTTTAAACTTCAACCACCGTTCCTATCTCGCATTTTCCCACCATACCCTTTTAACCCATTTTCCTCTTCTCATCCTCTCTCTTCTCCTTATCATACCTTTTCTTATTAATATATATCAATGTGTTACAAATAGAGCACACTGGCCAGAAGATAACAGTACGATACAATTTCTATGTGTGTGTGTGTGTATATATATATATATATTTTGGGCAACTAGGTGTTGAAGGAAACCCAGTGAACACTTACCGGAAGTAGAGCCGCTGGGGTGTTGGAGAGACACATTTGTAGAGGTTAGAGCTTTCGGGATGATCCCTTCGTCAGCACAAGAGAGACATATATATATATATATACACACATACATACACATATATACGTATACATATACACGCGCGCGCGTAAATATACCTATAACTAATTTCTATGAGTCATTTCCGAGTATTTTCAGGGTTCAATCCCTATATTGCTGCACCCATTCACTTTTTTCTCTATTTTTCTATCCCACTGCCCTATCCATTTCCATCTCGTCCATTCCTTCCCCCTTCCCTTTCTCTCAGACCTATTCATCAACCTCCCCCCCCTCCGTCTCTCCAATTCTCTCCTCCTCAGTCCCCACTTTCTCTATCCACGTGCTTAACGGTCTATCTCGCTCCGGATCCAAGCGCAGTCAACCCTAATAAGGTCGCACCCGTCCTCAGAGTGGAGATATTGTGCCTGTGTGGCTGAGGGACGGAGAGGGATGGAAGATTCTCAGCCGTGTATCATAGGTCACGGCAAGAGTGAGTGACGTGTTTTTGGTGCAGGTGAACGCACTCAATTACAACCGAAAAGGAGTTTGAGACTCGTTAGGCGAAACTCGATTCATGAAAAGCGCACTGCTTCTAAAGGGAGGTCGACTTAATTAATTTCACAAATTCAATCAAAATTGACGCGATTTAAATTAAATAATGACACGCGTATTATTCAAATGCCGAATTAATTTCTCGCAACGTGAGATGGTACGAAAAAATTATTTAAAATATTTTTAATTAATATTTCACGAAGTATTCGTGTGCGCGTGGTACGAAAAGTTAAATTTGATGGGAAATATACTGAGATCAGCAACCTATGGCACGCGTTCTAAAAGATGGCATGTGAAGAGATTGTACATGGCACGATATTTCAAAGAAGAGTTACAAAAAATACGTATTTAAAAGAAATTTACTTTTATTTCGTTTGCATATATTTCGTATTGTAATGACGCCGAATTATACTACTAAAATATAAGAATCATTTCTGCGTTATGGAAAAAAATATTTGAAGGGAAGCTCGCGAGTAGGGCCACAGATACCGAATATTGATATAGACACTAACCCAACTCAATGGAATAACGCTGCCAACCCGTTCACTAGTGCAATTGGGAAATCTGGTGGCTGGTTGAAAGAAACGAGTATAAATGTCGAGACTATAAATAATTCCGACAACAGAGTATCCGCGTGAATTATTAATAACCCAATATGTAGAAACGCACGACTAAAAGCCAAGGAACTCGTCCTATTTACGAGAGTTCAACATAATAAGACGAGAATACGTATCGAAAATTGCATTTGTGAATAATTTTTAAACACTGAGTGATTTTCACAGTGGAAAATACTTCGAATCACCTTTCTCATCAAAAAATACAATAAGTAAAGAAAATTCTTACTTGTTGCTACGGATCGTTGGAAAATTCATAGATTAATAAGAGTTATCTAATATAAAAAGAATTTTCCAAAATAGTTTACGGTCCACAGACAGAGTGATCACATTGGCACGTTTGTTTTCCTTTTAAGAAAACGTACTAAACAATAAAAATGTAAAAAATTAGTAAAGTGATGCGGGAGAAGCTAAATATGAAGAGAGCTTATCGTATTTAGTTTAAACCATCTTGCAAGCGAAAAGAGTGAAGGATAGAGAATGAGGGAAATGCAGGGAGGAGGGTGCGAAAGAAGAGGGAGGGAAAAGGGAAAAGCGAGAAGAGAAGACGAGGAGTTAAGGAAAAGGTAGTGGGATGGAGCGAATGAGACCTCCATTTTCCCAGACGTCCGTAATTGGTATCCCAAAACGTCACCCTTAATGGATTCTCCGATCAAAACCTTCCCGGGGCGGACAGATTTGCAGAAGCAAACGTGGAAACTTCAATCCGTCGCTGCCTAATGGAATATTTTCTTATGTTCGTCACCGCGCGAGGAACGCCGCCGTGTGGTCATCGCGTCACGGAGCGCAATTAATGCAATCGGCTCGACCCAAATTGCGTGCTTAATTTACGTCTGAGGGATTTGAGAAGGGGTGAGATATGACTCGAAATAAAACTTCTTTTCCCTACGACCTGCGAGTTAAAAATCTCTCTCAGATGGCTCTTGCGTAAAGAGTTGAAATACAAGCTCGAAAATAGCAGGTAATTTAAGAAAAACTTTTCGAAAAATGGTTTTTCTCAGAACTTGATGCCATTTAATATTTCCTCGCGTGACCTACTATCATACCTTCACCTTAATTTAAAACTAATCGAAGAAAAAGTATTTTTTTAAATTAGGAGAATGGTTTCCGCAATACCATCCGAGTATTTAAGTTTACTTAGCTTTTAATAACTATCACGATACTTTCATATCAGGTCTTGTCTATTAAATTTAACTAAGGCTATCAGTATATTACATCTATTTTATCAATGCTGTCCATGAACACAGAATAAAAACTTGGAAAACTTCCACGGAAAATACGAAATCATCAGGTATTTTAGGAAACCAGTCGCAATAAAATAAATTCTGTGTGGAAGTTCACAAAGTGTTTTGCTCCGTAATTATAAGTATTCAAGTCTACAAATTAACGTTTCTTATTAGTGGTAAAATAATTTATCCCTTGAAAATGGTATTTTGTGACATTCATTATTTTACTTGTTTATCATTTAAATTATAAAAGGAAGCAATTGGGGTATTTTACACTTCTCAATCGACTTTATATATTCCTGTTGGCCAGTCGTTTTTTTTTATAACTCCCACCATTCTTCTTTCGATTGCTTACTTTGTCACAGAGTACACCTCTGAAGACACGCGCGATCAAATTCCATTTACTTTTCTCAATAGCCACCGACGGGAGAACCATTTTCATAAACGATCGTTCAACTTCTTCCGTTTGTTTTCCTCGCGATCCATTTCACGTCAGATTCATTGCTTTCCTTGCGTTTTTTTTTGTTTATCTTTCTTAAGTATTTCCTCAAAGAACGTATTTGGCACCTAGTTCATTCGACAAGCACTCTTCAACAATTTCTTGATCTCCGTTCCCTTTAAATGCCCCCTTTTCTCCCTATTTCGTTTTAGATATTCCTCTGGTGCGATTTTGATCAAAAAATATTTATCTACAAAATATTCAGGCCTTATTCAATTTCAAGAACAAACTAAATGGTGTTTTTGTCTCCTTCATAAAGTAAAACTCGACAACATTAAAAACGATAGACACCGCTAAAAGTCTCATATGTATATATGCATAGCTGTCTTCACAAATTCGCACGCTGAACACAATTCCATATATATATATATATATATTCGATTCTATTCGATTCGATATTACCCGATAAAAATAAATAAAAGTATGTTGAGATTTTATCAATCTCGATTACACGAATACCTTATTAAACTTCCTCGACATTATCTGACCCTAAAATGATATTTATTAATTTCGCTCAAACATTTCAAAAACATAATATCCTGAAATGATGACGACACCTGAGGAACGGAAGGAGAGCTCAAAACAATTGAAAGTGATCGGCCGTTTGCCCCGGGAGAGTGCAGCGGACGACTGCAAAACAGATGGTTGTGAGTCACACCGAAGTAGGGGGATGCTCCCATCAATCAAGCCCTTTCTCCTCCACTCTCTCTCTCCTTTCTCCCTCCTTGTACCCCTCCCAGCACTTCCACTAACCTATCTACCTCGCAACCTTCCCTTCACTCTATTGCTCCCGACATCTTCCTTGACATAGCCTTTTGCGTGTGCGATAAACGGAATCGCTGGCCAAGACGTTCCTTGGAGCACCTCCAAATGCCCTGCCGCCTCGTCATGCGCTCAAAGCCCACCCGCCCCATCCCCTCCACCATCTCCACACTTACTCCACGCTCTGGTACCAAATCTTTCAGGCTCTCTTCCCTCCCCGACTCCAACGTGCATCGCACGCAGAGCGTCTTTCTTTACTCCCTTCCCATCTGTTTCCTCCGGGTCTATTCAGCTCTCCGCCACTCGCACGTTGCTAAACTTTACGAATTCCTCAAAAATATGCACGTTAAAATTCTCGCCGAAATCGGATTTCTCGCAAGAAAGTTCAGGCAACAATCATGGCGGAGAGGACATTCAGATGATTCATTCCCTCTTGATATCTCATAAAATTTGCGCATAAATATTTCAACGCGTTTGAGAATTTTTTTCCTCGTCAAAAACAAATTTAGGTCGGAAGTTCTATTAGAGAAGGTCTCACATGGGTAGGCACGATCACGAGGATAAAATACGAGAGATAGACTGTAGGACCGAGCGATATCAGGGTTCGTTTTTCTCAAGGACCATACGGGATCATAACATGAGAATGATTCCCGCTTGAGAATTTATTAGGTAGGTTTTGGTGCGCTGCACCAATCTGGTAACTTACAGGGTATTAAGTAGATGTATAACACATGCATTCTTGAAGTTAATTATCGCTAACGATGGGAAATTACTGGTTGAAACGTCGATACACGAGAAGTCGGAGAAATATTCCAAGAAAATTAAACTCTGTATTTATTTCAAGGACGATTAACGACGACAAAATTCTCACGAGGAGCATATATATACATATATATACACACATATATATACACACACAGGACCGGGTCGATGGGTGAGGCGGCGAGGTAACCGCCTCAGGCGCCTCTCGAAGGGGGGCGCCAAAATTTGACAAAAATGAAAACCTATCAAAATAAATTCATAAGGTCAGTGAGGCCAGGGGGCGCCATATTAGATCTCGCCTCAGGCGGCTATACATATATATATGTATGATGTATGTATGTGTGTGTATATATATATATATATATATTATATATAAGTCAGCTAAGTGTGTAAAACGGAACTTCGGAATGAACCTCTCAAAAAGTGAAATCACAAATTTCGATACGATTAAATGCTAAATGGAAAAAGTTCCGATGTTTGTGTGAACCCGCCAAGAACACTATGGAAAGAAAATATTTCTATGTTAAAGTAACGTTTTTGCTTAAAAGCGATTCAGCGAGTTATAACTTGCGAATCCGTCTACCAAAATGCAGGACAAAAATTACACGTTCCGTAATAACTGACGAAACTGTAATACTCATGAGGTACGCATATCGAAAATAAAGTCGATCATAAAACGCTCCATAATTTTTACAACTATGGACATGCTGCATTACCGCAGGCAGAAGACAAAAATATTTTCTGATTCTATGCAGTCAACCACCAACATTCACCGTTTTGATTACTCGTGGAAGGTTTCAGTGTATGCTAATTTTACAATATATAGTTGACTATAAGTGAATTTAGCCCGTGACATCAAGCGTTAAGTTGTATCTGTTAATACGCAAGCAGCGGAGTGGAGAACGTAACCCTCGCGAATGTTGAAGGTTTACCATATTCTTATCGTTTAAGCTTAATTCTTCTCCGCCACGTGGTATAGGTAATCATTATTTGTATAAATAACATAAAGCAATGGATTTCCTTACACGTGCTCCAGAAATCATTCTATCATTTCACTTAAAACATTAGGTATTTAGTATGATTCAATGCAGAACTTGGAGGACTAACCTAAGGCTTTATCTATATCACCCTTTCTCATCCTCAGACATCCAAACCCATTTAGTAACTTCCCACCTCTTCTCGAGTACTAAATTCATCCCTTCCCTACAACCTCATACCGAGCTTTTTATTCCTTAGTGTCTCCGTATTTACCCTCCCTCATAGATGGCAGCGAAGGAGAAAGAATGAACATTAAGAGGGGTGGATGGATATTTAAAGCACCCTCCGTCCACTACCGAAATAAAGACCTGACTCAAATCCAACATAAAAACTCGAAGCTTTTTTGTTCCCCATTTTTCTTCGTCTCCCTATCTTTTTCTCTAGCTACCTGTTCTCTCTTACTACCTCGCCATAGTCGAGACAACGTAGAGAAATCATCGTGTTCGCGAAAAATTCTAACCAGGAATTTTAGTGACAATGCATATGGGTGTCCTCGAGTTCAAAAACAAGTTTCTTTTTGCAATTTGGTTCCTCTCTGGTCGATTGTCGGTAGTCCGCCGTCTACGATTAGCCAGAGCATTTGGTGGTAAAAGTTTTCACGAGAGACACTGTTGGAAGGCACGAAGACACAGTACCTACTTAAAACGCTCAGCTCTAACGCTGAGTAATCGTATTTTTAATTGTCAGTACAAAGTAAATCAGCTCCTTAAAAGCAGGTCTGTTTCGAAGGTATTTAAATGGCCGGCAGGTTTTTCGTGACCTTTAAATGTTAATAACTTGCGAAAGAATGGCCATTGGCGGCTAGAAAAAAATACGTTTCTCATTAATTTTTATATTCTTCCATGCTGCGTTGGTTTCGTCTGAAAATCAGGGGACGAGCTGACTAACTCTCCTTGTTAGTTAAACTATATTACTGGACGAATTTCCGTCAAAATCCTCGATTCTTGAGTGAATGAAATTTTTTCTGGAAAGCTACAAGGGTAATCCTCCATTGTTTCGTGATTTTGTTAATTTAAAGAAGACTTAGATATCATATTTACGAGAAACCGTTCGTTAAAACGTTTATCCCATAATTTTGGAGCAGACTGTGGATTGACGATCGACCAAAGAGGGACAAAATTGCAGAGAGACTTTTTTGGACCCGGGGACATTCACGTGTATTGTTGTGTGGGTTTCGTTGTTTTACTCGTATGGTGTGCGTTCGTTTAGTTTCCAATACTCCATCGCCCGAAACGCGCCTATATCTGATACAGTGTCAAATTGTCTAACACGTTTAATATTGGTGTTAGTTAACTAACAAGGGGAGGACCAGGCATCGATGTCACGAACCGTGACCAAACTTCGCTGGTAGATAGAAAGATAAAAATAAACAGACACGTGCCCCAGCTTTTGGCTCCATAGACACTAGTTCTCAAGAAATCGGGGGTCAAAGTTTATTGAAGATTACTGCGCTCCTAAAAACCTTTAGCGGAGAGCTTATTACTAGGTTGTCAGGGTGATCGAGTGGCTAAGGTGTTAAACTACGAAGATGATGCTTGTTGTTTTGAGGTTCGAATCCCTGTGTTTTTTAAACATTTTTTTGAAAATTAAAAAAAATACATTAAAAAAAATGTTTAAAATTTTTTTTTGTTTATTTGCTATCCTATATAATAAGATTTAAAATATTCGCGTTTGTTTGTTAAAGTAACCTAGAATCGAGATAATAAACTCTTTTCTTGGCTATCAAATCCCATAAAATAGAGAATATTGGCGATTGTTCTTTTAGAAACGTAAAAACGACAGTAAACGCTTTTGTTCACTATATTATCTCATAAAATTTCAAATATTCGCGTTTGTTTGGTAAAGTAACTTAAAATCGAGATAGTAAACGCTTTTCTTGGCTATCCAATCCCATAAGCTAGAGAATGTTGGGGATCGTTCATTTTAGAAAAGTGAAAAAGAGATGAACGCGTTTGTTTGATATCCTATCCAATTTAATCAAAAATATTAGCATTTGTATTATAATTAATATTAATTAGGAGGACAAAGATTTTTTATGTTTGTGATGCATAACAGTCTTTGTTAGTTTGTCTACTTTTTAAGTATACGTCGTATGAGCAACGATCTTTTCCATATACAGTGCGTTTTTTTTCTTCATAGTGTGTGTGCGTACGTGTGGGTTAATACATCTTGTATTCTTGCATTTTGAATTGTCAGTCCTCTCTCCATTAGAATATAAATAATAAAATATTTTGCTAGCTATATCTTCCTGCTGTTCAACAATTCATTTATAAGTTTAATTAAATGTTAATGAATATGCATTATGTAAGCAAGAGGAACTGTTTCTCTCAGGCGTACGCTTACCGTGCATGAATAGCGTAATTTGTTTTTCTTAAAATAATAAACCAAGGTATTTTTCAGAAAAGAGTAAAACTTATGACAAAAAGTATGTACTTCATTGTCAAAAATAAAAAAGCCATTACAGGGATTCGAACCCGAAAACAACAAGCATCATCTTAGTATTTTAGCGCCTTAGCCACTCGACCGGCCTGACAAACTAATAATGAACTCGGGGTTTTAAGGGGCGCATTAATCTTTACTAAACTTTCACCCCCGATTTCTTGGGAAGTAGTGTCTATGGAGCCAAAAGCCGAGACACGTGTCTGTTTATTTTTACCCTTCTATCTACCACCGAAGTCTGGTCACGGTTCGTGACATCGATGCCTGGGCCTCCCCCTTGTAAGTGGACCATAAATTCGATCATAAAGTTTCCAGGAGTAAATTATTCAAATCACGTGATTTATTTATTACTCCTTCGATAAAACGCAAACCGCAAAACATTTTGCGAATTTAGCTCTTTTATCGCTCTAGAAAATGAAAGCCTTTCAAAAAAACTCTCCGAAATGACAGAAACCAATTCGAAATTTCCAACTATACGGTGAGGTCTTTTATAGCTGCTACGGCTAGGAAAATGTGGGAAGCCTTTGAAGAAGTTTGAAAAAAAAATAACGCGAGGATCGATTAGAACGGAAGGCAAAGAATGTTTTCCTTCTTCCACAATGTATTACCCCCTATTTGGAACGCTTCCATACCCCTTTTTTCATTCCTCCTGCCTCGACGTGTCTCGACCTTGTTTTGTTTTCTCGCGATCTTTGTTAATTCAGCCTTGAATTTGAACCCTCGGCCGTTCTTTTTTGAACTTCGACGGGAAAGAGAAATAAAATCGTACAAAATGTGGCGCAAATCACGCCATCCTGAATCCAAGATAACGCAAAATATAACTGTATATTAGATTGGATATTTTTTAAAAATCTATGATAAGAGAAGAAGAAATGTCACGAAAAGGTAAAGTTTTCCCCTGCGAGGTAGGCCTCCGCGCAAGCACACCGCTGAAGAGCGGGCTGCATACTCGCGCCCTTGGCATTATTTCCCCAAATCTTTCATCGCGCGTTAGAAATTGGACAAGAACGAGAAGGAATTCCAGATTTCATTTAAAAGGCTCTCCCTAAGTTTGCAATCCTGCCGCAACGAGGACAAAGGCGCTGACATCCATCCTCAAACCTTTCCCCCACCACTTCCATTCCCTCTCCCTTTCCCCCACCACAGCTCCCAATTCCCCTGCTCTACTGTATATTTCACCAATTCATTCCCATTCTCTTTATCTCTCCCTCAATCTCCAATACATCCCTCCCTATCTCTCCCTCTTCTTTCTCCTCCAATTCTCCCTCCTACCTCCCTATCTCTCTCTCTCTTCCTCCATCTCCCTCTCTCCTTATATACCTGTTCTTGTTTTTCTCATCCCTCTCGCGCCCTCATTCTCCCCTCCTCCATTTCCCTTCCACTCCGACTTATTCTATCCCTCTCTCCCTCCCTCCCCTACATCCTTCTCCATCTTTCTTCCTCTCTTTCTCTCCTCTTACAAATCGTCTTTTACCCCTTTTCACTTCTCTCTCTCTCTCTCTAACGTCCTCTCTTCTCCTGTCCAATTTTCTCTCACCCTTTTCAAAACTCTCTCTCCCCGCCCCGCACCTCGAAGATGCCTTCTTAAAAACCCTTTCCCGTCTCCTTGCGCCACCTCTTTCTTATTTTCAGGGCGTCCGAACCAATTTTAGAGTGCAGAAGAAAAATATTTGGTGGGGTGTGGAGGGGGAGGAGAGCTAGCGAAATGGTTTCGGCGGAAAAAAAATTGAGTCGACGGGAAAATGTGAGGAAGAGTCCTCAGCTCCCGAATTAAATCCCGCCGCCTGAGATGGGTTGACCCTCTTGGATTAAGAAACCACTCCAATCTCGCGCATTTCTTGTTTTTTTTCCTGCTACCTTAGCCTACTTGCGGGATACAAACGGCGAAAGTGAGTACATTTTAGGGATCTCCCGGGTGAAAACGCAACAAATAAAGCGTTTTCCCTTCGAAGTGTGACCCCCAGTTAGTTTCTTCTACTCTCCCATATATAGGAAGAATGTAGTTTAACATAATCTGAAAATAAATACAGGAAAACCTCGTTAATACAAACTGCAAGGGACCTAAGATCTCTCACTTTGTAATAACGAGGGTTGTGAAATGAACATGTCAAAATCAGCTTTCTAATATTTGTTTCATAATTTACTCTAATTAAACTTTAATTAGCCATTTCACACGTTTCTACATAAATTAATATGTTCATGAATATAAAAAAAAGAGAAAAATTATTAATTCTGAAAGAATGAAAATCAGTTGAATTCACAATTAACAAGGACTACGCCAAAGAAAATTTTAAAGGAAATTGTTAATTAAAACAGTCAAGGTTTTCTACAATAAACATTAAGGATTCATAAGATATATAGGATTTAACGAAGGATTAAACAAGCAATAAAAGGTACTCTTATAATTTTGAATTATAAGCTATAAAGATTAGTTTAGAAATGAATGAAAAAATAGTACCAATACTTGTTCATGGGTTAATACACTGGTTAACTTGTATGCTTTACACTGTCTTTAAAAAACAAACTTCTTCTGAACACTTTTTGTTTTATAACTGTTCTTAACAATAGCACAGATCTGATCAAAGGTTACTAGCACCTCACTGCTAACATCACTGCAAGCCAGTTCCAATAACATTCAACGCATTTTGGGCATCGGATTTGTTAGGTAATGTGTGCACAGGTTCTTCTTCATTATCTTATTGTACAACCTCTTCATTATTACGATATAATCTTCACACTGGCAACTGACACTGACGGCTCTGACTCCCCTCTCCGCAAATGACAAGCGACCATGACGCGGCGTGATCGGCATACATTGTACTAACCGTACTGAAAAGTATGGTTATACTATCCATGGCGCAAACATTTACCTTTGTAATACGTATTAACCGTATTTTGTATTAAACGAATTTTTAACAAGAGAATGCCTAATCCCTTTTGAAGGGGAATGAGGTATACTTTGTATAAATGAGAACTTTGTATAAACCGATATTGTATTAACGAGGTTTTCCTGCATCTTATTTATAAAGGGCATTAACCGGAAAAAAATTTGCCAAAATGAACCATATCGCGCAATAAAGGATGCTTCTTTTAAAGTAAATTTTAGCTCACGACTCCCCGAAAAACCTTTGAAAATAAACTGCCAGTATTTTAAGCAACCCAGAGGGAATGCATGCCCGCTATTCTCAAATCACACATCTTTGACCTGCTAAGTAACGAACAGCGTTACTGCGAACGTAAAATGCCCCGAATTTATTTTTCTGGACGAGTAAAAAAAACCCGCACATTAAGATAAAAAAAGCCGCATGAGGCTCGCGAGCCACGGTTTGACAATCCCTATCTTATATGTATCACTTTTACTGGGAGATAATATTTTCCGCACGTGTATACGTATTAATGTCACCAGTGACATTACTTCATGGGCTAAAAGAATATGGATACGAGAAATTTTATTCAGTGTATGTCGCATAGATTTTCCTTCTCCCCATCTCCCTCGGCCTATTTTACTTACTCTCATTTTCTCCCAATGATGACATCCTTTTTTGTGGCACGACCACGATCCACGCGCCGATATTTTTGCGGTATTTTTTCCTCCATCCGTTAGCACGGAACATTCGCACTGACCCCGTAGAAACAAGTCCGAGGAGGATTAAACAGAAAGTTGGTAAATAAAAGTAATGTCTGGCCTGGACCCGTAAGAGCTCGAGCATTCGCATGTTTACCTAACTTTAGCATTGTATTTCACTCGTATCGGACGGATACTACCCTGGCTGAAAAGAAAGTAGGTTAAGCGTACTGGTTTTAAAGGTTCAAAGGACTTTTTTTTATTTAGCGGAGGCGAAAAGTGAGGCAAGAGTAACGCGCGCGTTTCTTAAGAGGGAGATGCCGAGTTGCATAAAGAGTGCATCGGTTTTAAAATAAGTTGGGAAAATAGCCTCTTGTGGAGGGGCTTAATTGTTATTATTTTCGTGCCATTCTTAGGTTTTGACGCCCAGTTTCTCTGAATACGTTACACCTTATCTTAAACATTTATGTAAAAAAGGATTATCTGTTTTTATTTATATTTCCTAAAAGTTTTGCCTGTGACGAATGACCCGCCAGTAAAGGCAACTGGTCCATTCCTTGTATGAAAAGAATTTGATACTTTAATAACGTAATAAGATAATATTAAGCCATTTTCGATTTTGATTCTAACAAACTTCTGCGATATGACAATTAAGACACGTAATATCAGCGTTAGAACGACAGAATCACACTCATAAACAGTTGGAAGGACAACGCTAAAACGGACGGAAATATTTGTTTCACTGCCTATCAGGCAAGAAAAAATGTGTATTAGCGAAAAGAAACTATGAAACGACAGTAGATAAAGACGCGAGAGCGAGTTCTTTCACGAGGAAGGACCTGCAAAAAAGTCTGAGCTATGACTAAAATTAAGACATATTTATGATAACGCGTCTAGTCTTTCAATTATATGAAAGTTTTGGGGTTTTGTGTTTTATGCGTGTGTGTGTGTGTGTGTATATATATATATATATATATATATATATATATATATAAACTACCTTAAAACAATGTTTAAGCCCAAGAAGGGAAGCAATAACATCATCTTGGTGATTCAAAATTTGAATTCTAGAGTAAGAAAATAATTAAATATTTTTCATGCGTGACCTCAGCAAAATTGATATGGACCCTTTAAATTTATATAAATGGCAGCACGGAACCATTAAATAAAGGAGAAGAGAGCGGTGATGATATTTATTGGGGAAGGATTTAGTTCTTAGTCTTTCTTCACCATAAATCTCTTAAATTGAGAATGAAGAACTTTCTTCTTTTAAAATTTTCAAGGTGACTGCTTCAAAGAACTGTTACGATTAAGTACATTTGTAACATTTGGCACCTACTTGGAATGTATTTAAATATTACAAAATGTTATTTCTGATTGTTTACGTCTGGAAAACATAAATATATAAAGCAAAACTTTAAATATTTACGTCTGGAAAACATAAATATATAAAGCAACACTTTAAATAGTTGCGCTAGGTCAAGTACTACCAAGCAACCAAACCCAAACATGCGCTGGAAAAAGCGTAACAAAAATAACATTTAAATGGTCAAACCGGTAGCAAAATACGTAATTTCGATTTCGTGACAAAAAAAGAGTATAATTCCATATGCCATTTTTTACCGAGACAAACTTTTATCTGCTGAAAATACTTAAGAAAACGGAAGAATAATAAACTATTTATTAATTTCGATCGATTCCAGAATTGATCAAATAATTGAATCGATTTTATTTATAATTTAGCATACTCATTCGCTCCAATTTAATCTGAAGAGGTGATTTTATCTGAGACAAGTACCTCGCACACTGATAAGGTGTTATCCAACTAAAAGAAACCCAATGATTCGAGTCGAAAAATGCGAAAAACTGCAACCAAAACACAACCACTTGCTTAGGTGGGGGAAAAACTCATTAAAAAATTTTAATCATTGTAAATATACTTTCTTCGGTCGTTCCTTTTCTTTTTCTGGTCCAAAACTTTCCATTGAAAGGCGCACATAGGATTAAAAGAGTAAATCGAGTGGCCATGGTCAAGAAACTCAGAAAAGATTGGATTCGACGGAAAGGAAAAGTCATTGAGATTAAAAAGGCCTGTGGTAGAGAAGAGAAAAAGCGACGCATTGAAGCACAATGAAGAAGATGAGAAAATGAAAGAAAGACTGAAATAGGAAGAGGATGAGGGAGTAAAATAAGATAAGTGAAAAGGTAAAAGAAAATAAATAAATGAAGAATGGATAAAGGAAAGTGTAGATGGGAATATGGCGGATTGCGTATGAAGTGGAAGAGAAAAATATGGCTAAGAGCGGTAAAACAAGGACGGATAGAAGAGACAATAGTATAAGGAGTGTAGAAGACACAAAACGATAAACTAGGACAATACATACAATAAGGTAGATAAATATTTAAAAATAAAAGAAGATGGAGAAATGAGATTATAAGTAAGGCCGTGACAAGATATAAAAATTACAAGACAAATAAAACAAAAAAGAGCGAATAGGCGAGAGATACAAATGATAGACAAAAATATATAATTAATACCAGGAATGAAAAAGAAGGAAAAATAGTTCAGAAAAATACGTATAGCTAAACAATAATTTACACACTTTATCTGGTGGTAATTTCTATAAAAAATGTAAAATGTAGCTTTAAAATGTACAGCTAAACCCGCAAACAATAATTTACACACTTTATCTAGCCCTTTAAGCTGGCACGCGTAGTTCGCTTATAAAGTTTTGAACCTTAAAAAAACTAGGAAAAAAGGCTTATTTTATAAACTTTCACTATAATTATTATATATTATATGAATTCATGCAAAAGATAATTAATCTCTTTGCGTGTGCTCGAGCACGTATACAAAAAATAGAAAATAAGGCAGTGCATGGGAGTTTCTGAGAAGATAAGAGGACGAGGCACAAAAAAGAAGAGATAAATACACGTAGAAATGAAGAGGGAAGGGCAAGAGAAAGTACCGTGTGGTACTCATTCTTCAAGGTATACGTGTCGCCTTCCTCCGGGTTCCCCGGACATTCCCTTCTACCTGTAGCCAAGTCGCTTCCCCTTTACGACACACCGAAAGCCTCTCCCCTCCTCCTCCTTCCTTTTTCCTCACTTCCCCCACAGCCTCCCTCCCTCCCTCCTCCGCTCAGCCGCCCTCCCTCCGCCCTTACTCATCCATCCCCTCGCTCTAAATATAGAGTTCCCGTGCCACCGTTCCCTCATCTCCACCTCCGAGCAACTCGCTTTCTTTTCCTTTCCCCCTTTCTCCCTCTCTCTCTCTCTCTACCTCCCTTCCCTCCCACATCTTGGCCCCTGCACTCGCTCAATCCTCCGAGATATTCTCTCCCTCCTCTTTCACCTACTCCCATCCCCTCCTCTTCCCCCCTCGCGATAAAATGTACCTACCCTTTCTCAAAATGTCGCCAGAGAACAGACCGTGTAGCAAAGCGTGCCTGGTTAAATATGTTTTTTGACGAAATTTAATCGGATGAAGTTTCAAAAGGATTAAGTAAACGGGGGAGGGAAAACCTGCATCGAGCGTGAGGTAAATGAAAGATGGAATAATATACACATTAGCAAATATTGTAAAGCATTCATCATTAGTTGGGAAGTAATCGTTTGTGTAAATAAATAACTTTTCACGTTGCTTTCACATTTTATCCAAGCGAATGTTTATTTCTGCGTGACATTGTTATAAATCTCGAAATTATGATGATGGAAGCAATAAAATAGAATATTTGTGGCAATAATCCTATTTATTTATTAATAATTGGAAGATGAGTGCTCTTCGTCATTAAATGAGCTATTACCGTTGAATTGCCTACTAGCTGACACTCAAACTTTTTATGGCAATAATTACAGTAAATATCCGCAAAATTGCATAAATCTGTTAATGCTTCCTAATTAAAATACATATCAACCAGTAGACTGGCTATGATATTTTTAAAGCCTTACGTTAGCTCAATGGGCATCACTGTGAGATATTTACTCATAACCGATAATTTTTGAATAGATAAATTCTCTAATTTCGCTGATCGTCTTTCGTTAGTTACTTTAAAAAACCATTTATCGCGTTTATTTTTAATTACACGCGAATGACCGTAACAATTTTTTTTTAAATTTGCGATGAGTTCTAAATTCGAATCACTTATTGAAAATTATTGACGAAAATTGAATAAAAAATATAGTTGTCTTTAATGATTCTGAAAACTACATACTTCTTTGGTGTCTTACTCTCAATTCGGACAAAAAACCGTAAAACGTTACGTCGGTAACGACTTCACGTTGCATTTTGCGAGTGATTAGACCTTGCTTATTGCAGTTCGTCTCTTAACTATGAGAAACTAGCCAACATAGCATCGGAAAACGTCCATCGTTTTCTCGGTCGTGAGATTCTGAAGTCCGCAGGCGTTCTGTTCTCGTGTATATTTTGTCGGCTCCACTTTCACAGTGGCTTCTATCTAGCCGCCATCTTCCTTCCCTGATAAGAAAATAGCCCACGCGTTTCTCTTATTCTCATTACTCGTATTGCTTATCTTCCCCACCACCCATCCTGCTCACACCGCGAAATGACACGCTTTAGCTACAATTTCAGTTTAGATACTGAGATTCGTTTCCCTTCTCTTGAGCAATTTTAAATGTGTCCCATAAACTGCTAGGTCTTGATGACTTTTTTTTTAGCTTAACCTATTTGAAGAAACTCAGTGTAAAAGTTATTAATATAAATAAAACGAAAATTGCAATAGTTGACACATGTTACATCATCATCGATATCTATGAATTTATTAAATTCTAGCACTGATGATGTTAAACGCAATGTTGTGTACCTCGCTCTTGACAAAAGTACAACAAATAAAACTAAGATGAAGTCGACTATTTAGTGAAAAAGTATCTTGATTTCACTTTCAGTTGGCTACGAATTAAACAGACTTCGCTTCGCAACATCCAAATTCTAATGAAATTGATTCATCGCTTAAAAGGCAAGAAAAAATATGTATTAGCGAAAATAACTATGACATGACGACGTGAGGGCGAGTTCTTTCACGACCTAACTCCAAAAAAGTCCGAGCTATGACTTAAATTAGATTATATCTAATTAACAGAGGCTTTATACCACAAAAAGGAAATACATTAACCAGTATGTACCGAAACAATAATAATATTTCCCACTGGACATAATTAACCTTGAGGATAAGAAAGCAAATATCAAGAAATATGTCTCGCGCGTATTTTGACATCGAATTACACACACATATCCTACTTATTTAAACACGTACTCATAATTCTTCAAAGGGGATTTATCTCTCCGTCAGCGTACCCGCCAAGTGCTATCGCACCCCCACACTTACAATTAGACATTCACGCAGCCTCCATAATCACCCTTCGTCACATTGGCCGCACCTGCTTCATCATGCCAAGTGACGAAAAGGCCGTTTTCTTTATGATTATCATTTGGTCATTAGATTCCACGTGAGGGCGACCTAGATATCATTGAAATCGTAAGAATCCCTCAAAAATATCATGGCCGTCAATCGAACGATAAAACCACATTTCAAGTACAAAATGGCAACTATCCATCTGCGATTCATGGTAAATTAATTATCATTCAGGGATGTCGATATACAGGAGACAATCCTACAAATACTAACCGATTAATCAATTCACTAAAGAATTATCAAGCTCGTCTTATGGCTGAAAACATATTCAAGAATAAGCTCTTAAGTATGAAAAATAGAAAAGATAAGCGTGTACCTTAAGTATCTCCAATACCCATAACGAGTTTATGATAAACCAGTTGTGCATTTTAGCTACAATGCAGTCGTCTTCAGAGGCGATTCACCGAAAGTAGATTCCAGAAAAGAATATTCTTATTCATTTCTTTTTAGATTATACTTTCGGTGAAACGCCACGTAAGACGGCTGCATGCAAAAAGGATAGCATAGCTTTAATTTTATTGTATTTGGATAATGGGTTAATATTAATAATAATGAAATTTTTCACAAATTTTGATCCCTATAAAAAATAGGTTTCTGCTAAACCCTATCCATTTTCATTTAATTAAAGAATTGCCATTCGCGATTTAGTCTTTCGCGATCTGGTTTGCTGTACCAATATTATTAATATAATTACTTTTATTTTCAAGGTTTTTATTCTTAAAGTACTTATTTAAAAAATCTGATTTCAGCCACAAGACGAACTTGATAATTCTCCAGTTCAACTAAACACAAAAATACGGGTGGAAATACTATCAAAACTTATTATTGGTGGGTAAACGGAACAAAAACTAAACTGTGCATATTAGTTTTAAAATGTAACAAGATGAATTTCTGCAATATAAAATAAGTATTGAATTTGTCATAAAATTTTTTAAAAATTATGTAATCGTTTGAAAATATTTTTAACTACGGTACAAATACATCAATTATTTATTTCGTTAAAACTTACGAAAATGACCACATTGTAGACGCGCATCTACAGAATGCACAAACACATTAATTACGGCATAAATTTTATCTGCACAACTCAAGTTTAGTATGTATAATATCACGAAGTTAGCTAACAATTAGTGTGCTCTTAGCGACGAAAACTTTCTCCGGCGCGACAGAATCACGTACAAAGACTATTATATCTTAAGAGATAAGAGACTAGGTTAGCCCCTCCATCGGTAATAACCAATTTTGAAACGAATACTTATCCGCAAAAATTAAATTCAGCATTCACGATCGATTCCTGCACATTTCTTCGTTAAGGGCATGTCAATTTATCAAAATAAACAGACGGTTTATCATATATACCGACGTTTTAGTCCCAAGCCTCCTTTTCCCAGGCCAAAAGAAATTTTCAAACGTGAAGTTGATAGAATCGCCTGCCTCCCGATTAGACCCGTTCGGATAAGTGTGACGGTTCCGAAGCGTCGACTTGGAGATGAAAAATATTAAGAGATAATTGGGGAGGTCGAGAAGGCTAAGACAGTGAATAAAGGGGGAGTGACAGGTTAACTTATTCTCCTGCCACGGATTCCTTCTCCAAGCTGCCCGCTTCGAATTTGTTTTAAAATTACGGGGACAGAAATACCTGCTGCCGCGGTTCCGATCGGACCAGACAGACGACGACTCGGAGTCTTAAAAATGACGCGAGACACCTCTGTGGTTTACATAATGGCGAAAAAAAGATCGAAAACTGAGTAAAAAAAACATTAAGACCGATATCTCTTAAACGAAAAAAAGAGTGAAAATTATTATTTTTGAAAAGAAAATACGAATTCATGCCGAATTAGCTTAAATATTTGATTTTTAACTGCATAAAAACGAGAAAATTTAAAATTTATAAAAATGGGAAAGTTTATCTACCATGGAAACACTACAGTGCTTTTATATGGGATTCTTGCTTTTTATGAACATCTTTATAGCTTACGAGAGTAAAATTAACGTGTTTTATAAGCCGTTTAAATGAAGAGAGGAGAAGGAGAAAAGGAGAGGAGGGAGAGAGAGAGAGAGAAGGGGGAAAAGTTTGGGCAGATTTTTCTGATCAATTATTACGTTAACCGCATGTCCTCCCGGTAAATGAATATTTCCTCGAATTACGCCTGAAAATGGATTTAATAAATGTTGTATTTTATCTTTAGCAAATCTGGTATATAAGGCGTCGCCTTATTATCTACCTATCTAAATATAAAACAGGCTGTGTGTTTCCGAGAGAGAGAGAGAGAGAGAGATAATAGGTACGTCTGTCGGTTTAAGACACAAAAGTTTACGTACTTGTAGATATGGTAAAAACTTAAAATTTGAGGAGATGATCAGTCATGGGTCACAATCAACAGGAAAAATCGAAAATCCGAACATTTTCCATTTTGAGGGGGTCTTTTTGACCCCAAACTTCCATTTCATTACCCCATAAGAAAAGCATTGAAATTGGTGCAAGACGTTTTTTAATTGCACTTTTAAATTACTTGATATACTCGTCCCGGTCATAACTTCTCGACAGCAACGCGAAATAATTATCCTCGTTCGCGAAACGTAATTTAAATGCTTTCTTATATTGAAAACAGCATAATATTGTATGTATGGTAATTTAATATTATTGAGTTTGTTATACAGGAAACCTAATTAATCCTAACCCTCGTGTGTAATATATGAATGTCTTTATTAAAAGGAATGATCGATATTGCATTTTAATTTTTAATACAAACATATTAATATGTCCTTGCTAATTCAACCGTTATGGAAAATCGTCATTACATAATTACAGTCGAAAGGCATAGAATATGTACTAGGAAAACTGCATTGGAAGTACGTATAGTTAAATGATATGCTCTAGGTATTTATTTTTCTGGAATATTAGAGTTGGAGTTTAGTAAATATTTAAATGTTCGCACAACTCTTTTCATTTCAAAATCTATGAAATAAATATTATAAAATAAAGCGCTAGACAATTATTGGGCATAAATGTTAAGGAACTTTAAACTTTAAAATCAGTAGCTATGAAAGAATACGAAAATGATAATGTACGGAGAGAAGGGAGAAATTTTACTGCATAATACGGAGCAATCGTAAATACTCAAAAAGTCTCTCAAGAAGCATCGTCATTTAAATAAACCTAATAACAAAAGTAACTTCTTTGAGAAGATCATGTAAATAATGAAACAAATAATTTTCCACTCTCGTTTTTTCATAGCCTACGTGATATTAATTATTTGAAAAAGGATTTAATGATACGTTCCTTCTGAAGATAAAAATTATTACTTATAAGTCGAATTTTCTTTGTCGTATTAACTCAGGAACTTCATTTTCATAAGAATTAACGAAAGTAAGTTTATATATAACATATATAGGTCGATATAATAAGTAATTCTAAACATTCCTACTGAAATTATTTATTTATGCAGAAATATTAGTGTTACTAAAAGCACCATAGTGCCTCTTTTCGTACTCTTCTTAATGTCTGTTGCGACAAAATTGCCTAACTATCAAAGTAAACCATACAAGCTTGAATCGCATTTAGATAAATCGAAGCCCCTCCAGTGTCCTTCAAACCATGACGTAAATGCGTTCGTTGTCCCGGAACCACAACGAAAGGAAACCATAAACCGAGAATACATCCCTTTCCCCTAACGACCATTGATTGTCTCAAAAGAAAGTTTCCTCGCCTCTCTCCTTGTTCCCTTCCCGAAAACAAACGAGAGCTCAGAGGAAGCAGAGCGAGAGAGACAGGTTGAGACGAGAGGAAGTATAGCTTCCGTCCAATTATCTCCTTCGGGTCCAACTTGCTGGGCAAAGCGGTTTACTCCTTCCGCGTGTTGGTGCGCTTATCGACGAAAAGAAGAGACGATCCTCGTTTTACGTCGATCGCGTTAGCACCTCGTTAAATCCACCTTATCCCCACTTCGTCTCCTTGCTCCCGCCTCTTACCCTGCACTCACATCGCCCCCATGTTCCCACCTCGCCCCCATGTTCCCACCTCGCCCCTTGTTCTCACCACGCCCATTGTTCCCACCTAGCTCCCTGCCCCTTACTTTTGCAGGTTTGCTCGCACCGTTTCTCCGTTAAACGAGGTCCAAATCGTGTGTAGATGAGTGTTTGTGAGTGTGTGCGCTCGCGCGTGCGTGTGTGAGCCTTTTCCGCAAAACTTCTTCTCTCTCTATCTCTGCCGTGTCGAGACCAGACCTTTTTTGAGTTAGACGTACGCACGCCGAGAATTTCCTGGGAGGATGCTCGCGGGTTGGGTATTTCATATCTTTTTTGTTCAAACAGAAACTCTCCGTCGAAGCAGAAGTTCGGAGAGAAAGATTTTTCGCGGAGACATGTGCCGGTGGACGAGGTTTTCTCTTTCAAAAGATGTTGCAAGACGATGCGCTTTTGATAAATTCCCGTTTGTCGCAAATATCTACACAAAGTACAGTCTTGCATAAATACCTACATAAAAACGCTCACGTAAAAAATACCTTTATTTTCAACGTTAGCTTTTAGAAAAATTGTGCAAAGAAATATAAAGAGGAATTTCCAAATGGTATGTAAGGCATAAAATATGAAAAATAGAAAATCTCACAGAATCCCCCTTGACGAAGAAATTTCTAAATAAATACGTTTTGCGTTTGAAAGTAGTATTATTAATAAAACTTCTTTATCGTTGTGGCTCTCCTCTCATTCACTCCATCGTTGGGAGATTTTATTATATCTCTATGCAAATCATATTCGCGGTATTAAGTTCAGCAATATTAGTTATAACAATAAATTCCCATTGAAAGGAGATGGGCGTTTTTGAAATATCGAGAAAATATGACCAATAAAAACGTACTGCCACAAATTACCTTTCCAGAATGATAAAAAATGCCATTTAGAAAGTAAAACCTTTCATCGTAAACAATTTACTGGACGTGAACATAAATCGGACCATGTGACGTTCGAACGCTCTGGAAACCGTGCTAATAAAACGAATTAACGTAATATTCACGCGTGACATCCGAACTCGAAAAAATAAAACAAACGCGCCGCGTGACAAGTTTTGTAATGAACGCGAACGAGAGAAAATAAACGGCCGAAAAGACTGACATATCTACCAAAATAAATATGCAGGCAAAAATTTCGTCGGGTAACAGGCTACTCGCGTCGTTCCATCCTTCGACACCTGCGATGAACATTCCGCACGCGAAACTGAATTCGGGACGTTTTTACAGCTATCGACGATAGAAAAAAAACTTACTCCGAAAACGTATCGCTCTTTGCTGGTACCGGGATATGAAAAGTTTGAACATCTCCGTACGGGAAGAGGAGAAAATCCAATATCGGACCTCTTAAAAGAGAAATATCTCATAACCTAATCGGGCTGGGCCTGGCGAAAACGACGCGTCTCTTATATATAACAGATCTGATCTAAAATGTTGTGACGTCGTTTAAATAGTAAGGATGAACGATAATAATTTTGTCATCGCTACAAATATACTTTTAAAATATTTTGGTACATCCACAAATTTAAAGCTTTCTGAACCTTAGGGAAGTCAAAGTTTAAAAAAATTCTTATACTAATAGGCATGCACCTGTAAAAATATATTCTTCGATTTATTGTAACCTATTGAAAATGAGTAAATTGACTACATAAAGCATAAATTTATTTGAGAAATATATAGAAAATTACCTTATTGATTTAAATTATGCAATTTTTAGCAGATATATGTCTTAAAATAATTCAAAACAAGTGATAACGTTTAATCGCTTTTCTTCGGCCAATAAACGCCCTGAAATACGTGCCCAAATTTATTCCCCATATCCTTGTAGATAAAACCTTCATATATTTTCATCATAAGAGTTTTAAGGATCATATCTTACGAGATGCCTCTAGGTAAACTATCAAATCGGTATCGCTTAAAATTTTTATCCCATTTCAATTACATACTCAGCAGCCTATTATAGTGGCATATGACAATGAACGCAATCACGTAGCAGCCTAACCGCAAAACGATCGGATTATAAACCCAAAAGGTGGTAGAGACAATCTCCGGATAAAATGATCGTTCCCCATTGGTTAAACTAAGAGCATAAATATAGCCGCGGGACCATTGCTACCAGAGCAATCAAAAGTCGCTCTATTATTAGCATATTGATTTCTATAGTACTTAGGAAAGGGAGTATTGCTCGTTCATAATTTTCAGGAATGAAAGTCGGTTTGGATGTTGGAGATCACAAGCACATATCCCTTTGTAAAAAATCGCTTATGTTTTTCTGCCAGTCCCTCCGCATGTTCGAGTAGTATTCCTAAAATCCTACAATTTGGAGAAGCCAAATTCCCGAGATAGATTGTTATACGTATATATATATATATATATATATATATATATATATATATATATATATATATATATATATATATTCAATCAAACGTTTCTTTTATTTCTCCATCTCTCTCTCTCCCGCCCTCCATCCCCCTTCCTCTCTCCCTCCCCTCTTTCCCTCCATCCCCCCCTCCCTCCCTATCTCTCTCTTTCTTTCTCCCTCCTCTGTCTCTCCCATTCTTTCTCCCTCTCCCAAGCTCTCCCTCTTTTCTCCTCTCCCTTTCTCCCCCTCACTCCCTCTATCCATCGTTTTCTCCTCTCTTTTCACCTATATTTTCTTTCCTTTTCCTTTCTTCACTTATCGCGCTTGCGATTTTCTCATACCCCACAAGTCCCTATGAGAAGATACGTGTGAACCGACCCAGTCCTCTCCTTTTGCCTCCTTGAGCCGCCATCCGTTAACTTTTATTTAAACGAGGTTAAATGTGATTATTTTCTTAAATTATAATTAAAAATAACATTTTTGGATTAGGAGAATATGCGAAAAGATTTTGCATCCACTTTGTCGTATATGCCCAAAAGAGCTTACTAACAAAATTCAAGTACATATCTTTTACTGAAACTTCTAGACGAAGTTTTAAATTTAAAAAATCCTAAACTACAAATCAAACTACCGGATCAAGGTCTTCAAGTTTTATTCGCTAGAGTAACGTTCCAATAAGAATCTTATGTAAAATGGATGCGGATTTTACTAGCATCTGCCACACAGCTGATGTTGATATGAACCAATACTCGCATATAATTCAAGAACAAACAAATTAAAAATACTTCCCTCGGATATCTTCAATAGCCAAAACAGGGTTATATAAAATTAGATGCACAACAAAGCATCCCTCTTCATTGGCAATTCACCGAAAAAAAGATTGTCCTTCAAGAAACGTCGACTATATGGGTTGAGCGCAATTTCGATCATCCTCTATACATATATACTTATACCGAATTAATTCTGTACCAACGGCAATGATCAATATGTTTAAATTGAAATCGGTTTCATACGCGTACTATACACAAACAATAATAACGCACTTTTAAACAGCTCTTTCTCTGGACGCATAGTATATGTACTTCCTTTCGCGTTCCGTAGCGTTTAAGGAACAAGAATACAGTTGCAGTTCACCAAAACAGGAAATAAGTCGTAAAAACGACAGCAACGACCTGATACACAAGAAAACCATCAATCAGAAAAACATAAAAGATCACGGAAAAGCTGAACCAAATATTAAATATACGTAACCTGCCTAAATCGAAACGCCTCGAAATGTAATCAATGACAGAAGAGAATAAATATATACACTATTTGTAAATAGTGTCAGAAGAAACAATTCTCTTCGACGTTTACAGATAAGAGGAAGGGAAAAGACTTGAAAACAAACGAAACGGAGTTAGGCGTGACTTAAATGCCTTCATTTGTTTGGGACTTTGAAGCGCTGGTTCTGGAATGTTTTCGCGAAAGCGGATCAGGCGTAAAGTGTGGGGATACACAATTTGAGGCGCCGTTAAATTTGCACATGTATAGAGAGTGGAGCATTTGCATCCACCACAGGATATACTGATTCGAATGTTATTTCGTTCACTTCGAGGCATGGCGGAAAAAAGAACAAGATCGGATCATTTATTTCTATCCAGGATATGTTTGGATTTAGATTTTTGTTCTATTTTTTACTAGCAATAGTTTACCCGGCGTTGCCCGGGATTCAAAACAGTGTAAAAATGACCTAATTAAAAAAACACGAAAAACTATATTAATTTATTTGTATTATTTTTACAGTAATTAATTTTTGAAACATCTCTAATTTTTATTAGTATAGAGCTTCAGGATATACAATGTTGCTCGTTTTTCCACTTGGGGCCAAAACTAATTTATGCAGAGAGTTTAAAAAACGACAGCTATAAAATGAATTTTTATTCTTTTATAAGCGTTCTTTCGTCCAAGTCCCAATATCGTACGATTATTCTAAGTAATTTTAAAATGCAAATGAAAATATGCTGCACTCCTTCCCGATGCGAAGTTTCAGTTTTTTAGTTATTATGACCGTTTATTTAATTTTTTGACACCCTCCCCCTTCCCAAGCCAAAAAATAAAAAATCTGATGTGGCCAGCACATGACTTCTCCATATTTGGGGTATAGATATTTAAATTATCATGAATAGCATTATAAGGCAAAATTATTATTTCGTATCGTAAGAGAATACAGTCGTCCTTATTGCCGTAAATTATATTTTGAATATGTTTACAGAATTCACCGCTACATGTTGGTGGCGCTGTATACTGGAAATTACGAAAAAGTTGAATATCTCCGAAATGGATGGTTCTACGAAAATTTGTTTCTAACAAAACTTGGAAGAAATATTATTCTCTACAACTTTGGTTCTCACGAAGATTACCAATAACGACGTTTTTAAGGAGATATTTGACGTAAGCCGAAAAAACCGCTTATTTATAAATAATTGCTAAACAATAACTGCTATGGAAAATAGTTTCAAATAAAAGTTGTAGGAAATTACATTCTCTATAACATTTGTATAGAATTGTATATACAATAATGATGTTTTAACGGAGAAATATCGCAAAAACCGAATCGGCTTTCGAATAAACCTCGACTTCCGGTTAACCGGTATTGTCTAAAAACTAATTTGTTTTTTATGCCCATGCTAAAGTGTTATATATGAAATTTGGTATTAATATGAGAAGTACTTTTTGAGTTAGAGCGCCCACAATCACATACATCCATCCATCCATTATCCACTCACACACAGAGACATCATTCCGAAAATAGTCTAAACATGTTTTAGGGACCTCAAAACGTGTATTTCCCTTGAAATCTCGAAGTCGATTTTTTTCGCGATCACAATACTTTCCCTATACTACGTATGGAGAAAGTAAAAACAGGTCAGAGGTGCACACCCTCAGGTTCCCCTAAGTACACATGCGAAGTTTCAGCTTTCTAGGTTTATTGGTTTTGGAGTTACAGCGTTAACACACAAACTAACACGTATTTTCTTTTATTTATATGATAAATCAAAATGTACAAGTTTATCTGCGTAAATGTAGCTACGAAGTGAAAAGATCCATGTAACTTTCAATATTTTTTAAAGAAATAATGTACGTCCTTATTCTCATCTAATTTTATATTTATGCGTGAGCCTATTTGCGTTAGCAAACATTACAGATGTATAATATAATAGTTTTACTTACATAAAGGTAAGATTCCAGCATAAAACTAATGATGAAATGCCTTGATTAAACCGTTAGAAACGCTTCCCAGACGCAATCAACAGTATAATTATCTTTAAATATTTATGTTGCTATGCGCAAATAATTTCGATGCTTAAACAAAAGTTCGATGCGAACAACGCTTTTCTTTCGTCAATTTCAATGTTTAACTGACACTAATTGAATCGGAGACAACAATGATGGTAGACTTGGCAACACCCGGAATGAGTACGAAAAATCTACAAAATTTCGAAAAAGAATGCGTATTTCTGAAAACTTCGACGGTGTAACATGTAAACATTGCAAGAATAAGATAGTATAGAGTTTTAGCCGTCGAATAAAGCACAAATAAAGAAAATCGGTCTATATTTACGTATTTTGATGAAGGAAGGATGAAAACCTTACACTCTGAAAAATCGAAAATCCCGTGTAAAATTATGAAAAAATATGATTGTCTCCTGGTGCTGTTCCAAGCCAAAATTTTGAAAAAATAAGCCCCAGGTGCACATCCTAAGGGTGCTCTTAGTAAGTATGCCAAGTTTCAGCTTTCTAGGTTTATTGGTTTTGGAGTTACAGCGTTAACACACACACAGACATTCTATTTTATTTATATGATAGACGCCATCGTCGTACATTCAACCGTGAAGATGTAAACTGCAGTAACCATAAAACTTTTGTGTAAACCGTATGCAAAAAAATCGGTTAAATAGAAGCTTTAACTAGTGGTAAATCTTTTAAAGCTAAGAAAGTTACCTGAACCATAGAACCGATATTAGCTTTAAGATGTCGCAGTTAATTTTTTATATTTTAAAGTGAAGCTTTGTGCTGTTGAATTTTAGAAACGCAAATAGAACGTCTCGCGCTAAAACGGATATATTTTGCTTAAACTTAAATATCATATTCGGCGCGAAAGCTATTAAGAATTAATTGAGATAACATGAATGAATTTGTTACTTATTTGACATAAAATCTGAATAATAAACTACAAAGAAATTGATGACAAGAAAAGTAACATAACATTTACTTCTATTTACCGAAGTTCTTTGATACAAGCTCTCACGAAAATGTTTTAGGTAACTTTGTAAACGCCCTCTGCATTATCCATTGTCAGCGCGTTTACTAGGCTCAGAGTAAGAGTTCCTGATATATTTGAAATTAAATGGCCGACTGTATTTATATGACCATAAGCTTTATGTACGCGATCTAAAAATGAACATAAACAATATTATTAGCGAAAATCATAATCATTTCATTTTTAATAAATAATTAGTAAAGTAACAAAGCAAAATTCGCCTTTTCTATCCTCTTACTTCAATAAAATTTATTATAAAAATATAATATATGTAAACCAGTAAAGAAAAGGCGTGACAAAAAGTCATCGAAGAGCGAGATAGTTGATGAGGAAAAGAAAGGAAATGAAAACGGTCAACGTACACGTTTGTTTTTTCTGCCGTCCCAAGGAAGGGAATATAACAATCCCTACCATGAAATTCTCCACAATCCGCTACATTTTTTTTTTGCAAGCGGTGAATTGTTCCAAAGTTTATGTCCGAGTATCACATCAAAACAACCAGATCGTACTGCTCAATTTCTCAATAAGGGAACTCGCTGCATAGCTATCACCCACCGAGATGAAAGGTAGAGGATTGAAACGACAAAACTAAGAGAAAATTCTATTACAAAATGTAATCTACCCTTGGTATTATTAACATTCAAACTCTCTCGAACAGAATTTTCTTAGGAATTGTCAACATTCATGATATCAAACAGCATCTAAAACAATTCCCTGCAAGAAGTTCGGCAGCGGGACAATTCTAGGGAGGAAAACCTAAGATACAACGTTTGAAAAAGCCGAATGACGGCACTCAGAAGAAAAACGACGTAAAAATCTTTTAAAGGCGAAAGTCAATTTATCAAATGAGCGGAATATATAAAAGTTTAGGAAATCACAAAGCAGAAGAAGGAAAAATAGGATACGGCGAGGAAAGGGAAAAATTGAAAGAACGTGAAGTTTAAATCCAGGCAAAGGATGGAAAATGAAGGGCTGAAATCGACATAAATACACGAGGGGAAAATGAAATACAAAGAAATAGAGAGGGTGACGGACGGAAGAAGGAAGGGAAAAGGGGGAATAGAATTAGGGTTGCCAACCGTAAGACCTCCATGACCCGGAGATTTTAGTCTGAAACCCGGAGATTATGTTTTCTTCGCTTTTTACGGGTTTTCTGTTATTCGCGAGTTGTTAATTAAAAAGTATTGTAAATTATATCAATACATTTTCATTTATCAATTGAAATATTATATATTTTATCATGCATAAGTAGCGTAAGTAAAAGCGTTATTCTCACCTCTTTGCGGGATCAAAATATATCAAAGGAGAGTTTTTTTTTCAGGGGTTAAAATTTGTATTAAGTTATATTTAATTAAAACTGTAAAAACGGCATTATTTGCTAGAAGGAAATACGATTGCTAATCAAAATATTATATTTGGGCCCCAAAGAAATGTTATATTTCGTCCAAGATACCATTTTACGTTCATTTAAAAGGTAAAACACGTAAAAAGTGCATTTATTCATTAAAATCAACATTTCATAAGCAAATGTTCGGTGACTTTTGGTATGTTTGTGTAAGAAGAACCATTAGAAAATCTGTAGTACCACGACTGACACTGACCCGGAGAAATCGTTGTAAAACCCTGGGCCCAGAGAAACATTGCTTCACCCGGAGTCTCCGGGTCAAAACGACCCAGTTGGTAACCCTAAACAGAATAGTTCGGAGGAGAAATATGGAGCGGTGGAAGGAAGAACGGGGAAAGGAAAGACGGATATGATGTGGGGACGGAATTAAGGGAAAACGATAAGATGAGTGCCGAAGTGGAGAGCGTTATAAAAAGGATGAATGAGAAAAATGCCAAGGAATAAACGGAGACGGAAAAAGATGAATAAAAGAGAGGGAAAATAAGATCGCAGTTAAAGAGTGCATGGGTCGGGGACCTCCGGCCCTGGGTATCAAGAGGTAGAAGGAGAATAGCGAGGAAAAAAAGAGTGAGAGGCAGAAAGGAGAGATAGGGATAAGAGACAGAGGTAGAAGAAGAAAAGTGAGGAAAAGAAAAAGAGGGATTGAGGAGTGAGAGGGAGGAGAGAGTGGGAGTAGAGAGAAGTAGTGAGAAGAGGGGAGAGGAATAGATGAACAAAGAAGAATAAAACAGAGGAAAAATAAAGGAGAGGCTGTAAGGTTAGAGAACAGATCAATGAAATGTGTGATATATAAGGAGGTAGAAGAAATAATAAATTATTTATTTATTCGACCGTTTCTAAGAGCGCGATTACGTATAGTTCAATTTGCTTTTCCAGCGTTTATCGATCACTTTTTCTATGAAAGAAATTACAATTCTGATATATATGTAATCTGACAGAAAAGTGGGCAATAACAATGAAATTGAATTTCAAAAAAAGGTTGTAGGCAAAAAACAAACACTGTAATTAAATGATTAAGAACTGGAAATATATGTTATAAATAAATAAATAATAAACATATAATTTCTGAATATTTATATTTTAAAATCAAGACAATTACCGAAAGAAGCGCATTCCAATCGAAAGATAATAAATAGTAAAAGAAACAGCAAAAGTAACTTCGCAATAAGAAGACGGATTTGATCACTTTACATTCCTGAAAATTCGGATGTTTGGACCGTCATCCTTATACGATATCAAAAATAAACCAAGTTACCAAAACTAAAATAATATCAATTTTAGTGCCGACAGACAGACAGAGTGATCACCTTAGCGCGTAATATATATGGTTTAGATATATAACAAATCCTCGGTCGGCCAAGTTACCCTTCATCTTCAGAAGGGATAAAGACGCATTGGGATAAGGCGGTGGGTTTTTGGAGGCGAAAAGGACTTACGAAAACGGACCTGAAGACGGGAATATATAGGCGGCAGGGCGCAATAAAAGAATATGGGAGGAAACGTTGAAGGAAGGGATGTGGACTGTCTCGTATTTCCGAAAAAGGAGCAGAAGCAGCAGAGACATCGAATCTCGGATGGGGTTTGGGGCGAGCGGAAGGACTGTCCGTGCGGGTGAGAAGAGATATGATGGGAAAAGGACGTAATGGAAAAATGGGGATGGGACTGATAAAGGATCTCTCAGAAAAAAAGACGGAGCGGGATTGAATAGGGGTTAATGAAAAGAGGGATGGATGTTTATGACAGAGACAGAGAGAGAGAGAGAAAATTAGGGAGTTTTTTTTATACTTTGGGAGTGTTACGAAATAAATTGGGAGTCTACGATAGAAGTAGGAGGAAAGTGTTGTGAGAGGTATGTATGTAGCTGTGGAGAAGTAAGGAAAGAGAGGGTAAGAAGATGGTGAAACAGGAAGGATGAAACTCGTATAGGAAGCGGGTAAAATGTTAGATGGAAAAGGAAGAGAGTCAGAAGAGGATGTACTGAAGGAATGAATCAAAACGCGGAAGTAATAGAGATAAAATTAAAGGACGAAATAAAATTACAGCGGAAACTCAATACAGCGTGTAGCAGTGTTTCTCAACCGGGGGTCCGTGGGTTGTGCCTAGGACTGTCACCTCTCCGGTTTTCGCAGTTCATCTCCGGTCTCCGGTTTCAATAAACAGTCTCCGGTTATGGGACGTTTTTCGGCCAAATTTCCTCAAATGTCCATTATCCTTTGTGAAGTCAATACGGGACGGACTTTGTGACAAAGTGCGGCCCGTATTATTGCAATATGACTTCTTTTTGTATGCGCATTTTGAAGACAATTTGATCAACTCGGACTCCGCGTTGGATTTCACAAGTCACCGGAAACAGACGTGCGATCCAATGTTATACATTGTTGTAACATCATTGAAGAACCATACATTGTCGCATGAGCATTTTTTTTTCGTGTAAATACTTAATATAATTTTATTGCTCATATCTCCGGTTTTGGAATCCTCGAGGTCATATCTCCGGTTTTGGAATCCTCAAGGTCATATCTCCGGTTTTGGAATCCTCGAAAGGTGGCAGCCCTACTCATTATTGAATAGGGGTAACTGAAAAAAATATTTATGTGAATGGTTGAATACGTACAATACGTCGAGAATCAAACTATTTCTTGTAGTGATCGCAGCATTTATATACAATAAGTGGAAACTTTATCAACCTTTAATCTAATGATTAAATGGTTAAGATGTTCTGACGCTTCTTGACGCTCACAAACTGACACGTCCAATAGATTATATTGAATAGACAATTCTCCTTTGGCAAGTAAAAATAAAACACGTCTTTCAAGTCCTCTTTTGTTTTGAGACTGGAAAACTGAGTGGGAGTATAAATGGAAAAATATCAACACTACTTCTATGTAAGACAAGGGTGGGGAATCGTCGGTCCACGGCAAGACAATGAGATAACATTAACATATACACTATTACTCGAGTTTCTAATCTTTTATGCAATGCCTAGGTACTTTGTATACAAAGCCAATGAGGACAATATCTCATTCTCGAGGAACGGAAAATATGTAAGATAATCTCGTAATGTACAAAGTATGCTCTTTACAGTAAACTGTCTCGCGAAGAACCGTATAGTATGTACTTGCTTTCTTCCTTTCTCCAATAAGAAAGTTTCAGAAATTGCTGAATCACACCCCAAATTAGACTCGCGGACACCCTAGGCCAGTGATGGCGAACCTATGGCACGCGTGCCATAAGTGACATGCAAATCGATTTTGGTTGGTACGCCAACGAAAGGCGAAAACCTATCAAAGCATTTATCGTACTGATTTAGCGCCGAAAAAACATTTGTGTTATTTAATCAACTATTGTAAACGTTAGTTTTACTGTCACAGTCTTCTGTCTTTATCATGAATTTCATTTAGTTGTCACGCAAAAAAAATCAAGGACTTTTTGTGGCACGCGAGACAGAAAAGATTCGACTATTTTAGTAATACTGGCATGTGGACGATAGAAGGTTCGCCATCACTGCCCTAGCCACAAATAGGGCTGCCACCTTTCGAGGATTCTACAACCGGAGATATGACCTTATGAGTGTAGCCTATGGATACAAGATCCTTTTGCACAACAATCTGGGTTTCAGCTTACACCATTAGAAGAAGGCAAACTCATCGAGCTAGCCACTGACAGTACTTTAGCAACAAGATTTAGGGAAAAGTCGCTTGCAGCATTTTGGATAAATATTAGGTACGAAAATAGCACAATGAGTGAAAAAGCTTTGAAGATTTTCCAACTACTCACTTCGACATACTTATGTTAAGCAGAATTTTCAGCTATAACGTCAATAAAAACAAAGAAATCGACTCTGTCTTGATGCTTGTATGCGATTAGCTCCTTTAATAATCTCCATTGAGCACAGATTGGAGTCATTAATAAAATTTTAGCATATAATTTCAATGTCTTCGTATTTTTACATATTAAAGAAGAAAAATACCAACCATATAATTTATTATGTACAACAATTTATAATAAAATATAAAACGTTTTATTCAACAATTTTATTAATAAAACTAGTGTAATTCCCGTTGAAATATCTACGGAAGAATTATAGATAGATAGATAGATTATTATTATTTTCATTTAAAATAATTAATATCACACTTTTACATATGAAATATTTCGTCATATATCGTACAACATTTCTAGTGAGTGTTCTGTTGTTGACGGACTATCTTTAGTTAAACTTAAAATAGTTGCCTCTCTTTCCCTCCCTCTCCCCCTCCCTCCCTCTCACACCTTCTCCCTCCTCCCTCTCGCTCCCCCCTCCACCTCTCTCTCCCCAATCTCTCTCGTATTAAAAGCATTCTAAGCACGTTTATACCGATAAGGATTGAATTAACAATATGATATAGAGGTCTAACAATGGAATTGGTAGGCTAGGCAACATCCCATTAAAATGGCTAGATTTCTTCAAACAGTGTGAATTAAACGTTTACATTGAGAAATTTCGAATTGTAGGCAGAAAAAGATGAACAGAATAAGAAACTTTATAATGTTTTCAGAAAAATGGTTCATATCCGAAGATTGTAGGCCAAATATTTCTAATTTTAATCTAAAAAAGAATGAAAGCCTGCACGTCGTAAAGCCGATTTTACGTGTTAACTTATTGGAAATAAAAATTATCCTCTGGAGTCGAACCTGGTTCTTTAATCTCGAGTTCGATAAATTAAAACGTTTTGTTATTATATCCTAATGCTATCCTGAAAATTTCATCAAATTCGGTTAAGTCGTTTGCGAGATATTAAGCTGACAAAGTGACATTGTGACACTGTCTTTTATATGTTACATATCAGTTACTTCAATTTATTTTGTTTCTTTTTCATTTTCGACTATTTCGAATAAAGTTTTGAAGTTCCTAGTCGTTAATTCATGGCTATTATAGTATTCCCAATTTAAAGATAGCGAAGTTACAACCAGGACTGAACCATATTCCACTTTTTTTATATGGGTTGTTTTTAGGTCCATTTCCTTCAAGTGGAAAAACGGCTGTACCATAAGATTTAAGCTTTCCTTTTATCCTTTATTTTAAACCAATTTAATAGCAAAATATCTATATTTTGGTATACACTTCAATGTCTATTCAAACCAAATTTATGTGTTAATAACAAGAGGGGGTCCGCGAAAATAGGGAACTTCGTAAGGAGTCCGCGGCACCAAAAAGGTTGAGAAACAATGGCGTGTAGAATATGGATATCTCTGCGTTGTATAAGTACGTAACAAACAGTAGATACAAGGTGGTAAGGGAAAAGATACTAAAGTCATCATACTGTATCGATGCTTCATATTTGAAAAATGCCGGCATTCCCTAGTTTGATTTTTAAGGAAAAGGCTTGTTAAATTCCCAGGGGGAGATATATATATATATATATATATATATATATATATATACATATACATATATATATATAGAGAGAGAGAGAGGGATTAGGGGGGGGGGAGAGATAGAGAAGAGAGGAAGAGAGAGATTTAGTAAAACGGAAATAAGATTTGAGGGAGGAATTTTGAGATTTACAAATACAAAATAGCATAAGAGACCAGAAAAGATAGGGGAAGAGGAAACAAAGAAGCTGGGAAGAGGAAAAGAAGAGTTCGAGAAATATAAGGTGAAACAAAAGTCTCCATATTGCGATAAATGAGAAAGCTTGGGAAGGGATTGGGAGGAGAGATGGCTGAATGTGCTCGAACTGCGACGGCGGGCAATTAGTCTTCCATCCTACTTCAGGAATCCGTCGAAGGTCTTCGCAGGGAAATTGGTTTTGGAATCCATCTCGGATTAAATAAAAAATTTCAGTAGGATTTATTGTACCGTGAAAGTTATTTAACTGAGAGCTTTCGAAAGAGAATCCTCTCAAATTTGCAGTCGGATTACGCCCGTTTCATGAAATAATGTACGTACACGCTGTAATTAAATCCTTCCCATTCCTTTTGCACAAAATCATTAATTTGAATCGCAATAAAATATAAGCAAATGCCTCATTTAAACGGCGAAGTGAGCAGAATTTTCTTCTTGAAAATAAACCATAAAAAAATTATCTGCTTTCTCTCGCGTAACTTTAGAATGGCAAACATACTTAATGAACTATACGCAAGTGAATGTTCATTCGCTGGTGCGGTTTTGCGAGTGCTTGCACGCATGTTTCTACGCGTGTAAAAGCGCGGGTGAGCATATATGCACATGTACATGCGATTTTGTGGGTTAATTAGCATGCATGTCCGAATGCGTGACCAAGTGCGTGTGCATATATGTGAAAGTGTATTTGAGTGCACTCCTGGGTGTAAGTGGTGATTGATATCAGAAAGTGCTTGCGACTGTTACTGGACAATTTCTCCTATATATAGGAAACATAAACTACAAAATAATTAAACCAGTTCAGTAATTTCCATTTATTGCCGAAGAGATCCTTATCAATTTACATTAACTCCACCAAACTCCGCAAAATATTGCGAGTCGTTAATTTAATTAAACATAGATAACGAACATTTTTATATACCAATGAAATTTTCACGAAACCGTTTTAGCGAATATGTTTCTTGTAAATTCAGCTGAAATTCATGTCTAAAAATCCTACATTTTTCTTGATCTAACAAGTTATGACTACTTATAACGAATGTCATTTTTACTTTCTCATACGTAGTAATGGGAAAGTATTGTATTCATGAAAAAAATCGACTTCGAGATTTCAACGGAAATACGTGTTTTGAGGTCCCTAGAACACGTTTAGACTATTTTCGGAATGATGTCTGTGTGTGTATGTTAGTGTGGGTGCTCTAACTCAAAAAGTACGTGCCATATCGTTACCAAACCTCATATATAACACTCTAGCATGAGCACAAAGAACTGATTAGTTTTTGGACAATAACGGTTAACCGGAAGTCGCGGTTTATTCGAAACCAGATTCGGTTTTTGCGATATTTCTTTGTTAAAACATCATTATTGTATATACAATTCTAAACAAAAGTTATAGAGAATGTAATTTCCTACAGTTTTTATTTGAAACAATTTTCTATAGGAGTTATTGTTTAGGAGTTATTTATAAATAACCGTTTTTTCGGTTTCCGTTAAATATCTCCTTAAAAACATCGTTATTGGTAATCTTCGTAAGGACCAAAGTTGTAGAGAATATTATTTCTTCCAAGTTTTGTTTGTAACTAATTTTCGTAGAACCATCCATTTCGGATATATTTCGCTTTATCTTAATACCAGCCTACAGCGCCAACACCATGTAGCGGCGAATTCTCTAAACATTCAAAATATACGTAATTTACGGCAAGGACGTGTCTTCTTTTACGATACGAAATAATAATTTTGCCTTATAATGCTACTCATTATAATTTAAATATCTCTACCCCAAATATGGAGAAAGTCATGTGTTGGCCACATCAGATTTTTTAATATAAATACCAGTTCGGAATCATCGTATTTTTTACACCATAACGATATTATCTTATTATATTATATTATTGAAATTCTCTTCAACCAAATTCTTTTTTAATCCATTTTATTTCATTTAGAATAGTATGGATGCAATATTAAACAGGAATGTCACAAAAAATCATCGTAAAGGCCTTAATAAAGTGAAAATACATATAAGAAATTAAGACGGGGAAAAGTTTATATTTTAGAATTTTGAAGAGAAGTGGAAAAATGACAGTGGAGCGGGAGATGAGGACAAAAAATGCAAGCGTTAAGAAAATAATGCGGAAAAAGAAATCGCCTACTGTTCAGGAATGGTTACACTCAAGTGTGTAAAAACGGACGTTAGTATGCTCGATGCAATTCAGCAATCGAGGATCTGTAAAAGCCTCTTTTGTGCGTATGTGTGTTATTCTATAACTCATCAACTACAGCACGTAGAAACAAGAGGATGATGTCATTTTAACCGGAATAAAGAGTTAAGTGGTGTAGTCAGGTTTTCATACCTCCGTGGATAAAAGGCGATCAAAGACACTAAAATATAATTTAGAAATTAACAATGCCAAATGAGTTACCGACCTCACCTTATACTTAGAATCCAATTCATCATCAAGATAACTCCTGTATCCATTAATGGCTGAGTGAATCACATGCGAACTTCAGCCAAAAAGACGCCTACTTCAGTAAAAATTCACTAAACTCTCATTTTAGAAAGAATCTAACAACTATAGAAAAGCAAATAATTAAGCCCACTGTTTAAAATTACTGCAATTCCTTTCTCCACAGCGTAAGATTGAAGGTAGCTCCTGTAGCCATAAAAAAAGGTTCGATAAACCAGATTTCTTTTTCTCATGTGAAGGTAGGCATCGATAAAGGTTAAGGTTAAAATAAAACGACTGTCGTTTAAAAAAAAGCCAAAGAACGGCTACTCCGCAGCTTAAATGCTAAGTAACGGTTTTGTGACTAAAGTAGGTTTCTTGATCACCAAATGGAAGAGAAGAGCTGTATTGACTGAAGGAAAAAAACCATCCACACCTCAAACGTCAAACACACAATTGATTCAACGGCAAATGCCAATCGTGACGTGAAATGCAAAAAAATGGCCTCAATGACCACGAATAAAAGTCATCGTTTCGGGAAAAAATACCCTCCGAAAATTATCGATCCGTGGGAAGGAAAGCTCATCCTGCGAAGGCGAGGGAAAGTGGAAGCGAACCTCCGAAACTTTCAATGAACGTTAACTTGAGAAATTGCCCCAAAGTAGAACAGAAGAGTAACTTTTGAGTGTTCCGATAACCTAAGCGTGGTAATGATTAAGGTAAAATCAAGATGGTAAGTGACATCATCCGGAATCGAGAGAGAGAATGTAGAAGGAAAGGAGATAAAAAAAACGGAAAGAAATAAGAGTGAACTAACCGAGAGAGAGAGAGATAAACAGGAAAGTATGAATGCAATCTAATTAGGAGAAAGGAGTGGAAAGAGAGACAGAGAGGAGAAAAGCGTGTAGAGTGAGAGGAAAAGAGTGAAATTGATAAAGAGGGAAAGAACTGTGGGTTAAGAGGAGGTAAAAGTAGTAGAAGGAATACGAATGGTCAGGGGAAAAAGAAAGAAAAGGGCAGAGAGAAAAGTAGGGAGCGAAGGAAGAAGAAAGAGAACGAAAAAATGATAAAGTACACGAAGAAAACTGATGCCAATGTTGTTACTAAAAATAACTCAGCAAAAAGAGATGGACTCGAAGAAACTTTAGCTGAACGGAACACGTCATAAAATTCAATCGAAACCACTTTGGCTTTCCTATTTTATTTTACTACTATTTCGGCTATACTGGCTTCAAAAGAAACAATTTTTTTTCAAGTTCATTGGTCATTTTATTTTCTCCAGGTACAACATTCTTAACCAACTGTTGATAAATGCATAGAATATATATATATATATACATATACATATACATATAAATACATACATATATATATATATATATATATATATATATACTCTTCACCTATGCTTCAAAGGAATAAAAGAAAAGAAATTGACTTCAACAAGTCGAAAAAAGTTTACGAAAGGGAAAATCTGATAAATCCTATTAAAATCTAGTCCCTGAGATGGTGGATAGCGATCAGAGGATAGAAGAAGGATAAAAACGAAACAGAAAATCTACGAGGAATAATCCCAAAAATTAGGAAATAATGAGTAAACTACAAATATGAGGGAAACGAGGAACATAGGAAGAAAAATATAAAGAAGCTCAGAAAGGGTCGAAAGAAAAAAGAAAGCAATTATAAGAAGGACACAATGGAATGTCTGAGAGGAGGGAAGAAATGAAGTAAAAACAGGGAAAAAAACGGAAGGAGATAAGGACGGAGATGATATATGTGGAGGCAAAAGGATGGTAAAATAAATAAGAGAGACAATAACAGGGATGCGGACTTGGAAAAGGAACGAAGGATAAAGAATGTTAGAGATTGGAAGAGAGAAAAACGACGATGAAAGAAATAGCGAGAGAGGCGAAAAAGGGGAAAAGGATAAGAGAACAGAAATTTTCCGAGAAAGAAAAAAACGGACGAGAAGAAAGAATCGGTAAGAGAAAAGGGCGGACGAGAGAGAAGGGAAGAGGAGAAGGTTAAAAAGAGTTAAAATACGAAGGGAGGATTAGAGGGACCGAAAAGAGCAGACACGAGAAAAAGAAAAAGGGAACGAGCTAAGTACACACGAAAACAATAAAGGGCGGAGAGAAAGAAAGGAAGCGTGACGAAGAGAGAGAGAATCTGAAAGAAAAAATCGATAGAGTTATAGGGAAAGGAATCGACGAGTAATGGGAATATGTGCGATAAATAGCAGAGAGGAAGAGCGGAGAAGGGAAATGATAGAAACAGAGGAGGAGAAGGGGAGAGAGGGAGGGAGAGAAAGAGGGGGCTGAGAAATAGTTGGTGTGGGCGTGTGCTGAGACGTGAGGGGAGGATGGAAGGGAGAGAGAGAGAGAGCCGGAGGAAAGGAGAGAGAGAGGAAGGGAAAAGGAGGAGACGGGATGGACAGTTGGCGGGTAGTAGAGAGAAGCATACAAGTAGTAGCTGGGATGGGAGGAGGAGGGGAGGAGGAGGAGGTAGGGAGGGAGAGATGAAGAGGGAGAGGAGGGAGAGGAAGGGGAGGGAGAAGGAAAGAGCGGAACTGGAGGTGGAGTAACTTTGCGCGCGCGTGCCACCCCTTTCTCTCTCTCTCTCTCCCCTCTCCTCCTCCCATTCCTCATTCCTCCTCCGTAACCTCTCTCTCTCTCTCATCCCTCTCTCTCTCTCTCTCCGTCTTCCCTCTCTTGGCTGGTGCGTGCGCGAAGCGAAGTCAGTCCCTCAGTCCGTCGGCAAACCCAACGCGGAGCGGAGACACGAATAACCAGGGCTCTTAACTTCGCTTACGGAGTGAGTGTGGTCGTCGGGCGTTGTTCAACTCTTTTGCCGAGCTCCCTTTTATCCTCACTCGTGATTTATTTTTCGCCTAAAGTCGTATTTTTTTTTCCGCGGACGCCATATAAGGTCCGCAACAACGAATCACGCTCGCGAATTCATCGCGTGCCGTTTACATATATTTTTTCCCACCCGACTCGTTTCGCCGTCGAATCCCCGAGTATTCTCTGGAATGGGTGTGGCCCCGGGGTTTTAACGTGTCCCTTACGTGCGAGCGTTTCCGTCACGTTCCCGATTTTCTTTTTTATCTGTACTTACTTCTCCGCTCGGAACCCAAATCGCGCGTTTTGTGTGTGTGTGTGTGTCTGTGTGTTTTTTTTAAAACCTTTTTCTTTAAAATATTTTCGGGAAACCCATTCAATTTTCCTCCGAGGATTTATTTTTTCAAATTTCGGATATAGAGATTCTCTTTTTTTTTTATTCCAAGGGTTATCCGGAGATCGGGGATTTGTTTTTCCGTGAAAGGGGAAGGTTTGCCGAGGTCCTCAACGCACCACACCTCCTGAGAAAAAGGATTCTCCGCCGTCCAACCGGAGTTTTGCACCCGACAAGAAAGAGGCAACAGGTGAGTCCAAATTGAGGCTGCGGGAAGTGGAAGAGACCGAGGAATGGGTTTTATTTCACCGGACGTTAAACGACGTGAAAGCGTGTTGGACGTGTTGATTGTGTTTGTGCGCGTGCTTCCGAGGGATTGGGGACGTGCGCAATCATTTATATACCAGCCCGCAGTTCTCCTAAAAAAAAAACCCTTTTCTTCGCCTCTTTTGGTGTGCCCTTTCCGTCGTGTTCACCGCACTTGACCCACCCGACCACCCCCTCGCTTAATCGTAATGCGCCGACAGAGTAGATATTCCGGTGGCGTTTTGACGGGCGTTTGGGATCCGCCCTTTGATAGCGTTTACGATTCTTTTACCTTCGACGAGTGCAAAAAAAAGAACTTCTAATTTGCTCATTTTTCGAAATTGGTTTGTAATTAGATGAATATGATCGCTTTGATGCATTAACCAATTCGTTGTGTTGGCTGATGAAGTAATACGTCTTTAGTCGTAGGCTTAAAAATCTTATAATAAATGTTTGTCCGAAGCTGTTACATTCAATTTTTTTTATGTTGATAGATATTAATTTCTGGTCGATATGATGATATTTTGAAAATACCCGCTGATGTTTGCAAAATTAATTGCCTTTGTAATTTTGACACTTTTCAGCCTTTAACGTGCAAGGTGAAATTATAATCGCAATGTAGCTGAGGTGCGACCTCTCGCTAGCTATTTTTATAATTGAATTTTCCGTGTTTAATTATATCATGAGGGTTAAGAGTAAGTTAAAAGAAAAAGACAATATCCGCTTTATTTCTTTGTAAAATTTAAACAAACGGAAAGTAAAGTAGCGGGGTAATTTGGCGTTGACCGCACCTCAAAAGTTAAAATTCAATTACCCCTTTCTTTAAAACACGCGTCAGAGAATTCAATTTCGTATGATAAAATCGAAGAACGATATCGAGTTGCGTAATTTCCGAAAATTTTCATGCATTCCTCTTAAATTTCATTCGACTATACCTCACCCCGATTAATACCTTATCGATTACGCTCCCTGTCGGAGCTGGAGCAATCGGCGAAGTTTTCATAACGCTCAATTATATAACGTACCAGCATCTGGCATTTTATCGGCAATCAGCTACTTCAACCTCAAGAATAAATCGCGTTCGAATCAAAAATTCCATCGACTTTGAGGTCATATTTCGGGACCTTTGCCTTTCAATCCGACGGCGATACTTTTTTGGAGAAGAAAGATTCTTCCGCTACGCGATAACAACCTCAGGTAGACTAAGAATAAAATTGTTTTTCACGCGAACCTAGATCGCGAGAAGAGATGAGAACATGCTTACAAACCTTGCTTCCCTCTATAACCCTCGCTCTATCTCTTCCTCTCCCTAAAACCTCTCTTTCTCTCTCTCTCTCTCTCACTCTTTCTCTCATATTAGCTCGAAGCGAATCCCAGGCTGTTTGAAAAACTCGGATAGGAGAGGGAATGTAAAAATCTTTATCTCGGAGAGCTGAAGCATATTTTTAGAACCTCCCGAATAACAACGGGCGACTAAAAAACTTCTGAAAACGACCTATCTTCAATTCTCTTTCCTTCAACCACCCCCCTCCTCCTCCCCCTCTCTATCTCTCTACTCCACCCTTTTTCTTTTCTTCCTCTCCTTTTCCTCTCTCTCTCTGTCTATTTCCCTTTCCCTCTCTCTCTCTCTCCACCCCTCTCTACTCCTCTATCTTCAAGGCGGTTCGATATTCGGTTCGTCATTATGCTGTCTTGGTCGAATGGGCGATATATTTCGAATCTCTTCCATTTTCATTGAGGCTGACCTCAAGGAAAAAAGATTGAAATCGGAAAAATATTGATAATTGAGGAATGAGGTAAAGGTTGGGGGGGAGGGGGGAGGGGGGTAGGGAGATATAGATTTTTCCGTGAGCGATAGAAGTAAAATAGATTCATGGGGGGTGCGGTTGATCGTATGGGCCAAAATAACCTCTGATGGTCAAATGAAACCCATAGAATAAATTTCCATGTTTTTTTAATGCCTCGCCATTATTTTTCCTTGCGTGCGCAATCTCAAGTATTTTCCTCACGTGACTGTAGAAAATAATTCTATCGGAAGAGGAAATGTTAATAAAATACCTTATCTGACTTGAAACTCACATATACATATACATGCTTATTTTTGTGCTTGGAAAAAGTCTAACATTTTTACGTGTAAAGGCGATTTCAACTGAGACTAGGCAGGAAAAAATACTTTAAGGTGACCTGACACAGAAAAAATGTCTAAATATATTACATTATCGATGTTAGTAGCCATGTCTCGATGCTCAACTTTTGATGATTCTAACTTATGTTGTTTTGACCATAATTAAATTTTTATATCTATTTATACTTATAATATACATATGCTTTACAGTAACTGGATTCAAAAGATAAAAGATTCTGTGATTTGAGATATTAGATAGAGGGTTTATTAAAGATATTTTTAATATAAGAAAAGTCTTTCGTTTAGTAAAACTTTTCACGAAACGAATTTAAAACGACTGTAATTTTTGAGCATTTTTATGCTAATCCACTGTCTGAAAATAATATATTCAAATCTCACATATATCATAAATTCCTTTTTTACTAAGCGCTTGTTCAAAAAAATGTGGTTAAAAAGAAGTTTATGCAGATAAAACAATGTTTCTAACGGATAAAAATTTCTTACTGACAAATATTTGAAGTTTCTCTGCGCCTAGCGATTCCAATTGTCTTTACAGTGGGCATATTGTGAAATATAGGTAATTCCAAGATGTACCTTCGATTTTATATACACAGCTCTGACACTAAAACGTTGGAAAAGCAACAAATGGGAAAATTTCTTTACTAGCATTATCAAATATTATTATTTTGTATAACAGATAAAGGAAATTTCATATTTTACTAATTATAATATAGATACCACACCATTTTTTATTTCTAAGTTACTTTTTCAATTACATCGAGTAGTTGTCAGCTGGCTATTTCGCGGAAATTCCACCTTGATAACAAAGTGACACTTCAAAAGGGACAGCCATCAACCGCCTGAACATCAGGATACATGACAGATATAACCTCTTCATTGACTCAAAAGCATATTGAAAACTCCGACATCAAAACTATTGTAGTCGATAAAGATGGATTTATCATAATTTTCACGAATTTACGCATAATTCGACCTCGAATTTCACCATGAAAACGCATGTTTGGGCATATTCTAGCCGTACAAGTCTAGTCAATTCTTTCGCCAAACATAAAATTTCCAGGAAATCTTTCTCAGACAAAAATTAGGTCTCTTCTCTCGCGACCGAAGTCTTTGATAAATAACTTAATAACGTGTGGCTGACTTAGTGACAGGTAGATATGTCTTTATTAGGGCAAGATTGAGACCGGCAAGACTCTTCTTCCATCTTAGCCTATGATTGGTAAATATGCAACAAAATCTAAGCGTCACATAGCAAAATCTTTGATATCTACAGAGATATGTATTAGAATTTATACAGAATGAACGAACGTCTGTTCCACAAATTGTAAACAGCTGATTGAAAAATGGCGGTCAAGTTGAATGCAGCTGTAATTAACGGTCTACATTTATATTCGACACATAAGTCAACCATCATTTTTTCATGATTTTTTTAAAGCTTCAAAAGCCGAATTTTCCAAGTGTTCGAGATCATTCAGTGGGAGCATAGCAGACCGGAAAAAAACTGAAACGCGACAAGGAACTGGTTGAAAAACTGTGGATATGAACGAGACATTACACGAGAAAACATATATCAATTTTTTCCAAAGAGAGTGATGGAAGGAATGGGATTACTGAAGAGAGGAGTTGAGAGGGCTATGGAGGAAAGAAAGACAAAAGGGGTGGCGGAAAAGATATAAACTCCGCGGTTAGCCAAACCGTAAGGCCTTATTCTAGGAGAATCTTTTTAGTCCCTCTTGATTCCGCCAGAGTTGCCCTTCGTACCAAAGGAAGTAATCGATTTAACAAGTGAATTGCGAAGAGCGCCTGAGCTAGATGGGCACAGTAAGAGAGAGAGATTACATTCCATTCGGACGGCTCACACTTTATTATGACTGGCGTTCGACTATTACTGAGAGAACGGTAATTTATAAAGTTTGCTTACATTCAAGTAAGCTAATTCCGCCTCCGTGTGCCAGGAGACTTAATCAAACGGAAAGATCCATTTGTCTGCGTGTATCTAAGTGAACACTTAACATGCATACATATGGTAAGAGAAATTTATATTTTTAGACGCTTTCGTTCCATTGCTCACGGTTGTTATAGAAACGATTGGATTTATAACGAAACGAAACTGTTTTGTTATGTTTTCGGAAGGATAATGAGCGTGTCGACTTTTTGGCATACAGAGGAGATAGATAAAAGTTTATTTTCAAATGCTGTGTGGCAAAAAAATGGGAACCCTATGATATCCTTTAGTAAAAGGAATCCGGCTATTAGTTTATTTCGATCTTTTTCAGGTTCTCATTATTAGTAACATCTTCTAGACACGAGTGAATTTCGTGTTTTTGATTTATTCGGTGATTACGGATAGAGAGAGATATGTGTGGATTTATTAGGGGAAAATTGAGACTAGGACTCCAGAAATACACTCACCGCAGGCGAGTTAAAGGACAGTGGCGAATAAATGTTTAGCCTATGCCACCACGAAATGAACTATGGGCGAGTGGATATTGTTATGTGTTAGGCTTCATTTGTATTTTTTGAACTCTGATTGAGGTTATGAAGAATCCTCTTCCATAAAAGACAGGGAGAGAGAGATTTCAATCGTTTGATGCATAGTTAAATATATCAATTTTTCGTTCATACGTACGAATGCACTCTTCGGCAAATATCGATTTATGAAATTATCCCCACGCATCCGAATACAAGTTTCTTTTTTGTACGATCATATTACAGATCTTGCTCAAGCAGCTGAATGTAAACGACAGAGCCAAATACCCACATGCATTTTGAGTCTAATTACCTTTTCTTTAAGGAGAACGAAACGTGTTGGATCTTACTCTCGGAAAACCAGATTTTTCACAAAAAATAAAACCTTTTGTTCTAATTTTCATGCTACGCTTATTTTGTCATATTTTCACTAATACTAAGTGAAACTTTAAACTTATGTATTTGTTTACAGCGTATTTGAAAAAAATTTATTTATATCACTAAATAAATACCGATTTGACAACCATTTTGCTATATATATTATAAGGTGATCTTTAAATCCCCTTGAAAAAATTCTTTTCCTGGACACTGGACTTTATGAGTATTGATAGTTACTTTTTTATGACCCGAAAGCTCTAGCCCGAACAGCGCCATAGAAACCACTGCATAGTATCCCTTCGGTTTTTATATTCCTGGTCTTGATTGGTCGTAATCCTCCCTTCGATACTCTCGGACACATGGATAACAGTTTCCAAGGACAACCGCCTAATTTGTCGTCCCACGACGGATAGAGACGTGATATGAATTATGTTGGTAAACGTAAACGTTACGATATATGGCGCGTCCTATAAATTACTCCAAGATATGAAAAAGCTCTCCCAACATATTAGGATATGAGTTATCAGAGTACTGACCTTGTGGACGTCTAAAAATGGACCGAGCCGATAATTTTTAGAAGTTGCACTGGCTAAAATTTTGCCCCGCCATTAATAATTAAAGCATTATTTTTTTTCAAATTAATGAGAATAGTCACCTTATTGAAAAAGTACTCAATTGCTAAGTCAACTAAGTCTTTTAAAAACGAGTCTGTGAACGAAACCAAAGACGAGCATGTACGACTATACCCTCGAAAAAATTCGAAACCCCGCCACTAGGTGGGCACGCTACCCACCCCTCTGCCGAAGTTAAGAGTAAGTTTTCATTTTTTACAAATTTAGCCCAATTAAGCACCACAGTCGTTGATGATGCGTAACAGAAAAGATAAAGACTCGATTTTTAAAACAGGGGTGGGCAATTTCACGCATTCATCAAAAATGAGTAAGCATAATATGATTTCGTTAAGACATATTCGTATAATCCAAGCATTCTGCGTAATATAGCGATTACTGTAATCACGTGTCACTGTCGTCATACCGATTTATTTGCGTGCAAGTTGTTTGGTTACGTAATATTTGTCGCGCCACAAAAAATTCATCTGTACTTTCAGGGATGCCGAAAAAAATCTTGAAACCCTCTGTATAAGAATAAAGTGGCCCACGAAACATTAAGCAACTTCTCTCTTCTAAAAAAACGTATTAAGCCAATCCACGTGATAAGATACTTTCATAAGAGACGTTTGACGAGCTTACTATAGATCGGGAACTTAATTTTCGTCCCGAGGAGAATAACTGCGCAGACGGAAGGATTCTAAATTTTCAGACGACGCTTGATCGAGCACAAGGACACAAACAAATGCGCTTTCTGGATTACGAAAGTCAAAACGGAAAACAAAACTTGTTAGGGGAAACGGGAATATTAAGCACTCAATTAAATTTTCGGTCAAAAACAAAGACGAGAGGGCCGTTTGCACAAAAAAGGGGTGGGGAACTTCTCCTCCCTCCCAGAACCCCTTAAAACCGGTGCAAATCGATGGAAACGCACGCGAATGCCTGCGAGCGACTGCGAATCGATCCTAAATCAATTGCGCGAAAGTCTATGACGTAAAAATTCTCCTTTCGATTAATTCCCTTAAAGTTCTTTGAATAGCATAAGAGCCCTTTCCCGAATGAATATATATATATATATATATATATATATATATCATCATCATAGGTAGTCTGTCCGTTGACAGGTCCGTGATTATTCTAGGTTAAACTTGGTTTTCCATATACTCCTATTTTCCGCAGTTTTCTTCATGTCTTGATAGCTCTCTTTCCCTTTCAAGTCGTCTACTAGCTGAAACCTTTTCCTACCTCTTTCTCTTTTTCCATCCAGTTTTCCTTCTAGCACTTCTTTAATCATCCACTCTCTCCTCAGGTAATGCCCAATCCAGTTCGCCTTCCTCTTTCTGATAGTCTGTATAATCGTTCGCTTCTCTCCTATTCTTCGTAGTACTTCCTCATTTTTCACCCTATCTGTCCATTTTATCTTCAGCATTCTTCTCCATGTCCACATTTCGAAGCTTTCCAAGTATTCAATATCATTTTTCCTTAGCGTCCATGTTTCTGCTCCGTACAAAGCTATACTCCATACATAGCATTTTATCAACCTCTTGCGGATTTCCTGCTTTATATTTTCCGTTAGCAGGAGTTTCTTTCTTCTGAATGCGGCTTTTGCTTTTGTTATTCTAGTCCTGATTTCATCGGTACATTTTTCTTCTCTCGTTATGATGCTTCCAAGGTATTTATAATCTGAAACTTGTTCTAATGGCTTTCCTCCAATACTTATGTTCAAATTTTTCTTCTTTACTTGATATTCGCATAACCTTGGATTTTTTTGTATTAATTTCCATACCGTATTTTCTACCTGTTATCACTAGTCTATTTATCATATTCTGGAGTTCCTTTTCCTTTCTTGCTAGAAGTACTTGATCATCCGCGTATTTCATTGTTCTTATAATCCTTCCTCCGATTTTGAAATATCCCGTGCCTTCTAACGCTTCCTCTCTCCATATATATTGAATAGAATCGGCGATAGACAGCAGCCCTGTCTTACTCCTCTACCGATATGTACTCCGCTGGTGTCCGTATTCTCCAACCTGACCTTTACAACTTGATTCACATACAGATTCCTGATCAGTCTCCTGTCTTTCCAGTCTACACCTATATCCTTAATATCCTCATCAGAAGTACCCAATTTACTCTATCCTTCCGGTAAGTGCTCACTGGGTTTCCTTCAGCACATAGTTGCTCTAAATATGCTTGTGGGTGCCATGGTGTAGTGGCGAAGGCGTTGGCCTGATACGTCTGAGGATGCCCGACGCGAACCGGGTACGAATCCTGCCAAAGTACAATTTTTTCGGAGGTTTAGCGGCCCCCTATTTGCGTGTTTAGAGGAGAACACGCGAATCAGCGCACCGTCCTTCGGAAGGGACGTAAAGCCGTTGGCCCCCTTGGTGTTTCTCGTTAAGAGTAGGCTAATGCCGGCACCGGATTTATCTCCTCCCTTGCTTTGTGATTTCGACTGAGAAGCCTACTAGCGCCGGTAGTCGTTTGAAGTCACAAGGTCCCACAATAACAATAAATATGCTTATTTACCTTTCCTCTTCCGCAAGTATATATATATATATATATATGTATGTATGTGTGTGTGTGTGTGTACACACACACCTCTTCGAAAGTAAAAATAAAACGGATCGATAGATACGAGCGTCTGGGAAAAGAATCACTCCGCCGATAAATGTCATTCACGTTATCAACGATCAAAGCATGGATTTCTAAAATTTAGCCTGGGGGATGGATATAAAAAACATGGTGCATTCGCTCTTTCTTTATCGGAGAGATGGGATGGATTCTGGATTCACGCTCAACAAAAAAAAAAGCTCGTTCAAATTCAAATGTCACGGCGGGCCACAAATTTTTCTGATTTACTTTTCGGAATAGATTATGATAAACCTTTGTAGCTGGATACTGACATCCGCGTAGAATAAAAATACAAATTACTTCTGTCATAATGTTAATGCTCTCTATAAACGACTTTTGAATTAACTCGGTTTGGAAATGTAAAGCTGTAAAAGTTTATTACGAGTAAATTTAGCATATTAGTGAACATTAAATGAAATTAATCCAGATAATTATGAAAATTTTGATTTATTTAATATTAATATGAACGTAGTTTTAGAACAAGGTTTTAATTTACAATATGAAAATAATTGTTTCAATTATATGGGCAACGCGGATCAATCAATTTTCAATATTTTTATATTTCAGACGACTTTCGCAAAAACATCCGATATATTTTGGCACAGATTGAAACCAATGATGGCATTTCCTGTCATTAAAAATTCTACGGAATGATAAATACGTTGCCATCTCGCTTTACTTTTCCAAAGTCTGTCAGAGGCGCCGCCATTGCGTCATCGATGATTATCCGCGGCAAAATAGAATATTTGAAATGGTTCCAAAGTCCTTCGTGACTCGACTTTTCGAAAACGGAAAGGAAGCAAGAGCTTCGCACTTTGAACCATCTGCTCTTCTTACTCAGCGAGTTTAAAATGCGGTACATCTTTCCATCTCGCATTCATCGAAAATTAACGCTGCGTATTCCAGGAAAACCGTGAAGACACTTCCACCGTTCGTTATCTAGTTCCGACATAGAAGCGCGAATACAATCACCAAAGGTACCGGACGACGTCGTGGGCGAATAAATAAAACAAATAAGCGATCAAAGACCCGCCCGAGTGGGAGACGAGAGATGTATAAAACGACCAACCTTTTCGGTAACCCCTGGAAACGCTATTGTTTCGTTAGCTTTAGTACCCGCATAGAATGAGTAAAAGAGAGAGAGAGAGAGGCGCTTAGAACCCTTCGAGTAGTTTGGGGTCAGGGATTTGGCCTTGAACGCGTCCACAACAGCGCAGGTGTGACCCTTGACCTTCGGGAAAGGGCCACGGACGATTCCAAGGAGGTGGGTGAGTGCGGGAAGTGGAAGAGCCTATTAATGTACACGTCCCACGCTTCTGTCAAATTCAAATCACTTCGCTCGGGGTTTACCTGGAGCGCGATCAAATGTTATGTAGGACTCGAGAGAAAGAATCAAACATCTGGAGGAGCTCTGGCAAAGTGCAACCCATATCCATACCCATGGAGAACTTTTAGACGTGTTAGCTGCCCCGACTAGATAGGACGGATTTTTTAGGGATGCTTTACCCTGTGTTTATCTCGACCAGAGCCGTCCCTAGCGTACAAATAAGGTAGGCAACTTCCTAGGACTCCATATGGTTATGGTGGCTTTACCTTGTAATATAGCTTTTATTTATTTTCTTTATTATTTGATAATACACAGAAACTTAATCTGTTGTTAAAAACAGAATCTACTTATGATATTTTCTGTGAAATTTGTGTTTCTTTTTGCGACCCGGTGCCCTAGGGCTGGGTTGACAAATACGTGGCACGCGTGCGACTTTACTTGGCACGCGTAAACTTGTATTGTCTGCATAAAATATGAAGTTCCTTAGAGAAAGAACAAATTTGTGGCACGCAAAAAAAATTATGATTCACATTACTTTCTTGGCGCGCGACACAAAAATCATTTGCCATCCCTGCCCTAGGGCGTCAAAATACCTTGAGATCTCTATGGTCACGATGTATCACGTTTTACAATTTGTGTTGCTCACGTATTCACAACTCTCATCATCTAATGTCTTCTCAACGAAGCTCAATGGAAAGTTTAGGTTGCCGAACAAATGTTTATAACTTTACGGATAATAATCGAGCTCACTGTACGGTTAAAATCAAATTGACGCAATATGTCTCTCGGAAGACATAAAAGGTTAACGAGAATCGGAGGCGTATTTTAGCACCTAACAATAAGTATCCGTCAGCTATGAACAACCACTGATGATGGCTTCATTGTTTCCAATCCTTTTAATAGCTACTAGAAATAAATATTGGTTCTAATGTATCTAACATTGGTCCTCCTGATTCAGATAGAAATTATCAACCACGTATATTATAATTAATTTCATCCGTAAAGAAAATAACTTATTTTCATATAAAGGTCTACGAGTTCTCATATATGGTTTCCGAACATTCACTATCCATTAACGAATTACTTGGAGTGACTTAAACTCTCATATAATCAATACTAGATACTATCAGTTGCTGTGTGAAGATTTGACAAAAATTATGCTCGTGCTGACATTTACAGAATTTATTCCGTTATTTCCCCAAAACTCATTCAATCGGCGATAAACCCCAAATTATTTCCTCATTTAAGCCATATTTCGGATTCGGGGATATTTTCCACATCCAATTATTCCAAACTGCCATTTCCGCGATGCTGAAATTTAATTTCGATAATTACCTATTTGAGCAGTCATTTGTACGATACGATAACACTTACAAACCTCCTCAATCTCGATAAATTGCTTTTATCATTTAGCCACCTATCAAACTAAAGAGCCATAAATAAACCGTCGAATTTATATTTACCAAAGAATGATTTAAATAATTGATCGCAACTGATCAATCCTATCTTTATTTGATTTAAACTAAATAAGTGAACCCGGATGTGGGAATGTGGGCAAAGATTTCCATAAAAGTAATATCAACAATACTTTTTCCCAAAGTTAGGAATGAAATAATCACAGCTTATTTATTATGGTGGCACTCTAGCGTAGTAGTAGGATAGGGGACGCCTTCATCAAATCTCACACACGGAGGGTAAGCTGAAGTGAACGATGTTGCAAAGTTGCGGCAAAGAGATTGACTGGAGCCCTTTTCGACAGCTCCCCCACTCTAATTTTTCTTGGTTGTGAGAGCTCAAGTTAGAGTAGATACCTCGTCTATAGTATACTTCAAAATTTACTCTCCCGTACTGAAAGGTATGCAAATTTACAAACGATATCAACAATCATACGACTTTTTCAAAATTAAGAAAAAACTCCTTAACCGCACAAAGCGAATATTTAGAGACAATAAAAACAGTAAAAGTTGAAAAGTGGGCAAAGGAAGAAAAAAATGAACAAAAAAGGAAGATACACTTACAGGTTTACGGGTATAACTCCACGCCAGAGACCTGTTGTCAATCGCTCATACACTCACTCACACAAGAACTAATCCTAAGGTGGAAAGGATAAAAGGAAAGGGTTTACGAGGCGTTAACCTGCGTCAGTTACCCTTACTCACACCCCTTTTAATAATCATACGACTGTTCTAATGAACCATGAAATTAGTTTACTTGCTAAACAGAGATATGACTGAATTCCTTTATGCTATAATCTATATATATATATATATATATGGTGGTTAAATACACACACATCTATATATATATATATATATATATCCCTTCCAACTGCCTCAGTTCACTGCCTCAAAGTCGGCGGAAGGGTGTAAACGGAGGCTAAAGGGCGAAGAACAGTGGTGTCCTCGGACACCGGTAGGTTCAACCATGCTGTGAAGTCTTTCTGCAATATCTCCGGCCAAAGTGAAAGAGGTACTCACCAACCCGCTCTGGGCCAGCGTGGTGTTTTAAGGCCCACAATCCCCCCATGACATGTACACCCATAAAAAACGGCCCTCATTCTCCGGAGGCTGGATTGCCTCTGACCGTGGCAGTGGTCAGGAACAAGGCAGGAAGGCAGAGGGTGCTAAGAATCCCCGGAGGTTAAACGCCCACTGCCACTCTTTCTCATCCTTACCCAATTCCTTTAACCTCAACCTAACTACCTTTAACTGCCGGACTTTGTCCAGTGAAGATAAACTTCAAGAGCTCCAAGAACAACTGGAGAAGATCAAGTGGGACATTTTAGGACTTAGTGAGGTGAGAAGAAAAGGTGAAGGCCTATTGGAGTTGAAGAGTGGAGATATTTTTTATTACAGGGGAACTGACACAGGAAGAACAGGAGGTGTTGGATTCATCATCAACAAAAAATTGAAGAATAATATCGTGGAAATGGAAAGTTCATCCGAGCGGGCAGCTAGACTAGTGCTTCAAATAAATAAAAGATATCAACTTCAAATAGTCCAAGTTTATGCGCCAACGTCATCATACTCGGATGAGGAAGTGGAAGATTTTTACCAAGAAGTTGGAGAACTGCACGACAAAGGAAGCTGCCATCTAAAAGTGGTCATGGGTGATTTCAATGCCAAGGTAGGAGAACAAAAGGAAGACGACAGCGCAGTTGGAAAATGGGGCTATGGAGACAGAAATGAACGAGGGGACCGCCTTGTAGACTTTGCTGAATGTACTAGTCTATATATAATGAACACTTTCTTCAAAAAGAATCCCAATAGAAAATGGACCTGGAAAGGACCCAATGGTACCAAAAACGAAATTGACTACATACTAGTAAATAAGAAGCAATTGGCTGAAGACTGTTCCGTCCTCAATCAGTTTAAAACTGGAAGCGACCATCGCTTGGTAAGATGCAGAATAAAATTCAACTCAAAGTTAGAAAGACAGAAGCTTATAAAGAAGAAGCCTAAGTCTATTATCAACACGCAGGTGCTAAAAGAACGAAAAGAAGAATTTCAGCTCCAACTGAAAAATCGATTCAGTGCACTGGAAGACCAAGAAGTTGAATCCCAATTTATAGAGATACTCAAGGAAACTGCTGAAGAAATAGGCGGAACAGTTAAAACAAAGCCAGAGAAAAAGTTGACTGAAAAAACAAGACTGCTGATGGAAAAAAGAAGGAAAATGTTAATTACTAATGATCCTAAAGAAATGATCCATTTTGCAGAACTAAACAAAACTATAAGGAAGTGCATCAAGGAAGATGTGAAAAAATATAATTATGAACTAATCGAGAAAGCCATAGAAAACAATAGAAGTTACAAGAAAATGAAGCAACATCTCTCGATCGGAAAGAGACAGCTGGTGGCCTTGATGCTAGAAGACGGCTCCATAACCCATAGTAGGAAACTGATCCTGAAACGGGTACAAGAATTTTACACCAAGCTGTATGAGGATCCTCTAGGAAATGATGAAGTAAATGATGATGCAAACATGCCCACCGAAGAGGTCCCAGGTATCCTTCCGGAAGAGGTGAGACACGCAATCAGAAGTATGAAGAATGGAAAAGCATCTGGAATGGATGGTATCACAGCGGAAGTATTCAAAGCAATGGGGAATCATACGGAAACAATTCTCGCTAAGATTTTTAATTCCTGTCTGAGGAAGAAAAAGATACCAGAAACATGGAACCACGCATGTATTATCCTTCTGCACAAGAAAGGTTCCAAAGAAGACTTGAATAACTACAGACCGATCAGCCTACTCCCAACAGTCTACAAAATATTCACCAAAATACTCACTATGCGCCTTCAAAACCATCTTGATGCTGCCCAACCCAGAGAGCAAGCTGGATTTCGCAGTGGGTATAACACGATGGACCACATCCAAGTCGTGAGAGAGGTAATCAGTCGGACCAACGAGTATGAATTACCTCTATGTATGTGCTTTATCGACTACGAGAAAGCATTCGACTCTGTCCGAACTTCGTCGGTGTTACGTGCACTAAAGAAACAAGGAGTAGAAGAAACGTACATAACCTTGATCAAGAATATCTACGAAAATGCGACAACATCTGTCCAGCTGCATGAAGAGACGAGTGCCTTTAAGGCCGAAAAGGGAGTGAGACAAGGAGATACTATGTCCCCTAAGTTATTTACAGCAGCTCTAGAGGAAGTATTCAAAAGGCTAGACTGGGAGGAAAAAGGCATAAAGGTAAATGGAGAATATCTGAGTCACCTGCGCTTTGCAGATGATATCATACTGTTCGCAGGAAGCCCAGAAGAGCTCCTTAGAAGAACTGAAGAGCTTGAGCAAGCAAGCCGAGAAGCTGGACTTAAGATGAATCTTAATAAAACAAAGGTTATGTACAACTCCTTCACAAATTCTGAGAAGATACATATCAACGGAGCAGAACTTGGAGAAGTAACCAGCTATGTTTACTTAGGTCAACTCATCACTACTGATGGTTCGCTTCTTGGAGAAATCAACCGGAGAGTGAAGATGGCATGGAGTGCTTTTGGCAAGAATGCGAACATCTTTAAATCAAATATTCCAGTCTTCCTAAAAAGGAGACTGTATGACCAATGTGTTCTGCCTGTTCTGACATATGGTTGTGAAACATGGACCATGAATGCCAGAATGATACAGCGCCTGCAAACAACACAGAGGGGCATGGAGAGATGCATGTTAGGGATCACCCGAAGAGACCGCAAGAGGAACGACTGGGTAAGAAAGAAGACGGGAGTCTGTGACGTGATTAGAAGAGTGAAGGTGTTAAAATGGCAGTGGGCGGGCCACATTGGTAGAAGAAATGACCAGCGTTGGACGTCCAGTGTCATCGAATGGATCCCAAGAAACATCAAGAGACCAAAAAGAAGACCGAAAGACAGGTGGGACAGAGAGCTTGTTAAGTTCTTGGGGCAAACTTGGAGGAGGGAGGCAGTTGACAGGGAAAACTGGAAGAGTCTGGGGGAGGCCTTCGTCCGTCAGTGGACTGAAAAAGGCTGATGATGATGATGATGATGATATATATATATAAGTCGCGCGATGGATGGATCGGTTTTTAATTGCTGAGAGTTCAAGCTTATTTTATGTCTCTAATTGTTCGATCGCAATCTATGATTACAAATAATAAAAATAAGCAAGAATTCATAACAGATTAGTGGAGGTTTCAGTGGTGTATCAATCATGCTGTCCCAGCATGTTTAAACCGCCAAGCTTTCAATTCGCTGGTCTAATTTTCGTACACAACATTTGGAAGTTAAGAAGTTCTTTAACTCTCAAGAAATGGTTTTTTAGCGAGGTGAGGTGCCAGCTCCTCTCTCTGTCAATATATCTCCCACTCTCTCGCATAACTCCGCATTTCTCATTCACACATCCAATTATACTACATCTCCTTCCATCACTCACCTTTCGCTCTATTCTATTAACTTCGAACTCTATATCTATATACATATATATATATATATATATATATATATATAAAGGAGAATGTTTGTATGTTTATACGTTTGTACCTTAATAACTCAAGAATACAAAGTCCAAAAAACTTTCAAACTTTGCACATGCTTTTATGTCATCCCTGAGAAGGTTTTAGGCAAAAAAAATCTCGAAAAAAGACTCGGGTTCGACCCCAGGGGATAATTTTGTATTTCCCACAAGATAACACGTAAAAATAAAAAACTTGACGTGCAGGGTTTTATTTTTTTGCCAAATTAAATCAGAAATAATTGACCTGCGAACTTCGTATTTGTACTATAGTAAAGAAAAATCTATAAGGTTCTGTTCGTCTTTTTCCGCTAGAAATTCGAAATTTCTCGTATTAATCATTAAAAACGCAAATCTATGTTAAATATTGCCATTTTTATTACGACTACCATGGCCACCGGTATTGTTGTCTCTTTCCTTTTTAACCAAACAAATTTTAATTATTTTGACAACAGAATGTTTTTTTATTAGGATAGTTTAGAATAACTCATGGTAAGGAATTATTTGATGAGGATAACGATTTAAGAGTCTCATAATTGCATCATAATAAACTGTTCATTATGTACAGCAGGTTTGTAAAACATGAATACTAATTTTAATTTTTAAATATCGATTTCAATAGCTTTTTAAACAGTCTACTAAAATTGATACGATAATCATATTTTGATCAAATGATATATTTGTTAGTTTATTACATCTATTTGTAAACTCATGAAATTTAATTCTCATTCCATTTTTATTTCTGTTCGGATTTTAGCTGAAATCTTACCTCATTACTTAGGTCATTTATATAGGAGGAATAAAAATTCTACGATCGCGCTCAGTTTGGATCTCGAGGTTTGGATAATATAATTTATTTATTTCTACAATTCCTACAATATGTAGTATCAGTCTATTTGACAATTTAATTCTATTTTCCATTTGAATTTCTATAATTATAGTTAACGGCTATAATCTAAACAGTATTAAACAAAATATGGAGAACTGTTTTTATATGGATAGCAGGGTTCCGAAACATTTTCCCGCGATTTCTACTTTAAACAAATACTAAGTCACTTTAATTATTGAACGGATTATAATCTTTTTCCTAAAAAAATTATTATTACACAAGAAAAATCCATTTTTCAGACCATTTTATAAAAATATTATGCCAGTAAAAAGAAAGTCAGCTAGGAAGAAAGACTGCAGGTGTAAAAAAATGGCCTTATTAAGAGTAGCTGAAAGTGTAGAAGAGAGGCAGATTCGTGTAGACAACCAACGTGTAATATAATACAAGCAAAATAACTTTGCATACTAATGCACTGCCATCTAGAGATGGGTCAGAGAGAACGGGACAGTTGTTTTCGAACTGTTCTGATGCATAAACTGTTCAATAAAATAACTGTTCTCACAAACTTCCTGTTCTCAAAGAACAGGTAACTCGACATCTTATACACAGTGAGAAAGGTGGGAAACGACTACTTCCTTATCCGTAATTGGAGAGCGGGGACTGATTAAACAACGCGTATTTTCCCAAGTCCTACTATTGATTTGAATCAAATTTGGTACGATTGTGGAGGGCTCCCAGAAATAATTCATATGTGGTTCTTGTTTCTCTCTGCCCTTTTTATTCAAAACGGCGGCCGAATGAATTTTTAAATATCATTAATCATCTAGAATTCGGATCGGATTTGAACCAAATTTCCCCGGGCAACGCCGGGTATTTCTGCTAGTGTGTGTGTGTATATATATATATATATTTCTTTAGCAGTCATAGCAATAATGATTTCTCATTGCTAAAGCTTTGGAAATTTCTCACCTTTTAAGTAACTTTGAATTTGATTACTTCTTTATAAAAGTTATTTATAAAAACTTTTTTAACCATTATTTGTTTCGCTCATGTCACGTCTTACTTCCGAGACTCCCTCTTTTCCTGTCTCTCCCTACTTCCCCCTATCTCTTCCTTTCATTCTTCCTCCGTTCTCTCGCTCCCCACTCTTCTTTTCCTCCATCCCTCATTCCCTTCATTGGCCCACGCTCTCCTTATCCCTATTCTCATCCCTCTCCTTTCCTATCTTTCCATTTCTCCTTCCCCTTCCACTTTTCTCCTTATCCTTCTCCCTCCTCCACAATGCACATGAATGCCAAACACCGGGCGGAGTAGAACGTAAGAGACATAAGGATTCCTTGTCTTCCCTCTCAAAGACCGATTCCTGGAAGGAATCCTCTTGAATCCGCGTTCCCCAAACCTCAGGCGTTGCGTGGTCGACTCTGCGTGCGTGGGTTTTGGGTGTGTGCGAGTGTGTATGTGTGTGTGTGTGCGTTTCCATGCCTGATTGAAGTGCCGCCTTCGATCAAACTAACTCCTTCGGCTAGGGAAGCCTCGTGTTGACATTCAAATTGTTGAATGAAAGACCTCACTTCCAGAAGGCCTCTGAAGCAGGGGGAGAGAGAGAGAGAGTAGGTGGGCTTTGTGAGGGCGTCGAAGGTGGAGTTGACTTACCTTCCTATACGCTCCAATAAACGTTATTCCCCGTTAATTCGAATTTGATATTCTCGAAGGAATCTCAAAGAGACGCCTGTGCTCGTCGCCTGTTCGTATATGAGGCAAATGAAATATATTTCAATGGTGAAATATTTCATAAGGATGAACTTTATTCCGAATAACGAGATTTTATTTTGCACTACTCTTTTTATATTTGTATATATTCGGAAGCCTTCCGTAAGTACGGGATTACGTGCGCAAGTATTGAGCATTTAATAACAATGCGAATAATACTAGGTTATGGGAGCGAGACACGCAGTCATGAGCGAACACACAAAACCGCGAATCAAATGAATGTCTTCAGAAAGAAACAAAAAGTTAGAATAGGATTAAAAACATCGCACATATTTCTAAAATTCCATTAAATTTCAATTTATCCTTTAACTAATAAGGTGCACCACCTAAGTTACAGTGTCAAATCACACCCTAATTATTTTCTCGTGGTGTACATTTTACAAAGAAATAAAGTTCATATTGTTTTTTTTAAATTACCTTTTCACCCCAATTAAAGGTTATTAAGCATGGAGAATACAGTTGTTAATATAGTAATAAGTATAATAAATAAATTAGAGAAGAACTTCAGAGTATATTACAGAATTTTACCATGTTTAGCCCACATATAGACCAATCAATCCTATAAAGTTGGCTTCTCCAAGCTGTAGGATTCCAGAGACTTTTCCCGTGCAGACGGACAGAAAAAACGATAAAAACAATAGCGCTCTGGAAGACCTTGCCTCAGATGCAATGTGATAATAATTTCACGTCACTAGTTTAAGATTATTAATCCACAACCAAGTAGGCTGCGTAAATTTGTGTGTGAACGCTTATGTTGCCCTTTTCAAGTTGGGAACTATTTTCGATTAAATTTCTCGTCAAGAGGGTGTGGCCTTTACACTTGAATGTTATTTCACGGCAACGAAGGAAAGCATGACTTGAATTATTAATGTCGGCTCGCAATCGGGACAATAGCATTCTTCCAAAAATACCCTTCTCCGTGGGGTGGAAATAAACACCCGACGCAATAACACACATTAGAAGATAATCCTCAATCGACCTTGCTATTCAGTCTTTCTATTTACTATATTCAACTTTAAATTTTTACGCTACTTTCCAAAAGATACGGCTGTCACCCATTTCCTTATAATGTTCAGGCAATATCAGTTAGTCGAAAAACCATTTTCTAATTAAGTGTCAAAACACTTTCATGCCCATCCATCAATGGAAATCATAAAAGAAAAATTACACAAACATAACCAATTCCAATATAAAAGTACTAAAAAGTCAATGTTATTAGACGAATCGAGTTCACTAGTTTTAGGATTTGGCGGAAGCTAAAGACATAATTAATAATTACGTCATCAATGACATAGGTAAATACTAAAGGAGGTTGCGTAAAAACATTGTTTTTATGTAATGACGCACGTGAAAGCTTCATTAAACCTTCTACCAGGATTATTTTATCATTTAATTTCGGAAATAAAAAGAGTATTTGCGTGTAAAGGGAGCATTTGTAAATGCGCTTTATTCCACGCCGAAATGTTTACGAGATTCTCCCGATCTTGCAATTAAAAACTTGGTCGAGATTAATTTTCTTAATGAGTTGTACTCGTAACACGCGATGTCGAAAATATTTCTCGTTTTTCTAAGAGTAAAAAATTCGAGGAGCTCGATAGATTTCGTCAAAAAGACTTGTTGGTGAAAACGGATGTACTTAAAGACGTTTTCTTCCACATCGGACGTGGTGACGGATGGAAGGCTCCCCTCCTTAAAAACCTTCCCCATTCGCTGAAGGAGGTGACGTGCTTGTTTGCTGGGAGGGCTCCTTTCGGGGAGACGGCCGACGCGATAAATATTTGACAGCGACATCGACTGAAAACGAGGAAAACAAGAGATAATGGTGACGGCGAAGAGGAAAAGGGAGTATTTCTGGATTTATGTGTTTATGAGACTATATATAATTCATTATATATATACAGTAGGCGCCGGTTATTGCGTTCACGTTTGTAAATTATATTTTGATTATATTAAACGGCGATTCTATTAACCGAAAATCCTAGGAGTAATACAGGATGCAAAAAATTGTAATAATATACGCATACGGTCTGATCAAAAAATTCTAAGACTTCATTTACAAAAAAGAAAATAAATTACATAAACCATTTTTACTAGCGGTCCCCTGCAAAGTAGTCTCCCCCCATTGATATACAGGTGTCCCAACGTTTCGGCCACTTCTGGAAGCATCGCTGGAAGTCTTCAACTTTGAGGTTGTCGAGTTCCGATGTCACATTCTGTTGGATGGTTGGAATGTCCTCAAATCTTTGTCCTTTTAGCTTCATTTTCATTTTAGGGAATAGAAAAAAATCAGAATGGGTGAGATCAGGTGAGTATGGAGGGTGGGGTACCACAGGATATTTTTTTTAGCCAAAAACTAGTGCGAGCAGGAGCAATGTCATGGTGGAGAAACCATTCATTTTGAAAAATCTGGGGGCGTTTTCTCCGAACTTTTTCCCTTAATCGAATTAAAACCTCTTTATAAAAGGCCTGGTTTACTGTCTGACCAGTCGGAACAAATTCTTTACGCACTATTCCCTGAATGTCAAAAAGAACAGTCATCATTGTTTTCGCATTTGACCGAACCTGTCGTGCTTTTTTCGGACGGGCAGAACTTGGCAACTTCCATTGGGATGACTGGAATTTTGTCTCAGGGTCATAACCGTACACCAATGTTTCATCACCAGTCACAATGCAATTGATAAAATTAGGGTCCCTTTCCACCCTCATTTACAGGTCCTTGCACACTTCTTGACGGCAAACTTTCTGGTCATCACTTAACAGTTTTGGGACAAATTTTGCACACTCGACGCATGCCAAGATTATCAGTCAAAATCGCCTGACATCATCCGTATGATATCCCCAGTTCATATGCGATTTCTCTAATGGTTAATCGTCGATCAGAATGAATTTTTTCATTCACTTTAGCAACCATTTCATCACTGCGTGGGTCGTCTTAAACAGATTCTCGACCATGTTGGAAACGGTTTAAACAAGCATTGCTATAAGTAGTTCTTAGCATTCGGAGAATTTCTGCTCCGTTTTTCCCGTTCTTCATACAAAACTTGATGCACACACGTTGTTCTTCTTTTGTATCCATTACGACTTCGACTGAGGGCAAAGACACGTCCCAACTTGCTAATGTTCTGCTCAGAACTGGTTTGGTGGAGGGGGAAGCGGTATCACTCCTGCATGTAATGAGTCATTGTCTATGCTGACTTAGCATTTTGGCCCATTACCTTCAACTCTTCTTTTGTAATACATTGTGTCTTAGACCTTTTTTATCAGACCTATACAAATAACGCACTTTATAACATATTATGTAGGAACATCTATGCAGAAAAAATAATGAGTACATATTTCCACTGTGCATGTATAACATATCACTATAACATTGCACTCAAACTTTGTTAAAGGGTTATTATTTCAAATATTCACTTTTTTAGTTTTCCTCGAACTGTCACTACATAGCCTATTGAGAGTGATTTCAATATTGTATAACAGTTCCACCATATTCCAATGCTTTCTTCAGGATGACGATAGCTTCAGGAGTTTGCTAACTGGGATTCGTTCAGATTCATCGTGATTTTCCTCACCCATCCACTCATTAATTAAACTCCATGTCATCATGCTTCCCCATCAGGTCTGAATCTTGACACTGTTGAACTTTATCACCTGGGACTTAGGCCTCGGCCAGACTTTCCCATAGTGGCTGACGCCAGTCAGCGTCAGTCTGGCCGAGGCCTAAGTCCAAGATGATTACTTAAAGGTTTTTGACTCAACTTTTTATTCTTATAACCGAAAATCTGATTCCAATAATCGACGAAAATATGGTACATTTTGATGATTTGAATCCGTTCTCTGAAATTTGATTCTATAAAGCGGCTGATTCTAATAACCAATGATCACATTAAGCGGCGCCTACTGTGTGTTTGTATTATTCATTATATACAAGAATTCATAATAAAATATGCCCGAAACTGGCTTATGTCAACATTAGGTGGGCAAGGCGAATATTGATCCTTTTACTGAATATTTGGAGAACTTGTGTGGAATCTGAAAAAGTTTATTTAATTTGGAGACACCTGGCACTATCAGAAATACAACTCGAAGCAGTTTCTTTTGTTAGGAATTTGAGAGGAACAGTCAAATAAAAAAATTCCATATTACAACTGAAACTTATTTTCACTATCCGATCTGACCGACACTTGAGCGTTAAAAGTGGGGTAAGGGCATTTTCCTTTTTTGACTTGGATCATGAGGCTGCAAGGTAACAATAAAAACCCGGGAGATCTTAAACAAATAAACGCAAGAACTTATATAGAGATTTGACATATGGTTCAATTCATGAACAACCACTTAAAAATACTTATCTCAGGTATCTCCAATAGGTACAACAAGGCCATAAAAAATCAGACGCGCATTTCAGCCATAAACCTGCCGTCTTCAGTGGTAATTCACCGAAAATAGATTTTAAAAGAATCAAACAAGCATTTTGAGCGTTTGTTCTTGATTGTTTTTCAGCCATAAGACGATATCGATAATTCTCTACTGAAAATCGTTCTATGCCGAAACCTTGGTTACTTTCTACGCGTCTGATACCGATAGTCGTTTTTAATCTCTTCCAATCCTTTCGTCGTTCCATACACAACCTTCGGATGCACGTGTAAATACCTTGTCTCAGATACTATATTTCAAATCGCCGTAACATTCCGGGTAGTAGGTTTACACGCATACGGCGTATTTTTACTCTCGCCCACGAGACTTAAGCCGATATTATAGTGCGTTTCCCGAAGTCGTACGGGTCAGATTCGCAGTATTCCGTCCGCATTCGGGTTATTTCGCTTAAGTTACGACCCAATGTTGCCACATTTCGAATTTCGCTCATTTCAACAGCAGCTGTGGACGAGTGAAGTTCTGAGAGCAATCGTGTCAACAGCGCTCGTCAAGAATTTTTGGAAGGCGTGGGAAATTTAAGACCTCTTATTGGCTGACACTTTCTCCCCCTCACCCTACAAGTCTAACCGTAGACACGCCTCACCCGTACGATCTCTGGAAACGCAGTATAGCCATTGTGTCGTGACGTAGTTTAAGCAGGTACCGATCTACTGCAACTTTCAAGATTCTCCCTTATTCGAGCGTGGCAGACGAAGATCTCGAAAAAACGACAGGATAGCCGCTTTAAAAAAAATATATCCCGACGGCGAATGACATTCTCAAATTTCACTCCGATTTTCCTCGTTCGTATCCGAGGAATTCGATGAGCGCCAAACACTATGCTCTGCCACACATTCGCCGGATGACACAGACCGTGCCAACGCACATCGAATCAAAGTTTTACTCCCGATGCTGTTTATAATTTTTAATTTCTAAGGTCTCGCCGAATGCGTCTCTGCGGCATTAACGAGAGAATGTCGCCCGTAATAACAATCTCTGAATTATTAACGCGACGCTCACGCGGAATTCGAGGGGACGCTTTTTGACTCGCGCCATGGATTATTCAGTTCGGTAATAAGCCGGACATTAAAGCCGCGGTTTATTTAAATTTAGATTAGACTATTGAAAATCAGTTGCATTACGATTCATTCGTCCCTCTCGGGTCTCATTACGGGACGAGAGGCATGCGTATATAAATGCCTACTGAATAAACCACTAGGAAATCGAAGAGATATCATTAATTAATGCAGCGGTTACGTTTCCGAAATGTTTAACGTTATAAATGTTTTGCGACTTTTCGCAGATCGTAAATTCAGGGGAAAATAAATAATTTTCTTTTCGCTGTGGAAACGAAGAAGCGTCAACGAAATAGATGTGGAACGAACAATTTTAATGGCAGTTTTCTCAAAAACAAACTAGGCATCCTATCAAAAACTATGACAAAACTCATAAAACAGAAAGCTTCGCTCTAAAATTATCGAAAAGAAATTATTTTTTGAGGGCGACTATTTCACAAGCTAGACCAAAAATCTCGTTGGCAGCCCTGATTGAGCGATTTCACCCGAGTCTGTTACTTCCGACTTCCATATTAATAAATAATCCTATTTCCAAATTTATTCTCGATATTCTCAGCAGGTAACCAATAATATACACGTACACAGAGGCGTACCTTGGCGATATAGCGCCTATGGCAAAATTTAAAGAAACATCTTGATTATGTAGGATATAATTTTTTCCGCGTTTTAATTAAGAATAATAGCGTTTTATTGCATATAAATTAACGTCTTACTATAAAAATAATACTTATTTATGGGAAAATGAACTTTCTGCACTTTTTTCGGGAACGTTTGGCGCCTTTTGCAAGTGGCGCCTATGGCAAATGCAGACAGAAGGACAAAATAAAAAAATAGGCGCTTTTTATTTTATTTTTTTTTAATCGACTAAAAAAGTCTAGTAATAAAGAAGATGTCGGCATCTTAAATCTTATAACTATAAAGGCCCAACAAAGACCTTTTGGTACGGTAGTTAGATAGATTGCTCGTCTTGTAACATGAGGGTCAAAAATGGGTGTCGCCTTGGAAACAGGTGGGTCGAAAGTCGGAGAAGAATTCTGAGGTAAGGAAGGGGAAAGAGTGGCAAGGGCATTACGACCAAGTGAAGGAAGAGAGACAGAGAGGGAGACGAGCATAGCGGGGTTAAGGAGGAGGAGGAGAAAGGATAAGGTGCGGGTGGGGGGGAGGAGAGAGGTCGATGAAGAGGGAGAGAGAGAGCAAAGGAGGTAAAAGTTGATGGGGGTATTAAATGGAATTTTTCAAATTGAATGCAAAGTTGGCGCAGGAAGTAGGGTCTGAGAGGATTTTATGGGTTGGAGGAGTCCAGAAGTGGAGTATCCTTACCAGTGGTGAGAGGGTGGGAAGCGGAAAGAGAGAGAGAGAGAGAGAGTGGGAGGAAAAGAAAGAGGTACGAGTGGGAGTGGGAAAAGAGTAGAGGAATCGGAGGGAATTAAGGATATAGAGAAAGGAGTCGAGGTTGAGAGGGAGGGAAGAAAGTAGAGGGAGGGAAGAAAGTAGAGGGAGGGATAACGAGTATAGGGTGGAATGGAGAGCGGAGGTGGGTCTGGAAGGAGAGGTAGGGAGGTGTGTTCGTGGGAGATTTAAATCGAAGAGTGGGGAAAGGGAGAAAGAGAGGGGGATGGGGCCGCAACAAAGAGAACGAGGCTAAGTAGATGGATGGATGGGAGGTAGGTAGGACAGTAGGAAGAAAAGAGGCAGATATAAAAGGCATCAGGAAAAATTTAGGGAATGGATGGAGAATGGGGTTGGGGATGGGAGAAAGGCAAAGTGATAGGAGAGAGAGAGATGGATGGGTAGAGCGAGTGAGTGAGTGAGATTGAGAGAGAGAGAGAATGAGGGAGATGGGATGCTTAAAAGGAGATTAAGTATGGAAGAGCAAGTGAGTTGAAAGGGTGGCGAGGGGTTTAATGGTCCCAAAAGGGAGGAGAAGGGAGGCGAGGAAAGAATATGAAGGAAGAGAAGAGTGCATCAATAAAACATCCACTTTCGTCTTTAAGGGTTTTTAATTTTTTTCGGGGGCTGAAAAAGTCGTCTCCGAGACGCCTACTCCGGCATGCATAAAAGGGACGTAAAAATTTATCTTCCGAAAAGACGAAGATGTTTGATTTTCCGCGGGAACGTGCGGAATGTCCTTGAATCGACACTGAAAATTCGCAACGTGCAGGAGAAAGGCATGTTATAAATTTTTTTAAAAAAATTACATAAAATGCTATAAAATTTTACGCGCGACTGTAGATCGGCTTTTTCACTTTTAAACATGGTTGCGTATTTATACGCTGGTATCACGACATTTGGGCGCGTTCGTTTGTTCGTGCTGCATCATCATTTCATCAGGAAGATTGCACTAATGGACTACCAACATTTTTGAATCCTTGGTTTATTTAACATTTAAGCTGCATCCCGTCGTCTATACATTGATAATTTGCTATTTGAATTAAAATATCTAGCGAAATTAACGTATAAACCTCGCCTCGACATAATTCTCACACCCTCATTTCTGGATGGGATAATAATAATATTTCAACTCTGACGTTATATTATTTAAAGCACGTTATCCTAAAATCAAAAACGTGCTGTGATCACTCTGTCAGTCCGTTTGTCCGCAGACGATTTGATTATCTGGAAAATTCTTTTTGAAATAGATATATCTTATCAATCCATGATTTTTTCACAGATTTTTCGCTAGGTGGATTCAAAGTCGGAAAATTCAAAACTTTGAAATGGTATTGCAACCAAAATACTGAAGTTATAGAAGTGAAGTTTTCGCATATTGAAAGGTCTAGTAAGGATCTGTATCTCAACTGCCCGGGTTGTCCCCTCCCCAAAGGCGGAGGAAAAGGAGAACCCTTTTTTAAAAGAAAACATGCTTCCGCCTCTAGCTTTAGCAATGGTGTCGTACTCATTTTCTTTAATAAAGACAGTTTCAACGGCTATCACTGAGGATGAAATTTCAAGAGGGAAAAGGAAGAGAAACGTGGAAATCAGACTGTCGGGGAGAAGGATTCGTAAAATCCGATTTTCATTTGCGCTATAAAATACTGAAAATAATTTTTCCTCTTCATATCCGGAGATAACGAAAGACTTCAAGTACTCCTGCAATGAAGTAATTTCTGCCATAAGGTGTCGCTAAAAATCTTTTTTCTCTACGATGTCATTCGTCTTTGTCCAACTCGACATTTTTACTGCACATATTGTTCGAAGTAATTGAAAATTGTATAATTTTAGGTCAAATAAATATTTTTTTTAAATGACGACAGGAAAGGCTTGTCTGCAGGTAGGGAAAAACACCTAGACGAAACACAACATTCATGCTCGAAGCGGGATTCGATCCCGCGACCTTTGGGTTAGAAGGCAGGCGCACTGCTTCAGAACGTATATTTGCGTTGAAATCTCGAAATCGATGTTTTTCTTGAAAACAGTACATTCTCTATACTATGTACATATATGGAGAAAGTAATAAGAGTACCACAAGTATGGATAAAGTCATGTGTTTGCCACATCAAAGTTTTTTAGATTTGAATGTATGTTTCGGATTTCTCGGCGCATCTTTCCCTATAGAATTTCCATTCCTCCGAAACACAATGCATCTTAAAAGTACTCCACATTCTTAGAATCCGTTCCATGCAGGAGTTGGTGCCATAGCAATTACACGCGAAATCGATACTCTCCAGCGTTTCATTTTTCCTATCGTATCGCCTAGGAGCGAAGTCATTTTCTCGAAAGAGATGCCGGGTAACGAGCGCACGTCAAGGGAAAAAATCGACCACCTTTACTCTTTATCTTAAGCGTCGCGTCGACTGTTTGAAATTTTCGTCCTAATTAATTTGCGCGAGAAATACGAGCGTGGAAATCGCTTTTCGAGAGCGTGCGAAAGGGAGAATTTTATTCATTTACTCGAGCATCTGCGTGACTACTAGAAATCTGATGAAATTAAAAAAAAAAAACGGCATGCTTTTAAACCGAGCAGCAAACGGACCTCTCGACATCATTAATCAGTGAGATTTCGCGAGAAAATAAAACTCGGGGATACGTGACATTGCACGTAAACTGCCTCTTATGGAAAGCTTCCACGCATACCTTTCGAAGATGAAATTGAAGAAAAGGGGAAAAAAAACTCGATTTGTTGGGATTCGCGACGTTCTCCACTTAATCCGGAGTCATGTTTTGAATTCTCGATTTTTCGTTGCGCGACATAAAGAGGCGAGAATTGTATATCCAATTATCGTGCGGCCTCCTCAAACTCGTTATTTTATTTCTTTACCGATCGTCTGGGCAATAAATATTGTTATTTTGTCGATAAATTTTAGTCTACAGTAATAGTCCCAGCATGTTTTTTTTCTGATCGGTAGCATCTTCTTGATTGTTTAAAGGTACACTCATGCTTTGTCTATCCATGAGAAGAGCGACTGTAAATAGATCCAACAGGGATTCAAGCAAGATACTGTCTTTTCTCTTCTTCATTACGCCCTTAATTAATTTAATTTTGAAGCAAGTCGACGTATTTCATTTCAGCTGACATGAGAGCCATGTAATGACAGAATTGGAATGCATTCATTCCCAAATATTATAAAGAATATCCAATTGCAGAATACCGAGTATTCACGATGATTTTTTATCCCAACCTGATAAATAACTAATTTCGATAAAAACTAGTTTTAGTGATGCATTAATTATTTCCCTCGCGTAATATTATACAAAAATAATTGGAACATTTTTAGAAATTCAATACAATTTTGTTTCAAATTTACTGTAGAAACATATTATTTATTCTGTTACGGATTTAGATTATGACTTATGTGATACACACACACACACTAGTTAATATGTGCTTTTATTCTGCAAGCATTTTTAAATTTTAGCATTTTTACAATTTCGAATTATTCCCAATCGATTTTGAACAAAATCATATAACCGCGTCAAATTTCAAGTTTGTATCTCATTAAGAAGTGCCTTATAATTTTCACACCCGTATGGGGCCGAAAAGGGGCAAAACCGCCTCCTAAAAATTGGAATTTTTGCAATATTTTATTTCGGTTGCAACGAAATTTCTATAATCGTGCCAAATTTCAAGTCTCTAGGTCATTAGGAGCTGCCTCATCTTTTTTGTTCTCGTATGGAGCAATACTGGGGCAAAACAGCCCCAAAAATGGGGATTTTATCAATATCGGATTCCCTTCGTTAGTCGTAGTTTAACATTTATGGCATTAAAACATATGCCTCTGATTCCCATTAAAAGCTTACCCAAATGAAAGCTTTGAGCTTGTTGCATAGGCAACCCATTGTTGCAACCTAGAAAAATTACCACTTTTTTCCGATGAAAACTATAAATATACGTTAATTTCACTCGGATTTTAATTCTGTCTTCAAAAATAAAAACCTACAGTTTATATCCTATTCGATAGTTTAAGTCTCGAGTTCGTATCTTGACGGAAAATATTTTTAAAATGCAAATATAAAAACCTTTACACCAATTTACGTGCTTTCTTATGGGGCAAAAAGGTGCCATAATAGACCCTCAAAATTGGAATTTCGAATGTATTGGAATTTTTCCTTCGGTTGTGACCAAAAACCTATAATCCTACTAAGTTTCAAGTTTCTAGCACATCTGGAAGTGCCTCATAATTTTGTATCCTCCTATATATATGATATATATTATAGATACTATTGCAGTGATGGCGAACCTTCTATTGCCCGCGTGCCAATATTACTGAAATTGTCGAATCTGTTCCGCCTCGAGTGCCACAAAAACTCCTTGATTTTTTTTGCGTGCCAGATAAATTAAATTCGTGATCAAGACTAAAGATTGCAAACGTAAAAATAACGTTTACAATAGCTGACTAAATAACACAAATGTTTTTGCGGCGCTAATTCAGTACGATAAATGCTTTGATTGGTCTTCGCCTTTAGTTGGCGTGCCAACCAAAATCGTCTCGCGTGCCATAGGATCGCCATCACTGTACTAGTGTAATGCCCGATGAAATATCAACGGAAGAATTATAGATAGATAGATAGATTCTTATTATTAAAATAATTAATATCCCACTCACATATGAGATATTTTGTCATATACAACATATCTAGTGAATATTCTGTTGTTGACGGGCTATCTTTAGTTAAACTTATACAATTAACGGCTTCATCTTCTCAGTTCCTGATGCATTGCAACAGAAAAGTACCCTCAATCGATGCTTGGATTTCTTGACCCCTCTACAATGATCACCCTTATCGGCAAGTGCACGATTGGGCAACAACTGATAAAATATGCCTGTCTCATCCGGTGTGATGCCGTACTACCGTACTAAACCTCCCTTTTTCCTGCCAGAATCTACCGCCATCAGGACTCCTTTTTTTCCTCCAGCGAAAACTGCCGGCGTCTCTTCAAAATGCATATATATATATATATATATATATATATATATATATATATATATATATGTATACACATACACACACACTAGTTAATATGTGCTTGCATTCTGCAAGCATTTTTAAATTTTAGCATTTTTACAATTTCGAGTTATTGCCAATCGATTTTGCACAAAATCATATAACCGCGTCAAATTTCAAGTTTGTAGCTCATTTAGAAGTGCCTTAAAATTTTCATCCTCTTATGGGGCAAAACAGCCCCTAAGATTTTGAAATTTTTCAATATCAGATTTCTTCCTTCTGTTATAACTAAAAACTCATAATTATGCCAAATTTCAAGTTTGTATCTCATTAAAAAAAAGTTTTTATTCAAATTTAATGAAAAACATCAAAATTTAACTTAAATTGTACTTTATTTTTCGACATAATCACCAAAACGATTCAAACATTTGTCCCAACGTGACACCAATTTCAATATTCCCTCTTCATAGAAATTAGCGTCCAAGTTGGTGAGATAATTTCTTGTTTCGTTTTCTACCTCTTCATCCATGGAAAAGCTCTTTCCTGACAAATGTTTTTTGAGATTGCCAAAGAGGTGATAGTTCGAAGGGGCTAGGTCAGGGCTGTAAGGAGGGTGGACAAGAATTTCCCACCTCATCTTTTTGATGGCTTCACGTGTTTTTGCAGCCGTATGGGGAGTTGCGTTGTCGTGCAAAAGTTTGACGCCTCGAGACAGCCTCCGGGACGTTTTCGACGAATAGCGTTCTTCAAATTTTCCAAGGTTTGGATGTAACGGTCAGCATTTATTGTCTCATTCTTGTGGATAAAATCGACAAGCAGGAGTCCCTTCCGATCCCAAAAAACAGTTGCCATCACTTTGCGCAATGAGATCGTCGTTTTGAATTTTTTGAGACTTGGTGACGATGGGTGTTTCCAGTTCGTAGTCTCTCTTTTCGATTCAGGGGTTATGTGGTGGACCCACGTCTCGTCTCCTGTGACAATATCGTCCAAACAATCGGGATTCTCATGAGAACGGAGGAGATTGTTCAACGACACTTCCATGCGCTTCACCTTGTGTTGCTCTGTCAGGTTTTTCGCTACCCAGTGTGCTGAAACTTTTCGATATCCCAGCGTGTCGTGCACAATTCGATACACAGTGGTCTTCGATAGGTTCAATGCATACGCGATCTCCTTCAATTTTAGGCGCCTATCAGTCCGCAGCAGCTGATCAACTTGTTGTTCATTGTCGTCAGTGCACGCAGTTGCTGGTCTTCCTGCGCGCTCCTCCTCCAGCAGTGACTTCCGCCCCTCTTACACCACACTGATACTTGTTTGCGTGACAATACATGTTCACCATACACTTCCACAAGTTCCCTGTGAATTTCAGTGGGCGATTTTTTCTTCGCGTAAAAAAAACTAACCACTGCACGCAACTCTACGCTGGACGGATTTTCGATCAAAGGCATTTTGAAAGACGTCCGGCAAAACTAAACTGCTAATGCTACAAAGATGAAACTAATACTGACTGGTAGACAAAGGTAGGCAGTTAAATATGTGCCGGTCGTGTGGCCTTGGATGCGCGCGCATGACCGAAGCAGACCGAGTGTACAAGCTCAATCGGCGGCCGACGACGCACGAAAGGGGAAGGGAAAGGATTGGAAGGGGAAGTTTTAAGGGGGAGGGCTGATGTCAGAGCTGCGCAGTATACGAATTTTGGTTCGGACGAGTATAGGCTCGCGCATCTATTGCCCACGGCTAAACACGGCGCCCCCTATAAGCGGTCCCGGCTCGAGAATGGACTCGTCCTGAAGTGAAAATGTCTTCTGCGCACGGCCACCGTAAAACGATCGAGGTATACCTTAGTTTAGGAACCACCCCCGTACTTCTCGACTTCAGCATACTCATCACAAATACAAATCAATGTCAACATGTCAATTCATCGCAATGTCATTTTAATAGCCTTAAGCAAAGATAAATCGACTGCTGCATTCCTATAACATTTGATTTATTACGGAAACCCACAACTATTGAAAATAAAAGATACCAGTCATCGATATAATTAAACAAGATAGGAAAGTGTACAGCGTATCACAAATGGGCGCGTTTCGTGCAATGGAGTATTTGAAAGAAATGATACAGTACCTGCACGTAAGGGAAATAGCGTTTTAAAGTTCTTTTCTAAATCATAAATAATCCATTTTTTCCTACTTAATAATACTTCATGCACACTTAAATAAATTAAACGTTTGTTTGTGAGGTAGTTTATGTTAGCAACAGTGAAGAAGTAACCATGCAAGAAATATTCTAAGTTCAACTCGATTTAAGACACTCTTGATTGATTTTGTTGATAACGGCTACTCCTACAATAAAAATGTATAGGAAATGAAATACTCTTCTTTATTAGTTCTACAAGTTTTATTTGAAAAAATATTTTGATATGAGAAATACTTGAGATATGACGGAAAGTTCATTTTTTGTCACTAGTAAAGTGGTACTCCTGATTGGCTTACGTGATTCATTATTGCGATTTCCTTATTATCTTTGATAATCAGTCCTTAATATCGAATTTTATAAAAATTCGTTCGGTAGAAGCCGAGAACGAACATGCGGACGGACGGACGGACAGACCGACGACAATAGGCGCTCACGCCGGAGGCGAAACGCGCCTAAAAACGGACTACATGTACTATGTACTATGAACACGATTCCTTTGTCATCGTTGACGAAATTGTCTTAGACGTATGCTGCCCTCCCCTCTCCCTTTTCCCTTACACTTTCTCCTCCTCTCTTCTTTGCCTGTCCCTGGAACAAAAGATGAAGACGTACCTAAAGAACTCTAATTCAGCCGCCTTCGGGAAATATCCAGTAATGAATATCCTAATTTTTTCCTCCATTTTCTATTTCATTTTATCGCGGAGCAATACGTCTCCCAACAACTGCACATGACTGCGCCCGAATCCTTTAAGAGCTCCGTGGTTCCGGGCGATTTTTCTCGGATGCATTCCGAAGAGGAAGCGGGGAGGAGTAAGGGGAGATGAAGGAGAAAGAGCGCGAGAAAAGAAAATGACAGGGAAGAGGGGAGTTTAAAAGAGAAAGAGATAGGGAGAATACGCTAGAACTCAACCTCGATACCCTCGGGGAGAAAACTCTCTTCTTCAATACCAATAAAACAAAAGAGGCCGACAGTTCTCGGTTCTTCCTCTTAGTTCCTCTTGTTTATTCATCTACTCTTTACCCAACCTCGACGAAGCTCTAACGAGGACGCATTTCTTCTTCATATTTTCGTCGCAGGCTCTTTTTTTTAAATGTCGATACCCTTCCGTTATGTAACTCTTGGACTGTACTTTTATGTTCTCTAGATCCTGATGCGCCGTCTAGCCCATATCTTTTCGAGAGCGCGCTAGCGGGTTAAGGCGGCGCACAGTGGTCGGAAGACCCTACTTTCTCGGACAAAAGTCCATTTTGCGAACTTCACACATGCGTCTCAAAATGGAGTCAAAAATGTACGTAAATGTCCAGCCCACCTGAAACAAGTCTATTTAATCTTCGTTCTTCGTCCGTTCCGACTCCACAGGTCTGAGAATATAAGGGTCGTCATTTGCTTTTTTTCAGTTATATATATTCGCAATATTTCAATGGCACTTTTCTGCCATTAAATGTGATTCCCCCTAATGATACAGTGCGCAAATTATTCTTTGGAACTTAAGGATTCTATTGATGGGGTCACATGTGGTTTTAGAGTGGAAGTAAACTATACAACAGTGTTTCATCTGAACTATTGCACAAAATGGATATGTTCAAAAATGAATTTGAGTTACAAAATTTCCACTACGTTACACTGCGTTCTGCTTTAGTGATATCAGTAGCTTAATGTCTCCTCTATTAAATCCTGAAAGAATTAGCTGCGCATAGCTGCGCTTTTTTGAATGAGGGGGTTAAATGTAACTTTGTCACACATAGTCGGAATAACATTTTAGAGAGTCGGATTGACGTCCGGAATGGCGTGTCTCTACAGAACACGACAAAAAAGTGTTGCTGCGAGGAAGCTGGAAATACAGAAGGCTTTCAGAGAAAAAATAGGCCTTATAGTAGATCAACCAAAGCAAAACAGCGGTACTACTTATGATGGGGACTCCGCACGGCCTTTCTTTTAGCAGCATGCACTTTCCGCAGAAATTACCGGAGTTGATGCCAGTCTAATTCAGCGTTTATCAAATATCTTACATGCCTTGGGAAGCTCTTACGAGATAAATGTTTAGGCTTTCCGGGACTACACTAGGGACACAGCCGAGCTCTATGTAGATTTGTACGGTTGGTATGAGATACCAGCCTCGCTTCATAAGCTCCTTATCCATGGGGCTGATATCATACAAGTTGCTCCATTGCTTATAGGACTGTTTTCCGAGGAGGCCCAAGAGGCCAGGAATAAGGACACCAAGAAATACAGAGAAATGAATACTCGGAAGTTGTCAAGTGTGGAATGAAACGAAGACTTATTCCACATTCTGCTAGTATCATCCGACCCATTGATCTCCAGCATGAGAAGAAAGCTACGACGGAAGAACACGATGTTTTCGAATGATGTTCTACAGCTACTAAGACAACCTCATGAGAAGTCGGACTTTCCTTTGCCAATTGACTCCAAAGAAGAAGAAATTTGATAATATGTCACCTCTTTTAATTTTTTTGGCGCATATTTGTCACGCCTTTTTATTTTTTTAACAAAGTTTTACTCTAATAGAATTCCCCATTTCTTTACTACACCTAATTGTAAGTGAAGCTAATAATTACACTCACGTCGTCAGCATCCCAAAAATTTGCACCAAACAATCTTTAAACTGCTTTTTTGCGAGAAAAATATTATTTTCATGAAAGACACCTTCGACACTGTGTCCGGCGATTTCAAATCGCGTACTCACATCATATCAGCGAGAATTTACATTCATAATGTAAGAAACCGGCAAGAAACTAGATGTTTTGGAATGAATGTTGTCTCGTACAGGTAAACGGACATCAAAATCATACTCAGCGTGTCTCAAAACCCCCATATACCAATATTGGATTCAGTCAGACGATTTTAGGACTTTTGTCCGGGAAACGAGGGTCTTCCGACCACTGTGCGGCGTCGCCTTCAGCCGTTCCAGAAAACCATCGAAATTCTCCTCTGCTTTTTTGCATAGCTGTTCGTTCCAGTTTTACTCATTTTCGCATCCATCTTCGTCGTCCTGTCCTCTCTTTAGTAAATGTTTTCGTATGAACACAAACACTGAAATACAGTGTATTTATTTTATTTTTCACGTGCATTTAACGTTCGAGATGCGTTTATTGACATTTACTGATTAAAATAAATCAACTCCGTAGATAATATTGGCATTAACTAACTTGAATTTTCGATTTAAAAACTAGATATTGCGCAATTAAAAAATGAAAGAGCGGATAAACAGTTTTGAAATACTAAGTGAAACATTATTATTTCTAAATATAAAACGCCAACTCATTTGACGGATGCATGTTAGCCACAAAAAATACTCCTTCGATCCTGAATGAAATATGTTATACAGTCAATTTAATAAATCAGTCCAATTTTTATAACCCGAAATCTCGTATTTCCTCTGAAAATATCTTTCTGAAATCACTCGCGTAGAACTTGGGCCGCGGCTGTTTGTTTCCTTCTTTTTCTCCCGCCGTTCGAGTTTTCCTTCAAGTTCATCTCTCTATCCGGGAAAACTCTTCTTTCATCGCTTCACGAAAAAACTATTGCAATCAACGAGCAAAGAGCGAGGAAGAGAATAAACAAAATATCAGCGATCCGCGCTTCGTTCCTTTCTTTCCCTCTTCCCCGTTAATATCGAGAGCGCCACACGAAAAAAAAAAAAACTTCGGAGTGTTCAAATTCCTTGCTTCGCAGGAAACACGAGGCAGAGAGAATGAGTCGGAAAAAATATATATATATACTATACTGCAACGGGTTCGGATAGAACGGGGTCGTCTCTCCACACGTCCCTGACCCTTCGGAGGAATGCGGGGAACTTTCCCTTTAATCCCCTTTCCCCGTGGCACTTTCTCAACCCACCTCGTCATTAATCCCGCCCCGCGAGAACGCCCCTTCTGCCCTCTCGAAATGCAACTCGCGTTTTTTTTTTTCATCTTTGCGAGAACCTGCAGGCTGCACATACCAAAATCCATGTTGAGGTTGCCGCGCGAAACTCGCTTACGTCATCTAAGGCGTTGTCCCCTTTATCCCTACCCTTCTCGATTCCGTTCGACCCTCTTCTCCCCTCGGCTCTCCTTTATTTCTGCAGTCGAACGCGACATCCCCTGCACTTCCGAGGGAGCTTTCGTCCGCTAACTCTACGAAAGCAATGTATACTCTCTGCTTTTTCCTCCCTCTTTCTATCTTCTCCCGACCATCCCAACATATCCCCTGTCGAATCCATGCATTCGAATTCTCCCCAGAAAGGACGACGAAAGAAAAAAAACAGAGTATCGATAATCCTGCATTCTCTTAATAGGAATGTCGCGTCAGCGTTCTCTACTAGCTCTTTCTTATATGATTCTGCGCCATTTGCGCTCCGGTTTTCCCTTTTAGATGTTCGTTTGTAGTGAAGGATTGAGTGGTAATCTCCTCCGTCTCAGTAGTGCGGATCGTTTACAATTGTGACGTGGGAAAACTCGAAGGTGGTGTATATAGTATGTCAGGGAAAGAAAACATTCAATGGGCTGATGGGTTTGAAGGCGTTAGGAAAGAGTGCTGTGTATGCGTCATCGCGATACTAATCCCAAGATTTGGCGGTAGCTGCGATCTTCTTCTTCTTCGAATTTTATCCCGTGATTTGATTTTGTATCGGTTTTGAAGTAGTGCGCGAAAAACTTGATACTGTGGTTCCTTTTCGATAGTAAAATGTTTTAAGCTAAATTTCGTAGACTCCTCTCTCATTTGACATGCTATTTGTGTAAATAACCAGCGAGTTATTCCTCTAGCGTATTTCACAAACACGACCGTCTATAACTCGTAAAAATTTTAAATCGAATGTGATTTCCGCAAATAAACATGCAATATATTCGTTATAGCATTGAGTAATTCATACATATACGTGTGCTTGCGTGTCGATCGGTATTTTTTACCTTTCTTCCTTCCGTTATCTTATCTATGTCTGTATTTAAAAAACACTGGATCTAGCGCGTTTGGCAGGATTCAATTCACGTCAATCCTTCTTATCTATCTACCCATGAATCAGGCTGGTATTTTTGGACTAGATAAGGTGATAAAATCCTCTCTTGCAAGTAGCAACGCTTGTGTCATTCATGTCTGCAAGTGCATCCTAAGCATTACTGATTTCTTCGTTATCCACCCGTTATCTAAGCAATCATCTTTCTGTGGTTCACGAGCGCGGCTACACAGCAATTAATGCATTTACAGCAAACTTCCAGGCCTTATAAAATAATTCGGTTAAAGGACTAAAAAACGTATTCGGTTCTCAAGAACAAACGAGGTTCATTAATGTCGTGGTACACGTAGGACTTATTTTGATTAGAGATACAAAATATATCGACAATTATTTTGTCTGTATGAATAAATTTTTCGAAAGGAAAAACGTATAAGTGTTGGAAAACAATTATAATGTTGAGTATAGATCACAGTAAGAAATATTATGAGGAAGTAAAAAATTATCGTTGAAATTCCTATTAAATTAATGTATTCAAATATTCCATGCCAATGGGTCTACGGCTCTCCGCGCCCGCTGATCATTTTTAACGTAAAAACCAAACACTATATCAGTGAATTGTTCTCGGGTTTCACACCGGGTCATGTCTTGAATAGAATTCAACGTTTCGGCGTATGTCACATCCGCCATCTTCAGGAAAACTGAGTCACTCAGTTTTCCTGAAGATGGCGGATGTGACATACGCCGAAACGTTGAATTCTATTCAAGACATGACCCGGTGTGAAACCCGAGAACAATTCACTAATAATATTCGCCAGGAAAGTTTTAAATCCTTTTTCAAACACTATATTTTTGAGCTCCGAGGAGGAGATGTGATTTCTAATTCACTAGTGCAAACATTTTCATGGCTTAACAAAACGCGAAATGTTATGTAGGTACAAGAGCTAACGTAGTATCGGGGTATAAATTGAAGAAATAATAATCACAACCATTGAGGGAATACTGTTTTGGCGGCTAAAGTAAACGAATACAGAATAACGTCGGCTATCGTGGAATCCATCGATAAAATCAGGAAAAGCACGTCACAATTCCATATTTAACTTAGGATAATTTACAAATTTTTATCCAGATGGAAAAGTGAGATTATTTTAAAATTACTTACGTTTCTTCTACCCCTTGTGCCTTCATGGAATTCGTATTTGTGTAAGTGATCGACTCTTCCTGAGAGGAATGTCCACACCGTATTTCTTTTTCATAACCTCCTGAAGATTCGCAAAATATATCCCACGCAGACCTATTGTCGGAAAAAAATATTGTAAATATCAGATATTTTAGAGTTATAAAATAATTATAGCTACAAAAGTTAACTACATGCGCGTCATAATTATCAAACACATAGTGATCACGGAAATAGTATATTTTATGAGTAATAGCGTTATTTAAGAGAAAAGTTTTTTATGTTGGAACTGTTGTTTAAAAAATTTCAGGTATCCATGTTGTCGACCCTAATTGTCAAATTAGAGTCTTGCACAACAGAGCCAAGGGTATTTAATGTAAACACCTTTATTTCAATTTGAAAGTTTTATTTATGTGCAAAGACATTATCAAGGACAATTTAATAACAAAGTATGGAGAGACTGAGTCTATGCCGAACAAAATGAAAGAATATACCGAGAATACTGCTAAAGACGTTTTGATTTGGATAGTACAACATTTCCTCACGCATTTGCACCAAGTTATTGAATTCGAAAGAACATGCTTTCTATTTTTTTAAATTTATATTTAAAGAAAACTTTTTTGTAAATTACATTGAAATTAGTTTTTAGTCCATGTATCTGAATAAAAGTTATTATAAAAATACAATGCTTTTGTGATGACCCGGTTATTGTCATCGTTGGCTTTTCACAAATTGTTGTTTTTTATAAAATTCATCTTATAAAACACCAACTGATATATCACCCAAACCAGTATTTATCAGAAAGGCACACGCGCCTTATCCGACAACTGTATTGAAATACCTGTAGAAATTCATAAACATAATGAGCTGAAATCCCTCATTAAACTTCACAAATAAGACGGCTGTGGAATATTCCGTTTCTGACCAAGATCTGCCATTTTTTGTTCATTTTCCTGGAAACTTTCCTTCTTGTCCGTCCGCCATAATCACTTACCCCAGAGACCAACGATGATCGTGCGAAAACATTTTCACACTGATTACGCAGGAGTTAAAAAGACGAAAGAAAATCTGGCGAGGAGAGAAGAAATTGAGAAATTTCCGAGGCACGTTACGTACCGTCGCCTTCAATCCTTTTCCAACAATTACGTCATAATTAAAAAAAAGTAAAAGGCCAAGAGTGGTCTTTCTAATTGTAAGACACGCTAATTAAAACCGTATAATATCTACCAACCATACACATATTTATCGTCTGATATCATTTTTCCCTCATCTCCGTGTCTCTGCATCTACTCATTCTTCCTCTCTCTCCCTCCACCCCTTTTCTCCTCTTCCTATCTCTTCCAAAACGATCAAGTTAAGCAATAATTAGGTCGTACGTGATTAAGACATTCGAAGCTTGCACCGATTTGATATCCAGTGGAAAGGATGTGTTCCTTCCCGTCCTACCGAAAACGAATCCATGTTTGCTCAAACCTCCTCAACATCATCGCGTCCTCGCTGAACCCACAATGATGTAGGTTTCCGATATAATCATTTATGCATTCGGAATTCATCTGCGGAGGCACTCTCCTCGCTCTCTTAGTCACCTTCATTTTAGTAGAGCGGCTAGATTTGTAAAGGGAGAATATCGGTATGATGCGGGTGTATCAGAGATCTTGATGGACCTGAAATGTCAGACGTTGAAGAGTAGAAAAACTGAATACAAAAGGAAACTATTCGAAAAGTTTAAAAGCTCCGAATTCGTTGAAGACGTATGCGGCATAGTTGTACCCATCGGCGTTATAGTCTGTTCACTATCTAAAGTCTCTTGACTTAGCAGCAGCCAATAGGAGACGGTTCGTTTGGGAAGGTAGTGGGGGGGAACTCAGTGTTACTCTTTCTCTCGAAGCGTTCACATCGGTCTGCGTTGCCGTTTCTACCGCCGTTTCCTTGCTGTTGCTGTTCGTGATTGGGTATCTGTCCTCCCACGCGAAAGTTGTGAGGGGTGATGGAAGGGGAAACGTTCGTGATTGGCTACTTGCTCTATGAAGGTCAAGAGACTTAAGAAAGTGAACAGACTATAGCGAACGTAATGTTAGATCAGAGCGTACAAGAAAATATGTCGAAACAATCGCTAGACCCGATAAATACTACAGATCCTTTTCCCCAGACGTGATAAGACAGTCCAACAGAGGCATCAGTTAAGAGTGCATTTGGTGCTGTGACACCCCCTGCCGAACACTTCTGGCGGCTTTCAGGGTATTAATGTAAATTAAAATTCTAAACGATTTCTGAAATTACATTTAATGCTTCCGGTCGTTGATTTTGTACCGCATGCGCTGATTACGTCTCCTCTTCGATTCCGTGAGGTCAAATGAAAATTACCGGAAGCTTTTAAAGGAAAATAAGCCTTTGAGCGTTACACTGTATTCCTACCTTCAAATTTTAATCAAGGAATGCTTCTTTATTCATAGGTTAAGTTATAATTGTTTCCAAACGTCGTATTAATTATTCACAAGAGAGCAATGTCAGGCGTGTTAAATACGTTTCTCGTAACGGGTACGAAAATTAAGAGGGCCAAAAATACATTCGAGTCGTTAAGGCTCTAACTTTATGGATGTTACACGGTGACGCATTCCATTCTAAAACACATAAAATACAACGATGCTACAGGTTTTCAGGAGGATATAAGGTGAACCCAAAAATCACCGCGTAAAATCGTCTCAAATTTAAAATTAAACCGAGGCAACTTAGGACGAACGGAGCTAAGCGTTTCTAAACAGAATGGGGGACTACGGAACGAACTGTTCTAACCTTCTACAAAGAATTCTAACGGGCTAAAACATAAAGCTGTTATATTTATACTTAAGGATGACGACAACGGCGTTGGGAGAAGTTAAAGAATGCTCGGTGATTTAAGGGGGGAGAGGGGGGGGGGGGGGCGAAAAGACCTCGAAAGCCCCGTGGCCTCGAAATCTAACCTCACCAGCTCGAATAAACTATAAATACGAAACATTTATTTAAAAAATATATATATATATATAACATACAAGTTGAAATGTTCGTTAGAATCTATTTGGTTCCGTCTTATTTTTTCACCTCGCATAGAGCAAATTCGCGCAGCGAAATTTTTCCAGAGTAAAAATCATTTATCATGAAAACGTTGTTTCCTTAAACTTCATTCTCGTCCAGATAACCAAAAGAAATGCTCCTTTACCTTATCTATAGTGAACTCCTGGACACCAATATCCAAAAAAGGGGAAGTATCAAAAATATAAATTTGCGATAGATAGGGCAAATGGGTTTTTTTTTCCTGCTTGTCACGTCGCGATAGTTGATCATTTATAAATTGATGGCATATAGGTACTTATGGAGAAATGAAATTCGCGATATGTCATGACATGAAACTTGCCTTTTAAATTAATAACTCACATCTAAATACAAGATATTTCAAAACAAAAAATAAATAATTCAACACGTAAACTTTATCGCATGAGTTCGCAAAATGCACCGCAAGAAACGTTTTTTCTTATAATCCTGGACGAGAAAAAAAAAGAATATTTTCCAATCCGTTCAGACGATAATTCGGAACGAGAATGCACATCTAAAAGCAGTCAGTCCATCCTCGCAACAGTTTAGCGAGACTCCATATTCCCAGGTGCTCACACAACTTCTTCTTGCCTTCTCCCCCGCAACCCCCCTCCCAAAATCCTCATTCCCTCAGCGATAACATCGAACACGCTCCCGACTAACCCCATTTCAAAACCCGAGCCTAACCACCACCCTCGATCTATACCCCTCTCACCCAACCATCCTTCTGCCATCAAGATTCTGATTCCCGATCTCCTTCCTTTGGTGTGCTGTGATGAAGGAGAGAGAGAGAGAAAGGGACTTAAATAAACAACTATCTCTCCTCCCACAAAGCCAGGAGACTGTCTCTTTTTCCCACCCCACCCCATCTCCCTTCCTTTGTTTCTCTTCTCCCTCTTCGTTCCCAACCTTTCCCACTCTTCCTCATTCCCCACTCCACTCTCTATTTTTTCGAGTTTGGGAGAAGAGATATAAAGAGAGAGAGAGAGAGAGAGAGGAGAGTAGAGGTGTAGGAGAGTGAGAGATACCCAGGGGCTCTCAACCCTGGTTACAGCGGTTGTTTTCGTAATAACCCGAGCATTCGCTGCCGCCTTTCTCACCCGGGAAGCTCTTACAACGGCCAAAAATCCCAGCAGCCTGCTCCTTCTGCCCTCCTCCTCCTCCCTCCTTCCCTCAGACCACCCGCTCCACCTCCCTCTCTTTTTTTCCCCATCTCCCTCCATCTTTCCTCGCCTGTATCCAATTCAAGCCTTTCTCTCAGCTTTATCACCTCCCAACTCTTCCACCTTGCCACCTTACTCCACTCCCTAAGAACGCATGTTTCTCCCGCGTCTAGGAAATTTGGGCGGTCGAGCGCGCCAACTATTCGTTTCCGTAATCCTCCCCCGATGTCCGATGGAATAGGCCATATCTGTTTGTACGTCCGGAATGGTCGATTGTCGCGCCACTGCTGGGAAGCGGGTAAAAAGTGGACTAACGCTTATTCGTTGCAAACAAATCGCAGGATCCAATCCTTTAAGCCAGAGCTTCACAACCTGGTGCTCCGCTGTGCTCTTTGACAGCCTGACTGTGCTCTTCTGCGCTGCTTAAAATCCCGCTTCTTTTTGACCGATAATTTAATTTGCTCGATTTCTTTCTTTCTAAACGTATCCAAGAAAATTAAGAATAACTAATAAGATGTTGGTTTGATTTCATCAATAATCATTCCTGTTTATGCATAAATATATCGAAAAGGATGGGAACCCCTGCTTTAATAGAATATATAATGAAATATTTTAAAAAAACGGAAAGGATAAAAATATATAAAATATTAACGTATATGCTATTTGAAATAACACGTTTATTTTTGTTACGAAACCCATTCTGAAAGACTCTACATTGTCTCGCATTTTCTTTCGGAAAGTCGTTATAAATGAACGTGCCTACGACCAAATTAATTAAAATCAACGATTTTGTTTGGCATGCCGAGTCTTCCAAAAAAAACTGTTATTTCAACCGGCAAGATAGCTAGTATTTTCATATTTGGTGAAGTTCTCTGTGTATTCCGATATACATACCCTGGATTTGAAAGAATTCGTTTTTAGTATTTTAAGCGGAGACCTTAGCGAATTTCTTTGTGGACGAATTTGTCGTGGCTGTTGTGCCCCTGGTTCCGGGAACGGTAAAGAAATTAGGGAATTCGTTCTTGTTGTTTTTCAAGAATATTCGATCTTTTGAAGGCGACAAGTAAAAAAAAAGTTGACTAAGCGGAGATAATAATTCTGAAAGTTTGGCTTCTGTCGAGTCATTCAAATTGACGCGAGAAATAGGAAAATCCGAAGTTTTTTTTCATCTTCTGCTCCCTTTTTGCAATGTCTTACATAGACAAAGGTCGCCCATTACCTTCTTTAACATAGCTGCCTGAATAGATCTGATTTGGACAGAATGAGCATTTTTCCGCAATACCTAATCTCTGGCCTCTTTAAGATGGCACAGAAATGCCTTTCGTCGATGGATTAGTATATTAGTAATATGTGGCATAAATTACATCGAGGTTGATTAAAGCTTTACTTTCGTTTATGGAAAAGCTTCAGGAACGGTTAGAACAAAAGATCTCCTATAATGGTCACATTTATCTCCAAGAACCATTAAAAGGTTTTTAAATAAGATTTTAGCAATAAGGCGAGTTCGATAATTTTCTATCGAATATTTTGGAACAACAACAGCTGATATATGTATTCGTAAAGATATAACTTTGTTTCATAATTATCAACACTAAAAGTGTGTGCCATGGTAAAAGAAATAACTCACAATATATTCATACTAAAAACTTTAAAACAGACTAAACGCGAAAAAATATCATAACAAATGTAAACGCACAAATATCGCTCAAGTAGTCTCATTAAAATTTTATATCATTTCCAGATCAATGTACTGTGGTTGATCGATAAAATATAAGCCACCATCTTTGAAAAACTGATAGAAAATAATGAACACGCAAGAATACAACAAGTAATTACAAAATATTTTACTTTAAAATATAGTTTTTCTCTCTCTCTCGCATGATTCGCCTATCGGAAAATGACTTGAATGTCCCCCGCGTAAATAATCACCATGAATTAACCCCGTGAATATCGCTTTTCCTTTGTTCTCAACTGGTATTAATTTCGCACCGACTTCGGAATTTGTTTGTTTATTTCCCTTTTTTTCTTTTCCACCCCCCGTCCTTTTCTCTCTCTCTCTATCCCTCCCTTTTCCTCTTCTTTCCCCATCCTCTTTCGCCTCTCTCCTTCCAATGCTTCCTTTCACACCGCTTTCATTTTCTCCGCCGCTTTCCAATTCCTTCTTCGTCTATCTGTCTTCGCCTTGAACCTTGATTGATAATTTATTCTGCCTTCACATTTTTTTTGTCTTAGCGTCAGGGTTTTTGCTCCGCTTGTTTTGAAAATAGTTTTAATATGACGTTCCGGTATTTTAGTCACAAAGGTTTCGTACGACTGTGTCTTGTGACTACTTCTGAGAGAATTCTTCTCTAGTCTGACCTTTGAACATATCATTAACGTCTTCTGAGAACTCAAAAGATTGATAGTGTTTTTTTCGCAAGCAGAACTTTTAGTAGGAAACCTAGTGCGATTCAAAATGGACATTCAAATGTTCCAATGGGTATTAATGAAGCACAGGAAAACAAGAAGCGCAGATGAGTCGGAAGAAAGTCAAAGATACATTACTCCCTCCCTACGTTTCATTGCAATCTTATTCGCTATATGAAATTCTAAATTCTAGAGATCATAATTTTTATGGATGTTCTGTTTTACTAGGGTTTTTCCTAATTACTGAATGAAACATACGCAATTAGAGAGAGCACTTTTAATCTTCATAGAAGTGCAATAAATACGGCTTCCTTTAATTCTTCGGCGATGTCTTCTTGGACCGTAGAATTAATAATGTTAAAATCTCTCAAGATATACTATCTATGTTAAAATAACCTATGTCCCACCACATATCCACCCACAACGCTTACCCTCCCTTTAAAACTATACGAAAATTTTGCTGAAATGACAAATTCAAACAAGTTAATCATCTAATATAATAGCTAATTATCACCATTTATAACATGAGAGATGTGCACAATACATAAGTAAATTTCTTAATATTTTTCAGAATGGCAACGAAAATTCCATTCATAAAGATTTAGTGGATAAAGGAGAAACAATACTAGTTATTTTTCAATGTTGCAGAGCTAAAAATTTTGATCTTGACCGGGAACCGAACCCGGATCTCACACTTTCCGGACATGCGTTTCCACCAACTAAGCTACCCAGCCAGTGCGATTCTATAACTTTGAATTGGGATATTTCAGCTGAGGAAGGACTGAGTTACCTTGCAACATTGAACGTTCTCACTGAAGAACAGAAGGAAAATCCCTTACCATAACTTAAGACAGTGAGATAACTTGAACATACAAAATGGAATGTTCTTCAAGAGGGAGCTCCATTCCACCTTAAGAATAACTAATACAACTGCAAGAATATACGATCAAATTCTTACGGGATACGATTTTACGATAACAGATACATGTCTCGAAAGAAACAGGAATTGATCGGTAATTTGCTAGTGCAGAAGTGTTTGTGAAAGTCGATTTTTTTAAAGCGTTTACGTGGAACGGAAAAACCAAACTGACATCCGTTATCACTCTGAAAGTCGACACTAATCGCTTGTACTAATGCCGAGGGCTGAGGAAAGGACATCGAAGCGAACCACCAACGAACGCGATGAAACAAACATCTTGAGAGAGAGGGAGATTACGTTTAACCTTCACTTACTCGATTAGGAGCATCCCTTTAGTTTCCCCGTCCGCGTATTCGCCTCATGCGTCCCTATAACTCACCTTCTCGCCCCTCATATTCCCCGCACCACTTCGCCACCATCCCAAAATCTCCTCCCTACCTCTCCCTCCACCCTCCCTTTCCTTCTCCCACCCCTCCGGCAACCTTCCGTTTAAACCTCTACCGTACTCCTTTCCACCGGTGATTAATCGCCGCCAATTCCTTCCGCTACCCTTCCGCCTCACTCGAAGTCTTCCTATCCTTTCTTCACGCCTCCGCCTCTTCCCTCCCCTCCCCCCTCCCATTTCGGTGGACCTCGCATTCCACCCTCACCCACCTCCTTCCCTCTCCTCATCCCCCTTCTTGGCTCCGGCGTTTAAAATCGCGTTCCAACCCACCCTCCGGCCACTCTTCTCCCCTCCGAATACCTTCACGTGAGAGACGGACGTTAACACGACGAATGTTTCATTACGAACGAAGAAAATCGAACTGGTTCGACCGTTACTTTTTCGTACACGTGAACAAAAAGCGAAGAAAAAAAAGTCGTTCGATTTATCGACGAGAGAGGCGTCGGATTTTTTAAATATCCGCTTCGCGTTTACGGACAGAAGGGTTACGTGTTTTAATTCCCTGACGTGCAAGTTATTTCCCGGAATCCGGTTAATTTAACGGAAACGCCGCGTCGAGGATCCGTCCTTCAGAACTGTCGAGGAGAAGAAAAAAAAACTCCGAATGACCGAATGTGGAATCGACGACGCGAAACATGTCGTGAGACGTTGTTAACCAATTTCGCGATTTCTTTGACCCGGCCGAATTTTTCATTTAATGTTCTTGTTGGGAATGCCGACTGAAATTCTTCTAACTTTTTCTATTTTTACGACTGTTTAAGTCGGCCAGCGGTGATATACTACAGGGATTGCAAATCCTCGGATTATATTTAACTTTAATTTATCATTCCTTTACCGTATCTAGCAGTTTAAGTGCCTGTCGTTATTAGGTCGTCCGCGCAGTTTTATTACTGTAGTAACATGACTTCTTTTAAAAAATAAAGATGAAAGCGTGTATACCTATCAACATTTTAATCCTAAGACACCCTAATGTCGTCCCTTACGCTTTGATTTACGCTTTCTTTGTAAAAGAAAAAGTCGCGGAGAGTAGCTCAAATAAGAGTAATTTGACAAAATTACTCGAAATAGAACCAGCGAAATTCCGCTTTTTTTTAAGAAAAACAACTGACGGTTACATTACCTTCCTATCCTTAAACAGAACACTTCCCATGCATAAAAAATATAATTTTCGCCAAATCTCGCAAACAAAAACAGCATCATCAGTTTTCAAAAATAATAAACTAGGATGTAGAATAGAAATCAGTTTATCGGTTCGTCCTTTGCCAAAAAGCATTCAAATATATAACTGGGATCCTGAAAAAAAAATGCCTCAGCTTCGTCCAAAGTAGATTCCAATATCCATCCGTCAACAAAAAATACGTCGGAACCGATTCCGTAAATAAAAATAACAAATGAGTCCAAGTGTAAATCGGGGAGCATTTAATCTCGGCCTCAAATTCATGGAAACCGATTCTTTTTTTTTCTTTTCTCGCTTTTCTCTTCCCTTTTCACTTCCCTCCTTTTATTCGTTCTTATGACTATTTCGGCGGTTTCCATTCTCTTCTCTCTCCAGTTTCTCGTCGGTATCTTCGTCCCAAACCTTCAATATCTTTATCTCTGCATCTTTCTCGTCCTATTTATTCATTTTTCTTTCTCATCTTCTACGTTTTTTATCTTTCCTCATTACTTTTATGTATGTTTCCTTTCCGTTCTATTCATTTACGTCCATTTCGTTTTCTTTAATTTTATTTATTACTTAATTTTGATGCGATCCCCGCATTTCTTTCAACTCTTTCTCTTCTCCTTACTTCCTCATTTTTCTACGATTCCGTCTTCCTCCTCTTCTCTTTCGTTACTCTCTTCCTCTTTTATTACTCATTTCCCTCTCTTCGTCTCTTCATTTCCCTATTTTTTTACCCTTCTAACTAAAGTAAACCTCCGAGAAACCGGAAATCGAATAACCCGAATATCTGTCAAACAAAATTTTATAAAACACAAGATTTGAAATTTTTTACTTCATTGCGAACGTACAGATGTTTACATGTCCTGTACCTTATAAAAAGCATTAAATCGTGTGACATCATCGCTACAGTTATTCAGCTATTAAACTCTCTTTTTTCTTTACCATCTTAATACTCACTTAATTTGATCAATTCTGCGTAGTATTCTGACAGGGCGTATCGATTAAAAAAAAATAACAGTCGCTTGACCGAAATATGCACGGTCCTCAGTAAATCGGGATTTTGGAGAATTCCCTCCCTCCTCTTCCGTTCTCCCCTCTTCCCTCTTCCCTCCTTACTCTTCTCCTTCCCCTCCCATCTCTCCTTCATCTAGCCTCTGTCCTCTTCCTTCCTTCTCTCTCTCTTTCCTCCCGTTTCACTCCCACTCCCTCTTCATTACTTCTCTCCACTCAGCGTTCAGCGGAGCGAGAGTATAGGAAGCGCCCGTGGCTATCCATCACCAAGAGGCGGGCTGTCGTAAATTAAATCTCGACCAAAATGAGCTTTTTCTCTCTCTCTCCCTCTGTTGAGCAAACCCTCGCCCGCTACAGTATAGAAAATGTAACGAAAAGAACAGGACTCTGAGAAGAACGAATCAAACGTTTGAAATGGATATATAATCTAGAAAGGAAACCGTGCGTTTTTTTTTCTCTTTTTCGGTGATCTTCCAGGATAATATTGAAACAGATTTTCTGAAAATGTAATCTAAAATAATTTTTAAGATTAATAATGGTATAAGAATAGAGCAGCGTGGAAATTATGAAAAAAAAACTTTCGTGGCTTTGTTTTTTATAAATATTGTCCAGATCATTCTCATCCCAACTTCTAATCGCGTTTCTTTTTCTTTTTCGGTGATCTTCCAGGATAATATTGAAACAGAGTTTCTGAAAATGTAATCTAAAATAATTTTTAAGATTAATAATGGTATAAGAATAGACCAGCGTGGAAATTATGAAAAAAAACTTTCATGGCTTTGTTTTTTTTATAAATATTGTCCAGATAATTTTCATCCCAACTTCTAATCGCGTTTCTTTTTCTTTTTCGGTGATCTTCCAGGATAATATTGAAACAAAGTTTCTGAAAATGTAATCTAAAATAATTTTCAAGATTAATAATGGTATAAGAATAGAGCAGCGTGGAAATTATGAAAAAAAAACTTTCGTGGCTTTGTTTTTTATAAATATTGTCCAGATCATTCTCATCCCAACTTCTAATCGCGTTTCTTTTTCTTTTTCGGTGATCTTCCAGGATAATATTGAAACAGAGTTTCTGAAAATGTAATCTAAAATAATTTTTAAGATTAATAATGGTATAAGAATAGACCAGCGTGGAAATTATGAAAAAAAACTTTCATGGCTTTGTTTTTTTTATAAATATTGTCCAGATAATTTTCATCCCAACTTCTAATCGCGTTTCTTTTTCTTTTTCGGTGATCTTCCAGGATAATATTGAAACAAAGTTTCTGAAAATGTAATCTAAAATAATTTTTAAGATTAATAATGGTATAAGAATAGAGCAGCGTGGAAATTATGAAAAAAAAACTTTCGTGGCTTTGTTTTTTATAAATATTGTCCAGATCATTCTCATCCCAACTTCTAATCGCGTTTCTTTTTCTTTTTCGGTGATCTTCCAGGATAATATTGAAACAGAGTTTCTGAAAATGTAATCTAAAATAATTTTTAAGATTAATAATGGTATAAGAATAGACCAGCGTGGAAATTATGAAAAAAAACTTTCATGGCTTTGTTTTTTTTATAAATATTGTCCAGATAATTTTCATCCCAACTTCTAATCGCGTTTCTTTTTCTTTTTCGGTGATCTTCCAGGATAATATTGAAACAAAGTTTCTGAAAATGTAATCTAAAATAATTTTCAAGATTAATAATGGTATAAGAATAGACCAGCATGGAAATTATGAAAAAAACTTTCATGGCTTTATTTTTTATAAATATTGTCCAGATCATTCTCATCCCAACTTCTAATCGTAGGTTTTTATTCCGATTCACATCATAATACTTTATCATCCATGATCATACCTTTTATTTTTTTCTAAATCATTCGCATTTTAACTTCTATGCAAAGGTTTATAGTTTGGTTCGTATTATCTATAATTTAACCATCCCTAATTTAGTTACAATTTATTCATCTACCAATTAGCAAGCACTATCAATTTAATAGCGGTTTTACATCTATGTAATAATAATAATTACCAGTATTCGTAAGTGAATTTTAAGGTGGCAGATACAATATGGAACGGTTAATTAATTTATTGAGGTTTGTTAAGACAAACTTAAGTCATGGTACGAATTCGGATATTGAATAAAATAGTGACTAAAAGAATTAAATTTTATTCGCGCTGCTATTTTGAATTAACGTTTGGCTCAGGTAATGAAGGGAATGGATTCAGTGGAGGGAATAAAATGTAGAATTTAACGAAATTGATATATACCCTTCAGGTTTTTGACGGAAAATTACACGTCCAAAAATAATAACAGACAACGCGTCAGTATTTTTTATTTCAACTTTGTAGATTGAACTTTGACTTATATTGGGCTAATTACCAACACAATTACACTGTCAATATTTTGAATCTACAAGAACTAAACACTGAATTATTTTCTTTTCGATCATTTCCATTTCTGTAATGGAACTCGGGTTAAATAAGCATTAATTTATAAGTGAGTGAAGCTCACAAAAAAATTTGTGAAGTATCCTATTGTGAAAAATACTTCAAATTTCATCAATGAATAGTTTAATTATCTATAATCATACTCAGTTTATGGAGCAAATCCAGCGAATGATCAAGGCAAATATTTTAGCTAAAAAGTATCGTCTTCAAAGGCAATCCCTCATTTAAATTAGTACCATACTCGAACACCGGGGAATTAATGACTAATGGCGGCTAACTTGATCCTAAAATGTGCATCTTATTACACCTGATTAAATAAGACGCGATCGGAAATTTTATAACGTTACAAAAGTAGTATATCACACCGCTGATTATTTCTTTTCTTCACGCAAAGAAACATTGTCGACCGCCAAAGTTCCTTTTTCCGGCATCAGGAGTACATCCAACTGCGCTACTCCTCGTCCGTTTCAGACCAGGGAAAATTAACCGTCCGCATTTCGAAATGTGTCCCCCGGCGCGCGTTATAATGCCAGCAAACTCTTTAGTTACCACTCTCTCGAAAGCGCGTGTTGTGCGATTATCCAGTTTTCGGCCAAGTTGTAAAGAGATGAGCAAAGGTCTTTCATAGAGAGAGAGAGGGAGGGAGAGAGAGAGAGAGGGGGGAGGGAGGGAGAGAGGGGGAGAGGGGAAGGGAGTGAGAACAAAACGAGGAATTAAGATATCTTCGCCTTAAAACTCGCGCATCTTTCAAAGTTCACGCCCCGCCGTTCTCAATCAGAGCGTATCTGTTCCCTCTTCTAACATAAGAGGTGGTCTTTTGGGAAAGAAGGAGAGGGATGAGGAGGAAGAGGAGAGTGAGTTAAGGAGTTTGAGGAGGTGGCGGAGTCAGAAGTGGCCGTCATCCCGGCCAACAAAAGACCCATCCCTCCCCCCCAACAGCCGCTTTAAGCAATTCCTCCTCCCCCATCTCCCTTTCTCTCTCTCTCCTTCCCTTCCTCTTCCTCCTGGGCATGGTCCAACCCTTGTCTTCCGTCTACTCCCCCGCTCTCCCCTTCCCTCCTTCTCCCCCTCCTCCCAATCTCCTTATACCATACTCCTGGCCATTTCCCCCTTTCTCCTCTTGCTCACCCCCCTTTCTCGCTTAGCCAGAGGGCGACACAAACGAGAATTGCACTCAACTGAAGAGAAGAACAACCGCTCCATCTCTCTCTCTCTCTCTGGTTCTCCCTCTTCTTCTTCTTCCTCCTATCCATCCCCCTTTGCTCTCACCACTCCATTCCCTCTCCTCGCTCACCAAATTGGCAGGGACGACGGCTGCGAATAAGACGCAAGACGACGGCACCATTTTAAGAATTCCAATTCTTCGAGAGGAAATCGAGGGAGTGAATACAACGTCGACACTTTGTAGCGAGTTGCAAAATTATATATATATACATATATACACACACAAATCAGGAGAGTAAAGATTGGAAAACAACGATCCTGTGAGGAGATAAACAGTCGTGGAACCTTGACTTTCCTCTCGCGGTACTACGCTGAGTTGGTAGAATATATAATGTCGCTGTAGTTTTTGATGATAGAGAATTTGGACGAATTTATTTAAAAATTAAAAATAAACGATGGGTTGATAAATGTAGGGATGCGTGAGATGTTTCGATTGAGCAATTATTTATATCTATAATATTGGATTTCAGTAATATTCACGGGGAATTGATTAAAAAAAAACTCCATGGTTAATAATTATCGATGGCGGATAACAAGTTTTCATTCTAATACAAATTATTAACTACGATATTTATTAATATTAAAAAACAGCTGATTTTCCTTATACATGCATATATTTAAGGTAAATTAAAAATTTAAAAGTGTATATATATATATATATATATATATATATAATATCAGTATATTAAAACAGTAAATACGGTATCCGTGAGCAGGTGGCCCCAAATATGATATGAAAGTTATTAAAATGAAAAAATAATTTTCCCTAGAAACTTAGTCGGCGCTAATTTTTGGAGCATCGTTGTAATTTTTGTAGTAGAATAGAGCAAGTATCGAATGTACCTACTAGTATTTAGGAAGTAAGGAACCCAGAATGCGATTATTACCCAATGCCCGCAAATGGTAAAATGCTTTACACCCTACTAGCACAAATGTCCACGCCCGCAGCGTTTCTGGGAAAATTCCTTTGATGGTCAAATGTATCAAAAACTTTTCCTTGATGGTGGTTAATTTGAAGCCATTATAATTCAACAATTAAGGAAGGTTTCTGAGGGAAAAGTTTTCGTAGAAGAATATGAACCATATCAAGTCCGACTCAGAACCTGTTGGCCCACAATCCAAAGAAAGAGTTTCGTCTCTTTCCCGCTCTAAAGACGAAATTGTCAGATGAGCGACTAAATTGATAGGCTTTAGAAAATAGTCCATTTAGGTCGGTATGTGTTTCGAAACACGTAAAAGCGACTCGACGGCTGAAAACCCCCAAACAGACACAACGTGACCACAATGGACTCTTCTTCCGTGTTTCCTTGGCATGTTATCTCGCAATAATGTTGCCGGAAATAATTATCTTTTTCTCCGTCCACGGCCCTTATAATATATTATAAACCCTGATGAGAAATTTAAACATTCCATTATTCAAGAGGAACAAGAGAAGTCGCCAAGTCACTTTTAAGTAACGAAAATAGCCTGCAACTCTATTGGTTGCAATGCTTATTAAAGACGGCGAGTTTGTTGCATCCTAACCTGACGGTGACAAACTAAAGCGGTCCAACATTGAACATAAGCCAACACCAAGAATCTAACCTGGGTGATTAAAGCAATAGCATAACTTTCGCGACTAAAATAATAAATTATAAAAAATAAGTAAATCCACGGAGTCATTTAATCCAGGAAAATGGACTGAACTCGAATACCGATTTATAAGATATGTACCACAATCCTGAGACGTATGTCACAAATAGAGCTATGTAAGAAGTTTAGAATTGTAAATACCGTAAACCCACGCTTAATTTTTAGAGGCAACCACGCGTGAGAGCAGGTAATGTAGCATGCGCACTATTTAAAATCATTAATAAAAGTAAATTACAGGCCTAAAAGCGTAACCACTATCTTTTGAGTTATATGATTAGAGTGACTTGCGTCGCCAAATTCACCAGTTGCTAACAGGTAGAAACGTTTTCATGCTATAAAGTAGAAATACTTCCCTATTAGATATTTCTATTACTCATTCTGCCGTAACACTAATAAATCGAAATCACTTTTAACAAATTTATCATCAAACAAGAAGAGGACAAATCCACATTCACAGATTTATTCAAGTTGGTTTGAAAACAACGCAAGCGCGACATAACTTGAACGTGGCAATTTAAAGGTCATGAGGTTACGGAGGGCATTTCAATATCAAAATTAAAATAAAAATCATAGGAACTAACGCTAAATAATTTATCTCCGTCAACACATCTTTTCTCTCTCTCTTTGCCCTAAATAAAGTCGTTTGTCTGTCTGTCTGTCTTCCCCTCCCCTTTTTCCTCAGTTCCTTCCACTCTCCTTCCCTCTCTAACTCTACATCTCCTTATCTCCATCCATTCTTCCACGCTTTCTTTCTCCCTGCCTCCATCCCCCTTACCTTCCCTCTCTCCCTTCCTCCCTCCTTCAGTCATCCTCCTCCTCTATTTCGCCTTTCCAGTCCCCCGTAAAAAAATGACCCACCCTTCTCTTCTACGGAGAGAACAAAAGGAGATTCAATGTGCGCGGTTGTACCTTCATTTTTTTTCTCCCTTTTTTTTTAAGGTTCCCCTTAATTGCGTTTCCGGAGCAGAGTTTAGCCTCTCTCCCTTTGTCTTTATTTCCTCTGAGTGTTCATCCGATGTCATTTTCATGTCTGCCGCGCTGCTGCCCAGGAGATAGGGAGAGAGGAGGGTGAAAAGGGAGGAAAGCAGAGAGGAAAGCAGAGGTATAAAATAGGGAGGAAGGTAGTGGAAGGAGAAATTTAAGGGAGGGAGATAAAAGAATGGAATTAAGGAATAAGTCGGATATATGTACGTTCGTAAAAGCTGCGACTTACAAAGAAACTATTTAAAGAGAAACTTATTTTCCTATTGATATAATGATGAAAGTACGGGTTACGTTCCTGGCAGACGTTTTGTGACACACACTGTACCCCAAATAATACTTAATGAAATAGTACGTAAGACATACTATATCAGTGATGGCGAACCTATGGCACGCGTGCCATAAGTGACACGCAAGACGATTTTGATTGGCACGCCAACGAAAGGTGAATACCTATCAAAGAATTTATCGTACTGATTTAGTGCCGAAAAAACATTTGTGTTATCTAGTTAACTATCGTAAACATTAGTTTTATGGTTACAAATTTCAATCTCTTATGTCTTGATCACGAATTTAATTTAGCTGGCAAGCAAAGAAAACCAAGGACTTTTTTATGGCACGCGAGACGGAAAATATTCGACAATTTCAGTAATATTGGCACGCGGGCAATAGAAGGTTCGCCATCACTGTACTATATTATAAATAAGCTGAAAATTTAATAAAGTTAATACATATGAAAACAGACATTTGAGACGGTTCCGAACTTGAAACTAATGCATGACACTACGGTCGCTACAAGGTCATTCGGCAGTGAAAGGTTACATTCTGGGACCCTATATGGAATAACAAAATGAATTTAAATTAAATAAAGTAAATTATAATGAACATGAAGTTAAAAACATGACTAAACGGATTTTAAGTTATATAAACAATTTCAACGTTGCAGTAGGATTTTCTCGAATTCCGCTTTAACTCTTCACAAATGACATATTTGCTAAGAGATGCAATTTATAACGCGACATGTTCTTCAATCCATTGGAGACCAATAGCGGAGAATTACTGTGGTGGAAACGGAGAGGAAGAAGAGGAGGAAGAGATATATGGAGGGAGAGATAGAGGAGTTGGGAGAGAATTGGAGGAAGAGATGTAGGAGAGGGAGTTAGAGAGAGACGGAGAGAGAGGGAGGTCGAGAGAGAGAGGGAGAAAGGGACAGGGTAGAATAAGAATGAGACGGAGGGGAAGGGAGGAAAGGAGAGAAAGATGAAGAGGTGGTAATAGGTATGAGGTGGAGGAAATGGCAGAAGAGAATGAAACAAGGAGTAATACGGAACATAAGAGGAAGAAACGACTGGAAATGCAGATGAGAGGGATGTAAAGAAGGGGGAAAAGGAGGGTAACATAGGGAAAATAAGGAGACATTGGAGAGAGAGAGAGAGATATGGAGATGATGCAGTGAGAGTGGAGGAAAAAGGAGAACGTAGAAGACTGAAGGAAAATATTGAGACTAGCATGAGGGAATGATATAAGGGACAGTGCAAAATGAGGTATGAGAGAGAATGAAGGGAGAGAGGTCCGAGGGTGTATAGGAGAGGGTCAGAGTCAAAGGAAAGAGGTTAAAAAAGAGGAGGATGGTAGAATAAGGTCAAGTAATCTGCCTTTCCTTTGGAAGGCATTTGCATAAAAAAAAGAAAGAACATGCTAATATGTTGGTCTGGCACAAAAGATCGTTGGAGAAAATTCAAAGTGTTTATTCAGCCAATATTATCGAACGTAATCCGATAGGTCAAGATGTCCCTTTCAAGGTTAAAAAATCTTATAAAATCCAGTGGTTATGAAACAATCTTTTGAAGGAAAACAATAACTAGATTGAACTATTAGACGCGTGCCATAATTCGCATTTGAGCTGTTTATTTTTGCACGATGAAAACGCCATTTCTGGGAACTTTGCTTCACACCGTGCGATTCTTCTAATAGTATTTATGAAAAATTAGAATCGGATATCCACGGTTTGTTGCGCACAGGATATATTTTTAAAAAAATCTGATGTGGCCAACACATGACTTTCTCCATATTTGGGGTATAGATATTTAAATTCTTTTTAGAATAGCATTATAAGGTAAAATTATTATTTCGTATCGTAAAAGTATACAGTCGTCCTTATTGCCGTAAATTACGTAAACTTTGAATATGTTTACATAATCCACCGCTACATGGTGGCGGCGCTGTATACTGCAAATTAAGAGAAATCCAAATATCTCCGAAATGGATGGTTCTACGAAAATTTGTTTCAAACAAAACTTGGAAGAAATATTATTCTCTACAACTTTGGTCCTCACGAAGATTACCAATAACGATGTTTTTAAGGAGAAAACCGAAAAACCGGTTATTTATAAATAACTCCTAAACAATAACTCCTATAGAAAATTGTTTCAAAAGAAAGTTGTAGGAAATTACCTTCTCTATATCCTTTGCATAGAATTGTAAATACAATAATGATATTTTAACGAAGAAATATCGCAAAAACCGAATCGGGTTTCGAATAAACCTCGACTTCCGGTTACCCGTTATTGTCGAAAAACTAATCAGTTCTTTATGCTCATGTTAAAGTGTTATATATGAAGTTTGGTAACGATATGGCACGTACTTTTTGAGTTAGAGCGCCCACAATAACATACACACGCACACAAGCGCGCGTGCGCACACACACACACACAGACATCATTCCGAAAATAGTCTAAACGTGTTCTAGGGACCTGAAAACGTGTATTTCCGTTGAAATCTCGAAGTCGATTTTTTTCATGAATACAATACTTTCTCATTACTACGTATGGAGAAAGTAAAAAACAAGGTATATGAGACATGCGGGAATCACTGCAGCATATTCCAAATTATGCTATTTAAATTAGACAAATTAGTTTTGCGATATAAAATGCACACATCCATTTACATACGACTATAGGATTAAACTTATATATACCACTTAGAATACCTAAGGGAATTCCGTTATATATCCAAATATACCTCTAAAAACACAGCTTGACAAAATAAAATACACTATTATGCTATATTTCCTTATTTTGATCCACAGTGTAAATAAATTCTTATTACGCTCTTCCACAAAAAGACGTCGATCTACTCATTCCGTTGTAACGATGAGCAGATTATTATAATAAGAGTCAACTACCAATTAGGAAATAACAGATTCCTACGAACTAGAAGTAAATGAAGAAGTGCATTAAAGCGATAAGTAGCTCTTCCGGTTAAAAACATAAACAATTCATTATCTACCATTCTCTTTCGCTTTTACTCTAAATATACTTGTACAGGATTTAATTGAACGAACATCTCGGGTTAGGATTAGCGAAGCGTTTGTAAAAACAAACTTACAGCCTCAGTTGGCAAACGTGACGAGGCGATGAAACGAAATTGCTTGGAGGGCCTAATTAGGGCGAAGAGGTTTGAATGGATGAAGAGGGAGGGGATAAAAGAGGATGAGAGAGAAACGTAAACATGGAAACAAAGAAAAGAGGGAGATTTTCGTAAAGCGGAAGATATTGAAGAATAAGAATAAAATTGTTAAGATTATAAGTAAAAGTGAGACGGAAAGAGGTATTGGTGATAGGAGAAAGAGGAAAAAGGAGGAGAGATGAAGCGAGGGAGAGTAAAAAATAGGCTGTTGGAGAAAGGTGTCAAGGTGAGGAATTAGAAAAAGGAATAGGAAAGGCATAGAGAGAGAAGAGAGGAATAAAAAAAAGACGCTTGGACGAAGACGAAGCCCGTCAGCTCCCACTTTCACCTAAGGCCATTCATCGCATATCCATAAGATACCACAAAGAATATACATCAGAGTTTCTTTAAGCCGAACGTCTATAACACGATTTTTCATAATTCGAAGTGGATTCATTTTACTCGGCAAAATCTTTTTCTTGTCATTTTTCTTCTATAACTCGAATTTTCTATAATACGAATATTTTTCCGTTTCCCTCGAGGTTCGACTTATAGAAGTTTCACCGTATATCCACGCGTGTAAAGTAAAATAGAAGAAAAAGTAAAGGTAAAAGAAGCAATTTAAACGTAAAGTTAAAAGAGAATGACATCTAATTTAAGTGGGAAGAGAAGTGGGGGAAAATGAGGAAGAGGGGAAACGAGAAGAATATGGGAGTGATAAAGACAAAAAAAGTTTTAAAAAAACGGAAATCGGGAAGGACGAGTGGGTGGCGAAAAGAGAAAGACAAAAAAGCGAAGGATAACGGAAATAAGAGCTAACAGAGAGAGCTGACTTGGAAGAGAAGAAAAACATTTTCTATTAAAAAAATCTGATGTGGCCAACACATGACTTTCTCCATAGTTGGGGTATAGATATTTAAATTATTATGAATAGCATTATAAGGCAAAATTATTATTTCGTATCGTCAAAGAATACAGTCGTTCTTATTGCCGTAAAATACGTATATTTTGAATGTTTACAGAATTCACCGCTACATGGTGGTGGCGCTGTATACTGGAAATTTACGAATAAGCAAAATATCTCTGAAATGGCTGGTTCTACGAAAATTTGTTTCAAACAAAACTTGGAAGAAATATTATTCTCTACAACTTTGGTCCTTACGAAGATAACCAATATCAATTGGGGGGACCTTGTGACTTCAAACGACTCCAGCGCTAGAAGGCTTCTCAGTCTAAATCACAAAGCAAGGGAGGAGAGAAACCCGGTGCCGGCATTAGCCTACTCTTAACGAGAAACACCAAGGGGTTTACCAATAACGACGTTTTAAAGGAGATATTTGACGGAAACCGAAAAAACCGATTATTTATAAATAATTCCTAAACAAATTGTTTGAAATAAAAGATGTAGGAAATTATATTTTCTACATTTTTTGTGATGGTCAATGTATGCAATAATGATGTATTATCGGAGAAATATCGCAAAAACCGAATCGGGTTTCGAATAAACCTCGACTTCCGATTAACCGATATTGTCCAAAAACTAATCAGTTCTTTGTGCTCATGCTAAAGTGTTATATATGAAATTTGGTATTAATATAAGTACTCTTTGAGTTAGAGCGCCCACAATCACATACATCCATCCACACACACACACATACGTCATTCCGAAAATAGTCTCAACGTGTTCTAGGGGCCTCAAAACGTGTATTTCCGTTGAAATCTCGAAGTCGATTTTTTTCGTGATCACAATACTTTCCCGTATGGAGAAAGTAAAAACGATATGACGATCAAGATACGCTTAACGATGAAGTAAGTACGAAGTGCTGAGGTGATGGAGGTGGAAGAACCGGAAACGAGTCTGGAGAAAATCTGGAGTAGAGGGTGAGAGGGAGAGAGAGAGAGGAGGGAAGGGAGAAGCGGGAGGCATGGAGGGAAGAGATCTCGGAGAGGGAAGAGTAGGGTTGGCGGTTGAATAATGAAGAGGTTAATTCAGCAAGTAAGATGTGGAAGAATGAAATGGGAAGGAGATTCGTGCTGGAAGGATCGTACTGACACCGCTTTATTCCCTAAAAGAGGAAGTTCGCCCTTCGAGGACCGTGAATAATTAATCGAGAGGGTTGAAGATGGGGAAAAAAATAAAGGGAAAGGGAGGAAGTGGAGGTTATGGTGGAATGAGTGAGTATACTTCCCGCTGCCCAGTGACCCACGGGAATTGCAAGAGTTTTCAGCAATATGGATGTCCCGAACGTAACGGAAAATCGGTTTTATTTCAAAGCAATGAGTAGCAACGACAAGGGATACATAGGTTTCCATTCGTTCTTTTTTCCTTGCCATTTCCCGTACCTTGTTTGCAAGCCGTTTTCGAAATTCTAATTTGCACGGTGCCTCCCCGTTTAACAATTATCCGTCGTAGGTAATATCCTTTAAATTTAAGAATGTGCTTCTATACTTTAATTTTTAACCTGAACGAAATTGACCCTTCGAAAACAAATGGGATTAATTACAAGTTTCAAGTGCTGAGGTATGGTAAAACTCAACAAAGGAGATAGATATTAAAGTCAAAAGTCTAAAAACATGTCACATTCATCTATAATTTCTCTTATTATTTGATGGCAAGAACTTCTGTGTATATACACAACGTTCACTTTTCAAAGACCAGAAAATTAAAATCGTCATAATTATCTAGCGAATCTTTTGACTTGTAATTTATTCTCTCAGGATTAGTTTTTACTGAGATAATTAAGAAGTATCCTTTAGCGGATTCAATCGACACACGCGTGTCCCTGCAAACACTTCATCTTCTAAGCGTTTCAGAAATTCTGATTTCATCTTTAAATCTTAATCTGCTTGTTACTGAATAGTTTGTGCGATCCTTTAATGATTTAACGTCGATCAATGAGTGTCTTTCTTAGTCATTTTCCTATATTTTAACTGCTAAAGAATCTTATTCCTCGAAATTGTTATGAATTATAGCTTACATTTATTCAAAATTACCATTAATTAAATGTAACTGATTAAACATTTTTAAAACTACAAATGTCACGACTCCAAGGCTTGTGATTCGTTCTAGGCCATAAGCTTACAATATTTAATAAAAATAACAAATAAATGATTCCTTAAATAGTTTTCTTTAAATAAAATATTAATTATTCAGTAAAACTTATTAACTTTTATATGAAGTATATTAATATGTTTCTTTCTTTCTTTCTTTTCATTGTAGGTGAGTCATTTCAACACGACGACTGACGACATACGCATCAAGTACGTGAGTGAAACTGAAAATTAAAAGAACTCGCTAATTTGCGAACCCAACACGCTTTATAAAAATACGTTTTCACATGAATAGAAACAGAAAGTTACCCTATGAACCACGTCTTCTTCCGAATCTCTAACGCAAGATGTTAACTTAAAATAAAACTTCATTCAAAATTAATTTGTACGGTGTTAAAATAAAAAACGTGAGTGTGCCAGAAGTAATAAGTATTAATAAATTTAACCAAATTAAATAAATCCCCACGATGAATAATTAAGCAGATGTTCCAATTAAATCCAGTTATATCTGTCGACGGAATGATGTCTTTTTGGAGGGGACGTATGGACGCAATTAAAAAAAAATTAAGAAGAGCAACACGAACTGCGCCATATTTTTAGGGGGAGGAAAAAAAACCGAGACCGTCGAGAGGAAAGGGAAAGTTGATTGCCCCTCTGTTTAAAATAAAGAAGATGGATGACGCCATCAGGGTGGCGGGAACGACCATATTTAGATGTTATTCAGCCCTTTTCCATATCCCTTGCTCACAGCGTCCCCTTCCGAATGGAATCCAAAAATTTCAGAAACAAGACGGGGACAATAGGAAGTGAGGGTTTCGTCGTTGATCCGGCGATTATTTTTTTAAAAGAAGGGTCAGTGTAGAGGGAACATGGCGGGGGATAGTTATAAAGACCGTCATTAGGAGGGACATGGATCCGACTGAACGTCTACTTGATTACATCTCGGGTCTCTTCGAAAAGAGAGAAAGGGGGAGAGTGAGTGAGTGAGTAAGGGAGAAAGAGGGGACAGGCAGAGGGCGAGGGAGAGATAAGCAGAGAGAGAGAGAGCTGAATGGTTTTGAAAAAAGATGACATGAAAAATGCAGAATTTTTTTTTAAGAAAAGGGAGTAAAGAAGGAATAAAATGACACAAAAAGCATGGAGAAGAAAATAAGGTAAGAGAGAGATTGCGAGAAAGCAAGTCACGAAAAGAGGGAGGAAAACAAGGCATGGAAATCGAGTGAAAGCCGGACAATATGGCCGACGTTACGAGGGATAAAAATACATTAAAAAAATTGACAGGCGGAATACGAATTGCAGGACGAAACGAGGTAAATACACATAGAAACGGAGTGGAATAGAGATCCCGAGTACGAGACAAAAGGAGGAATGAGAAAATGGAATAATGAAGTGCGAGAAAGACAGAGATGTCGGCGGATGGTTACGTTGGGACTCCAAAGGCAGAACCAGGAGTCCTTGTTTGCATTTAAATGCCGTTTCAAACCGTTGCCCAACAACCCTACCTTTAAATCAACAGAACGACGGTGGCTACATTAGCTTTACGGTCCAAAATGATACATTTCGTTTGGAATGCAAATTGCGATGACAGCGACGACGTAATTAAATTATTTATTGATCTGCACTCGCCCTCGCTTCGCCTTGTTGCCCAACGTGAGGGAAACAAAATAATTCGTTTTCTGGAAAGACCGTAAATAAGCTTTTTTCGATAAAAATAGCGAAATATTAATGCAGTGAATTTAATAACACAAAGTAATATAATGTAATGAAGGACAAAGAAAGACATACAAGTTGATTAAATCTATGTAACGAAATTCGATAGATAATTATTGAACTCGTCTTATGGCTAAAAACAAATTTAAAAAGGAGCACTCAAGAAATTAATATTAATGAATATTTCTGTTATGTATTTCCAATAGCCACGACAAGGTTATGAAAAAAAACAAATAAGCGCATTTCGGCTACAATGCGACCGTCTTCAGTGGTAATTTACAGGCAGTACTTTCTAAAAGATTCTTTACATTAGTGCTTATTTTGCTATTGTAGCAGGCTGACTTTAATACTATCGTAGTACATGATCAGTCAACATCACCACTTTATTTTTGCTCTTCCAAAGCCAACGAAACAAGACTTCATCACTTTTCCTTCAACCAATCAAAAGAAGTCACTCGTTACAAATGAATATCTCGTATACAGCTGATAAATTTTTCAAACACTATAGATCCTCCGCGAAGCGATCCTCATCACGCATCTTCCAAATAACTTGGTGGATGCTGCTCGCCGGTCCCTTTCTCATAATTGAATTGGGTTTGGGTACAGGACTGCCGTATGGTAGAGCGCCAACCGCTATAATACACTTACATTTTCATTTTTATCCCAAAACGCTTATTTTTTCAACGTGTTGAAATGTTTAATCGGAATAGCAATTTTTTATCCGTTTCGATTTCTACGGAAATAAGGAGCGTATATAATTTCCCTGACAGAAATTTGACAGAATGAAACTGATAATTTGACCTTCTAAAACTTAAATCCCTTCGAAAATATGAAATAGTAACGCCTATGAGGGGTAATTTTCGGCATAAATCGCATTACTGACGGATAGCTACCGAGCAAGACACTGCTCTTCCATTCCACCGACCCCATTTTACTCGAAAATTCGCGAGACTAAAAAAAAAACATCTTTTCTAAATTTCCGACCGCTCCTTTCAGTTCTCAGCCGACAAAAGCTGGAGAATGCCGACCCGTATCAGCTGGAAGGCTGCGTTCCGCCGTCTACGGGGACATACGCCTTGCAAAGGGAATGCACGTCCTCTTTTTTGACGAGCATAGTATAATTTTCACATTAATGCGCTTAAAAGTATTTTCCTTTGTCTCGAACGAGGGCAATGGTTGAAGAGTTGCTTCGCCGTCCTTAACTTTCCCGTTCGCTGATGGTTTGCGCGAGTATATTTTTAAAAAACACAGGAGCAAAAGGATGCTGGCGGGAAATATGACAAGGGCGAAAGGCCGAGGGGGAGATAAAGGAGGAGAGGGAGTGAGGAGTGGATAAGAGGAGTGGAAGAGGGACAGAGAGATCCTCAAATCAAAAGCAGACACCGCGGAACCCATCGACGAAGCAGACGAGTCCTTCCGAATTACCGGCACTTCATCCACACAAGGACCCACACCTTTAATTTCCTCCCCCTTCTGCTTGACTCGTTCTCAAACGCTCTCACCACTCCTCTCCCCAATACTATTCAACAATGAATCACCCCCTCTCCCCTCTTCCGAAGAGGATCATCTTTATTTTCACGCCCTAACCTTTCCCCTTAACCCCATTTGTGTCCCTTCTCTTATTATCACCCTTCACCCTATCTTATTGTTTTCCTCGCCATATCTTCTTACATGGATATAAATATAAGGCACTTCCAGATGAGACAGAGACTTGAAATTTAGCACGATGGTAGGTTTTTTTGGTCGCAAACGAAGGAAAAAATCCGAAAGTGTTAAAAATTCCAATTTTTAGAGGTCGTTTTTACTCCGTTATTATTGCCTTGTGAGAAAAGCACGTAAATCGGCGGAGAGGTTTTTATATTTGCTTTTAAAATTATTTCCCGTCACTGGGACCCCTTAAACTACTTGCAAGTCGGGAGTTTCAGGTTTCAAATCGACTTTGCCCTTCTCGTGAAGCTGCTATAAAATTAATTGAATATAGAATTCTGATTGCTGTAAAAAAAAAAGACGTGGAATTTGAGCCACTTCCTAACTAATTTAGCCCATAATTGGTTTTGCAAAATTTTGGGCCCCCTTAACGTGTAGGGCCCCGGGCGGTTGCCTAATTTACCCATCCCTAAAGCCACCACTGCTCCCTCCATCCCCTTACATAATTCTCAATCTGCCTATGCCCCCCCCTCTCTCTCTCCCTCTCTCCCTCCCTCCCTCCCCCCCTCTCTCTCTCCCTCCCCCCCTCCCTCCGCATCTTCCTCTCTCCCTCTCTATCATCCCTTTCTTACTACAATTCTCGGCATCCGGCTCTCCTTCTCCAATCTACCATCTCTCCTTGCTTCTCTCTTTCACTCACTCTTTCTCAGTGCCTCCAACGACGCTAATTGCTAACTTATGGTGCCATCTGACGGCAACGCGTCGCAGTTGGGACAAGTGAAGACTTAATTTTCTTTCGACTCCTATTTTCTCTTTCTTCTAGTTTACTCTTCCCTTCTTTTTATTAACTAATCTTTCGAGACTTCATCGAGAGCGTATCCGGAGCGAAAAATGACAAAAACCCGAAATAGTGCGGAACAGGGAAAAATCGTCCCCATAAAGGTAACTCCCTCGCTTTGCGCTGTATATACGTTCCTGAAAATGACTGTGTGGATAGACTGTGTGGATAGATTTTCCCGTAGGAGTATCTAATATAACATTTGAGCAGCATCTTGAGCAAAATATGTTAAAATTTAGTAACGATATATTTAGGGAATGCAATACCGGTCCCAAAAATCAATATCGGTATCGATGTTCGTCATTGCCGGTATATCGTTATTAATACCCTTATTAAAAATAAAGAAAATCACGAATAATTCAGGTAAAATAAACACGAGATTAATTCAAAATATACTTCATCTCAATTATTGTTTATTGTATACTATGTAGGGTGAAACACAAACTAAATAAACTCAATGAATCTAATGTAAAAACTATAACAAAATAAAATAGAAAATTACATCTCAGTCAAACATAAACATTACGTTTAAAGTTTGACTTTAAATCAAATAAAAAATTACTATTCAATTATTATCAATGAATAGAGAAATGTGACTAGAGCCCAAATACGAAGTGATAATTTTTCGTCAACAAGCAAAAAAAAGAATGACGACCGTTCACAACCACTACAATATCTTATGATAAAGATTAAAGTAAAATGATACAATGATACTATAAAACACATCCGAGGGGTTGGAGAATTTATGGAAAAACTGCGAATAAAGTCATAAAATACAGTATATGACAATGCACAAGTATGTAAATTCTATAAGACAAAGTCATGAAGTCATTTCAGATTGGTCCTTTCCAGCATTCTATGGCCGCTCAATTATATTAGTCACTTGAGCTAAAAGCGTTAAAGAAGAACACCTGGGCAATCCTCGGCAAGTGCCACTGCGAACATTTGCGGGCACCACGTTGGGAACCCGTTTTTTGCGATGGTGAACTGTATATACTGGTTGCAAAACCTTTATATCATTCAATACCGAAATATCGGCATTGAATGGAATGGCACCACTGTATTTCGATGCTGAAAATTTTGGCGATATACCAGTATTGCATTCCCTAGATGGATTCAGCAATGCTTGCTTAATCCTTTCTTAGAACTTCCAAGTCGAAATTAATCATTTTATTCTATTTTAAATGCTCGGAGGCAGCTTCAAACCGTGTTAAGGTGAAAGCGATGGCCGCGAGGTAGTTCTCTAAAGAAAAGCCGCGCTAAACGTGTAAAGAGAAACCGTACAATCCGATGGATGTTTATATGAAATGATCCCAATTCATAGCTTTTGGCTCCCTTCAATGTTTCATTTCCCTCCCTTCCAATCTTTGCCCCGAAACAACGCGCATCGTTATGTCCCTGGCGGTTTTTCGCATTTTTCACCGGAAAGCCGAAACGCGAACGTGTTTTGGCGTTCCCCGGCCGGCTGTTTTTGCAGTCGCATGACACCGGTCGATGTCGGATTGCGATGAGTTCGGATAACAAGTGAGCATCGAAATCCTGTATTCATCGTCGCTGTTGTCATGGAAACGGGAAAATTAATCCTTATGTTTCCTCTGTCATTCTCCTCGTCGTATGTGCAACTCGCTTTGAATTACTCTTTCGACGACTCGTATTTCGTATTGATACGTGGAAAAAATATTTCAATTTTTTTTCTACATTTCATCGAGTTTACTAGAAGGTAAAATGCGCTTTTCGTACTCAGACACCTTCACTGAATAAAAAACTCATGAATGATTTCAACGTATATTTCGTGAAAAATATTGATTAATCCGTTTTGTTTCACTCAGAAATTAACGTGTGTATTATTCTTTCTTAGAAACAAGACGTTTATTTAATAAATGTCATCAAAAAGTGTCTTCTAAGAAAGATTATATCAAACTTTATTCCCCTATTTAAACAGACCTATAAAGTTCTTAATACAACTTAGGAATTAAAATTTGCATAAAAGCCACTGTACACCACAAGAGCATACATTGAGTAGCATTCATCGCCATTAAAGGTTAGAATTAAAGATGATATTACCATTTTAAATATATTATTATCTAAAATATATCTATAACGTGTATGAAAAAGTAATAATAAATTAATATATTCCGTACTATAACATTCCGCTCTTATGAACATTAAAATATTTTAGCGCTTTTAAAGATACGACAATTTTGTTTTTATTCGAGTCTACTCCGAGAACAACTGATATTTTTAGTGCAAATATTGTTACACATGACGACACCAATATGGAGATGCCTAAATATTCATCTTAAGTCTAGACTTATATCTTGTCGTCATGTAGTCAAAGAAAACGAAACTCATCATGATTACCGTGGCCTTTTTGCATCCACGGACCCAAAAGGATTATATACAGTTCCAACAGAATTACTACCACGCTTAGTAGTATTCTGAGTTTTATATTTTTAATTTGTCTCCAGCATTGTTTTCCATTATTCAACATGTTCCGCTACCTCCCTTTCTTTAGTCTCTTACACTTATAAACGTGTACACAAACCTAAACACCTCTTGTGTGTTTGTGATACGGGCAAGGGAACCTTCGCTATTAAACCATGGTCTGGCGTCGTTTCACGCTCATACACATTTCGCCGAGTGAGCTCACAGAAAGAGAGAGAGAGAGAGAAACAACCTCAGCAAATCCCGGATTTCGAACGGAGTCATCTGCTCTCGACTGCCTCTTTTCGTTTCAAGAGGGCATAAAGCAACGAGAGCGCGGTAACAGCCACGCTAAACTACTTCATAAAAAATAAATCTCGCCTTAACCTTCTCTCCAGTCTGGAATATGGACCATGGGGGTGAAACTAGGACGTTAAAACACTGAAGGTAAATTACGACGGTTCAGAATCTTGTATTTTCTCCCTCCCTCTTTCACCTCCCCTACTCTCACTCTCGCTCTCTTCCTCCTCGTAAATTAATACGCCGAAAACATTGTTCGATATTCATCATCCTCTCTTAATTCTTCGATCCACCATTTTGTATCGGCTTAATTCTTTTTTAGGAGAAGGCAAACGGCATCGGTTAAGCCCTTAAATAGGGAGGGAGAGTAACCATTAAAAATAGAATTTATGATTGCCAACGCCACGCCGGTTATCGACTTCGCAATCGGAATCGCTGCTAACGCACTCTGGCGCGCCAAGCTCGTGTAGCGCCGGTTTATCCGGGAAAGAAAATCCGCGTCCCACTCCATCTTTTACAGTCTTTGGCGTCTGAATCGCTTTCGTGAGACATTAAAAGGGAGATTATAACATACATTTCCCGGAAGAAATTTTAAGACACGATAACGAAAAAAATCGTCGAACATCAACTGCGACATCGCCGGTGACACTTAAAAAGCTTAGGGCGCATTAAAAAAAACTACTAAATCAGAATACCAATGAAAAAATAGCCAAGTTTTTTTTTAATGATTCGCGGCTGATTGAAACGATAAAATTTTAATCCTCTTTGAAATCACGTTGGTTTTTCGAGTTCGAAAAATAATTTGTTTTAATCACACCACGTGAGCGGAATAAACTTTTAAAAATTCTTTTAAAAGGCAATATTGTTCGAAAATGTTTCATCGGTATTACGAGCCGTTACGCTCTCGCTGGAAATCATCTTCCACACATACACTCGCGCACAAGCGGGCCCGCACGCAAGCACATTTATTGCACCTCGAGGACTTATAAATAAAACACCGGTAATTAAGAGGCGGGAGTATTGGACATCAAATGAGAATCTGGAGAAGCAATTTTATTAAAGCGCGGGTTCCTAAATTGAGATTACGTTCGCAATGGAAGACGTGAGTTTTGAGGTCACGGGGTAGCGAGGGAGGGAACATTCGGAAGGGAGGGGGAGAGAAGAGGGATGCGGAGAACTGAGCACGCGAGGCAAGAACTACATGTTGATTAAATATAGAGAAAAGTAGAGATGGAGTAGATAGACAAAGAGATATAGGGAAACAGATAAATAGAGAGGACGAAGAAAAAATGGAAAATTGTTCAAATAAAGAGATAAAGTGAGAGATGACGAGATGGAGAGGAAAGGAGGAAAGACAGGGAAATGGAAAGTGAAAGATGGCGAGAGTTAACCATTAAACAAATTGACTTAAATGCAAATTCCTTACGCTTGCATGCCCGGAGAGTTTAAAAAAAAAAACAGAATGGCCGATATCGAGAAAGCCTTTAACAGGATAACAACCGCGCGAAATTCTGAGAGGTTGAAGGGCTCTTTCGAAGAAACTACCAACTTCGAATCCCAGAAGAGATTCTCAGGCAACAGTTTAAACACCCCAACAACCATTTAAAGCCGCCATTTCGTTCGAACGTGGCCCTGATCAAAAAATTAAACGACTCCGCACGTTCCTTACGCCGGAAACCTCTCCATTTATCGCTTAAATAGCGTACTAATTCGTATAAAAAGTGCTATTAGAAATTTATTCCGACACTATATCTTTTTTTGCCCGTTCAATTTTTATTCCCTGACAAATTATACATGCACCACCGGCGGGAATCTAGGCACGGCGTAGAGAGAAGAGGCGGATATCAAGAGATAGAGATGGGGTAAGGGAATATGCATGAACGACTCTGTGCGTGCGAAGGGGCGCGTGAGTGTGAGTGGGAGAGAGTGTGTTTGACTGAGAGAGGTCGAGAGTGGGAGAGGAAAGAGAAATCGGGAATGAAATTAGTGGAGAATAAGGGAATGACGAGGAGGGAGAAGGGAAAGGGAATTTAATATGATTTGGGGCGTGGGCGAAAATAATGAAGGGAGATGAAAGGGATAACGATAAACGCCATAATACGGGGAGAGAGAGAGAGAATAATAATAGGGACAAGATATAAAATAATATCAAAATTAAATTCCATATGTTAAACAACACCGGAAAAATAGAGGTGGTACAATACGACGGGAGAGAAGCGAAAGAAAATGAAACGGAGAGAAGAGACAAATAAGAGGACGAACGGGAAAGACGACACAGAGAACAAGGAGACAAAAGTCATTAAAACGTGGATGATACGCGTTGTACAGAAAATAAATACGAGGAAAAATGATGTAGGGAAATCGGAGGAAATAGCGTGTCGAGAGGAAAATACGAAAAAGAGGAAACAACGGCGGAAAAGAGACTGATAAAAAGGAAGATAAAATAATATAACTGCATAGATGAAGAAAAAGCGCATTTTAGATAAATGGAGAGAGCGAGAGTAGGAGATATATATATAGTAGATAAGAAAATTCTGACGAGAGAAAAAAATAAGTGAATATATGAAAGAAATTAATTCGAAATGAACCGAACGCGAGAGAGAGAGACGGGTATAGAAGGATCCTAAATGCCAAAAATAGGGAGAGACGGAGAATTTAATTTATAGAAACCTAAAATGGGAGGGAAAAAGGTAGGTGAATAATTTAGGACGGCGATGAAGAGAGAGAGATACTTACAAAGGGTATCGGAAACACGGAAAGGGAAGAGCGGAAGGAAGATGAGATGAAATATTACGAGAAAGAGGGTAGAGACGGAGAAAATAGAGGGGATAAGAGGTAGAATGGAGAAAGGAAGTGGAAGAGAAGAGAGAAAACATGACAGACAGGGAGAAATGTTGAAGGAGAGGTCGGATGGGGTGAGAGGGAAAGAGGGACAGACAAACAGACAAACGACTTTATTTAGGGCGAAATTGAACTGTGAAGTCCCTTCTTACATTTAATTTAAAAGAAGGGAGAGAGGGAGGAAGAGGAGGGAGAGGATGGGAGAGGAAGGAAAGGAGAGAGGATGGGAGAGGAAGGAAAGGAGAGAGGAAGGGAGAGAGAGAGAGAGGGAGGATGGGAGAGAGGAAGGAAGGGAGAGGGGAAGGGACAGTGGAGAGATGGAGGAAGGGAGAGACGAAAGGAGAGAGGGAAGAGTTGTAGGGAGAGGAAAGGAAAGGTGAGGAAAGGAAATAAAAGGAAAGGAAGAGGGCTGATGAGAGGGAGAACATATGGGAGAGAAAGACAGAGGGGAATGAGGGAGGAAGAGAGTGAAGAAGGTAGAGAGAGGTAGAGAAAAGGTCAGACAGCGCAAGTGGAAGCAGAAAGCGAAGACGGAATATAAGATAGTGGAAAAACCGGAATAAAAAGGCAGAGAATGGAGGAAGAACACAAGAGCACGGAAGAGGATACGAAAGTAGGCAGAAAGACGGAAAGGAAAACCGAGTAAGAAAGAGAGAGGGAGAGGATGAGATAGAAATGGAGAGGGGTGAAGAATGCCCCGAAAGGTAATTGAACGGGGGCGGAAATGGAAGGAGAGATGGAGGTGGACCTCAACCCCCCCGCACAGGTTGCGTTCATCTACCGCCTCCACCCTCCACCTCCTCCTACACACACACGTGCGTTCCCTCGCTCCGAAATGAGGGAATTCAATTATTGAGGTAGTCGCGGGGACGGCGGAGAAAGGTGGAAATGAACCGGGGGCGGATGCGGCTTTGAGGTGCTAAAAGAAGGACGGCGTGGCGGCGGTCTGAGGAGTTTGCTGGAGGGGAAGGATACGGGGGATGGAAATTAGACGACGCGGAAAGCAGCGCCAGGTGGATGGAGCGGGGGCGAGAGCCCCCTCCCCCCACGAAGAGAGAAATAAACGATCTCATTCTGGTTAATTTTGACGGCTATTACCACCGTCAAATTCTTCCCATTAAATGGGCACGTTAAAGAAGTCTATATGACCCGGATGTAATAGGTTGGACTCGACGTGTATCTGATTTTGACGTGAAACTTGATAAGAAATTGAGTTCTGAGCGCGCAGTTATTTCAATGTTCAACGGACGATTGCGATTGTAAAGAAATATGACGAAAGACTACCGATACCTGGAGCTTTAAGTATTCATTCAATTACTCTCTGCCTCGCGATATGTCAGTTTCCTTGGAAAATATTCACTCCTGCCAGATTGCAAACAAGTTCGAGAAGGATTTTAATCTCACTATATTTTTAAGGGGAGAATTTGGTATTATTCCCCCAAAAACCATATTTTGTTCCAAGCCTCAGCTTTGAATAATAATTGTCACAGGAACATGAAGCATTTTTTCATGTCTTCGAGAACATTTATATTAACCAATAAAATGTCTTATAGCTCTTTGCTAGATAAACATGTAACAATAAAATCAATCGACAATCGTTAAATAAAATTTAAAGTCGATGTAGTCGTTGAGTTTAAACACAAATCACGAAGTAATTCACAAGGACGAATAGCCGTACTATGGAGAGCGTGGAAAATTCCACGCCCAAATTATACAAAAAAAATCTAAAATTAAAATCTTAATACGGCTGATAATTTCAAATTCTAGGAGAAATCCCGAAAAATAAAAATCCGAAACTTTTCCCCTCCGAAAGCGCTATTGCGTCATTTCGTTGAAAGATATTCGGGCCATCCCATTACACGATATAATCTCGGGAATTTTGGAATGATAGGGAGGCTGGAGGGGGGAGAAGGGTTTTGAAGGAAGAGCCGTACGAGTGTCGTGAGACTTTAAAGGCATTCCCCAAGGATCGCCTTGGGTGCCGATTCCTGACAGCTATAATGAGCTCGAGGGATAGCGGGATGCTGGAGAGGAAGGGAGAGGAGGACATACAGGGTTGTTGCTTAAGGAAAGAGAGAGAGAGATGAGAGGAAGGGGAGAGGGTTAAAGGGAAGGACATTTTAAATTTTGCATGCTGAGGTAGGGGACTGCATGAAATATGCATGCGTCGACAGTGTGCTATGCATAAAAGAACATGCGATGTAAAACGTTCGGGAAGACGGAGAGAGAAATTCACAGATTATATTAGGTATGAAAAATAAGAAATTACATAGGCACCCGCGCTCATGTCCAGTGAATGAAAAAGTTCATCCCCGACGATGATGTTGTCAGGGATAAACATAAAAACATTCTGAACCGTAATTCACTCTATAAGGCGTGGACGAGAGACCTCCATCACCTATCATAGTTAGTACAAACTCTCCTATATAAAATATCAGATTCCCCGAATACGTAAAAGACGTCGGAAAACTAATCGATATCCGGCACGCAAACCGTCAGTCAACTTCGTAACTCTCGCTCAAGTAATGGCTGTTTCCCGTAAGCGAAACGGCTACTCTCGATTTCCGTAAACTCTCTGAAAGACCCGTATAGTGGAATAGAGGAGTGACAGAGGAGAAGGCGAGATAGGTATATGTCGCCGTAGGAAAGCGAGACCTATTAGTTCCCAACTCACTGCCATCTTTCCATCTTTTGCCAAAATTTAACAAACTTCGCAAAGGCACCGAGTATCACGAAATAGACCGGTAACTTATACTATCAGAAAACTTTTTTAGCTTCTGGCCCTCAAACTTGCTAACAACTTATGTAGAAGGTATGCCGTTTCTTCAAATAAACTTAAAATCTCCCAAAGGAAAGCTAATAACATCATGGAAACCTATGATCTTGATTTTTTCAAGTGCTTGCACAAATACATACAGGTACTTTCATGTAAAAAGGCTGAACTTAAAATCAGATACTTATCACAAAAAAATTTTTTAGCGTCAACTTTGTTAACCCTTCAGAAGTTTTTGTGAGCTCAAGAGTAATTTGACAAATAATCAGGTTCAAAAATATAGGTTTTTACGCCTAATAGTAAATAAAACGAGCGAAAAACGGGATAAAAAATCGAACAAAGCGATGAACTGAAAAACGAACAAGTCCGCTTATAATAACCGGAGAAGAATAGAGAAAATTTCAACGGATAGAAGCGCCTAAAAAAAACCACCACGGAGGCGGACTGATAAAAAGACCGTATTATATGTAAATTAAAGAGAGAACACGAGCGAGAGAGAGAGAGAGAACGGAGGGATGAATCCCATTTGTATAATGCACGAGGAAAATGAACTGGATAAAAAGACTATGTAATGGGTGAAAGGGAACGGAAGGGGGGGAGGGGGGGAGCAAATGGGAAGGATGAGGTATGTGATTAATAGGCGAGGGAATCTTCAATAGAGTGCAGAATTCGGTAGGTAGATGGAGGGAAAGCGACGACGCCGACGCGAAAATCTACGGATCGCGTGGCTGTGAGGACAAAAGGAAGGTGGTTATGGTTTAGAGGGGGGAATGGTGGAGGGGAAAATGAAGTGCGTGAAAGAGGCAGAAGAGTGAGGAGAAAAAAATGAGGGCGAAAGAGAAGGATAAATAGAAGGATGGAGTAAGGTAGGATGAGCGAGAAAGGGTAAAATAAGGAGTGATGGAAGAGAAAAGGAGAGAGAAGGTGGACGATGTGGCGAGGCGGAGTTAAAGAGAACCGAAAGTTGGAAAAGAGAAAGAAGCACCGAAGAATAAGAGTAAAAGAGATAAATAAAGGAGAGGGATGAATGTGGGAGCAAATAAAGAGGGGGGGGATAATGAAAGAAATGGTAGATGGAAAGAAACGCATGAAGGAGAAAAACAGATGAAACGGGAAAACTTTTCCCTAGAATGGTCCTCAGGTTCCTCCAAGTGATTTCATATTGTGACTAGGGTTGCCAACCTTCGGCTTTCGGGCGGGAGATCTCCGTGTCATTGCCGTAATCTCTGGTCTCCGGGTGAGTAGCACAAATCTCCGGTTCAGTTTCGATTGCAGCGGAAAGTCCTTTATATCACTTTTGTTAAAATAAATTATTCGAATTAAGATAGTCCACCACTTTAATTTCCATTGTATTTTTTTACACAAAAAACAAATTGATGATGCCCTTACAATTTCGCTAGTCAGCGATATTAAAAAAAAAATAAAAAACGATTTTTAATCATGTGTCCTAAAATCACGAGTGCCTTTCATAATATTGAATATATTTATCATTACATTTAATTCATCTTGGGTTTCTTCTGAAGGATCCAGGTTTCAAGCAAACTCAGGTTCATGAATATCTTTAAGTAGGCAACCCGTAACAATTTCTCCGGTTCATGATGATCTAAAAGTTGGCAACCCTAATTGTGACGAATCTAATATGATACTGGAAAAGGATTACAAGTTTGCCAATATATATTCGTATTATGGCTGAAAACAGATTCCAGAAGAATCACTTGCGTATAAAAATTAGAAAAAAGGTTAAGTATACACATATTTTCATAAGTAACTTTAATACTCGCAACAAATATCGTAAAGTCAATTTATCTAAAAAGTTGAGCGTGTGCCACAGAAGCCTCAGGAAAGATCAACTCACGTGACTTAAAGCTTTTTTTAAAATTACTATTTCTTTACAAACACGGTTATTGATTAGATATAAGTAAAACGAACTGGATTTAACGAACGGAAAGCATAGGAAAAATAGGAATATCTAACTCGGCCAGCAAAACGCATGACGTGATAGAAAGATGAGAAAAAAGAAACGAAAAACAGATGAGTCCTCGTTGTTGCTATTCTACAGAAAATGACGAAACGGAAACCAGTTATTTCGAAACATTGGGTTGAATGAAACGATTCTTTGTTTGTTTCTGATTAGGTCGCAAATTTAAGCGGACGGGGAAAAAGCAAAAAATAAATTGGACAATGATTGCATCTGGCATTCATTTGACGGAAAAAATTATCAAGACTTCGACCATTATTTTCAGTGTGTCTGTTTGCGATGTGTTAAACATGCGTAGTCTTGCGTTAATAATCCTATGACCTTTAAACAGATTGCTAAAAAAAACCGATTTTGCCCGGAGAACGCCTGTCACATCCTTCCCAAGTGAAAATCCTGGGTGCGCGTCTGCTGCCAATAGAGGTTTCAAATTAGGGTTAGTATACGAGTCATAAAACGATGATGTTAAAAATACTACGTACAGTTATCATTGAATCTTCAATGTATTAACTTAATAGAAGGTTTAACAGAGAATTATCAAGCTCGTCTTACGGCTGAAAATTTTCAAGAACAATAACTTTTTTAAAATTACTTGTACAGATATCTCCAATAGCCACAAAAAGGTTATAATAAAAATGGTATCTCCAATAGCCATTTATCGGAAATACATATCAAGTTGATTTTAACCAACAAGCGTGCTCGATAATTCTCTTTCAAGGTACCTACATAATATAAATATGTGCGGTCGTTGGAACAACTGATAATCTATATTTTCGACTTAGCGCAAAAATTTTCCATATACGAAACACTTGTCTCGTTCGTCACAAAGTCACCAGCAAATTTCAATTAAGAGTTAGGAGCTGAATTACCCGCCTTACCTTCTTACAACGTTACCCACAATTTAAGCAACCTACTGAATTATATATACAACTACAAAATCGTATAAAAAGATATTGAAAAAATTACCGGTAAACATTGTTAAAAAGTTACGAGAATTTAGTGTCAAATGATACTAAAAAAATATTTCTTTTCGCGGAGTTATGCTCAAAAATCAACTTTTATTTACATTAAATTCTACGTCTCGTATTGGCTGGCCGGATGGGATTAGGGTTTTTTAACTCCGCACAAAAGCGCGGCCCGTTAATCACGCGTCTGTTTTGGAATTTCCGCAATATCCGGAAATTTTCTCAAAACGGCTCGCAAGTGGTTGAATAACGCACAGATGATTGATGGTCGCGGCAACAGGTACGCGTTAACAAATGACTCATACAAAAACTAACGATCCAACTCACACTATGGCTTGAATACTATTAAATTATCAAGTTAACTCCTATAGCTATGAAATGGTTCAGTGACCCAGGTGCGCCTTAAAGCTACTTAATAGCAGTCAAAATCTGTTATTCACCAGTTGCTAATTCCAAAAAGAATTTTAAGCCGACAGGTCGGTATTTTGAACTACAATCGCTTGGGTTGGGTTAATCTTCACTATTATAGTTTCACATGCTGTTCAACGAAATATGGCGATGTTATAAGTGAAAGTGCGAGTCCGGTTAAGTCTTTCGCGCTATAAATTATCGTACGTAATATTTATCATGGTATCCAACAAAATTATCAAATATAACAAATTTGGGTCACTTAATATTAGGATGTCCGCCTAGGTAGTCCAAAAATTAGCCCTTCAGCTAAAATAAGCCGAATGGTAGACATAAGAAGAGAGGGAAAAATAAGAGGCACCATAAAGATGGAGATGGAGAAAGAAATGAAAGACCTGGGGGAAATACGGAAAAGAAAGAAAAAGAGAACGGGGACACGAAAAGTAAACAGGATGGGGACAGAGGAAGAATGCTGGAGATGAGAATAAAGGAGAGGAGGGAAAAGTGGGATAAAGCTATGGAGGTAAAAACTGGAGAAATAGCGAGAGGCAGCGAGAGGAAATGGGGGACAAGAGAAAGAAGGAGAATAAAACGTCAAGAAGAGAGATGGGAGAAAGGAAACGAAAATCACGGCTAAGGGGATATAATATAGAAAGAAAAAGAAAGGAGAAACGGATGAAAAAAAGAAAGCGAGAAGTTTTGGAAATGCGAGAGAAAAGTTTAGAAAAGACAAAAAATAATTATTAAAAGAGTGAGCTACGGAGATTAAAATTGGGCCGCGGCGAAGTAATGTAATAGATAATAGTTTGAAAACAATTGGGCAAGAAAATAAACGTGAGATGTATAGATGTATGTAGTAGTAGGAGAAAAGATGGAGGAGAGAGAGAGAGAGAGAGAGCAGCGGTTCTCAACCGGGGTGACATGACACCCCATGGTGACGCGACGGTTATTGAGGGGTGACGCGAATATTTTATAAATTCACGGTGCATCAAATTCTGGCTTATAAACATAAATAAAACCAGGAGAAAATAGAACACGCTTGCTTATTTAATTGCCGGAATTTTATCTTTACGTGGTAGGGAAAGCCCAATTTATTTTTAAAGATGACTTGAAGGTAACGGAACTGTAAACGGAGTGAATGAACTGAACATAGGGTAACGCAGACAAAAAAAAATACTTCCTCAGTATACTTCGTGTATGAGAAAGTAAAAGGTCGAGAACCACTGAGATAGAGAGGGAGAGGTTGGGGAAGTGTTTTCCATAGCCAAATGAACGAGCGAAACACTGTTGTGAGAGGAGGGAACGAAAAAGGTAGGGTATGTTATAGGGGATAGGTAGGACACAAGGAGATGGGAGGTAGATATGGAAGGGAACGGGGCAGGGAATATGTCAGAGGAGTACAAAGAAGACGGGGGAGGGAGGAATCCAGAGGTAGGGAAAAGGTTTCTTATTCCCCGAGGCACTTTGAGAGGTTAGGTTACCATGGTAACTCGTCGATGTTAGGGGGTAGCCGAGTAGAGGGAAGGTAGGGAGATGGAGAGAGGTTGCAAAGAGGAGGTGAAGGAGGGGGAGAGGAAAAGAAGACAGTATAGAGGACCAAACGGAGGATTAATAAGAGGGAGAAAGTGGAGCATATGAGGGAGAATTTTTTTTCCGGGAAATCATTAATAAAAGCTAATGATGACGTTTTAAGGTTGAAAATTGCGTTCCGGTTCTGATTTAAAGGTCGTCCGTCTCTCAAAGGAGCGACTCGCTTAGAATTTTTTTAGTGTTTTTTATCGAAAAGCATCGATTTCCAAACGTAGCGATATGAATCGAGTGATTCCTCAGATTTATTCGCAAAATGCTCCGACTCGATAACTTAATTAAGCAATTGTTTGAGATTGTAATATTTCCCCTTCCAGAATAAGCGCTTGAGTATAAGAAGTTGACAGATTAAATACCTCTCTTAGGTATCTCCAATAGCCATAGGTTATAAAATGTTTATAACCTTGTTATGGCTACTGGCTGTATCTAAGACTAGTACTTGTTATTATTATTTTTGCCACTTCTATCATAAGATATATTTTCAGCTGTAAGACTAGCTCGATAATTCTAAAATGAATATTACTCGTGATTATTTTTCCAAACATGTGACCCACTTCGATCAGCGTTTTGATTACTTTTCGATGTTTTATATATCTACTTATATTTACCTCATAAACAGCACTTAACAGCATTTTTCAATGGGAATATCGACCATGAAAAAGACAAGATTCGATCCCGCGACCGTATCAATGGAAGCGACACATTATAACCATCTCTTTACCAGTACCGGCATTGACTGACTCATAGATATTATCCACGGAACTTGTTTACGTCGAGTTAGCTACATTCCGGAAATTAACCACGAAATCAAACAACGAGACAAAGGCGAACAAGACAAAAATGTAGTCAAGGATGGAAGGTTGGTATTCTAGGAAAAGATCAAAAGCTCCAGGAGATACAAGCGTAGTTCCGGGAAGAGAAGGAAGTTGGTGTTATGCTGGATATAGGGAAAGGGTTTTAATTGGGATAATTATCCTAATGAGAGGAAAGATATATTTAGAAATAGCTAAATGAATAGCTCGAGTCATGGAAAAGGGGCGAGGATAAATAGTGCTTAACAAGGGTCTTCGTTCTGCGTCAAGAACTTAAGAGAATAAATTTCGGCGAAGAGAGGTAGATCGGAGGGAGCGGGATTAATGGAAAAATGGAATGGGTCGGAGTGAAATGGGGTTGAATAATGGTTAGAGAGTAATGGGGATGGAAACAAGGGGATAATTCTGGTCAAATTGGAGCGGATAATGTCCGAGACGAAAATAGAACGCGACAGTGACAAATTTCGCGGAGAAGTAATGCGTCCAGGGAAAAAACATGGCAAAAATAAAGTTTTACGTTTGGAGAATGGCGTAATGCGACCGAGTCACTGGCAAGTGGCGAGAAATAATAATAATCCCTCTATTTTATAAGCTAGAGTTATACTATTGAGTAATTTTTTTAATCTAACACGGAACGACAACTGCAAACACCCTCGGCTGAAATCAGAGCTGCGACCTTAGGTCCCAACGACAGATACTCTAGCCACTTATACCTAACAAATGTAGAACACGACAGGGAAAGATATTCCACAACACGAACGAAATAATGCGCATTAAATTCGATTTCGGGACGGGAGATTACGAAAAATAAGTTTTTAGACTTAAAAAATGATGGAAAGATAATTAATCGGCAAACTGAGCGATAATTTGCAAAAATCTGGATTCCTACGTTCAAAACTCAAGGAAACGCGGCTATAAAAGTATAAACTTCAGATACCAGCAGATAACGAATCTCTGTGGCACTCAACATGGTGTCAGAGGCCGGTTTTAAAACTTTGAAGAGATAGTGTACTTCAAGGTAAACTGAAAAAAGGAGATGGAAGCCACCACGATTCAATTAGGTATCATATAATATACTGGGTAAAAGAATAAATGTCCAAAATTAATAACAAAAATATCTGCAGGTAGTAACTTTACTCGACATAACCAAGGCCAACAACAATTAATTCGATAAACTATACAAGGATTTAAATCTACGGAAACGCGCATAATTAAGCCATATCACCGTCACAGGCTTATGGAAAACATTCCCAATTAAATTTTCGGAGAACTTATCAGTGTAACAGAAGAAGTCTCCACGAAGCGAACGCCTCTGTATCTGGATCTCACTAATTCCGATCCATATCGTAAAACCACCGCATTATCTGAAGTCTGCGACAAAGAAGACGTGAAGAACTCACAGAAAAAACGATAAATTCAACTTAAACCTGCGGCTGGAGCGAAATTCTCGTGAGCAGAGAGGTTGCTCGGGTTAGGCTGAGCTGTAATCATTATAGAGGATGCTACAACGCAGTGTAACCTGAACATACTCTGTGTTCATAATATGAACGCCTGGAAAAACCTAGACTCCGAAATACGAGATTACAACAGGGAGCTGAGCAATACTTGAGCCAACCGCCTGCTGGCCTCAGTGAGAGATTCACAAATATTTCTACCTTCTCTACTTAATAACACAAGTATTTTATAGATAAATTATTAAATCCATAATTCTCAATCGTTAAGATTAAAAAAAAAACTACCTATTAATCCGTCAATTAATGTATTTCACATTGCTGAATAACTTAGAAAAATTAAACTTAAGCAATTTTAAAGGATTTGTTGCTAGTTATATACAACCATACGAAGGGTTGCCTGATGCACAACCAATAATGATCGAAACGTTGATTGGTTAGGAGGAGAGATTTCAGTTTAACAGTCTCCATTTCAGCCAGCGACCTGAAATAATGGAGGTAGAAGAATAGATGAAAAAGAAGAGAGAGGCATAAAGGTGTGGAATTCAAATATAAAACAAATTGACAGTGCATTGTTACTGCCTACGGTAAATATGCGACGACGGAGAGGTGAGTTTGAAGGTAAGAGAGATATGGAAGAGAAGTATCAAAAGAGAATGAAGTAGAACAGGTCACATACGGTCCACAAAACTGCGAAAATAAAGTGTTCCGTGACATTTAACGTGATATTTTATATTTTTAATTGAGATCATGGTGGTAAAATTTTTTCCGGTGAAGTTTTAACGTCATTAAATTACATAGAAATGATTTTTGTAAATATGATACAACAGGGTGACGCCCGATGTAAACTCTTATACGGCCCTCCCATATATTTGCAACCTCAAACGCGGCCCGCTGAAAGGGTTTAGGACAGTTCGGCAAGACCGATTCGACACGACCGGTTCGGCGACGGACGATTCGGCGATCGGACTATTCGGCATCGGACAGTTCGGTGACAACCGTGTTCGACACGTCACAGTTCCAATATATTTTGGAGGGAATGGTGTCATGATAATATTAATATTAAAACAATTATCTTAAGGTGGCTGACTTGAATTCAGCGAATCTATAACGTTTAAATAAAACTGATTATATTTTTAAAAAATAGATTTAAATTAACTTTCGTCAGAAAAAGTACACGATAAAAATTATACGATGAAAAATCACCGGATGATATGCACAATGATTTGCACAATTAATTATATTAATGTTAATTTAATATCTGCAAATGTTACTGTTAAGTTAAATTAGCTGACTTGAATTCATCGAACCAATATATACTGTTTAAATAAAAATTATTATATTTTTAAAGAATTACTTTCAAATTTACTTTCGTGAGAAAACGTTCACAATATCAAACTACATATTAAGTTAACGGGGTGTAAAACAAAATGTCCCTGCGAACCAGAGGACTAGTCGATTTCGTATAAGTGTGCCACAATTTTTCATCATGATCGAAAGAAAAGTAAAATATAATAAACTGCTACTATATCCTTTTGATTAGAAACAATATAAAATAACGAGAGAAAATAAGAAAATTATTAAATATGTTTCACGATGATACGGCTTCTCTAATCCAAAAGGAATAAGTTTTAAGAGGGTAAATATAAACAAATACGTATTATATTCTATTTTGAAGTGGATTCATGACTACATAGATACTATAGTGTAATCTTGCGTGATAACTTATAAATGAAATGTAATGGACGGGTATTTCCACATCTATTGAAGCTATAAGAAGCTGTTACTAAACTTATTTTTAAAGTTTGTTCCTATTTTTTATTGTTGATTTGGTAAATGGATTATCAAAATTATTAGGGTCTAAATAAGATATCGAGCAAAATCGGAAAAATATTTACTAGGTATCAACTTCTAAAATATTGAGCAATTATATTTGTTTTCATTGTGAAATTATTTGGCTATATTGGGAATTAGTTAATTCAGTGTGAAAAAGTCAGTGTAAGTAAATATGTTTGAAAATCGTATAGAATATCGTATTGACTTGCAAAATGAAGTAATCTAACTTGTGAATTTGTGTCTTCTGCTTTAACTTTAGTTCTGACATTGATGATGAAATAAATCTTAAGATAAGTTACTGAAGTTGTAATTGGTAATTAAAGTTAAAGTTTATTGCTGGTATTTACATAATGCTCATCGTAATGGGACGCTTTTCTACAAGAATGTCTGCACCTTGATTTACAGAAAAAGATTTACTTAAGAGATATAAGTGAAATATATTAGGCTTCATGTAAAACGGTTGGAAAAAAACTCTTGAAAATATGGAGATAGGGTATTGACGGGAGAATATAAGTCATCTTAGTTGTATTCTTTTGGGTTGTAACTGTTGTTTTACATCTTTTTTATTTGTATACTAATAGGATTACAATAATATATGCCAAAAAGTTCACTTATTTTATGTAATTGCTTAAACTTTTTCACATGTAATGTGTAATAACTACATTAATTTTATTAATTACTAATTATTTTTATCGTGTACTTTTTCTCACCAAAGTTAATTTAAATCTCTTTTTGTTTAAATATAATCATTTTTATTTAAACGTTATAGATTAGGTGAATTCAAGTCAGCCACGTCAAGATAATTGTTTTAATATGAATATTATCGTGACGCCATTCCCTCCAAAATATATTTGAACTGTCGAACACGGCTGTCGCCGAACTGTCCGGTGCCGGTCGCCGGATGGTCCCGTCGCCGAACCGGTCGTGCCGAATCGGTCGTACCGAACTGTCGCATTCCGCCCCTGAAATATTCACGACTGCAAATTTAGGCCCACCACGTAAGAATTATTGCCGTCGCCTGGAGTTCAAGGTAAGATTTCGATTATTATACTGGCGTATCTTTCGACCGGACTGTAAATTTAAAAAAAAACTATTTTCTAGCCCGACTTTACTGCGAGCGACGAAATCGAAACCCTTTCCCGACAGGCTTTCCTGTTGAAACCCACCAACTACAGCAGCCAACCTCTCCGTGTATAGGAGCCGCCATAATTTGATCAGAGAACACAGGTTTCCGTAATTTTCCTTCTCTGTAGCACCTACATGTGCAGGATGAATATGCTTTTTTGTTCGAGTTCTGTTCGAATTTGCATCTAACGTTTAAAAATGTTTTTCGCTCAAATATGAGGGTTAATGTTTCCATAGTTTGATTCTCTGGTAGAAACAGAACAGTTACCACGATGTAAGGGGTCAAGTTGTATAAGCTGTTCGACTAGAGATAAGAGTAATCGCCGTCATATCGCACTTCCTTTTTCTCCATTTCCTCGAGGTTTGGCTCGCGATGAGCAGAAACATCTTGTAGCTGCATCGTACATGGGCAATATCGTTCTCTCGCAAATATGGGTACAAATATCGGCCATCTGACATCTCTATCTCCGTACATATCAAACTTCTGCCCAAAAACCATTACATTCACTCGATTTTATTCAGGCTTGGTTCGCCTATTAACATGATATCAAAACTAATATGAAGAAACGTGATGATTTTGCCTTATGTATATTATTTCGTCAAAAAAATTATGTCGGTAGATGAACGGAGTTATGTTAATCTTTAATCTCATATTCTCTAATCCTGCCATTATAAGCTGCACCAAAGCGTAATATTTGAATATATGTACACTTGGACAGCAGAGTAGAAGTAAATCATCGCTACCTGTGAAATCTAAATAATGACGAAATCCTAGCAGCATGTTTTATGATCTATATTCTACGTGAGCTAAGCCTGGGTTAACTACTGAAACTTTCTTTTAAGATCTCCAAAAATTCGCTAATTCCGTTTTCAACAGTTTATAAATAACCGCGCGGAAGGTGACGGACGCAACTTCCGTCGTAATCAGTTAGATTCGTCTCGAATGAAGAGTTTCATGGACTCGCATGGCATGGATGGGAAAGGAAGTAAGCGTTACGATTTCGACGGAGATAAATCTATATCCAACTAATGAACTGATGCTTGTTCCTATACTTCTCCATCGCGTCATATATCTCCATTCGTGCGAGAGAATCTCGCGGGGAAAATATTCACTCGGTCGTTTTGACCTTTGGGAAATTATCCATTATTCAATCGACCGGAGAGCGGAGACTTTTTTCGAATTCGGAACCTATTATCGAAATTAAAATTTTAATCAAATAAACTCTCCCTATCCTAGCCAGCTATTAATTTAAGGACGAACTTTCTCTACCGCATTTAGCAAATTAGGGGAAACTCATTTAAACTGTTAAAAGAGAACGCGTGCTATATGAAAGTAAATTCACGTTTTTTAAAGCTCCATTTGATGAAAAATTTTGATAGTTAACAGAGATGTAGAGGATAAGATTCGATTGCTTTATTATAACCAAGCAAGGTTTGTCACATTTTAAGTTAAAATAGTGTTTAATAAAGAGTAAAAATTAAAGTAAAACGCATTTAAACGTATGCAAAAAAATTAAGTCATTACGTATATTCTTTGTGGCAACTGTTTATATAGCGCCATCAATCATTAACTCTTATCTTTAAATCTGAAATGTTTAACTGCACGCTTTAATCAGCAAAACCCGCCGACATGTTTCGAAAACCCTTTTTCTCGAAATGGCACAAATGCTTGATCTAAAATTCATTTCTCCAAAAATCAATTTTCGTAACGGGGGTTATTATTAGACGGTTCTCGAAATATTCCAGTCCGCGCCGTAAAAAATCATTCTTTTAGATACCTCGACGAATAGATCGATTCCGGGAAGGGACAAAAACGAACCAAAACCCACGATTACTTATATTCGGACAAAACTGGGTCCTCCTAAAATTCCTTTTAAATAATTCACCGCTGGAGCGAAACTCTGTCGTGTGGAGGTTGAGAGGAAGGAGAAGAGAAAGAGAGAGGAGAATAACTCCCTCACCCTATTCCTCCATCCGTCGCTACCTCACTTCAAGCGAAAATTCGTTCCCCTCATTTGGACGAGTCCCTTTCCTCTCTCTCTCTCTCTCTCATCCTCTGCCTACATCTCCCTCTCTCTCTCCCTCCCTCCTTCTCTCCATCCCTCTCACTCCCTCTCCTCTCTCTCTCCCTCCCCTCAATCTCCTTTCCTCTCACTCTCCCCCTCCCTCTAGCTCCTTCCCTCTCTCCCTTCCTGCCCTCCCTCTACATCTCCTTCTACCTCTCTTTTTCCCTCTCTCCCTCCCCTCTCACTCCTTCCATCTCCTTCCTTTTCTCTATCTCCCACTCTCTGGCTTTCTCTCTCTCCCTTTCTCTCTTTCCTTCTCTCTATCTCCCTCTCCATCTCTTTCTACCACTTTCTCTCTTTTTCCCTCTCTCCCGCTCTCTTTCCTTCTATATCTCCTTTCTTCTTCTCTATCTCCCTCTATATCCTCTTCCTTCTCTCCCTCCCTTTCTCTTCCTACCCTTCCTCTCCATCTTCCTTCTACCACTTCCTCTCTTTTACCCTCTCCTTCCTTCTCTATCTCCTTACCTCTCTCTCTCTCTCACCCTACCCTCCCTCTCTTTCTCCCACTCTCCTTTTCCATCTCTCTCTCTCTTTTCCTCTTTCTCTCCCTATGTACAGATCGATATGTTTTTGCGTAATGTCAAAGGGTGTATCGCGTGGTAGCAGCCGAAAGGGGTCAGGGGTCACCGAGACCGAGTGAGTCGGGGAGGAGAGGAGAGAAGTGACAGGAAGAGATTTCATTCATTAGACCATCTCTCTTCCCTCTTTCACATTCGCATGCGTGCCGCCGGTTCGGCCGTCCACGAATTTGGCAAGCGGCGTATGGAAACTTTTTCCGAGCATCGCCACCTTTAAAAAAAAAAAGAAATAAGCTAGCGACGCGCGAAATTCTTCCACTCCACACCGCGCGAGTGAAAAAAAAAGCGAAGGGCATAACAATTTTGGCACCGGATCGATCGCTTTTTAGGAAATACATAAAGGCAGAACGATGAGGCAAAAGGCCATCGGGTCATTGAGTTTCAGACCGCGAAAACGAATGACCTTATGGTATTGACAAATTTGGTTTGGACAGAATTGAAGTCTTTGATCAAAATCTGACATTTGCGTTATTTTATTTTCGTTTATTTTGGTATATTCAGTATACCCATGTTTGCCTGGGATTGTATAAGAATAAGTCTAGGAAATTTAGCTTTCGTTGAATGAGTTAATAATGTTTAAAAGTGCATAGGATGAAAGTGTATTCTTATTTACAAATTTACCGTTAGTAATCACATTTGTTTATTTCTCTTCGTTTGTCTGAAGTTCCTTGAAATATAGGTTTTATCTTTAATATTGTCTCGGATTTGAGGCTGCATATATGTATATATATTTTTTGAGAATTCTGATGCATAAAGTTTGATAAATACGAGTTTAATACATTTTCACCCATTTCATAAAACAAGAAAATGTATTGTAGTATTGAAGCACAAGAAAAAGATTTCAAAAAGATTCAAGTAAATGTAAATATATACTTGACAAAAACCACTATACATTAATTTTTGTTTAAAGTAGCTCGTAACCTATGCAAAAGCAAAACAAAGAGATTTAAATAATCATAATATTCTATTTTTCAATTCCTTACTTTAAAAGAAGAATTTTACTTTCAAAGAAAGCTTATTGGAATATTCAGACCAAACGCGACATATTATTAGGAGTAAATTGTGCCAAATTTGAGATTAACTGGAGCTTACAATTCCCGCAACTGTTCCTTCATATCTGTGATTTTAACAAGAGGCCTTATGTTCTTTCGTATATCAGCAAACTATTTCACAAACCTGATATTGGTCTCATTACACAAAGACTTACAATTCGGACTGCAAGTAATTTTCCATACCCGAAATTTAACGAAGAAGTATCATGTGTCTATGAAAGAGTATGGCGAAGTAAGTAAAAGTACAAAATTATATTAAAGTGCCAAGATTTATTCACCTACTCACGAAGACAAGGTTTTATCCTTAACAAAAATGAACGCCAACCGCAAACAAAAGTAAACAATGTTTCCTAAGAATATAAATACACTTTTCAATGCGCATGGCAAAAAATAAATTCCTTTTAGCTCCTGGTGATGCCTTATGCCTTCCAATAAAATTAAATGCACTTGCTACATTACAATATTAAAGAATTTAAACATATAGTTAGTCATAAATATACAACATAAATAATTATATTTCATGGTAAGTAAATAAACAATATCTGTATCATCCTATCTATATCAATAATACGATATCTATAGTTAGCAATCTTTCTGTTTTATATGACAAACGATTAGAAATGTGCTGCCACCGAACATTTCGAGTAGATTTTAAAAACAAATAACCGCTAAGTGATGAAATTAAGACGGCGTTATTTCCTGTAAATTTCAACGAGTTTCTCGACTCTTCTTGATTTTCGCGTATCACTCGTTCTTCGGTAGGGTTAGGTAATGGATCTAGCAACAAAAGCGACATCGCTCGTGCCGCTGCCTTTAGGAACGAAATTGAACGAGTGAGCGAGACAGGTAACGAAGGCACGCAAGGTTCTAGAGAGATTCACAAAAAATCGATGAAATTTCAGGCAAGCGGAGTGATCTATTTTTCATGCGGTAAACTACGATTCACCGATTAGACTTCTAGACATTTAATGGGATTAAATATGTAGTTCAAAATAAAACGTGCACGTTTAACCCTTTCTCCTGCTATTGGGTGACTTTTCTTTGGTTCGCAATAGTCGGAATAACACATATGATATCTAGTATAAATGTTAGTGTTTCTACATAAACACAGTGCCATCTTTTTAATAACTTTTACATTAGCTTATATATATATATATATATATATATATATGTATGTATGTATGTATATATATATATATTTAGGGCAACTAGGTGTTGAAGGAAACCCAGTGAGCACTTACCGGAAGGAGAGTCGCTGGGGTGTTGGAGTGTTGTGTCTCTCTTGTGCTGATGAAGGGGTCATCCCGAAAGCTCCAATAGCTTCTACAAATGTGTCTCTCCAACACCCCAGCGGCTCTACTTCCGGTAAGTGATCACTGGGTTTCCTTCAACACCTAGTTGCCCTCAATATCCTCATTTACCTTCCTCTTCCGTAAGTTTATATATATATATATAGTTTTATTTGTTTCTGAATAAATTATGGTCGCATTTTGATATGTATAAATATACGAATGTCTCCATCCTTATTATGACAGTATTATAAATTTATTCAGAAAAACGTTTACCACTTTTGTAAATTGATCCTTGGAGCATGGGTTCTTAATTCCGCCTTCTCAAGCCCTGCATCATAGTCGCCTTACGTCAAAAGACCCGTCCACCTCCCAAGCCCACTCAAGTTTTCACACGCGTTTCTTCGAGCAAGAGGGAAAACTCTTGCGTCCAAGGGACCTCCGGCATCTAGGCATCGGATTCTTTGCGAAAAAAAGAAACCTTTCCGGTTCCGCCCACCTCTCCCGGTAGAAAATTTTGCCAGTGCGGAATTGGTTACGTAATAAAGGTCGGGACGAGATGATCTGAAAAGGTTCCTCTGAAAAAAGGCAGATGAAACCGGCTGACGCTGAGGGAGATGAAAGAAATTGGAGGAGAGAAACTCATCGAGGCGAAAGATGGAGAAAAAGAAGATTAAGGAGGGAAGGGAGGAGAGACAAACAAGACGAACGTGGAAAGAACGGAAGAAGTAACGGAAGAGTGGCGGAGAAGGAACGGTGCAGGACCATAGCAGGGATGGGAACAGGAAAAGTAACGAAAAGTGACCGAAGAGGAACGGAAAAGTAACGATAAGTGACGGAGAAATAACGGTAAAGGAACGGAAGAGGAGCAGAGGAAAGATGGAAGAAAGAAGGGAAAGAAAAACGAGTAAAGAGAGAAGAACCGTAGCAGGAATTCATTCGAAAAACAACGGAATTAGGAGAAATGTAAAAGAAAAGGAAAATAAATGAGCGGGAGGATGTCCGGAACACTGAGGGAAATCGGAAAATTGAAGTCGAATCCTGAAGGGAGTTCGCAAACCCGTCATTTTCCTTTTTACGCTTGCCTTTCCTGAGACGCAGTCGCGCTCTCGGATTGGTATCACTGTCTCGACGTTTGTGAAGGTATTTACGGAATCTAATATTTAAAAAACTGTTTTCGAGAAAACAAATTTACATGCCCCACCTTCTCTTCGCCTGCCATTTTGTGCATTAAATCTTATTCGTTCTCCGATTAAATTGGCGTGGATCAATCAGTCTTCATTTATTTTCGTATGTACTTCTACATAGGCGTTTGTACGTAAGCATATATGTGTCTGCGTAAATATTGGTATTTTCATAGATGTAAACTTTCTTCCTATATAAGTTAAAATAATTAAGTATCGAAGTCAGTGAAAGTCGAATCCGCGACCCATTGTCGGAGAAAATAAAACATCCGCTATATAGGCGGTGCTCTCGTATTTATGCGTTTATAAATGTATGAAGGCGTGAGTTGACCTTTCAGTTTTCATATTTATGACCTTTGACCCGGCCAAAGGATTTCGCTTGGCGAATCGTATAACATTTGCTCCACCCACGTATGGTGACATATCACTCGTCTCGCAGCATTTGGCATGCCATTTAAGGCCACCGTAATAGACTCCTCTCTCTCTATATATAAAAACACATACACTGTTGTTTTACACTGCTCGCTGTTCACTTGTTGGAACGTTTGACCTTTATCGATTGCCGAAGGTGATTGAAAATTGCCTTGTGAAAAATAAAAACATCATCCAGATTTTCGGTGAATTGAGTTTGCACATAAAATAAACTGAGTCGGCCAAGCACTGAAGAGGGCCCGGATGCGAATATCAATGGGGGCCTCCCCCGATATAAATATTTATAGTAATAACGAACGATTTATGAAGCCCCGGTTTGATATATTATAACTTTTAGGGAGTGTTTCTTTTTCGGAAATGTTTGAAAGTGATTTTTAGTAAACGTTTTTTGCAAAATTTACACTCAGTACTTGAATAATTGAGAACTTCTGGGGGGCCCATTATTTGGGGTCCCGGATGCCTCGAATCCGCCGCATCTCCCATTTGGCTGGCCCTGAGAATGTGTCACGCTTGGAAGAGTTCAAGTACAAACATTCGTTTGAATCGCGTTTAAAAAAAGCTGTTATTGCCTTCCCATTGCGTGAAACTGAAGCGTAAGACAATTTTTAGGATATATATATTTTTAAAATGAAATTCATGATTAAAATAGGCCAATCTTTTACGACTAAATTAGACTTTTGTCTGGAAAATTAGGATATTAGTTTGGTTGAATTGGTGATTTCACTTTACTCGTAACAAATAATCAGTACAGATAAGACCATGGGTGTATATTAACTGATTATGCCGGCGAGATTTAACTGTTTCTCTCGCATGATGTACATGCTAATTTACTTTTCAAGCAAGATACAGAATTTTCGAAAAATTATTTAAAAATAGATGCTTGCCAATTCGAAAAACTCTGTACTATCGCATAAACGCTTCTCAGATTTCAATTATCCGTCAACATCTCGTTGATATTCTCAAATATTTTTAAACAAAGACGTCGAGAGGTTTTTGCCGATATATTTATGGAACTTTTTCGACGGGGAAATGAAGGACCTCTACATGACCCGCGCTCGTCTCTAGCTTAAAACGATCGAAAATGTTTTTCCTCCAATAGGGGTACATTACCTTTAAAACAATGCAAATATCTCCATCGATCAGCAAATATAAAGGGGACCTCTTAATCCGGCGAAACTTCTCGTAAATTCGGTATCCCGAGAGAGATACGCCTCTCTCGTTTCTACGATAATCCAACCTCGGATTTCATACATTTTTCACGTTGGCATTACCAAAAGGCTGAGGGAAGTCATTTGGGATGCCTCGTGTATTCAAAAGTAATGCGAGGTTATGAATGTAATCTCCTTAAGTCGTGAGAATGATAAATGATTTACACCTCCACTCGCAGAGCTTTGGGAGAAGTTATTCTACGCCAGGGACCGATACACTCCCTCTGACGATCACTCAATCAGACACGCAATGGACTTACGGAAATTAAGGATAGAGAGAATTCGCGATTAACCTAAGACATATCTTCGTGGTTCCTCACTTGCGTACATGCACGGTTAATCTGATGCTTTTTTTATGTATTGTCTTTTTACTATATGAGATTGGTCGATTATTATGTAACGGTAGTTAAGCGGTAGTCACGGTAATTCCTCTCGAAAATCAGTCTTAAAAGAGCTCATCAAGCAATCGCTTAACAACTGTGAAATTTCGAAAGTTCTTACTACAAAAATCGTCCTCGCGCGCTTCCAAATTAATCGTCGCTTCCTGTCACAGGTTAACAAACGCTGATTATGGGATTCTACTTTATTTATGTTTCGGGCTTGTACTTTCTTTCGCGGTACTGTACGAATCTGTGAATTCAAATTCATAAAAATATTCTCATATTTTATCTATTTAATCAAAGCATGGTAGACGTTCAAGTATAAGCTTGAGGACTACCAGGCAACCCTGCAAAAAAATCCTTTTTAACTTATACATTGAAGTACATACATTATCGAAAGGCTAAGAAATGGATAATTGTTTTTCAGTGCAAAATTTCTCGATTTCTGCCTTTAATCTAGACTACATGAAAAAATATCGAAAGTTTATTAAAACAGAACAGAGATCTCTTGGAGAGAGAGACAGACAGACAGAGACAGATAGAGAGAGAGACAGAAAGAGAGCTTATAAAGTTCAACATAGACGAAAGTCACTTCCTTCGACTAATTTGATATACTTTTGGAGTAAGAGATATAAAATAAAGATGTACGCGACTTCTTTTCTAAGTTAACTTCCATTCAGATCCACAGAGACGGCGACAAGTTGTATAAGCAGTTTGGAAAACTCTCCCCCTCCATACGCATTCACGAAAAACAAATTAAAAGTTTTGCGAGAGGAAGAAAGAAGATGTGAAGGAAATTCGTTATTTTTCTCCTTCCATTCCCGACGTTGAATTAAACGAATTTTCAAGTGCCAAAACAAGTTATTTCGTTAAGGCGTCCCGATAAGCTGCGAGTCCGCGAAACAATGCCGCAGATCGCTCCGCTCAGGTTGAGAAAATTTGACGGAGACAGAGAAGGAAGATGAGGAAAGGAGGAGGAGATAATATCCAAATCCGAAACAATGGACACGCGAAACCTTGGAAACGCCGAACGAGTGAATGAGATGGAGGCTGGCGGCTTTTGTTTTTTTGAGAAATTCTCCCGAAAATTCGGAAGGAAAAAGGTTGTCGGTGAGGGAGACAGAGGATATGGCAACGTGGAACGAAGGAGTACCAACACCTTTAAAAGGAATTAAATGGAATGGAAAAGAGGGAAGGAAATAAAAGGAAGTCGTTGAAGGTAATGAGGCAAAGAGATACCTAAGCAAGAAGGACAAACAAGAGAAATGGAGCGAAAGAGAGGAATGAGCATTGGAAGAAAAGACACACGAAGAGAGAGAAAAAGGAAAGGTTGATCGAAGGAGAAAGATAAATGGAAAGAATGGACGAGAAAGGTCTGAAGAGAAAGAATTGTGAAAGATGAGAAGTTTGATAAAATAAATTATTCGTGATAAATACATCTAATGAAGAAAGTGACTATGTAAGGGAGAAAAGAAATAGTTGCATGGGAGAAGAAGAAACGTGAAGAAAATATAAAATAAAATCTGATGTGGCCAACACATGACTTTCTCCATATTTGGGGTATAGATATTTAAATTATTATGAATAGCATTACGAGGCAAAATTATTATTTCGTATCGTCAAAGAATACAGTCGTTCTTATTGCCGTAAAATACGTATATTTTGAATGTTTACAGAATTCACCGCTACATGGTGGTGGCGCTGTATACTGGAGATTTACGAATAAGTTAATTATTATTTCGTATCGTCAAAGAATACAGTCGTTCTTATTGCCGTAAAATACGTATATTTTGAATGTTTACAGAATTCACCGCTACATGGTGGTGGCGCTGTATACAGGAAATTACGAAAAAGTTAAATATCTCCGAAATGGATGGCTCTACGAAAATTTGTTTCAAACAAAACTTGGAAGAAATATTATTCTCTACAACTTTGGTCCTCACGAAGATTACCTATAACGACGTTTTTAAGGAGATATTTTAAGGAAACCGAAAAAACCGATTATTTATAAATAATTCCTAAACAATAACTGCTATGAAAAATTGTTTGAAATAAAAGATGTAGGAAATTATATTTTATACATCTCTGTAATGGTCAATGTATACAATAATGATGTATTATCGGAGAAATATCGCAAAAACCTCGACTTCCGTTTAACCGATATTGTCCAAAAACTAATCAGTTCTTTGTGCTTATGCTAAAGTGATATATATGAAGTTTGGTAACGATATGGCAAGTACTTTTTGAGTTAGAGCGCCCACAATCACTTCCATCCATCCACACACACACACACATTCCGAAAATAGTCTAAACGTGTTCTAGGGACCTCAAAACGTGTATTTCCGTTGAAATCTCTAAGTCGATTTTTTTTGTGATCACAATACTTTCCCTATACTACGCATGGAGAAAGTAAAAAGAATGAAAAGCATTTGAGTTATGGGTGGTTTTCCTTACTCTCCCGTCTAACTCCATAGAGAATCTTACATAAAACATCCCGAAATCACCAAGCAAATTACGTATGTATGGGGATAGTAAAAAATCTTCTTGTATTCAGGTTTTAATAGTGTATAGATTGTAGATTTGAATCGCATGACAGGTAAATCATGGAAGTGTTAATCCTTGGAAAATGCAAAATTACGCCAAGTGGGATAGGCCACAGATTGAGAACCACTGATTTAGAGAGATATCAAGAGATTGATAAATAAAAAGCAAGAAAATTTAGAAAAGGAGGTAAAATTAAGATGATACAGATATCAAAGAGAAGAATAGGGAGGAAAGAGTAATGGATTGGGCCATTTGGGAAATTAAAATAGAAGAAAATCTTTCAAAAAGACGCAAACGTAGAACACAGGGAGGGAGGAAAAAATAAGATGAAAAACTTTTTAAGTCTCACTTGAGAGATTTTTTTAGCTTGTAAGGTTTCTTCCACGTGCCTCAGAAAATTCCGATGTCATTTTTTGAGCACTTCGTGAATAGACGCCGATAAAATATTTTTTAAATATTTTGTATAAGACTGTGCATCAGAATTTTCTATTATCCATTGCATGACGATATCAAACATCAAGTCTCAGCCTTTATCTCTTTATTTTAGCCCATAAAGTTATTATTAAACGTTTAGTTTGTATTTGGATCAATACCACATTAATTTAAAATGAAATCATCGACAGGAACGCAACATTATCAACGAGCCTCTTTTTTGTTTTGTATCAAATGTTTACATAAAGTCATGATGACCTTTCATCGATCTATGCATATTGCATAATTTGGATAGGGTAGATATTACTCTATTCCGTCATATTCTCAAGCTGAAAATTACTAGCCATATGAAATCAACATCCATTGTTTTGCTTCTGATCATTAATATGACGGCTTTAGAAGAAAATATCAGGAATAAGTGGATTATAATGAGAATTTATCAGCAAGGTCCTTCATAAAGACCTCATGCTTACGTGCAGTTTGCAGTGTTGTATGGAAGAAAAATAAATCACTGAGTTGAAACTAATCGCTGCGTGTAATCACCGTAACATTTAACAGTAAGCATACCTGTTGACCCACATGGATTTTATGTGTATCATTATTTATTGGATATTATCATCGAATACCTATAATCAGTTGTTCTTATGATGAATCGAACTTTACCATGCGCTTCTTTCATCAATCATAAAAACAAATGTCTTATTTTCGTAAAAAGAGCGAAACAAGCAAAGTATGGCCAGTATATAAGGCTGAAGGATGAAGTAATTTGACCAAAATTTCTCTTACTAACTATGCCTACATTTTGTTTCAAAAGGTCTAGCCAACTTACTTCCAACAAAGTGCGAGGAGCGAAATACTGAAGAAAAGCTAATGATAGTAAATTCGGTAATTATTCAAGCGAGATAGGAAAGAGGAACGTTAAAAATAACCGTCACATTTTTATTCTACATATTTCAACGAGGAAAAAATATTTAAATACCACCAGTTTCGACAAGTGATGGTGGACATCAGGTGATAAACATATTTACATTAGTGGAAAAGGGAAGCGCCTCCCCACATATCCCCCCCCACTCTTACTTGACCCTTCTTCCCATCCCTGTCCTAGAATTCCCTCAGCTCCCGCCGCCTTTCTTCTATCCACTTGGCACTTTCACTTTCAACACATCTCCTCCTCCCAAAGTATTTCCCACTGACGCCATCTTGGCCTTCCCAAACCACCTTAACTTTACATACGCTTGCGAAGACTTTTAACAAAACCTGTCACTTGACTATGACGATCATACTTCGAAAATGGTCGTATTTAAATAAATTACTTTTTTGTGAAAAATAGTGAAAAACTGATTGCACCACGTGTACGTATTTCGCATAAGTGTCCCCATCCCTATTATATTATTCCACAAGGCATTGGAATCTCCGGTGAATCATAAAACATATATAAAAGACAGTGTCACTTTGTCCCTTTGTCATGTAATGCTTTTTGAAGCTTAATATCTCGCAAACGACTGAACCGAATTGGATGACATTTTTAGGATAGCATTATGATATAATAACAAAACGTTTTAATGTATCGGTAATATATAAAAGCCTCACTCTGTCCCTTTGTACTTTTGTCACTCCCTGTCACGCTCTGAAAAACAGAAATATACCTGGCAAGAGGGGACTAAGGTCAGCTTTTTAAGCGCAATAGATATTCGCGGCGAGGGTTTCGAACCTTCGCTCGGATCGAAGGCAACCCTCTCAGCTGGAGGTATGATTTCAGGTCAAAGAAGACTGCCACAATTTTATTTCAGAGTAATTGATCATCCCCGTCATTTTTGACGGGCACTTATACTAGTTATAAATAAAGGTAGCTTTAAGAGACTGATACATATTCCCAAAGGCAGAAAATTGTCGAGAAGCGCAGCGAAAAGGAGAAAAAAATACAAAAGGAGAAAATAGGACGTGAAGGAGAGAATAAGGAGGCCACTATGAGAAAGAGAACTAAATGGAAGAAAGAGATGGAGGAAGTAAGAGGGAGACCACGAAGACGACAGAGGACGAACAAGTATAGGATCAGACGGAGAAATACATCGAGAAGAAGGAATCTAAAGGATGAATGAAAGGCAGAACCGGAAACGGACGAAGAGAAGGAGAAATTGTGTCTTCGACGAAGAAAAAAAAGACCGATATGAGACAAAGACGGAGATAAATAAAACGGAAAGAGACACCAAAGTTAGCAAATAATCGGATAAAGTGATAAAGTTAGCATAGGAGTGAGACAGCGACGATGAGAGACGTCAGGGATTGGAAGAACAAAGAGAAACGCGGAGACAGAGATGAAGGAAGAAAGCGAAAGTAATGAATAGAGCGGTAGAGAAAGATAGACGTCCATCAATTTGATTACGTGTTTCACAGCGTCTCGTAAAGGTGGCGTATCTCAATCGACTTGCCCTAATGGAAAAGACATCTTCGGTCCGTCGCTGAATAAAAGAGTCCTTGCGATCGACTTTATCTTACGCGATAGCCTATTACGGAAGCTTTTAGCTTGAGAGAGAAACTTTAATTTAATGCAGCCTTAGCCTTTCACCCTACCCTCAATTTTCCTTCCACTTCCTAAACCCCCTCCATTTTCATCGCTCTTTACGTAATATGAAATAAAAAATAAGGGAACCCTCTTTTGGCGTTAAGCAAAAAAAAAACACGATCACTTTTATAGAAGGTACTCCAAGCAGTGCAAGGCGGAAAGCATGCTTAATAAATGAACTATTAAATACCTTTCCCTTCTTACCTCAAGAATTTCTATAAAAAATTATTTTCAGTCCTTCTAAGATTATTAAGTATATTTTTAAAGCAGTTCCTTTTATGTTAATAAGTGTTTTAAAAAGAAAAAAAATTTTATCGGAATCTCTAGCACGTAAGAGAACTATGTAACCACTTAAAGGTATGCTGCCACATTCTCTTCTGTTTCGCTGACAATGAGATTCGTGTATTTTTAAAACGAAAGGCGAACATTCCAAAGACATAAGTGGGAGTAACGATTTTAAAATCAAGATTTTTTACTTTCAAGTGACTAAAATAGTGTGCGTGTGCCTCTGCACACGCACTCAAACACAAAAAACTATTAACTCTATCTTCGAGTGAAGAAATAATTACTTATTTTAACCTATATATTAATACGGATTATAAAAGATTCTTCTTCGTCTTCACTAAAATTCGGGTAAGACATTGTTATGGAAGTTCAAATGTATATTTGAATATATATTACAGTGGAACTTCTATAAGTCGAACCTCAAGGGAAACAAAAAAATATTCCACTTAAAGAAAATTCGAGTTATAGAAGAAAAATAACATGAAAAATATTATGTCCTGTAAAATGAATTCACTTCGAGTTATGTAAAATTCGAGTTATAGACGTTCGACTTATATAAATTCGACTGTACTTTAATGCAGGTTTTAATCCTACTCCGGCGTCCCTTAAGAAAAGAAAACCGCTTGGTTACACTGGCCCACCACGCTTTCGTCCTCTGAAAATATTATTGTCACTAATGCTGTATGTACCTTCTTCGGCCATTATAATACGATATTATATTCCCTTCACGTTCTCTAAACAATGATTTTGTCCTTCCCTTGCGGAGAACTTCCATCAAAAAGACTCAACAACCCTGTCACCACATTACGCACAACCCGATCGTTTATTTTAAAGAAACTCCGTCGCTATATGAGACAGATATCCAGCCATGGTCGGAGGGAAAAGTGTGTTCCTAAAGTTGTGCCGCTATATAGTGACCCATGCCCCGCCCATTTGCTTCTTGTGGCAGAGGCGGCCTTGTTGCCAAATTGTGCTTTTCGAGATAACTTATAATAAAAAATATTTTCCTCTATAAATCCTAACGCGGCATTCATTTCTGGTATTATTCTTGTCAAAATGTTTCTATTTAATTTACAGAATGATATTTTATAAGATTTTCCTAAATCCTAACGCGGCATTCATTTCTGGTATTATTCTTGTCAAAATGTTTCTATTTAATTTACAGAATGATATTTTATAAGATTTTCCTAATATCCGTTTTTCATTACTCGTTATTATACCTCAAGTAAACGCGGAAAAACGGTACAACCTCCTAGGCTTTTTTTATAGGAAGAAAGATAGAAAGGGGAAATTTCAGAGACGTGGAGAGAGACAGAGAGGTTAAGAAGGGATAGAGAGAGATCCACACGCTTCAAAACGGTTCAAAAGAGAAAGTCGAGAGAGAGAGAGAGAGAGAGATAGGTAGCTCCTTACAAATATTTACTGAAGAAGGAATGGAAAAGAGATTTTTGAGATCGGTAGAGGAACATAGGAATCCTTAAGAAGGATAAAAGGAGAGACAGAGAGAGAGAGAAAGAAAGAAGTGTGGGTGGTAAGCAATGAATATAAAGGCGTCTAGAGGAAATTCCATTCTTTTCCTCTTCCTCTCGTGAGCGAGAGAGTGTACGTGACTCTTTAAAGTTTTGAAATGATTTCTTTCGAGTCAGCTTTGAAATTGAAAAATTAAACCGTTAAAATAAACACCTCTCCCGATTTCTGACATTATCTTTCGAAACGAAATAAAAAACATCCATCGCGTCAGAAACAAGTAACGGAGCACTTTTTTTTTAAATCGTACTTTTTCACGTGAAATATCTTTTGTATTAAAGTAATCCATTTAGAATTTAATTACAACATTCAGAATGCATTTAATGCGACAAAACTAAGGCGCTGGGCTCTCCTGTACAATCCCAAGTCTGATAATACATAAATAATCAACGAGGTTTAGTTTAAATAAAATGAAGAACTCACGAGACACGGTGAAGACAATGAATAGAATTGGAAAAATAAAAAAACTCCAAATCACCGTAAAGGCGGTACTTACGTGTCAAGGTTTAGTACCGTCTAAACCAGTGATGGCGAACCTTCTATAGTCCGTGTGCCAATACTACCGAAACTATCGAATCTTATCCGCCTCGCGTGCCACAAAAAGTCCTTGATTTTTTTTGGGTGCCAACTAAATTAAATTCGTGATCAATAAATAAGATTTTAACCGTAAAACTAAAGTTTACAATAGTTAACAAAATAAAACAAATGTTTTTGCGGCGTTAAATCAGTACGATAAATGCTTTGTATGGTTTTGGCCTTTCGTTGGCGTGCCAACCAAAATCGTCTTGCGTGCCACTTATGGCACGCGTGCCATAGGTTCGCCATCACTGCCCTAAACGATTTCGATTTCTTATATTTCGGAGGAAGAGCCTGTATATATAATCTTTATTTTAAGGGCTGAGATGCCATGTCGTCTTTCTTTTACAAGTGCGAAGTTATTTAGAATTTAACCGATTGAAAAATCTTACAATGGCCCGTGTATCACAAGCAATACCGTCGGACGAGAAAAAAGTATGCGAACCTCCCACGTTTCCTGCACATGCCATTATAATCCCTTGAAAATCGAAGAAATAGACCGCGATATTAATTTTCGGCGGAAACCGCGAGAATATTCTCGATTCGTTTCCAATTAATTTCGAACCGAGAAGGAGTATTTTGTTTCCGCCTCGCGGTGTAAGGATAGCTATCAAACGAGCGTCGGAAATGAATTTCGCGTTCGCGAACCGTGACGCTTGCTTTAGCAATCAACGCGTCGGGGAACATTTTTTGAGATATCACACAAACAATTTATTTTGTTTCCGTAGGAATACGAGATTTTTTATTTTATTTTGATCTCACGTCTGGAACGAAACGGATTTTTAAGGGTGATATAGTGAGACGTGAAAAAGCGTATCCTTAATCGAGCAACAAAACATTTTTCCTTTCACGAGTGCAAAAGAAAGTCTCTGAAATTTTTAAATTACTAAGGCGAATTTTTCTCCCAGGAAAATAATTGGAAGATTATTCGTCCAAAAAATATCAAATATATGATACCGTTATCGTCGTCAAATTAGTTGAACAAACCTTCCGTTTTCATATACGGATTACTTTCGGTAAAATATTCTGAAAATGCCTTGACCAAGACGGCAAACATGCAATGGACGTGATAGCTTGAGGTAAGTCAACCAATATTTAATAAATCAGGCCAGAATTTCGATACAAACCAGTGAACGGAATTCGAATGCATCAATTCTCAATTTACTGCTCGAATTCATTTCCAAAATAACCGATCAAACAAAAAAAAGCTTCTAACATTTTCGTTCGTTGCAACGACGTAGTATAGAAAACATCTGAAGTTTTAATCGTTCGTAAAAAAATTAATAACGGTTAAAGTCGAACGGAAGTTTTAATCTAATCGACAGACATTTCAGTTAAAGGAAACCTTTTTACTTTCTCATACGAAGTATCGAGAAAGTATTGTTATCGCGAAAAAATTCGACCTCGAGATTTTTACGGAAATATACGTTTTAGGTGTGGCTGAATCCGAAAAAGTGGTTTTCGCAATGCCGTCTGTCTGTCTGTCTCTCTGTTACTGGCTCTGGAGCCTAGACGGTAGAACGAAAATGAATAAAATCTCGTACTTAGGCATTTTATCATACTGAGCAGAGTATATGTAGAAATGGTTGACATTGCTCAATAATTAAGAGTAGTTTATTCTACGCATTTTTAACAACAATTCGATTTTCTCAAAAACGGCTGTAACGATTTTGATCAAATTTCGTACAGTTACTTGAGTTTACGTCTACAATAATACTATATAGTTCATATTTCTCAAAAAATGAATATAAGGCTAGTTTATTCTAGGCAACTTTAACAATAATTCGATTTTCTCAAAAACGGCTCTAACGATTTTGATCACATTTCGTACAGTTACTTGAGTTTACATCTTCAATAATACTACGTATTTCATTTTTCTCAATGAATGAATATAAGGCTAGTTTATTCTTGGGCAACTTTAACAAAAAATCGATTTTCTAAAAACCAGCTGATACGATTTTCATTTTCTAAAGATAACTAAACGACGCATTAGCATATGAGAAAGTTTGTACAGTGTATGTTGTACCGATTTTTTTTCCTAGTCTTTGGGGACACGAAAACAGCGCCACTGCGCCATAACCTTAAAAGGTTGACTGCTAACGAACACAAGCAGAGACTCAAACCGGCCGACAGGAAAGCATCAACCGCTGGGACTCATCCAGACCGACATTTCCATGGTAACCCCTTTGCCAGACGGCTGGAGTGGGAGGAGAAGGTGGGAGGGGGTTGAGTGGGAAGAGGATGGGAAGGAGAGAAAGGAGAGGAGAACGCTAGACTTCCTCCAGCCCACCACATACCAACTTCCTCTACTATGCTCTTCCTTTCACTTTCTCTCCCTCTTTTCATTTTGCCTAACTGTTCCAACATCTCAATTATATCATTCTTCCTTTTTCTTACTCGTGTCTTCTGGAAACTTGGTATAAATTCCACCTCCTCCACATTTTCCCCCGTTCCCTTCTCTTACCCTCGTTTTCTCCCTCCCTTTCCACATCTCCCCTTCTCCATTACAAGATATAAACTCCTCCCTCCTCCGTCTTTTTTCGCCTCATACTTTCTCCCATTCTCTTCGCCTGTCTATAACTATCATTTTCTCGCTTAAATGTAAGAAAGGACTTTTATAGTCTGAATTTCGCCCTTAATAAAGTCGTTTGTCTGTCTTTTTCTCCCTCTCATCTCTTCTCTCTCTCTCTCTTATTTCTCCGTAGCCCTTCTGATTAAAAGGAAATTGGTATAAACAGGCGGAGAATGAATCAATGGGAAAAAATTCCTCGGTATCCCAGAATACCTCCATTTTACGCTAATCTCTTTCCCTCGCATTGGCACGGCTGTTTTTTTTCGAGCGAATTTCTCAGAAATAATGGTATATGTCCGACTCTTGATCAAAACTAAAAAAAAAAAAAATGAAAATAAAAATCACTATTTTGTATGCCCTAATACGAATTCGAAACGCACGGGGGAGATAGACATGAGACCGCTTTGGTTTTTGTTTTACTGATTCAAGGAAAGGGAGAGAGAGACACTGCGAGGAGAAAGGATAATTAAGAATAATACAGAGAACACAGAGAAAGAAAAATGAGAAGTGAGGAACTTGAGATGTTTGCACAGAGTAAATAGCTAAGTGATCGAGAGAGAGAGAGAGAGAGAGAAAGGAAAGAAATAAATGGAAATATAAGAAAGGAACCCATCGTAAAATGATAAGGAAGAATGGAAATAAAGAAAAACTGACAGATAACGAAAAAATCGTGGGAAATAGAAACGATAAGGAGGAAACGAAGGAAAACAGAAGCTGTAAGGAGATTAGATGGGAATATGAAGAAATTTGAGATAGCGAAAAGAAAAACATAAAGACCGCATGACGGAAGAGTGCTGAAGACAAGCACTCGAGAAGGCGAGGCGGAAAAAAACAAAAACAGAAAAAAAGGGAAATTTTGATAAAATCGATTGTTTCCTTTTCAGTAGGTCGGAAATGGAACGCTGGGTAATAATTACGCAGGATAAAAAGATAAATAAAACATCTACATCCGTAAGACACGATAATTGAAAAATAAAACGCTTTTTTTCAAGTTTTGGCAATCGTTTTTCATCAGATGGGTGGCACCATCCCTAATATTATCATACGCAATCTTAACTGAGAAAAGAGCGTCAGATCGATATCCATGTATTTTTCGTTTCATTCGAAGGCGCGATAATATTGTTTCGATGGAGAATGTCCTGAAAAAAAATGATATATTTTTCTTAAATTAGGGAAAATTGACATCTTCTATCCTGAAAATATATATTAAAGCTAAGGGACCCGTACTCGCCCTCTGAATATCTGTGTGTGAATGCGCGCGCGCACTCACGCGAACAAAATACTCTCACATATGTATTCATTTATTTGTGTGTAACATTTAATACGTTACGTTTTCATTCGTATTAAATTCTTTTCTTTACTTTTCAGGTAATCTTTTACACCCATCTCTCCATGACTAACTGCATTTGCTGAAGGCGCTTGACTATTTGATCTTTCAACGTCCGTTGTAACATCTGTAAGTTGCATCATCCGAGAAATATCTCATCCGAGTAATATCTCATCCGAGTAATATCTCATCCGAGTAATAACCCATCAAAATACGAATTATTTAGAAACTAGTTTTGTTTTAATGGAATAGAAAATTCCACACCATGATGTTGTTGCGAATAGATGGATTTTACACGAGACTCGAGGAACATGGGATTTGACACTATAATATCTGTTCCACATATTCTCAATAACAACTCAAGGACAAATGACATCAAGCGTGCCACCCGAAAAGCATGATGAGCGCAGCAGTCAACCGACATGATGGTAAACTAGACAGGTCTCACAGCGTTTTCACGGTGATATGATTTCAAACTACTTCGAGATATTGAAAATTAAATAGGGTACGGCTGCCCTTAGATTAAAATGCTCTATTACATAAGATTATATAAACGATACTCGTATAAAATATAATGAAATGCCGGTGGATATATTGATTTTCATCGATTTCCCTTAAATTAAAGTGTTTCTTTGGATATATTAATGGGATTAAGAAATTAAAGAAAGATACCTTCTGGTCACATTTATATTTTTGAAATGGCTTACATAGAACAGAGTAATAAAAAGCCCAAAAAAAAGTTTAGTAAACTAATATAACTGCAAGGCAGCCGTTCAGAATCACAAGTCTAACTAATTGACGACGGTTGAATTATCGATGGCGATTGTTACTTTGTAGCTTAAGTATCCATACGGCTCATTCATCCTTACAAGACGCACCTAAAGATTATACATATTTGAAGATAGGACGTGAAATATAAGATTTTGGGTCTTATATTTAACAACTAATGCAGAAGAACAACATTACCTTCCAAAAATATCCAGCGAAGATTCTAAAACCTAAAAAAAATAAATTACGTAATATGTTGATGATGACGATTTTTTGTGCTCAAATTAAATCGCGTGCATTCATCGTAGTTAAATTGCCAAATTTCAGACCCCAGGTATATTGACGAGAGAATTCATATTCCCCCTCTTAGCAGCGCCGGATTAAGGTCCTTGTAGGCCATAGGTTTGATTTATATTGTGCATCTATTTTAACAAGTCGGTTTTCACGGGGTCTTGTACCAACAGAATGCTACTATGTATATAGGTTTCGTCCGTATAAATAATTGAACGTCCTTCTTTTTTCATAGTTCCCAAAAACTGTATCCTTTGTAAACGGATATCAGTACGCTCAAAAATAACTTGCCTATTGTCGGTTCACTGTTATTTGACACCAACCAAAACATGAAACAATTTTTAATAAGTCCTAAAATAAATTATAAGCATATTATTCACCACCAAATTCATCACTTTTAATACGTTATTGCTGATTTTGCAAAGAAAAATCTCGAAAAGTTCATCTCCAGTGTTAATTTCTTTCACTTTATGAAAAAAAACGATTGACATTGATATGACTGGTTCTTTGTGTATACACTGTGCCTATCCTTGCTAAATATATATTTAATAAAGAATAGATGTTTGTTACAAGTTTCATCATACAAATAACAAAAGACGTTGTCAAAATTTTTTTCGTAGGCCCTAGGCCAGGGGTGGGCAAACCGTGGCCCGCGGGCCATATGTGGCCCTCGAGAGCATTTAACGTGGCCCGCGAAGCTTTGGTGAAAAAGCAATCTGTAAAATTTAACACAATTTTGTATTACATTTGGTAAAATTATGACAATAAAACCTTTAGTTTTGAAAATTTAGCCCTACAATCCTTGTTTCTGCTTGTTTTTCACTTATGTATTATGCCTAAGAATCTAAGCAATTTCCGATTTAAACTCTAATATAGCCCGCCTAAGCATTAGCATCTTTCAATGTGGCCCGCTGAAGAATTCGCAAACACCGAAGCGGCCCACCATGCAGAAAAGTTTGCCCACCCCTGCCCTAGGCACAGTGCCTACTGTGCCTATTTCATAATACGGTCTTAGTAAGGTCTTCAACCCTGAATGCAAAACGATAAGCTTTTAGCCCCGCGTGGAACAGCTTTATTGGAACCTGGATGGGATAAGACGTTATGAAGAAATACGTATGTTGCCTGAGAGGTTGAAAAATGGATGGAAAGAGGGCGTAGTTACGGGAGTGGGGAAAAAGGCTATGGGAGGGGAGAGAAAAAGGGGGAGGGAAGAGAGGGGGTTTAATCCGCTAGAAAATATGAGAGGGGAGAAGGGTAGACAGAGGGAGGGTGGGGAAGGGTGAAGAGGTCATAAGTTATTCGAGTCCAAATTAGGTTAGCATCAAAAACCCATTCTTTGCTTTATGAAGGGAGGAAAATGGAAAAAAAAATATAGAAAAATTACGAAACACCCTATTGCTCTTTAAGGGGCTATAAAGAAGAGATCATTTTACGATTTTTTTCGAAAATGCGTTTTTTTTTCAACGGGAGCTGTGTGAAATATAAACGGGGAAAATCGCTTCATGCTTCGATTTGATTTTTACCTTCGATTTAAACAGAAAAAAATACATGATTTAGGATAAGTACACCTTTGTATGTTTACTCGCAATACAGGGAAGGGCAGATTTCTCGGTTATCTTTTCTTCTGTGATATTCAGCAGCATTTACTTTTCTCCTTTATTATTATTATCTCTGAGACGATTTTATGCTTCCTGTAATGCTCGGAAACCGTTTCAAAACGAAATTGAAGTCCGTGCAATTCGAGATAGCTCTTTGAAAGAAAACCGTGCCAAAGCGAAACGGTGCAATTCGAGGGATGAGTGCATTCCCCTCATCCCAGGGATCGGCAACCGAATGAAGGAGAAAAGCCGCATTTTTCCTAATTCAGCATATAACCCGACGTGCGTAGAGCCACAGCATAGACGAACAAGATTATTCTTATTCAAAGTAAAAGGCCGATTCATTTATTAGAACATTCTGATGAGTAAACGAGAGATTTCGATAATGGAAATCGCGAATTAATTTCCATGCTCCTTATAATTTACAAAGTTGGTTTTGGGAGCAGCAAGTAAATCATAATTAAGGCCCTCGTGAGGCTAGAACCACTAGCTGCCGACTCCTAAATGATTTTAATTTTCATTTGATACCTACCTACCTGGGAAATTACGTTGCCTGCGTCGCAAGTTGGCAAAGTCCTTATATCCAACACACACAACGTAAGATCAAAAATCGTCACGAAAACCCTCGATTCGAGAAAGATAAATCGGAATACAAAAATAAAATTTCGACCTCGAAATTTTCGCGTTTCTGCAAGCATCATGCATATATATATATATATATATATATATATATATATATATATATATATATATATATACCATTCAATCAATCTAAAGCAACATACTGAGGAAATTCGCCGAGAGGAAAATCGATGAGTGGTACCCTACTCAGCCACGAATGTAACCTCGGATATATGATACATCCCTTCCCAGAAATTTTTTTCCAAAACTGCGAGCGGAGAAAGAGAGAGGCAGGTCGTCGATGAACAACAGAAAAATAAAACACCTCCTCCCAGAGGATATCGGTGACAGCGGATAATAAGTTAGGAAAGATATATCGGCGAACGTAGCTATAGAATCGGCATTCGAGAAGGATAAAAGCGGATCGTAGCCCCATTCTTCGCTCGAAGGATCATTCTCGGAATGATCGAGGGCGAAAGGGAGGCCAAAGTGGATTTTGAGATGGGTCGAAGGTAAGGAGCCGACGGAGGTCGGTTGACGAAACGTTTGGGATTAACGAAGACGCGAAAGACAAGAGGTAGATAAGGATTCGAGAAATCCGAAAGAATAACAAAAAAGTAAAAAATTCAAGGACAAAAAATGATTTTGGAGAGTACATCGGTAGATGCGACTCCTTCTGCGGGCCACATTGAAGGTCGCCAAAACTTCGGCGGTCCGGATTAGAATTTAAATTGAAAGTTACTAAGAAACTCTTGAGATATCATATAAATTAAAATCAAGTCTAAATGATATTAGACAATGCAAATGAAATCAGACGCGCAATGTTTTCTACGTTACATAGCTAGTTCGAGTTCGTGTCGTTCCTCAAAGTGAAACCTTACTTCGTTAATAACATCAATGCGTAACGTTTTATTATCATAATGAGTTTTTTAAAATATAAATTTGCGTTTTAAGTTTTACGGAACCCTTTTCGATTATAGCTGCCGCCAGCCGTAGGTTGCTATATAGGGCTAGGAGAGTTGTGAGTTAATATTTTTTGTTTTATCCTGTGTAAAATCCCCATGGTGACGCGTCCTCGACAACTAATTCTCTTTAGAGAACAATACGTAATAAACGAGAGAGAGAAACAAAAGCTACGACAAAATTGGAACCAAAGGTGGAACTAAAGAGGAAAGAGAAACGAAGAGAGGAGGAAGAGAGAACCCGTAGAGAGATACGAAGATGGGAGAAAGGAGGAGCGAGTCGAATTGGAAACGGAGTAAAAGCTGGGAGAAAGGAGAAAAGTGAAAGGGGGAGGGAGAAAGGGGACGGAAGGGACCGGAGAATCTGTGGAACGGAGATTCAATCAGCAGGTCGAGAGAGAGAAAAAAACAGGGAGGAAGAGGGAGGCAGTGGCTGTCAAGGGGGATGCGAGTGAATTCCAAGGAAGGCGAAACCGACCCCCCCCCCCCCCCCCCTCAAGGGGAAATGGATATCGACCATACCCATATCCCCATCCCCCGAGGAACACATCCTCGATTCACCCCCCCAAACCCTTCCCACGTGCATCCATTCCCTTCAATTTTTCGCCATTTTCCGCAATTTCGGCTCGACCCTTCGTCTCCCCCCCCCCTTTTCCCACTTTGCCCCCTTCCACATCTTCTCCCCCTCCCCTTCTACACATCCCTCCTCCACCTTTCTCCCTCGCTTAAAACCTCTCTCTCTATGCGTCAGTTCTCTATATCTCTCTCGCATTCGCCTCGCTTCCCTTCGTCTATAACCCTCATTCACTTTCTTGTTAGATGTAAATTGGGATCCTGCGGTCTCTCTCCCTCTTTCTCTCTCGTCCATTGTGAGGGACCTTTCCTTTTTTCATTTTCTTCTTCGGCCCTACATTCCTCATCCGCTCTTCCCTTTATGTCTTCCTCTATCAATCTTCTATTCTCACTATTTCCTTGTTTTTGCCTCCCTCACACACCGTCCATTTAAGAAAATCCTCGATTTCCGCCCACGTCTTTTTTCGTGTAGAACTAACATAATATAAACACGCTTTTTGTGCATTAATTATTTTTCGACCAAATATTTTATCTGGCATTCCTTCTTCCAAGGCACGTTTCTCTCATTTTACAGAAACATGTTTTCTCATTTGATCTTATTAAATCCACCTTGTATGAAATTGATGTTTATGTATAAGATAACCCATGTATATGCAGCAATCAGGTTAGCTTCCTTGCTTTTTTCCAATATTTAAAGCGATTTTACGCATCTATTTTCAATCTAGTCTCCCTCTTCTCTCCCTGCCTCCATCTTCTTAGCCTCATAAAATACCCTAATTCCCTATTCCCGTCATAAGGTTTTCCGCTAGATATCTTCCATTTCATTCTATCTTTTTTTGGAATTGCTTCCCTTCGACCCTGTAATTTACGGATGCCTGAGTGCCCCCTAAACAGCTGCCGCGAGTCTGGAAAGCAAGATATAAGATCGAGTTTTGGATAGTTTTTCAGTTAGGATTAATATAAAAGTCACTTAGTGACACATTTTCTTATACATTAACATGAGCAAACGATTCACTTAATATTTATTCTGATTATCAAAGCGTAACTGATGGCCAGGAAGTTAAAATCCTACTCCTGACAAAGGTAATGATCTTCCGACTATATTAATAATTTATGTGTATCAAATCACGTTTCTTGATTTTGACTACAGCAGCGGAAGACTTATTTTGGGCCGTTTCATTACTGAAAGAAGGGAGTCTGTATTATCGTTCTCTTTAACCAAAGGAGCTTACTCTTTTCAATCCCCTCAAGGGTCGATTATTCAGCCAAAACTGACTTTTTGTTTTACAAATGAAAGAAACGAAAATAATTAAATTCTCGAAAGTCGAATCGATCCGGCGTCAGGAGATTGCTAAGAAGGTAAAATCGACTTCTCCAGCGAATGGTCGTAAACAATGAATATCAGACGGTTCTACAATGCTTCAAGCCCGAATCCTATGAAATGCTTTCCACGGGCGTGAAACTCGAATTACGCATATATTTAACAACGATCGTAGTTTGATAAGATGTGATTGAATGTTTAACTTTAAATCTCCGGACCTTTTCCTCGTCAAATTCTCTCATAATAACGGTATCATGGTAATAGACTGGCTCGATAATAAATATAAGAATTAATCCGACTGAAAAGGAATTCATCTAGCGCGATAATGCGGAGATAGCCCGCACCTCAATAACTACTGAAGGTAATTTATTGAAATTGCAGATCTAAGATTACGAAAAAAAATAGTAAACAAAATCATAAAGAAAAAATATTCGACAATGACGGTTTAATGCTGAGAACGTTAAGTGTAACAGTTTACACCTTGAATTTTATGGTATAATTAATAACCAGTGAAAAATATTTCAACGCGTTCATTTCACGATGGCGATAAAAATAATAATTTGGCGTTTTGAACCCAGGCACTCCTGCGGGAACAAAACCAAGCCGATCTATCCGACAGCGCTATCAACCCAAAGAGCATAAGAAATGCTCTCTTCCTCGAATAAAGACCAATTTTATAACCGTCCCGCATGACATAGCACGTGGATAACGCGGACAGAGTCGGGATTAAAAATAAATCCCCTTTCGCGGATTTTTTGAGGCGGCAGATTAAACCTCCGTTTAAGAGAGGAAGGGGAGGGGAGGTTGGAGTAGGTGGTCTCAGCGTAAAGGGGCGACCGGGGATTTATACGGCTCCGAAAGCAATTACGAAGAGGTGGAGGAGTGCAGCACAGTTCTTCAACGCATGGTCGGAGAGGCAACAGGTGATTCAGGGTATAAAAGCTTGGAAAGTGGTCGAGGAAACTGAAATAGGGGAACTCTAAAGATAGAGAGAGAGAGAGAGAAGGGAGGTGGGAGGAGATAGTGAAGGAAAAGGGAGCGGACGGAAGGGAGAGAAGGGGGAGATGGAAGAGGATGGGGCGTGGGTGGATGAAGCGACGGACCAAATGGCAGAGTAAGTGGGGCTGCGATTTAGACGTGAGACGCGTCAGAGCGAATCTTTAAGGGTTTCACTGGCGCGGAGGATGTTACGTGGTTTTCCCCATCGGATGAGCATTATTGTTTACGTGGTGAAATGCGACTTTCAAGGATCGAAATATGAACGCGTAAGCTTCTAAGTGGGTTTGCAAGTGTGCTTCGTAATCATTTGTAATCTGTTTGCAGACACGGCCGTTAGGTCAAATCGGGTTCTTCGCATTTTTCTGTCCTCCGCAACTTTCTTCGTTTACTGCTCACTCCGTTTTATTTTCAAGTGGTCTTATCAGGTGAAACATTTTCCTTCTCCTTCCTTTAAGTTCTTCAATCACGCAATGTCCTCCCATATAATGCCCTCTTTCTTATCAGTTGGACTATAACTCTCCTATTTTTCTTAATACTTTTTATCCTATCCGTCCATTTTTATTCTAAGTATTCTTCCAAGTCTACATTTCAATTATTGTATATTTAATTATTACATCAGATTATTACGTTATTGTATATTGCATTACATGATATCGTGTATTATTCCATTATTTTAATTACAATTATTGTGTATAACCTAAGCGCTGTCTCCATTAAAGTAGATCACAAATAAAATTTTTATAAATAAACATTACGCAGAACTCGAGCATTTGCTGTCTTATCCTAAGGTTCATGTCACCGGTGTTCGACCTAACGTAGGTATTATCGTGCGTTGGGACATCGGAAAAATTGTGTTCGGACGTCGAAATACATCTACTGCGGAGAGTATGAATAATTAGGTGTACATTTATGGAACAACGAAAACTAAGTAAGGAAATGGGAATGATTTTCCCTTAAGGTAAACTTCCTCGTCTATATATAACGAAGTTGACTGATTGGCAATTAGTATTTCTCGCGAAATCTACTTGTAAAACCTGAGATTAAAGGGCTCTTGCCTTAGTGCCATATTGTGGTAGATGCGAGTGGATTAGGTAAGAGGAGAAAGAGGTTAGCGCTCACAGCGGTCCACACGCTTTTAGTAATTTCCCGTCATCTATCGTTCCAGAAGGCTTTAGGTTTAATCTCTAAGGAATTAATTTATAATACATGAAATTTTCAATATCGAAGTATTTTGTGTGCGCTTTATCTCTCAATATTAGCAGTTAATTCGTAATTTTGAGGAATTTTGTTTTCGAAGTTCCAAACCCTAATACTGGGGCATTGTTTTGAAAAAGTTGGCGCAGATACTTAGGGTGAAGCCTCCCGGAGAGGCAGCGCGGGTTTGGCGTGCGAAGCGCGTAGGGACGGGAACCTCGCACACGTATATTATGTTTAGCTAAAGATATCGAAAAGATCCTGAGGGCAAAGTTTTATGAACAAAATGAAACATTAAAAATATTAATATCCAAGGCGTTAGTTTTAACCTTTTCCTCAAGTGAGAAAATTATGATTTCATTTCCGTTTCATGAAATAATTCGTAAAGACAATTTATATAACCGTTTGTCCAAAATAAAGTCGGTGTACCACTATCATCCTGCAAACTAAAATTTTTCATTATACATTCTGAACAGCGCTAGTCTAAGCTTTCAATGAAACAAATTTTATGGAGACAACTGCAAAGTGGAACAAATTTTAATTTTAATTTTACACTTGCGTTGAACACAGCCCAATTAAGGTTAGGTAGAGCATCTTATCTTGAGATACACAAAATTTTACAACAAACCCTGCTTTTTCCTTCGAATTAAACTCCGTACGGACCAATTATTTTATTTTAACGGTTCACGTCCTACAAATCATTCCCGGGAATTTTGGGCAACGCATGCTAATATTATTAAACATAAGTATTAATATCGCTTAGTAATTTCTATTCGCTCTCTAACAAAACGAATCCATTTTTCTTTCTATTCCGCGGTAGTTTTCCGATTCGACGATAGTGCTATTTCATTGTTCAGAAGGCGTCACAAACGGAGCTGGCGATGCTCTATTTTTAACAGCTTCCCTTTTACAAGTTCTTCCAAGGCCACTGCGGTTGAATCTAGAAAGCGCCAAAAACCGTTGACACTTCCCTCGGTTGGTGTCAACAGCGCAGTAAGTCAACGTGAGGGCAAAAAACACAAACGTATGCCCCTCTCTAAATTCAACATATTTGCCCCAGTGTCTCCGATGCGTTCACTCTGAACCCTTCAGGAGCCCATATTTGGTACGCTAGACCTGTTTGAAATGGTGAACTTGGAGGAGAAAAATACTTATCTTGAGCGGGAATCGAACCCGGATCTCCCACTTGCCGGGTAGTTTCTTTAACCAACTAAGATATCGAACCTGGAGACCCGGGTTCGATTCCCGGTCCAAGTTTCATTTCAACGGTTTTAATTTAACTTTCCTAATGTCTTTGCCGTATTTTACATGCATGCATAATTGAAAACAATTATATAAACTGGGAAGTCCACTTAAATGAATCACGCTCCTGTTCAGTTAGTGTCTATTTTTATATTTCAAGATGAATAATACGTTTTAATTACACGAATGCTTTTCACAACTTGGTAAATGTGGTAATTATTTTTTGATTTATGTAAAATTCTAGAAAAATATTATAAAACAATATATTAAATGTCCGTAGCTGAAGCTTTCTTTTTATAATATTTTTAGACAAGAACCCTTGTTTTCGGTTCGCCCGACCGTGTCGAGGATATGTGCCAAAATAATAAAGCTAAGAAAAAAACTAATTTTCCAACGGCAAGGCACAGCAACATACCGCTTAACGTCAGACTGTATATCCGTCTGTGCTAGTATTCTTGGTCTTTATATATAGTTTTAATTAGAAGATTGAAATTGAAATCTTTATATATAGTTTTAATTAGAAGATTGAAATTGAAATCTTTAAACCGTCGGTTTAAAAATAACGGATAAATCCCTTCGCAAGAAATGTAGCTTAAAATGAACCTACCTAACTTGAACGTTATTTTTTCTCACTTATTTTACGATGAATTATCAATATTAAGTATTACATATCTTACGATATTTAATCTAGTTTTATAAGAATCGATTTAATACGAGACGATTCACTCTCCCTCCTGAAAACTCCCTCACCTCTTTTCTTCTTTTTATCACATTGTCTTCGATATCTATCTACATTTTTAAATAATTCCGTCCGTCGTCTCTTTCTGCATTCAAATCTTGCAACACATGCTCAGTTCAAAATTATTTGCGAGAAAATCTTATCTTGGGCCCTCGCTGCATGTCTAACATTTTTCGACATTAATTTCAAATGAATCAATTTAAATAACCACACGCTAGGTGTCACAAAACCTTTTACTAAAAGGAAATGACTGATTTCAAAGAGCTAGTTTTGAAAATATTTTGAACGTGTAATGTGCCATACATGTATGTTAAAAGTATGCTGTATCCGCGCACTCGAAACATATCGTTTCGATTTCATGGTTGTTGTCTAATTACATTTCCAACAGGAAAATATATGAACTGAGGTGTCTTAAATAAATTGATAAGCAAAATCGGGCCGGATAAAATAACTGCGCGTGCGGCAGTTTGGGAATCCATGTACTTACGTATTAATCGTATTAATCCAACTCATTTTATTTCGTACTTCTTCTATTACCACTTCCTCTCCGACTTCTTAAGTTTCACCTAACCCATGCAATTGGTTCAAAAACTAAATTATCTGGGATTTTGGTGGCGGCCTAGTTCCGGGAAATTTATCGCAGCCATAATTACAGCGAACCCATAAAAAAAATAGGATTTTCGATGCCGCGCATGCAACAAAACATTTCCGAAAAACATATCAAGCTTTTGTTTCCCTCTCCAGACGTAATCACAGGCATAAGAATCGTTTATAGCGCATCATCTCCAGGGAATGGAGCTTCTCTCTCTCTTTAGCTTTTATCTTTTGGCCCAACGGAATTATTCAGAGGGGTGGATCGACCCGGGTGAGGCACCATATGCTCCACCACCTTTAAAAAAAAAAAGTTATATCCCTTCCTGCTTACGTTCAGTTCCCCTCTCTTTCTCTCCATCTGTCTTTCTCTCTTTTCCTTGCTCACGCTTCACCTCTCTCGTCCACTATCTCCCCTCCTCCTCACACTCTCCATCTCTCTGATCTCCCCCTTCCCTATCTCCTATCCCTCTTCCCATCTCTTACCTCTCTCTCTCTCTCTCTCCGCATTTATCTCCGCTTCCTCTGTCACCTCCCTGCAATATTTTCCTCCTCCTCCTTCTGAACACACTGTTTATTTCTCGCATACTAAGAACATATACATACAAAACATTATGATGATGAATAAATTAGAATTCGAGATTTTGATGAATATACAGGTTCCGGGTTCTCCCGAGCCCTGTATGTCGTTAGTCTGCTATCTGCGCGAGGGTCAAAGAGTTAAACGAATGAAAACAACATGATTAAACCTCACGTTAGCGCCGTGTATTACCCGGAGTAAAAACTTCGTTGAAATTATTTATATCGTGCGATTATGCAGGGTACTCATTCCTGACGATGTTCGCAATACTTTGGTTCGCTTAAAACAACGGCTTTAAGTAGTTTGATTAAAATTCATCCAGTTACATAGTTCTATGTCACGAAAAAGGCTACATTTATCTAAAAATAATAATCGTGAAGCGTCTGGCGTTATATCAAGTTTTACGCTCAGCTAGCCACTCCTCTTAAGTCACGCGACAATTTAGTGATCGTATAAAAGTAGCGAAGGACAAACTACGGGGAAATAATTTCCGAGCGTAAAAATTCGTATTAATATAACGAGTGAAATTACTGCTGAGAAATCCGGTGCAGGTGATGCCGTGCCGTTGTTGTCGCCTTCTTTTAATCGCTTACACATTCTGTTTGTCTTTTGGTCCGACTGACTGTATGGAGAATATCTCTGTAATCCCGCAACTTGGAGAAGACAAATTATCAGGATAGATTTGACTATGTGAGAGTAATACATGGTACAAATTGGTGAATCTAGGATCAATTGCTGGGGAGTAATGAGAAAAATGTTGCTTCAAATGTAGGTACCGAGCAATACATATTATTTACTCCGCTGGAAGGATAGCGGTCGGTGAAATAAGCACCTTAACGTAATTTGCTCTGAAATTCTTCCCGCGGTTGTTTTTTACTTTTATACCCCGACTTTGGTAAAAACTGTTTACCGTTGCATACCAAGGTCTTTGGTTCGATACCTGCAGCAGGTTTGGACGGTTGAGGTATTCATTACGCGCTATATTTTAAACGGGGATCGGCAGTTTACGTTTCGTTCTTCAAAATAACAAAGACGTTATATTTATCGTTTCCCCAAAATTCTCTTTTCTTTTTTACTGCCGATCCCTTCCTCTCACGTCGTCTTTTATCACTATCCCATCCTCTTGGCTTCTTTTCCCTCTCATTGCGCTCTCGCTTTACTCATTTTTCTTCCCATCTTCTCTCCTTTGTCGTCTCGTTCGCTTTCTCCGTTGGCCCTCGGCCCCACAATGCGGATGTCCTCCTCTGCCAATCCTCTACTTAACTCCCACCCGCTTCCTTTGATTCCCCTCCCGTCTATCTCATTCCGATTGACCCTCTTTGACTCTCTTCGCCTGGTCACCTGTTCGCACTCTCGACGCCGCACATTCCATCAATCCCCGCCTCTCCACGTTGAATGCCGAGCGAGGGGCAATTTAAAGGCGGGATTTTCTTTATTTCGTTTACGGCACCGGATAACAAAACGGGCGGAGGTCGCGTTTGAAGGAATGGAAATATAATTCCGACTCGGAAATTATTTGTTACGTTTCGCGAATTTTTTAGGTCGTCAGCTGGGATATTTTCCCGATCAAGTCGCAAAATTTTATCGGGTTGTTTAATTTTTTTAAGAGTGAGCAGTGAAGATTTAAAATTATTCTTAAATTGCCGCTGTTTACTTAGCAATACTTAGCGTTAAAATTAAGATGCTTAGATGCATCAAACCGATTTCTAATCACGTGTAATAAAAACAATAACCATTTAAAGCTTCGAGTGAAGAAAGTTTAAGAAATCAAATACGACAGAAATTCTTCATTGATTGAATTATAGGAGTCAGATATGATTACAAAAATCCGTATAATTTAAACAATCTTCAATAATTGTTCCAACGCTACTCGACGATTAGATGTAGCAACGAAAAACATGTGAAATAGTCGATCATTTAAAGTTAAAATTCGTAATTACTTTTCAATTTTTCTACATTAAACCGTAATATTTATTACCAAGAACACATTTACAAAAATCAAAGAAAATTACTTGATATTTTTGCAAAAAATCCGGAAAAAAGCTGGTTTAACAGATTTCTCTTAAATCCGTATAATTTAAACAATCCTCAATAATTGTTCCAACGCTACTCGACGATTAGATGTAGCAACGAATAACATGTGAAATAGTCGATCATTTAAAGTTAAAACTTCGTAATTACTTTTCAATTTTTCTACATTAAACCATAATATTTATTATCAAGAATTTACAAAAATCAAAGAAAATTACTTGATATTTCTGCGAAAAATCCGGAAAAAAGCTGGTTCAACGGATTTCTCTTAAAGAAAACCACAACTTGAGCCATCTGTTTCCTATGACGATACGGTTTCCGCCCGTCTGGCGGCGGCGCTCCTGCCGTCACTCAAAAAAAGCCCCGACGTCCTTTTTCGCATATTCGGTGAAAAATTGGACGGAGCCGAGACGAAGATAAGCGAAAGAAAAAAAAAAGTAACGCTAGCCTCTTTTAAGTTCCTCGGCAATAAATTTGTCGAAGACATCCGAAACCATATTTCCTTCATTTTCATCCCTCTCCTTCTCGACGCGTCCCTTCCTGCTTTCGCATCATCATCTTTCTCACTCACTCCCTTAACTCTCTATCCCTCGACGACGGGTCTCGACGCTAGGCAAACTCTTTGGGGCTCCATGTTTGAAAATAGAACAAAGCCCGGTTCTAAATACGTGGGCTGAGCTGTGGCGGGTGAGAGGAAAGGCTGAAGGAGGTGTGTCAGGGAATAATGAGATAGGAGAAGCACGAGGAGAGAAAGAGAGAGAGACGAGTAGGAGTCGGGAAAAACAAAAGAAAAAGAATAGAATAGGTAAGCGAGATTGAGAAGGATGGAGGAGGAGGAGGAATCGATATGTGGGCCTTATAAGGGAGACCGTTTTCCTACGCGACGATGCGAGATTTTTGGAATTGGTCCGGATCAGGAGAACCGGAGGCGTCGGGAAAGATTTTTAAAAGGGAGTCGCGGGCGCGAGGATGGAGAAGAGAGTTCTTTAACGGAATTTAGAACGCGGGAATGAGTACAGCAGGTGGTCTGGCTAGATCCGCGGGAGGGGGGGGTGAGAGAGGGAGGAGGGGGAGAGGGAGAACGACGGAGAAAAGAGAAGGGAGCAGTCACGCCAAAGGGACCGGCGGATGAAGAGAGGACATATCAAGCCGTTTTTTATGCAAGCGAAACGGACACGTGTAACTCAGGGCGGAGGGAATGGATTTCCTTTTTCTCCTTCGCTCGAATCTGCGACCCGAAAAATAAAAAAAATGAAATGTTACGAATGTTTTTATGTATCCTGCGTGTTTTTTTTTGAGAGCGCCCGCTTTTCGCTCCGGCCCAATTAGCGCGATTTTAATATGCAATTGAAGAGTTCCCGCTGTTTTTACGGCATCCTAAAAAAAAAGTCCATGGAACAAAAAAAACTTAAATTAGGCATTTCGAAGGTTGAGTTAAAGATTCAGCATTCCAAGGAAATTTGTTCGCAACATATTAATATAATTTTTTTATGTGTAAAGTTAAGCCTTTCCTTTGTAGTGGACCTAATCCGTCTTCTACTAATTTGGTATGGATTAATGTGCGCTTTTAATCTTCAGTACAATTTAAATATAAGACGAAGTTACACCTACTACAGTAAGTTTTAAAGATAATAAGTATAATTTTAATTGGTTCTTATGTAAATATTATCCACGAGCTTCGATCCACGCTAATTTTCCAGCAGAAAATAAACTTAACTGGGAGGAAAAACAAGATTCTATCGCTCTATCCCATTTTCATTTCACGTTAACGCTAAACTCAAAAACATCTTTCCCTACATTTTTCGTATGACACAACGAAAAAGTAAGATACTCATTCAATAAAATCTGATTCGTATTTATAACTAAATTAATTAGTTTACACGACGAATTAGACATCCTTTCTAAAATTCCCGTATTACCGGTAACTCGCGCAGAATTTTTTCCTAAACGTATCAGAAACGCAGCGAAAAATAATCGTATAAAAAGGATAGACATTATTTCTCGACGATAATCTCCCCAAAAATGTAAATGCGCATTGTTGAATTGGTTCTCACGAGTTCCTAAAGCCTCGAGCAGACTGCGGGATACAAACGTTAAGCGGGGGAGAAAAAAACCAGACAAGGACTTTCATGGTCCATCGACGACGTGTGCGCGAAAAAGTTTCCCCAGGAACCTAAAATTTCTCAGAGATCGAGCGACGAAAAAAAAAATATCCTCAGAGAGGAGAGCTTTTGTCTTCCATTATACCTCCCACTCTCTTTCTCTCTCTTACACACACTCTCTCTCTCTCTCTCTCTCTCTTGCGCGGCTGGATTTTCGGAATACGAAATAAACAAGCACCCTGGCCGCGAGGTGTAGAGAGAGGGAGAGGGGGGAGGGTGGAAAAAAGAGGGAGGATGGAGAAAGAGGCTTTAGGATACGGGGGAGGGCCGAAGGGGGTAATTCCGGGAGAGCCGTTAATGACTCAACCCACGCTGCGTACGAAAAGTGGAGACAAAGGGATAAAGAAAGAGGAAAGGAGAGAAATAAAGGGCGGAGAAAGGGCTTGGAGATGAAGATGAGAGAAATAAGGGAAAATATCTTATGAAGGAGAGGGTAGGTTGGAGGTAACACAGGAAAGAAGCATAAAAGAGAAGTAAACGTATAGGGAAAAGAAGAGGTGATAATCGTGGACACGGAGAAAAAATAAAATGATATAAGGAGAATATAATGAGGGGTAGGAAAGAGGAACGAAAACAATATTGGACAAAAAGAAAGAAAGAGGAAGTAAGAGGTAAAAGAGACAGGCACAGACTCAAGAGAATCAAATTAAAGAAACGAAAAGAGGAGGAGATGATAAGGGAGGAAAAGAAGATGGAGGAAGCTCATAGGAAAAAGTAATAGAAAAGAAAGCAAGAAAAGGAATAATTGTACTACATATGAAGTCATTAGAGGTTAAAGGAATAGGTTAAGTTGGATAAATAAGAAGAGGGTAGGAGAAAGAATTAGAGTGGCTGGGACGGGTTGGGGATGGCTAAATGAAATTCCGAGTGTGTGGGAAATTGATTCGATGGCCAGATGGAGGGAGCAAACGCACCTTTCACTTCGTACGAGGAAAGGGATAAAGGTTACGAGTCGATATCCTTCGGATGGGGTTCTTCAGTGGTTAAAGGAACAGCGATTCGATTGATGTACAATAGCCAACGCAAAGATTCCTACCCGGCCAAAATATTATAGCCTTTTCGCTACTTGTATCCGTCCCTATTTATTTCATTCTGGCGGTACCAACTTTATTTACCGGTAGAGCGCCTATCTTTGCTAATGTTACAGCAACATTAAAAAATCAAAAACTTGAGCTCCATACTTTTCAATATCAAACGCTTTCATATAAATTTAACGCATAAGAATTTTAATCGAAACTTAGAAAACATTGGACGGTTTTCCCTGAAGTCCAAACTTGTGCTTTTTCCAATATTCTCAACAAAGGTGCAAAACTCAAGTATCCTTTGAGTGAACCAATGTGCATATCTCTCACCTAGATGGTAATGAAAATTAAGATGAATTTCAAGGCTTGTAGTCTTGAAATTTCTAGAAAAATTTTCAAATATGCGCCTTTTCTGCGGTAAATTTTATTGCAATAAAAAGAAATTGAAAAAATTAATTAAGTTTAGGCTGAACCTGACAGTATTTCCCCTAAAGCCGACCAAACCCTTTTAATTAGTTTCACAACCAAGCAAAATCCTCTCTTTGTTTCAATAGCACTCTCAACTCCCGAAAAGTTACTAATTGCTGAACCTGTGCCACGAACAGCATACAAGACCGCTAGGCAAACTCGAGGGCTACTCTCCTCTGGCCAATTTCTTTACTTTAGCTAGATTATATAAATAGAAAATTCTTTTCGGAGGAATCCGTTATTTTACGTTTATTCTTCGCTGAATCCTCCCGGTTAGAGAAAAATGTTCCCAAATCCGTTGTTGGTATTTACATTTACATTAATACCCTGCGAGCCGCCAGAAGCGTTTGGCAGGGGGTGTCACAGCACCAATGAACTCTAATTAATTCCTCTGTTGGACTGTCTTATCGCGTCTGGGAAAAAAGATCTGTAGTATTTCTCGGTTCTAGCGATTGTTTCGACATGTTTTTTCGTACACTCCGATCTAGCATTACGTTCGCTAACACCGATAGGTACAACTATGCCGCGTACGTCTTCAACGAATTCGGAGCTTTTAAACTTTTCGAATAGTTTCCTTTTGTACTCAATTCTTCTACTCTTCAACGTCTCCCATTTAAGGTCCCTCAAGATCTCTGATACACTCGCATCATACCGATATTCTCCCTTTACAAATCTAGCCGCTCTACGCTGAACCATTTCGAGCTCCCTAGTTAGGCTCTCCTCGAAAGGGTCCCAGACGGCGCTACAGTATTCCACGATGGGTCGTATTAGGGAAAAGTATGCGATTTCCTTCACATTCGAGGGGCATCCCCGCAGGACTTTAGAGGAAAGCCCTTGAACCCTGTTTGCCGATGCTATGACGGTTTTGATATGCTCCCTACTAGACAAGTTACTACTGAGTGTGACTCCTTGGTATTTGTAGCTATTGACGTATTTTAGCTTTAATCCAGATATTTCGTACGGGTAACGGATGAAATTCATGGAACGCGAGAAATTCATTGCGGCGCATTTCTCTATATTCAGGTCGAGTTGCCAATCTTTATACCACTTCGTAATAACCTTAAGGTCCCTTTGTAAAGTCACCTGGTCGTGTATTGTGTTGATTTCACCATACACAAGCGTGTCATCTGCGAAGAGTCTGACTTTACACTTTATATTATCCGCTAAATCATTTATATACATCAAGAATAAAAGAGGTCCGATTACACTTCCCTGAGGCACGCCGGAAGTCATTTTGACGACGTCTGATGCAACTTCATCGAGAACTACTCTCTGCCACCCCTCCTAAAGGTATGTACACACTGGACGACATCGCTTCAACTCGGCAACTTTCAACATCAAAAGTTGTTGGACTGACGTCGAACAGCTTGTTGCGCGTCCACACAGCGGACGATTTCATTTTCGACGTTTCAACTTTTCAGGCCAGTATTCCTCATGGCCTTCGCGCGGGAGAACGAAAACAGTTGTTCTGAGCGAGTGTAAGGCTAAACACAACTGACTCAGACGCATGCACAGCGAGAACTGTGTGGAGGTTGGGTACGGAACTGACTCAGATGCATGCGCAGCGAGCATTGGGTGGGCGTTGGGTTGGGTTGAAGGGTCGGGAAATCGCCTTGTTTCCCATTTTGACCGGACAAATTTTCAACAAGGCGATTCCTTTGAATCTTTGTCGACCGATGTTTCCGACGATATTGGAGACGATGTTGCCGAGTTGAATGGCTGTTGAAAGTTGCCGAGTTGAAGCGATGTCGTCCAGTGTGTACATACCTTTTAAGGTCTCCTCTTCGCAAGCAATCCTACATGACAAAACGACCTCGACCGTTGTTAGCCCAGATCCCTTGGCTCAACCTTGCTCAACCACAAGACACCCTCCACTCCCTTTTTACTCCCCCCCCCACCTATAAACCATCTCATCCTCTGACTCGCCAAACCTCCTCCCTCCCCATTCTCCCTCCCATAAACCCTTTTCTTCCCACCCCTTATTCTCGAGTCTCGCACATTTCCTCCGATTTTATTTCTGGGCTGCGGATGAAGAAGGTATGTGAGGTATGGAATCGGAGGAAAGAATAAAAGAAAGATGCAGGAGTGAGGAAGAGTCAAAGGCGAAATGGGGCAAGGCGGTAACGAGTCTCTCAAAAAAATCTTTATCGCGGTACTTAGGCCCGACCGCAGCCCTTTCTCACTTTCCCATCCCTTTCTAAAGCTCCCACGTGCCTCCACCCCTCCTTCTTTATCTCCATCACTCTTTCCTCCACAATTTTTTTCGTTTCCACCCCCTTCCTCCAATTTCTCCGTCACCCCCTCCCTTCGCCCACTTTCTCTCACTCCATTTTCCATCCCACCATTTTTTCCGTTTCATCCCCCTCTGTCTATGCCATGTTCTCCTCCCTCCCCTCCAAAATCTACCCTCCTCCCTATTCTCTGAGAGAGGTCGAACGTTAAATAGGACATTTTTTTTTTGTTTTTCCATCAACCGGCGAGAAAAGGGTAAGACTTTTTTTTAAAGCGGTACTTAAAAGGGTGCATAAGCTAATTCTCTAAAAAGGGTGTATAAAGAGAAACGTGCCTCTCCACTTAAAAGGTACGGTTGGTGGACGAACGTCATCAGCTCTGCCGTACAATCTTTTTCGAGGATGTCGATCAAAATAAATCCATCCATGATGGTCCACTTGCAGAATTTACGAAGTGTACGGGTTCATTTTCCGTTTGCTGCAGTTTATTTCATATTTTTAGTTAATAACGTTCGTGTAGTAAAACTACATTGGTCATGTTCGGGCTTAATCCCACGTCCTTCAATATAATGGACTAGAGCGTTTTTCATTCACGAATCTCTTCCTTTATTATTCCCTTACTTCAGCATACATGAAAATGAATTTCCAAAAGTCATGCACACCCGAATATGACTACGGATCTATACTTAAGGCCCTTTCCATTATGAGGGCATTGTTAGTGCTTTTAAAAAAACTCGTTTATGTATTCGGTTTGTCTGTACGTCCGTCTTTTCAGACAATATCTCTGGGATTCCGCAACTTGGGCAAGCCAAATTGTCATGGTGGTGAAGCCTACATGAGGACTAGACAAGATACAAATTTGGAGGATCTGGCGGCAGACTCTGTGGAGAAATGGAATTTTTTTTCTAACCCTCTAGTTTCATTTCCAACCCCATTGGAAAAACATGAAATCGGTGCAGGGCAGTAGGAATTTTTAAATTAACCAAAATTAAGATGGGAACTCGGGACATGAAAAGTTATATATCTGTAAGAATGAAGTTTACATTTTTTTAAACAAAATTTAAATCCGAGGTGAACGAGTGCGAACAACTGTATTTAAACCGGGAAAGGGAAATTTTCCTATTTTCAATAATGAGAAATAAAAGTGCCATAGTAACGAATCCAATGCTTTTAAATAAGAAACATATTATTACATAATACTGAAATATGTAATGCTTTTGGAGAGAATTTATAGACTATGGGGCCGTCAATATTAACCAAAAATGTAATCCTATGATGACATAATCCTAAAATAATAAGAAAAAAGTGCCTAACGTAATGTTTTGCAATTCTTCCCTGATACAACAATTTCTTGGTCTGTTTTCAAGTAATTCCATTAAGGATTTTTATTTTACGCACACACGCAGACATATGCGCATAAACGTACGCTCACTCACATCCATAAATACAAAGAAACAGTTGAAACGCAAAAATCTCTTCCACGGAAAGTTACAAGCGGCACAAACATAACAAAAATAAGTCTATTTGAATGCGTTAGAAGCAATTTTGGCAAAATTCCGCAACCGTTTAAACACTAACTTCTTTAATTTTGATGGATTCCGAAAATTGCAATAAAAAGGATTCTAAAAAGTTTGTCAAATTATGCTATGTATATTTTCGTCAAAAATCTTGTGAAAGTGGAGAAAGTTTTGAGCGAGTTACAACCTCCAGAATCTCAATTACTCGAATGGAAATAAGATATTTAGAGAAGAAATAGCCCCAGGAAAACTTTCAGTAAAATAACAGATATCAAGATTTGCAGGCCAGCGCTTAAGGAAGGAATCTTTAATGCACTTCTCAGCATGGAAAATGAAGAAGTTTCGCGAAAGTCATGCTTTATCGGTTAAAGACTCAAAATCTGGAAGTCAATTTAATTAAATAGCATTGCAGCGCTTAATCAACACTGCCTACATAGGCCTTTTTCTCGCCTTTAATTTTTCGTGTACAAGTTAATCCTACCTCTCTATGAAACAAAAATTGGTAAAATAAGGAGCATTACATGCATATTTCTCTATAGCAAGTTTTACATGGTGATCCTCTCGGTTCGAATCCGCGCACCTATTCCTTTATTTTTCAAGCCCTATATTTCCCATGCATGTTCGTTATCACATGCATTCTCGAACTCCTCACATTCATTTGTAAACTCGAGTGCACGATCACCTCCATGTAACTTGATAGATCAGTCATTCTGCAACGGCTGACATATTACGAACGCATCAACTTCCTCCTCTCTCTATGTAAGCGTCCAATCACACATTTCTCACACGTCTTTTGTTATCTTATCGTTGAACAAACTTCACTTTTTTAACAAAGTACACTTTTTAACACGTTCTCCATTAATTCAGTCTCCATTACACTGATAGAAATGACGGATGTCGAGCATTAAATCTATTTGAACATTTGAAAGCGTAACCTCTCCATAACAGAGAACGAATCATAGACATTATCAGGTTTGGAAATACCGATAAGAAAAATATCTGATAACAGTAATGATGAAAGCTGCATTCTGTGAAACTAATTCATTATGCCATGAAAACTGTCGTCCGCTACAACTTCAACTTATAAACAAATACAAACTTAAACAAATGAATTAAAGTATTTTAAAATATATAGTTACCACTACCCGCATACTTGGTCTTCTATTGCCCTAAGCAATTTTTAAAAATTATAATGATATGTAGAACTTACCCGTATGGCCGGATTCAATTGTTGATGACAATAGCTAAGACACCCACAACACAATTGGGAAAACCGAATGAACAATTCGTCTCCAAAGCAGCCTTCCTCAGCGGTGACCCCTCCGATCGTCGATTCTAAAAAAATGAACATTCTTCGTTTTAGAATTCATTCATTGCAGTGAAATAAAACTACTTTCAACTTTTGTCCAGCGGGTATTGAAATTGGGGAAATTCGAATCCCGAAGATCCGAAATCTTTAGGCCTTCCCTTGTAGTTAGAGTTGTCGGAGTTCGGCTATATTTCTTTCTTTGGAATTTTTTCTACTTTCTCCGATAAAATAAGAATGTACACATTCTCTCCTCTCAATGGGAAACATTTTTGAAACTTGTACCTATATGACCGTTTTTTTTTTACGTTCGTCACGTTAATAAAATATTTTTTCAAATCTAACTTTGAGGAAAGGTGCCTTCATTAGGTATATAATAAAGTATTTTTTCGTAAACTATGGCATTTATTTACTTGAACTGTATACTTTTCATGTTTTGGTATCCGATTGAATCGCAAATGTTACAAGCATAATTGCCGTCAAATGCAAGTATTTTGGCCAAAGTCTGTTCCAGTGCACCCTTTATACAAACTTTTATGAAATCATTTTAAACCTACGTGTTCGTTTATTCATTTCTGCTTTTAACAAGCGATCAAAATTTTGTGCTGAAAAAAATTAAATTAACTCCATCGAGATTCTCGCCCGTTCACCATTGACCAATAATAGCCAACGTGTATCTACTCGCAAAATAATACACTGTCAGAACGTCGGGAAAGTTCCCCAAAATGTTGCTCTTAATTTACTTCCCCTGTTATTTATGCCACCTTAGGGAAGATGTCCACTGAAATTATATGGCCTGTGGTCTAACAAGTTAGGCAGAAGCAACGCTTCAATTGTTCTTATACAATAGAAACGAGTCATGCTAGTCCAGTTATATTATTTGTTAACCATGGAGGAGGAGAAAGAGAAGAATATTTGATTAACGTGGTTTAATAGCACCGTACGGAAAAATTACAGAGCGATCTTGATGTCGGTGCGTCACAACATCACCGGACCTGGAATTAAATCAAGTTACTCAAGAAAACTCCTGTGTTCTCTATTGTGGAACCTCACCAAGTATAGGCTTCTCTAACCAATGAGATCGTAAACCGTGAGCTACGTGCTATTTCATAAGTAGTACCATATCAGTGGGAGACCTTCCCTTCACTTCCCTTCTATTTATTTGCGTCTTCAATCGATTTTAATCGACAATAATCGATCCTTGGATGAAGAAACATCTCCATACCAATAGCGACATTAATTTTCTATTAAATTCCCGACTAAAGAATGACACCTTCCACCAATAAAGATAATCCCGAACGAGTGGAAATAGACACGTCTGCCTGGGGAAATAAGCTGCCAGGGAAGAAAATAGAGAAGAGAGGCTCGGTGTTGGTCGAAAAGAGAAGATGACAGAGAAATGAAATTAAAAGGGATGTGGAGGGAGGATGTGGGAGATGTTGCGAAAAATGGGAGCTAGGGAGAGAGAGAAAAAGAAGGGAGTTCAGTAAGTGGAGCAGGGTAGCCTTCGCCTTCTGACTAAATTCAGTCGATCAGGGTAAGAAATAGGATCGGCGAACTCTATGAAAAGCCCAGGGGTCTGCCTTAGCCTGAAACAGTTAAAGAGACGAGAGGAGGAGGAGAAGGGAGAAAGGGAGGAGGGTGCGGAAGAGAGAATTAGAAGCTGTTATGGAGGAACTTCAACGTGGAGGGCGCAAGAACGCAAACATAACCGTTGCAGAAAAAATGCAAAAAAAAATCCTGGCTACAACATCGCAGCTTTTAAGTTTCCCGTCACATCTTAATTGATACTCGGGAATTCTTTCCTCTCTTAACCCCCTCCTCTCTCCTTCCATTCCTTCCTCTCTCAACCATCTCCATCCATCCTGGAGGTCCCTCTTTTTTTTAATAGTCGAAATCGACCGTGTCTTTCAGGCCTCCTAAGTGGATTCCGAGCGGGATAAAATCGGACGCGTTGCGTACGAAGACCGCCCTTGATAGAGAACATTACTCTCAACGTCTTTAAACGTATATAGGGAAAGAGTCGGCGGTAATTGGTACCATTTTGACATATGGAAATATGTCTCCCAGGTGACTTTGGGTCCCATCCAATCGCTTGTTTATAGGGAAAGGGAGTCCTCTCTTTCTCTCTCTCTCTCTCACCGCATATCTCCCTCTCCGCTCTTCCTTCTTTCTCTCTTTCTCTTCACTCCGGATGATAAACAGGGCCTCAGAGGCCGCTTTTAGAGGCCTTCCGGGAAAAACACGCATAACACACGCGCTCGCACACACGTCGGGCAGTTGTGGCCGGCCACATTCTACCAGGCGGAAATTGAGTGGAGAGAGAGAGAGAGAGAAAGAGGAAGAAAAAAAGAGTTGGAAGCTTTGACCTTGCACGCGTTCGGTCCACAATGGAAAACTGCGAGAGGGAGAGAAAGGGAGAGAGAGAGAGGGGGAAGAATCGGTGGACTCGGCGAAAATAGTCGTTCCGGGATCAGAGCATCAAAAAATAAATTGAAAAAAATTGAACGTAAAAGAGTCCGAAGAGACAATCCAAGAAGAGGAAAAGGGTTTTCTCAACCACCTCTAGACAAATGGTTTAAACATGGGTGGCGGTTTTCGTGGCCTTATTTGAACGCTACGCTACGCCTTATGTGTTAGAAAGGGGAAAAGAAATAAGAAGAATGGCGAGGCTTAGTGACCGAGGACAAAGCATTCGTGTGGAAATGGACGTCTCCGCGACTCGTGGACCGTAAGCTTCTTGTCAAAACGTATGACGAACCCCATTTCCATAATAGAATCGAGGGGCATTAAACGGCCGCCCAGGAGAACTGTTTTGCTCGTGATTCGTATCTGTATCACATGACCGTTCCAACCGTTTCATAACAGCTGAATAAGTTACTCGACCGTTTTTCTCGACCGCGAAATTCATTTCTTTTAAATACGTACTCAAACTTCTCGGTTTTCTTTTTTTCCCATTTCTTTTCTTCCTCCGTCTTCTTTTTTTATTCTTGGCGATTGTTCTCGCCCCTTAAGGGTCAGATTTTTTTTTGTCGGGGGATGATAGGTTCTTTTTTTCTGGCGACCGCAATACGACCCTTCTCATATCGGCGTTCTCGTTCTTTCTATCGTGTCGCTGAACCTTGTATTTGGACCCTTCCTTTTTTTTCCTCAATCTCTTCCACTTATCCTCATTCCCCGCTTCTTGTTTCGTGTTATCAGAACGATAAAGAAAAAGAATAACTCCTGAAACCCAAAAAAGCTTTAAGACACCCGTAAAAGATTTTAGTTAATTTTTTTCCCTAATGCTGTTAGAGAATATGATATTGCGTGGAAGGCAAACAAACCTTCGGCGTACATAAAAAATATTTTTTATCCTAGGAGCTTCATCATATAATCTTTCATATTAATGTATTTTCGTAGTTTGGTTAAACCAAATAATTAATAAACTCGCTCAGATGGTATATAAGAAAAAGTATCGCGATTTCTGCCGTTCATAAACTTTTACACTTTACTCGCGGTTACGGACTGTAGGCATAATATCCTTGTCGTACTCTTTTTACGTCGTTCACGGAATGAATAAGATTTCTTTAAAATACTGAACACATGCGCATAGTTCGAACTGTGCCGATGGTAGTCCTCCCCGAAACGGCAGTTATATAATAGTTTTTAGTAACAAGGATACGCATCTATATTTTATTTCCAAAACTGCGCTCTAAATCATAAGGGCGAAAAATAAAAGCGTTCCCTCTTCTCACGATACCGCTGGAAGATAAACACTTTCGTCAGAAAGATGATTTTCGCAGACGTTCCCAACATATCTGTCGAACTCCAGTTTGACAGCAAAAAAAATTACGACCACCTACCCTTTTAATGAATTGCCTCTAAGAGTTAAAGTGAAGCTAATCGGACGACATCTTAGGAATTGACGACCGCTCAAATCATTTCCCGCGGTTTTATGGGAGCGGATAAGACCAGTTGAAAGGGAAAGGGGAAAAACGGGTGGAGGGAGGACAAAGCGATGGGGAAAATGGATGTGTGAAGGATTAGGATGGGGAGGGGGAAGGATAGGGAAAGAAATGAAGGGAAAAGAAGGAGAGGATAGTGGCAGGGAAGAGAAGGGTGGGTAAGAGGAGGGAGAGGGGACTACTTTTGGGGGGGGGGGAGGCAACTGGCGTGTGTAGGTCCTGGGATATATGGAAAGGGAGGTTGAAATCCGTATGTGAAAAAATAGGAGAAGACGTTACGGAATGAGGGATAGACGGTTTGGGTGGGGTGAGGAAGAAGATCTTAAAATTTATCCCACCGTATGCTAATCAAGGAGATGATAAATAAAATTGTTGTTTTGAATCCAAAAGGTAAACATCTCTATCCGTTGGCAAATTACATAGGCCGACGGAGGAGGAGGTTCCTTTTGAAAGTATTTTTTTTTTTGACGCGTCTGGGCGTTTTTGGAGAAAATCCACGGGCCATTACCTATCCGGATTCCATCGCTGTCTTTTTTTTATTTTTATTTTTCTTTCTCTCTCTGTCGACCTCCCCTTCCCCACTTGTTTATGGAGGGGACAGAGTGACAGAGAAGAAGCGAGTAGTCGGCAGATGAGAAGGGGAAAATTCGCGAAGAAAGGAGGGCTAGAGGGAGAAGACAAGAGAATCCTCGGCGGAGCGGTATTTTGGATACGGCGGAACGAAAACACAAAGCGGACGAGGTTTTTTTTCTGGTTTCGCGTCAGGACATGGCGGCGCTTTATTAAAAAACATGCTCCTCGGTGACGGAGTGAGAAAAGCTACGTCGACAGCGGATGACAAGTTATACCTCTGTTGTATTATTGGTAAAGAGATGAGAGCCTTAGAAATGCCGTACCAATTACACAATCATGGGATTTGCACCGGTTCGTTCAAAAAAAGCAATTCGTGAAAATATAAAATTAAATGATGCGGAAGGAAGAATGAAAGAAAAAATGTGTAAGAAAAGAGGCAGAGAGGAGGATCAAAGGTATAAGGAAAAGGATTTAAAAAAACAAAAGGCATAATAAAATAAGCGAGCTTAAAAATGAAAAAGCGATATGAAGGGATGACATAAGCATGAGAAGAGAAAAACTTTTTATTCAGATTTTAATGTATCGAAGATTAACTTAACCGTAAATACCTCTGTATTTACTGTTAGATATGTACCACGAACTTTGCATCACCGGATTATATTCCTCCTAAGGTACTACAAGTTATATATCTACCTGCTTTTTTGGCCATTCTGACAGCTTTTCTACTATTGGAACTACTTTTACAGTGAGTTATAGCTTCTCCACTAATCCTTGGAGTGAAATAGAAAGAGATGAAAGAATTGCGAGTATATAAATAGAAATAAGAGACATAATTGGAACAAGAATACCATAAAGAAGAGAGATAAACGCACCCTAAATTAAAGGGGCAATTTGGAAACTTAAGAGAGGAAATTCAAGAGAAACATTTATTGAGGAGGTTATTTTGGTGGTCTGAACTAACTTAAGACACGGTTTATTGGGGTTGATTGGACTACTGATGGCCGCAAAATAATAAAAATCTAAATCCTAATTCGTATAAATTCCTGGATGTTATTTTAATCTTACCTAAACAGGAGTTTGGTTGGGGGGAGGGGGTAATGAATAAAAACACTCGATTATAACGCAGCATACTCTTTCCTGTAGTTAGAGAGTAAATGTAGGGAAAGTATTAGAGAAAAACTGCCAGAAGATAAGAAAATGGGTAGAGGAAGAGAGTTTGAGAGATTAACGTGACATAATTCTAACAAGAATGACGCACTTCCTTCATACACACCTATTCTTTTCAGTTTATAAGTGAAATTTTGGAACAAAGCGACTACACCGGTGGCGGATCCAAGAGAGGGGGGGGGGGCAATCGCCCCCTCCTTGGATAACCCCACTGCACTCCACTGGACGCTGTCTTAAATTCATTCCGCGCAAAAATCCTCAATTATACGCCGAAGATTAGGTCTGTATAGCAAGGGAAAGAAGGATTCTGATAGGGGTAGGGATTTTCAAAATATGGGGCAGTTTAGCAGGGGCGGATTCGATAGGTGGAGGGGCGATCGCGCCTCCCCCCCCCCCCCTCCCTCCCTTGAGAAGTTTCTGGATCCGCCCCTTGACCACACCCGTATTAGATTCACGAAAACGTCAACCGGAAAAATATTTTAAGACACTGAGGGAATACGTAGAAAAAAACACGATAAAATTAAGACAGCAAATGCATTGAAATGAATATTGATGGAGAAATGGAATTCGGTAAATAGGAAGCTTTGAAAAATATTACGTTTTATGTTAGGAGAAGAGGGAATAGAATAGTGCGATATAGAGTTTGCTCTATTGAGAAATGGCTGATATCGGGACTGTGGAGAAAAGATGAGAGACGCAGGGAAGAACATGGATGGGAAGAGAGAAATGGGGAGCGAGGGAAAGTTATATGAAAAAAGAAAAAGAGTTAGGAAGAGTAGGGAGGAAGGATTGGGAGGGAAAGGGTGAGAAAGGAAGAGGAGAGGGGTAAGATAGAAGAGAAGGAGTTAAGAGGGTAAAAATAGTAAGAAGAAACGGTGAGAATGAGGAGAGACGGAGAAATCTGAGAGAAGAGGGACGGAGTAAAGGAGAAAGAGAGGCCGTATTCGATTTTTATTGCATTCGTTCGGGAATTATACGGCCCTATTTTATTGCCACGTGGCTTTTATATTAACGACCGTCGCGCAATTTGTAGACAGTAAACGCAAATTAGGCGACTCATCTGGACCGCTTGTGGCGAAAAATCGCAAGGCTTTTGAGGAGAAAATAAAGAGGCACTAACGGCGTCGTTAAACGAACAGCCACGAGATTGGTTCATCGCCCCCCATTTTAGATTATATTTATTCACTTTCCTCGTTCCAAAAGCGGCAGAAACTGCGATAAATCGCCCCATTTCCTTTCCGACCATTTAGTTTTATTAATATTATTCATTCGCTGCAGCATCTCATCTTTTTATCACGTAACATTTCTAAAAAATATATTTTAAGGCTCATTTATTTAATGACTGCTCCAGGATAAAAATTAGTACCAGATAAAGTATTAATACGAATTAGGATGAAGTATTATTAACCATTGTGTCGTATTTTCGGAGGAAGTTGCTTTTACCGATGTTACGCAATGTCAGTTAAAAAGGCATTACTAAATGATATCCCAGCTTTTCCATTTAAATCCACTCTTTTACTCTCAAAAGCTGTAAATCAGTTACCACATTAACTTCTCCACGAAAAAAATCGGATCCAAATTATTATGTGCTGTCACCAAAAAGACCAAAAAAATCGTTTCAGATCCGACAACCTAGAAAGATATTCCAAAAAACCGACCCGCTCCAGTTGTCTCATACCAATCAACAATGATATATCTCCCCGGATAACCTACACGAGGCTTAAAGATAAAACGATACGCTATCGATCATTTGCAAATAAATCCTTCCCGTTTACTTTGTTTCGAACCTATACGAAAACGTTACGCGAAGACCCATTCGCATTTTTTTCTCCACAGAGATGACTGAGACCTTCCTTAATGGAAAGCTAGCGTAAAAGTTTGTCGACGAGAGGAATAAAGAGGTATGAAGAGAGTGAGAGGGAGGAACAGGAAGGGAGAGGAAAATATTATGAAGGACGGGCAAGTGTCGGTGTGGAGATTGATCCTAAGTGCAATGCAATAGGAATCGGGACAGAGAGAGAAAGTACAGGATGGACAAGGTTAAGTGAGAGACAGACAGACAAAAGACTTCATCGAGGAAGAAATTGGGAGAGGGAAGAAGTGAGAGGTTAAGGAGGAGCCAAAGGGAGCGTGTTGAAAGCGGTGGATTCGTAATGGATTTTTTATGAGCGATGAGGGAGGAATGAGGGAAGATGTGAACGAGAGGCGGCACTCCGAAAGAGTTTTAAGTAGTCTCTCAAGTGGAGCTAGAATGGAGGGGAGACAGAGAGGGGGGGGGGAGTGAGAGAAAAGAGAGTGAAGATGGAGAGAAAATGGGGGAAAAGGAGAGTGTAAGTAGCGAGGGCAAGAGGGAGGGAAGGAGGAGGGGGGGAGAGAGAGAAAGGCAGGAAAGGAATGGACGGAGAGAGAGGAAAATGGATGGAGAATGAGAGATGAGGGAGGAAGAGAGGGAAGCGGGAGAGGGTGAGGCTTCGTGCACAAATGTCGTCACGCAGTTGGGGGGGGGGGGACGGGTTTGGTCAAGCGTGATAATACGTGACAAGGGGGGAGTCGAGGCATCCGTGACATCACTTTCACAAAAGCTAGGAATATTAAAAAGAAATTCCCCGCGAAATGCCGGTGGAAGGCCGCGCTCACTCAAAGAGAGTTGAATAATTTGATTGTGATCAATGATCTCTAGTCTTATTCTTTTTCCTTTTGCTGTTTCTGATCTCCAATCCCAGAGAGAATTTTCCTATTTTTTGTTCATGTATTTGACCTCCATTCCAAGAGAAAAGTTTACTATTTTATGTTTCGTTTCCTAATGTTCCTCAACAGATAGGACAGAATTTTTTTGTATGGTTAATACTGTTTCCCAGTATGCTTGTCCAAATAAAGTGCAATTTTACTGAGTCAGTTTACTTCATTTACACCGAATTTCTAAAAAAAGTCAAGAAGTATAACCGAATACTCGTCACCGTCTACATCTGCTTTCCCATACATTTGCAATATCATCTCTTTGGCGTAAAACTCAGCTTTGACGCATTAAAAAGAATAAAATTTGCTGTGGAAAAATCTTTGCGTGAAATCTGGGAAAATATTCGCGGAGTGTGACGTCATTTGGGGGGGGGGGGGGGGGTAGAGTCACCATGACAAAGCGTGACATGGGGGGAGGGATCAAAACAGGCAAAAATCGGCGTGACGTCATTTGTGCACGAAGATGAATTGAGAGGAGGAGGGAGAGAGATGGATGGATGGAGAGGGGGGAGGGATGGGGAGATGTGATGGAGGGAGAGAGGGAGATGGAGGGAGGGAGGTGGAGGTAGAGGGGGTGAGGAAGGGAGATAGGGGAGGAAGAGAGTGTGAGGGATAGGGATGGGGGAGAGAGGAGAGGAGGGGAGGGAGGGGGGAGAGGAGAGGAGAGAAGGGGAGAGAGGGGGAGAGGAGAATAGAAGATGTAAAAAGAAAAAAGTGCGAGGGAGACGGGTGGCAATGGAGAGAGAGAGGAGGAGAGGGCATAAAAGCTCCAACGTTAAGTTAACAGAAACCGGAAGATAAAATTCGCAAAAAGAGTAGTCATTTTCAGGTCACTCGTCCATAGTGAGATAAAGAGAGAGAAAAATGAGAGCTCTGAAAACAAACGAACAATGAAATCCGCTTCTTTTTTAAATGAAATCCGCCGTAATTGGGTTCCCGATGCCGAGCCTTTATAAATACCTCTCCTTTAAAAATAAAGCCACGGTACGCTAGAGTGATGGATGACCAGACATCTGAGGCACCAGCCTAGCATAATAACGTTCGCCTCGATTTATACCATGTTGCCACCCCATTCAAGTACTTTGCGAACGGAGAAATGACTTGTGACAAGGAACATGCTCGCGATGTTGATGCTCATCTAATAGTCGTGTAACTTGTCCGGTGAATTCTCCGCCAAAGCGCTTTCTTGGGAAATGTTTCCATAAATGTTTACTCGAAAAGTTTGTCGCAAATGAAACCTAAATTCTTGTACGTACTTGAATCTTAAATGTTTTGAAAAAATAAGTATTATATGACGAAAAACGCCAAGTCAATGTGAAGAAAAGAGTGCGTAATGAACAGATAGATAATCAAGCTATCTTCCGTAGCCATAAAAAATTAATGCATCTATAGAATAGCAGTAGTCAGATCTAATTTTCTAATAGTTTATTCTAACCGATATCGAGGTCGACCAATTTTTTGCTAAAATGCGCCAATAGTTCATTTGCCCAATACTTATTGGCTACAAGACACACCTTGATCATTAACAGCATTCAAAACTTAACGTTAGTTTGACAATTCATTATGAAACAAAACATTTCTGAGGTGTCAAAGCAATCCTATATAAACAATTTCCGTTTTTTCTGGCCTTCACTGATCAGCGAGAACGTTAGTATCTGTGATATTTTAATACTTTTGTTCCGAAAATCAGAATGTTACGTCATGGCGTTGTTCGCTTGTTAGATTTCCCGCTGAAAACGGCGATTTAAAATTGAAATAATCGTGAGTCTAATCAGATCCGTTTGCATTCATTCCGTATTTTAAAAAACTAGAAAGTTATCCTAAAAATTTTACTCGCCTTATTGAGATAAAATCGGATTCCGAACGGAATATGGAAAACGAAAAAACCGTTTTTGCAGAACTGGCCAACATATCTGTGACGTGGTTAAAATAACCATTTGTCTCCAGACGAAAAGGGCTTGCATCCTAAATTATTCATGGATATTGTTTTATTTCGGTGCAGGTTTTCGATTTCATCCGTCGTTTCCCGCGTCAACAAAGCGTGCGAAAACATTTGCTAAGCCATGTACACGTCCGGCGACAAGACTGATGACAAACGCTCCCTTTCTCTCTCTCTCTCTTTCCACGTTCTTCTCCCTCTCCCTGTCACGCAACCCGGAACTTCCACCGCCCAACAAAACACACACAGACAACCAAACACGCAGTATCTCACACTACCCTCAGCCCCCGTTATGGGAGCAACAGGTACTCCAAGAGGCACTCGTTTATTTTTCTCGGTTTTCCCAGTGGAGAGAGTGGATGGGAGAGAACCCGTAATTCCTCTCCATCTTAACCTCAGTCCCTCGCCTCCCGAAAAAATCCCTTTTTGAAAAAATAAATAAAAATGCCCCTTTAAGGGAAAGGGCTTGCAAACTACAACCCTTTGGGAGTGGAACCGGCCCACCAGGTGCCATATTTTATATATTTTTCTTATCTCGAGGGAGAATTAATTTTCATAAGGGTTCCGACGTTATTTACCTTTTCCGAAAAGATATTCTCGTCGAGTCAATGGCAGTATTATTCGCTCTAATCCATTTGCGGTATTTGCTACATATACGATCTATACCGTGCATTTCGGGAGTTTTTTTCCTAAGTTCACAATCGAAGGATTTTTTTTAATTCTATAGAAGCAAGCATATCTCCTGGCGCAACATTCGAGGTTTCTCTGAATTTTCGAAAAGGTATGTTCGTCCGAGCCTCGGGAGATTGTGCCTTAGGCTAGGATAGAAGGTTTTTACACGACCGAAGAAAGCCATTTTGGAGAGAGTCGAAACTCTTCTCCTAAGTAGAGAGGTTTCTTGCGATATATACTATATAGCCGCCTCGTGATGCGAATGGTCTTTTCCTGAAAATATATGCCAACATGAATTCTCTCTAAGTAAGCATCTAACTCCTTTAACTAATCAAATGTTGTACAAATTTCAACATATATGCCTTTGGGTCTCGGTTTCGAATGATGCCGAAGGCACAGGCATCAGTGATCGTCTTTAATTAGTATTAATTGTATAACTGTAGAGGCGATTTTTTTTAATACTGCTGATAATAAATAAATTTTAAAATTTATCTGGAGATAGTTGTAATATTTTATTTCTAAAGCTGTGATAATATTTAAGTGTCGCTCTCCACAATCCCGCAATTTTAGCCTTCTATCAATTTTAAATTCGTATTTCATACTGTCGACATTTGAAAATATATCCTACATAGCTAATACTTTCGCACGATGATTTTGTGACCGAATACTTCTCGAAATTTCCAAATTTACAGGTAGCCTTCACGCCGAATTTCATCGTATTGATTCGTCGTTTCCTGATAATATTGCTGAAATAAACACACTAAGACACTTATAAATAAACAAGCTAAAATTCTATCTCCAACGGGATCTGTGATAAATCGATAAATCTATCGCCCATTCCTCGCATTTTGCTCCTCGTTTTAAATCAGCAACCTAAAGCGTATTCTCCGGGTTTCCCTTCATGACATGTTTCAAATAATATCAATCCTACCTTCCTAGGTCCTGCATGAGTTGGTTTTGAGAATAGTACAGTAATGATAGGCATATTTATTGCTTATGTGAGGGTTATGCTGTTGTTCTCTGAATACAAAAACATTAAAACTTTATTAAGAGAATTAATTCCCTTAGTTAACATAATAAAACGATTTGTAATATGCCTCTCAATTCCTCTGGTCGTCGTCGTGCAAAATGTGCGTACACAAGTGGTGAGTCAACAAGAAACAAATGAAAGCGTTTCCATATAGAAAAATTCCACCAAGAACCTTGCAACTTGTCCAATTAGGACATTTCAACAAATGAAATTATTTTAAAAACCAAAGAAAACAATCACCATGTAGTGGTATCAAATAACTGACGTGAAATGTCATAATCACATCGTTGAAATGTTTTGTGTAAGATTATAATTTCACATTATTAAGTTAAGTAATTGCAACTTTTAGAAGATTTGCGGGAAAATATTGTAAAGTTTTTTTTTGACAAATACAGAAGTAAATAACTAACTCTTTATAAACTTACCCTTCATACGGACGGAAAACTGACACAAGACAGATTTTTCCCTCAAAAAATCTACAAGTTACATAAAGAAATAAACTTTAACTGTATTGTATTAATCGGGCTGTATCGAATAATTAACGTTATACGTCATACGATTAATCATTATTAGAAAAAAACTAGACAATTCTCACCAGCATTTTATTCTTTTTCTAGGTTTATCACCTTTAAGAACCAAGCAATCCAACAAATTCTAAGATGGCCTACACCTGGGACAACAGAGTGAAGTTCGTGGTCCGCTACCTATACGGTAAGAGCGTCCTTTAGCATTAATATTTCTACGCATGTCTCTTTATCGCTCACTCACGTCAAAACGGAAGCAATTCTCATTTAATTAAATTTTCCTGTGGGTTTTAATCTGTTAAATTACGCAAGACGTTCCAGTCCGAATCGATTTTATTTTATTTCGGAATATGATAAAATTACAAGAGTTTTTCGGAATAAATTTTCGATACTAAAGTTCGAGAAATGATGAGATAACGACATTCACTCTGGTGAAGTTTTAACCATGTATGGACTGTAAATGATGCGGGAACATCCTCGTTCAGTCAAAATTCAAGTAAAGATAGAGGAATCGACAAATGTAAGACACTGCGGCGGATTTAGGCCTCCTGAGGCTCCTGACGCTAAGCAGGAAGGCCCTGCTATCTAAATAAATAGCGAAACCCCTCCTAGCGACTTAATGTGATCCCTCTTAACGATTGTTTTTCTAAGGTATCAATGAGAAGTTCCGCTGATTTTTAAATTGAGACGTTTAATATTTCTGAGATTATATATACGAAAATTTTTCGGGGTCTCTGGCCCGCCCAGGGTGACAGTCCCCTTAAATCCTCCTCTGCTCGGACAGGAAAATGTGTTGGGATTTTTATGAAACATACACTCATAAGATTTTACTTTATTTCTACAAAATTATTATTATTCCTGCACTCGTGAAAATATTAGCGCCTTTTAATCTCTTTCGTAATAGAAGTCGGTTCTATTTTCAAATGAAATCTGTTCATGAGAAAATTTTAGATATAGGAGAGAATGAACGAAAATGTAAATTAATATCAAGCATTTCAATCGAAAGCCTAATAATTGACAGGATGTTTTGAACTCATAAAAATGAAAAGAGAGATAAATCCGTTCGGCCACGTTAAATAAATAGAAAAATCCAACAGAAAGTATGTTCAAACGAAAAATGGAGCTCTGATAAATATTTCAGAATAAACATTTTAAAAAACAAAAATTTTACTACCTCTTCAAAATCTTATAAATTTTTATACCTACGTAATTTATCGAAAGAGATGGAATGTTTTAGTATCATCCATTTCTTAGCTTCAGTTGATTGAGAAATTTTCAACATCGAAATCGGTCAAAACTTTACTTCTAGCATGCAAAAATTCAGTATATTTTTATATTTATTAGTTCTGAAATTATATCATTTCCAATTTTTATCTGGCATTAAAAATATTTTTTACATAATTTCTTATCATTTTTCAAACAGATAATAAATTCCACCAAAATCGAGTATTTCATTCGTACATGCTTCCGTTTATTAACGAATACGCAGTGCCGCTCATGGCTCAATTTTCTACGCATTATTATAAGTTAAAAATTTTGTTTACATTCTCTTAAATGAATTATCACGTCATGTTCTCTCTATACTTGTGTTATAATTTCTTTGTAATAAGTAAGTCCTGTTTCACTATCGTAAGATATCCCTCATGTTAAATGAATTCCGTGACATTCTAAACTCCCAATTTAATGTTTTTCCTTCCTTGAAAGTTGCAGCTGCATATTTTTCGTGAAGCGAGAACAATTTCAATCTCCATAAACGCAGAGATATCACATTTCCGGCGCTATCCCCACAATCTGTTCCACAATCAAAAAAAGTGGATCATAAATAAACGTGACCTATTTCCGCGGAATCCGCATTCTTTCGGAAGCAGCCCTTCCGAATAATATCGTCGTTTGTGGGAGAATAATGACGGTCGAGGCGTCGAGTGATTCGCGATCGCATTACACCCGCACATTACGTACATTCGGCAGGAGCATTAGGGAAATATTTTCTCGCGCGGTAAATCTTTCGAGCGAGTCGTGGTGAAAAATAAAGGTATTCGCTACTACTGCTCCTACATTATTTTCGCGCATTCGTCTATGAAAGCGATAATATGTCCCGAACATCGCATTGCCGTTGAAACCGCATAAAGTTTCGAGAACCAAATACAATACAAAAGCTGGTGCACCTATTTCCATTCATTCTACAGCTACAGCAGACGATAGACTGTACGGCCAAGGGTCGAATGACGAGCTTTCCCAAGTATTTTTGGGTATTCTTTTCGCTGAAAAAAGACGATTAATTCCCTCCTTTCTGCTGGAAATCCTCTAAGGCAGTGTTTCCCAACCTGGGTGCCGCGGAACACTGGGGTGCCGTGAAGTGTTCTGAAGGATGCCGCGAAAAATATTCTGTTTTCCCATTTTTAGCCTCATTTTGCATCGTCGGCTTTCAAAAATGCAAACCAGAGTTAAGTCGGCCTTCGTTTCGTCGCAAAGGCACTTCGAAATGAAAGGAGATATGGAGATTGGGGTTAGGGGTTCAACTTCAGCACGATTATTGCTGATGGTGGATAGGGAGGGGTGCCGCCAAATTCTGAAAAGTCACTTTAAGGGTGCCGCGACTCTAAAAAGATTGAGAAACATTGCTCTAAGGCCTCACGCCAATCCTTGAAAGGAGTGGAAGTTGAAAGAAGTTTTTTTTATCCTCCATTCCCATTCGGTCGAAGAATACATTTTTTCTATTTTAGTTAATTGTTCAGGAAATCCTTCTCTTTTTCTTTTTCACTTTTTCACCTTTTCATATCCCATCTATCTCTTCATTTCTTTGTGTCTATATCTTCATCTCTCCCACATTTCTATGAACCTATCTCTACTATAATACTATCGCTTGTACTATAATACTCATCACCCTTCGAATCCACCCGTCTCTCCCCTCCTTTCGTCTTATCCCCTCTGGCTCTTTCAAACTGCAATTACTATACCACGACAGTACCTAAGACAATTCATATGATTCCGTGTTTCACTTATATCTTACTTTGAGGTAAATTTTTACAGTCAAGGTGCAATACAATGTAATGAAGTTTTGTATGTATAAGTATACAAGAAAATAACTTCCAAGGTAGGGAATGAAAAATACTCTAAACTTGACCGGGAATCAAACTTGGGTTCTCCCAACTTTCAGCCTTTACCATGCTAATATATCAATTCATCAATTGCGGACCTTGTGACTTCAAACGACTCCAACGCTAGTAGGCATTACAGTCTACGTTAACCTATCAAGCAGTCGAATTCAGAATTTTTCACTATAACTCTCTCGAAATTTATATTTACGATCAAGCACCGTCTCAAACCCAGAGAAACGACGGAAATTGTTACCTTATTTATTGAAATTCCCTGGTACAACCAACCTTTTTATCACGCAAAATAGATAACTGCTTTTATTAACCGCTTCGTGGTTCACCCGGTGTGAAACCCGAGAACAATTCACTAATAATATTCGCCGGGAAAGTTTTAAATCCTTTTTCAAATCCAATTTGCTTTTTAAATTTCCAATTTCATTTACATTCGCGACGGGTTTCAAAGTAACAACTAGATACATCGTTATGCCCGACGATATAATTGTTACTGAGAAACCGATGGCGAATATAAATTAAAGCTGAAATTTAAAAAGTGAGTTGTGCCCCATTTGTTTAAACGGCCGCTTCCCTGCATTCCATACAAGGAGGTTTTTTTCTTTCGCCCATCCTCACACCAACCACATTCTCTCTTGTCACAAGCTTGATTTTTTGCTCTCGTCAGAAACCCTCTCAGGAGGATTATCCCCAGAGGGTGATGAAGGGATGGGGAATCAAAGGAGAGATGGGAAAGCGATAAGGGAAAGGAGGGAAAGAACAAGGATAAGACAGGAAGGGAGTGAAGAAGGAATAAAGAAAGAAGCAATAAGGGGGAGGAAAGCAACGAGAAGGAGAGAACGGAGGAAAAAATAAAACCGAAAAGAGAAAGAAGATACAGTTCGAACGTCGATAGCTCGGACCTCGAAGGAAGACGGAATGGGTTCGGGTTATCGAAACTTCATTTTATTGCACACCAATGCAAAACTGAAAGAATATCTACTTCGACTCCTCGAAAATTCGAGTTATAGGCGGAAGAGGAAAAGATGTAGAAAGAATGAGAAAGTAGAACGAATTAAGAGGTTGATATTTTAAATAGGTCGTGGATTGAGAATATGAATAAGGAGAAGGGAGAGAGAGAAATGAAATGAGGGTTTTGGAAGCATGATGGAAATAATAGGGAGATGAGTGGCATGAGAGAGACAGACAAACGACTTTATTAAGGGCGAAATTGAGACTGTAAAGTCCCTTCTTACATTTAACCCTTACAAGAGACAGACAGACAAACGAGGAGAGGCAAAAGAGAAACTAGAATGGATGGAGCGAAAAGGGATGAAAAATGTGGCCGAAGTAAGAAAAACAATTTGAACAATAAAAGAGAGTGATCGATCAGGAGAGTGGTTAAAGAATTAGAGGTGTATGGCAGAATAAAGGGGTGTGTACCTACAGTGCTGAGCTGGGGACGGATCGAACCGATAGTTAAATCTCGAAAAAGTTTTAGAACGGTTTGTTGTGTTAAAAAATCTTTTGAAATGATGTTTAAAAATTAAACTGGGCTTCAGAGTAAACATTTATATTGAAAATACAATCAGTCACTTGTGTGCTTGTAAGTTTTCTATCATTAAATAATAAGTATAGGATTAAACTGAAATAAATTTTGTTTTACTCTAGCAGCACTAAAGTAATAATAATAATAATATATATATATATATATATATATATATATATATGTAGTAAGGTATCTACGATATAAGTACACTTTGACTGAAATAGTTCGTTTTCATTCAGTTTTTAAAGAAAACTTGTATTCTTTTTAGAGAACCGGCTGCTAAAATTTTGAAAGCCCACCACTGTGAGCGTGTACACCAATGAATGGAACGAAAAAAAAGAAAATATCACAAAACGAGACAGAGGAAAGAGGGAACGTATAGAATTTTTAAAAAATACATAAATCATGCAGAAAAAAAGAAAGTAGGAGGAAAGAATATTTTCCCCGCGTAGGCGTAAGAATAAAAACCATTTGTAGAAGAAAGAAAATTAGGCAGAGGTGATGATATATCTCTTCGTTGTACGAGTGAGGTGTAGGAGGAGAGAGAGAGAGAGAGAGAAAGTGAGAGAAGGGGAAGGGGGGGAGAAGAACGGGAGGGAGAGAACCGTCAGGGAAAAGGGAGTAATCCAAAGCGATTAGAAGGTTCGGTTATAACGAAAAATAACACCGAGCATATCACAGCTATAAGAAAGAGATTGGATGCGTCTCTCTCCCTACCCCTTTCTCTCTCTCTCTCTCTCTTCCCTCCCTCACTCACTCTCCTTCCCCCACGCACTCCCCCACCGATGAGACCAAATAATCTCTCCCGTTGCTCCCAATCTCCCGCAGGAAAGCGTTTCATTTTTCCATAAAGGTGGGCTTTATCGATTTTCCATCTCACGTGGGGCTTACGACGATGGGACGGAATTACATTGCACTCTTGCGCTGGAGAAAAGATGCAAGAGAAGGATCGCGCCGAGGGATAATAAAAGTTCGGGCAAACTTTTAAGAATCTGGTGTATCCCTCGACAAAGAATGCGGAAATGGTGGAAGGATTCCTGCGGTAATAAAACGGTTACCAGGTATCGACACGTGAAGTTTTTTTAAGCAATGCATTTTAAAGTACTCTAATACCACAGAAATGTGTATATATTTAATAAAACTCTCAAAGCAGTAAATTCGTCTCGTTGAAAAGGATTTCCTCGTGTTTTAACTACAACACGGAGGTCTGTGGAGGCCCGAAGGCGCATAAATAAATGCTGTGAATTTTAAAAACTTCGCTCCATTAAAATGCGGCACCTAGTTGTTTTGTAGAGGTAATTCATCCCGCAACTCATTGACTGATCAAAGCACGTGCCATGAAATGGCTGTTCCATGCGTACAATTCGTGGTGCATTCGCAAATCAAAGCCAAATGATCCGCACAATTCTCCTCGCTATCTTATTGTTTTTTATCTCCTTTAACAATGTGGTTTCCTTAAAGATGCGAAAAAAGTATATTCGTCCACAATTAAATCCTCGAGGATACCATTACTGTTGATATGAATCTTCTTCTATCATGGGCTTCAATAAAATAATTCCCGAAATCTACTTACTGCGTAGCAATAACGCTCATCATTTTTAAAAACTTGACAAATATGTTAATATATGAAGAGAAATCCTAATTGCAAAATATGTAGTTGGAAACCAAAATAAATAAGGGTTTTCTTAAATTGTTTCTTTATTCCCACATTGCCAAAAATCCTTATGTGATGGGGGAAAATGGATTCCATTTTTGAAATTAGCGTAGCTGAATTGTGTGAAATCAGCTATTAGAAATAAAATAACTTTTCGAAAGATCTAATTCGCAGGCCTGTGTTATCAGTGCAGCCATGTGTTAAATGGTGTGCTTAACTTCCAGGGGTAAATCTGCTTTATGGGATGCATACTTTGCAGGGGCATGCGGGCTTACAATATTCAATTTCACAAGGTAGAAAATAATAAAATAAAAGAATTTTTGCTTGAACATATACACGTGCACATACCAATATTATACTTTTCGAGAGTGTAGATTTGTCAACATGTGTGCGAATCAGAGAAAGAGATGTCGGGAATAGTCGGGAACTACTTAAAGAGAAGAAGCCGAAAGAGAAAAGAAAAATGAAGGGATAGAATGCAGGGAGGTGGGAACGTGACGGAATAAATGCGAGGAAGTGAAAGAGTATGACGGAGAGAAAGTATCGATCATGGCGCCTGCACAATACAGATCGCTCTCTCTCTCTCCTTCTCTCTAATGGGCGCTGCAATATCCCACATTTTTTTTCGTGCGAAGGAATCCTCAATTGTTCTCGCGTCGCCCTCTGGGGTACATTGCGCACAATAAAGGCGTCCGCTGCGAATCGTTGAAGAGTTTTCTCTCTGGAGGGAAAGAGACGGCGAGACTACGAGTGATTTAGGATGCAAATAAAACAAGGAAGCGTGACTGCCGAGATTTTAAAAATGGTTAAAATTCATTAAACCGAGATAAAAAAAACGACTCATCGCGCCTCAATGACTTGAGATATGAATCAGAAAATTTATGTTTGATAATTATGGCCCTGAGACCGGAATATGATTTTAAATAAGGTTTTTTGCAGGAATTCCAAGTTATAAATTCCAAAATAATAATAATAATCTCAATAACAGCGTTGTTTTTAGTTTGAAAATATCATAAAGAAGTTAAAGCACTATGCTACGCGTTACTTCCTTGAATCGAGATGGAAATTGAAATTTGGAGAAATAACATAAAATTGTTTGATTCAAGTTTAAAGCTCGACATAGTTCACTTTCCTTGCGTTATGTCATTTCGTTCTTATTCAAACGATTATAATAGCAGTAAATTAGGAACCAAAGGAGTAAGTTAGGCTTGTATCAAACAAGTCTTCAAGCAATATTTAGCATAACAATTGTTATGACTAGTCACTCAAGAAATAAACGTTTACTAAGAGATTTCAGGAAGCAAATATATAAAAGTTAGCGGTTTTAACACATTCCCTTAACAATCTTATGAAACCATCCACTATTTATTTAATTAAGCACGAACAAATATGTTTTTACCGCCGCAGGATGTTTCTATTTCAATTTACCTTTATTTTTCTCTGTTGTGGAGGGAATTGTGTTATAAAATATTATGATTAATACTCTAAACTATACATAGTCTCTGTACTCACAACATTGCAAATATGAATGGTTATAAAAACCACGAAAAAATGTTGTGCAACGCAGTCTAAATAATTTATTTTTCTAAAGTTTTATAAGTAATTTTGGCGAAGTTACATCGGAAAATAACTTTGCAAGTATTCGAGCAACTTGGGCTATATTTTAGCACAGGAAACTCTCTTTTGCCGTATAAATTGCGAAGTGATGGAGAAGTGACAGATACCAAATTCAAAACCCGAATAATTCTGTAATAAAAATTAACAGAGTAAACAACCATAATTACGAAGGACCAGGAAGCACAGAATAACTCTTAGTTTTTTGTATCCATCCTTCTCTTTTTTAGTTCCTTCGCATTATTATTGCGTTCTTTGCTAATATTTAACACCATCTTTGTTGGATTGCCATCGATTTTCCATAAATCCCCAATCTATACAAGAAAAATCTGATGTGGCCAACACATGACTTTCTCCATATTCTCCATATATTTAAATTATTATGAATAGCATTATAAGGCAAAATTATTATTTCGTATCGTAAAAGAATACCATCGTCCTTGTTGCCGTAAATTACGTATATTTTGAATGTTTACAGAATTCACCGCTACATGGTGTTGGCGCTGTTTACTGGTATTAAGATAAAGCGAAATATATCCGAAATGGATGGTTCTACGAAAATTAGTTTCAAACAAAACTTGGAAAAAATATTATTCTCTACAGCTTTGGTCCTTACGAAGATTACCTATAACGATGTTTTTAAGGAGATATTTAACGGAAATCGAAAAACCGGTTATTTGTAAATAACTCCTAAACAATAACTCCTATAGAAAATTGTTTCAAACGAATGTTGTAGGAAATTACACTCTCTATAACTTTTGTATAGAATTGTATATACAATAATGATGTTCTAACGAAGAAATATCGCAAAAACCGAATAGGGTTTCGAATAAACCTCGACTTCCGCTTATCCGTTATTGTCCAAAAACTAATCAGTTCTTTATGCTCATGTTAAAGTGTTATATATGAAGTTTGGTAACGATATGGCACGTACTTTTTGAGTTAGAGCGCCCACAATAACATACACACAGACATCATTCCGAAAATAGTCTAAACGTGTTCTAGGGACCTCAAAACATCTATTTCTGTTGAAATCTCGAAGTCGATTTTTTTCATGAATACAATACTTTCCCATTACTACGTATGGAGAAAGTAAAAATAAGTTAAAGACACTATGCTACGCGTTACTTCCTTGAATCGAGATGGAAATTGAAATTTGGAGAAATAACATAAAATTGTTTGTTTCAAGTTTAAAGCTCGACATAGTTCACTTTCGTTGCGTTATGTCATTTCGTTCTTATTCAAACGATTATAATAGCGGTAAATTAGGAACCAAAGGACCAAGTTAGGCTTGTATCAAACAAGTCTTCAAGCAATATTTAGCATAAAAATTGTTATGACTAGTCACTCAAGAAATAAACGTTTACTAAGTAATTTTGGCGAAGTTATATAGGAAAATAGCTTTGCAAGTATTCGAGCAACTTGGGCGATATTTTTCCGTTCAAAAAAATATTATAACCTAATTTTCAACGCTTTAAAAGCCTAAGGAGTCTCTCCATCCTCACATTCTTTAAGATATACGAGAGAGTAAAACGAGTAGAAAATCATCTGGAGAGGAAGAGCGAGATAAAAGGATTTAGAAAGAGGATATCAGTGTAAAGGGGAAGCAACAACTACGCGTGCGTGCGGGCGGATGAGGGAGTGCGAGAGGGAGAGGCGTGAATGACAAAGTACGGAAGGAGTGGACTGATTGAATTAGTGCTGATACCATTATGGGTAGCGAGGTTCTCGCAATCCCGCGAGCTTAACCAAGTAGAATTGACAGGGTTAGAGTTCGTCCGCAAGACTGAGCAAGGCGCTTTACGAGGGTGCAGGAGATGTATTGATAGAGATGGGAGAGGGATATGAAGAACGAAAAGAGACGGAGGAGAGAGAGAGAGAGAGATAGATAGCGACGGAGAAACGGGAGTTAAGAAAAGAGGAGAGAGGTTGAGGGAGGGAGTGATTTTTTTTCTGAGAGTTACAAACCTCCCAAAATGGCTTTAGTTGCCAAGATACAAGTCAAAGGACATTTTCCACCGCTTCTCACAACGGAGAGAAAGTCGACTAGATGAAGGGTCCCGCAAACTTCCCGGCAACTTGTTCGGGAACTCTTCCGCTGTCTTGACGGGCTTTGAACCACATTCCCCGACCCTTCGCTTACCTTTATCTCCTTGTTTTTCTGACACAAACACGTATACCCTATAACCCTACACGAATAAGGTATTTAGGAAGAGGCGTATTCAAAATTTCTAGGGTTGGAAATCGGTCTTTTTACTCCATAACTAAATCCGTCGAGTTAGTTATGGGGTAAATCATTAAAAACCCTCGGGTTTTTCCTCATAAAGCCCAAAAATTCGGGAATTGTGTATAGATAAATTGAAAAATAGCTACTAACTTCTTTCATCTAAAGTTGGAGAATAAAAATTAGGAAAAATATTTTTATAAATTTTGCGAACGTTCTATAATTAAATTTCAACCAATTAATGAACATTTAAATCGTTTGAACTATTTACAACAAGTACGGTAGAAATAGTTGTCTAAATATCAATATGTGAGCATAGTGACCGCATTGTATCAATTCGCTAAATAAGAAATTAACATATTAATGAATCGGTACGAAATTCAGTACAGATACTATGTCAGTGCAGTTGGTCATTTCACAAATAACATTAAGTATTTTTAATTTTAGTTGACTCCAAAATAGACAAATCCGCAATTTTTTAGTTAATCCATTATTTATTGTTAAAAATTCAGAATACTGTCAGTGAAATAATAATTAACCTTTCACGTTAGGTAACTTCTTAAGGGGAATGGAATATAGCTACGGAAGCTATCATCTACTTGATTAAATCCATAACCTGAGTTCATAATTCGTTTTTGAACAGGAAATGATGAACAACATGCATTGGGACAAAGGTGTCATTCAAAATAACATACAACTATCAAATTCAAGTTTTCAGAGAGCGCTGATATAGGTCGAAAAACTCATTTTTCAATAAGAAAATATAACTACAAGCTATCTTCCACATAGTTTGTCACGGAGTAGAGCAGCTGTGCCCTGTTTGCATTTCAATTTACAACACTACAAATATGTTTATTGTCCTATCTCGATTAAAGGAACAAGATTTATTTTTCTGAATAATAAAACTAGCAATATTAAAGCCTCGAATCGTTCGCTTAGTCATTCTATGTCCCTAAAGGAATAAAATTTCGGTCTATTGGATCTATTCTACCCTAATCATCTCCACTTATTTTTCATACTTTTCCTTTCCGTTGGCTCTATATGTAAAATAAAAAAAACCCATAAATACAAACTTTAATTTCCGCTGCCTTCCATTATCTGGCTTGAGAAGATTAAATACTAGCTTTTGAAACAACTTCGGTAGACACGTCCCCAAACATGTATATGCTTAAAAAATGCCATTCTTGAACAGAATACGACTTTTCGTGGAAGATCACTACGCGATTAGAGCTAACTCTTCCTAAGTTCTTTAAATAAAGAGAGGACGCGAGAAACGACTTATGTTAGAGTAAAGGGGACGGGTTTAAGTTAAATTTGAGGAAAGAAAGGTGAAAGTAACTGGAAGGCCTATCAGTGGCCCTTGAGAGTAGACAGGAATAGGGAAAGAAAGACAGAGAAAGGATTGGAAGAGACTTGGGTACCGGGAGCGGAACGTAATGATTTAGGCATAAGGGCGTGGCAGCCTGATAAGATGGTAAGAGATTCGGAACGAAAGGAAGAGGGGAGAGAGGGAAGAAAAGAAATGAGGAAGAGAACTGAAAGAGATTGGACGAGGAAATGGTATAGTAAGAGAAGAAAGAGGAACAAGGGAGAGACTGAAAGAAGCATGGGTAGTATAGAGAGGAAGAGAGGGGAAGTGGGTGGGTTCGGATCGAGTGGGAGAGAGAGGCAGAGGGGAAACGGACGAGAGGCGAAAAAGAGGATGAAAAGGGAAAGAGAGAAGAGTTGAACAAAAGACGGAAAGGAGAGGGGAAGAGGGGAAAAGAAAGGAGGGATGATGGAATGAGTTTAAGACGAAAAGATGAAAAGGAAACATTGAAATGGAAGAAAGTGATCGAGGGAAGGGAAGAAAAAGACAGAGGGGGGAAGAGGGAGGGAGGGGTAAAAGAGAGAGAGGAGAAGAGAGGGAATGAAGGGGAGCAAGGAGTGGCCTGGCCGTTGATTGTATTACCTACCACTCACCTCTCCACGCACGGTCAATCAAACTCCCTTTCCACCACCACCACCAGGAAAATTCCATTCCCATAATCCCCTCTTCTACCTCCTCTCCACTCCGACACCATCCATCGCATCCTCTTTCAACCTAATCCCGCGATTCACTCGTCACTTGTTTACAATTCTCGGATTTTGACTTCGGATTTTAAGCGTGGTCAAATTCGAATCCGAGTGAATTTTCTTGTTTGGTCCTCCTGGTATCGTTTCGCTGCCGATTCTGATTAATGGAATATTGTGTATTTCGGTATAAATGAGCTAAAATATTCGCCAATTTTCCATTTCAAATAGCGTTGCTCAAAATGAAAATTTCATCAGGAAAGTTTTTAATGATAAATACCATATATAAAGTAAAAAAATATAACTATGTCTTTTCAACAGAATATAAACGCCTTTAAAGCTATCCATATCCTATAGCAGCGACCAAAAACGTTAGTCAGGTGGCTGATATAAATAAATAAAAAGCTATATATATTCACACACGATCTGCACGCGAAAACAGAAGCGTTTATTCCTCGGAAACTTCCAATAATGAATCCTTTTAAGAGTTAATTCGTTTATACACGTAGAGTGACTCATCACTCGCACGAGAGATGGTGACGTACACCTATCCGTTCCAGCGGAATCCACTCAAGAGTTATGAATTAAATTCTCCCCAATACGCTTTAAGCTTATTCATTTAGCAGTCGGATAATCCGATATCATGCTCAGTATGCCTTCATCGTCTGGCGATAAAAGTTAGATTTAACTCCCCCTTCTCTTGGAGTATAAGAACTATTTTGAAAGATATTGTGAAAAATACAATATTTCGTAGGCTATAAAATCGATATCAATACAAAAAGGAATGGCTCAGTCATTTAAAATTCAAGATTTTTTCGCATTGGAATTGAGAAACTGAGAATGCTCAATGTAAAAAAATTAGGGAGTCACTAATCAATCACGCTGTATTTTAACGGAAATTTGCAAAGATCCCTTGTTACGATGAGAGCTTAGCAGCGATGTGAGTTCATTAGCGTTAAGTCGTAAATTTTTATTTTTAACGAAAATATTGGTAAACAATTCTGTGATTCTGATCCAAAACTTCTGTTAACTAATTACGCTTTGAAAATACGTGATTCTCCCAAGAATGAAATCATCCACTACATACGGTAAATTTTAGTATTGTAAGAATCTTCAGCGGGTGTATCAATGTGACTTATATTTCGAGTATAAAAATAACACCACAAGTATGTATTTAATGATGTTCCTTAACTTAGAAAGTATGTGCTCCGACATGCATACAGACATATGTGAATGCGTGTTGTTCGTTATCGCATATTTTTACATTCTAGTTTGTTTTTTGCTCTTAAATTAATTCGATGCCATTACCAGCGTGAAAATAACAATTATTAGTACATGGACCTAATAGGAATTTATCAGCGTACATTAATTCAGAATAAAATGTACAGCACCGTCTTTATCTGCCAAAGTCAAATGTTTTAATGGAGTAAAAGTGATGCGTCCCTCGATCGTTTTTTTTACCAAAAAAAGAAAAATTTACTTTTTTATATTCGACAGCGCTGATAGATCAAATGCATAGAAAGTGTGAATCAATAGGCATTTGTACGGGAAACCCCATTATCAACCCATCAATTCGATATTATTCGAAATGAAAGCGTGATTTTTTCTTATATATTAGGTGAAGTCGATAATGAAAATATGTTTTTATTAAATTCCAGCTAATGGATTATTAAAAATTAATGATAAGGGCAGTGCGTAACACGTAGGGACGAGTGGGGAAAAGTGCTAACAGGAAAATCGTGAGTCTATACAATACTGCGAATGTTTAAAAACATTTCTGTTGATGTGTAATTTTTTTCAAATATCATAATAAATTTTATATATTCCAATTTAGTAAAACGTTGAAATTAATATTTTTATCGTTATAACGCCCTGGATACTGTGTTTATCGACCTTGACCTGGCCTCAAAACTTCCTTGTTACTGAACTGATATAGGAAATTTAAATGTTATGCGCATAATTCGTTGCAAAAGTTTATTCAATTTTGTTATTAAACAGCTGTAAATCATCCGAATTTTTGGTTCTTATAGGCAAAGTGTAAAAATGAAATGAGTCCATCCACGAGAAAGATTATCCCAACACCCTTAACAAAAACTGACGAAACGAAATTTTCAATAAAGCATCCATAAACAACTGCATACATATCATTTCACTCCCACGCCGTTATTACCGTAGATAGCTCGTTTGTAGTGCCAACTCGTGGGATTTCCTCCGGGTATCATAAATCCCCATTCCCCATCCGCGAATTCGTTTCAGTTTCATCTCATTCGGCTCTCCCTGATTCCTTTTATATGATCCAAGACCTGCGACCTCCTTCTCTCATTTCCTCCCTTTTATCCTTCCGCTACTTCCGTCTTTCCATGTCTCTTCCCCAACCTTCACACATTCCTCTTTTCCTACTTATTTTCCCGCTTTCATTCGTTATCTTACACTTGCTAGTCTACTTATACGATACTGTACCTTCTTTCCTCTCCCTTTTCCTTCTCTTTCTTCATCCTTCTCTCTCCTTCTCAACTCACACTACCTCTCTTTCCCTCTCCCCCAGCTCTCTCTCTCCATTTCTCTCCCTCCCTCTCCCTCCCTCTATCTCCCACCATCCTCTCTACCCCTCTCCATCTCCCTCCCACCATCCTCTCTGCCTCTCTCCATCTCCCTCCCTCCTCTCTCCTTCGTATTCTCTCCAATATCTTCAATACTACAACTGACTCTTCGCCTTATAAGAATCGAATCTTCGCCGCCGTGAAAAAAAAAGTAATTTCAAAAAAGTAGACCAGAGAGAGATAGACGTTATATCGCGCCCACCATTATTTCTCGACAGTATATGTTGCCTGGCTAAAAAATCTCGCGGAATTAGAGATGTAATAAAGCTTCCTTCTCGTATTTCTTGAATCAGGTCGTGAAACTCGTATCAATTTATGAAATAAAGCAAGAAAGGACTTATTGGTTATTGCAGTTATAAGCGTGGGGTTTTGATTTTGGAATGATGAGGTTGAAATTGGTTGACTCGAGAAACATTAAGAAACATGAGACAGATATACGAGGTCCGATATTACAAAACGCTGAATATCATTCAGGATTGTTCCAATACTCCTTACAACGTTATATCCAATTTTTTTCTAATAAAACGGTTGATTACCATAATTGCAATTCAACATCTATGCGATCTACTTGAGAGGCAATACTACTGTTTTGTAAGTTAATTTCGCTACTGATTCAAACTCCTGTTTATTTCACTGTAATATTTACACATCAGTTGTATATTACAGATCAGCTGTACAATATACATCAAATATACATTAGCTCCACATTCATGCCACAAAAAGTGTTGGAAATTGCCTCTCATCACTTAATTCCATATCCACTTAAAAAATTAATAATATGTAGATATTACAGTGAAATATGCAGGATTGCGCGACTTTAGAAACGCCTTGTATTTTTCCTTCAATTCATTTTTGGCTAAAGTAGTCACTTGTATCATTCTTGATTGAATGAACTCACTAATTAATTTCCGAAGAGTGAAAATATATTTTATAAAATATACACGCACGAGAAGAAAATTACAAATTATGTCTGTCGTTTCTAAAAGCTGTAAAAACCGTTCAATTGCTATGGAAGGCGTTTGTAGGATAGAATAAGATACAGGATCTCCTCGACGATTCTTTTTTCGATAACTAAACTTAAATTATGCACAAAAATCTGAATTTATTGTTTTTGACGATTAATACTAATTTGATTTAACGAACACAGCTTGAAAAGCCGATGTTACCGAGAAATTTTCAATATTTTACAATTTTCAGCGCCCCATTTTTTTGCTGTCATCCGGCGAAAAAACACTGACGCGCTTTCAAACTTGTTTCCTGACTATGAATTCCAATTACGTACTCATCCTGTTATTGACTGATGGCTTCGTTTCTTCGATAATCGAATTCTCTAATGGCACCGCATCGGATGAGAGGCATCCCTGAAATGAGCTCCCCGCCTTAAGACCCCCCCTTGGTTTCCCTTAAAAAAAAAACCCCTCCTTCACGCCTTCCGTCGCATTCTTCCCCTTTCCACCCTTTCTTCTCCTTCTCCCAACTTCTCCCACCACTCCCTTTACTTTCTCCCACGCCATCTCGCCCACTTCATATTTTCAAAATCTGCCCCCGCTTCTGCCTCTACTCTTGACCCCCTACGCTCCTTTTTGACCCCAAAAAGCCTTTCTTATCACGCAACGGACCCTTATCCCCCCCTCCCCCCCCCCCGACCCACGCCTCCCTCTCCCCTCCTCACTTCCTCAACCCCACCCAATTTTGCCCTCTATTTTACCAACTATTACGAAGATACTCGTTCCCTCTAACTTTCTTGGGCTTCTTTAATGAAAACCTTAGCGATAATGGAGTAGGAGGTGCTTCTTCCGTCGTCCTGACCCTACAACTCCTTCCCCCCCAAGTACTCAAACTGAAGAGGGGGGGCGAAGGAACGCGCGGGGAATGATAAAGCGGTTCCTCACGTACTCGGTACATTCCTACTCGAACAGGTGGTCACCGCGATGGGAAGATGATGAAGAGAGAAGGGGTTAAAGAAGAGGGTTCGGTTCGGGAGGGAAAATTCGCGTAGGGTGTGAACCATGGACGCAGAAAGGGCACGGGCCGTTCGTTCGTATGCGTGCGCGCGTTGCGTGGTCAGAGAGAAAGCGAGAATCGATAGTGGCGCGCGCGTCAGTCTCTTTTTTTTCGCAATGGCGGGAAGCTGCGGTGGCGCGCTCCAAAGGGTCCAGCGGTCGAGAGGGAAAATACGTTTCGACGCCACTTATCCTCCATTATATTCTTTCCGCTACATTATCGCTGCACTAAATTTTCTCTCTCCTTATTCATTTCGTCTGTCTTTTACACAGTTTTATTTGCTTGCGACTCTCATTTATAATTCAATAGAGAGATATCGAAGTCGCCTTACAGATAAAATCAACTTGGGCGGTATATATCTCCAACAGCTATAAAAAGCTTACGAAAATCAGATGCGCGCTTCGGCCGCAAAGCAGCCGTCGTCAGTGGTGTTTCAACGAAAGTAGATTCCAATAAAGAACTATCATAAAAATTATTTGAATCTACTATAGAATAATCAACACTGATGACGGCTGATTTGTAGCTAAAATGCGCTTCTGGTCTTTGTGACTTTTTTGTGGCTAATGGAGGTACTTCTTCCTTTTCTTGCCTTTCATTATACACGTCTCTCTTTTGGCTAATTCTTCCTTTTCTGTCTTCGTTTTTCCCTCTACAATGCTTGCCCCTATTTCATTCTTTCCCTTTCCTTTTGTATTCTCTTTGCCTTTCACTCACTTCTCTCTTCCTTTATCTCCCACCCTCTCCCTCTTTATCAAATTCCTTTCTCTCTCCCTTCTTTTTGTCTCTAACTCTACTTTTCCCAGTTTCTCTCTCTTTCTCTCTGACTCTCTCTAATCCACTCACTCCCAACCGAACAATATGAACTCAGGAGAGTGGATTTACGATGGCAGAAAGAGGGATCGTTGAGACCATGAACTCTGACCTCTCCTTTAAACCACCCGTTGATAACAATTTTGACCCTTCTCTCCTAGCGGCGACCGGAGCAAATGACACCATCCGCACCTTTTGCATATCTATATCAACTGATGAAAACAGTTTCGCATGTTATGTGCTTTTGCCATCCGTATATGCAATTGAAAAAAGTTTCAGATCAATTTTTAACTAGGATTGCCAAATTGTTTCTAAAAACATTGACTGTCCAAATAATTCGAATGGAAACGCTATAGGTACTTCTAATTCTGGATTACCTTCAACGTACGAAATACCCATTCTTATTAAATTAATGCTAAAGTTATGTATTTATAAAAACTTTATCTTCTGCTATATAACGATCAGCAATTAGTTCTTATACAGTGAAATCGTAAAAAAAGCCTATAAAAACACTATTTCATTTTCAGCGTGAATAATTTTATTATAAGCGCATACAATTTTCTACGCCTTCAAGTGTTTAAATCTTACTAGGGACACAAAATCGTGCACGTATATTTGCTTTTGCTTAACCGCTTGAAGTAATTTGCATGAATTTTGCCACTGAGCCATCAGTAAATGAGTAAATAAATCGATTACCCGGCCCCCTTCTCGTCACGTCCGCTTCGGTTAACCGGTGCATTAGGTTCAATAATTCCTTTAATCGCTAACTTTCGGCTCTCCTGTAAATCGTGTAAGCCCCTTCTGCCAACGGGCAAATGCGTGAGTTAATATCCTGTTGCTACGAGACTGTTGAGAAATAACGATTACTAGCGTTTGTTTAAAGAGTTATACGAATCGTAGGTTTGAAGTGCTACTTGCGAAATAGCTTCATTTCAACAACAGAGGTTAATGAATAAAGTATATTTAATATTTTCGAACAAGTTACTGCAAGTATTATAAATTCTATTTCCTCTCCCTTATCAGAATATCATAAAGTACCATCAGAGATTAAGTACTCATCTCGTTTTGGTGACATATAGCATAAATAAATTCGTGCGAAGTTGATGGCATGTTTTAAAAACTATTTTCGAGAGTTAAATCCTTAAATATATTATATATTTTGCTTTTATTCAAATTTAAGGATGAGTCAGAAGATCAATATATGTATCTGCTTACAGTATAATATACTTCCTTTTATGAAAACGTTAATAAAATCAGGCTACTTTTACGTGGACCTGTCTTGGCCCTTAAATGTATTCCAAATTGAGCAAAATAAGGGTGCCTTAAATTTGCTCCCAAAACATTTGGGTACATTTTTCCCAAAGTTCACACGAAACTCCATAACCGTTCCAACAAAATTCAACATCGCAGGTCTTTCTGTAGACAAACATCCCTTTTAATAAGCATTTTCTGTTTCTTCGTTTGAAAACTACTAATCGCGTAGGGATACCCCGCCCAAATCGAATAGTGTATCATCTTTTCATGTGCATGGCAATCGCAATATATTGAAGAGATTAATTTCGTGGTTATAGATCGTAGCGGAAGCTTGAGTATTCGACGGAAATCCGGTTCTGAGAACTGTTCGTGTTAAATTATCCCCCCCGGCTACGACCGTGTTTCGCTCAAATTAACGTAAATCGTACGTACATACGTATAAAATTTTTATAGGCACTTTACAAAGAGTACCACGATTAATTAAGTAAAAATCTGATCGACAATTTGTATCTCTTTTCGTCTTTCTATTTATATACCCGAGTTTACTCATTTTTTATGCCTTGCCAGAAATTATTTATTTGCTACACAATTAGTGAATTTTTATCATTTTCAGTAGATGCATTAAAATTTTCTGGATAGGATAAATTTTTTCAGCTATAGGCGCTGAAGTTTGGGCATTCTGAGGAGACTCGTTTTTGGAAAACTAATCTAAAGATATGAAACTTATAGTTTGATGCAAGGTTTGACCCCCACATTTTCAGATAGGGGATGGGGAGGAAATTTTTTTTAAAGGATTTAAGGCAATTATCTCATAATTCTTTAGATAATTTATAGAAGAAATGCTAATACCCTATCCTTAGAGATAATAATTTCAGTTAGCGAGATTTATTGAAGCAACATATTTGTTTCGAAATGTCGCATTGTGAAAGTTCGGCTTACACTAGTTTTCGCGACTGTGGGAACAATTAACGTGAATTTTAACACGTTTTTATTGATAAGCCAGCTGGAAAATTCTAATTTTTTCTTGGTTTAATATTCAAACTTTTCAAAATCGTTACACAGAGGCTTTTCTCGGTGAGTGAATTTGTATCTTAATAACTAAGCAGCACATAAGAAATCATATATATTTTTGTGGAATAAAAAAGTTAAGAAATAAAATCATAAACATATTTTTAATTTTATCATTTATCGGTTCACTTTCGTAATTTGTTGTTTAAGCGTTTGGAGAGTTATTTAACTTCGAAGTATCATTCGTACATTTCCCTTCCTGAAACCAATGACTCTGAAAATGATTTAAGTTGCAGAAATAGGGGAGAAAGCTCAGAACAAATAAGACGATCCCGAATGGTTTACGTTTCTTTGGCAACGCCCCCACATAGCAGTCGCTTAAATTCTTTACTTTTAATCATATTCACATTAAATATTAAATTCCCAATTTCTCTAAATTGAAATATTGTAAAATCGATTTATTTTTTTTTAATCGACAGATAATACGATGAAAAGAACGTTCGTTGTCTCATTTCACATTTTGGTATTAAAATCACAAAAGTCCATATTATAGCGCGTTTTTCTCTTTTCGATGGATATTACGCGAAACAGAAATTTACTCTCTCCAGTTCCCTGAATGTAATACCTTTTTAATCATTACGAACATTCCGATCCAAAAGCTTTTCGAAAGAACGCGGACATAAAAACTACGTGCTCGTTCGTGAATAACAAAAGGGAGCATTCATTCCATCCTTTGTCACTGAGAATCCAATATCGAACCTATTTACCAATGACGATTAATCGCTCGACTACTCGGTACAAATTGTAACGCAGGAGCGTGATTTTTTTTTTTTAGCCGAATGGGATTGAAACGATCCCGAGAGAATCGACACAGAGACACAATGCTCGCATAAGCTACTTAATGAACTTTTTCTAAACCCTTTAAAATCCTTTCTGATGTCCACTCTGAAATGCTTCCCAACCGAGATAGAGAGGGAGAGAGAGAGATGAAAAGACAAGAGGAAGAGTGAGAAGATGACAGAGAGGAGAAATAGTGATGACGGAGGGGAAACAAAGGAACTGAGTAAATTGTGAGAGAAAAAGGACTGTAAAAGACAAAAGAGTTGAATGGACAGGGGATACGAGTAGACGGTGGATTAGAAAAGCACAAAGGCAAAAAGAAAGTCAAATAGGAGGAACGATATTAACAAAGCAACACCTGAGAGAAAAAGTAATGAAGAAACTGCGAAAGAGAGAAAGCGAAACGACAGGACGACGAAAAAAAACAAGGTGTGAAAAAAGGAGCCTGATGGAAGTACAGATAGCATAGAAGTTCAAAATAACGATCAATACAATTGTATGACAGAGTATTATATCGAATAGTTACTTAATTAATAAGTTTAAACTTTCTATCTAAAGCAATTTGCTCGGAAACAATTTGAAATTTTTGAAGGCAACCCCTGCCCCCACCGGCATTTTTTAAACATTTCTTCAGCAGTGCTACATGTGGCATTAAAGGTCACACAAATAGTGAAAATTTTAACTTTATACCCATAACCATTTCCTCGTAATCTTAATTTGAGCACTTTAAATGCGCCCCCTACAACCCACCGATTTCTCCTAGAATATCCTTTGGCAGCGTGATAAAAAGGCGTCATAGATCACACACACCCTGAAAAATTCACCCTTCTATCTCTTACCGCTTACTCTCTATTTTAATTTAACGGATTACACATGCGGACAGACAGAACGAAAACGTGAACATCATGAAATAAAAAGGTATAAAAATGCAAAAAGCGACGGTAGGAAGAGAAATAAAGGCGAAAAAGAGCAAGGAGGAAAGGTAGACGAAAGAGAGGAGAGAGGTGTGGGAGCGAGGATCAACTCACTCTCTTCTTCCGCTACAAGGTAAAAATCCTCAACCCCCCTCCCCTCCCCCCCTCTCCCCCCTCCCCACTTCGCCACCCCCTTCGCCCTCCAGCTCGACTCCTTTCGGCACCACATCAAACCAACGCAACGCCCACCACCTCCAGGACCTCCCGCCGGGGTCGCCCTAACCCGCAGAACTCCCCGCATCATATCTCGCCGCGCACATTCCTCCGCCTCTCCCTCCCCCCTTCCCTCTCCCCTCTCCCCCTCCAAAAACGCTCCTCGCTTTTTCGTCCGCAACCCACACCCACCTGACTTCCCTTTGTTCGTCGCCGTTCGCTCTTTGATCCGATATAGCGGATCTGTGAACAGCTCCCCAATGCAATCATAAACCTTGATGACACTAATAATTTTAGGGGTGGGATTAATATCCCCTTTTAATCTTGTCTACGGAACGAATGAGATTTTTTTAAATTGAAGAGTGAATTAGAGTGCTGAACTTAAAGTATATTTAGTTTTCACGGTCCAAGCGTAGCATTTTATTTTCCTTAATGACATTTATCGTTAATCAGGAAATAAGTGTGTGAAATTTGGCTTGTTAGTTGACCTTTTAACTTCTTTTTTAAATGAAATTTTAAGTTTAATTAATTTCACCCATGTAACTCGAGCGTCAAAAATGCGAATTTCCGATATTTTTGGGAAATTTCCCAGCAGTAATATGTCTACTATTAGTTTTTTTTTAAATTTCCGCTGTAGTTCTCGCTTATCAGGTGCTATAGTAGCTTCCCATTGTGTCTTTCATTAAAACTATTAACATTTTCTTAATTTTTCAATTTATTTTCCTATAAAGTAATTGATGATCTAAGTAATTTCCGTAGCCTTAAATAAATTGATTAAACCTTATCTTTACATTCTCAATAGCAATTCACCGATAATTTATTCTAAAAAGGCCCACTAATAGTATTGTGCGCTTTAATGTATACAATCGACCTTAAAGAGACACTCCCTAACGGCAATTATGGTCTGTACCAAACTTAATGATCGCTGGGAGGCGGGGTTAAAATGTGTGGAAAGGGAACCTTGTTGCCGAATCAGTCCACAAACGTGGACCAATTATAGTGCTTCGCAAGTTGGCAGAGACGCTGGATGGATAAGACTCTTTGTAGGAGTGGGGTCAGACAGGCGAACATCAGTAAACGAAATTATAAAAATGTTGAAAACTTTAATATTTAAAGCTACATAAAATGAAATTACGAGTATTTACGTTTGGTAATATTATCGTAGTAACTACGAATATATTACTTCCTCCTTTGTCTTTCATAAGTAGATATAAAACATTTTCCACGTTATAGGGTACCTATTTTATATGATTGTCATTTAAACAATATAGAATATTCTCTGCTTATATGACAAATAAGAGAAAAGGATGTTATATTTTACATTTTTGAGAATACGTAGAAAAAAAGTTAGCAGGAAGATGAGACTATTTGGTATGCGAATGGCAAATGTCGGAGCAGGTAGTATAATAAACACAAGGAGGGAAGGACGAGGGAAAAGAATGGTGTGGGATTTCTAAGGGACCACATGTATAACCACAACATATGTTCCGTTCTCACAGTTATTTGCTTCTGCTTTCAAGCAGCTGTTAAGTATATAACGGTAGAACTGCGTAGAACCATCTCGTAACATTTCAGCCAGATGAAAATACTGCCATATTTTCCGTATCCTATCTCGTATTGCCGAAAATACAGAAATTTTAGCCATAGGTTGTAAAGACGCAGCATTCTAAAAGTTTAGGTCTTATTGAACTATTAATTTAAAAAACCAAGTAGTACAATATGCATCATGAAAGGGAAGAGGGTGCGGAGTAGGAATAAATACACAATATTTAATTTCATCTATTTATTTTTATTATTAACAATCAACTCTATATAATTGCAAATAGTTAATAGATCACATCAAGAAGAGCAAAATATTCTTAAAGGTAACAGTTGGATTACGGAAGAATTACATTTCGAGTACTTTCTTACTTCTATTGTTACTAATATTTTAAATATAACAAATGCATTACACGGATTAAAGCAAACACATAAGTTAATAATTATCATATTATTAGGAAATCATGATTGGATAAAAGAATAAAAATAACGCTTCTCATTGAGTAGGTACTTTTACTTATTCCAAAGACAATAAACCATTACATATTATATACACTGTGATTCAGAGTAAACGTTTGCATGAATATGGGAATATTAAAGAAATTCAAAGTAGTAAAATTACTTAATATATTTAAAACTGCACACAAATTGAACATTTTTACAGGGAAAAACCAGTAAGGCAAAAACCCCATTTGCAGAAAAACGGCCACAAGAAGAGACGTGAAAAAACTGCGAAACCTACTGAGGTAAACTAAGATATAGAGAGCTGTAAAAGAAGCAATGATTAGAAAACAACAATAAACACGATTAAATTGTGCACATAAATAGTAAGATCAACACTAGAATAAAATAACCGTTTTTGTCAGCATATTATTATTACTGAATTTCATAAAAAGAAGTAAGTAATATAACTTCCTGAAAACCAAAACTTTATTATGAACAAACTGGGTTAAAACATTTACTGTCGTCATTACATTAGGATGAAAAGTATTTCAAATCCCAGATCATTCAAAATAAATTATTGGCTTCTCAAAAGTTATGAAATTATCTCTTTTTCAAATATTCTATTATTAAATTTATCCTGAGAAAACATATGACATTAGATTAATCATAGCCACATCAATGTCACTATTGAAATATAATGATAGGTACAGAGACAGAGTGAATTAAAAATAGAGTAGCTACATATAAAATTTAGGTTATTTGTAAATAGATGAAGTAAAAATAAGAGAAGCAATTTTAGGATATAAAATAAACAGAAATGGAATTATATACTAAGCATGAACAGTAAGTAATAAAGTGGAAATGTATAATAATGAGAAAAGTTAAGACAAAAATACTTTTGAAATAATCACTTATCTTCACCTGCCTTCAAGTTATTTAAATCCGTCATTATCATGTACACACAGGCGCTGACACTGACACTATACAAATAGATTGCAATTTAAACTTTAATAAGCTAAGTCCTTATAAAGAAGAAGAAGCACTTACATGCTTTGAGCATGAAATATAAAAACTATAGCACTAAAAAGGGAAAAGCACTGTGGGATAGAGGGAGAAACACATTCACACTTCAGGGATTTCAAGTAGACACTGACCCTATACAAATAAATTACAATTTACACTTTAATTAGGATAATAGGGAGAACCACATTTGGTAGAAAAGGCACTGAATAAGTTAACCATTATAAAGAATATCCAAAGCTGAAGCACACACGATTTGAGCGTGAAATGGCAAGACTATAGCACTAAAAATGGGAGTAAAAGCACTGTGGGATAGATGGATGAACACACACTACAGGGATTTTAAGTAAGCACTGACACATGAAAATAGATTGATGCACATTTGAAGTGTAGGGATTACAGCAAGCCATGGAAGAATTTAAAACTGCACCTAAGAGATAACTAAGGAATGTAACAGAATCATATACTTTTCTTGCAGAAAAGAATGAAAATTTTTTAAAAAATGAAAGGCTTTTCACCATATAAAATTAATTGATGAAGGTTTTAGTTATATCATTACAGATTATTTTTATTATTAGCATTGCCTTAACTTATAACTTATGAATTAATACTTATAATCAAACTTAAGTATGAACATTGGTTGGAATTAACTGGTTCTGCAAAAAAGAGAGGAATAGCATAATGAATTTCAAAACACTCATTCAATAGTGTGGTAATGTAATACTCCAATATACTTATCTTGTGGAAATTAATTAGCAGCTGGAAATTTGGGCAAAGGCACCATGGAGGAACTGATCAACTTGGCATAGACTGAAAATTTAACTTGTTAATAAATAGTCAAGAGGAAATTATACCTCATCATTCACCTCACCTTCTTACCTAGTAAAACATTAAGATATTTAAATCAGGAGACAAATTGTTGACTGATTGACAGTGTTCAATTGAAGCTGTTCAAAAAAAGAGATATATTTGTATGAGTAAATGGCAAAACAATACAGCATATTAGTAATTATCTAATTTTACACTTAATTTTTTAAACAAAGAGTAATTATTCAATCAATACCTACCTTCCTTAGTATTTAAACAGAATGAAACAAATATAAATAATTTCTATAATTTTTATAGTTACCTTCTACAAAGGTGAAACTCCTAATTCTTCCAGTCCAACGTTATCTTCGCTAATATTGACATCACTGCTAGTATTCGAATCCGAACTTGAGGTCAATGCTATTATAATTTCTTGAATTCCCTCTTCCAGTATTCCTTCTTTAATCCAAGCCTCCTCGATAACTTTGTGTTTTCTACTACGGTTTTCCTGAGGATACTTCTCGTTGGTTATTCTTCTGACTAGCCGTTCCCAAGTTAAGGGCAACAGCTGATCTTTTTACAACCTTCGAAATAGCAAGTAATGATCCACCATTACTTTTCTTCCTCTCGAAGTAATTTCGTACACTTAAAACTAAATTCCGCGCGGAACTCTAAAGAACACGTCTCACAGATTTTCGCTCAGACATCTTTCACACAATACTCACCCTCCGCAAGCAAAAGACGCTACGCATCTGCTGTGTGAGAGAGAGAGAGAGCGCGGTAAAATCCCTGAGTAGGAAACAAACAGACGGCAACGCCGGATGCCTCTGATTTGTTGACGAAGGGAACGCCCTAATTTTTGGAGGCCTGGCCAGCGATCATTAAGTTTGGTACGTAGTATAGTTTCAAACATTTTCTCTGCAGGGAATAGATTACCCGATGTATCTGACATATTGTAATATTTAAGCTGAGAAGAACTAAACGCATGGGTACACCAAGATTTTGCGCATTTTTTCTCATTCCTCTCAATTTGGAGGGGAAAATGACTCCAAAAGGTGCATAAAACCCAAGGACACTGCACCAACGGCGCCCATGCTCGGAAAAATTCCCTCAAAAATGGTTTCAGGCGCATTGTTCGTTCCAGTTCCATTAAGAGGAGATCCAGCAGTTGACGGCAGGAGGAACGTGGAAAAGGAATATTTTTTCCCCTGGGATTATGTAATACAATTATCCGCCTTTCCCTTTCTCTCTCTCTCCAACTTTCACTCTCTCCAATTTCTCTGGACCTCTCTCTCTCTCTCTCTCTCTCCGTTACTAACCCTGATTTGAAGGGCGTAACCGTCAGAGCATCGAGGCGACGGGATGAAAAATAATATAAAAAAATTGAAATAATAATTCCAGAGAGAAAACGGGTAAAGTCCGGGGCGAGCCACAATTTCGCATTCGTCTAAAAAAAACACGCATGCGCGAGCATTCCTGAAACCCTCTCTCGCACTCACGCACGCGTTTTCGCTATCACACGCAGGAGAGCTCGCGTTTTTTTTTTCCCCGGCCCTTTTTTCCGTGTACACGTACGCGGTGAGGACGTCCCCATCGGATTTCGACTCCGCTCGTCAACCAACGCTTGAGGAGCGAAGTTCGCGACGAATCCCAGCAAAAATGGCATCCCTTTCATGCATGTTTGAGCAGCGGTCGTGTTTTAACCTCGAGAAATTCGATGAAAAAAAACTTCCTGTTCCATTATACCTTCGAAGCAGCGTGGCATCGCTTGTTTTCGCCTCTTTGGGTGCAATATTGTTGGACGGCGAGCGCAGGAAAATTCGACGGGAGAGGAAGGGAAGTTTAAAAAAATCGACGCTTCAAACCATTAAAGAGATAGAGGCAAACATTTCGTCCGCTTTTTGTTTCGAAAAAAGTATCGATTTAAATTTCATAACTAAATCGACGGTGAAAAACTTCTAGCGCCAAAAATAATGATATATTACTAGTACTGTTCGATTAAATGTCTGTGAAATATCCGCTCCCATGTATTTTCGATTCGATTTTTCGATAAATTTTATTTCTCAATAACGGTGCGCAGTATTCGTATAACATTGCATTGACGTTTTACATCGGCGTTAAGATTAAAAAGTTAATGGCGTTTAAGATATTCGAACGAGAAAGGGGAAAAAAAAACATTACAGATCGTGGAATCTGAAAAGTACAGCACTCGGAATCACTTTTCTCTGACATCCGCTCGTTTCTCTACCTTAGACAATATCTGGATAAACAACTGCAATTGACGCTCGTCAAAAACGCTATATTACGCTTGGTAAGTTCTAACAGTTGAATTGAAGGTAGAGAGCTGCAAGATAATACAAGGAATGTTTACTTAAACCTCGATATTTTGTCTAAACCACCTGTAAATGTTCACATTTAAAATGTGGCGTTATTTAAAAATCAAACCTGCCTTGGCTTATTTTTTTCTGAAATGAATTTCCTAAAACATTTTTCTCGATGAAATTGTGCTGGTGCTGTGCTGGTGTAGGCAACTCAAAATCACGCACGTTTTCCCTCGTTCCAATTTTGTCTCCACCTGCATTAAAAATTCTATACAATAAACATTTTAATTTGTACGTAATTGTTCAAAATCCTTCAAAATTTATCTTTTGTTTCGTTTAAGTGTCGCCAAATTTGCGAGGATCGGGGATTTAACCATATCTTTATATCGTTGCCCGAAAATCAAGTTCAACTAAGTAGATGTAAATGTATCTTTCCACAGAAATTTCACCTATTTATTCGCATGGATAAGCTTTGCGTACGACACAATTATAGTCGCCTATTTCAGTGGAATAAGAAGTGGATAGCAAACAGTTACGTAATGCCGAGCGCAGTTTTACTGTAAAATTACTTGGCTCGATTCAACTTCCGCCCTAATTACTTCTTTGGCAATTACGGCGTTTAACTACTAAACCCCTGCTGAGCAACGGAAGACCGAGAGTCATTCGCGCGCCGTACATTAAAACTTTCCAGCCACTGCATCTTATCATCTTTAATGCACCATTCGGTTTTCAATCCAAATGCCTCTATTTCGGTTAAAAGCCTTCAAAATCACGCAAAATAAAGCAAATACTTCGTCATATCCATTTTATGAGCAACTGTCGGCATTGTGATTTAATTTTTATCTCTCGGTTTCCGCCTCTCCTCTTGTTAATAATATTCTCCACTTTATCTGTGTTATTTTAAAAAATATTTTCGGCTGGTTCCCTTACAAACGCGTATCACCCTTCGATGATGATGATTGCTTTTTTTGTAGAGCTTCACGAACATGATGCCAAAATTAATTGCTTCGCATTCGTGGAATGACGTCTTTCGCATCTCCGTTCGGTTTTTTTTATGGCCGCACGAAATTTTAGCACCTAAAGAGAATTTTTGAGTCAGTTTTCGTGGAAAAATTTTTAATTCGATGTCACGCTGCACAGCACTTAAATAAAGCATCATAAAACATATATACAAGACAGCGTCACTTTGTCCCTTTGTCATGTAATGCTTTTTGAAGCTTAATATCTCGTAAACGACTTAACCGAATTTGATGAAATTTTCAGGATAGCATTAGGATATAATAACAAAACGTTTTAATGTATCGAACTCGAGATTAAAGTACCAGGTTCGACTCCAGGGGATAATTTTTATTTCCAATAAGTTAACACGTAAAATCGGCCTTACGACGTGGAGGCTTTCATTCTTTTTTAGATTAAAATTAGAAATATTTGGCCTACAGTCTTCGGATATTAACCATTTTTAAGAAAACATTATAAAGTTTCTTATTCTGTTCATCTTTTTCTGCCTACAGTTCGAAATTTCTCGATGTAAACGTTAAATTCACACATTTTGAGTAAATCTTGACATTTTAATGGGATGTTGCCTTGCCTACCAATTCCATTGTTAGACCTTTATGTCATATTGTTAATTCAATCCTTATGGGTATAAACGTGCTTTTAATACCAGAGAGAGGGGGGAAGAGAGAGGTAGAGGGTGGAGAGAGGGGGGAGGAGGAGAGAGGGCGTGAGAGGGAGGGAGGGAAAGAGGCAATTATTTTAAGTTTAACTAAAGATAGCCCGTCAACAACAGAATATTCGCCAGAAATGTTGTATATGACAAAATATTTCATACTAGCTGAAACGCCCGGCTTCGCTCGGGAAAGAGTGGCAAACTTTTTTTATTGTTCGGGGGAAACGTTCCCCATTCCTTAATTACGCAAGCGATGCTTACATTAACATTTACTATTTTATGTATTGTATTGTACGCATTAACATCTTACTTAATATTCACATGGATTGATGAACCGAAGCCTTTAAAGCGACAATAAAATTATGTGGATTATGTCAATACTATTAGCCAAAACGTAAACAATAAACAACATCTTGGTTACCAAACAAATGTAAGTAGATGTATCGATTTATGTTGTGATAAATCTTTCAATGTTAATGGTAAAATATAACAATGTTCTAATAGTCTTTAAAAATCATTTGACTCACTTTAAAAGTATTCATAGACTATATTTAGGCATATCTTGGCGTTAGCTATTCTTCCTCTACGGCGTGCACGGAGTGGATTTTCCTTGCATTAATCTTTACGTGTATATCTCCCTTTGAAGAGGACAACAATTAAGAAATTTAGCTTTGTTGCCGCCTGGAAAATGGACATCTAAACCGATAAATTTTGCGCTTAAAGGAAAATTTCGAGCGATTTAACATGTAATACCACGAAACATGAACAGAATTGAAATATTGTCTTTCGTGCGTAAAATAATCCATTTCCCGTGATCGTAAGTTAATATTTAGGTACTAGTGAATGTGTGCTTTCATTCTGCAAGCATTTTCCCTCACCTTAAAGTAAAAATAAAAGCCAAAAAATAATTTAAATGCATAAGTTTGCATCTCTGCTCCGAATTACGTGTTTTTCTGATTTGAAAATATTAGGGTAAAAACAACCCCTAAAATTTATAATTATAAAACATTTATAGGTTTTTAGGATTTGTTACGGATACCTCACATTTATGCAAAATTTCATGAATGTAACACTTCTAGAAGTGCATTTATATGAATTTCATTGTTTAAATTTTATGAATTTTTAACAGCCACAACAATAAATATTTCTAACATTTTCAATGTTATTTACCATCGGAACATTATTTCCTAACACTGTGAAAATTTTCAGCTTCCTGGATCTTCAGAAAGTATGTAAACATTAGTCAATTTGTTAAACATTTGAGAATTTATTACGGCCGAACGAATAAAAATTTTCAAATTTCTATATTCCCGTTTTCATTATTTGGCGAATTCTACAGGTAGAAAAAATTTCAGCGTGATAGCGCATTTAGAAATACCTAAACCATGAAATGTTAGTACAATTGTTTATAATTTTTAGCGGCAAAAATAATGCACATTGTTGCAATTTTGCAATTTTTCCTCCGATAATTTTTTTTATTCACCTCGATATTAAATTCCAGCTCTCCAACTATAATAGTTTGGCCCAGACATTAGTATCCTCCTATATCCTATATATATCCTATATCGTATATCCTCCTCTGTAAGAAGAGTGCTTATAGAATGATATATATGTATGTATGTATAAAATATTTACTGCCACCTATTGTGCCGAAATTACTTTTCTCCGATACGACTGAACACGCCCATGCTCGCGAAAATTAAAATAATTAAATTCGTCGAAAAATATCCGCCACCAGAGTCGTGAATAATGGAATGACGGGCGCATTTTTTCGCGATGCAAAACGGTGAAATATTAATTCGAAACCCTCCGTTTCCCCCGACCTCAGTCATTCCAAAAAATGGAGAATTTCTAGAAAGGCATGAGATTGCGAGGGAGTGTATTTATCGCCGAATGACATCCCAATTTTGAATGTCTCCTGAAATATTTATTAACAACGTTGGATGCCTTTGTCCCGATAACTGAAAACGGTGTCAACAATTGTCTCGGCTTTTTACGACGGCTTTATATCGACAAAAATCCAACAACATTTGGTGTAGTTATCATAGCACATTCGGGAAATCGATATCGAATAGACCTATATCGCCAATCGGGTCAGAATCGTTAATTCGTCCGAGAAACACCTTATGATCCGATATACAATAAAAACTTCGAAATGTTGAGAGCCAATTTCTACCAATCAAGGAAATATAATTTTTAACGGTTTCCCTAAGAATTAATGTTTTTGGCTAAAATTTTTTAGAAACATCATTTTCAACAAACACAGTCGGACCTCGAAAATTCCTAACTCGAGAGACGAGGAAAAAAGTTCCAGTTATCGAAACTTTGTTAGTTATAGAACTTCGTTTTTCCATATATAAAAACGAATGTGAAAATATCTACTTCGAATAATCGGAAATTTCAGAGACATTCGAGATATCGAAGTTCGAATATACACGTATTGGAAAGTTTAATACTATCTTTAAAAAATAGTAATACCAAGGATTTAGATGGAATAAATAATTTTCTGTTAAAAAAATGTTCTACCGGCTTAAGTTCAGCTATTTCCTATTTTATAAACCAATCCTTACGTTATGGGGGCTGTTCCCTCAAAATTCAAATTGCTAGAGTCCTCCCGTTATTTAAAGGTGGAAACAACTGTTTGGTCAATGATTATCGTCCTATATCTATACTCCTTCCTATTGCTATACTTTTAGAGAAAATAGTTAAGCGAAGAATTGCTGATTTCCTTAATAGTCAGGCTTTTTTCAATGAATGTCAATATGGGTTCAGAGAAAATTCAAATACTGATTGTGAGTCGGCTGTGTTTGATATTGTTGTTAAAATTCAAGATGCTATTGATTCAGGTAATCTTTGCTAAGGTTTATTTATTGATTTAAAAAAGCATTTGATACCCTAGACCAGTGGTCTTCAAGGTGGGCGATAGCGCCCACCAGTGGGCGTTTTTGGATTTTTGGTGGGCGTTAAAGAACTCACCAAATGCTATTCTAATTTTTACACTGAAAAATAAAATTCTATAAAAAAGCACACATATTCTGTACAACTATTACAGTTGGTTTGTCGTTAACTATAGTATCATATCATACTATACTAGCGAAAAATATCCATGCTGCGGTAAAATCGAAAGGCCCTTGAGGGTGGTCGGAGTCTCTCGCAGAAGCAGCGAAGCGTTTAAGTTTAATTTTATCAAATATATAAAATCATAAATTTTTAGACACTGTTATTACCACTGAGACCGAATTCGGTAATCTCATCTAACGACAATTTCACTAGTATTAGGGTTACCATACCTCCGTAAATCGCTTTGCTACTGGGGGCGCAAAATTATTCTTTGCCCCGGGCGCCAGAAACCCTCACTACGCCACTGGGTGGGCGGTGAACTTATTTCAAAGGACAACATATGGTAAAAGTGGGCGGTGACTCAAAAAAGGTTGAAGACCACTGCCCTAGACGATGAATTGCTGTTACTTAAGCTAGAAAGCGCTGGAATTAGAGTTGCTTTGAACTGGTTTTCAAGCTACTTAAAGTATCAGCTTCAGTATGTTATTTGTAATGATGTTAAAAGTTCATATCTCCCTATTTCAAACGGTGTTCCGCAGGGTTCTGTATTGGGGCCTTTATTATTTCTTGTATATGTAAATGATATTGGAAAGACATGTCTTAAAGGTAAATTGTCTCTTTATGCGGATGATACAAATATTTTCTATTTCTCACGTACTGAGTCTGAGCTTTTTAACGATATGCAGCACGACATATCAATTTTACAAGATCGGTTTAAGAATAACAAATTAACTGTTAATATAGAAAAAACTAGCTATATTTTATTTCATAAATAATCTTATACACCTACCCTTGTAAATTATCTGACATTTAATGGTAAAACTATTAATATGGTCATTTGTGTAAAATATCTTGACCTTCATTTAGACTCCACGTTGTCTTGGGTGTCTCATGTTGAAAAAATAAGTGATAAAATTGTTCCTGTAATTGGTATTTTAAGCAGATTGAAGTACAGTGTACCCAAATATTTGTTAAAATCTATCTACTTTGCTTTAATTGACTGTCACCTCAGGTATAGTATGCTTAACATATGGGGATGGTGCAGTAATTACATTCTGCACAGGCTAGTAATTTTGCAGAACAGAGCTATAAAAACTGTGTTTAACTTAGATTACTTTACTCCCACCAACGTAATTTATCCATCAAGCCATATTCTTCCTGTTAAATCTTATATAATCTTATTGTCAGTAATTCACATACATAAATTTAAAAATAATATGATACACTCAAATTCGATTGCTTCGCTTAATTGTCAACTTAATGCCTATTCAACAAGAAGTAACAATAAAATTTATTTATCTAATGTTAATTCTGCAAAATATGGCAGACTCTCAATTTGGTTTCAGTCTGTTAAGGCCTATAATAATCTTCCTAGTGCTCTGAGGAATGTGAGATCCCTACATGTGTTTAAGAAGAAAGCAAAAATCTATATCTGGAACAATATTGTTTTTTAATGTTTTATGACTAATATATTTGTGTTTTACTTTTCCATTTATTTCTGTTCCTTTAATGGGCATTGTAATTTGAAATGTTATGTGACCTTATTTTATGTATTTTTGATTACTGTTCCTTTTATGAGCTTTTAGCTCTCTGGAATCTTAAATAAATTTTTTAAAAAGCGATAGGAGATCATTTGTTAAATAACTACAAATATCCTCTGAAATTTTTGTTCTTATTAGAAACAGACGACGCAAGTCGCGTTTTTTTGCGGAAAATAAGGAAATTTTCCCCTACCTCCTTCACAAATAAGAAGCAAATTGGGCCAATAATAAGATGGCGCGCTTTGATGACGCATACCTATCAAACGCTTCTTATTACACTGACACGGGATAGTCAGTCGTCGGAGCAACGTGCTGTAAACCTTATGAAACAAACAGCAACAGAGTGCGCTATGACGTAAAAGGGAGGCCTTGATTTAAGCTCTGTTTCCATGGCAATGGCACTGAGTTGTCCGTTTGTATCTTGTTTGGATCTTAAGTGCGTAGAAGCGACTACTTGTTCCAGAGGAGTAAGACAGCTTTTTGTTCTCGTATTTGTAAAAGTTCTCATTCTTTCTCAAGGTAACTATTAAATAAAATCACATGTAGCAATGGAAGTACGTATAATTCAATGACTATATGTTCGATATTAATTTAACCGAACGGAATTTTTTTTATTCATGCAATATACGGGCACTGTATGCATCTACCACTGAACATTGAGGTATTAAATTATAATCAAACGCTACCGTCTTTGTTTGACTTACGATTCATAACCGAACAGAACCCTTAAGAACTTTTAATGCCCCATGACTTAGCAATTATTAAGTATGACTCGTCATCTACCTAAATTACCACAGCCACTAAATCTAAGACATTCGGAAGAATCTGGCAATAAACTAATTAGGAAAAGTTCATATTGTAATGTTTAACAACTTTAAAATATCCTCATCATGAAGAGTTTTCCAAAATGTTTATTCCGCTTAAAATGTTATAAAATTTTAAAGTGTACGACCGAAAAAATTGATGGTGCGGTTTCTTTCCTTTCAAGCCAATAACTCAGTTAAGTTCCATAACGATAAAATGATTGAATAAACGATAGAGCATTCCGTCTAGACAGCAACACTTCTCTGCGGTAACTCATATGTTATTGCTTCCAATTAATTTCAATTGTCGTCTATTGCTTTGTATTACTTGAATGTCTTTATGGCTCACTCAACCATTTCACGATGAAATGAATTACCCACGTCGTTTATTTGAAGAAAATCATTAAGCTGAGCTCCATAAAGTATTTTTGACCTTACTTTTAATTAAGTCTTTCTAACGTAATATTAAGGCTATAAAATTTATCCATTAGGCATTTAAATTATCTTAATAGGCGTCGTGACGAACAAGAGAAGACATTTAATCAAATCTGACCACCCTGACGAATAATAAAGCTCCAAAACCTTTTTGTGTGAGAAGTAAAAATTTTATCGTTTTATTTACGCCTCACGGATTGACTAGGGAATGCTTTCAGAAAGTTTTTTTTTTTTGATAGTTGCAAGTTGAAAGCGACCTCGTAACGGCGAGAGCACAACGCCTCTTCCGATACCCGAGGGGAGCGATCCCTCGGAGTATTGGAGTTACGCCAGAGACGACACCACTCATTCACGGATTATTTCGAGCTAATCAAGCGGAAAATATCAAAAATGGGACAATAACTTCACTCGTATTCAAATCCTTCACCTCGGTATGATTCGTTCAGCGACGCCGTAGAATAGCTCGTTCTAACAGCTAGAGAAGCGGAACCAGACCTTTCCAAAACAGACCATTGTTCTCGACAACTCTGTCGCAAAACCCAAGAAGGAAATGAGCGAACGCCGAGTCAGTCTCTTCCGGAATCTTCCATTAAAAGGCAGTAAGGTAGCGAGTTCGAAGTTAACACGATCCTTAAACGGGCCATGACCCGTAACTCAACCGGTGATCATTTAGCAGTTCTTTTATTTCTCCTCGAAGGAGAGCGCGCAGGGATCATACGGGATTAAGCGAGCGTATGGAAGGGTAAAGGAGCGAGAAAGATGCCATTCGAAAGCAGAGAAGAGTGGGATCGCGGAATCGTTCAACTTCGCTAGAGATTAAGAGAGAGAGGAAGACTGACAGACATTGGATCCTAGCGGAAGTAATGGCAACTGCCAAATTCTTCGACACTTTCACAATGTTCTGAGATACTACTCTTCAGTTTTTGGACTATTTTTTAATTTATACTTTCATCATAAATGAAAAATTTATTTAACATAACATGATAAACTTTAATTGGAAATATTTAATTTGGTTCGCTGCCGTGTTTTGTATCAGTAAGCACTTGATAAATCTGTTAATCATCCTCAAAATCACTCTAATGCCTCCCTCGCTTGCTTATCGCGTAACATAGATAACCAATGCATAAAAGCTCCTTAAAATTTGCTGCTTTTTTTAGGAATCGTTACAGTAATTCGAACGTTATAATGAAAGCAATTTAAGAAAGAATCATCCAAGGTAGGGAAAAAATGTTTTTCTAAGGACATTAATCACTTAGTGACAGTTGAATCTCTTGTCCTTTACGCTATGCAACCCAATCAGCAGCGAATCAAGAGGAGAAAAATCTGAAATCGTAACGCAATAAATTACCCAAGATTCTACCGATAATTTTGCTTGTCTGGAGCTTCTTTTCGATACTCAAATGGTCACGTCAAGACGGGAACTTTTTAGAAAATTCTAGCTAATTGTAAGACTAAAAAGATGGTCATGGATGTCGAAGTTTGAGGTGCTTTTAAATGCAGATCCGTTATTTATGGTTTGAGTGTCGTAAAAAATGGAGCGCCAGCGAAACCTCCTAAACATAATCCTCTCACTACATCGATAAACAAAGAGAAGTTTTCAATCCACTGGGATTTAATTACCACCTATGATGCACCATAAATTTCAAAGCAATCGTTTTGCGAATTTTTTACAAATTGACAATTTTGAATGCAACGATAACTCTAATTAGTTTTCGCAACAGGTTTTATTTTATTCTAATGAATTGTTTGCAAACAAGGAAAAGGCGAAATTTCCCTGTTTGCGACGTCCAATTTTCAAAAATGGTTCAGCAAGTGTAATAAAAATAATAAATCGGGCGACCATATTTAACCAAGGGCCAAATTTCATTATAAGATTATCAATACACTACAAGATCCTACTTTTAACTAGAAAAGATAATTATTTATTCATTTTCAATTGATGTGGAGACATTACAAATGCTTAAAAGTATCGTGATTTTAAAAAGTAGTAAATCCATTTTAATAGTGAGATTCGTCAGCGCACTGCTGGTGTAGTGGTATCATGCAAGATTCCCATTCTTGCGACCCGGGTTCGATTCCCGGGCAGTGCATGACTTTTTTCGTTCAATTTTTTCACTGTTTCTTCAAAAAGAATCTACATCTACATCACAAACTTTGTATGAATTTCTTGATTGTTAATTTTAATATGGCTGATGTAATATTAAAGGCTAGTCTTACAAATAACTGCATCTTTATGTTTATTCACATCTTCAAGGTTTTTAATTAAGTCATTAAGTTTGAATAGCGAGAACGATCGAAACAAATGTTATATTTGTCTCTAATTTGTTGATCAAGAAGAAATTTTATCGAATAAGAGTTACATCCCGGACATACCTATTTATTCAGCTTTGCAATTAATCCACCAAATAACCAGCAATTTTACGAATTCGTGAGTAATAATTGAACCGAAATTTGACACCTGAAGAATTACGTGCGACATCTTGGTTCGCATCATTAAGATGGCAATTTTTTCTCTCCCCTTTGTTTCGCATTTGATCGCTTATCAGTTCGTCTTTTCTTTGTCTGTTCCTTCCCTGGATGACCGGTGGTGACACCTCCCTCTCAACGGACAGACGTCGACAACAATGGCTACCTCGACCGTCATGACTTCGAGTGCCTGGCACTGCGCGCCACCTTGATGGAGAAGCGCGGCGAGTACTCCCCCGCACGCCTTGCGGAGAATCAACACATCATGATCAATCTGTGGAACGAGATTGCCGACCTGGCAGATTTTAATAAGGCAAGACTTTGTTTTTAATCTACTGATTGGTTTCAATCTTGATGAGGCGCGCGGTTATACCTTTCTGTCTCATAAAATCGTACATTGTTATATTCTATAACCATTTAGAATTAAACTTACATGAAGGAAGGGAATGCACGAAATATTATGACCTTAATGGCCAAACTCTGTAAGCGTGAACATTCATACAATCAATGTAGAATCATAAATAAAATTTTATAATTTTACCATGAAAAAAACTCCATGTCCCATGAGGTGTTGGAGATCTCGTATAACTTTTGGCAAACACAGAATTCCCGTTGCTTTGTTCTGCAGGTAAGGAGTGGCCCCTGAAGGAACCGAAAATAGGGGTCATTCCTATATATAAGTTAGCCGTTCATATCGTAGGGGTTAAATATTTGTATTGAAATAACTTTAGGTGTCTAAAAATCCCATAGAAATTTTAATCTTTCTGATGTTGAAGAATTGTATTTTTAAGCACAGAAAAGAAAAAAATTCAAAAATGGCACTAAACTTTTGATGGAATACGCGCATCCATTTATTTATTCAATGACAATAATGCGTGTTTTGCGTACAAGTATAACTCCATGCGATTACGCTGGCACAAAAACACAAAATAAATGGTGAATACGTCTCGGCAGACCTAATTTTAAATACATAAGCCTCATTAAGATCAAACCGTAAGATATTTATTTTTATGTAACATCGGGTAAAACTAAAAATGGGGTCTCTACCCAAAAACATCCCTCATTTAATTCTCATAAATCACAACGCAATATTTCCACATAAAAAACCGGACCTTGATAGAAAGAATGTGAGAAACAGAACCGGAGACTCCGAAATCGAAAATATAGACCGTACGCCTCTAAAGTCACTTCAAAAATCGTTTGCTGACTTTCTCCCGGTGACTTCGCTATAGGATGTGAGTTCCAACTCTTAGAGATTCTCTTTCTCTCTCTCTCTCTCTCTTTCTCTCAGCCTCGGCAGTCTGTTACTTTATTCTACTTGAATGGCTTCCCAGCTCTGTTGCCCAGGTTTTCGTGAAATGTTTATCGATCGCCCATTTAAAATGGCGGGGATATTTTCCACGTGAACTAAAATACACTAGATTTCTAACAGATTACATCAATTACTACAATGTTCGATAAGCCACATCCTTTTTTTATGTGGATTTTAGCCGATTCCACATGTCAGCTAACGTTTTATTTTGTTTGAAAATCAACTATTATGATTATTCAAAGAGTAATTTGATTAAAGATTTTTTACGAAATTTTTCTGCAACTGTAAAAAATGTCGGAGAAACCTTTTCTGCACACTACCTTATATGCATCAATCGCAAAGCACTCCATTACGTTTTCTCAGAACACTTTGTAAACGAGAGGAAATTGCTGGCTTATACGGCATGACTTTAAACCGGTCGCATCCCATTTTATCTCGATTCAAAATATTTTCTCACAATAAATGATAGTTGACTCCAAATTTCATTGTTCTTGACGGCTAAATCCGTCCTATTTTCAGTTGTCCTACACGTCAATAAATTTATACTTTAATTAATAATTATTGTTTATGTTATTAATAATTTGTATTTTATTCGTGTGTATGGTTTTCGCAGTATATCTCGGCTTATTCCACTTTTTAAACAATCATTTGTGTTGTTACAAAATTCTTGCGTATGATTATTTTTCAGTATAAGATTCTGTAAAAAATAAATAACGCAGTAATTCGTAAAGTTATTTCCGATTATCGAATAATTCGGGTCATTTTCAAATAGCTTTCATAAATCAACCGAAAACGATATTTTTTTGATAAAAATAAAAATATGGAGAATATTTAGGATTAAATAAACGGATATTGGTTATCCATTAAACCGTAACATCAATCAAAGTATCTTAGATGACTTTTTAAAGCGGTCTAAATAACTTTCCTCCACACTAAGCAACCAAAACCCTTGCGTCGTCAAGAATATTGATCTTTACTTTCAAAAACAGAGTTTTTCAATAAATTTAATATTTTTTAATAAAATTAAACGACTAAAAAAAGTAACATGCACTGCCCGGGAATCGAACCCGGGTCGCAAGAATGGGAATCTTGCATGATACCACTACACCAGCAGTGCGCTTGGTGTTAAATTCGACGAGTTCACTTTATTAACTATTTTAAAACTGCTCCTTAAATATTCGGAATCCTCCATTTAATCAAAAAGCCTTTCACAGGATGGCATGATCTCCGTGGACGAGTTCAAGAAGGCGGTGCACACCACCTGCATGGGCAGAACCTACAATGAGTTCCCTCAGGCCATGAAGATGTTCATAGACTCCAACTTCACCACCATAGACATCAACGGTTAGCCTTTATGAGCGGATTTCCTTCAACCCTTAAACTCGAAAGCTAACCGATAACATCCAGCTTGTATTTTTCCTTTTCTTTATCTTTTTCTCTCACATTTTCTCTAGAAATTTGGGGCTGAGAGAAAAAGCTAACATCCCGCATGAACTAACGCTAACTTTTTCATTTCAGAAAAGTATTGGTCGAAGAGGGTCAATGGTTGGTTTTGGCTACCTCGGTGATTTTTTTTTAAATCAAGCCTGATTATTTATTCGTACGTAACATATTTTAACAAGATGGAATATTATATGTAGCCTTTATGCGTTCAAAAATATGAACATATGAGAAGGGGAAAAATTATTATTTCGTCTACAAAATCTCATTCTGACATAAACCATTCTGCGTGTATGATCGACGGGTGATATTAGGTCGGACAATTATTTTGTTGGTTTTCCTATACAAAAATGAAGTTTGTATCCATGTCGAATTTTCCGTTGCATAAAAAATCAAGCAATAAAACTTGATCGTCAAGAAGTTTATATTCAGATAACATTACGTAAATAAATTCTAGCGAAAGGTTTGATCGCTAGTTCTTGAAAACTTCTCACTTACATTCTAACCTTTAATTTCCAGGTTGAAGGACAACTGCCATGTATTTTTCATGTGAGACGTGAAATATTTTCTTCGATAATATTATGCGCGAAAAGACACCATTATCATTTTCAGGAACCATAATTACTCGGGCTGTTTTATATTCATATCATAATTATATTTGTCATTGTAAAATTCGATTACGAGCATGAAAACCAGGAGTTGGTTGGGTTGCATTTCAAAAGGGGCACGCTATTTAGACCTGAGATATACAACCTTTTTAAGTGGCGGGCCCCATTCACAGATTTGAATTCTTTAATAGGCCGTATTAGAAGTTGCGGGCACCTTGACAGACAGAATTAGAGTTTGCATCGGAACTTACTCATGAGATTATATTTTATTTTAAAAATAAAAATCAATTCTGAACCAATTTTAGGATTAAACCTTTACCAGGCTAGGTTTTATGTCGAAATATGTAATTAAAATATATAAAATGATCGGTATTCATGTCGTATGCGGTCTACAGCCGAAATCAACATGCAGTATGCGGTCTACGGGAAATTATATCTCGTTTGACTGTTGCGCCGCAAACTGAGAGGATATAACACTGAAAGGATATATTAACGAGCCTTCGACTCGCTTTGTTTTATTGGGTAGTCGTCTCCGGGCGCTACCGTGCCCTTCGCCTCGCCCGGAACCAAACTATCCCTCCCCGTTGTCCGATGATTGGGTTTGTAAATGTCGAGACCAGTCAATCAGTTTCTGTTAATGCAAACAGTTTATAGAAGCTAAATATTATTCAATTAAATATATTATGTTTAAAATATTGGGTTTATTAAATTTAATTTTGACGTATTGTTGGATTTACGACATTTTATTTTAAAAACAACATTAACAGAAACTGACTGGCCGGTCTCGACATTTACAAACCCAATCTCCGGACAATGTGGAGGGTTTCTTTGGTTCCGGGCGAGGCGAAGGGCGCGGTAGCGCCCGGAGACGACTACCCATTACAAAAAACCGAGCCGAAGGCTCGTCGATATATCCTCTCAATTTGCGGCACAACAGTCAATACTGTTGTAGACCGCAAACAACCTGTAGACCGCATATGACATGAATACCAAATTATCTGCATTAAATATCACAAAAGCATCGCAGGCCCGATGTCGTAGGTTGCATGCCCCTGATTTGTACGTTTTTATTTTACTAGGGAAACTGCTTTCGTTGTCAACAGCTTCATCTAAGCGTAAATTTAAAAAGTTATTAATTTTTTTGGATTTAAATCAAAAAAACGTTAAAAAGATAACGCCGTTTTGAGTGTGTATACATGGATTTCATGTGCGACGCATTTTACCTAATTTATTGTTTACAAATGCGCTCGAGCCCTTCCCTGATCTCGCATCAACATGGAAATTTTACACTTTATCCAAAAAAAAAATTCATATAAGCAACGAAAACAACACGAATAAAAAAGATGATTTCCAAAAAAAGTTACGGGGAACCTAATTTCAGCAAATACGAATGTGAAGAACACCTTTTTTTAAATTTATTTCTACCCCGTACATAAATAACTGGCTTTTCCGCATAACGCCATACATTTCTGTTTAACTTCCCCGTCAAATAATCTTTTTGTACGTTTTCCTGTGTTTGTCTTGTGTGATGACCCCCCGGTCCACGCTTTTCCATCCCCATATCCACTGGCATGGCAAATGTGAACCCCTACTGTGTTGAAACGGACTTCGCATGAATCCACCAAACCACCGACCGCAGGATGGACAGGTGACCGTAGAAGAATTCAAACAAGCCGTGCAGAACCTATGCGTCGGAAAGGGATACCAAGAGTTCCCCAAATCTATGAAAATGTTCATAGACTCCCGGTTTAAGACTTCTGACGTGAATGGTGAGTACACATAGGTTTTGAATGTGAATTATTAAGCCAAAGGTAAGCATCGCTTTAATGTTTTAGCCCAGAAAATTTAAAGCGTTGAAAAAGATACAAGTTATTATGTAACGAGTGAAATGATATCGTTTTGCAGACTGATGATGCAGGATATGTTAATATGATTTGCAGTTTTAGCGCCATGCGAAAAGACTTCTGGAACTACTATATATATAGTTTCGACGCAATATAGGTATTATTCCTCTATTCTTAGTTTGGAATACATTTTTGAACCGGTCATAATTCTGTTACCGAACTATCTAATTGAAGTGAAAAGATATCTTCCGAACTAAATTGGTATTTCATAGAGATTTTATCTTAGATTTATTAGTACTTTTAATTAAATATTGACGTTAAAAAATTATTTTTAATGTTTCAAACGGCGCGTTATGATTATTGATTAGAATAACTTTTGTTCGTTTTTAAATATATCGTACTTGCTCGCATGATTACCCATTTTTTCTTCAAACTCTAAAGCGGATAGGTCAAAATTAAGCGGATAGGTTTTAACTTCAATGTAAAAATAATGGTTTCATTAGGAAGGCTAGCATATACTTTCGAAAAAGCAGTAAACATTAATTTAATTATTTTACAAGCTCATGTACGAGATTATTTTAATATTAATTTCCATGCGTGATGTTGTGAGAGATAGGGAAATTATGCGAGAAAAAAATTCCATTTATTTCCTCATCAAAATCGTGCGAAATGAAAACACGCGACGAGGAAAATTATCGAGAGTAAATAAGTAACCTTCGTCCCCTTGAGCCATCAAATCTAACCGCCGCGGGTTAAAAAAAAAAAACAATCGGAGAAATGCGAACGCTTTTCCTCCAACCCTACCATCTTAGCAATACTTCCAATTGAATCTCCCATTCACCCTCCCCAACCCCCTAACCTCAAGGGGGGCGCGCACACTTTACCTCTTCCTATTGACGAAATACGGAAATGAAGGTAAATTTTCACCCATCTTTCCTTCTTTTTTTTTTTTTAACCTCTCGAGGATTTTTTCCCCGACTGAGTTATCGATCGAGTTCGGTTCCATCCGAGTTCCGGATAGCAAGAGTACGAGAGGAGCTCCCCCCCCCCGCCCCTCCCTCCCCACCTCCCCCCCCTCCCTGCCCCTCCCACATCCTCCTCCTCCTCCTCGCGCCCATTCGCTTTCATTTCGTATAGCATCCGTTCCTCGCCCTTACTTCTTCTTTCTCTCCCTCGCCCCTATATTTTACTACCTTTCCCTTTCTTCTTTTATTTCTCCGACTACTTTCCGCCTTGTTTCAAACCACCTTCTTTCGTTTTTATCTTATTCGAAGAATCTTTTATCCTTTTTCGAAATATATTTACGCCGGAAAACTTACACCCACGATTTATGACATCGTTCTTTTTATCTAGAATTATAGTTATGATGAAAAGGATTGATCTTGGATCCCTATGCGATAGGCATGAGTGGAATATTGGAGAAACTTGAATTCGGGAGAGAGATTCTGCCATGACCGGGAATCTAACCCGGGTCTTCCGCTTGCCGGTCGGATGTTCCACTGCTGAACTATCGTGACATACTAATGCTCCTGTTTCAGAATAACCGATATGTTGAAAATACATTTCCCGTTCCTCGCCATCTATTTTCCATTATTCCATTTTGAATTCTCCTGCGATTCAACTGACGGATGCAGCTGCACCGATGATCAAACTCCGTAATTCGGATATGTTGTTAAGCCATTCTGTGAAAATTTCGGCAGCTTACCGCAAATAGTATACAATATCTCACATACAAAGGAGAAACTTAAGTCACCGCCGATTCGGGTAAGAATTGAGCTGAAAGTATATCGTCAGAAAATGAGATAAGAACCTTCTGAAATGGCTCCAAACTTTGGAAAGGAGAAATTTTATGCATTCAAGCATCAAATCGCTTCACGTGCCTATAAAAGGGATGGCCGAAATTTGTAGCTGCATACGGTAGTCTTCTGAAGTTCAAAATCCGCAAGACTCGCGCTAGGTTTACCCATAAATTTATGAGTAAGGAGCAAACATAACGTGCTTTCGAGGAAACGAAGACAGAATACAGCACTTTTAGAGTCTAAAATGTAGACTAAAACATCTTATCCATATTCTTCTTGACCAGCGCTGACAGGCCCCCAAATGGGGCGAGTTTATTTTTTCGGAAGACTAAAATGAGCCGCAATTCAAAGTAAAACGGCTGCATGTGGCTTGCGGTCCAAAGTTTGGCCATCTCTTTTCTCCATAATTCGGAAAAAATCTTTAAGGGTGTTGAAGAGTAAATGTACTACTTATGTGTCGAACATTTCTGTAGTGTATTTTTATCAAGAAGAAAAACAAGTCGAGAACAAAGACCCGATGTGAAATATTGCGGAATATTATATTATTGTTCCATTTGATGAGGAATAAAATTATTTCTGCGCCACATCATATAATATATTGCTTTGGTTTTTTGAGTTACAAAAAAACAATATTTAATAATAAGAAATTTACATAAATATTGCCTTTACGCTGCATATCTAAAAGCATATAATATATTAAAACAGAGATCACCAAACATTTTACTGAAAGGATCACGTGAGACTTTATGTACATACGAGTGCGCGGGCCACACACGACCTTTAAATGACTGATCGGGCCGTGTGAACATTACAAAGAGCACGTTTTGTGAATTTTTTTGATTCTGTAATATCTCATACGCCTATATTAAAAGTATTTTGCATCCAAGCACTCGGAAATATCGTTTAGATATCATAAATGATGTCTAATGAAAACTCCTAGAGGTAAGTTCACAAAACTTAAAGAAATTGATTGGGTAAGGCGGGCCAGATGAAAACACTGCGCGGGCCGGATGTGGTCCGCGGGCCATACTTTGGGGATTCCTGTATTAAAACACAGACCAAAAGATTGTAAAGAATTCAACTAATTTCCTCTGCCATATTTGTTTTGTATACGTTACGAACCATAACATCGTGCAAAAAAAATCCGTACGCTGATAAGAAAAGACACAGAAATATTAAAGTCAACGACAAAATTTCAGAGTAAAGTCCAAGGTATATATATAAACACCTAAACTCCACGAAGAAAAATCCTTTAAATGATTCTCCACCATCAAAGCCTCCTTCCCCTTTCCTAGATAAAAAAAAGAAAACAACCAACCGACATAAATTTCGCGATTGTAAATCGGGATGTTTACGTATTTCCGAAAGATAACAACGTGTTAAGGAGACCGAGAAGGGAAAGAATGTTTTGAAAAAGGGATGAGTTACGACGAGTCGCCCACGTTCACATCGGATGAAAGATCGACCTCTTTTGAAGCTCGCAGCTCCATACGGCTGCGTGGGAAAAGAGGAGCAGCACAGTTGGCACGCCATCGAGTCACACAAGCCGCCGTGATTTCCCAGAAGACAAAAACCCTATGGGATATGAGGCAGAAGATAGGGAAGAGGACGTTTGACTCTATGACTCCCTCTCTCTAGCCGGCCAGTTCGTATGAAAGCTAACCTTCAAAAAAATAAAAATAAAAACATTTCTCTACTCACGCCTTTACCTCTTGTGGGCCATCTTTCATCTCCTCAAGTATAAGGAGCCAGAGAAGAGGACGGAATAGGAGAGGGAAAGGGGTTTTTTTTGTTATGAAGGCCAATTTTACGCGGCAGGTGTTCTTCTCCGCGAAAGACGGGAAATGGGATCGCATTAAAACGTCATTAATACGTTACCTTCTCGTCTCCTTCCATCTCTCTTTCACCCCTTTTCTCACGCACGCAAACACCCATGCACTCACGCCATCAAAAGAGGCGTAGAGAGTCAAAAAGAGAGAGAAAACATTGACTAGACATTTGGGAAGCTCGTTCATCGTTTCGTAATCTCTCATTTACTCGCTTCTCTTTATTTACAATTTGCCACGGTGTGGCCGTGGAGATAATGGCCGAGAAGGAAATTTAAAATGATTGAGTCTCCCGAATAAGTAAAGCTGCCGGCTAATTGTTATCTTTTTTCTCACATTTCGTGTTTGATGTCGTTATTTTCCTTATGTTTTGATGATAATCATGGTTATTTTAAAGTGCGACATAGTTATTGTACCTATCTGTCATCGTTATCTCGAATCTGGGCAATTCTTTTAGCAACAGTATTACAAATAAATTTCCCAAATGTTGTCAATGACGGGCGTATCTTCAAAGTTCCCACAAATAAAGTAAAACTTTCCGAACTGAATTTTTTTTTTGTATTTTTCTTTCCTCTGAAATATTCAACATGTTTTTTTTTATAATTCAACTTAAATCGGCATTTTGGCAAACGCTGAAATATTTTATATAAAGAACGCCAATATAGGGATTTTTACTTGTATTTTACAAATTTATGTATTTTTAATATTAAAAATTATTAATTAAAATCGAGTAAAAAGAGATACGACAGAGGATAAAACTTATGTATTTAGAGTAAATACGCAAAAAAGTCCCGGTGTCTCTCTTTTAAAATCTAGCCCAATGCTTGACATATACATCAAATTATCTATTTCATTTTTTTACACATAACATGTTAATAACGAGAAATTAAGGACGACACGGGAAAACAAAGGATTGCAATATCAGAATGGGAAAGTCAGAATGGGAAAGGAAACAATCTTAACTGCGTCGACCAATGAAAACCGCGAGTCTATTAACTGTAAAATCTGGGATAAACCGTTTCTTTAGACATCTTTCCTCCCACCCATCCCCAACTTAACAGCCGTGCGACATTTTTGCCTTGGCTTTCTCGGCTCCAGGACGCTTGGGATCCATGTTTAAGACGAAAATATCCATAGCGGATCAGACGACAGAATAAATTAAAAGAAGCGGAAAAAATGATAGCACGGTCCTTGCATTTCAGGTCAATTAATCTTTATAAACAAAAAATTCTGAACCTCGTATCTAACAGTAAGCAATGACCATTTCAACAGAAGGAAAGACTGCGTTATCTTTTCTTTCCCCGCAAAAACCTTAACCTTAAGCAAAATAAAACAACCTTACCCAAACCATTTAAAACACGGTACAAATTTTTTATAACCGTTGATAATTTCTCCATAGAAATCCCACGAATGTATGACGAATATTTTATTCTTTAAAGATTTTAGGTCAGTTAATAGTTAGTTAGTAATAGTTAAATTTTCAGAATAATTCCGCTATAATTATACCTTCCATTTACCGCGACTCCATCAGGTTCTGATGGAGTCTTTCGGAATAACACTCAAGACGAAAAACACGAAATATACATAAGCAAAGAAAACGATTTATCGATTTAAACTTAAAATTCCCATTCCGTAAGCTTTAGCCGGTGTATCGTATCGAGCGACTGATATCGATTTACCACAATCGTTAACTGATACGGTCTCGTCGCGAGAGAATTTTGTTATCTATCTCGATAATATTTAAGCGATAATCTTTAGAAATTTTCTCCGTGAAAAATTAACAATGATGTTTCTAAGGATAATAAACTGAACAACCGAAGCTTTCATCCAGCGGAATTATTCTCAACACCATTCGCTCCTTTTTCTCTCTCTCTCTCTATTTTTATCAGTTTCACCCCTTAACGTGCCAAATTACCTCGAGGAAAAAAGACACTTCCTGGAACTCCACCCATCCACCTTACATCTATCACGTTGAATCTGTAAAATTAGGTGACGTCTGACCTCCGTGGAGCATAAATAAATTATTAACTGCCATAAATAACCTTGGCACCGAACGTTAAACGTGAAATATTCCCTTCTGCGTCCGAAAATTCCAATTCCTCGGGGGATTTAATCCACTCGTTCTCCGTCATAACTGTTCTTTTTTGGGGAAAAGTTTTAATGAGTATTTATATAGTGAGCCTACTCTCATGATTCATTGAATAACTCCACATTATCGATTCACGCGTATATTCCATATACGCACGTGGAGGTTTCGTATATACATGTAAGCTATTTATTTTGAATGTCACTTTCAATAATTGCCCTTGTGTTTAATATATTTAAACCAAAAACATTATACCAAAAGGAATAACTTACGTTAAAATATTCAAAATCGGATATTTTGAGAAAAACGTCGTCATCATAACATCTCATTTCAACGCAAACGTATATATTTTTCACATATAACCGCTAAAAGATGACTAAATACTCACTTCCCAGTTTAAAAATTCTTCTAATCGCCGCGTTGTCTAAGACTTGAGATTTTTGCTCAATTTATATATGTATTTCGAAATTTTGTTTCACGGTGACTATCTTTTCACTTTGATTTAATTTACTTACTTACACAGCGCATTACGTAAAAAGGATTCTGCCGAAATTATCCATTAATTTTAGAGAAAATTAGGAAATATGGGCTTTAACTGTTTAGCTCTTTCCTCTTTATCGAACGTTGTCTGTCGTTGTGTTCATTAAATCGATATTTACGCAGTAATAATACAATTTTCTATGTCGTTTTTATTCACTATTTACGAGTTTCTGCACATCAACGAATATCTTTCAACCTATTATTTGTAAAATAATAAAGGGTACTTTCCAATGCTATGTCGACAGATTTTTAAAGATCACTTCCCAAAGGGACCCAAAAACTACGGTAAAAGACTCGCAAGGATTAAGAACTACCTACGAGATGGATTGAACTGCATGCACTGCAAAACAACAGTTGTATTATAAATTAACTTGTTCTAACGTTCTGTCGCACCTTCGAATTTCACGTAACTTTCTCAGAAACTAATCTTTAATGCTTAAGCGTTTGTTTATTGATTGACAGCGTTTTACATTTTAACTTAACGACGTCCTCTCATTGTGCAGTTAAATTTTATTAGTTGAAAATTTTCACTATTTATTTTTCTTTAAGAAAGCTCAACATAAAAATGATACATGAGTTAAAACGAAAAATATATCTTGTTTTAACTTAATAACATTTTATTTTAGAATGTTTCAGGGGTTTTTAAAATCGAGCCCTGGTTAGAATGAATCACATTCGGTCGCCTTGGAGCATTTTCGCTTGTGCTGTAATTCCTAAAGTTTTTCTCAAAAATAATTCGATGGCTAAAGCTGTAAATACTATGCGTAAAAATACAAACTGAGAATCTCAAAGTAAAAAATTCCGGGAAAGAACTTTTCCACGCTCAAAAAATACGTACTAAAAGAAGAGGGATCCTGCAGCGTACTAACGTCTTATTATCCTCTTTCGTTTTTGTGGCGTCGTGTCCAGGAGACGGAGTGATCGGAGCTGAAGAATTCCGTTACGATTGCATCTCCAGGAGCCCATTCGACAGCATCGAGGTTCTCGACGATGCTTTCCAGAAGCTTCTGAATGTAAGTAAATAATAATATTTATTTCAACCAAGCGATTTTTATTACAAATATAGGATGATGCGCCAATATCTGGCATCAGAAAGATTAAATTAAACATTAAAAGTAAATTGTAATCTTCGTTCGAATATAAACTTAAATCGCCACTTCAGATCAACGCGAAAATAAATTCAAAAGCGCTCGAAATTTCAATAATAACTTCTTCGGATGTTCAAAGATACGTAAAATGTCACTTTTACAGCCTAAACGGAAGAAACTCGTAAATTTTAATAATAATGTCCACTTTCAGTCGAAAATTGTTGCATTTTGTTGCTCGACACAGTAACATTTACTGCATATTTCGGTAAAAAACAAGTTCACGAGTAAATATTACGGGAAAAAATTATAAATAGAATTTAAAAACTTCGTAATGCGAAATGTGTTTGAAATCGGTTCGTAAAAAAATTAAATTAAATGTACGAAATCAATTTATGGAAAATGATTAATTATCAATTAAAATTAGCTATTAGCTTTCCTACCTCAGTAGTGCCAAGTTATCCGGACATATTCGCAAATCTCAAAAATTAAAGTTTCCACATAGCAACAAAACTGAAAAATTACTCAACCGTAAAAATTTTGAGTAAACCAAATGTGCACATCGTCAGCAATGCAGTCGTCATCGGCAATGATTCACCGATAATACATTCTGAAAAAGTATCATAAAATTGTTACAAATACCGAACACGACGAGGTTCTATCGTATAATTGTAACTTCCGGACATTAATAACTTTCTCGGATATTTAACGTATGAAAGCAAAAATTCTTATTTTTTCAATAAAGTAACAGCACTGATTCTACTACCTGAATATGACATTTACGTATTTTTCCTTGGAAACAAATTTTCTCGAAATCCGTGTTATAGTCACTGTTATATGCGCACGGATATGAGCACAAACCAAATTCCTAAAACCCAATAAATACTCAAATCCTATGCTATGCCATTACTTCCTTGTACGATGAATTTCACACATTTTTATTTCGTTTGCTTCTTTACAGGATGATGACAGGCGGCGCGGAGGTATCACGTTATCCCGCTACCAGGAGCTTTATGCCCAGTTTCTTGGTACCGCTGACGAGAACTGCCCAGCTGTCTATCTGTTCGGGCCCCTCACAGAGCTAAGCTAAGCGGGATCGGAGAGAACGATTTCCCGCCCCATCCAATAAAGTCAACTCTTTTTGTAACTCTGTTCTACAAGAGGCACCGTCTGAAGGAAAGGGAAGATAAATGAACAGGTCAAGCGGGTCTTTTCGTTTCGATCGTTTTTTATTTATGAGTAATGAAATCCGTAATTGTTTTATATAACCATCGCATATGAAGATGCTTCGAGCGTCCAAAAAAAAAAAATAAATGAACCAAAATCATTACGATGAGAATCATTTCATTCTTCGGTTAATTTTAAGAGAAAAAAAACTAACGAGTGGTTTTGAATGACTTGAGAAAAACCTTTTCACAATTTTGAACCCATTGAGTGTTTCCTTTCCATTACACAATCTTTCATCCTTTCTTTTTGACCCATTCCAAGGTTGTTATCAATGAGTCTGGCTGTTTCGTTGTTTTGTGATGTTTGTGGTCATGCGGCCTTAAGTGGCCCGTGGCAGTAACCTTGTTTTTATATGTAATCCGTAGGGTGAGTATAGGTAAAAAAAATAATTCAGGGGTAAGCAAATTACTGATGCAAAAATGGCCGATTTCTTTATTTTTTGAAACGGTTATTCGTCTTGAGAAGACCGCAATTTACGAGAGCGTCGAACGATTTATGCCGTGGAAATCGTTTTTAAATTCTCGATTCGCGCGCAGAATTCGTTGGTAATTAATGTCCTTTCGCTAATGTTTTTTCTGAATAATTGGCAAAAATGACAAAAAATTTTGTTGTCGTAAGTGCACAATCAACTATAAAAAAAAAGAAGGAATGGTTTTGCACTTTCCAAATGTTCACAATGCACGTATATGTTGGGAATGTTAAAATAGATGATATCTCGGTATAACGAGCTTCATTACAACTCCATGTGAGATATTTAAAAGTTATCCAGTGCTTATATATTACTGTTACAATTTAAGGTGGTAGTAGTGGTTGTAAACATAAGAATTAAAAATTATAAACCAAAGCATGGTACTTGTTCGTTTTCATTTTGGTACGTTTTATTTCTGCCATCTACCAAATGCAAATGTTTTTGCTGTGCCCTGATATTGTAATATATAGCACTATACTCGTAAAGTTCTAATAATGTGCATCTGTAATTCTGCTGTCATAAATTGATTGCACACTGTGTCATTGAATATTAAGAGATGAATTTATTAAATACAATAAAAATGTTTCCAAATCCATCCAACCACTAAATAATTTAAGTTCCTTCTTCCTACATAATATTCAAAGATCCGACATCGCAAAGATTGTGACCGAGTGCAAACTCATATGGCGAGATGAAGAAAAATATATAATTTGCCGACGATAAAGCGTTATTAAAACTCGATTATTTTCAATAAAATGATTAAATGTAGTTTTTTGCTTTCGATAAGAAGAAAGAATACAGACAAAAATTCCTATATTTTGACACGCAATAATTGCACTACGCTCATTCACAATAGTCTTTCCAAAATTGTGATAATCTGTCTCGCCAATCTATACTAAAATTTTTCGATGCTAAACTTTATATTTATGTCACAATTTTCTCCGGGTTGCGACAACTCAAAAATTACTTTTTCTGGCAGCAAGATTTTTGCATAAATAGTCTCGAGGCTCGTTGTCACCGCGTACGATTCCAGTCACGGTTACTTTGCTTATAAGGAACACACAGAAATCGATTAACGGTATATTAAAATTGCACTTTAAAATTTCTTAAAACGAAATAAACACTTAATGTTAGGAGAACGTGCAGTTAAAATAACCATATCTAATTTCAATGCTGATAACATTTAAATTTGCATCGAATAAGTCTAAAATATTTTTTAAGAACCAGAAAAACGCGTATTTGTGGTATTTAAGAAAGTTTAGGTAGTAAAATTGCTTAAACTAATAAATTATTTTTCGAATGAATAAACTTCATTACACTAAAATACACTACAGCACATTCAATGTGATGGATTTAATGAACATATAAAATCAATCGGTTTATTGTAATGAATCAGTGATACTAATTAAAAGTGCCGCAACTAGGGTGTGGATGTGGTATTTCCCATAGCCGCTCACTGCAAAAGATTCCAAAAAATGTCATTTCGTTTAAATACAGATTTTGATTTGCATTAAAATATTGCATTCGTTTAAGTTAAATGAAATTGTTCTTTAATACAAAGCGGAAAAAATAATATTCAACAAAACTTTCTTGTAAGGCGCTTCCTTTAACTTTGCCATAGGTGCAGATTCTTCCAGCTACAGCTCTGCTCGTGAGAAACACATCGAGAAGCCAAATAGTGCGAGTGTTGAAGTGCAGAAAGAATATAATACTGCTCCGTATCCAATCAATTTCGATATAAAAGTGCCTGGCCTGACTTCAAACAAAATTCTTAAATTCCCCTAATTTTAAAATGTAGTTTAATTGCGTCAACTGAAAATATCAGCAGAATGAAGTTCTTTTTGGACAAGTAAAACCTCGCTTGAGATAAATTAACAACGGTAACAAAAAAACAACCAATTTCGCCGATTCCCAAATATCTCAAACTTATTTAAAAGAAAAGATTTTCAACAATATTGTAGTGTTTAGTTATTAACTCCTATAATTTTATTAATTATTCAATATAAATTATCATAGCATAAAAATTATATAAACGACATCTAATGAATTTTCATTATTTCTCCATGATTTGTCAATGTCCAAAATTTAGCAGAACGCGTTGTATAACTAGTACGGAAGTCTTCTACCGGCGTGCATTAATTCGGGTCTTTGGATGGTAGTACGTGTGTGCCATCTAGTAACGTTTTTGCAAACTATTTGAAACTGTTTCGAGCGCTTAGTAGAAATGCTACAAATGTTTTTCAAGGTATACAAGAAAAGGATAGCAATTTAATATTCTGCTTCTGTAAATTCGTTCAATTAATGAAATTAATAAAATAGTAGGAAAAACTATTATTAAATTATTTGTATATAGACACAACAAGAGTATCAGTACTATCCATCACATAAAGCAAAACATGGAATTTATCGTGTTTCTAATAATAATACTATTTTTTAAACCATTTACTGTAAAAAATTAAAGATGATCGCAATATGATGAACAATTCATGGGCATTATTATGTTAAAAGAATTGCATTTTATTTGGCCGAAAAGTTATCTGTAAATTTTCAGAAAGGACACGACCATTAAATCTAACGTGAACGTCAACATTTCGATAAATTAAGATAATTCGAACCTAGCTAACGCCCAACAACACATAAATACAAACTTCTCATATATTGAAATCATGCACCTGCCCTATCCAGTTCAATTTTATCAGTGGTGTCAACAATTTTTGCCACTACGACAATTATCTTGTTCTCGCGATTACGGACTACGTGCATTGCACAATTGAGCTGGAGGATATTTAAAGGTAACTAATAATATTCAATGAAGGTTAAACTTACCTATTTAAATGACTTCTAAATCCTAGTATCTGATGCCCAGCTTTCGGTACCAGTTTGTCGTAGCCGGCCAACATGTTCATATCCATAAGGAGCGAACTTGATCCCATTTTACTAATTTCCATAAACGATTGAATTTATCTTAAATGTATCACCTGGAAACAACCTTACTTTAACCTCAAGCACACACAAAGTTATCTGTTCACCGTTAGTTAATGATTAATTTAGAGGACTGATAGAAATCCTACTTCACACTTCAACTTTTCAAGTTTCTGTTAAGCTCGCTTATGAATGGTGGAGACTTATCACGTGACAGTCTATGCATAAGTTGATTGGTTGGAATATTATATGCCCGCCATACCCAAATAAAGAGTAAATCGAATGAAAAATGTATTCGAATGTTATGATTGCAGTTCACTCATAATTTTGAAATAACATTTAAATTGAAATTGCGATTTTTGATTAGAAGCATAATTAAAAGTAAAATGCTTTGTTATAATAAATAATCTAGTTTACCCGAGTAATTTAAATATCCAATTAAAGTTTAACTTTTATTAAGCTGCATACAAAAATCAAGTCTTACCAAATTTTGCTCAAAATTGGATAAAATAAATATCACTCAAATTATTTTAGATTTATCTTTCTATTAAAATAACAAATACATTTCAGTTGAAAAACATCCACTAATTGTAAGCCATTAACAAAATTTTTACTTGGCTACCAGGGTAACTTGAAGCCATTGATTATCAATATCAATCTTATATGCAAGACAAATTATACATTTTTAGATACTATACAGTACTTTATAAATTTAACAAAGTATTTATTTAAACTCCAGAGTATATATAATTACAAAATTTGTACATAAACCAAACCAATAATAATTGATGAATCAAATTTTACTAGCAATGAAAATGACAAATTAAAAAATATTATTGAATAGTTAAATGTTTTATTTAACAGTATATTAAACGTGATTTTCCCAGAAAATGGTAACCAAAGAATCACTTTCTGCCTCAACTCCTATGATTCCCATGATTATTACCCTCAACACTAAAAACAACCTAAAACAACTATCATAAAACGTGATCAATGACATTTTCTCCCATCTACAAATATGCAATGTTTCATGGCAGTGATCTGAATGAATTTCTAAAATGTTAACCATGAAGAATGAATGTACACTAGAAATACTGTCATAACAGTTTTTCATTCAATAGAATGAATATTTTTTGTCAATACTCTATACTCAAGAAAATGCTTAAAAAATTCAGTAAATGAGACACTGCTTTGCAAAATTTTACTCAATTATGATGTCGTTGAACAGGTTCATATTTCTTGTTATTATTTGTATTTGGAAGGTAATGCAAAATAAGTAACCTTAACTAAGGTAAAATTTAAAACAGTATTTGGAATGAAAATATGAGCAATGACTGAAAACTATGTACACTTCATGTACTACATTTGTCTACCATTTGCACATTATATTCAGAGATGACCACTTTTTTGCATAAACCCAAAATTAAATTGATAACTGAATGTCTAAAATTGAAAGATGAGTGTAACTTTCAATGACAATTTCATTTCTTAGGTTTCCTTTCTTCCACATTTTCTTCCAGATGAAATTTTCCATGTTTCCCTGTTCCCTCAACTGCAAATCTTCCTGCTCCTGCCACTGCCTCCTGATAAAAACAAATTATTAACTGTTGAATGAAAATTACAATATGCAGTATGCAAGAAGAAACTTCAGGAATAATTTACACAATTAATTACACCAAAGTGACAAAATGGACACTGAGGTATTAAAGTACTACAAACAGTTACAATTTTCATTGATCAAATATGCTTACAGGATGGAGAGAGATTGAGACAAATACAGGAGAGGTTATTTATTGAAAAGTAAGCTTATTATATGCAACAACAGGCAACAAAGAAATACTTGAAGAAAAATCAGTATCAGGTACTATATCATTATCATCATAAGAGAAAATTAATTCCAAAAACATAAATCTGGAGATAAAGAATTAAGGATCTTAGTATGTGAGTTGTATTGCTAAAAATGAGATTATTGTTCTCCAAAAATCTACATTAGAAATATAAATATTCTTAGCTGATCTACTTTTTAAAATGGGCATTCATATTTATTAGTTTGGTAATATAAATCATCATTTATTTTTATACATCTAAGTTATTTTAATAAAGAAAAATTTATCAGTATTTGTCAAGAATATATTACACAATTAATTAATAACCATTAAATTTCCAACGTGATTGTCTAAAATATGGAGAAACTACAAATAACATTTTTTGTTTTACCTCACTAATTTTCTACAAGTATTATATATGTATGATGTCAAATACTTTTTGTCAAAATTTTAATTTTCACGAATTTGGTGTTTGTCATCATAAATGTAAATCTAGTACTGAGAAGCCTACTTATTGTCTAACAGGATGAATTGTGAAACAGTTCACGTAATATCCATCAGTGAATATACTAGACCAGGAGCTGCCCAACTTCAAACAACTAAGGGGCCACCTACTCATCCATTGCATTATAAAATCAACTTTAAAACATCAATCACATCTTTAAACCAAAGTCTATTCATTTTGGGTGACGCTCTTTTGGTAGAAGTTTGAGAAGTCCCTGCTAATTTCAGCTCTTGTATTTAGAGGGTCAAACATTTCTAGTTGAAATTCATCTGGTTGATTCTCAATCACTATACTGAGTGAGCTGTTAAATAAGGAAAACTTGTCCTTCATAGTGATACGATCTGTGTCATTACTCCTCTCATTACCCACAGATACCTGCATAAGCTGGGAAAACAAAGTTCAACCTTATATATATTTACATTGAAGATAACACAAAACAGAAATGAGTAGATACAGCAATAGAAATAACAAAAGTAACTGAAATGATACAAAGCAACTTGAGATGGGTGCCACTGTAGATGGGGCTTGTTCAAGAGTTACCTTGATCAGCTGGCGCACAGGTGTCTAGAGGGAATGCCATGGAAAAACATTGCACTAGCAATGCACTGCTGACTGCTCATCATAGCTGGATATACTGCAAACTGCTCAGTCAAGCATTTCTTTTGACAGAGGGCAGTTCTTTTGCGGAGGACTATTGGTGATTTTCCCTGATTCTAGTGAAACCTTCTGTGGTAATAAAAATAATGTCCCAAAATAATATGTACACATATCTTGCGCATGAGGTACAGTACTCATAAGACAAGAGTATGAAATATAAATGTCCTCGGGGAACACGAATGTACAAGGTAGACGAAGGACCACTGAAATATCTTCAAAGTCGTTGAAGCAATTTTTAAAGTCCTCCAAAATGTTTTCTACGTTGGATGCATAAATTCATAAAATGAGAAGTTTGCCCCTTCAAAGTTCTTAAGTTCTTCAGTTAGCTCCTTACAGATGGAAAATGTATAAGATCATTTTTTCCAAAGAGTAATTTAAATAACTTCAGCTTATTACAAAATCCATTAACATGCCAGTACAATTTAGATATACAGTTTAGAAGCACGCTTGGGATATGGGGATAGCAGGTTATCTGGAATTTCCGGTTATCTGGAATATACTCATAAACAATGCTCGGAAAGAGCTAGAACCCACTGGAACAGTGTTCTGGTCCATCATGTGTCGATAATATTGTTCTGTCTCATTAAACATTTAGTAATACTGTTTTGTTAACTTCATTTAATAAGAATAATTTTTTTAAAAATTTTCTTTACTTTTCTTCATCGTCGTACATAAGGAATAAATCAAAATTTAATTCGATTGTAAATGTTACATCAGTTATTTCACATCCACTGCTTTCAGTTCCACTACCAGAACGTGTGTTGTTTTGTAATATTTTCCATTTTGAACACTATTATAATATACATAGCTTGACAGCGTAGAAAACGTCCTGCGCAGAAATTGCCGCGCATCCCCTCCGAGGAGGGGTATACCCCCACTCCCGCTATAACTCCCTCTCTCGTGAACGTCCCTCGCGGTTGCCAGCTTTTGCTGTTTGTTATTTTTTCCGAAAAATTAAAAACGCAGCTACTTTTCATAATTGGAAAACAGGCCTACGGCCCAAATTTGAGGGAAACTGACAACACTGAGCTGCTTACAAGGGACTCTCCGCTCGAGAGTGAGGGGAAGGGATAGCAGGGGTGGGAAGGTGTGGAGGTGGGGTAGGTATCCTTAGCTCCGCCCACTGGTCGCCAAGAAGGTCGTTTTCTACGCGGTCAAGGTATACCTGTACTGTACAGTAATAGAAATACTAAGGTAATCAGCAGGACAGGCTTAATGGTGATGAGACTGCACCAGGCCCCACACTTAAAGAGCCCCTGCGCTCTCTAAAAAATACTTGTACTTACAAAGTACACGCATTTTTTTTTAATCTGAAAAAATATCAAAGTGTCATAGCAAGAGAGACTGCTTTATTTATTAAAATTTACTATTAAAAATTTTTGACGTAAGAGGTGTGCACACTTTGCACTGGGCACCTCGATTTTCCTAGCTGGCTCTTGTAATTGGGTACTTTCCAATATAAATTCCTTGTTCTCTTCCAAATTACGTTCATTTGTTCACCGGAGTGCACCTAACGCACAGTTGTGAGCCGGGTAATTACTAGCGAGGCTTTAAATTTAAATTTCTTTCTCCTAACAAATTTTGGAAAAATGCATTATTTTTTAAAATAGCTGGTTAACTGGATTTCCAGATAAGTGGAATTTGGATAAAAGGTTCTACACTGTACTTTGTTTTCCTCCGAGTTTCAAATTAAGCTCATTTAGATAAGCTGTGAGGTCTATCAAGTAGTCCAGTTCATGCAGAAATTCAGGATTACACAGCTCCTTCTCCAGCTCAGTATTATCAGATTTCACTTCATCCCTTAAAAAGTGGCATCCCACTTCTAAGACCAAAGAATCATTCAAGACTCCATTGCAGCATTTATTTGTTCTTCTTCATGTAGCATTTTATAATGGTGCTTCAAGTTGAAGTCTTTTGTAACAGACATCTGCAAACACACAAAAGATTGTGATTTTCCATTATTTTGGGTGAATAAATAGTCACTCTACTAGCATTTTTTAAATACCGTATATTCCAGCGTATAAGTCGACCTTTGAAGCATAAACAATTTTTCCTAAAACTTAAGAGTCAACTTATACGCCAAACATAAAATGTGAACCTTAAATTACAAATGAATAACATCGATATTTACAAAGACCGTTGATCTTTCGGTGGAGATGATCGCTATTTTGAATCAGCTGTTCCAATGTTTACATTTTCTGACATTTATTTTAGAAGATTAACAATAATTCATTTTAATGCCGTATTTACTCACGTAATCCGCATCCTCGTGTACCATGCGCACCCCTACTTTTTTGACCAGATCGAGGAGAAAAAAATAAATTTGTACTTTAATAAGTTGATGTCTACTACGGCGGCAGAAAATTAGAAAAAATCAAAAAAATGTGGATTCCCCGTAGGTGTGTTCTCTCCATGGTTCCCTCTAAGCTGCGCGACTGCGTGGCCGCACATCAGTTTTCCAAGTGCCGCACACTAAATTTTTCAAGCGCACACGATTGTGTGTATCTTATAATATATCAGAACAGGACCGCATCAACCCCGGTGAACATCCGCGCACTAGCATCATGGAGGGAACTACGGTTCTCTCCCGGGTTAAAGAAGCGTCAGCTGCTCACGATGAACACGGGGAATACACATACCAGATGCCAACTTATTCCAGCAAAAAGTGTAGGTAGAAACTGATAGTAAATTTTTAATGACAGAACTGCTTTTTTTGAGTAAAAATAATAAACTTCAAACTCAATAAAAAGGTACAGCTTTAATATTATAAAAATATTGTTATCTCAATGTTGAAGATGCACCAACGGCAGTATAAATTGCGCATTTAAACCTTAAACATTTCTTCGTCTTTTGCGAGTATAAATGCAGACGCAAGCATGTTGCAGTAAATTTACTATCAAAACTCGCAATTTTTAAAACTTGGTCAGAAATCCTCCTGTCTCTTTTTTTAGCGACATTTTGGGAAAACAGGTACTCAGGGTATACATTTGTGATATTATATTGAATTTCAAAACTATAGAGATCAATCAGGATCACGAGGAATAGTTCATTTCATTAGTATCATTAGCAGCTGGCATCTATCGGATTATAGGAAACATCATCTAGTGGTTCAAACTCTCCAAGAATAAGTTTCTTATTGGTTGAAATTAAAACATCTGTCACATGGAATGCTCAAGAAGAATAGCACGGACTCTAAACAATATTTATATATATTTTTATTATTGTTTATTTCTGTTTTGTTAAAACTTGGATTGTACAAGACTTTGATTTTGTCTGAAAACGATTTCATAAGAAGTATTTTTAAGTGAAAAAGTGGGGGTCAACCTATACGGTGAACATATCCACGGATGACTTACTTTCAAAAGCTCAAGATCTGAAACAGCTGAAGCGGTTTCCTGAAGAAATGACGTTTGTGGTGAGAGGGCATGCTCATACGCAGATGCTCGATCAGCCAGCAGGCATCGCTGAGGAAACTTGGCAATTGACCTTGCCATATTTACTGCTTGCCCTAAAGCTATAACAAACAATAAATACGAATAAGAATTTACTTTCCTCAAATCTAAAGGTAAAACATGTAATACTATTTAGGATAATTATTAAAACCTAGCTATGCTTAAGCATTCACTTTGGAATAATATTACCATCCATGTAACCAACAGACTTAAATAATAACACGTATTCACAAGATTGAAATGACCTCAAATTACTCTGAACCAACTGCCCTATGAAACAACAGAACTCCCAAGTAATCCTTAATATACCTAATGCATCACAAATGTTAGATGCATATGTTGAATTTAAACTGAAACTTTCATGACCGTGAGAAGGCTATGAATATAAGGTCTAAATTTCAGTTACAAAGTAAACACACCCAGGGACAATTCATGAAATACTGAAAGTACAAGTTCTACAATTTAAATACCTTTACCAATCAAAAATAATACTTTGTAGCAAAAAAATGTAACGTATTTCTATTAACTTAAATTATCACAGGAAAAAGTAAGAATTCATTTCTTACCAAAGAATGACCATTACAAGTATTAATCTTTAACCTTTATGGATTTAAATGTCCACCTTGGGAATCTTCAACATTTAAGTATACATATGGCCAATAAAGGTTCACAAACTCATCAACTTCAACTGTTTTCTCCATAGCACCACCAACTATGAAGTACACACATACCTGTTCCCACAGCTACAAATCTGTTGGCAAGTCCCCACTCGAAGGCTTCCTTTGCAGATATACCTCTTCCGGTAAGGATAAGATCCATTGCTCTTGACAAACCAATCATGCTTGGAAGCCTAACAGTTCCACCATCAACAAGAGGAACGCCTGCAATCAAACAACACAATAGATGAAATATGCCATTTGTAACAATAAAATTCCAATTACTTAATAATTCCAACCATATGACTTTCTGAGATTTAAGGATATGTGGTATACACGCCAGCCACAAAGGGTAGTTGAGATTTTCCAATTTCATATTTATGAGTGAGAGGCTCCCTGCAAAGTGTTATGCATAAAATTCAATGTTTAATGTTGAGCCATCAATGCATATTACCTACACCCCTATAAACCAATCATCCAAATGCCCAAGTGCCTGCTCATCCACAGCCACGGCAACAAAATCTTGCAGTATATTTATTCCATGTTACCTTGCATTTTGGCATATAAGTCGAATAGGCATAAAAGTAAACCTTGATTCTTCAGTTTGAATATAAGTATTTAGACATGTTCGCCATATAAGTCAACCTTCTTCTTTCACTTTACATATATTTTTTTTAAATACTATTTTCAGACAGTCCAAGACCTCTGTGCTCAAATCTTGGAATAAAACACGAATAATGTGTAAATTGGGAAATATGCAGGTACTCCTGTTTCCACATGAAATGTATTACTTCGCATTGTATTACAAGCAACAAACAGGTACCCTCATCATGGCTCTGCCTGTGAAAAGGATGAATATGAAACTGGTTTTAATTTAAAAGTAATAGAATTTGTTAAAAAATCGAATAACTGTGCTGCAGCAAGGTAATTCAGGGTCTGCTAAATAAATTGTAAACTCTGAATCAGCTGATTCAATATGATGATCACCTGCGTCAAATGATTAGCAATTCAATTACTGACACTACCCGATTTATGCAAGATCTATGTACATGAGTTGAGTTAAATATGATTTATATTTTATTTTCTAGTCTGATTTACGTGAGGTATCCCCCAATTGATGAGAGGGTTGCATTCCACGAAATAATCACGCTATGCAAAAACACACATAAAAAAAGTCCATTGAAAGTAGTCGATCAGTTACATTCCAACACTAAACTTTAAATTGGTCTTTTATGTGGATTTTAAAATTATAATAACACAATAATAACATGGAAAATCATAAAATATGTACATTTCTCTTCCCTCCATCGACTAAAAGTTTTTTGTTCCATACTGTGATGTTGATATAAATATTCCAGGATGAGAGGTTGAGCATCCTTAACTATACATCCGACATCCTTCAAATTTGTTATTTTGATATGGTAAGATATAATACAGATATTAGGCTAAAACATTTCTTCTAAATGTCCCAGATTCAGCGCCAGTTTTGAATCTTACTTCGCTCTACAAAATACCTAGGAATTTATGCTAGCTATTTTTTACTATCATTTTAAAATATTAATTCAACAGAGAATTATTGAGCTCATCTTATGGCTGAAAAAAATTCAAGGACAAACAAAAAATACTTGCCTCGGCTATCTCCAATAGTCACAAGGTTATAAAAACCAGATTACAAAGCAGCCATCTTCAGTGGTAATTCAACAAAAAAAAGGTTCTATGACTATTGGAGATACTTAGGCAATCATTTTTTAAGTGCTTGTTCTTGAATTTTAAAACATGTTAAAATCCACCTAAGAGCACAGGACTTTGATGTTCATATATCTGAAAGGATGAAGTTTTTTTCTCCTTGAGAAAATTTGAACCATATCAAAATAGTGTGAATGATACCCAACTCCACATGGCCAACTCATGGGATGAGTCATGTTAATACCAATACGTGTTGCACATGACGAAAAATGTTCCGAAGAATAAGAAGCACATACCCTAAAATGAGTGCAGAAAACATGCATAAATTGGGAATGCCTTAGCACAGTGGTTCCCAACGTTTTTCAGTCAACGTACCTCCTGGCTTTAGAGTAAGGCCTTACATACCCCTTCTCAATTTTTTTAGAGATAATTTTTACTGTTTACCATGTACATAAGGTACCATGTATGTGTATACAGAAAAAATACACAGATAAAAGACTTTTCATATGAAATTCCCTCATGCCAAAATAAGGCAAGTAATGGTTGACACATTACCAATAAATGCAGTTGATGAATTTAAACTCCTATATTTATAGTAAATATTGTGTATCTTAAGGGTGACTTCGAACTGCATTGTAATTTTGGATTGAAAATTTGTTGATTAATTGAGAATTAAAATATGCAATGAGCACTGAGTTTTGTTTCTCTTATTGTATTGACATATTAGTTACATAACTTTAAATCCAACAAGTGATACTTCATGTTTCGATTATCTTTATAGGTATCCACAATGGGCTGGTGTTGCTCAAAACCCAAATTTGAATGTGGAAAAAATGACGACTGCTTATCTAAGTTTTGGTGAGGAACAGAGCTATGCAACAGAGGCATAGCAAATTTCAAAGATATCATGTAAGCTCTTTTGAGTTTTTGAACATGTAAATTTTTTTATTTATCAAATATCTCACGTAACCCTTGATTAGGCTTCACGTACCCCTTGGGGGTACATGTACCCCAGGCTGGGAACCCATGCCTTAGCAGTTAGTCTGAGGGCAACAAACTGGTGTTCTATATTGCATTCCCTCCTTTACTATGGATTATTATGCCCCACTTATGCAATATCTAATCATGTAAGATCATTTAGAATGTATCTCCCATGTAAATTGGGGGCTGCCTCTACTATTCTATATCACTCACCCAGAATTCAAAGTTTGCATTTGTATACCTGGCATCTAAGTCGACCCTAGTTTTTCAAAGATTTTTTTATCACTTCAAAGGTCAACTTATGTGTCAGACAATATGGTAGATAAAGGTAAGAAAAGCAGACTATTAGAAATTCTTACAGGACTGTGATATTGCAATCCTTATTTGCCTGACTGCTCTAAGTAATGACTGTGCCACGACAATTCTCCTATCAACAACTGTTGTCGATAAACAACACTTGCTTTCTGTTGAAAAACATATTATGGGAATAAAACATTTATTCATTGAAAATTATTTATTTAGAATGGATTTTCTATAAAGCTTCACCTACTTCTATTATATGAACTAGTTTCAATCCAAAGGCAGACAGATGAAATGATTTTTTCCCTATATTAAATATATATTCTCCAACTTAGCCACAATTACCTAACTATCCCTCACTTAATAATAAAACTTAATACGACCTTAAAAACATCAACAAACATAAAATTTTACTTTAACCTCATTATAACAGTATAATCTAGGCCCAAAATTTTTTGTCAAGGGCTACTTTCATTCTGTAAATTGTCTTGCAGACTAATAAATTTATTTAACATCTACAGTATTGTAACTATAAGTTAATCACAAAAATAAACATAAAGAAGGCATTTATTATAACTATTTATGGAAATTGTCAAAATAAATAACTGACGAATTTATTAAAATTTAGTCTTTATTTAAATGATTATGGGTGCATTTACACAGTATGTCTTCAGTCAGTGATTGGTAATTGGGCTTATAACTCGAAATTGAGAGGTGTAAACAATCTTCAAGATGTTCATTTGTGAGTGCATTTCTGGTTTTCGTTTTAATTAGGTTCATACAAAAAATATAGATTCACATAAATAACTGGAAGGAAAATAAGCTTTAAAAATAAATGAAACTTTTTTACATTTGAAAATTTTTCAGAATAAACAATTTTCTAAAAATCTGAATTGTGGCATTTTTCTTTCAACTTTCACTTTGCAAAAATCATTTCATTTTCCAGATGTTTCATCCATGTTTGAACATATCTCCTATTTTGCTAGAACTGTCTTCAGTATCAATTTCAGTGAATGGAAATGAAAAAATGCTACAATGGGCTCAAGTTCTTTAAACTCTATAAAACGTTCTTCAAATTCAGTTTTTAATTTTTCCAGCACCTTGCTGCCTTCGTGGGCGACTTCAATATTCCTAAAGGGCGGCGTAATGGGCACCCCTGTCCTAGGCCAAAAGATAACCTACTATTTTTCTGGAAAAGGGAGGAAATATATTGCCTTGACGAGGAAGCAAACCCAGGTCTTTCACTTGAAAAGCAGATTTCAACCACTGAACTACCATGAAGGTTTAACTGTTCTGTTTCAGAATTGGACATTTCTCACATGCTGAGGTTAGGCTAGCCAAGCTAGTACCAACTCTCTCCAAACAGATATCCCCAAAAAAAAAAACATTTTCATCCCAAAGATGAACAGACAAACACAAATGAAAGTTTTGATAAAAATTCTATGAAGGCATACATATGTTGGACATGAAGACATTATGGGAGAGGAGAAAAATTCTGACTTGACCAGAAATCAAGCCAGGGTCTTGAAATGGGGTCCTCTCTCCTTGGGCCCCTTGTTACAGTCCTGCAAAAGACATTGGTCTTCTGGTAGCCTGCAACCACTACTGATTTCAAGTAGCAATTGTGCAAGTAATATGTGCACATAAACAAGTTCCCCTGAGACAGTCTGCGGCACCAATCTTAAGGTGAACTTGCACAAGGTCATGTGATTGACAATAAAATCCCATTATAAATTTTAGTGGTGATGGAATCTTATAAAGCGGAAATGATGCACTCAGGACCAGCACATGAGTTGGCCTATAATAGCATTACACTGTACAAATTACAAGGAGAGAGTAGATTATGGTATGCCACAGCACAAGGTGAGTAGGGGTGCAGGCAATGCCAAAATAAAATTCACGACTTCACTCATTTGGCAGATTTTGAAAGGTATTTTAATGACATATTTTGAAAAAATGCCAAGGTCTAAATGCAACTTAAAGCTATAGCGCCAGGTGCAGCTGCCCCCCTGCACCATGCCACCACATGGCCATGCACAATCTATGCATCAACTAAAATAATTCTTCTGATGTTACTCAAGTGCAGTAGAATGATTTCCTAAGACATTTAAATTTAGTTCAGTATGGTATTCCAACATTGAAACAATTACTTTTATACTAAAATAAATTATACCCAGATGGTGATAAACAGCTCCATTATAATAAACAAAGTTGTTTTCTTAAATAAATTCCAGAACAGTAACTTCAACAAACTATCGAGCAGTTAACCAAAAAATGAAAACTACATACATAACTTTTTATTATTATGAATCTTACCAAATCTTCTATTGAAGACTCCCATTACTGCATTTTCTTCCATGACTCTTAAGTCACAAGCCAATGCCAACTCAAAACCACCAGCCACAGCATATCCACTTATAGCAGCTATCACAGGCTTCCGAAATACACTCCTGGTGGGACCCTACTGTAGCATACCAAAATTAATGCATTAATACCGCAAACAGTCTCGTTGTGGAAAGTTAATGAGGTTAGTATACAGGTGCTATGAACATAAAGACTGTTACTGATACAAATACTCATATTTTTACATATAAAGCAGTTTCTCAGTAGTACGATTCCATAAGCGCATACGTAAACCACTTTCTTGACCGGCAGTTTTAGCTTCTGGTGAAGTTATAAAAATAAAAATGATTCTTTTTAACAAATTAATAAGAGAAATAGATAAATTATCGGTTTATTGTAAAAGGACTTAAATGCTTGTATAATGATGTTAATAAAACCAAATATAAAATCATACGTAGGTAAATAACAAATAAAGTAACAATACAGACCCTAAATAGAAACATTTCACAAGTTAACTAAAACTTACTTTCGAAGAATTCGCTATCAATGTTATCACTACATAAGAACATTAAACTACCATAACGTGTTTATCTGGTTACGTTAAATTTTAACTGGAATTCTTTCAGGTGAATTGGAGATCTTACATTAAGATGCTGCATTTTGGAACTTTTCATCCAATTCTTTATAAGACGGAGCTCAATGACTCCCTGCTATTTCGATACTATTCCTGGGTTTTAATAATGAAATTATAGGCGTCCAACGACAAATACCGAGTAAAACCATAAAATTTTGGTATGTTTATCAGTCTAATTTTTTAGACGAATGATAAGGCAAAGGATGGAAACCACATGCCACAAAACAAAAGTTAATTTTAAAAACCCCTTACCATAGGCCCTAATCCTTTTAAAGGCCTTTGAGAAATAACTTCTCTGACTTTTTCTACATCATTAATGGCTGAAAGTTCCTGTAAGTCATAGCCGGCACAAAAATTTCCTCCTTTGCCGTACAGCACACCGACAACTGTTTCATTATCCTCTTCAAATTGTTCAAAAGCTTCAGCTAATCTCTCGGATGTTTTCATGTTCAAACAATTTCTTTTTTCCGGTCTATTAATACCAATTGTGGTAACAGGACCAAGTTTCTCCACAATCACAGTATCTTTCCTTTCATCATGACAACTACGGACTAATGACAAAGTCCTTAAATGGGAAATCCTTTGAAAGCATTTTGTAAAAAATTTGGAGCCTAAATAATTCTTTAGCATGACACTTATCATATGTATTACTTTCAAAACTTAAACACACCAACAGCGTAATTCATCTGCTTTCGATATTTCGATAGAATTTTCCGCGGTATATCGACGCATGCAAATGAGTTGTAGTGAGAAAGCTGAGAAACCAATTATTAGTTAATTTTGTTGTAAGATTTTGTTATGATTATGGTAAAATTTATTACAATTTTTTAGATTAAATAAAAACTATTTACATGTATATGGTGATTGTCTAAGGTTTCTTAATTTATTAACCAATGCATGTATTGGACATTCGTACTTTTTCAACTCTTATTAATAAATATCGGAGGATTTTAATTCAAGAAATAAATTCGATTCTTCATAAATGAAAGTTTAATCAAACGAAATTGATTACGATATTTGTGTTTTCTTTTTACGGGATGTAATTTAAAAGGTCTTTTGAATTAAAGGACATTCTTATTTTGAAATGACAGCTGTTTAACCTTCAGGAAGACAGCGTTATTTCTTCGGTATTTGCGCCAAAGATGAGCTTGGGAAATTAATGGTCGATACTTGTACTTATCTTCAACAGAGTAAGACTTGGCAATGATAATTATTTTAAAACTAAGTACTACATATTGACGAATTCTATATACTGAATTTGACACTTCCTGTATGTTTTGAATTGTCATTGCTGTTGTGGATACGCTCCTGATATCAGAAGTCTCGCCTTAAATCTTTTTTCAAGTGGGAGTGACCTTTGAGACGTGATTTGCACTTTGTTCCTTGACAAGTTATTATCGCATATCGAGACGCAACCGATGCAGTGGCGACCTTGATTTCAGGTACCGGCATTTGATGTTTTAACATAACGTGAAAAATTAATACCACGACAATGAGTATCATAGGTAAAATACTTGTGGCAGTAATTGCGATTGGATCGGCAATTTTGTACAATAAATTATCTAGCATACCTCCCCTACCTAACTTGGAAGATACTTGGTGGGGTGAAGGAAATGAAAAACCTGAAAACACTGCTATCAGCTCTTTCACCATAGGAGTGCCCTTAAAGGTAAAATTAATTTATTAGTTAATATTTGGGTAGAATCTCGTCGATTTTTAATGAATAATAAATTTTGTATTTAATAAAGACTAGTGCATATAAAACTTACAAAATTCATTAGAAAGTGCGTGACTTACTACATCATTCTTGTATTTTAACTAAATATAGTATGCATACCCTCTCTTTAGGTGCTCCAAGACTTGAATTCACGCCTAGCCACGTCAATTAAAACTCTTACTCCTCCACTGGAGGGGGTCAGCTTTGAGTATGGTTTCAACACAGACACACTTACAAAAATACTCCAGTTCTGGAAGGATAGCTATGATTGGAGGGCTCGTGAAAAATATCTCAATTCCATACCCCAATTCACAACCAGTATCTCTGGTCTGAAAATTCATTTTCTGCATGCTAAACCGAAGTTGAGTACTGAAGGTAAGATGGCACCTTCTTGTGAATATATGATATTGAGAAATTTATGTAACTAAAATGTCTGTGGCATATTCTTTGAATCCGCTAGAAGCTAAGTCTGTACGAGTTTTGCCCTTGCTGATGCTGCATGGATGGCCAGGATCTGTCAGGGAAATGTATGATATCATACCATTACTTACTAAACCTCGTAAGGGGCATGACTATGTTTTTGAAGTCATTGTCCCTTCCCTTCCAGGATATGGATTCTCTGAGGGAGCCAAGAGGTAAGGATTTTATTTTTCAAATTTTAATCTTTGTAGTAAAATTTCAAGCAACTTTGCCATGTTTTAATGTTAATTCATAATATGTATATGTATTGATAACTTTAAAATTCAAGATGTAACTTGAGGAGTTTAAGCAAAGTACTATGTATTTACAGACTTAAATTTATGGTTTTAAAAATGGTGAAAAATATGACAATTAAGATTTACTATAAAAAAGATATATTATAAATTTACAGGCATTGTGTATGCATAAATAAGGTAATCAGATTATCAAAATTTCAAAAGAAGGCATATTTTTGAATAAAGAGAAAAAAATACATTATGCAAACAGCACCAAATATATCAGAACAACAAAAGTCTAGGCCGTCTCAGCATCATGCCTTTACATGAGGCCATCAAAGAGAGAAAAATGACATATTAGCACTGTAGCTGCAATAAGTGTTGAACGACTGTTGTTATAGGAACAAAGCACAGTATTTTCCAGCAGAACACTGGTTACATCTCATATTGTGCAGCAATATTGTTTAAAACCTGATACTTTTGGATAGATGTATTTGATTACAACAGTAATATGTGGGGTTATTTGCAGCTCCATGTGTGGGAACACAAGAACAGGCAAAGTGTGCGAAGACGGAGCGAGTTACATTCAACATTCTATGCTATATTTTGTGTAAAATTGTTGACAGAAATAACGAAAATGCCTTACTTAAATTTAATCAAATATATAAGGCGGGGGTCAGCAACCTACAGCCCGCGGACCTCATGCAGCCAGCAAAGTCATGATGAAAAATTTAACAGTCAATTTCATATTTTTTCTATGAAATTATGCTCTCAAATCTTTTCTGGTGGAGTTTTAATGCTAGTAAACAAATTAGATTTTATTTTCACTAATAGAAGACCACAAAATCTCTTGGTAACTTCTGATTTAAATGTCCATCTGTCCCGCAAAATCTCTCGTGATTTCCAATGCGGCCCTCCGAAGTATTCATAACAACAAATGTGGCTCACCCTATAGAAAAGGTTTCTGACCCCCTGATATAAGGTATGACCTAAAAGTTTCCAAAATGACAAATTATAAAATCAGATGTATAAAATGAAAAAACTTGACATTATTGCTATCAAAATAATCTCTTTTTCAAGTCATACACTTCTCCTGAAGGTGTTGCCATGCCTGGTAACACTTCTAGAAATCCTCTTTAGTAATGTTCCTCAGACTCATATTTTTATTAGTTCCACTAACTCATTATTTTGTCCTTCCAAAGAATTCTTTAACTTGCAGAACAAGAAGTCACATGGAGTTAAGTCAGATGAACATTGCATATGATTTGGTTGAATGATTTTAAATTTTGTCAACAATTCTCTAACTGAGAGAGCACTTTGTAATGGTGCATTTTGTAGAATTCGACGATATGTCCAAAGATTTGGCCTCTTCTTAGAAACTGCATCTCTCAGACGCTGAAATACCTCTTAAGTAGAATTCCTATTTCACTTTTTAACCTTCTTGTACAAATTCAAGGGGAACAATATACATTCAATATAAAACAAGTTAAGAAAGTGTACAACGTATCACAAATGGGCACGTTTCATGCAATTGAGTATTTGAAAGAAATGATATACCTGTACATAAGGGAAATAGCATTTTAAAGTTCTTCATCATAAATAATCCATTTTCTTCTATATAATAATACTGCATGCACACGTAAGGAAATTAAACGTTTGTTTGGGAGATTGTTTATGTTAGCAACAATGAAGTAACCATGCAAGAAATTTTCTAAGTTCAACTCGATATAAGACTTTCTTGTTTGATTTTCTCGATAACGGCTACTCCTACGATAAATATGTATAGGGAAGGAAATACTCTTCTTTACCAGTTCTACAATTTTTATTTGAAAAATATTTTGATATGAGCAATACTTTACAAGATATGACAGAAATTTTATTTTCTGTCACCAGTAAAGTGGTATCCCTGATTGGCGTACGTGATTCATTTTTGCGATTTTCTTATTATATTTGATTGTAAGTCCTTAATATCAAATTTCATGAAAATCCGTTTGGTAGAAGCCGAGAACGAACATGAGGACGGACGGACGGACAGACAGACCGACGATAATAGGCGCTCACGCTGGAAGCGAAATGCGTCTAAAAAAAGTGATTAACATTATCACCACCTTCACTTTTGTCAATCACACCTTTCTGGCCCTGTGATTCAGAAGATTTCTGCTGAAGACTTTGAAATTTGGTCTCTAGATTGTACTGAAAGACCTACACTTTTGTCCTTTTCTATTCATTAGTTGAGGTCAGAACAAATTTCTTACAGTCATCATTTTTAATCATCAGCTAATATTTACGAAATCATTTTTATGACAACAGCAGAAAACCTATTGAGAAAAAACTATCATGGCACAAATCAGGCATATCAAAAGGTTGTGACTTCATACAGTATCAACAACAAATAGTCAATAAGCTATCAAATGCTGCCAACTGCTTATTGCTACTAAAAGACAGTTTGGAAGCTTTTGGGTCACGCCTTGCATTCTTTGATGTGGCCTACTAATGGTGATGCAGTGTTATAAGAGCAATTGCATGGAAATCTGCTGCCTGAGGCAAAAAGGCAAAATGCCACCCCAGTTCATAACACATAGGTGTAGATCTGCAACAACACTGCTGTAATACAGCCTTTAATAAAATGTCGCCTGAGGCTGTTGCCTCTCAAACCCACCTCGTGTGACTGTCCTGAACATGCTGCATGCTTTTCCTGGCTTACTTTTTACTTTAATGTTTCTCTTGAAGCTGTCTAAAACACTATAGGGTTGGGTTAAGAGGAATGATTTTTTTTATTTTACAGAATATTAGTTATCATCGATTCCTTAAATGTAGTTGTATTTCTATCTCCTTGCCTGTAGACCTGGATTATCGTCTACACACATTGGGCTGATTATGAAGAAACTCATGGAAAGGATTGGATACCCTAAGTTCTATGTCCATGGAGGAGACTGGGGTGCCATTATTGCTTCGGATATGGCCACATTTTTTCCTAATAGGTTTGCTCAACTACCTCTGCCCTTAAATTTGCTTGAGATAATGAGTTACAGTAAACTAGCACATAATATGGTAGTTATATTCCTGAAAGCCACCTCGTATAATTTTTTTAATATTTAATATTACAACAATTTTCAGGAAAGTTAATGTGTTCTTTTATGGGAAATTTCTTTGTTATTCTGAAATATGATACTAAGAAATAACAGGTGATCTTTCGATTTCATAAGAAAATAAAAAGTGTTCACGATAAAGAAATTTTTAACAATTTACATATTTTGAATAAGAATCTGTGTGTTTTTAATGGTAAATAGTAACAAAATATTTCCTTAATTTATGCTTTCATTCCAAATTTCATACTAGTAGTAAATAAAGCATAAAAATATTTTATTTTTGTATTCTACACACATTCATTTTTATAATTTCCCAAACTAATAAAACTCTTTGATAAAAATAATGCTTTCCATAATTTCAGCATTCTGGGAGTTCATTCAAACATGTGCAGTATGATGAAACCACTCCATTTCATCAAGCTTATGGTTGGCTCCATCATCTCTCCAACTCTTTTTGCTGATGCTACAAGTGCCTCCCATATATACCCTCTCTCTCAGTTGTTTTCATTTCTAATGCGAGAATCAGGTTACTTGCACCTCCAGGGAACAAAACCTGACACTGTTGGTTAGTAGATTTGCTCAATTAACATTTAAATGTTAATGTAATTTAGTTATTGACAGGTTCTCTTGACTCATATTTGGGATGAAGAGTTGTTTGATCGGTTTTATTAGGATTTACTATTAACCAGTTTTATGAAATATTATTTATTTACATTTTGTTTAATGTTCGTATTTAATGCCTGTTTTACTCATTAAGACTTAGGAATGGATTGTTCAGTTTAATCATGTTCAATCCTTAGGTTAATATCTCCATAGTGATGTATTATTCATCTTTTATCTAGCTTTTCCTAAATGATAGGTAATTGTCTGAATCAGTCCTTTCCATTGATTATAAATTCAGGACAATGTTTTCATTAATGTTGGCAATTGCAGTGACATGGTTTTCACGGATTTTTTTTCAAAATTCTAAGTTTCATTTGAATACAAAGGGAGTATGTATATATCTAAGCCAAAAACTGACACATGAAAGCCAAAACATATGCATAAAATTAATTGCTATTGCAGCAAAAGATATAATTCTGCTCTGAAAAACATGAATCCAAAGAAGCACATAATACATATATAAATGTATCATAATTACAGGTGTTGCTCTACGTGATTCACCTGCAGGATTGGCAGCTTACATTCTGGAAAAATTCTCCACATGGACAAAAGCAAGTTGGATAAGTGAGCCAGATGGTGGACTGAACCTTAGTGACAAACCATTAAAAAGAGCAGATGGAGGGAATCTTATCCCTCTAACCACTCTTTTAGACAATGTTATGTTATACTATGTAACTAATAGCATTACAACCTCCATGAGGCTGTATTCAGAAAATTTCTCTCCAGCTCATCTGAGCAAAAGTATCGATAGGTAAGTAATTTTCATTCTTCCATGCTTTTTCTTTCTCATATAAGAAGTGTATAGAGAAAATATTGTGATAATGAAAAAATTTGACTGAGATTTTGATGAATATGCGCATTTTAGGTTCCCCTGAGTTCGAAAAAGTGGTTTTCACCATTCTGTCTGTTGATGGCTCTATGGCAGGGGTGCACAAACTTTTCTCACCTGCAGGCCGCATTTAATTAAAAGCTGAATAATGTAAATTAAACAATAATAAAATTTTAGGTAACAAATTAAAGCATATTTACTTATCAATAATCAAATGCAAAATTATCACAAATATACAATGCAGTGCGAGTTTGAAAAAGGTGTATAACTCTTTTGAAAGAAGCATTAAAAGAGTAAAATTTTTCAGAAGTAAATATTTGCTTAATGTAGCACTTTTGGTTAACCTTAGCATTTTATAATTTTCACTTAATGATTTACCAAATTAACCTAACCTAAATATTGTTCAATATTAACCTTATGATGCAAAATCTTCCGCAAGCTGCATAAACATCAATGGAGGGCCACATGTGGCCCGTGGGCTGCACTTTGTGCACCCATGCTCTATGTGCAAAGCCAGATTAAAGTACTCAGGAGCCCTTGTGTATCATTTTTCTGAGACCATGACACCTGCTGACATACAGTGTCCAGGGTCTCTGTGGGGCCCCTCTAATTAAGAGGAATTTTTCCTTACATTAAATATGGACAAGTGTTCAAGAACAAGCATTAAAAAAATAAAGGTATTAATAAAGTACTTATCTCAGATATCTCCAATAGCCAAAACAACAAGATTTTTGTAACCAATAGCCATAAGTGTTAAGTTCTTGAATTTTCTCTGCTGAATGGACAAGTGTGTTTGTTTAATTTGCAATGTGGTTATCTCTAAGCCATAAAGCAGTGGTGCCCAAACTATGGCTTGCGGGCCACATGCAGCCCACCGGGTGCCTTTATCCGACCTGCCATGAGTTAAACAATTTAAGTACATAATCTATCTACTATAATATATTTTGAAGCATGTGTTGTGTGTTCATAGAACTCCTCCTAAATGGTAAAAGCTAGAATAACCAAATTTGGTACGATTCTTCCTTACATCCTAACTTAGTGAATGGTCAAGGTTTGGTCAACCGGTGCTGCCAATATAGGGGATTAACATTTTTCCATAAGATAACACGTATGAATCCATTTCTTGACTTGCAAGGTATTCTTCCTTCAAGCATTAAAATACGTAAATATGGACCAATTTTTTTGTTTTTGCTTTATTCGATGAATAAAACTATATTATCTTATTCCTGTGAAGTTTACATGTTACACGGTCAAAATTTTCAGAAATACGCTATTTGTTTCAAAATTTTGTGGATTTTTCTTACTCTTTCAGGGCGTTGCCATGGCAGCCATCATTGTTACCTCCGATTCAATTAGCTTCAATGAAACTTATAAATAGGCGAAAGTTTAGCGTTATTCGATTCGCACTTTTGTTTAAGCAACGAAACGATCGATGTTTATGGATAGCAACGTAAATAGATACTGAATATTATTCAGGAAGTGTTTATAACGATTGATGAAAGTAATCGAACCTTCTTTCATCTATTAAATACTGGAATCTTACATTTTTTGTAAGTAAAATCATTATATTCCACGTTATAATGTTTATTAACGTAAATAAGCTCACATATCTGCTGTACATTTACCAGTCAGTGTTCAATCATGGACAACTGTACGTTGCTTTTTCACAGGTTTCTTGCTTACAGGACAAAAGTAAATATTTCAGTGAGGCATAATTACACAAGAAATGAAGCTGGATTTGGCGAAAGTAATATGATAGGAAATAAAATTATCATTATATGTATTTGAATGCAATAGGCTCGGAAATGGATTGTTAAAAGCAAATATGATTAATTGTTAAGAAAAGCTAATTGTAATTTAAAAAGTATCTATTTATTTATTTTTCAATGGCTCTTAAACAGCACATATACGGCCTTTTACAAAGAGCTTTTAACAGTAACAAAGACAAACATACAGAAAAACAACATACATCACAACATCAATGCCCGAAGCGGGATGCGAACCTGCGACCTTTGGGTTAGAAGGCAGGCGCTCTGCCTACCAGTCTAACCTACTATATATTTTAAAGAGTTTGTATATTGTGCTGTAGTAGCTTCACTAAATCCGTTGAAATTCAACAGGAAATCCTGCTAGTTTAACATAAAAGGAAAATAGAAAATTATAAAGAGCAATATAATTTGTCATTACCTCTCAACTCCTATAATAAAGTTGTATATAAAATGCATTTAAAATAAATTGGTAATTTTGACACAATGAAATCCTTAATTTCCTTAAGTTATTCTTAAGCTCTATTTTTGGCTGGATGTGGCCCATGAAGAGGGCGGAATTGAGCTATGTGGGCCACATTGAGTGCAGTAATGGGTTATGTGGCCCTCGGGCTGAAAAGTTTGGGCACCACTGCCATAAAAGGTAACCTTGACCATCATTTTAGTGCTTCACATGCACGCTATCAACATGATTCTCCTCCAAAATCATTAGCATTTTATTCTGTTCTTTAAAGATCCCATATTTTAACAAAGTATAAATTTGTAACTTCTATAAAAGGATTAAATAATTACATATATGAAATTTCCTGGTTTTCATCTTTAGGTAAAAATCTTTATGATAAACAGGGCCAGCAGGGATTATTTCAATAGTGAGCGAGAGTGGGGCCTATTAATTTATGTATATGTATACCTAGTGTTGCAAAAAAATGAAGTTTTTTAAAGAACAATTGTAACTTTTTTTAAATAAAAAGTTATTATTAAAATTAATTTTTAAATTATTATGCAATAATATTAATATGTAATTAAAATTGTCCAAATTTGTACATGCGAATGGAGCCTTGTGTGGGGTCCCTAATAAAGTGCGGGGCCCTGTAATCAAAATAAGAAAGAAAAGTTTGCATTTAACCTTTTACTGCCCATCGTGAACTTGAATTAAAATAGCCACTTTTTGTTAATTTTTAAGTATGAAAACAGAACAATACATGACTTATTTCCAAGAAGTAGAACTTGTATTTTTTTAAATTTGCATTTAAAATTAAACGGGTTTATAAGTTAAATGTTTGAAAATTATTCTTTTGTGAAAACTGTCTTGTCAACAAAAAATGTGTATTTTCAATTATTTATCGCAAAATTTATAAGTTGAGCAGTAGAAGGTTAAAACTTTAGCTATTACACAAAATTCAACTGGGTCAATTGCCATGCAAATGAGTACATATTATAATGAAGGCCCCAGACTCATAAATGCTGGGCATTCTTGATATAAGTAATAAGCTTTTGAATTCTACATTCTAGTTTTAAAAGTAATTGTTTTACCCAGTTATCTTAACTTTACAAATGTAACTGAAGAAATTATTTTTACTTTATCAGATATTGTTAATAATTGAAGCTCATGTTTCCTCTTTATCTTTTAAATAAGCATACCTGTGGAGACAGTTCCCGCTTCTTGTGCTCGGTTTCCAGAAGAAATCTTCTATGTCCCAGAGTTTGCTGTACGGGCCAAATTCCCTCGTCTTGTTAGATTAACTGACATGCCACGTGGAGGTCACTTTGGTGCCATGGAAGAGCCAAATCTTATGGCTGATGACATTTGGGCTGGTGTGAAATTAATGGAAGAGGAGCATGCTAAAGACAAAGCCAAGAAAATTTCTGAAACTAAAAGTACCTAAGATTGTTCTATTCTTTCATTGGAAAGACAGGAGACTGCTATTGCATTTTTTTTTTAAATTTCTTAATGCAAAAATTATTATATTTTGAATGTAAAAGCTTTAATAAATAAAGATTTATTTTTAAGAGATATTATTTTTTTCATTTCAGTAATTGTTATTGAAGTACTTTTACACTTTATCAGCTAGCATACTTAGATACTTATGATTAATGGACCTTTCATGATACATTCTATAAGTAAGCAGTACATTTTAAAGGACTACAAATTTTTATCATTTTCACAAAAAATTTGTTTTATTTTGCTGTGTCGCATTAAATAGCACTGGCATTGAATCTGAGTTAGCAGTTAATTTGCCACCTGCCCATACAAAATACATTAAATATATATTAACAGAAAAGCTATATCAATGTGAGGTGTAGAAACCATGGAAGAAAAACCAAGACTTTTGCCCATTTAGTCAATTTTGTTAAGCAACCTTGGTGTAGGAAATGTAAGGTTTAAATTGATACGTTGTTAGTGCATGGTTGAAGTTGTCAGGTTTTTAAGTCTTCAAGCTGAATGTGAGGAATTTTACTATTGCAGATAGCACCGTCAAGAATTACAATAGACAATTCAGCCTAGTATTGAAGTGTTTTTCGATCATAAGATGCAAACATGCTTAGTGTATGGCATCAATATTTGAAAGTTATTCTGAGGGATAGATAAATGGCTGAATAGGAACTGATCCGATATTATGTAATGTATTACATCGAGGTCGTTTGACACGATCTTACATACTAGAAACGTCATGACAAACAAAAAGGAAAATGTCATTCATCACAAAGTAACGCAATTACATTACTAATGCAAGAAAAAACTAATTTTGTACTTAGTTTAGCTTAAACATATATTTACATTCATATTTGTATTTATTTTTACTCTGATTTGGCACTATTTTGCATAGACATTCACGATTTGTTAATATTACTATTTGCTGAGCTAAAATATTTACGTATAAGGTTAGGCGTTCATATTTCTGCAAGAATTAACTTCTTCGGTCTTTCATACATACGATTCGTGATAACTACTTTTAGGTACAATTGCGTTAAAGTTCTCGGGTTAGGCATTCTAATCAAACAAGTTTTCTTTAGTAATCAATTTTGCATATAAATGTACACACACGAATTTAAGGACACAACCGGTGGAGCGATACTCTAAGAGCAGTGATGTCGTACCTTCTACTGCCCGCGTGCCAATGTTACTAAAATCACTAAAATTGTCGAATCTTTTTCGCCTCGTTTGCCACAAAAAAGTCATTAATTTTTTTGCGTGCCAACTAAATTAAATTCGTTATCAATACATAAGTGATTGAAATTTGTAACCGTAAAACTAATGCTTACAATAGTTAACTAAATTACACAAACGTTTTTGCGGCATTAAATCAGTACGATAAATGCTTTGATTAGTTTTCGCCTTTCGTTGGCGTGCCAACTAAAATTGTCTTGCGTGCCATAGGTTCGCCTTCACTGCTCTAGAGCAAACTTTGGGCCCGTGGAAGAGCAATATACTTTAAAAAGTTGATCTCCGTTTCCACTGCTTTCCTCAACTTCATGAAAGTTTTTCATACACTGCCTCGAATATTAACGCTGTTCATATTGTGTCATTACGCTTAAAGGGATTTACGAATCTCGCAACGCTCGATGGACCGCAGGGCGACTTAAAATCAAACTCAGATGTAGTTTAAAGTCGACGATGTCAATGATATTTTCTACGTTTCACCTACCAGTATTTATAATATCTCCGCAAAAGTGAAAAATAAGTGTCGTGATTATGAGTTATTTAGTAAAAATATTCTTGGTGGCAATCGCCGCAGGATTGGCGATTGTGTACAGAAAACTGACAGATATTCCTCCCTTACCGCAAGTAAAAGACACTTGGTGGGGAAAAGGGAAACAACAACCGGAAATTTATGATAAAGTTCCCTTCTCTATAAACATATCATCAAAGGTAAATGTCGGTAGTCAGCACTAGTTTTTTTTAACTTCATAGCGAAGTCATAATTTAAGATGTAATGTAAATTATGAATTGTAATTCTGACATTTAAAAACAATGAATAAATGCATTCTTTCGGTTTGTTGATTCTGGATTTTAATTAGACGATAATTAGGTAATTTATTTGAATTTAAGGTGTTGGAAGACTTGAACGCGCGTTTAGATGCATCACTCGAAACGCTGACTCCTCCACTGGATGGTATCAGCTTTGAATATGGTTTTAACACGGACACACTTCGTAAAGTCATCCATTTCTGGAGAAATGACTATGATTGGAAATCTCGGGAAAAGTACTTCAATTATATGCCCCAATTTAAAACTCGTATTTCTGGACTGAATATACATTTCCTACATGTCAAACCCGCGTTAACTTATGAAGGTAAGTTGATGACCATATCTAGTTTATTCATTAATGTATTGCAAAATAGTAACAAAATCGCACACTTATCTTCTAGATGCCAAGTCTTTGAAGATTTTACCCATGCTTATGCTTCATGGATGGCCAGGATCTGTTCGAGAGATGTACGAAGTCATCCCATTGCTCACTACTCCTGTAAAGGAACCAGCTTATGGTTTTGTCTTTGAATTGGTTATTCCTTCTCTCCCAGGATTTGGATTCTCTGAAGGAGCTCACAGGTTAATATTTTATGTAAAATACAGTTTCCTTAAATATTCTGTCAACCCTCTGTTTACGATATTATTTTCAGTCAACCGATTTATTACTTCGTAAAATCACGTGGGCAATTGAAGGCAAGATATACAAACATTTTTGGTCACCGAGTAAATTTTTAATACCAGGGTAATATTGTGACATGCTCATAAACATGCAGATAATAATTCAAAATAATTTCTAATTTATATTCATTAGAAAAATATATTGATTATTATATAAATTGTAATTCCGGTTTATACTTGTTATAAGTGGAGATCAATGTGATTTATAAACATTAACAACAAATCTCATAAAAAATTATTACAAAAATAAAACTATAGCTCTTTCTACTGCAAAAATTTAATAACATTTCTTACCTGGTGAGTCTAACGAGCATCCTATTTTTGTGGAGTTTTATTTAACACATATTTCTACCATAGAAATTTACTTTTTTATTATCTTTCCTTCTGGTGATAGACCTGGAATGACAACTGCAAACATTGCATTACTCATGAAGAAACTCATGGAAAGGCTTGGCTTTAAAAGGTTCTATGTCCATGGAGGGGATTGGGGAAGTGTCATTGCTTCAGAAATGGCAACTTTATTTCCTAAGAGGTTGGCTTTTCTGCAGTTCTCTTTAACTGACTAGATTTTTATATTTTCCTGTAATTTAAAAATATTCTTCCTGGTATTAAGTCGGTGAGTTTAAATAAATGATAAACAATTGAAGTATGCATGTTGTTTATAGCTGTAGAAGTTGCCTATATAATTTACTCTATAGCAAGATAGCCATAGAAAATGACACCATTATCTCTTAATGCATTCATCCCAGGGTGGCCCACCACTGGATCTTCTTCCCTAATGGTTGCCCTAGCATGAATGTGTTTATTTAACAAAAATGTAATTTTAATGTGCAATTTTGTTGTGTTCTTCTTTTTAAGTATCATGGGCATGCACTCCAACCTGTGCTATGCTAACAGCCCACTAAACATTCTCAAAGTGATACTGGGTTCATTCACTGCACCATATCTGTTTTCCGATTCACATAGTGCTGCTAAAATCTACCCCTTATCTAGACTTATGTCATTTATAATGCAAGAGACTGGATACATGCACCTGCAGGGAACAAAACCAGATACTATTGGTAAGTATATTTAAGTTTAAGTCACTGTATAAGTTCTTTAGTTGTGATCAGTCACCATAGACAAAGTCTGTATTTCAAGTAAAAAGAAAGATAAAATGAATGCCTTTTAATTTCAAGTACATTATTTAAAAGTACCTAATTCATTTAAACCAGTTATGAATTAAAGTTTTGAAATTGACTGCCATCACATGTCCTTTTTGTCTGGATCAAGTTTTCAAATATCAAGATTTGCTAGGTTTGATGAAATTTTCAGTGATAACAGAACAAAGCTTGTTTCTTCAGGATCTAATTTACATTTTATGTGTGAAAAAATATGGTTCTTTCTTTATGTTACATATTTTTTACACAACTTAATGTTCATCATAGCATGATGGCAACAGAATTATCTGTCCCACTTTAAACAAAATTTAGTGCTCCTTATGGTTGAGACAAATCTTATAATTTCTAATTATGTTAAATTCTAGCTACCATCTTTTTTCAGATAAGTATTATTGAGAATAAGAAAGCTTCAATCATCCAAAATGATAACTGTTAATTCTAATTTATATTTAACTAGCTCTTAAATAGCACTTTAATGCCTTTTAAAGTGCAACAATGAAAACAAAGACCATGCCTTTGGCAGGACTCTATCCTGTGACCATACTAATGGGAGGTGGAAACGTTAATCATCTATCTACCACCGCCCACAAATGAAATCTTGTACAGTTTCAGTGACCATGTCTTAAATCTGGGTTATTGTGGCCACAATGCTAAGTCCTAACCATTACACCGGTGGTTCCCAAACTTTTTGTAGGCACAGCACCCTTTCAGAATTTTGTGACACCCCAGCTTTGAAACACGGTCATTACATTTTTACATATGAGCATTAAAACCTTTGGACATATTCTTTTGTTGGTTCCACATCATAATCAATTTATTTGAGAAACATTATTGCTCTATTTACCTACCAAAACATCTGTATCATTAATTTTTTTAACTACACTTTTAGCGGCATCTCTAACAATCAGCTGCGGCACACAGTTTGGGAACCACTGCACTACACGACCATGACTGAAATTCTTTATGTCAAAACAAATATGTACAGTAATAAGCATTATTTTCTCAATATTCCAGGGATTGCGTTGAGAGACTCACCTGCAGGGTTGGCAGCGTACATACTGGAGAAATTCTCCACTTGGACCAAAGCAAGCTGGATAAGTGCTCCAGACGGTGGGCTGAATCTCGGCGAGGAACCAATAAGCAGGATTGATGGAGGACATCTTATCCCAATAACAGCACTCCTGGACAATGTTATGATTTACTACATAACTGGTTGCATCACCACATCCATGAGACTTTATTCAGAAAATCTTTCTCCTGCACATATCAAAAATAATTTTGAAAGGTAAGTCATTCCTTTTTTTTCAGCATTACTTTTAGTGAAATGTGTATAGTAGAGACCTCATACTTTTAACCCAAATGAGAATAAATAATTAGAATTTCTCGTTGTCAAAAAAGGTTAATTAGATTAGGTAGAAATAAATTTTTGGACTGATTCCTAATAAATTCAAATTCTCTTAGTAATGTATTTAAACTTCCTTTTATTGTCTGAACGTGCATTTAAGATTTGAGATTGTTGTGTAAGAGTAAAGGCTACTTTCTTACCAGTGGCAACACTCATATGTAGTGGCGGATCTGGAAACTTGCCACCCCTATGCCAAATTATTTTTCTGTCCACTTAAAAAAATTTCAATAAAACTTATTTACTTTATATATTACACCAGAGGAAAAAAATTCATTCTTTTCCCGGGTATTTATGGTTATTACTTTGACAAGATTCCTATTTCTTGGAAAGAAAGTCGTCGTTTTTTTAGTATGGACTAAAGTAAAAACAAAATATACTGACATTTCAAAGAATTTATTAAATAAATTTCTTCTACTCACTGTCTATTGTTTTTTTATTTGAATTTTGTTGATTGTAGCTGGTATAGAAATTTAAAAAATGAAAAGTCATGTCCTCAGTTATACTGCGGTTGATACACAGAAGATTCATTTTTCATAACCTTTATGATTAGGTGCAGTGAATACAAATTTAGTCAACCGAAATTAGTTCTAATCATTTAAAGATTTTCTGTGGATTTGTTCGTATTATGTGATCCTACCAGTGGGTATGCACATCTTCAAAGTTTTCCAAGGGGCACGCTGATCAAAAAGGTTGAATATCAGCGAGACGTAGATGGGGAGAGGAAAGTGAGGGGAAGAAAGATCGGGTGTAGGGAAATAGGCTATTTGTGTCAAAGTATTTATCTGTTTGGTGTGGATTTTAACCAGTGCTCTAAATGGAAAATGTTATAAAATGGAATGCTTGTATTGGTAGTGGAACGGAACGCTTGTTATAAGGGACGGTTTCTAAATGTCTGTCGAAACAGAACGGTATCATTGGCGCGTGTGATGAGCCGGAGGGGTGTTCCAGTTCATTCAGAGCTTTGATTTTAACCTGCTTTAGGGAAATAAATTAGTCATTTAAAATATACTTTAAGTTAATTTCAAGAGAATATTCAGTACAGTGATAATATAATTCACAGTGATTCAGTGGTGTGGATTTGTGGTCAGTTGGGGGCCGGTTAAGTAAAACTTTCCCAGGTTGGGAAAAATTGCAGCAGCCCCTGGTTAATAGGCATTTTTGTGTTTTGCCCACCCCTGCAGAATTTTCTGCCGACACCCATGCATATGACTTAGCCCATGGGTCGGCAACCTACAGCTCCTGAGCCGCAAGCTGCTCTTTAAAGACTTGCATGCGGCTACCGACAGCAACTCTCCCTGATAAAACTTCCAAAAAAGAAATTGGCTTTTTAAATCATTTTAAAAGAAATTTCATAAAACTAAAAAGGTATGGACACATTACGTTGAATAAACATTTGTTTTACAGAGATAATAGCAAAAAGTAAAACATCGGCAAGGTTAATGAGGGGAGAACCACCCCCTCGTGGATCCGTCAATGACTGTGGCTTTTCTTGTTGTGTGTTATACATAAGTTGAGAAAGTGGTTCTTCTTAGGTAAAAGGTTGCTGACCCCCAACCTAGCCTGTTCATATGCAGACTTGACAAAGATTAAATTTCTCATATAAGACCCAGGTCAATTTTAGGCAACCATTTATAAGAAAAAGTGGTGTCATTTTCTGTGGCTATCTTGCTGTAGAGTAAATTATATAGGCAACTTCTACAGCTATAAACAACATGCATACTTCAATTGTTTATCATTTATTTAAACTCACCGACTTAATACCAGGAAGAATATTTTTAGGTAGAGGGGTGGTTAGCGTGTCTAACTTCCACTGCAAGGGTCGCGGGTTTGAATCCTGCCGAGGGCATGGTCGTTTGTGCTTGTCATAGAAATGTATTACAACACATGTAATTGGGGTAACCTGTTTGTGTTAAAAAAATGATTATTATTATTATATTATAGGATGGCAAATCATTTTTGCTATTGTAAACATAAACATGGTTAAAATTGAGTTGACATTGCAGTATGCTTGTTATAACTTCAAATGCTTGGATTTAAGGTCTGAATTCTGTAAATTCTTTATTTTACAGCATTCCTGTGACAACAGTCCCTGCTTCTTGTGTCCATTTCCCAGAAGAAATCTTTCACACTCCTGAGTTTGCTATACGTTCTAAGTTCCCTCGACTTGTTAGGCTAAGCATTTTTAACCAAGGAGGCCACTTTATAGCCATGGAAGAGCCTAACCTTCTTGCTGATGATATTTTCGCTGGTGTAAGACTGATGGAAAATGAACATGAAAAGGATGAAGCCGAGAGAAGGCCAAAAGCATGAACTAATGGAATCTGACATCCCTGGGACTTAAAAGGATGTTAATTTATTTTAAAACCAAAATTTGTATAGTAAATGTAATACAGGTTGAGTATCCCCAATCCAAAATCCGTAACATTGTATTAACTCGCTTCTCAGTCCTGAGTTTTTGAAATATCTTTGGATAATATGAACATAGTGCCGCCCAGTAATTTAGAAATGATGAAACTATTTAATATTGTCACGTCCATTAAGTGAAAAAACACCTTTTTAGTCCACTTCCATGTCCGTTGACTAATCGAATAGCTATTTGCCATTCGATCTCCCTTATCTACAAATTGCATGTTTCGATTGTAGTCCTGAAAAATGGCTGGCTTTATAGCATTTCCATGTTCATCACAGAAATTACTATTTGCAGATGGATTATGCATGTTTGTTGGTAAATGTACGTCTCATTTGTCTCTCCAAGCTACAGCTGTCAAATCTTTTTTTACTTGAACAAGTATATCATCCCTTTTTTGTTTCTGTATCTTTCCATCAAACCTTTTTGGTATTCCTTTGCGATTGGGTCTAACAGTCCCACAATAATAAATTTTTCGTGTCTTCAGATCATCAAATAAGTGAGGAGATGAGAAGAAATTGTCCATAAAAAGTTTGTCCAACTCCCTCAACTCTCCCAGTCAGTTTCTTTACAGTTACGTGAGTGACAGTGCGAAAGCAGCGTAGCAGCTCCTTACAAATCACAAGAAAAAGAAACTCACTTAGTCATTCCACAAATTGAAACGACCCGGGTTTCGTTGCAGTACAACATCATCAGGTACAGAAAGACATTTTCATACAGCTTATATAGGTTGGACGGATGATGGAAGTTATTTTCCCCAATTGTATGAATAACTTTGTGTGCGTGACTTCACAATTACTCTCGTTGGGATGGATTCCTGTAAACATTATTTTCCCACCAGTATTTTGTCCTTGTTTGTGACTAAATGATCAAACATACTCCTCATAACAGGAGAGTGATTCCCACGAGGGACGTTATTAGGTAGGTTTTGGTGTGCTGCACCCCCTGCCACCCAACAGTCTGGTGATTTGCAGGGTATCATGTAGATGTTTAATTTGTTTTTGTAAACAGCTTCTTCCCACCCCTCTAATGACCCTATTTTCATGCTTGCATTTTATCATGGAAACAACCCATTAACTCCCAACTTCCATCCCACCTCCCTCTCCCACTCACAACCAACCAATCCCTCTTCCTTCCCCTTCCACAACCCCCCTCTCAATTCTCTTCAACTCCACCATATCATGTATTCCAAAATCCGAAACAATCTTGGTCCCAAGCATTTTGGATTAGGGATACTCAACCTCTATTTATGAAAATTGTTTAATTTATTCGAGTTAGTTTTGTTTTTCGTGTTATTTACTGTTGGTGTTTATTTTTGTTAGAATACTAAGTTTTGCCTTCCTGAATACTCTTATAAGTCATTATTATTAGTGTATATTTGTATGAAATACAACACATTAAAGTTAGCAATGGGAACTTTTATAAAAATAAATGGCTGCAAAAACCATCACTTTCCATTGATTGATCAAACAGTGCAGCTATAAAGTGATTCAATAAGTGTGATTAATTGTAACACAGTATTAAAAGTTATTTATGTTATTATAAGAATAGAATGTCCTGAACTCTTGAAAGTTATATGTTTATAAGTTTTCTATTGCAGTTCAACAACTATTTTAAAAATAATTAATTTCTTTGGAAATAAATTTCGTTATTCCAATCTCATTCCCGTCAGTTTCATTACCATAATTTACACCTTAAAATATCTTTAACAGTTGTAAAATATTGCCTTCATACCAAAGAAGGTTTTTAAGTATCTTGCCTTGAGATAAAACGTTTCTATCCATATGATCACCATCATATTTGCTGGACTGACTGACCTCACAAAATGGATTTAATTTCATTTGGTTGTAGAATTGGCAGTAACAATCATAACCAAGATGGGAACTTTGGAATTGTCACAGAAGTATATGAAACAGCCTTTCCTTCCAGTATTTTGTATTTAGCTGAATGACTTTTTTGTCTATTATTTGCTTAAAAAAATCAAGTCTTATATTCGTAGACATATCAGTCACAAATAATTATTTTTTTAACAATAACCAGGTTTATATCATGGAATGACTGAAGCCTTCATCAAAATACCCGTAAATTACAATGAAAAACTAATTAAATAAACATTAAAACGAGGAATAAAAAGTTTTATTTCCTTGTAATTCGGGTGAGGCAATCGCATAAATACGGTATATAACCTAATTTCACATTGGTATTGCCATAAAATTAGATTAGAATGGGTACCATGCCTACAAATGTTGGGATACACTGCTTCAGATATCGACATTTAACCAAGATAGTAATCTTTCCAAAAATACATTAGTTACACAAGAAAAATAACTGAGCTATAAAAATGTCTTAATCTTAAAAGGTTTGAAATTAGCAGTGCAGTATAAGCTTAAATGAGTGAAAAAAGAACTATTGCTCAGAGTCAATTACGGAAAAAACTTGACTTCGTCTTGCATATTTCTCTCGATTTTTTGGATTAACCGACAGATTTGAATGCTACATAACCCCCAAGTTAGCATAAGCCAAATTCAATTTCAATTAAAACAGACTCCAGAATTGTTGATTTACATTTTAAAAATCAGCTGACAAGACATACAGTTAAGTCCAAGAGCACCAGATGGTAATCCTAACACTAGTGGCAGAATGAACACCAAATAAAATTCCAAAAATCTTTCTATCCTACATCAATTCCTTGTACTACCATTGTTATTCTTTTGCACTTTGGCTACCAATGAAAACAATTTGTACTGTGCCTAAGAACTTGCATAGGTTTCCTTGCTTGAAGAAAATTCAATTAAGCCATTCATCTAAAAAATCCAATCCTTTATCCAAACTAGGTTCCTCTACAGCTATAGTCGGTCCATCATCGGAAGAATGATGGCCTCGAAAACTGGGCATACACGAGTTAGCAGCAGCCAATAGGAGACTGTTTGTTTGGAAAGGTAGTGGGGAGGAAACCAGTCTCACTCCTGCTCTCGAAGAGATCGCATCGGACTGAGTTGCCGTATCTACCGCCGTTTCCTTGCTGTGGAATTCTAAGTTATTTATTTAGAAACTGCGTAGTATATCAGCTGAGCAAGAGCTGGCAGCGCGCACCGACATTGCTCTCCCGCACAAAAGTTGAGAGGCGATGGAAGGGGAAACGTTCGTGATTGGCTACTTGCTCTAAGTAGGCCAAGAGACTTCCGAAGGGGGATCGACTGTAGTTCACCTCAACGTACTTTTTCCATCATAATCCAATACACCATATAAAAAGGCACAAAACTAGCTGAATATACCTATTTTCACCGGCTTGCCATATCAGTACCATTTGATAGCTGCAGCCTAAGAATCTACATGACGCAAATGCAAAATGATAAATGGGAAAATTGAAATACTTCTAAGGCTCCCATAAGATTTTTATTAATATGAAGAACATTTATTGTACAAATAAAAATCACATACAGGAGGATTCCACGAACTTAGACCATCCTTCTTAACAACTCGTTGATTTTATCCTCGCGGTTACCAAAGTCACCACCCTCAACATAATGGTTGGTTTTCTTGCGCCATCCACCGGTTGGGGTATTGAGCTGAAACGTATAATTATTATACATAAATAACATAAAACCATTTTCAAATGAAACTACATAATAGTGAAATTTAACTGTAAGCTATGCAAATGACTCTCAACAAAATAGCTATACACTTAACTCTATCCAACATCAACACCCAAAAAATTTATAAGAATGAAGACAGCCGTTATATGAATTGTTTTAAATCAAGTGACCTATCAATAAAAAATAAACCACCCTTTAAAGAATGTCAGTAAACCATTGTAACTTTTAATATTTTATGTAAGGCTTCATCCTTATCTGCCTTCAAGCTTTAGGCAAATTTTAAAAGAAATGAAACCTGTTGCTCTTCGACAACATGGAAGGAGGCAGCTTGAGTAATAGACAACCTCCATGGAATGGTCGGTAGCATAAAGTATGTTATTGTAATCACTAGGACATATTACATCTCAAACTAAATTTACCAACAGAAATACAATTAGGAACCTCTATATAGGTCAGCAGCTATGGCAAGGCAATCTCCTGACAGCAAATACAACAACCAGGCTTAGAAAAACTCTTTCAATGACGAACTATAGACTTTTACCTTGAAGGGCCACAAGAAGTTAGAAGCATACTTGAAGTTCTTTCCAACGGTGAAAATCTCATGGATAAGATCTTCCATGCAGATGACATTCATCTTACCTGCAGAATAAGATATGATTACCATGTGAAATAATGAATGGGCATGCATCACAATGGAATCTTTATCAATACTTAACAGAACACCTTTTCTGCAAATTTATATTAACATACAAGTATTAAAAAAAACCTAGTAGCTGCCATAAGAAGGTGACATTGCATGAACTGAAGGCACACCATGAAAAACTTAAAAATGAAATTCTAAAATTAATAGTGAAAAACGAATTACCTTGATGTTTACTACATCAAGATGTCATATAAGATCCCAAACTAGTAGAATAAACTCAAATTGAAAGCAGGTCGATTACAATGTAAAGGTGTTGTGCATTTGCAGTTATTACCCTTCAGATCTCCAAGGTGATTTTATGGATTTGAATCAGCATTATTCATTCCTTGCGGTTCATCACATAGGAAAATAATTTTTTTAATGAAATGCATACAGGACAACAACTCACCCAGCCTACTCTCAATGATCGAATTGGACGTAATAGGTATCCTCTGTCCATTGATCTTGGCAAACCCTCTTTTGTAGATGAGCTCTCTAACACTCTTTAGATTGGGATAACCCCAAGTAACATAGGGTTCACATATTCTAAGCATGTTCAAAGTTGCCTGAAAAAGAACGAATACACTTCATAAACAACGGAAATAAAAGTAATATGAATCATACACTAATGGAGAGCTATCAGATCTCCAAGGTGATTTTGCATTTTGAATCATTATCACTCATTTAGTACAGTTCATCATTGTTTCTTTATATTACTTAAAATTTGGCAAAAAATACCTTGTTAAGCCTCAGGAAAATGCCATTGTTAATTTGCCTCAAGCGAAACAGTTGCAAAACCTTTCGTACTTTGGGCGATACTTGGTTAATACTGCAAAAAAATTGTATTTAGTCATTAATAAAAAAGCTTGATTTTCAAACAACCACATCCAAACGTAAATTAATTATCTTCGTCTGCAAAACTCACCCTCTAATACGAATTACAAACGCAAGGCGTGGCTCAGCAGTAATATAGTAATTCTTACGATTTCTTGCTTGACGTGCTAGTCTTATTTCGTCACGCTCACGTCTACGGTACTCCTTCACGTACTTCTCCGCCCGCTTGAAGATTTCTTTCCTGGTTTTGATAGCCGCTGCTCTTTTCTGAATTAAAATGAAAACAAAACCATAAACATCTGTAACAAGGCCGCTTGCCAAAGGCTAAGACACGTGTCTGTTTATTACCTTAATATTATTTCTTAGGATTGTTGCCTTGGATTCCAAACGTCGCTTCCTTCTTTTCAGCACAGATTCTGGAACGGCAGGAAGCCTCTTCGAAGGCGTCGCCTTCTTTTCAGGCTTCTTCTCAACTTTTGCTCTGTAAAATTGTGTACAAGAGAACCATTCATTATCCTGCCCCTATTATTTATCCGAATAGTAATACTTAACAATTGCGTGTAATTGAAGTAAATAAACAATATTGAATCTATAAATCTTCAGTTTATTTAAATAGAACAAGTTTTACAGCCGATGGTATTGGATAAGAAATTAAGCCAACGTGTACTTACGCGTCCGCCATTGTTCCGGATTGAGAGAAGGAACCAACTGACAGTCGATATTCTTCCGAAATGCAAAAACATCGGTATTGTGAGTGTTGATGAGCGCAATGAAAAAAGACTGCTGTGGAACGAGCGCCAACCTCAACATGCTCATAATGGAGAGAGTAAACATCTATCATTTTTAGTTAGCTAAGGGCCGCAGATTTTGAAATATCTAGGAAATAAATTATTATTTATCAGTTCTAATTTCTGTTATATTTTTTTCTATTTAAAATGACATGGATCAATAAAAGTACTAGTATCTCTTTAGCAAAACATTACTTGTTTGTACGTCCTAGTAAAAGGACAATCAGTTTTAGGAAAATTGCTCATATGTATCGGTCTTATTGGTTACCTAGAAATCCCAAACCCCCTTATGATCATATTTGTCAAATTGGAGACCCAGTGTTAAAGAATAAGGCTGAGTTAGTAAATCCTACAGATATTACATCTGATGAAATACAATTGGTTAGTGATGGAAATTTGTGGCTTAATGTTTCATGAACCGTATTATTAAGTTTCTAGTAAAATCGATATCTTTTCATAGGTAATCAAGAAAATGAGAAAAGCTCTAAGAGGTTACGACGCAGTAGGAATCGCAGCACCCCAAATTGGTGTGCCTCTCAGAATTTTTGCTGTTGAATTTCTCGAGTCCAGAAAGAAAGAGTTTGGTAAAGAAGTTTATCAATTGAGGGAGATGTCGACATTTCCTTTTAAGGTGTGTTTCAGAGTATTTATGGAGTACTTCATTTATTTTTATTTGACAAACAATTATTTGCTCTTGATAATAAAGATATACAATAAAAATGTTTAATTGAGGCGAAAAAATCAATATGTATATGAAATATTTAGCCGTATCGGCATGACTCACAGCACTGTTGTATACCAAAATACATTCAGACATGGTCGCAGTTCTTCTTTGTGCTTTAATGGCTGGATCAGAAAAAAATGTCAACCTAAAAACTCGTACGGTTAAAAATTGTAATATTTTGTATGTAACATTACCAACAAAATTAATTTAAGAATTATTTTAAACTTTTCTCAAATAGATTTTTCCAAAGAGCCGGAAAATTAAAACTAAATATTTTGCCTTTCTTTCTGCAAATAAGTAATTTACAACCAATGGGTCTAGGAGAAATCAGAGGATACAAATTTTGTATTTAATTTATATTACTGAATGTGGCTGAGGATAAATGAAAGAGCAAATGTTACTCAAGCTCTTAGTTGGATTGCAAGAAATTGATACATTCAAGAAAGGAATCATAAACGTTTTTCATCGTGTTGGGTTTAAATCAGTGAATCATAAAGCTGCTGATACTGTTACTGATGAAGTTGATGTTCTTCTCGAGGTTAATACAAAGCTATGAATGGCAAAAGTTTTTCCAAGTATGATTATATAAAAATAAACATTGCCCAGATTGAGACAATGTTGATGATGTGATAAATAGGGAGAATAATGAAGATGAGGAAAAGGAAGGAATGGTAAGTGTCGGGAAGAAGTTAATTTCCAGCACAAGTCAAGGTAATATTCTGTAAAGCCAGAGAAACAGAAAAAAATGTTTCTCATGTTGAAGATTTAAATAAAACAATTTGATCAAAGTCAAACAACAATTATTATTTTCTTGTCTTAAAAGAACAATGTAGTGGTAATTTTCCATTGTGAATTTATTTTTAACATGTTTACTTTACTGCTCATTTCAATGTATAAAGTGATTTTTTATCCAAACATCAGTTATGCTATGACATATAATATGCTAATGGTTTGAAATTTGTTATTGGATTCGTTAAGTCCATCTAAATATGTACATCATTGATTTATTAGAAGTCTTTCAGTCCTTCACATGATATTTGACTGTTGTTATTTATATATTTATGACTACATCAGATTACTTAAATAGGATTGCTTATGCATTGTTGGCTGTTGATCTCGTTACAGGTGTTCATTAATCCAGTGTTAAAAGTTTTAGATTACACTAAAGTAAATTTTCCTGAAGCATGTGAAAGTGTAAAAGGATTCTCTGCCATTGTTCCAAGGTATGCAGCAGTAAATGTTTCAGGTAATGGCATCTTCTTACTATAAGTAATGATAAATAGTTGAGTTACTTAATGGCACATTACAAACATACACCTTCCCATTATTGACAGAATTTATTTTAAACAGTTTGAAAAATTTTTGTTGGATTTAAATAAAAGATGGATTTGTCATATTTGTGTATATAAACCATTTGTAAGCAAACCATATATTTATTCAAAAATGTAAAATCATACATAAATATGTTCTTGTGTTAAAGTTAATGGAACAATTTACCCTTTTCGTTTGGTTTCAATGAATGGATGTCATGTGTATGTGTAACCCATTTATGAGCAAACCATATATTTGTACAAAAAATGTATAATAATACATAAATAAGTTCTTCAGTTTAATAATACATAATAATATAACTATATATATTATATAAATAATGGGGCAATTTGCCCTTCTGGTTGGTTTCAATGAATGAATGAATGTTATGTCTGTGTATATGTAACCCATTTACAAGCAAACCATATATTGAATGTAATAGTTTCCAGCATAAATTGGTGGAGCTGCTTCATGATAGATAAACGGAAAAACCTCGTAATTTCCACGTATATGTTTATTTAGACGACCTGATGATGTTGCTCTGTAACAAAATCATGGTTGTCTAAATAAACATAGTATGCCAAAATTACAAGGTTTTTTCATTTATCTAAACCATATATTTATACAAAAAATGTATAATCATACATAAATAAGTTCTCGAGTTTAAGTTAATGGAACAATTTGCTCTCTCTGTTTAGGTTTCAATGAAAATGGAGAAGAGGTTGAGTGGAAATGTAGAGGTTGGGCTGCAAGGATATGTCAGCATGAAATGGAGCATCTAGATGGCAAAACTTATATCGACTGCATGGTTAAAGGTTCACTGGAATTTCCATTATGGCAGAAAGTCAACTACCGCAGTGGACGCATAACTCTGACGTTCTCACCCCACAAATAGCTTCAGCTTCTCTTGAGAAAAATCTCTTTTTAAGGATGATTAAGAATTATATTTGAGATCATGGAATTTTATCTAAAGAGAGATAATCTATCATCCTTCTATTAAAATCAAAATATGACCGGTTTTTAAGTACAGTATCCCGATTCTCTGAGGTTGATGGGACCGCACCAACCTAGGATAATATGGAACGTTGCCCATATCAGGAAAATATGTGATGACTTTTGTACGATATATCATTAGTAAAAACTCATATTTTCCCAATATATACGTTCAATATGTAGACCTATATACTGTATAACAATACATACCTGTATATAACAATACATATATACTGTAGTTGTATTGTGTGTTGAATTAAATAAAAGTACAAAGAGATTACCATTTCTAACTTTTGTATTCTTTTCTCATTCGCTCTGGATAATACAGAACCTCGAATAATCGGGAATCTACTGTACTTGTTATAATATAATTTAACGGTAAATATATTTGGATGGAGATAATTTCTTGTCATGTTAGATTATTTCAATAAGATCTTTTTATAATTTTTTGTATTTTGGTGCAAGAAAGTTCGAATAGACTAGGAATTTGTTGTAGCAATTGCAGAAATAAATTATATTTACTCCTGTCACTTTTTAAAATTACTATGTATTTCCTGTACACTTATTAAGCATTTACAAAACAAAAGCCATTAGATAATTTTTTAATATTTTCATTTACACTTTTATTATAAAATTTTCCAACTGATCAAGTTCCTTCCTTTCTTTTACATTAGCCTATTTATGTGTATTTGCAGTTTTGATACCTTGACAACTAAGATTATTACAGTAGTTCAAAAACTGGTAATCTTGGGCCTTAAGGTTGCCAGTATGTGGACTTTCCCAGTTTATGGACAGTATATTGGCTGGGCTCAATTTATGCAAGATCTACTATGTATGCAAGTTCAGTTATACAGAGTTCATTTTTTCTCTCACTGTCAAATTTATGTGAGCTCTGCACACTTTTACGACTCACAGTTTTCTACTCCCTTTACAAAGATGCTAGTAGTAGTGTCCAGTACTTTCTCTCACATGCACACAGAAGTTAAATATTTTTCGTTTTCGTTTAGTATGTTTTATTACATCAATTTAATAAACTATTTATGATAAGTAGGTATTAATGACCAATTTGAGCAACAGCTTGCTACTAATAGTGATGCAAAATTACTTTAGAATTCAGCGTAAGGGTAACAGATGGGTGCTTTGGAACGGATCCACTCTTAAACTTCATTTATGCAATACTAGGGGCATATCCTCCGTTGCTCTCTCTACTCCACATGGTGATTTCCCTTCTAGGATGCGCACATGCCTTCAATGCCCATCTTTTCTAATGGAATTCTCTCCCATACACATTACATATTCCCTCCAATCCTCGAGGCACAAGGTAGCTTCTAGTAATTTTCAATTGCTATGTTATGGGGAACTACCTGTACTCTACATGCACGCTCTCTACAAGAAGCTTAGAGAATGAATTCCATCTGGCAAAAAGTCATCTCACCTTGTCTAATAATATAAAGGAACACCTCTCTCATGAATTGGTGACTCCCGGTATATAAACTCTCTCTTTCTCAGGTATACACATGCATATATGTGCACGCTGGTATTTTTGATGTTTTCAATATCTGTACAGAGACAAATTGGCAAAGTTTCGCAGCACATTATGCTATGTACATACACCTAAATGCTGCAGAATCACAAAATAACTCAGCAACAGAGTAGCTAATGACAAACTTAGAAATTAATCACAGTAAAAGTGTGCTGATTATTTTTGCCGTTTCGCATGGAATTTATTACTAGAATTTTTTTAAACATCCCGTTTTCAGATTGTTCAAGTTTCTGTACACCTGTATTTTTACCTTGTGTTGTAATTTAATACTCAATCACAAAAACTGAATAATTCATAAATTTATTACCTTGTAAACCCAGCCTCACCTTTTTCACAGGTGATATCAAATACATTACTGCTGTGTGAGAGTTAAAATAATATTTTTTCAAGTTAAAATTGTCCATTGTTGGGGTAAAATGTCTACCTAATACAAAAGAGAGGCTATTCCCTCAAATGACAAAATGAACCTTGTGATCAGATTAAAGGTAGTTATGGAAAAAACTTAGCATAGAAATATGGGATTGAACCAAAATAACTCAATTCTTAATGTTGTTCCCATTTTGGAGAAGGAAAATGGAAGTTCAAATCATGCATTTCATATGTTCAGAACATATGTAAGTACCTCCTTTAATGTTAATAATACACTTTTCTAATTTTTTCTGTCCATATCACCTTTGGTCCCATTTAGTCCAGAATTTTACCATAGTATATGGTTTACACATTAAGAGATGATACTGTGAAATTGACATCCCATCACAATAACTTTATGAAACAATATTCAGTACAATATTTTTCTCTCCTTTCATCAGGAAATGAGAAAATGTTGGATTGTGTGTCAAAAAATATTTTCAGGAGAATAAAGAACTAATTGAATCTTTTATAGTGTTTTAATATAAAAACTAACAATAAGAGAGTCGCAGATAGCTATAGATTGGGCCTCACAAAACTTACAGGATGTCAGTACATCACGTCTTGATTAAAAGAACCAGCTTGAAAGTAAGAGATGGCCCCAACCGCGCAACATTAATCCTCTTCTTTCTTCCATTTTTCATTTGTTAAAGTGGATTTATTTAACTATAAATATAAAACATTTTCAAAAACAGTAACTTTATATACATTTTTTAACTACAATACAGATCCAAGTTGCTAACTTGGGCATACCTTTACACCCAATCCATCACAACCCAGCAATAAATAACGACTACAATCAGATAAATATTTCATAAACAATAAGAAATTTTGTCTAAAACTTTAACAAGCACTTTTGAGTCATGACACAATAAAAAACATATTAGCATATTTCAACAATTCTCTGTGGCTACCCTTCCATGTTAATTTATTTGTTTAAAATTGACTTTAAACTAACTCATCCATTGGTGTCAACACAACAAACACAGTAGTCAGTCAAAAAAGCCAAGAGTGATGATGGTGTTTGAATGATGTTGATATCTTCTGCCTTCCTGTATTTTCAATGAGAAATTTGTGTATTGAGCAAATAAATTAAGCAAACTAACTTCCCTATAACATCTCCCTCTGCATAAACTGAACTTAGTTAAATAGCTTTCATTTAATTCACTAACAATATATTAGCCAAACAATCTGGAGGTTTCAGAAAGTATTTTATATAAGCACTGAGAATTATGGAAGTTATATAATACCTCACTACTGTGTCATCAACAACTCCAACCAGAAGAGATTTGTATAAAAAGTAATTATTCACTTTATCTCACCATTTCTAATAAGAAAATTAAATTTTAGATAAAACTAAAAACATTATAAAAACTTGCTGGTAAACTGAAATTTAACATTCGTTTCTTATTGACCATAATCACAGCTGAACTATTTTGTGCATAAAAGATATTACAATGCAAAATATATAAAACGGTTTAAAGAAACAATTATTATTTAATTTCAAGAGAGGTACTTCATAGCTATTTTTGACATACTCCAAAAATTCTTTCAAATAAACTTATATAGAACAAAAGCAGCCAGCCAGGCGAATAAAATTCATCTCAAATTATTTTTCGTGACACACATATCATTGTAGAATATGACGACATGATCACAGTCAAATTGTTATTTTTTATTAAGATGAATTATTACACAAAACTACGAAAATTATAATTATTACTTATACGAAATGTTTTCTGTACTGAGATCAAGCCATGAAGTGATGTCATTGTAAATGAGACCAGCAATGGCTGAGTATAAAGTGATCAGGGGTTTAATTACTAGCATTTCTATAGAAATTATGTCCTGTTCCTAAGAAAATGGACATGTATGAGATTTTTACAAATCAAAAGAGACTGTCTATGGCAGTGTAACTCCTAGAAGATGTAACTCACTGCGAGGAATGAAGCTCTCAACGGCAAAATGGATAAACCACCCATTTCATCATTTCCACAAAAACTACACTTAAATATTCAACCTTCATCTTCTCTCAATTCAAGGTATCCAGACAAATCAGCAAAAACCTTTAAATAATAAAAAAGGTACATTCTTTAGATTGCTCATATCCAGAACAAATTTTACACAGCTTTAACAAAATAATAAACTACTGTGAGTTGATGGAAAGATGATAATATACAATGGGTTCCTTTAACGTTGGAAAATCTAAATTCCCATTTCAGAAGAGCGTGGCAAAGTCAATGAAAGATTCAAACAAATATCTAAATCAGGGTCTGGTTTTGGAGTCCTTTCTTATGGAGGGTCTGACCACATAAGCCTTGCAAGCAATCTTTAAATATCAGGGAAGACCTGAAGATATCCTTTCTCCATTATTTTTTCCCCGAGCACCAGATCTGAGACTTCACACAGTCACTATGAGCACACTTGCATTCACTCTCCTCAACGCCTCCAATCATTAAATGAGGAAGCTAATTGTCCAGTCACCAGTTTGCAGGTTAACAACTAAAGGAGCATGGTGTGAGGACGTTCGAGGAAGGAACGGAAAGCCGCAAGCCACTGTGCTCCAACAGCACCATCGACCACCCTGTGGTCACAACTTAGCGTCACGCTTAGCATCTGTGCCACAGCGTGCCTGTGTAAGCAAAAAACATTCAAAATTATTATTCATGACAGAACATTCAATGCTGCAAGTGATGAAAAAAATCAGGAATGATAAGTTGATCGATTTGGTCATTTTAAGACGCATCAACATATGAATATTGTCAACTGTAGCGAAAGTTATTGCAGTTATAGTAGTAGTAGCTTATTTGGTCCAGATATCAAGATATAGGACAAGAATGTAAAAGAGAAATATACATTAGTAACATAAAAATAAACAGTACAACAATCTTAAAATAAGCATATGCCAAACATTGGCATAGTTATATATCATCATCACCCATACAATAATAAATTTTGTTCAATAAGAACTCCTTTACCTTATTTTTAAATGTTGAAATACTTTTTACAGTTTTCAGATCATTAAGAAGTTTATTATATAGTTGTAAATCATTAGTCTAGGACAGTGATACAGAACGTATTTCAATGCTTTCAGATTATTCAGAATTAGTAAATTTTTTGGTCCCTTGAACTTCAAAATAACGAGGTTTTACTGTATATAGTTTTCCTTCTTGTTTATGTTTTAGCATTTCTTGCAGCAAATAACTCTAAATTCTATAAATGATACTTACCCACTCTCAGAAGATTCATCTGGAACAAGCCTCTTCTCAGTTGTTCCTACAGCAAGAATACAAGCCTGAGGGGGATTGATGATGGCACTGAAGTTTTTCACTCCAAACATTCCCAAATTAGAAATAGATATGGTACCACCCTAAAAACACACAAAACAATATATGTATTAACTTTTATTTAGCTTCAAAATACACAAAATAATAAATATTCAACTTATTTTTTAGCAATGATTTATAGATCATCTTGGTTGAATTTGCACAACAAACTTTCAGCAAACACTAAATAAAAATCTAAACATTTAAGTAATTACACAAATTGAACGAAGCTCTATGACATGACAAACAGGGGAATATTGCTTGGTTCAAATCACATAGCAAAGGAATTATACTCAATTATTACCTGGAATTCATGGGGCTGAAGTTTCCCAGCTCTAGCCTTTGCAGCCAGTGTTTGAACATCTTGATTAATGTCAGCTAAACCCTTGCGCTCAGCATTAAATACAATAGGAGTGATGAGACCTCTTGGGGTTGCAACTGCTACACTGACATCAACAGTGTGATGCCTGTAATAAAATTTAATATCTATAGTACTTGCTTTGTAATAATGAGACTAATAGCAGTATTCATCATACTGAATATGCAGTTTTACAAATTTCAGCTAACTTGAACAATTCAAATTAATTATCAATAGTAAAATTATAATTTAGCATGACATGATGATGCAGATCTGAACACTATCCTGTATCCAAGTCAGAAGTTGCTCAGGGTTCTGAAATTTAATTAACAAATGCCAAATGAAATTTATACTCAATACTTACTCTCGAATAACAGTACCCATCCAAGAAGAATTTGCTTCAGGCACTTTTTTGCAAGCTAATGCTGTTGCTTTAATGATGAAGTCATTTACACTAAGTTTTTGGGGCTTGGCATCTCCTCCATTTTCAGATGAGGAAGGTTTGCGCAAAGACGCCAGTTGCTCATTCAACTCCTTGCGCATAGCCATAATGTTGTCCATTTTAATGTCCACAGAGAGATAATAATGCGGGATGTTCTGTAAAATACAAATTTACTTAAAAATTTCTTCAATGCAACTCACTTAAATATTTTATCAAAAACAGATTTATGAAGAATTACAAAACTTACAACAGGTCAAAAATCACATTTGTATAATAGCAGTGTAAAAGAGGACATAACACACAGATCATTATTATCAAAGAGATGAGGCAGGTTACCCTAAAAATATTACACTTTGCCACAGTTCTAACCTTTCAAGTTAAATAACGTTATACAGATTGATTGAATGGACCCTTTATTGGGAAAATTAGATTCTGTTAGACCTTTCTACTTCATACAGAAGAGTCCCTCAAATCTGGGACTCAGAAAACCAGCTTCACCGGAAAACCTGCAATTTTTTACATTTGAAATCATTATGCTAATATTCTGGGAAGATTACCAGAAAATCGAAAAGTTTTCAGTATTACCATTTCATTGTTTTGCGCTCCAGGTTCCATGCTCAGCTGATGCTGTTTCCAGCACTGATTATAAATCATTAATGAAATTCTTATTTTCTTTGCCCACTGTAATGATATACCCGAATATAAGACGACTCTGATTATAAGACGACCCCCCATTATGAACTTCTAATATAAGGAAAAAATTTATTATTCACACAATGACAGAGGTTTATTATACCATTGACTAATAAACATTGAACCAATTGAAATAAGCAATTTTGTAGTGTTAGTTGGCATATACAGTTGCTTTCCTTCAAGTGTCTATCAATGACTGTTTTTAACTTCTTACAGGACCTACTATAAAGGCGACGTCAGTGCAAACGTTTCTTTATATTATCAATGAAGAGAAGATAACAATAACACTTTTCTTTCATCTATTTGAAGGTTTAATTGGCCTTAAATGAATCGGAGGCAACAATGAGTCTCCTTGGTAACGCCCGGAATGAGTACGAAAAATCCGCTAAATTTCGAAAAAGAATGCGTATTTCTGAAAAATTCGACCATGTAACGTGTAAACATCGCAAGAATAAGATATTATAGAGCTTTAGCCGTCGAATAAAGCAAGAAAGAAGAAATATTTACGTATTTTAATGAATGAGGGAAAAAAACCTTGCACTCTGAAAAATCGAAAACCCCGTGTAAACTTATGGGAAAATATAATTGTCTCCTGGATTTCAACCCGGGACACTTTAGCAAATGAAAATATTTTTCCATAGCCAGTAGAAACAAAGCGCCTTTTACCGCATATCTTTTACGACGAACGGTTCTCGAGAAATACGCCGATATAATTACACGAGACTTCATACGGATGCACGCAGCTTCACTACGTGCATAATATATAGGATAAAATTCAAGAGTATTTATATTCGAATACATTTGAATCGATTCAATTTCTACTACTACTTTTAATAATCGATTGTTTCGATTGATTTTAAGAATCGAATATTTCGATTATACTCTGCATTCGGTTCCTCTGTTAGTCAAACTATTACGCACCGTACGATTATAAGACGACTAGCGATTTTTCGGTTATAAAAATTGGAACAAAACCTCGTCTTATATTCAGGTATATACGGTAATTCATGTGCTCAGGATACGAGAAAAAACTCATAATGGATGAAATCTACATTGCATATTATCTTTAAAAAATATACAAAAAAATTGACTCATCTACACCGGCATATTCAAACTTCGAAAATCCTGTGATTTGCTCCTTAATCAACATCAGACAGAATACTTGTCACCTCACCCTCACCTCCTCCAATGAAAATGTCTACCAGCAATCCTTACACATGTCACTTTGAGAGCAGAATCAGTAAAATACCTTATCTGCCCGAATACAAGCCGATGATTTTTGTCAAAATCTATCATGAAAAAATCACCCCTCAGCTTAAATGCAAGTCCAAGGAAAATTTGGGTTATGGTTAAATCTCATAGTCACCCATAGATGGCAGCATGTCTCTCACTGCCGTCGCATTCAAACAATAGTACTATATTTTTCGTAAAGTAAATATTTGACCTACGATGAATATTAATAAATAATAAATGCTAGAATATTGAATTTAGCACTACCTGTGCTTTGTTACCATTTCAGGCTTGGTTTTTCACATTATTTGAGTGATCACATTAATTGTCTGTTTTGACTACACAGACGATTACGCAAAATGCGTTGATGGCTTTGGATGCTCAACTGTTTGAATTTCGGTAAACCTTTACATGGAACATGTATAATTATAAAAATGCAATTTCTTAAGGCAATCTAAATGCTAATTTCATTGGAAATAGACGTGGATGAAAAATTATCTTGGCGAGATCGCTATTACTATATTTGACCTTTTATGAAAATGAAGATGAATGAAATTATTGTCACTGAATGTGGAACATTATTCAACAATCAAAAATTATTAATTGGAGTAATATTTCAATATGTCAACAACTAAACCATTTCCCACTCATTTCTTCGATCTCGAATACATCCTTCCCTCGCCAACCGCGGGGGTTACGTTCCTGAAAAGTACCGCAGTTGGTAAAACCGCGGTTGGTAAATACTTAAGTATATTGGAAATTGGGGGTTAGGTTCCACGGTTCGTATTACTACACCCTATATTATTGATCACTTACATTACTCGCTTATTTCTCATTTAAATACATTATATAAATATTACGAATACAATAACATGCTGTTCTTTCCTTACGAGCTCTCTGGTTTGGCATAGTCGAAACTCCCGTAGATGAAAATTGTATGACGAAAAACAATCACCGCCATCTATGTGCTACTAAATGCGAGAAATAGCTTTCCGCTGCATTCTGCTGTTCGGATCTGCATATTCTACCCCAGAATGAATTCTTTTTTAAAGAATTTCTTCAAATGTATCACACTATGCATAAGCAAAACTAATGAGTAAAACAAATACCGACTGAAGGATTACAAACGCCCCGTAGGTAACGGAGAAATTACGTGCATACTACGACGTACATCACACCATTTTATACAATTTACTACAGTCTTCTAATCTTACCCGGCATTTTTCTTGCATTTAAACAAATATTATTACGCACAAATTCAGAAAAATATTAAACGTTTAATTTATTTAGTATGCTGATATGAATAATACACAACTAAACATGTCATGTGGACTTGCGGTGCACGAAAAGCATGCGTATGCTGATGTGAATAATACACAACTGATCGCCTTGTGTGGAATGTAAAGACTTGTGGCGGGCGAAAAGCGTAATTGTACCTTACGGCAACAAAGTAATAGCAAGCAAGTTAGAACAACAACATAGCCTTTGTGAGTGAGTGCAGATGACAACAAAGTCATACGATGCACGGGGTTATCGTGTTGAATGCAGTGACTTGTGACGCGCGAAAAGGATACGTAATCGTGTCAGTACGGCAACAACGTAATAGCGAGCAAGTTAAAACGACAACAAAGTCTTTGTGAGTGAGTTAAGACGACAACAAAGTCATAAGATGCGCGGTATTTAAAAGTTTTTGTGGTCCGAACTGTGGATACGCAAGGGAAATGTCCGCGGTTGAGAAGGGTGAGACTCAATATGTAGACCACGTATAGTCGAGGGCCTCGGTTAATAAACCCGCGGTTGGAGAGGGAAGGGTGTAATGTATTCTAAACCGTGCATGAATGCCCGGCACACTTCAGCATAAAGTCTACGAAATTTACGTTTTTACCAAAAAATGACTTGAAATGTAACAGAAAATACAATGCAAAACTCTAATAGTAAATTTTAAATTACTTTTCACATACCTGTTTGGACTCTAAAAGTCTCTGAGCAATCACAGCACGAATGTTTGATACAGGAATATCAGTGTAGGCTGCACCAGGGGCTCTTGCAACTGGTGCAACACCAGGAGGTCCAGCAGGAGCTGCTGCAGCTGGTGCAGAAGCCAAATCAGCAGAAGTGATTGATGCATACAATCCACTCCCAGAACCAACTGCCTGCCATAAAAAAACAGTAAATCTTCAGATGCAGCACACAACATTATCGATTAATTATTTGAGATATGCCTTCATGGGAATGAGGATGTTTTTTCAATTTACTTGTAAGAAAAAATATTTTCATTAATTTAACACTTTAACTGCTATGAACATGTTTATTGGTTAAATGTTTTCATGCCTACAGTGCTACTCATGCAATACACCACAGTAAAAAATTTTTTTTAATGACTAACAAAGAAAAAAATATCATTTCATATTAAATCAAGTTAAATTTATTGTAAAAATGTGATATTATTAAATATGGATTTTCTATTTTTAAAATTCAGCATATCCCCAATTCTTCCATTTCCCTAACTTAGCAGTTAAAGGGTTAAGAATCAAAATATTTAAATAAAGAAAACTGAAAAACCTAAGAAACGTTTCCATGATGCTGTAAATAAAATAAACACTTCAGCAGAAATGCTGAAATATTAAAGGCAAACTTCCAACAATATACTGTAATTAATCGATTGTAAGCCGACCCCCACTTTTTACAAGGGCACGTGAGGAAAATTCCATGATGTGTGTAAAGATGTCCTAGTTTTCTGGGATTTATCGCGAAAAAAATACCGAAAAGTATGAATGCCCCGATTTTTTCAATTCGTGATTAAATAAAAAAGATATCAACTAAAATTATGACAACACAAATTAGGTTATATTCAAGCATTCAATGCAATTTTTACTAAGATGTGATTTTTCCCAGTTATGCCTCAGATTTTTAATCTTGCAACAAACATATCCCGGTTTCTCTCTTTGTCTTCTCCAATGTCTCACATTTGACTCATCAATCCCGTAGTGTCATTGTGCAGCAAGTTTTGATGTTTCTTCTGCATATGCTATCACTTTTCTCTTAAAGTCTGCAGAATAATGAGTTTGTGCCATTATGGGATTATTAAAAAAAATTGAAAACTCACCAAAATAAATGACAAAAATTTATGGGAGAGAGAGAGAGAGGAGAGAGGGAGAGAGAGGAGAGAGGGAGAGAGAGGAGAGAGAGGAGAGAGGGAGAGAGAGGGAGAGAGAGGAGAGAGGGAGAGAGAGGAGAGAGGGAGGGGAGAGAGAGGGAGGGAGGGAGGGAGAGGGAGGGAGGGAGAGAGAGGAGAGAGGGAGAGAGAGGAGAGAGGGAGAGAGAGAGGGAGGGAGGGAGGGAGGGAGAGAGAGGGAGGGAGGGAGAGAGGGAGGGAGGGAGAGAGAGGGAGGAAGGGAGAGAGAGGGAGGAAGGGAGAGAGAGGGAGAGAGAGAGGGAGGGAGGGAGAGAGAGAGGGAGGGAGGGAGAGAGGGAGGGAGGGAGGGAGAGAGAGGGAGAGAGGGAGAGAGAGAGAGAGAGGAGAGAGGGAGAGAGAGGAGAGAGGGAGAGAGGAGAGAGAGGGAGAGAGGGAGGGGAGAGAGAGGGAGAGAGAGGGAGGGAGAGGGAGGGAGAGGGAGGGAGAGGGAGGGAGGGAGAGGGAGGGAGGGAGAGGGAGGGAGGGAGAGGGAGGGAGGGAGAGAGAGGGAGGGAGAGAGAGAGAGAGGGAGGGAGGGAGAGAGAGAGAGAGGGAGGGAGAGAGAGGGAGGGAGAGAGAGGGAGGGAGAGAGAGAGAGGGAGGGAGAGAGAGAGAGGGAGGGAGAGAGAGGGAGGGAGGGAGGGAGAGAGAGGGAGAGAGAGGGAGGGAGAGAGAGGGAGGGAGGGAGAGAGAGGGAGGGAGGGAGGGAGAGAGAGGGAGGGAGGGGGAGGGAGGGGGAGGGAGGGGGAGGGAGAGAGAGGGAGAGAGAGGGAGGGAGGGAGAGAGGGAGGGAGGGAGAGAGGGAGGGAGGGAGGGAGAGAGGGAGGAAGGGAGAGAGGGAGGGAGGGAGAGAGGGAGGGAGAGAGGGAGGGAGAGAGGGAGGGAGAGAGGGAGAGCGAGGGAGGGAGAATATAAAAAAGAAATGGTTATAATATTTTATACATTCCACGTTTTTTTATAAAATTGCTGGCGAAGCTGCAACGGGCTACTGGTTATATTAAGATCCTGTGAGGTCAAATTACTTTTTTCGTAGAAGGTATTATGAATAAGTGAATAAAATGTATTTTGTCACCGTAATTTTAGTTAATACTTTAACCCTCTCACGTCCTGAGGTGTGGGGCACCTGCTGGCATTAAAAGTCCGGAGAAATTCAATATGGTCACCAAATGGGACACATTAAATAAAACAATTATACATTAATCTCCAAAAATATATATTTTGAAAAATCTCCGAAGTAGAAGAATTACTGCGAGACATATTAGATTGCTCAGGGTCCAAAAAAATAGTGAATTTCAATTGAATGTTTTAAAAAATTCTTCGTATACAAAGTTAAGAAAAATCTGCCAAATACGATCTAAATCTCGTGTTTATATGGTATACTACGTCATTTCCGAGGGAGAAGCCATCCAGTCAACGTTTTCAGAGATAAATTTGAAAGCGTATTTTCCGGGCGGTCTCACGATCGGGAGTATAAAAATTTACAGGCATTCTCGGGCGGTCCGGTCGCAAGAGGGTTAAAATCAAATTTTTTTTCTTGCGTGGCCTTGTGAAAAGTGGGGGTCGGTTTACAATCAGTGTCGGCTAACAATCGATTAAATACAGTAGGCTATGTGGGATATTTAAAATTTTTAATAAGAAAGGAACATGGGAAAATGTATTCATGGGGATAGAGAAACTAAACTACATTGGAAAAAATGACCATAGGTACAAAATTAAATATAGGCTGCAAAGAACAGACATTGCCAAGAAGTAATTTCTAAATTGAGGAATACATGAGTGGAATGAGTTACCTGAGGAAATCTTTAAGCCCTTTCCTAAATCTGTTAAACAATTTAGAAAAAATGTAAATGTTTTTTGAAAGGAGACAAAGAAGCCGGAGGAAGTAGAGTGAATGCTTGGTAGGGTGATGTATGGTAGGGACTTCATGGGCCCCGAGACCGCTACAGTAGCCGTGAAGGCCTACCATGAACCTCGAAAACTTCGGCTCTGAGGGTACAGGGTATTTTATATATATTTAATGTGTTGCTTGTTTCACTGATATTTTTATACTGTTATACGTTGCCACCTGTACATGTGCCTAATTGCAGTGTTCACATTTGTAAATAAATAAATAAATAAAAAAAGATGCCAACATATAGGGGCATTTTTAACATTGGTGCAATTGATGCAACGCTCTGACAGCCCCCTCATATTGCGGATGGCAAGACTGCATGTTGATTTTTGCTCAGAAGCTTGCCTTTGAGTTCATCATCAGAATCGATGTCAATAAGTAATTCTTCCTCTATTTGCACATTCGATATTTTATTCTAAATAAAATCAATAACGTAAATTAATATTTTGAAAACGAAAATTCGAATTTTTATAGCAGATCGGTACAAAATTGCACTGAGTACTTCTTAGTCTAAAAAGCACCCCTACCAATGTATGTATTTATATCACCCACCAAAGCATAAACAAGAGCAAGGTTAATTCATTATGGTAGAAATATGACACCTAACATTTTAATCGCTCCACCAACATGCCCTTCTTGATAAAAATTATGATAAAACAAGTATGTACTCACTCCCAAATCAACACCTTTTTCAGTAGCTAGCCTACGTGCCAGTGGACTGGCAAAGACCCTTCCACCCGGAGCAGCTGAAGGTGCTGGTGGTGCCACTGGTGAAGGTGGGGGTGGTGGTACCATTGGAGATGGTGGTGGAGGAGGAGGAGGCGATGGAGGAGCAACAGAAGGGGAGGGTGGAGGGGGGGCTGCAGCTTTCGGTGAGCCTGCAGCCTCCCCAGTGTCCTTGTAGTCTTTGAAGGCAGCAACATCTTCCTCATTCTCCACAATGATGCAAACCAACTGTTGGTAATAAAAAGCACAGTTAGGGATCAACTTTATCAGAACAATTTATAGCATGAAGTTTTCAATTTTAATTGCTGCAATGGTGCAGAAATTTTTATTAGTAAATGCAAGTGAGGTAAAAATGGCATATAAAAATACAAAATCACCGACATGCTTCGAGAAAAATGAGAGGAAATGCATACAACAGACTAGATATATCGATTAAACCAAATAAAATGTCACATTACATATTTCTTAGATCTAAGTAGTATGTAAACCCTTTCAAAAATGTGATGCATGTATTAAGCTAAATCAAATGATTTGCCAAGGGCCGGCGCAAGACATTCTGGCGCCCTAGGCAAACTTTTATTTTGGTGCCCCCTACTCCAATCGAAACTACACTAAAACTCTAATAGATGAAAATTTATTTTATTAGTACATAATTACATATATCACCGTAAGTCCAGTCCAGTAATTAATAAATTGATTTTATTAATAACTAATATTTATCATCATCTCTAAAAACAGTTTTTTCAACATTAAAAAAGATTTAGTGTAAGTAATAGCAGTAAAAATGGCCATTAGAAGAATAATTTGGAGGGTGAATTAATTATAATTTCTCGCTGGGCTAGACGCCCTTGTAAAAATTATTCTTTTTAAAGTTTACAAGAACTTGCCGAAAAATAAAGGTTTAAGCCCTTATCCGCTTACTTGAACCTGGGCAAAGTGTGCGTCGCGAGTTACAAAGCTTTCTTTTAAAAATGTTTTGTATCTTGCATTCTTCCTTTTCATCCATATAAAGGGGCTCTTTTGATACAAATTAAATAAAAGACATCCAAAATAGTATATTTACAAAGAGAGCAAAATGAGAAACAAACAATATTAATAACAATCACCAATGAATGTAGAGGAAAAAGGTAGAAGAGCAGACTGACCAAATACATTGTATTACAGTAAGTAAAAGTGCCTTTCTACGATTCCATCTATACTTAACGCTAGCACATATGTGTTTACCCGCTTTTTCTTTGTCATGGCTATAACAACAATGTACTATCCCCTTACATTATTTTGCTTCCTATCTTTTTTTATTCTCATTACAATGTGCGGGAACGAGAGGGAGGAGTATCGGTGTTTACGCTCGTTACCTGATGAAGTTTCTCACTGAAAATAGATTTTAAGAGAAAAAAGTGAATAAATAAATTATACGTAGTATATAAAAGTATCATGGCATCAAAACTATTTCTCTTTATGGCACCCTAGAGTTGCCTGTTTTGCTACCCCGTTCTGCCAGCCCTGGATTTGCCTAGATATCACTCATTTCTTATAACAATAATATAATTCCAAAACCTAATTTAAATTCAAAATGTAGATGCCTCTTTCTTCATAAACATGTCATTTCCCCTAAAATGTGACTGGTCTCCATAAAATGATGGAATATAACTTTCGAAATTAACAATTTACATAAAATGAAATTCACGACAACAAACTGTATAGCAGTCCGTTGCCAACTGCAATTTTGAGTAGCCACAATTAATAAACTACACAATTTTATCAAATGCGGTATCCAGTTTTGAGCAGCCACACTTCTCTGTCTGGCCGTAACTAATTTTACTAGTATTAAAATTTATGTTGATGAAGAAGCCACATACCATTCCTTACAATATGAAGAGATACAGGAAAGAGGAAATCTGTAGTTCCTGATAAGACCACGAGTAGAAGTATGAGGGGTTCCAGGAAATTTATGGAAGCATTAGTTTTACCAGTGTTCTTTGGGGTTGAGGTTTCCATAGCATATCTGTGGCGATTAAACCCTACGGAATTATATTTTGTGTAACTCTGGAGGCAAAAGGTAAAAACTTTCTCAGGAATAATTTTTATTATTAGTATATAATAATGTTATTTTTAAGCATAGCAAACCAATTTTTAACCTTGAAGTATATATTATAGGATTAGGTATGTCTCTCCAAGATTACTCCCTCTAACCATTAATTATCCTTATGCTCTCACCAACTACGAGTCAAGTCGGAAACATAAACCACCAGTTGGCGAGGTATTACTACTCTTGAAGTAAAAAGCATTCATGGAAGATAATAATCAATCATGACTGACTGTCGGCAATTGAAAAGATTTTTATGATAAAACTAAATTTCATTTTCAGATAGAAAATGTTTGCGCAAAAAAGATTAATTATTTTTTACACTAACCTTCCCTATTGGAACATCTTTAGTGCCAGCAGCAATGAGAATTTTAGCCAAGTATCCTTCTTCAGGAGTTTCAAATCCCATTGTTGCCTTGTCTGTTTCTATCTCTGCGAGCAAATCTCCCTCATTCAACTTGTCCCCTATTCAACAAAGAATGATTGTTACAATATTTCAGAAACAAAACAGAAATGCTAAATATTTTAATGAAGCAAAATGAATTACAAAATCAACATTATTTTTATATTTTCCATAACTAGGGTTACCAGATCTCTTGAGACAAAAAAGAAAAAATTTTCTGCTTTCCACTGACAAAAAAAGAGTATGACTTATCCCACAAATAAAAAAAACACGATACAAAAATGCTGGTTTTGTAACTTTTAACTTTCTTCAGAGAACTGAAAAATTATATAATGTGCTCATACACTCGTACATAAAATGAAAAAAATAGAAAGAAATAAAATAGAAAAAATTGGTTTAACTGAAAAGAAGTAAAAAGGGGTCATATCTTGAAAAAGAGCAAAAAAAAAAGGTCTGCAAAAAGAGAACGTTATCTTTAAACAAGACTCTGGCCATCCTATTCATAGTTCAATTATCACTTCATAAACACAATGATGACTTGTGAGATAACAATTTAAATTAAAAAGCACAATAAGTCCCACTAGACAGTTTTAAACCAACATTTAAATAAACCGCCTTGATCACTTCATGTGATATTAATAAGCATAAGTAACATATATTCTAAGTTATAAGCATTTACATGATTTACTTTGCAATTGTTGATATTTTGGCTGGCTTAATAAAAAAATGCTTAGCTCATAATCGGAAAGTCATTCACCAACAATTCTAACATAGTCTGGAGGGAAAAATGTGACAAAATACCTTCCTTTTTCTCCCAACTAATAATTGTTCCTTTTTCCATTGTTGGGGATAAAGCTGGCAGGAGTACCTTGTTATGGGCTGGAAAATCACTATCAGATGCATAATAACGTTGCCCAATAGACAGATTAGGAGAATTATATTGATGACTTCGAGAATTCAATTGTGAAGCCAGAGAGGTCCTATGAAACAAAAAGATTGATGAAAATGTGGTAAAATGTACAAACACCAAAGAAATTGTCAGAAAATTAATCGACAAACCACCGAAATTAAACCTGGCTACTGAGCTGGAGAAACTTTCCTCCTAGTCTGTTTTTATTCCTCTTTCTTAACATTGTAAATTTTATCTAATAAATGGATAAGAATAAGCAGATGCCACTGTCCATGTCAGCATCAAATAACAGCGTATGATCCTTTAAAGTTGTAATCCAATATAAAAGAAATGTTAAATCTACAGATTCAAATATATCCGCGTAAAACGAAACATACGGTTAACATATAATTTCCTTTCATTGTAAAATGAATTACCCGAACATATATCACTGAATTTACCTATGTCTAATGTGACATACTTCTTGCTTTGTGAAAGCACAGACTAATTCCGGTTGCCCTTCATGTAACTTTCACAACTTAATTGATAGTTTGACTTAGTTAAGAAAATATTGCTCTCATATAAACTTAAAATTTAATTTTATGCATAATTCACATCATGTAATAATTATATCTAATAATATGATTTTTACTGCGATTAATTATTGTAATACAACTCAGTGAACTACTATCACCTGTTAAAATGCTTTCCATTCATACATTCTGCAGTTAAACATCTAGAGACATTATTTCGGGATAATTGTTTTGAAGTAGATCTTAAAAAACCATTTCGAATGAGTGAAGTCGTTCGTAACATTCTTCCTTTACTTATTCAACACAAATCCACCCAGCCTTCACTTTCCGTCTGCCACAAAATGGCTCGAAGCGGCTCGAAGAGAGCTCGACTTAATTTTAATTTTTGTCAAGTAGTGGCAGCACATGACTTTGAGTTTCCATGGCAACGTATTTACACGTGTGAGCAACATTGTGAAGCGCCAAATTTCACTAATGAATATAAAACATTTATGTATTTTAGGTTGCTTGTATTCATTAAAAAGTTATACTAATGGTTATTCTACATAAGATATAGAGGCATAGGCAAATACTGAACATAAATTGACGACGAAGAATTACGTGAATTTGATATTTTTATTTTTTAACTGAATAAGTAACACTAAATTTGAAGGTATTCATCTACACCAAATTCTTTTAATCTGTCAATCAATTGTTTAAATATTTTTTAGATTTTGTATTTGTAAATATATTTATCTTATTTCAACAAAAAAATTTAATAATAAGTTACCATTACTAATACAGCAGCAAAAGAATGTTAATTGTTTTAGTAGTAGGTTAAGTTCATTTGTGATAGTAAAGGATTAGGGATTTTTGTTTAGTGGGTAAGGATAGAGGTGGTTGAGAAGTGTGTGATTTATTAATTAGCTTCTTTAGCTATCTAAATAAATACATACATACTTGGAGCTATAAATTTTTATTAATGTCCCTATTATTTTATCAAATAAGTGGAAAATTCGAGTCTCACAGATAAAATTTGAAATTGCTACAAAATTTATTTTCGTTACTTCATAAAACTGAATCTTATACATTATGCGTTTCTCAAAGCAATGATGAATTCTAATATATTTTATAAAAGGCTCCTTACTGAAGTATTTATTAATAATATTTTATGGTGATATTATTTAAGCTCAATTTTTAATTTAAAAATATGCATCATTGCGAATGATTAAGGCAGAAATCAAGTTTTTGTGTACACTGAAATGACTATTTTCCCATATTTGATTGAAACAGAGTGTAGAAACGAAATTTATATTATTTAACCAGTAAATTGACCTTAATATTTTGCCAATTATATCTTGCCTCAGCTTATAGCACACTGAATTTGAACTGGGACTTTATTACTTAGAGAATATATTAAGATTACCAGACTGGTTACAAGTTTTTTTCAGGTCATAAATACTTCTAGAAAAGTTTGTCTGCAATATTGTAGTATGGAAGATTCAACTTTGATAGAAACTGCCTCTGTTTTTGAATCTGATACACAGAATACACTGGGTACCATTCATACAGGAAACACTTGCATTGGATGTGGAAATTTTTCCTTTTCAAATGGTGATACCTACTCTGGGTTCTTTAAGGCAAACAAGGATAAAAACATCTTCAGAGAAGGTAATTTCAATATTTTCACTTGAGCATAGATAAAAATTTAACAAACATAAATATTTACCTATGATGATTATCACTCTTTCGAATGGGTTGTTTTTATTATTGATCTCTTTCTAAAATGTTGCATTAAAATATTGATTATTATAGTAACATTTCAAGGTTTTAATATATAAAATTAAGGGTTGGTGAAATATAAATTAGCTTTCACAGTAATAATTTTAATGCAACCTTGTCAACGTATTATCCATTATACAGAATAAATAATAAGAGGACTAAATAATTTTTAATTGCCTACAGTAATATATCCCCATTTGACAATTTGCATTCATAGAAGATGTTTTATATTGCAGAATGATGAATTTCAAATAAAAGTTTGACGAAAGAACAAGTGATATTGAAGGGACATTTTATAAATCTAAGTTTTTAGGACTAATATTATTAATAAAAATATAAAATTAACTTCTTAACCATACAAGGCAAGTATTTAGACAAGCAGCCCTGTAACTAGATATTTTAGCACCCGGGGAAAATAACTAAATGTGTGCCCTCTCCCCCTTCAAGAAATTATTTTCTCTAGTTTATTTAGTTACTATTTGGATTTTTTGTGCCCCTTGATTAGTTGCCCTGGGGCAGATGCTCCGCTTGTCCTGCCCTAGTTACAGCACTGGAGACAACACAAACAGAAAAGGTTAAAAAGTGGGCAAGAGAGGAAAAAAATAGATACCAAAGAAGGGGGGCACACTTACAGGATTATGGGGTATTAATCCTTGCCAGGGACCTGTTGTCAATCGCTCATACACTCACTCACTCACACAAGTACTGATCCTAAGGTGGAAAGGATAAGGGGAAGGGTTTACGAGGTGTTAACCTGCGGCAGGAACCCGAACTCACACCGTTGCTGGTAGGTTTGTGAATTTGTACGATTGTGACAGGGACCTACTCAGCAACCACGCACGCTCGCACAATAAGGAAACAAGTTAGGAAAGTGCACAGCGTATCACAAATGGGCGCGTTTCATGCAATGGAGTATTTGAAAGAAATGATATAACTGTACGTAAGGGAAATAGCAATTTAAAGTTCTTTTCTTCATCATAAATAATCCATTTTCTTCCTATTTAATAATACAGCATTCACATGTAAGGAAATTAAATGTTTGTTTGTGAGACTGTTTATGTTAGCAACAATGAAGATGTAACCATGCAAGAAAATTTCCAATTTCAAATTAAGACATTCTTGTTTGATTTTCTTGATAACGTCTACTTCTACGATAAAAATGTATAGGAAAAGAAATACTCATCTTTACTAGTTCTACAAGTTTTCTTTGAAAAATATTTTGATATGAGCAATACTTTACGAGATATGACGGAAAGTTCACTTTTTGGCACCAGTAAAGTGTCACCCCTGATTGGCTTACGTGATTCATTTTTGCGATTTTCTTATTAATTTTGATAGTAAGTCCTTAATATCAAATTTCATGAAAATCCATTTGGTGGAAGCCAAGAACGAACATGCAGACGGATGGACAGACAGATGGACGGACTGACTGACGACAATAGGCGTTCACGCTGGAGGCAAAACATGCCTAAACAGGGAGAAAGGAAACAATACCAGGTTTACAGGAAGTGATTCTGCACCAGGGACCTGATACCACACACAATATCTGCAGGTTTATGTCTTTCAACAGTGACAGGGGCCTGTCAGGCAGAACACTCACTCAAGTAGCACTCGCAACTCTAAATATTCAGTGAAACACTAAATATGTATTTAGTCTCTACCCCCTTTTTAATAAAAAGCTACTATACCTTATCATTGGAGGGGGTTATGTTTTAGAGAAATATTTTATACCTATGAAAGATTTGCCTTCCAACACAAAGTCCTTAGCAAATACAGGTGACCCCAGCTTAACGGGGCCAATTCGGGCTTATTTTAACTTTTTTTTATCAAATTATCAAAAAATTAAAAAGCAAAAATTTTACACAAAAAATATTGTACGCATTATGCAAGTGCAGCCTAATATCTAATGCACAGTGCGATCGTAGCACAGCATGTTGGTGGATCATCTGAGGATATTTTTAAAGCTAGTAATGGGTGGTATGATTGCTTGAGAAGGCGATCTAATTTGTACAACCTTAGAATAATTGGTGAATCGGTTAGTGTGGACATAAAGGCAGCAGAAAATTATCCCAGAGAATTCTGTGAAATTGTGAAAGGGGATATTTTTCACTAAATTTAATTTTCAATGTGAATGAAATGGGGCTTTTATAGAAGTGAATGCCATCCCATATATTTATTTCCAAAGAAGAGAAAAGTGATTCTGGATTCAAAGCCACTAAGGATCAACTAACTCTCCTCCTGGGTGGCAACACTTCCAGGGACTTGTGCTATGTGTGGGTACAGTAAGGATGATGGATAGCATAGCAACCACACGGCCTGGGTGACTCAAGACTTATTCACAGCGTGGTTCAGATCTTATTTTTGCACAGTTGAAAAAAATATTGAGGACATTGGTGTTGAACCCCGAGATCTGCTGCTGTTGGACAACATGCCAGACCACCCTCTCCATCTGGAGACTGTGCACAGATTTCCCCGTTGAAGTGGCATTTCTTCTGCCAAACACCATATCTGCCCTGCAGCCCATGGATAGCGACCTCCAAGGCCTATTGCATGAGGGAGACCTTTAGGAAAATCATCAAAGAGACCAATACACAGGACAGACAAAGCATGCAGGACTGGCGGAAATTTTTTCACATAGTGAAGGCCATACGTAACATCGATGAGGCATGTAATGAAGTTTCCCAGTTTTGTATGAAGAGTGTTTGGTGGCGACTGTACCAGAAATTGTTCAGGACTCCCCTGACTTTGCCATACGAGATATCAGCCACATCGCCACCATAGTGGGGATCTATTGAGTCAGCACGGATGACAAAGATGAGTTGCTAACCTCCCATGGTGAGTCCCTTACTAACAATGATCTGCAGGAACTGGACAGCCATGTGGCTTCCATGGAAATGTAAGAGCCTGAGCCTATCCCAGTGATTAGCAAAGTCATTGAAGAGGCATTTTCATTACACAATAAGTGCATGGCTTTATTTGAAGAGCATGACAGTGACTTCAAAGTAATAAGTGCAGTGAAGAGGGGATGCGATGCAATATATACTTGAATGTGACCGATAAATTTTGCGTAATAAGTGAAAATAGCCAAGCAGTAAACTCTTATTTTAATATAGAGACCCATAGATCTCCATAAATGTACCAGGAAAGGTTTTTAGATTACCGTATATACCCACGTATAACATGCACTTTTTCCCCTAAAAATTTCTGCTAAAAAGCAAGATGCGTCTTATACAAGGGTATATGTTTACCAGGATATTTATTATAAAGGACTGACGTTAGAAATGTTACCGATTTTATGTCCGCTCGATATTGGGATGATATTATACGTTCTGATGGTACTCTAATGCATTTTCTCAGTAACTTGAACTAAAAATGTAAATTAATGAACAAAAATGCAAAATTTATTAAATAATTATACTTGATGTACAATACAATATATTTCAAATAAAGTAAAAATAATAAAGAACATTATTAAGCATCACAAAATCTGAGAAATTCTTGATCACTGCTCCATTCATTGGCAATGTTATCGGAATCATCTTCCGCAGAAGATAGCATTTCGTTCTCCACAGCGTAATTTCACATTGTAATTTCCTCATGATTACATTTACGTTGGTGACTAAAGCGCTAATAACGGAGTTGGCTATATCAAATAACAGTGTCAGTTGACCTCCACCAATGAGTCGGAAGTGCAGTTGAACTGCAACTATGTATTCTGCTTTGATTGATATTTAAAACTGTCGCCTTCACACTGGGAAACCGCTAAACTATGTAACAGCTATTTTCTTAAATGGGAGATTTTTATTACCGACTTGAGCGAAGTGCTGTCTTTTTGTTAGTATGAACTGAAGTACCTACATATATTTTCATTAATTTACTTATCTCTATGATATTAACAATATAATGAATAATTTTGCCATTGAATGATAAGCATGTGACATAAATCGAATTCTAGAAACATATGCTATAAAATCCTGCGATAATATGTTTCCAATGAAAAAATAACATTTGTAAAATTATTTCTCTTTGGGCTCTTAAGGGTTATAGTACCTCCAGCGAATACAGATTTTTGCTTAACACAGAGTTGTCAGGAACACATCCTCCTCGTTAAGCTGGGGTCACCTGTATTATTTAAACACTTCTTAGAATCACCTTTATAAATCACAAATCTGAAGAGAAAATGTTGCTGGTAATTGAAATTTTTGCAATATAGTTTTATAAATGCAATGTGACGTAACTCTTTAAAACACTAAATTATTTTAAATGACCAAATGACAGGCATAGGGGTTTACACAACTGCTGATGGACATTCATATGATGGTGCATGGGAGGAAGATGGCCTAGAGGGCGAAGACGCTCTTGTAACATTTTCTGATGGCTCTTATTATAATGGTTCCATCAAGAACATGAAATATGATGGTGATGGTGAGTTTGTTAAAAGATATTTTCTGATGAAATTCTTAACAACTATAATAAATAGACCATACCTACTCTGTTTGTTCTCTGAAAGGTTTCACATTTGGATGTAGTAAAAATGATATTTAATTAAACGATTTTGTCAAAATTTAAAAATTATAGATACATAATTGGAAATTACTGATGTTTTTATTCCTCCTCCTTCTTCTGCTTTTTCCCTTATGCCATAACAATACCAGGGACGTTTTTATTTCCAAAAAACTTTTTTTAACACTGAAATAAAGCTGAAGTTTATAAGTTAATGTCTATTTAATTTAATAAACATTATTTACGTATTTAAATTGGTTTATTTTTCTGCTACAACATTAATCATTTCCCAGGCAAGAGCTTAAATAAATGCCTATTGCCAGTCAACTGTTAACTGGCATAACTGTCTTTTGATACCTAAAGCATGATTCCTTCCTCATTCAGTATATGCATTCAAAATGATTTGATGTGAATGCAAAATGGTTGAGAATACCTGGTTTACTAAATCCAAATAATTACCTTTTAAATAACATTAAATTGAATATTTATTTCCTTTAACCCCTCATGTTATTTTAGCACCTCTCATATAAAGATCCCATTAATTTATATATTTTTTTTGCAACAAATGAAAGATAATTATTTTTTAGGTTTCAGAACACCTTTGTAAATTTTTCTCCCATAGAACTACTATTCACATTCTTCTTTGCTGTTTTTACTTTGTCCTTATGCACAATAGGAAATATTATTTGTGATCATAATCAAATTCCTAATTTGAATGCTCCCCGAGTATGTTTTTCACGATTTTCTCAATGTTGCCTGTGTGTGTATGATAGGAATTGGTTGGGCCCTCTAACTAAAAACATAATTAGATCAGCACAAAACTTTATATTTTAGAATTCTTTAAGTAATTCAAGACCTGAAAAGTTTTGGCTAAAAATGGTCAATCAGAAGTGGTTTACTCTTGTCATTTTTCCAAATATTTCTTTTAGGACTTCTTATATGTAAATATTTATCATCATCAAAGTTATAGAAAGTATAATTTTCTTCAAGGTTTGTTTGAAACGTTTTTTCATAAAATGGATCTTTTAAGAGATATTTCAATTATTAGTCTGAATTTGTGTTAAGTATGTTGCTAAGTGAAACCTTAGTTTCCGCTGCTATGATAGTATTTTGTAAATGTTGACAGTGATATCTATGCTGCCAAGGGTAGTCTTAATTGTACATACCATCAATTTTTGTAATCCATAGCAACAGCTCAAAAATGTGAAAAGTGATTCAAAGCGTTTAAAAATGAATCACAAGTATAATTGCTGATTATTATTATTGAGGATATTGACGTTAAGAACATTTATATTCATTAATCTATGTGGAGTCATGTGCTGGACACATCAATTTTTTCTTTTCGACTTAAATTAATTAATTATTCTCATCTACATAAATAACAAATAAGCAGTCCCTGTTACCCAGAATGACTGGGAAAAAGAGGAATCAGTAATTTAAATATCATGTAATGGGACATGATTTAAAAAAATCTTATTCCACAGTACTTAAAGCTAGGTGCTATTTAATTTGAACACACATGTCAAAATGTTATTAATAGATTAGCCAATAATGGGGAATGCCTGAAGAATATGAAGGTTAATTAATTTATTATTGTCAACAGAAAACAATTTGTATGAATAAATGTTCAAAAATATATTCTGAAGGAATTTAACAGTATCCCTATAAAGATGCATGTTCTATGCAAAGACCAATTACATTTAAAGAAATCAAAATTCCAGTCAAAATAGAAATCTCTTATTTTTAAAATAAAGACATTAAAATAGTTATCTTCTTATTAAAATTATGAGTTTGACTGTAATTTAGGATTCAGAGTTATATACAGCCTATATATTTTTCAATAACAAATTTAATTTAATGCAACAGGTCGTTACACTTTTCCTGATGGAACTTACATAGATGCAAAATTCTCAAACAATTGTCCTATTGAAGGAAAAGAAAGTCCAAATAAGGTGAGATTTATGGATAAGGCAGGAAACAAATGGATTGGAAATATTAACTCCAATAACATCATTATGCTTCCTGTTCATCACTTTATTCCAAAGGAATGGAAGGTTCCATTAAGCCAATTTCCAATGATAAAGGACTCCGAATCACTGGGAGTACCACTGAAAATTGCCAAACCTAAACTTAATTTCTTCCATGGTTAAAACAATGAACAGCGAAACGTTTGGAGTAAATTATTAAGGTTATTTTAGAGAAAATCTGTAATAAATGAGTGCCTATGTAATATATAAAAGGTTACTTTTGGATGATTAAAAAAATAGCCCTAGAAATCAAACATTGATGATTTACTTTTCTTTGACATTTACTTTTGTGTTTGAAGTTTAAGAAACAATTAGCTTATAGGTGATATCTTTGAAAAATTAACATAAAAGTTCAGAAATGGAGAAGAAAATATTTTAAATTTACAATTATGGTTGATAAGGCAAAGATAAAATAATTCAGAGGGAAGAATTTCACATAAACTAATATTTTTTAGGCAGCACATTTTTATGCAAATCCTTTTAATCTACTAAATTTTGAGAAGAAATGAAAATATTTCTTAAAATATTACAGCAATTACTGTATGTTATAGATCAGTACCATTGAGCTATTATTTTTAAAATATGTTATCGGTTAAACAAAGTTGAAGTAAACAATTTTTGAACGTTTTATTTTATAGCAGATAATAGGATTAATAGGATCATCGATTGTAACTATGTCTTCAAGGGACCTGGGGCAAGAATATGTTCAAGAACCCCGACTCAATCAGTGAAACAGAAAGAAAAAATCTATGAAACTGTGACAAAAACAATGAAAAGGCCAATGCTCCTAAGCAACAATAGATTTTTTCTTGCTATTGGTCCAGCAAAACAGTATATTTCTTCATCAAAGTTAATGCATCTTTTATGCACATGTTCAATTAAATGAAGTGTCAATCTTCTCAAATTTAAGGTGCTGATCACAATATTTTTACTAATTTTCAACTTCAAATTGAGCTTTTAGCCCAGCGTACAGTAACTACAAAGGTAACAGGAATTCTATACATATTTCTAGCAAAACACGCAACACAAAATTAAAATAACATTCTCCAGATATAATGAGAGGAATTTCTGCATGTTAAAATAAACTTTTTATATGTAGTCAATCAGACTAAATGAGCTACAGAGTCAGATTTCAAATATTCATTTCTCCACTTTTATTCCATGCTAATATATAGTGACATTTCATAAAAAGATCCTCCAATAGAGAGGCAATCAAGGAATTCATAATTCATCATAACAAATTGCTTACAAAATCTGTAAAATTGCTATTTAAAATTATTCCCTAAGTCACAACAAATCTTTTCCCAAACCAAAATTATCCATTACAGGTACCAACCCAGCTATTTACACAATACAGATCATGAAAATATATGTACATATGAATTTATCATTCTATATAAGCTGAAACATGACAGAAGTAGGAAGAATACAGTCCATTAGGACAGCATTTACGTAATAGTGAAAGACGAGGTATCACAACAATGTAACTGTATTCTTCATTTAAATACAATGATAAGGCCTTGGTTGAATTGGATGTGTATTAAAATGACTAAATGGTTGACAAAATATGCACAAAGCTGTCTGCAATTTGATGGAACAAACAAACATATTACATTATTGTTATATATTGTGTAAATGTTTTGTTACCCATGGTAGTCATGTTGTATGCTTTGAGTATTCTATAATCAGAATGTAAAAGTCAGTTTACTTCTGGTTACTGACCATGTCAGATGCAGCTCCTGTACACTTGTGCACAAGTAATAAAATTCAATGTTACCACTACATAAATTGTCCATCCCTTTATTACAACCCTAGGATATAACAATTATGTGCTGTGATATGACTTTAGACAAGTGTCCAACTAAATCAAATTAATTTATCTTTCATATAACTAATCATGAAAGTAGAGATCTGTTCTGTTTACAACAAAATAAGTTTAAATAGATATAGTATGTAAAAACATAACATATCCTGACCAACTTTATGGATTCTTTACTAGACAACATTCTGATAAATTTTAAAAAATTTTGATGACTTATGTAATAAATTATCAAAAAGCACAGAAAAGACAACACTTCACTATCTGGTAAGTTATAACAAGAAGTTGTCAGTAAAAATTTTTTCCATAAAAAGTGTGATTCTGTTGCAGTTTCACTAATGATAAGGCCTGATTTAGTTTAACCCACCCAGTTTAATGACTAAAGCTTTCCAAATATACATTCAATGTAATTAAAGCCTTAATCAGCAGAACACCATCCACATAAAAATAATACCTTTCATTTGGGATGGAGTTATTGGCAGTGATACGCTCCAAGTAATTATTTTTCTAAATTCTTTTTCATTACTGCCGCCTGGGAATGGCCTGAAAGACAAATTTTAAAATTCAACAATGCTGGAAAAAAATTCTTTAGGGTAAACCTACAAAATTAGGTTTTTGGATTTTTTTATGGTATCATAGTCAGCCTTATGACATTTTCTAGTGGCAGTATATGTTACAACAAATATAAGGAATGCAAAAACAAAGGAAAATAACTGTACCATTAGCATAAAGATGAAATGACAAATAATTTTATGTAATTAATAGAAAAATGTTTGAGTATTAACAAGCTTTTACCTTTGGTTCACAAGCAATTCGGTCTCTAAGTGCTCGGCGGAAGCGAGCATAAAACCGAAGAACATCAGGGTTAGCTCGCACTTGTGATGAACTGAAGTCAATAACACGCAATGAGGACAGTGATTTAGCTCTAGAGAGAGCTACATATGCCTGTCCTGACTCAAACACCCGAGATAGAGACATCTCAACACAATCCAGAGTCAGACCCTGAGGAAGACAGAAAGAAAAATGTACAATTAACAAGTCAGCAATTCTTCTACTCAATGATAAGAAATTACAGAATTAATAAACATTAGCAATTCTGGAATTTTTAAGACACAAAAGAAAGTGGAAAAATTCTGCATTAAAAATTCTTAGTTTTGAGGAAATTATTAAAGTTAAATTTTAATAGTAATTATTAAAATGTACACCACTCAAATGATTACCAATGTTAACTTTTCCCTTTCAGCATATTACATAAGATTTCATAACAAAATTTCAACAACATTTGTACGCTCTATGCAACAGAATTCCATTTGAAAAGTTGACTTAAAATGCTTAATAACATTATACATTACATTATGAGAATACTCCGCAAAATTTATTTTTATTGCAAATGCCAAAATGTATAAACAAATAATTATCATTGTGAACATGAGAAGTATATCAAAAATCAATTTCAACATAAGCTATGAAGATGGGATGTTGGCAATGAATGCAATATTTTGTTTTTATTGATACAGGCACTCCCCAAGTTATGTAAGCCCAGCTTACGTAAGCGACACCATAAATCACTTAAAAAAATTTGTTAAGCAGAAAGCTTACGTAAGTGGTTAGCGTAAGCAAGCGAGAACTACTTATGTGCACAGAGGAGAAACGCAAGGCATGGGTTGTAATATGGTGTTCTCAGCGTGTTCTACTACGTTTGCTTGATCTTGTAACGTCTGTTTTGCTTTTGCTCAAATTAATGTGTTGCCTTTGCAATCATGGCTGAATGGATATTGTGAAGAGATATGAAAATGACCAGTCGCTTTCGTACATCTCATGTGCTCTCAGTATGTCAGTGTTGACCACAAACACACAACACCTCAACTCAACTCGTAAAAAGACCACGTTCACTTTTGTACGAGAGTAATGAAGAGGCAAATTGAGCCTATGCTCTGTTATAACAGAATAAGAGTAAGTGCCGTTAAAAAAAATCATTATGTCAATAGACTGAAGGTATAACAGTTTTCTTATAGTAAATTAGCAAAGTAATGTAAAGGTTAAGAAATGCAAGCAAAAATCTGTTAAATTGAATTATTGAACCTAAGCGCCCTATACTGTAATCCATAGTAATTTTCAACTTACGCAAATTTTGAGTTACATAGTAGGTGCTGGAATGCATCCCTTACATAACTCGGGAAGTGCCTGTATTAACATTAATCAGTAACAACCATTAAGTTTTTCTTGCAGAAAAATATCTATAATATATAAGTCCACATTCCACCATGCATGCTTACCTGTGATTTGTGAATTGAGAATGCCCACGCCAAGCGAAGAGGTAACTGACGTCTTGTAAGTGTTACACCACCAGCTGACTTGATAATCCATTTCTCTGGTTTAATGGGAACTTCTAAGTTAGCCTTAAAACGCACCACAGGAAGACCTTAAATAAGAAAGTAATGCAAACTAAGCAAGTGATTTTACACAGGAAACTTAACCACTTCCCTCACAGGTTTATTACAACACATGGTCAAAAAGATGTCATGTTTTTAGTTTTGAAAATATCATAAAGAGAAAATTAGAAAAATGCATTCAATTTTTGTTTAAATGTCTCATTACAAATTATATAATGCTCGTCACATTACATTTTGGGAGATGGGAAATAAGAAAGAGAAACAAAATATAAAATTACAAAATATAATATAATAACAATGAAAAACTGTAAAGGAGTGCAAACACAAGTGAAGATTCTAAAGGTGTTTTCAATAAAGACCAACAATTAAATGCCACGAAAGGGTCTTCAAAAACTTCCACTTGCCGGGCGGATATTCTATCACTAAACTACTGTGGCAGACTAATTCTTTGATGTATTTCCTTGAGGACATCCATTGGGGCTGATTGATACTAGCATAGCTAGCTTGGTCCCAACCTAAGAAAATATTCCCGTTCTGAAACAGGAGAATTAGTCTGTCATGGTAGTTTAGTGGTACAATATCTGCCCGGCAAGTGGAAGGCCCAGGTTCAATTCCCGGTCATGGCAGATTTTTTTCACCTGTTTCCTCATTTCCCATCATAACAGCTTATGCCTGTCGCATAAGGATCTTTGGATCATCCTTTCTATCAATTCAAAAACTTGTTTACAAAAGGGTGCTTCATCATCTGGTGTGGTATCTTGAAAGACTTTCCAGGGACTGAGGGAAAGGAATATGGAAATACTCTGAGCATGATTGTCCTGGCATTTTATGGATACTCGGTAAAATAAAGCAAATTGGGTGTTTAAATCAAAGCAGGTTGTAAAGAGTATCCTTGGCCATTAGCTATATCAATGACTATACAGTTAAATTGCATATGGATTTCAAAAAACTTGCTTGAAAAGATCGAAAATGCACCTGCTTCTTGACTTTTGATGGCCAAAAAAGTAAACTACTGACATGGACAGAATATACTCGGTTGTATTACGCACCTAAAGGGAAAACAAATACAGTAGCTTGGGTATACTCTGGTTCATCAGAAATTTCTCCACTACTTTGTCCAAGTATACTCAAATAAATCAGGAAAGCATTTAAAAGTCAATGGAATATCAATACTTTCTCAGACAATATCCTATTGAAAAGTGAAGAAATGGCAAAAAATTAAACAAGAGGAAAATAAAATCCCAATTTAACTGTATATTTTAGGAAAGAATTGAAATTTACCTCCTCCAGGTAAAAATTTTGTGATGACACCTCTAGCTCCATTCACTAAGCCCCTTCCTACATCCAGATTCTTGAGCAACATCACTTGAGCTCCTACTTTGAGGATCAGAGAACTTGACACAGGAGAGGCACGATCAAGATGTGAAGCCAGTTGAGGGTCACTATCTATTGCATTGTAAATCTTTTCCTCACCTACATTTCAAGAAATAGAATTAATTTTAATAACTAATGGATTAAGTTAATAAAGTGTATCATTATTATAGTTGACCTATAAAAATTATCGTTGTAAGGTAAAAATCGATTTAGCATTTAATAAAATTTTTGGAAAATTCTGCTCCATAATTTATAACAAAATACTGAGCATTTGAGAAATACATTAAGATGCGGGTTTGATACCTATTATTCATAAATTACGTGACTTTCAATGAGAAACTTGTTCCAAAGTTTTGTAATTCATTTATTACTTTCACGATAGTGATGATGATACTTAAAAAAAAGTAGCCTCAGAGGTATTTTAGTAATGGCTTATAATCTATTTTTAATTGCTTTGCACTAAAAACATATTTCATTAAAGTGAAAGACAAAATTCTGATCCAAAAACATTCATCTTATGGAAAACAAACTATTTTGAGATGAAATGAGGAAAATAAAAGCAAGGAGTAATGCTTATAAAAAGCTAAGTTTGATCAGAGAAGAATACAGAGAAATGCAACAAATAATTCAGTTTGAATGACAACTAAAAGTACAGGGTGAGTAATTGGCTATTTCTAATGGTTATTATTTTACATTTAATATATTTTTCTAGGTATTGTAAATACACCACCACAAAGTTCATCAGGTACAGTTATGATGCTCATGGGTTAAAAATCCTTGTTTTTTTTATCACAAAAATGTTACATTTTAGCTTTGTACCTGTGCACAATTTCATGAAAAATTGAAGCAATATTACAAAAGCATCTTTAGCATGAATTTCCTATAACATACCTTCAGGCAGAGCAAATTTAGTTAACTATTAGATAAGAATAAAAAAGAATAGGTATAAACATTTGCCTAATAAAAAGAAAATTCACAGGATCCTATAAAAGCAATTCACCTTTTCATGTTGATATTCTCACTATTTTAGGGACCTTACCTTCAAGAGCTGCAAGGCGAGATTGATTAATTTGATCAGCATCATTTGTGTGACTACAGAGACGTGTAGCAAGGATACCTCCTTCTTCTAATTTATTTGTCTTTGTTGAAACTAATCTGTCGGATATCTCATCGGTGACTCTGAAAATGAAAAGCAAAAGAAATTGTTATTTCTTAGCATTTAACACAAACACTTTAGACTTTCATTTATCTTTTCAAGTATGATTGTGAATCATAAGTAAGTAAGTCAGTTTCTATAATGCCATATTCAGAAAGAGCAGAAACAAGAAATCTTCAAGTACATCACAGCATTTTAAATATGTTAACTCATTAAGTACAAGATGTGATGTGACTGACTCTTAAAAATAGCTTTATGATATTCAAATTTAAAAATTACACTGTGAACATAACATCATACTTATATTGTTGCCCAGAGTAAATAAAAAGAAAAAGAAAGATTTACTTGCCTTCCTATACGAATGCTTTGTAAGATTGAAACAAACTCGGAATCCTTCTGGCGGTGAACTTGCTGCAGTTCATAACTTTCTAAGTGACAACGTTCCCATGCTTCGGATTGAAAGCAGAAGGTGGCAGGGCCTTCAGGTTCCCCATAAAAATCACGCTCATTGCCTATAAATTAAAACACACCCATAAATCAGACATTTCCAACTTTTTGTCCGCAGACCACCAGTGGTCCATAGACTTGCTGTAGGTCGATGTTTCTCAACCGGAGGTCCGTGGACCAATATGTGAAATATGTTAAGAACCAATCTTACATCTTAATGCCATGAAAGGAATGCCAAACTAAAGTTAATAACACAATGGGTTAAATCAATTACATTCTTCAAGACTTACCTTTTTTACCTTTTCCTGTATATTCTCTGGATACTGGAGGCAACTGGAAAAAATCTCCACAGAGAATCAGCTGAATACCTCCAAATGGCTTATCAGACCCTTTCACGGCTCTTGCAACCCGTTCTAGTTTCTGCAAACACGAGTAAAATTAAGGAACAGATTTGATAGAAGTTAACATCGATTGCAGTGCCAATTTTTAATTGGTTAACTCCTTTTACTATTGCAAATACTAAAGAACGTGAGCATCAATTAGTTGTTACAGGCAAAATTTCAACATGCACGTTCGGAAAATTATTTTTTCTGAAACCCTTCTTCCAACCAACCTAACCATTTTTTTGAAAACCTTCTACCAACCAACGTGAACATCAATTAGTTGTTAAAGTTAGTTACTCTCCCTGACACAAATTAATCCAACAATGAGAAATCCGTATTTTACTCTCCCTTGCCGTTATATGATCTGTAATTAATAAATTTGGTCGGATAGAGGACAACATTTATAACAAAAAAGTCCACAAGAGCATATAATTACAATTTATAGTTTAGGACAGGGGTGGCCAACCAGCAATTTTAAGTCGATCATTTACCGGACATGTTTCACTGAGAATCATCTTGACGACTGTCTGCGTTTAACTGTTAGTAATTATGAACCTGATTATTAGAAAACAGCTGGTGATTTACAATGTCAGATTTCCCACTAATTTTAATAAATATAAAATTGAATTTTTTTTTCGTTATTATTACCTTTACATCAACTATTAATTTGAAAGTACATTTTATTAAAATATAAATTTTCAAGCAAAAAAAATGTATTTTTTTATGCATGGGGCAAAAATATTTGGAAATGATCGCACTGCAAGTTAAAAATAAAATGCAGCTCCCAAGCTCATGAAGTTGGGCCACCCCTGGTTTAGGAGATAAAAATCTGAGAAGGTCCAGCCCAGTTGTCGGGGGAATTAAACGTCCCTGGAATTGAACTTGGGTTATTATTTTGCATGGTGATTACACATGTCTTTGTGTTTGGCTCTCTTTAAATTGGAAGAATGGCTAAAATACAGTAAGCCATTCTCGAGTTATTAGACATTATTTGTGGTGTCTTAAAACTTACCTACCTACATACATATATACTTATACATATATATCGAGGTAAGTTAATATAAAAGTTGTTAAAAAATAATATATTTTCAGGATAAAATAAAAATGATTTACACATGGAGTAAATATAAATAAAAAGAGCAAAATTAACTCATTCAGAATATTAAGAATTAAGTTAAGTGGAATAACTCATTAGCTATCTGTTTAAGGTGAGTTACTAATTACTTTATATTCAAAATGTACTGCTGTATCTGTTTTAATTTATATTAATTATGCCAAAAATAATATCATTACGTACTTCAAAGAATCTTCCATCAACCATAGAGATCTCATCCATCACAAGATGACGACAACGCCTCCAATTCTGCGCAACATTTGGCCGAGATGCTTGTTGTATACATTGGTTTATAGGTGCATTACCAGTTCCAATGCCTGGATTAATACAAAACCAAAATATATTACATCTGACTATTTTTCACGCAACTCAGCGCAATAAGATGGACTGAGAGCCTCCAGACAACAATTCAAGCATTCATCTTATAAACATCAGGAAAACAACTCTTAATATTAGGCAAATGATTTTCTTCTAGCATCAACTAATCTTTATTCCAACTTTATAAAAATCTATAAATAGATGACTTTGTTATTTTGGGTGTAGATCACAGGAAAATCTTTTTCATCACCATTAAAATAACAGAAGTGTTAAATTATACCTACAATAACTTTTATCAATTATACCAAACATTCAAATTTAAATTAATATAAATAATTTGCACTCCTACTAGGAAAATTTTTTAAAAAATGGAGCATATTCTGTGTAATAAAATGTATATTGAACACTTGAAAGATGTCAAATATAAACCGACCTGCAAAAGAATGGAGAGTAACACCTCCAATATGACATGCAGCAACTCCAGTACTGGCTGTTGCTACAGTATGATCAGGTGGAAGGACTCCAAGGATCTGCCGTAGTAAGTAAGACTTCCCTGTCCCTGCACTCCCTATAAATTGATGGATATAAAAGGAATTATACCATACATAAAATAGCAATCTGATCAAACAATACACGTTAAAGGCCTTTTCTGTGAGTAAGAATACAGTATTGAATGAAATGACCAGCGGGTGTTATGAAAATATTTTCATTTGTTTAAAATATTTTATAGTGCAAATTCTAAAAATTATATTTTTCAAAATTATCCTGAGGATACAAAGTTTAGGATTTTAACCAAATTATTTTTTTAAAAGTAAAAAGAAATTTAAAATCCAATGAATCTGAATGACCTACATGAAATGATAAAAATTGATTGGGGTATTTAAAAACTAATTGATGTAAACATACTTATATTTCACACATACCCATTATTTAGTAAATTAAAGAGAAGAGTAAAGGAAACATCTTCATTTTGTATATTAACATCCATTCATCAGAAATAAGTATAGTGAAGATAACGAATTTGTAGGCTAGCCTCGATGGTTTTATTTAATAGAAAGTTGGCTTATACTTTTAAAACCAAATAAGTGAGTATTTTTCATGTTGTTTTTTAATGCATTAGCATAATTTTAAAAAACAAATATAATAGTAGCTACAGAAATAGACTGGTAGGCTATGTTCAATACTAGAGTATTTTAATTTTTTTAATTGCCATAAACGATTAGGAAAGATCAGTGTAATGAAAGGGTTTGTCTATAATACAACTGGAATTTTGTTATCACAACAATTAGGAAGCAGTTAATTTCAATATCATCGACAATGATGGGAATTAAATACATATGAGTGCACTATATATAACTTGTATAATGAGAATTTCCAAATATTGAGTCAAACTTAAAAGAGTAAATGGACCTTAACTCAATAAACTAATCATAAATGCATATAAAGCATTGTAGCATGATTTTGTGTAATGCAAATTACACCAATAAATATTATTCTATATATATATATATATATATATATATGTATGTATGTGTGTGTGTCACACTGGACCAATTAGAGAAGCCAGGTGGGCCATTTACCTGGGCCTCGAGTTCAAGGGTGGCCAAATTGTTCATTTTTTGGCAGATTTGACATCACTATAAAGGGAGCAAGTGTAGTATACCCCCCCCCCCCCCTCCCTTCAAAATGGTGCCACTAGAAAACATATTTCTTGGAAATATCATGACAACCATAAATAAACAAGCATATGAAACAAAATGAGGTACTACTGGGTTATCCTGGACCTCTTTTGAAAAATAATTTTTTGCGATAACCTTTTCCCGGAAAAAACAATAAAACAAAGTAAGAAAGTGAGAAATTGTCAAAAAAACTTTTTATTTACAAGCAACCGAGGATATTGGTGAGCCTTTGGCTCACTTTCTTTTTAGATTATAATGCCTTTTATTTTGGATGTAGTCATCTCCGGACGCTATCGCCCCCTTCACCTCTCTGGAACTAAAATATCCCTCCCCATTGTCTGGCGATCGGGTGGGTAAATGTCGCCACAGGCAGATCAGTCATGGGTTTGCAAGCTTTCATTTTGTGTGAAAGGGTTATCTCAAAAAATTATTTTTCAAAAGGGGTCCGGGATAACCCAGTAGTACCCAAAATGAAGAACAAAATCTTATCATTAAGATAAAACATTTATTTGTAATATATTTCTCTGAATGCTAAAATTAAACCATGCCGTGAATTGTTAGAATATTTCCTTCTCCAAATAAACTCCCACAAATGCTCTTCTATTCCCTTTTTAGTCCTGTTCCTCACTGTTATATTATTTTTCAGTCCATACCAGGTACCTTCAATAGTATTAGTGTGAACACCAGTAACAGGATCCTTAAAAAATCTTAAATGATGTACTGTTTGATGTAGGTAATTTAATGTAGACTTGGAAATTTGATTGTAGCCATTCCATATATCGGTATAAATGATCGAACCAAATAAAACATACTGTTTGATGATTGCCGAAAGATTTTCTGAATTTCTTACTTCAATGGGAACTAGGAATACTTTGAGTTCTTCAGTTCGTTCAACACAGCTGACAACCCAAATTCCTTCCATACAGTGGCAACGTTGATATTTACGTTTACCTAATTTCATCTCATCAATTTCAACAAAACCATCTCAACCAATTTGTGCATAATCAATGTCAACATGATCCAAAACTAATTGTCGGTAGTATTGGTAGAAATAACTGACAGTTTTATTACTACAGCCAGACAATATTTGCCGCAGAATTTGGCACCTTTCATAGCCAGAGATAACCAAGCAATGAGATCCTCAATATTGGTAGTTTTGAGAGTGCAAAAAAGGCATTCACACGAATAGAAACTTCACTCAGACAATTTTGGAGCACCGATAAGTTTGTCCTGTCAGCTTAATCGATGCTGTTTCACTGCATTTTTTAATTTCCAGTTGTTTTCTATGACATTTTGGTCAATTAGGAATTGTAAACTTTTGTTCATTACTGAACATCAACATAAATTGCTCAAGAGTAGGAAACATATTAGAACGGTAAAAATATTATTGATTGTTAAATCCCAAATACATAAACAATAACACAAACTAAATAAACAATAGCATAGTAACTGTTGCAAAAAAGAAAAAAATAAGGGGGGGATATATTACACTTTGACCCTAAATAGAATAAGGTGGGTCCGGTCAGACCCTCTTTGTTCAGATTGGAATTCATTTTCATTTCATGACAAAAATAAATTTTTAAACTGGGATAATTTAAAAATGTTATTTTGACCAGGGGCCTCAAAATCTGGAAGTGCCCCGTGACTCTCTGAATCACTGAAGGTGGCCTGGACACAGTGTTCCTATTATTTAAAGAGAACGTTAATTTGGTGCTATTTACCATATCTACAGTTATTGTGGTCAGAAGACTATATTACTACATTACAATATTCGCAAAATACAATATTCATCAATGATTCAAAATGAAATGGGACGTCTTCTTAAAGCCATGGGTATGATAATGAATGTATTACCAGTAAAAAATATATTTTTTCCGCTAATGACTGCCTGAACAACCAATCTTTGCTCTTCTGTCAGCAAACTTGGACCAAATTCCATATGTAAACTTCTCCGTTTCTTGGATTCCTAAAACCAGAACATTAGAAAGATTTTATCACACAAACTATTATAATTACAATGCTTTAATGCGTATTTTGTTAAATATAGTAGTTGTAACTTTTAGTAGACTTCGATTATATAGTGCCTAGAATAATTACTAAAAATAGACAAAATTTATTACAAAGTTGTTGCATATAAACATTACCTCATTGTCGTTCGTTTCCCCTGAGCCTCGTTTTCTACTTTTAGGAGTAACATTGCTTCCACCGAGCGGGCTTCTCAGCTTAGCATTGGAATTATTCAGCTTGCTCAAATCCTTCATTGTTACTGGGCTAATTTCTTCTACACTTTTATCTTTATTGGTCAACAAACGCGTTCTAATATCAGTTTTGGGTTCGGATGATTGCGCAGTCATTTTCACATACATAGTTTTGAGAAATAACAATAGTTGAGAAGTAGGAGCATTAGAGATAAGCAGCATTAGCTTTAGTTCCTGAAAATGAATTGTAGCTTTTCCTTCCTTAAGAAACTTTTTGTGGACAACTATTCCTTTAAGGAGATACTTGTTAGTTATTTTAGGCAACTTTACTTCAAGAAACAAATCACGAAATTCATTTCTGACTAGACGAAGCTCCGCATTTTTCCAATTCACTTTTCTAGGAGGTTGTGTGCACAAAAATTCGGCTACGATAGAACAAGTAAGGCTGGAAGCTTCACCATCCGACACGCTCATCTTGTGATGAATAAAACGGAAAAATAGTACGCAAATTATACTAATGAGATCGTTATTTTTCTCAGCCAGCTGAGTAAATTGCCGGTGATTTAAAAAAAACTCTAAAGTCAAAAGAACTGTCATGATGATGCAATTTGGATTACTCAATTTTATTATTATAGAAAAAGTAATGAAAATGGTGAAAATAATTTTTTAATACATTAAAGATATTATTAACTTTAAAAGTGATTAAATTTATAAAATACTTGGTTTGACTTAAGTATGGAGACTATGAGAAACATAATAGGTCACGTTATTCAAGTTGCATAGTTATCAGTATATTTAAGTTGACACTTTAAGTTAGATAAATAAAAAGGTTTGTTTACATCGAGCTTTTCCAAGTAAAATGTTTACGTAATGCAACTAGTTATTGAATTCATACTATAGAAAAACCATCATTGAAATATCCTCCATTGCCAAGCTTTAATTTCGTTTAAAAAGGAAAATCTAAGGGATTAACAGCACAGTAATTCTATTACACAATTTTTAATTTCTAAATCCAATAATTACTCAAACTGGAGATGCACATAAAGTTTTTATTTTGTTACATAGGTATTATAGAGGGCAGCATAGACGATACATTTGGTATCGTAGTTTCTTTTACTTTTTAACATCTAGTTTTGCAGGGGTTTCGTTGTGTGGTGCCGGGTTGGAAATGTCTGGAATATTTAGGGTGCCTGCAGTATTGGCCAAGAATGTTGCTGTTAACTCAGCGGTAAGCGTTATTTAGTAGTTAGACATTTATTTATTGATTATTGTCTGATAACGGCGAAGATAATATTTGCTATGATTCCGAGCGACGAAGTATGCAATGACTATTATATAACAGTTTTCCGGGATGCGAATTTGAGAAATTATGCCTATTTAATGTAAAATCCACTCCGACCCTCGATAAATGGATGAAATAATGCAAATTTTATAATTATGTCGAAACATATTCTTGTAAAATTTTCTAGTTGATTTATTATAAAATTTAACATTCTTACAATATTGTCACACGTTAAACTAAAGGTCAATATGTCGAGGTTTCTTAAAACAATACTCCAATTTATGTCATACTCCATCAATTTGGTGGTTGAAAGTAGTAACTAACTGACTTGAAATTAGTCTCCGTCTACAGTTTTAGCAAGAAAAATACATTATTATTAGAATAACTTAATAGTAAAGTTATTATTGCTCAGTGTGCTGATTATACGTTATTAAAAGTAATAATACCTCATGTTCTTTGGTCTATAGTGTCGCATGAAAGATTTTTTCCAAAGAGAACTTCAGAAGTAAATACAGCTTAGTATAATATAATTTTATTCTTTATGGGTACCTTGTATACAAGAGGGATTTTGTGGTTTTTGTAAGTAACAGATGTATTAGTTGTTACAGGTTCCATAGCCAAATGTTTCCATAATAAGTTGGTCAACCAACCAAATTCATTTTTTTATAATCCGTCATTGTTTCTTTCGATTTTTATTTAATTTTAAAGTAGTATATTATTTGGTCAAGTTTTATTCTCTCTCTTTCTCTACTTATTGCTTGATAGATGGTTTGGATTTCTGTAACAGTTCGTTTTATTTGTACTGTGCTTTATACATATAATGTAACTTTTTTATATTTTGTCATATATTAAACTAAAAGGAGTCATTGCTGTTGGAGATATAATAAATCAACAATGGTATTATGCCATTAAGACAAATTGATGAATGCCTAGACTCCGGCAATGAAAATGTTTGCATTCAGATTGGTGTATTGTCACCCTTCAGTAAACTCATGTTTTAATTCCTAATTTTAGGTTGCAATTAAAGCAATTTTATTTGCCCTTTGAAAAGAGGTCTGATGATAATTGGAACAATTAGACGCGATTATACCTGTTGTTTAATTTATATGAACGCTTTAAAAACTATTTGGAGGATGACACCATGCAGCATTATTAGGTACCGTCACTACAACAATATGTATTAAAAGATGTATAACTGTTAGGTTATTTGTAACTTATTGCATACAGAATTATAAATCAATATAATGATTTATTAACAACCATTATCGCTAGTAGTAATAATTCTTTCTTATAAATTAGAAAAATATGTAATGTGCTTTATGAACATTTCAAAGTCACTCTACTGACGGACGGAATTTTAGAGCTCTTCTTTTACCCAAGAATATCCAGCTTGTCTTCAGTGTTTACTTTACAATTTGTTTAGTTCAGAGTTAAGGTCATCTTTGCCGCGAGTCGTAAAAATTTCATTTCTTGTTATGGAAAGTATGTATAGGTAATTCTAACACCTAGGAATTTTCTCAAGACATTTTGGCAGATATCTCTTATTATTGATTAACAATGGTGGAATTGGAATAGGTCATGATTTATCATACCTGCTATCTTAGGTAAGCGGCGATAACGGCTAGTGAAGATCGAGCACCATTTTACGATGATTGGCCTATTACCCCCTGCCAAACGCTTCTGGCGGCTTGCAGGGTATTCATGGAAATGTACTCTTATTCGCTATCGAATGTTTATGCAACGTTTTTTTAGTTATATAAGTTTTCCACTTAACAGCAATGTGACTGCCGCAATTAAATTGCAATATGGGGTGCAGCATTTACGATGTGGTGAATTTTACTACATGCACTCTTGTTTTTTCCCCCTCGATTGCTCCGTATCGCCACATTTTTTTAATTATTCTTTTTTGCGTTATTTGCGGGAGTGTGGATTTCGAAGTAGTAAACATCATAAGTAACTTTGTCTTATCGAAACAAATTTGATGGACCGTGGTAAAATATTTATAACTGCTCTGCTCTATCGAAATATATAGTTGTCAATTTTGCAATCGCTGAAAGTTAACCTAAATGAAAAGGATATCAAAGATAGAAAAATAAAACGGGAATAACTGCGAATAAAACTAAATTCGAAGCCAGAATAGATTCTATGGGAAAATTAATAAAATAGGATTACGGTTTTCCTCGCAGTCCGTGTCAAACTGCATGACGGCGTAGGCCGTATTTTCGATACTTAAAAAATTGTATTAATTGCACAGGTAAGAATTCGCAAAGTATTGAAGATAGGGATAGGTCGCCACGGGCTCGAGTGATCATATCATAAGTAGATAAGCTCTTTAGTTACTTTATTATCTCATTTCTTTCCTTGTGTGCCCCAGTTCTCTATTTTCCGCATTCATCTATAGTGGAAGTTTATAAATATTCAGCAACGATCCTAAGTAATATCTTTATCACACGTCGTATTTTCTATTTTATCGGTAGTTTTGATTATTCCGTTGGAAATTCCATGCAAAAGTTTGTGACGCAAACAAAAGTGATAACGAAGATAGAATAATTGCGATTTTGGTCAATATAATGGATAATGTTATGTTTCAGCAAGCAACTTTAATTGTAGACTCTCGTTCCACACTCCCCCAATCAGTCTTACGGTCAACTGCGTGTCTGATTGTCAGTGAAGTTGCAATATTGGGTCATTTTTCTTAACACAACAATGGGTATTTACGTATTAATGGGGAATCCAACCGTTCAAAAATGCATTTGTTATATGGTACTTATGTATTAACGGGATATTGTCAAGCCTTCGCCTCGCTTTCTTTTTACATTATAATGCCTTTTGTATCGGGTGTAGCCGTCTCCGGGCTCTATCGCGCCCTTCGCCTCTCTGGAACTAAACTATCCCTCTACATTGTCCGGTGGTCGGCTGGATAAATGTCGCCACAGGCAGATCAGTCATGGGTTTGCAAGCTTTCGTTTTGCGTGAAAGGGTTATCTCAAAAAATTATTTTTCAAAGGGGTTCCGGGATAACCGAAGAAAACCCATTTTTCTTTGAATTTTAATATTTAAACTTGGTTCCCCCGTTAATACATAAGTACATACCACAAATCAAAATGTGACTTTTCCATTTTTGTTGAAAACATTTTCAAAATGTTAATTTGTTTAATTTAATGTTAATGTTGACGATTAAATAATTATTTTAATGGTATTATTATTGTTATTAGAATTTTAAAATGGGTTGGTCTTCCGTTAATACGTAAGTACCCAACTGTGTAATCGGCAATCGATTCTCCCGGCAATTGATTCAGACGATAAAATTTAAAACACACCACAGTTTCATTCGGGACAGGTGCAAAATTGACTAGTCAACTTACTAACAATATCTGAATACAGCACCTTGTTTATCCTCAGTGTTATCAACAATCAAATGATGGCCACAACTTCAGAACCGATGAGAGTGATCAAAATAGCTCGCTTTCTTGCAGCATCAGTTATGCCATTAGCTTCAAAGAACTGTTTGGAGCTAATACTGTATAATTAATTTCCCAAGTTTACAATTATGCAATACAGTGAAACACACTTGCAGGAATATTTCTATAGAGAACAATTTGATATCAATGAAAACTTTTCGCTCTAGAGCAAGTACTCGGTTATTCCTAGTTTACCTACCCTTGATGATGAGAAAATGAAAAAGAAATGCAAAGATTTATAAGATGCTCAGGAAATCATTTCTTCATAAACAAACATTTTATGCATGCATATGTTGGGTTTAGAAAGAATTCGTTGTACTGAATTTTCTGTAATAAGTACTAAATTCATTCTAATGAAATTTAAATAGTACTATTGCTTAGGAAAGGTGACAGACTTGGAAATATTTTTATGCTGAAATTTTCATTATAACGATATTCATTGTAATTGGATTTTACCGTTTTATTATGTATCTTTATGGCTTATGATAAATTTAAATATATTAAGTATAGTAATCTACAGCCATCTTTTTATCTCAACAGGGATCTTTCAGGCTTTTGGCAGGAGCCAGAAGTTTACATTTTTCAGTCAGTGGGATGATGGGTGACTCTAAAAGTTCTGGCAAGGTAAGAGGCTCTAATGTTTAAATTAATTCGATTTAATTAAAATACTGATGACAGTAATTTCATTTGGCAATACGAGGGTGAATCAAAAAGTTCCTGGAATGATGTTGTTAGCACTGTACCCGAGTTCAAACAATAACATTACCATAGTTGTCTGAAATTAGCATGATCTTAGCTATGAAAATACAATATTACATTAGAATTCGTTCATTTGGTATAAAATAACCTCAGTTTTTTTAACCCACTGATGCATGAACATGGACAATTTGAAATTTGAGATCCAAGTGAACATTAAGTTTTTGACAAAACTTGGTTGAGAACAGACTGCCATCATTCGGGATTTGCAGAAAGTTTGTTGGAATGATGCACCAAAGGAAAAAAACATTTTGTGAATGGGTGAAATGGTGTAAGGATGGACAAGAAAACATTGAAGATGACCAGCGAAGTGGGAGACCATCAATGTCAATGAATAAGGAAACTGGCTGCCATCCATTCTATCGTGGAAGGAGATTGATGAGTGTCAATGCAAGTGACAGCCACACGTTTGGATATCTCATATGGCTTAGCTTAATCAATTCTAACATATCGTTTAGGATTGAGCAAGCTTTCTGCTTGATGGTTGCCAAAAGCGTTGCATGCTGAACACAAGACTCAAAGGGTTGATCATGCAGTTGAGTTTCTCAACCGAATTGATACCAATCCTGAAGATTTCTTCTACAAATGAGTGAATGGTGATGAAACCTGGATTTATCAGTGTGATCCAGAAAGCAAGATTCAGTCCAAACAATGGTTACCAAGGGACTCAAGTGGCCAATCAAGTTCAAGGCCGAACGGTCTGTCAAGAAGGTTAATGCAACAATTTTTTGGGATTATGATGGTGTGATCTTAGTCGATTTTCTTGAAGGACAATGGACAGTCACAGGAAGTTATTATGAACAGGTCTTATGGAAATTGAACACTGCTCTTGTGACAAAATGGCCTGAAAAAACTGCATCGTCAAATTTTGTTTCACCACAACAATGTTCCAGCACATTCGTCCATGGTTTCAAGAGCTGTGCTTTGAGAATTGCATTGGGAACTGCTTTCTCATCCACCCTATAGTCCAACTTGGCTCCTTCGGACTTTTTTCTGTTACCGAAATTATTACATCAAAGGAGTTTGCTGGGAATCGATATCTAATGTTAAACAAGTAGTTTTGAACTGGCTTCAATCAAACAATCCAAATTTCTACAGAAATGGGCTGAAATGATGGTGGCAATGTATGGAGAAGTGTTTAGAGTTAGATGGTGGATGTAATGAAAAATAAATGCTTGTTTTGGGTTTATTCTATTTTTATGAGAGCATTCCGGTAACTTTTTGATTCACCCTCGTAGTTACATATTTGGAAGCATTTTCAATTGCAGAGAGAAAAAAAATTTCCCTAATATTTGACTTTTTTAATTGGAATGCATTTACAATTGATTTGCCTGAATTTAAATAAAATTTAACTGATGTCTTAGAGTCAGTGTATTGGTTTATATTAAAAACTATTGTTGCTTCATCTAGCAAGATATAATGTTTGCAATTTGACTTGCAGATTTCAAGGGAATATCCTGTTGTAGACCATACATATGATGCCGTAGTTGTTGGAGCTGGTGGAGCAGGGCTGAGAGCAGCATTTGGATTAGTTGCTGAAGGTTTCCGTACAGCAGTTATAACCAAACTCTTCCCGACACGTTCCCATACTGTAGCTGCTCAGGGTGGTGTCAATGCAGCCTTGGGAAACATGGAAGCAGATAACTGGACCTGGCACATGTAAGATTATAAAACGATAATAATAATAAATAATTTTCCATTCGATACACAATTTATTTCAATCAATAGTTTTAAAATGCTTAGAAAGTCATGTTGGCACTTATCATATGTTAATAAAAGTTGTACTGTATTTGCTGGCATATAAACTACATCACATGTTATTACCTTAAGATCGTGAAAAATAAAGTGAACTAGGGAATAGAAATAAAAGAAGAAACATTGTGATTAGGCCTAAAATATTCTTACCGACTAAAAATCGTTAATTTATACTACTGGCTGTACATAAATATCTATGAATATTATACTTATTATTTATAATAAGTATCCTAGAGAATTATATGGGACTGATCAGCAACATATATAATGGAATAAAAAGGACAGTGCAGCTGCAACAGACTGACATGCAAAAATCACAGGATGCCCAGCATTTCACCTAAACATACTGTATGCAGAGAATGTGGGATATATATCTGAAGGATTATTGAAGGACATATGGTCAGAATACTGTTATGTGTGGTTTTAATGCATAGACCATCTCTTTCCAACAAACTTTTAATAAGTTGAGATGCTACAAGGAGGAGAGGAAGCAAAATAACTTCCAAACTGAAATCAACACTGCAGAAATCTCTCCCTTTACAAAATTATTGGAATATGAGACCAGACTGTGACAATGGCTTGAAATTCTACAGAGTACAGTATCTTTCCTATAGACCTCTGGGGATTTCTGGTAAAAGCTAGGGTATATGTAATGTTTTGGTGTCATTTACTGCATAATGAATCATAAAAGTTATTTAGCAGTTTCCTATCATAGTTGAATGATTATTCCTGATTTTAGACTTGACATTTTTTTCCTCATATATAAACCACATATTGAAAATGCAAAATCTGGAGAAAGGTGTAGCTTACATAGGAGTAAATATGGTATTTCTGAAGTAACAAAACAGTTTGAATGTGTACATTAAGGATATTAAAATGAAGCATGAAATGACAGAAACCAAAACCCATTTGTAGGATTATGCAGAATGAGGAGTTTTCTCTGTTTATTTTACAGCTATATTAATACCAAATGGCCAAAAAATTTATATAATTGTATCCTCAATTGAATTATTTTAATTCTCAATTTTTTTTGCTTCTCCAGCTTTAAACATAAAGAAAACATGCATTTTGTAAAATTAGCCGACTAAATGCCAGCTCATATAAGATGAGCAGATTTGACAGCATTGCCTACTAACCTAATTTGTGAAATGAATGTTGAATAGCTTTCAGTAGAATTTATCATTGAATTTTTGTTGAACATATATGTGATGTCCCGCAGGTATGACACTGTAAAGGGTTCTGATTGGTTAGGGGACCAAGATGCCATTCACTACATGACAAGAGAAGCTCCCAAGGCAGTAATTGAACTTGAAAATTATGGTATGTTTATTAAAAAATCAAATATATGTTGGCTTAGTGATAGCCCTAGTTATACTCTAAGTGTAATCTTTCATCCATCATTAACTTACACTGTTGTGGATAACCATAGTTAATTTGCTTATTTTTAGGAATGCCTTTTAGCCGAACGAATGATGGAAAGATTTACCAACGTGCATTTGGTGGTCAGTCACTCAAGTTTGGGAAGGGTGGTCAAGCACACAGGTATGTCTCAAACATATATTTGTACTGAATGTGTATTTAATTTAATTTTTAAATACTTATTGATAACTCTTTTTGTTGGAAGATGAGAGCAAAATTTCTGGTACAGCTTCCTTTTTCAGTTCCTATCAACTGATGAATTAGCCTTTATTGTCTGAATGGTGTTTTGGCTTAAGCCAAAACTGCTGCTTATGTCATCCTCATATGTGGCCACATGCATTATACTTGTTTGAATGAAATCATATTAATAATAAGAGATAGATGCACAAATTTCTAATATAAACGTAAAAATTTAAGCGCTGAAAATTAAATCTGGCCATGAGTGGTAATAATCTATTTAAATAATAATAAAGGTATTTGATTGAATTAGATAGTGTGTTTAGAGATAATTGAAATTATTATGAGAGGAAATTTCTTAATAATTATTGAAAAATATTGTCAGGTTGTATCTAGAAGTAATGAAAATTTTTGATAGTTTATGATTGTTTTTCCAGTCATTGTTGCTATGAAAATATTTACAGTAGAACTCGGTTATAACGGCATTCAAAGGACTGGAAATTTATTGTTGTTATAACTGAGGTACGTGGGAACATAGAATTAGTTTCTGAATTTTATATTATTATCTTATAGGTACCTTAAAACATTATATTATACTAGCAGAATTTCCCATTGAATTTCAACGGATTTAGTGAAGCTACTACAGCACAACAAACAAACTCTTTAAAATATATAGTAGATACTTTTTAACTTAAAATTAGCTTTTCTTAACATTTAATCATATTTGCTTGTAACAATCCATTTCCGAGCCTATTGCATTCAAATATAATGATAATTTTATTTCCTATCATATTACTTTCGCCAAATCCAGCTTCATTTCTTGTGTAATTATGCCTCGCTGAAATATTTACTTTTGTCTTGTAAGCAAGAAACCTGTGAAAAAGCAACATACAGTTGTCCATGATTGAACACTGACTCCGGTTAATGTACACCAGATACGTGAGCTTATTTACATTAATAAATATTATAATGTAGAATATAATGATTTTACTTACAAAAAATGTAAGATTCCAGTATTCAATAGACGAAAGAAGGTTCAATTACTTTCATCAATAAACGCTTCCTGAATAATAATCAGTATCTATTTACGTTGCTATCCATAAACATTGATAGTTTCGTTGCTTAAACAAAAGTGCGAATCGAATAATGCTAAAATTTCGTCTATTTATAAGCTTCATTGAAGTTAACTGAATCGGAGGTAACAATGAAAGCCGCCTTGGCTACGCCCGGAAAGAGTACGAAAAATCCACAAAATTTCGAAACAAATAGCATATTTCTGAAAACTTCGACAGTGTAACATGTAAACTTTGCAGGAATAAGATAGTATAGAGTTTTATTCATCGAATAAAGCCAAAACGAAAAACATCGGTCCATATTTACGTATTTTAATGCTTGAAGGATGAATACCTTGCAAGTCAAGAAATGGATTCATATGTGTTACCTTATGGAAAAATGTTAATCCCCTATATTGGCAGCACTGATTAATCCTGGTTGACCAAACCTTGACCATTCACTAAGTTAGGATGTAAGGAAGAATCGTACCAAATTTGGTTATTCTAGCTTTTATCGTTTAGGAGGAGTTTCATGAACAAACACACGCTTCAAAATATATTATAGATTATGACATAATACAAACCACATTATATTATAAGTACATTAAACATAATAAAAAGATTGTTAATGATTAGTAAAATAATCTGATATTTTTTCTGTCTTGTGTGCCAACTAGAAATGTTTTTTGAGATCCTCCTCAATGCAGTGAATAATACTAAATGTCTTTTTATAAGTCTCCTTCGATTCATATAACCGTGATATCACTTTTATTGCTTGCATAGCTTTGTTAACAGTGGGAACTGGTTTGTCTTGAACCTCTACCATTTCTTCATCTTCTTCTTTGCCACACTTTCCATGCAGCCCTTCCATGACCTCCCTCACGATGTCTAGGTCCATTTGAGCTTCTGTTGTTATAACATCATGGTCAATTTCTGCATATGAATTGATATCTTCATAACTTTGAAAACTTTCTATGTTCATCTTGGCTAACCATTCTGTTAGTGTTGTTTCATTAAAATTGATGTCTACTGACTTGGTTTTAGAAAATGGCTCATGCGAACCACACAGAGTAAAGAGTTTCTGCTGTTGGATCCCTCGCCACCCGTGCGGTCAAGAGGCTGCCTTTGGTCCTTCAATGTATTGGCAATCAGCAAAAATTAATAATAAAACCTGAATCATTTAATGACAATGATATTAGCTCCCTTCTTCTCACCCAAACATACAAAAATGTTGCGCCATTGCTGTGCATACGTATACAAATATTTGTTACTTACTAACTTCCATTGCCGCTATAACCTAGTTCGTTAATACATTATAACCGAGGTGAATATACTGCAATATTGTAGAAACGGAGATGGGACCTGAAGAATATGTTGTTATATCCGAGTTGTCGTATTAACCAAGGCCGTTATAACTGAGTTCTACTGTATTTTGAAAAGAAATATTTTAAAGGCCGGGTTTTCTTTAAAGTGATAACCTTAAGATATTTTATGAACTTCATATTAATATTAATTATTTCAATCATCTGTTTCTTTCATGTTAAAATGCTTAGGGTTGCTTGTTATTTATCCTTTATGCCAGGTGCTGCTGTGTAGCTGATCGTACTGGTCATTCTCTCCTACACACACTTTATGGACAGTCTCTCCGATATGACTGCAACTATTTTGTCGAGTACTTTGCTCTTGACCTTTTAATGGAGAACGGAGAATGCAGAGGAGTTATAGCCCTTTGTCTGGAGGATGGAACTATCCATCGATTTAGAGCCAAGAACACAGTAATACAAATAATTTTTTTACTGATGTCTTTTATGTTAGCAATATGTTTTGGGTTTATGATTTGCCAATTTATTTTCGGTTGTTTTATTGGATTTTTTTTATAATTCTATCGTAATTAATCATCAGGCAAGGAAAGCAATAATTCCATTGTTTTTGTTGATAAAAAAATCTTTGAATTGATTTTTTGGCAAAAGTCAATAGATACTACAAGAAAAACTCTTTCGTAACTACAGAAATTTCTTGTATGTTTAGGTAATGTTTAGTTGTTTATTCAATGAATGCTCATATTTTTGTCATGAAATACTACGTAACATTCTGTGATCCAGTACAAAATAATGGTACATGTTTGGAAAAACCCTAGACTGATATGATTGATTTGGTTATAGGTATTAGCTACCGGAGGTTATGGTCGAGCTTATTTCTCATGCACCTCGGCCCATACTTGCACAGGTGATGGAACTGCAATGGTCAATCGAGCCGGTCTTCCTAATGAGGATATGGAATTTGTACAGTTCCATCCAACTGGTAAGAAATTCTCATTGCATGTAAGTGAACTTTTTAATTTTCTCCTGCCAACATTCTAATTGTTTAAAAAAATTGTAGGCAATGTGCCTGTCTTCTAACCCAAAGGCCACGGGTTCGAATCCCGCTTTGGACATGAACGTTGTGATTCATCTTGGGGTTTTTCCCCTACCTGCAGACAAGCCTTTGGCTTTGTGGAGAATCTATCATTTAAAAAAACATTATTTGGTCGTCAATTTCCCTTGTTTATTTATTTAATTTAATTTATTTTTCACAAGCTGATAAACAGCAGTTTACGGCCATTTACAATGAGCGTAATAACAATAACAAGATGAACACATACAACCATACCCTTGGCAGAATTCGAACCCGCGACCTTAACATTGGGAGCTAGACATGCTAACTACCTCTCTACCAATGCCGGCGATGTTAACCTTTATCGTACGGATTTAAATTCCCACTGTAGGGGCCGTCGGCCAGACTTATTTGGGATATTTAAATGCCTTATGTTTCTTTTTGAATAAACTATCATATCTCGGGGACTAATAATGATAAAACCTTCAAATAAAAATTATTTTATAGGAAAAATATTGACAAATTACCTAGTTAAAGTTACTAGCTCAATAAATTCATAGTAAAATCAAAATTTTATGTTAATATAAACCAAAACAAGAAGAAATGAAACACTATTTTACGCACTTTCTCTTGCAGTCGTTTCTACATACCCACAGATGTCATGAACGCTATTGAAGATCAGTCAATTCCTTCAATGTGATATTTCTTGAAGCAGGGAACGACACTGTCCCACGTCACACTCACCGCACCTATACATGCAGCACATGCTTTTTTCCCTTTGAGGAGCACATACGGCATCATGATGACTTCCTCTTTGCTGTCATGTCTTTTATTACACTATTACTGTCTTTCCCTAAGTTGTCTTTCATATCATATGTATATTCTCTCGAGTCACAGAGTTTGTAAATCTTTATACCGAACAGTTTTTTTTTTATTATTTGCTGCTGCATAAGTCAGGCACTGGCCGACAGCTAAATGAGACTGACCAAGAAAGACCCTAATACCACATGACAATAAAAAGTAAAGAAAAAAGAACACAAGATGAACACGGGGCCAAGAGTATGAGTCATGTACAGTAGGTCCTCATTTTACACAAACTCAATTTATGTGGATTTGCTTATACGCGATCGACAAAATAGGGAACATAATTCGATTTACATGAGTGGAATTCGCTATAATGCGATTTGGTGCATGGAAATGCTGATCAGATTTCTCACTGGAAATATTTCTCGTGATGCAGATAGTTTCTAGGATATGTCACCGCACTTTTATTTTGAGTATAAAGCTGGAACTGATTGACCAATCTGGAAAATTGGAGTCACCAAAAAAGAATTTTTACAAAAATATGATCTGAGAGTAAGTTTTGTAGTATTCCCTTAAGCATTCCCATAAAAAGGTCTAAAACTATATACATTCCATAATATGGAACATATTATGTAGTGACCGGTTTCAAGTCTCCTACTCTAGATTGCGAGGGAAATAGTACAGTTTTTGAGTTTATATGCTGTTCTACGATACAGTTGTTTCGCTCACAATCAATTCTACTATTGTCCGTGAGATATAACTATGTCTCCGACACGATTTGAGAGGGCGATTGGAGGGAGGCAGTGGAAGAATCGGCAACCAATGGGATGCTCTCCCTAGGCATGGAAACGGTACACGGTTGCCAGCTCTCCATACTCTCTCTCGCATTGGAGCTTCAAAACGTGCGGTTTGGCAATGCTGCTCCCCCATTACGCACCAGTCCGTAGATGCCTCAGGGACATAGTTATATCTCACGTACGATAGTCCTTCGGTGAAAAAAGTTGAGTAAACTTTGAGGTCCAAAATCACCAGTAAATTGTTCTCTATTACCTAAATAACCTAATATATCATCCCAAGTAAATACAGTTTCATCTATAACAATGCAAAGAATACCATTTTCACATTGAGTGTCTTCATTAACACTGTCATTATCATCAATAATCTCACGAGTAGCTAAATCTTCCGTTGCATTTGAATCATCATCAGATTCTAGCTCACTACCTTCACAATCACTTAAGCAGTGAATTAATAAACACTCAGTAGATTCTTACGTTAAATAAGATTTTATAATTGACTCCATGTCTATGATAATCCAGATAAACACCTCAAAAATGTGATCAATTAAATACAAAAGAAAAACGTTATAAACATCAATTTTTATGTTGAAAACATCACCAATGGAAAGGTGACGATCTTCCCAATGTAGTATGTCATCGTTATATGTGGAGTTGCTTATACGCGACCGACAAAATAGGGAACATAATTCGATTTATGCCAGCTGAATTAGCTTTAATGCAATTCGGTACATGAAAATGTCGATCGGATTTCTCGATGAGAATATTTCTCCTCATGTTAACATGACTTGTGTGAGCATGTTCCTCTTAGTTGGTTTTGCTGCCGCAAAAAGTGTTGAACATTATTTGAACTTAGTAATTGTTCAAATTTACTGACCGCTCTCAATGAGTAGAAAACATTCATAAAATAGTTCCCTCTTTCCCTCTTTCCCTCTTCGCCAAATAAAAGCAGGCAAAGTGTTAATTTAAAAGTTTAGTTAGAAGTGTTCAGGTGTTATGATGCTGGTGAATGGCCAAGTGAAATTGCAAGACTGCTCAGTTTAGCTGACTCAATCAATTAAAATTAATGAAAAGAAAATTTGTGAATGCTCAAAGTGTGACACCATTAAGTGCTAGTAGAATAGTAGAGATCAAGTGATGGATAATATGGAAAGGTTGTTGGGTGTTTGGATTGAAGATCAGGCACAAAAACATGTATCCTTAAGCCACACTTGGCCGGATTTGGGGCATTTAAGGTTCTTGTTTATATTTGTTTCCAAAATTCGTTAGTTAAGAACGTATCCCCTCTATAATATGTTAGGTATATTGGTAAATGGGATTCAATTTTCGTGATTTCAATATATGATATGGTTTTTAGGAATGCATCTATTGTGTAAACCGAGGACTTACTGTATTCGAGAGGCACCACGTAGCTTTGCGAAGAGGGAGAAATGATATCAAGAAGCATTCTTATGAATTGGGCCTCTGCGTAGTCATCCTTTCGAGTGGTAAACAAACTATTTCGGTGATAATTCGATCCTTACACTTTCAGTCTTTACGCAGAAAGCGATGTTTTACACATTCCACAAACATTATGTCACTGCAAGGAGTCTGGATATTATGAATTCAAGAAGACCGTTTGACTCCCCGTCTAACATTTAAGTGTTTGCACAGCCAAGGGCCCCAACAAATTGTGTACGATATATATCATCCGCACGTACAATAAAGGTTAATGTGTTTTGAAGAAGGAATTTTTTACTGATTAAGTAGTTGGTTTATGTTATTTTAATGGAAAATGGTATCTTATGGGAACTTTAAATTGAGCTTTTAAAATGTACAACTTTCATTTTGGTTATTTTGTTTGATTGCTATTAGCATGCCCATTGCAGCTACGCTTGCAATTAATTTGTAGTTAGAATTAACTCTGCCTGCCTTCCTCCCTCTCTTTCTCTTCCTCTCTCAGCCTCATTCCTCTTTCCTCCCATCCACCTATCTTCCTCACCTTGTTTCCAATCCAACACTTCCTCTTTTTCTCCATCTCCCTCTTCATTTCTGTCCTTTTCTAATTCTATCTCCTTCTTATCTTCCTCCCCACATCCTCTCCCTTTCTTTACATCTGTGTACCATATTTAATTGGTTGTAAGCCGACCTTTTTTTACCTTTTTACCATCTCAGAAATCACCACTCGGCTTAGAATCAGTGTAAAAAAGTAGTCAATGAATTTATGTCCGTAGTTACATTGTAATTTGAGATATAAGTGTATTAAAGTGGAAGTAAACTATCTACTTTATATGTATGCAAAATAGAATCAAAATGAGCACCTACAAAGGAATAAATTATGTAAATAATACGTGGCGCGTCAAAGTCTTTAAAAAATGCAGCGATAGCACTCGTATGCATAAGGAGCTACATATGTATACAATGTTTCATTTTATTCGTGAATCAAAACTTGCCTTTCCTACCTCCCTCCTCTACCTATCTTGTTTCAGTGTGTCTAGCATGCGCATACTGGGATTTCCCAAGCGAACTGTCACTTCCTCGTGCCTTAGCAAGCATAAATTTCTGTCATTTATTGTAACAAGTTTTTCAGTTTTTCTTTTAAATAACCCCATTATGGGATGAACACATTATTCGGCAAACTTGAAGAGGAAAGTGATAGCATATGCAGAAGAAACGTCTAATGTTGCAGCGCAATGGCGCTATGGGATTGACGAGTCAAATGTGAGATGCTGGAGGAAAGAGAAAGAGAAGTTACTTGCCTGTTCAAGTCAAAGAAAAACTTTTGGAGGCCTCATCATCATCATGCAGTTGAGGAGATTCTCCATGAGTTTGTGCGTGATCAACGAAATAACTATTTGCCAGTGAACGCCGAGATCATTCAAACAAAAGCGCGTGAAATTGCTAGAGATCTTAAAATGAATAGAAGCGACTTTAAATTTAGTCGGCACTGGGTAGAGCTGATTATGAAATGTTGGGGACTTGTTCTTCGCCATCATACATCAATCGCCCAAAAATTGCCAGTGGACTATGCAGAAAAGCTGATCTCATTTCAACGCTATGTTATGAAGGTGATACAGGAGAAGAACTATCTGCTTGGTCAAATTGGAAATGCTGGCCAAACTCCGGTGTATTTTGACAATCCCATAAACTACACGGTTGAACAGAAAGGCAGAAAAGAGGTAAAAATACTTACTGCTGGATACGAAAAACAAAGAATGACGGCAGATGTTCATAAACTTCCACCATGAAAAAAGTTGAATGACAGGGGACATGGTTAAAGAATGGATAGATATTGTTTGGTGATGCCGCCCAGGAGTGCTGTTACGGCAGCCTAGCCTTTTAGTTCTTGATGCTTATGCAGGCCACCGTAATGATAACACAAAGAAAATGTTGCAACAATGTGGCACTGATTTGGCCATTTTTCCAGGTGGATTGACTTCCATACTGCAGCCACTTGATGTTTGTATTAACAAACTTTTTAAAGGCAAAATACGTAATTATTATTGAACAGGAAAGACTGTATGCTTACGCCTAGTGTGCATGTTAAAAGAGCCAGTCTGTCTGAGGTTACATCCTGGGTTTCTGCTGCATGGAAAGACATTTCGAGTGATCTGATTGTGCATTCATTCAAAAAGTGTTCAATTACAAACTCGCTGGATGGTACAGAAGATGATTTTTTGTGAGATGAGGAGTGTGAAAAAGAGTTGTCGAGTGAAGATGATGTGACGTCGGATGAAGACGAAGTTCTTCTGGGTTCTAGCGGCATAGCAGCCAACTTTGGAGAATAATTTAAGAATAAAAGTGAAAAGGAATGCCCAGGCGATACTCGTGTAGTACTAATATATGTTATGTAATACGGTGTCCGTATTTGATTGACGAGAAATGGCTATTTTATTTACAAGAATAAGATCCCGTAGGATAACAAGGTCAAATTACTCTTTTAGTAGGAGTTGTTGTGAATAAGTGAATAAAACGTATTTTAGGTCGACGTAATTTTAGTTAATACTCTTTATTTAATTACAAACTGAAAATCTGAGGTGTTCATACTTGCTGATATTTTGAAATAAATGACCCTAGCTGTCTAAGCACTTTAAAGTCATAATTTTTCCTTGTGTGGCCTTGTGAAAAGTGGGGGTCGGCTTACATTTGAGAAAATACGGTAGTTGTTTAGATAAGCAAATGAATCCATTCCAAGTGCCAGTCCAATTAAACTTAACATAATTTCATGAAAAATCCATCAGTGAGGGTTGCCATGGCAGTGAACAATTTTTCCTTCAAAAAAGCGTGAAATTTTGCCATTAAAAATAGATTTGTGAATTGGTTCAATATGCTTTTGAAAATCTATGATATGGAAATAAATTGTCATTCTCTTAGGCATTCTTTGGTCAAGTCCCAAATTTGTATGACAATTATAAGCAATTTTAAAATGGTAATGAAAAAAGGATTTACAGCTACATTTGAGCTCTTCCTATGTTATTCAGGTGGAGAGAAAAAATGCTCCAGGAATTGAATCCATGATGTTATAGATTTTGAACAGTTTAATTTAAAAGGGGTAAGGCCAAGTAAATCCTGAAAGTAAGATTCAAATTGGAAATGCCGTTCTTGATTGATGAGCATTTTGATAGTCGAAAGAATTTAATTTAAATGTTTTTGACACAGATTTTAATCAAATAATATGTCTGGCACGTACCATTTGTATTTCAAAGTATTGAATTTAAACATTCTATTTATAGCTAACCACTGTATAATATTTCAAAAATGGCCTCAAAATCTTTTTAACTAAAAATATTTTATGATTAATTTTTGTAGGAATATATGGTGCCGGGTGTCTTATAACAGAAGGTTGCAGAGGAGAGGGTGGTTATTTGTTGAATAGTGAGGGTGAACGTTTTATGGAGCGATATGCTCCAGTTGCCAAGGATCTTGCATCTCGTGATGTAGTCTCCAGATCTATGACCATTGAAATTAGAGAAGGAAGGTAAGCAGATTTTAAATTTGATTTATATTTTATCTAACAATGTATGAAAATGAGTACATCTCACGTATTCATCCAGTTGGATGAAGAGTTCATTTGCTTTTATTAAAATGTTAATGTTTTTCACTGTAACTTATGGCATAGGCTAACTAACTAAATCTGTCTGAACAATGCAACTTTTCGGTTAAATAAAGGGCGACTAATGTCGTAGTGACTGACATTGCCGTAGTTACTGTGAGACTCATTGCTCTTTATGTAACTGTCAAAGTATACAAAATTGTATTGCTCCTTCCTTTAATGTAATAATTTCATTGAATTAGTGTTCTCATCTAAGATTGGTTAAATTTTGTGGCCAGGGGTTGTGGTCCAGAAAAGGATCACGTTTACCTGCAGCTTCACCACCTCCCTCCTGAGCAGCTGGCTACTCGACTTCCTGGAATCTCAGAGACAGCTATGATATTTGCTGGTGTGGATGTAACACGTGAACCAATTCCTGTACTTCCAACTGTACACTATAATATGGGTGGTGTTCCAACTAACTACAAGGGGCAGGTAGGTAGACCAACTTTCAAAGGAGGAAAATCTTGCCATGAACCCATGAAATTTTATTTTATACGAATATTAACAATATAAAACCTTAAGGAACTGGAGGTATTTATATTTGATCATTGCTCATTTAAAATCAAAATTCTTCATGCTGAATATGCACAGAGTATATTTCCTTATGTTGTGTCAACTATGAGGCATTTTCAGTCATTTAAATTTAATATTCATTAATTTTTGTCTGCTTATTTTGTCTAAAAATCGAAAAATAAGTCAAGAAATTGTGTCCAGCTTAGGTTTATATAATGCAGCTTAATTGCAAGATTAAAATTTTGTTGTTGTTTCAATCTCTATAAAATCATTTTTAATTAAGGAGGTGTTTCGCGTTTCTAATGTTTCTACAGGTTCTAACAGTCGATAGCAGTGGTGTAGATAAGGTTGTGCCAGGATTGTATGCAGCTGGAGAAACTGCTTGCTCTTCTGTACATGGAGCCAATAGGTTAGGTGCCAACTCACTCCTCGATATTGTTGTTTTTGGCCGTGCATGTGCTCTGACTATTGCTGCTGAAAATAGGCCGGGAGAAAAATTTGGAGACATTAGACCAGTAAGTTCTTTGTTAAAGTCTTATGTGGAAATTATACCTACTGTATATACCCACGTATAACATGCAGGGAGATTTTTGGCACCATATTCTGCGATTTTTTTATGTATCTGCACATAGCACGCATATGTTTCTAGAATTTGATTTCTGTCACATGCTTATCATTCAACAGCAAAATTATTCATTATATTGTTAATATCATTGAGATAAGTAAATTAATGAAAATATACGTATTTCAGTTCGTATTAACAGTAAGTAAGACAGCACTTCACTCAAGTCAATAATAAAAATCCACCATTTAAGAAAAGAGCTGTTACATAGTTTAGCAGTTTCCCAGTGTGAAGGCGACAGTTTTAAATATCAGTCGAAACAATACATAGTTGCAGTTCAACTGTACTTCGGACCCATTGGTGGAGGTCGACTGATATAGCCAACTCCATTATTAGCATGTTAGTCACCAATTTAAATGTAATCGCGAGAAAATTACAATGTTGAATTATGCCGTGGAGAACTTAATGTTATCTTCCATGGAAGATGATTCCGATAACATCGCCAAAGAATGGGGCAGTGATGAAGAATTTCTTGGATTTTGTGATGCAGAACATCTTGCATTGTACATCAAGTATAATTACTTATTAAATTTGGCGTTTTTGTTCATTAATTTATGTTTTTAGTTCAAGTTATTCCCGAGAAAATGCATTAGAGTACCATCAGAATGTTTAATATCATCCCAATATTGAGCGGATGTAAAATCGGTGACATTTTCTAATGTCAGTCCATTATAATAAATATCCTAGTAAATATATAACCTCGTATAAGATCCACCCTGCTTTTTAGCCAAAATTTTTAGTGAAAAAAGTGCATGTTATACATGGGTATATACGGTATTTCCTAGTGATAATCAACAATATTCTAAGAATACCTAAATATTTTCACAGTATAAAACCCAGATTGTGGTTTTCTGTAGAAATGGATTTTTAAATGATATTTTTATTAATAAATGTAAAGTTTCAATCTTTTATTAAGTATACATAACACAAAAAATTAAATCGATTAGTGATTATGGTTTAAAAGAGGGGAATACACAGAAAACAGTGTTGTATTTAACAATCTGATGCTAAAACCTGCTAATACTTCTGGTAGTTAACTTGAGCAGTACATATTCTTGAATTATATGGATTTTTGGGCTGTAGGTTTTTGGAATTTGTCTGCTTTAACATTTCCATAAATTTGAGGAATTAAACAAATAACCTTTAGGCATTTGTTATGGTTTTCTACATTTTCTTGACACTTGCTCAATGCAGTCCACTTATGTGTATCATCCAGAGAGCATCAGACTGCCTTAGCTCTTGATTTTTTTTTAATTGACAATTTGTAACAAAAGAAAGGTTATTGTTAATGCAAGTTCAAACACTAAAAAATAGAAAATATTTTCTCAGTAAAATACTCCCATGAACACAGGAATTCAAAGAATAGATGAATAATAAAATGATAACAAATGATGCTGGCATAGTGCCACTTAAAGCATTTGGAAGGAAAAAATAGGCTCTTGAAAAGGTCAATGACAACAGCCCATCATCTGATCTTAAGTCCATTGAAGATAGCACAATGACAGTTCGTCAATCTGAGCGGTTGGGTTAAAGGAAGTATCATTGAATGAATGTGTAAGAAATAGAGATGTTATCAACCTAATGCTTAGTACTACAACGTAATCAAAATGCTGGTATGCTTCACTGTTACCTGTGGGAGAGAGTTAATTTACAGTTTCTGTAGTAAATTACATTAAACTACTTCTCTTGCAGTATTTTATTTCTGATTTTTATTACCTTCTTTTTGGTTAGTTAAGAATTATTGCCTTTTTTATGAGGAAAATAATATTTGGAGGTCAGACCGGAAGATATCCCTAATTTATAGCAGTAAATCAAATGAAAAATGTGAACCACATAACACTGATCCACATTGTCTGTTTCTTTCCTGGAACCAATTAAACAAAGTGGGGAAACTCACTTTTCATCTCTATATCAGGCACAGGTGTTTAGTAGTATTTTAAAAGCTTGAATGCTATATAGATTAAACCATGAATGTTTTCTTTTCCCTATTACTTTTAAGGTTATTATTGATGGGTAATTTTCTCATAAATTAATGGTAGTGTTGTGTACTTCAGTCAACTCTTATGGTATGGTTCAGCTCATGGTTTTTTAATTCTTTTTTAGAATGCTGGAGAAGAAGCTGTGGCCAATTTAGATTCCATAAGATATTCTGATGGTTCCATATCAACTGCACAGCTTCGTCTTAAAATGCAAAAATGCATGCAAAACCATGCAGCTGTGTTCCGAACAGGAGAAGTTCTCAAAGAAGGATGTGTTAAGATGGATGAAATATACAAATGTTTTAGTGATTTGAAGGTAGGTGTATTTCATTTTCTTATTGTACAGCCACTCCCCGGCTTACGTAAGCCCCGACTTAAGTAAACTCTACTTTACGTAAACTTTTCGATAAACTAAAACAAAATTTTAAATGCGTATTGCGTGTGGCGGCGGAGATACTGGGCGGCCGACGGAGACGGGAGATGGTTCGGCGCCGATTGCCAGGTGGCTATAGCATCCCCCATAGATCATAAATGCAACAATGTATATATTCCAGATTTATGGCATCTCCCAAAAGGCGCATTACGATCAGTCATCTATTGCCATTGTTTCTGTTCTGATACCCGTGGCCTATCGGATATCTTTATATTACATAAATTTCAAATCAAATTCAATAGCGTGCGACGCTAAGGCTAAATGCCACTTAAGTGGAATTTTTGGTTTAATTGCAGGTATTATCGATATTATTAGACATTAGGACTGCACTTCTGCTAACTTTACCGCTACCGGTGTTTAGCACCGCTACCATTGTTCCGCACTGCCAACTTCACTGCTTCTGTTGTTCAGCATGCCATCTAACGTCCACCATTCCAACTACCTCCGATTATCAGGAATATTGCCACTGTTATTATTAATTTTTATTACTTTATTATTATTGTTACTTTCGAGGCTGGAATTTTTTTGTAGTTCCTGTTTTCTGTGTGAGAAATAGCGCATGAATAAATAATTTCCTTAATTTATATGCATGGGATGTTTTTTTTCGGGTTGGCTTATTCACTGCGCATACTGTATTGCGTGGGTAGTGCAGCGAATTCTGACTTACGTAAAACTCGCGTTACGTAAAGTTTTGTGGAACAGAACCTTTACGTAAGTCGGGGAGTGGCTGTATTTTATTTGTCTTACCTATATTTATTTCAGGGGATAGTTATTTATATTTTAAAATCATAGATGTCATTTTAATATTAAAATTTCCTTATCTGTTAAAAATACAATAAAGAATGCTCCTTTGTTAAGTGATATTGGACTTTTTCATTATTTTATTAGTTAAAACTGCTATTCTTAATACATTTATCAGATGAAGTTTATATACTGTTAATAGTTTTCATAATATTTTATTAGAGTTCACTAGAATATTGCCCATCATAAAATGATAGGGTTTTATTGATAAGAAACCAAAGAAAGTTGATATTATTTTTATTTCAAAGCATACAATATTAAACGTACTTCTGCTTACTAACATTTTATAAATTTAGAGAATGGCAAATGAACTGAAAATATTGAGCATAAGTAATTAAGGAATCCTAATTCTCATTATTGTCATAATATATGATTTAACTGTTAATCTTTAACGGTGCAAAACAATTTAATTTTAACTTTCACAGCACAGGTAGTAATACTTCACGTTAGTTTTTGGTTAAGTAAATCTTTTATCGTAATTCAATTTGATTTATGTAATAATGACGAGTTCAAATTAAATGAAGATATCTTACTCTCCCTCTTATTCTCCTCTCTCACTAGCGTTGTGACTGTCAAAAATTACTGGATGCTTAGAAAAATACACAATTTTAAATGTCATACTTCACATTCTAGTAAAATTAGTGAGTGATAATGCAAAAATGCTTGCTTTTGTACAGTTATTTATGCTTATCATAGTAATTAAAATCAATTACATTGAATGGTAATCAAAACAGGAATTACCGTATTTAATCGATTGTAAGCCAAACTCCACTTTTCACAAGGCCACGCAAGGAAAAATTTTGATTTTAAAGTGATTAGACAGCTGGGGCCATTTATTTCAAAATACCAACAAGTATGAACGCCTCAGATCTTCAGTTTGTAATTAAATAAAGAGTATTAACTAAAATTAAGGGGACCTAAAATACGTTTTATTCACTTACTCATAACAACTCCTACTAAAAGAGTAATTTGACCTCGTTATCTCCCAGGATCTTATTCTCATAAATAAAATAGCCGTTTCTCATCAATCAAATACGGACACCATATTACATAACATACATTAGTACTACACGAGTATCACCTGGCCATTCTTTTTCACTTTCATTCTTAAATTATTCTTTCAAGTTGGCTGCTATGCCGCTAATACACGAGGAAGTGACTATTTGCTCTGGAAATCCCAATACGCGACTGCTAGACACACTGAAACAAGATAGGTAGAGGAGGGAGGAAAGGGGGGTAGGAAAGGCAAATGTTTTGATTCATGGGTAGAATGAAACATTGTGTTCATATGTAGCTTCTTACGCATACGAGCACTATCGCTGTTTTTTTACGACTTTGACGCGCAATGTATTAGTTACATAATTTATTTCTTCATAGGTGTTCAGTCATTTTGATTCTTTTTTGCATACATTTAAAACAGATAGTTTACTTCCACTTTAGTACACTTATATCTCGCGTTATAATGTAACTACATAATGTGATTCAGCATGGAATTTACTATAAGAAAATGAACTTTTTTCAAATTAATGTCCACATTGAATATTTTTGCTGGTTCAGAGCGTGACAAAGGGTCAGAATAAGGCTTTTATATATTACCTATTCTCATTAATATTTTATTTTTCTTCAGCTTTTTGACCGTGGTATGATATGGAATACAGATCTTGTGGAAGCATTGGAATTACAAAATCTTCTGGGTAATGCCATGGTGACCATATATGGTGCAGAAGCAAGAAAGGAATCTCGAGGAGCCCATGCAAGGGAGGACTTCAAGGTCAGTCATACCCGATCATTCATCTATTCCAGGCTACTGCCCACTTCACCTGCCCCTATAAAAATATCTTCTCACCCAACTCAATAAAAATTTTTGCCATGGTTTTCCATCATATATTGTCAACAATGCAGAGCAACGATCTCACCTTCCATGCACATTATGTTGTTCTACTTAAGATCCATCTGATTGTATGATATTAGCATAATTTTTTTTCAATTAACAAAATTTTGTTCGATATGACACCTGAACTTATTGTTAAAAGTTTACTTTTTCTGATAATTAATATTTAAATCTGTTAGCTTTAAATTGATTTTTTATCTTAAAACATCAGCAAACCTAATTTAATTTACATGTATTATTGCATCGTTGATTGGCTTAGATTTAAATATTTTTTATATAGATGCCTGCATGTGTGCCAAATTTCACCTTCAGTTTTTCCCATGTATCAGGGAGTCAGCAATATAACATTTAGAGGAGTTATTTTTATTACTGTGTGGATCCAGTATAAAATTTTAATCACTATTCAAAAATATTTATAATTTACAGCAGCCAAAGTACGAGAGAAATTCAAAAGATTACAAATCATGATACCTTATTTACACAAATTCATTGTTATTTTAAGTTGGTATTTCTTTTTAATCCCTTTATTTTGACCTATTTTGACTTCTAGCTGCAGATAAAAGAAATTATAGTAAAACAGTTATAAATTTCAAAACTTTAAACCAGTGCTGGCAAACGAAAAAAATCGATTCGTTGCGTTTTTTGTTACGGCCAAAAAAGTAATTTCGTTTTTCGTTACGCTTTTCGTTAGGTTAAAATATACATTTCGTTTTTCGTTACGTTTAACGTTATAACAAAATAATTGCTTATGATTACTTTTCATTTGATATTTATACCTCGTAAGTTTTTCATTTAGAATTATAGTTAAAAAAATTTTCTAAACATATGTTGCAGATAAGGAACATTTTTAAGTTTTCGAAGGAGTCTGAACAGATTTCGTTATTTTTTGATCATGCATACAAATTAGGATTTTTATATCCAACATTTAGAACCACAACGTTGGGGTTGAAATCAACCCCAGCGGTGTATATTCTGTTGTGCACAGGTGCCCAACTATCTCAAGGTCGCTGGTCTTTCAGTACCTTTCACTTCAGTCATCCTCTAGCCGCTGGAGAGATAAGGTGAGTGAACACTGTCTTTTAACGCATGCTTCTGTCCCATTTTTCGAGCGCCTCCCCACGTTGTGGTAAATGATACAAATTTTTTTGAAATGCTGTTGATTATTGTACATTTTATTCTTATCAGTGGCGAAGCAGTGGCCCATAATAAGCTATGTAAAAGCAATGAAGACCTTAGGGATGAGCTGCTGAGACAACTAGCGGAGGAAGAAAAAAAAGATGAAAGCCTTGATGAATCCTGCAGTGAGTCAGAGGACGCTATTCTTACGAATGATGACGATGAAGATGAAGAATTTGATGTGGGTGAAGCCAAGGAATGTGACTGATGAAATGATAAAAATGATAGTGCTCCATACTAATGAAGAAATCCAAAGAAAAGCTTCTAAACACACGACAGAATAACGATACGTTTTCCCGACATCTGTCAGAGATAAAAGCCCTGCTAGGGCTACTATACTTCTGTGGAGTCCTAAAAAACTCCAGGCTAACTGTTGCAGATATATTTTCTCCCATTTACGGCCCTCCGATGTTCAGATGCACCATGATGAAAAACCGATTTGAATTTCTGATTAATGCCCTTCGTTTTGACAGCAAAACTTCCCGTCAAGAATGAGGTAATGAGTTGAAAAAGACAGATTCGCACCATATAGGGAATTTTGGGATTTATTTATAAGTCATTGTCTTGCATATTACTCGCCAACTGAATATGTTACTACAGATGAAACTCTACTAAGTTTTAGAGGTAGATGCCCATTCAAGATGTACCTTCCATCAAAACCAGATAAATATGGTTTAAAGATTATTTCAATGTGCGATGCCAAAACATTTTACTTTTGCTGTAGAATTCCGTACATTGGCAAACAGAAGAAAAGAAAGAAAGGTGATTTGCTATTACCAACCCAATATGTATTGGGTTTGACTGACAAGGGAAGGCATCCAAGTGTAAGTGGCGGATCACGACCACAATTCACAGGATGAAAGAAAACGAAAAATAATTAGACGTATTTTCGGAAAGGCGTCTAACGAGTTCGCGTTTTCGAGATATTTGCAATTGAAAATTGAAAAACAAGTGGCTTGTCCTCTAATACCATGACGAGCAACACCCTGACAACAGGTGGCGGTATCCTAGTGATAAAGTGTCGGGCTGCGGAAATTGTGTCGCGGGATCGATCTTCGACATCGCCGAATTTTTTTTCTTTTCCAATCAATGTTTTATGACTTTAGTTTTATGTAAGTTGTCCAAATTACATCATTAATAATTTTCTTTCTTTTTTCAGGCCAGTATTTTAATTTTAAATCCATTCCAATGCACTTTTTACGACATACTCGGATTATATAGATACTTGATAAATATATACAACATTTTCTACGCACATCCTCCTCGATATTTCCACTGTAGAGTTGCATAGTTTACATGCCGAATAAGGAGCACTTTATGCCACGTTCCGACGGTTTCTCGAGTCCTTTCGGTGCGTCCTGGCGGTGGGCCCTACCGGGTGGGGTCGCTTTTCGCTCGCTCTCCTAGGGATGGATTAGGGAACCGTAATTTATTCATATGTAATGATTATACCGCCATTAGTCGGTCGCCATTGCCTCATTAGTTACAATTGGCCGGGAATGAGAACAAGAACGGGAAGGTGAACGGCAGCAAATGGTAACGGTAGCGACCCTATCGGTGCACAATAGAACGCGACACGTTCACGTTTACGCCTCAAATTGTCATTTCGCCTACAGAAACAATGTGTGGGGATTCAATCGCTACTGCGGTTAATTATCCGCAGTTAATTAATTAATTAATGAACAGCAACGATAACAGTATAACAAGATAACAAAGTAACGATAGCAAATAATACATTTTAACGAAAACAATGGCGGTGCGCATGTATACGTTTAAAATTTATTTAATTTAATTTCTTCGCGTTGCCGTTCTCCTTCCCGGGCAGTTGTGCATCTGCCTTTAGTCACATGTGGTCACTGTTGTCGGCTGCACGCCGTGAAGTGAGGAACATTGGTTTTTTCGAGCGCTTTGCAGGTTCTCTGACTGACAGTGCAGACGCCGTGTGAGACGGAGGCCGCTACCTAATCCATCCCTAGGAGAGCGAGCGAAAAGCGACCCCACCCGGTAGGGCCCACCGCCAGGACGCACCGAAAGGACTCGAGAAACCGTCGGAACGTGGCATAAAGTGCTCCTTATTCGGCATGTAAACTATGCAACTCTACAGTGGAAATATCGAGGAGGATGTGCATAGAAAATGTTGTATATATTTATCAAGTATCTATATAATCCGAGTATGTCGTAAAAAGTGCATTGGAATGGATTTAAAATTAAAATACTGGCCTGAAAAAAGAAAGAAAATTATTAATGATGTAATTTGGACAACTTACATAAAACTAAAGTCATAAAACATTGATTGGAGAAGAGAAAAAATTCGGCGATGTCGAAGATCGAACCCGTGACACAATTTCCGCAGCCCAACACTTTATCACTAGGATACCGCCACCTGTTGTCAGGGTGTCGCTCGTCATGGTATTAGAGGACAAGCCACTTGTTTTTCAATTTTCAATTGCAAATATCTCGAAAACATGAGCTCGTTAGACGCCTTTCCGAAAATACATGTCTAATTATTTTTCGTTTTCTTTCATCCTGTGAATTTTGGTCGTGATCCGCCACTTACACTTGGGTGCCTTCCCTTGTGAGTCCATCAGAGGAACAAATAGAAACGTTATGATAGACAATTGGTTTTCATCATATGAGGTGGCTGAAGAACTAACGAAAACTAAACTAACGATGGTTGGGACATTACGAAAGAACAAAAAGGAGATCCCTGAATCGCTACTAAATGTAAAAAATAGACCAGTGATGACATCTCGTTTCTTGTATGAACCCGATAGAATGTTAGTCTCTTTCACCCCCAAGAAGAATAGAAACGTAATTTTGTTATCTTCTATGCATACTACTGGTGAAATTAATGAAAAAGTAATAAACCAGAGATTATTCAGTTTTATAATAAGACTAAAGGTGGGGTGGATGTTTTTGACAAACTGTGCCATGGTAAGACAACCACAAGAAAGACCAGACGTTGGCCGTTGAGGTATTTTTATGGTACCTTGGACGCTGCAGGTATAAATGCGTACGTCTTATACAACTTCAATGGTGGGATGGAAAAGCGTTCCACATTCCTAAAAAAACTCGCCTTTTCTTTGGCAGAACCCCAAATGAGACCGAGGATGCAGAATCTACATTTGTCTCAAGAGCTTCGAGCATGCATAAGAAACCTGGGTCAAGAAGAAAGAAGCAATGACGGACAGATACCTCAGCAACCTCAAAAAAATCAAAGATGTGCAATTTGCCCCAGAAGCAGAGACAGAAAAGAATGTGCACAATGCGGCAAGTGCAATCGAATTTTGTGTGGGGAGCACAAGAACATTATTTGTTCCTATTGTTTTGAATCAGGCTGTGATTCATAACCAACTGTTACCATTTGCTTTATTATACTTAGATTTATTTGATACTAGATATTACATTGATATCAGATCTTAGACACTAAATGTTTTATTTCAGCGTTTTTTTTTTCTTTTTTTAGTAATTTCAAGTTCCTGAGTTTTAATTTTTAGGCACGTTTCCCTTACAGTGTGAGCGCCTATTATCGTCGGTCGGTCCGTCCATCCGTCTGTCTGTCCGTCCATCCGCATGTTCGTTCTCGGCTTCTACTGAACGGATTTTCATGAAATTTGATATTAAGGACTTTCAATCTAATATAATAAGAAAATCGCAAAAATGAATCACGTACACAAGTCAGGGATACCACTTTACTGAGGACAAAAAATTAAATTTTCATCATATCTCGTAAAGTATTGCTCATATAAAAATATTTTTCAAATAAAAGTTGTCGAACTGGTAAGGTAGAGTATTTCCTTTCCTATATATTTTTATCGTAGGAGTAGCCGTTATCGAGAAAATCAAACAAGAACATCTTATATCGAGATGAACTTAAAAAATTTCTTGCATGGTTACTTCATTGTTACTAACATAAACAATCTCCCAAACAAACGTTTAATTTCCTTACGTGTGCATGCAATATTTTTAAATAGGAAGAAAATGGATTATTTATGATGAAGAAAAGAACTTTAAAATGCTGTTTCCTTACGTACAGGGATATAATTGCTTTCTAATACCCCCTTGCACAAAACGCGCCCATTTGTGATACGTTGTACACTTTCCTAACTTGTTTGAATATGTATTTTTATATGTATTTTTTGAATGGTACTGTTCATGCCTAAAAACGTTTTTTGTAAAATAAAATATTATAAATAATATATATTATAAGTGTTTTGTAAAATAAAATATTGAAATCAATCACATGTGTTTCTGACCATCCATTTTGGATCAAACCACAAAAAAATTGCCTGGGGTCGGATGCAACCCCACGTTGTGGTATGCCTCCTAAGCATTCACGTTGTGGGTCTAGGGTTAATAATCAAGGTTAATTGCCTTAACCCACATTAAGTACAAAAATAATGTAATAATTATAATAAAATACCGCAATGCTCATGTCGCATCATAGAATTTTTTATAAGTAACTCGGAAATTACACTGGCTGTACCAATTCTAATTCTTGCAACAGACCTAAAATTTGATGAAAACAAAGAAAATTGTCGAAATTTCAAGTTTTCCTCTCTGGGGTTTATTTTTGATAGCTTTCTTCCTTCTCTTATACCCTATAAGAAATACTTGTAAATCATCCATGGGTTTACAATATTGCATTTAATAACATTTTAGATATTAACAAAAGGATTGTTTTATTAAGTACATATATGAAAGAAGAGAAAGAGAAATGTGCATAGTTTGATAAAGTTTTAATCCACTGTTCATAATCATGAATATAGGTAATTTTTCAGGTAAAACAGAAAAATATAGAACCTTTACCCAATGTGAGCAGGGCCGGTTTCAGGTGTAAGCGACGTAGTCGGTCGCTTACAGGCACCACTTCAGAGGGGTGGCAAAATCAATAGTTCGGATTTTGACATTTTCATTTTTTTCAAAGTTGTATTGCACAGAACTTCAAAACATTGCGAAAAACTATATTTTACGCCATGATAAGTCATTTACATTCAGGGTTGGTTCAAGGTGTGAGAGACGTAAACCTTCCATTTACAGGTGTCACTTAAGAAGGATGGCAAGATGAACATTTTAAAGTTTTACATTGTCTAAAAAACACACTGATGCACTGTGAACTTTACTTAACCTCTTCAGAGGAATAAAAGGGGGGGTTTTAAAGGGGGTTTGGGTTGGTTGGTTTAAAAAGGGGGATTAAAAAGGGGGGTTTCAAAAAGGGGTTTCAAAAGGGGGATTTAAAAGGGAGGGTTTCAAAAGGGGGATTTCAAAAGGGAGGGTTTCAAAGGGGTGGGGGGTATCAAAGGGGGGTTTCAAAAGGGGGCTCTCAAAAGGGGGGGGTTAAAAGGGGGAGTTTAAAAGGGGGAGTTTAAAAGGGGGGTTTAAAAGGGAGGGGTTTAAAAGGGGGGGTTTTAAAGGGGGGGTTTTGAAAGAGGGGGTTCCAAAGGGGGGGTTTCAAAGAGGGGACTTCAAAGGGGGTTTTAAAGGGGGGGTTTCAAAAGGGGGGATTCAAGGGGGGGGGTTTCATATGCTTTTAGGGTTTAAGCATTGTAATTTCAAATAACCTTCCCGCCTCAAATACAGCGAACCTTCAATACTAGAGATTTTGATTACTCAAGGGTTTGTCTCTTTGTGCAAAAGCGTGATCATAAAGTTGCAATATAAAAATATTCGATAATGTAATCATTACATGGTCATTTTGTTATAAGGTCAGTGAATGTTTTATTTCTGTTTTCTGAAAATATTCAGCTGAATATATTTATGAAAAAACAAAACAGTAAAATAAGTTTATTTTCCTATTTTAATATATAATTCATATTATTTCATGCCATGATATCCAGAGGGGCAGAAAATATTTACCTCGCTTACACACATTTTTTAACCGAAACTGGCCGTGAATGTGGGTATTCAATCGCTTCCGTGAGTAAATACCTATTCTAAATTTAAATCGATAAAAAGTTTATTATGAAATTTTTATGGAATGCTTTCAATGGGATACAACTACGTTCGTCGAGGTTTTTTCTGTAAACTACTTAATTGCTGTAAAATTAATAACTATTAATAACTTTTTAATAATTAGATTGGTACTAGCATAAACCACCTAGTCCCGGGTTTAACTGGAAATCTATGAATTCGGCCGGTAGTGTTTGAATCGTAAAAGCACTGGTTGTGAGATCTTTCTCCAACAGCTTAAATAGTTAGACTGACGAACAAATGACATAGGTCAGGATCCAGAGGTGGAGAGGATGAGACAGTAACTTGGAGAGCACCGACCTCTAAAAGAGGAACTTGAGTATAACGAGTAAGTGGAAAACCCCAATCCTAATGAATATTGAAAACAGTAATTTGAAAGGACGATATACTGGGAGGGGGAACAGCAAATGTGAAAGCGGCACATACATTTAAGATAAATGCTTTATCTTCCTCGTTTCTTCTCTTATGCTTCCTGAAGGAATCCTTTCTTTCATAAATGTGGAAAAACCCAGAAGGACAATGGGTGATGGGTGGGGTAGGGCTCCTTTCGCGACAAGGCGGTAGAAATGGCTCAGCGGGTGACAAAGGGTTTTAGCCCACTTTCACTCGCCCAGATGCCGTGTATGAATGTCCCTACAAGCTTCCTAGCCAGCTAGAGCAAGTAGTAACGAATCTGTTAACGAAATAACGAAATTAAATTTTTGGTTTTCGTTGTTTTTTGTTACAGCTTTTTGAAATATTTCATTAACGTTTTTCGTTACGTTAACTCAAAATTATTTTGTTACGTTACATGTAACGTTTTCCAGCACTGCTTTAAACTAATGTTTAGAAAGCAATAGCAACCTTTTTTCTGCACAATTATAATTTTTCATGAATTACTGGTTCATAGCATACCAGCTTGCGTTATTACTATGTGATTGTGGCTGTTTTAAATTATTATTTTTAAATAATGTGTATAAGGAAGAATTATTTGAAGTTAACAGATAAAAGCAAATTAATGTAACATATTTACTTTTTAATAGCATTTGAAAAAGATGTAATAATTAATTAAAATAAAGTAAAATTGTAGACTTTGAGATTTCATTTAAGGGACCATTTATATTTTCAGGACAGAATAGATGAATTAAATTACAGCAAACCCCTCGAAGGACAGGTTGCTAGGACATTTGAACAGCACTGGAGAAAGCACACTTTGTCCTGGATTGATCCTTCTACAGGAAAGGTGGGCTGTTATCCAGGATTTAAAAATAATTTTATATTTTTTATCACCTATTAAAAAGTGATTTATGTGAAACAGTTGAAGTTTAGATACATGAGGAACTACATTTCAGTAATATATCTTTGTTGTAACATTTACAGTTTTAAAAGTATCACACAAATGAAATTAAAATTGAGAAATCATGCTTCTAATGGCTTCAACTTCGCAATGTTTAACTTTGCTGAAAGTTTAATGTTTCTGAACATCACATTCTATATGCTAGTTTAGTATACAAGATTTTTTATATAATGTTAAAGAATGTTTTTTTATTTTTTATGTCGTAACTAGGAAAAATTATTTAATTTTTACAATATTGCAGGTAACGCTGAAGTACCGAAGGGTGATTGATGAGACTTTGGATGCTAAAGAATGCAGCACAGTTCCTCCTGCAGTCAGGTCTTATTAGGCGGCTAGCAATCTCCCATTAAAATGTTTTGGAAGAACAGGAGCTGAGTATATTTTTAAGAGCAGGAACATCTGTTGTTTTTTAAGTTATGGATTGTAAATAAGTGAGTTTGCCAGATTTTTGTGCAATGTAATGGTTGTGAGATGGTATGAAAGTCATCTAGAATAACATTTTTGCACTATGAATAATAAATACTCTCAGGGGTTATTGCAGTGTGATAAAATTATAAAATCTGCATCTGAAGTATTTAGAATGAATTCAGCTCAACTGTGTTTGTAGCAGTTAGCAAAAAAAGGTGATAATATGAAAGGATGTTTTCAGATAATGCTTGTGGGTGATATGCCTAGTCACTCAGCATCTAAATTATTTAGATTGCATAGTAGGAATTCTCAAGTTCCAAAAGAAACTAAAACCTTTTTAATAGTATTAATTCTTCTTCACCTAGTAGATGGAGTTGGTATTCATTTTTAGCTATCAGCCTATTTATTGATAAATTTTCTGTAAATTCATTAACAGGACTGCTGTATAAATGATATTTTCACGCCTTTTATAGTACAAATATATATGTATCACTTTTTATAAATTCACTTTGGTGGTTGCAACATCAAACCATCATCAGTTTAGGACATTAAAGCATTTTTTTCTGTTAGTTTAACGTATTGGAAATTTGCAAAATGGTGAACTGCTGAATGAGATTTGTGATGTTTGCACAGTGATTCTGACACAGCCTGTATTTTGTGATATTTTTCTCAGAATACATCAGAGTTTTGGTGAAGGTGTTATGAGAATTAGTAACACTAGAAAAAATATTGTTAAAAGACTGAGGAAGAGTATATTTGGTATAGATCTTGTCCTCCATTAATAAGCTACATGTATTGTTTTGAATTGTTTTAAACAAAAATTTATTTATGATGTACTTTGCCGTATTGGTACTAACATAAAATCAATCCTAGAAATAAAAATGGCGTAATCATTAAAATATTTATTTTGTGTCTTAAGGTGTGAATGGATGGATATTATTGTACATAAAAATAAAAACACAATTTATAAATGAGCCTATGTTAATATAGTTGGTATTAAACAGCTATTATGAGACTAGAATGTTTTGCAATTATAGAGTTTTGAGAAAAAGCAGACTGGATGTTTTTCTCCTCTAGCAGAATCGTCTGTCAGTAGTACCACAAAAGGATTAATAAGTCTGATATGGATATTGTACATTTGGCATGTACTTACAATTTTAAAAAAGCACAAAGTGAGACTTCATATTATAAATAAATGCCTCCTTAAAATATTACACTTGGTTATTGAGAAATCAACCTTTATGTTACTTTAGCCAGTTGGATCCTCTTGCTAAAGTTGTCACACATCTTTGCAAAGCTTCTGCTGTTTCAAAATAGATTTATTTTGGAAACATTGATGTTGGGAAATGTGAAACAAAAAACCATAATGTTTTAATAATTACAATTATTTTGTTTGCATATATTGTTTTCAAAATGGTTTTATAAAAGCAAAATAGCTGAGATTATTCAACTAAGCTTTGAAATATAAAAATAACTATGTAATTTGATAATTTTATTTGGATCTTTTATATTGATTTACCGTATATCTTCGAGTATAAGGCGATTGGAGTTAAGTCGAAATGTACTTTTTAGCCTAAAAAAGCTTCTAAAATCCAAGACTCGAATATAAGTCGAAGCAAAGAAAATGAAAATTTATGAACACACCCTCACATACTTACGAACATCGGTCACAGTAGGAACACGTAAACTTGTCAACACGTCATTTGCCGTTTGCATTCAAAACTGTACGTGTTTATATACGTATTGTTTTTCTGTTACCCTTGAAATATGGAAAACTTGTAAATGTAGTGTTCGTGAAAGTGGTAAGAGTGGTAAAAGAACATTGAGTGCTTTCGATGGAAACTAAAATGGACATAATACATAGAGCAGAAATAGGGGAGCTGCTTGCTTCGATTGGTCATGTTCATGATCTCAATCGTTCAACAATTGCAACCATTTTAAAAGACAGAGGAAAAATCGGTGATCTTATTCGCAATGCAGGCTCTGTTCAGTCCGTGATTATAAGTAAAAAACAAAATGCCATCGTTGAAGAAATGGAACGGTGTTTAACACTTTCAATTCAGGATCAAAATAAAAAAACGAACGCTTGGGTACTGAATTGATTCTCTTCAATCCAATCATTTGAGCAGGTTTTTTTAAAGATAAAATGTAAATTTTAAGGTTTTCTTATAAATTACGTAAGTACAGTGATGCTGTATAATTTTATCATTAGCCTTCGCATTTTCCGCTAGTTAGCATGAATTTTTCATACTAATGCACTTCAAGTCAGTCATATGTTGTTTTTCGACAGTCATGTTTAATTATTGACTCAGAAAAATGTCCAGCTAGTTTGCGACTCGAATATAAGTGGAAAGTAGGGTTTGATCGGCCTAAAAAAGGAAGAAATTTCTCGACTTATACTCGAACATATACAGTAGTCCTTTGTATATCATATTAGCTGTGATCTTACTTTTCATTTGTAATTCTTCAGGCTTTAAAATTAATTTAGATTTCATTAATTATTAGTCTAAGATGGGTTTTATTGAGAAATAGGATGTTTGTACTATAAAAATATCTCATAGTTATTATGAAAACTACTGGCTTGCTTAAATGTGCAGATTTAATTATTGCTTCTTCTACTACTTCAGTCCTAAATGAATCAAAAAGGTATTGTTCTAAGGGTAAAACAAGTTTTTTGTTGAGAAAAGAGAATCCTGGGTATTTTAACTTGTGATGCCTATTTTCCTATGAGACCTTCAGAAAATTTGAATTGTAAAAGGGATTTTTACTTATCAATTATTTTTTATTTTTGCAGTTACAGATAAGTAATTTTGTTGTAAGCATTGCCATGTGTTATTGAGAGAATTAACAAAAATATACCTTTTCACTGGTCTAAGATCTGGTAACACTAGTTAATAATATAAATCTTTAGTCAAAGACAGATTTAGGTGCTTCAAAAGAAACTGGTTGGATACATTTCATCAAGATCTGTTTAGTAATATATAATGAAGCTGTGGGACAAAATGTCAGACAATGAAGTTGTTAAAATTTGATCTTCCATGATAACAATCTGTGACTGGATTGCTCTTTATTAAAGTTTGAAAAAAAAAAAAAGGTAGCTGAAAATATTTCAGATACATTCATGGATGAGCTGGAGACTGATGGAAAGGTGTTTTAATTTCACATGCACAGCTTTATAATTTTTTGATTGATTACATTAACAGAGTGAGGATGAAATAATACCGTATGATATAAATTTCAGGAACTGCAATGCATGCTACCCAAGAATTCTTGCAATAATATACACTTTACATGACTTCAAAATTTTTTAAAAGTAAAATGAGAAGTACACTTCTTGGATGCTTGACTGAGAGTAGCTAATGGAAATAGGACATGGTTCAAGGTTTTAAGGTAAGTTTACATCTGATTCTTCCCATGAGAGTTGGAGGTTATGGTACAAACTGCTTCATCTGTAAAAGGCTGATTTGATAATTTGTTGTATCCACGTGAGATATTGTGATCTTGTGTTAATATTGCAGACAAATGCCATGGATAGTAGGGGTGATCAAAAATAACGATTTTGGGGATTTGAGAATTAAGTACTGTGGGAAACACGTGTATCAATGTTCTTAACGCACTTTCAAAGTCGGAAAGTGCTGCAAGCTTCCTTTCAGGTTCCAGATCGAGCTCCAAGTTCCATGAAATTGCTAGGATAGGCAACCCTATTTTGCCGCTGGGAGATGGTGCACTCTGCTGGAGAATGCTGTTAAGTCACGACCGCAACCGGTAGATGGCAGCAGTGTCACTTCATGGGGAACACCCTAGAACCTGATGAGGTCAATCTGGTATTGTGGTGAAGAGTTGTTGCACCATCGTCTCGTGACATTTGACCCGTGTGATAAAGATTCGAGAAGTGTGTTACGATGGCAGGTGTTCAGAAATTGACCAGATCTCATGATGTAGTGTATCCAGTGTGTCCTGTATTCAGAACACCAGAAGATCTCAGTGGAACTGATCTACCGACCTACGAAGATGTGGTGAAGGGGTATGCATTCACGCTTTGCAAAATGAAAGAGGAGAGCAGTAGTGGCAAAGGTCCTTCTAAGGACATATACAGAGAAGTGAGAAGAAAATTAAAGAAGTGTGGGAGGACAAGGCTTCCATTCCTACTGTTTTGACTGTAACTATTGAGAAGAAAGTAGCAAGTTATAATGAAAAAGTGCAGAGGATCAAGAAGAATCTAGGCTGAAAAATGAGGGATTTACCTGGGTGTCGCACAGAGTTGGAAAATTTCAGGGAAACTGCCAAAGTTTTATTTGATATCGCAATGCCCTTCATGGGAAGAATGTGTTTGTGAGAAATCTAAGAGGTGCCAATCAAGGAAAGGCCATTCCTGGAAGATCAAAGAACTGTGTGACATATGATGATCTCAAACATTGATTATCGTGATACAGTAAGACTCGTGGAAAGGAATGCAATTGAAGCGTCTCGCTTAGCTACTGCCACGGTGAAGAATGTCCCCAAGCTGGAGCGTGGTACTGCGAGCTCAGATCCGTGTATGAAGGAGGAAATGCCTGACTTTGATGAAGGAGCTGGTTCAGAAGCTGAGTCGGCCTCATTTGAGCTTCAGCAAGTCCCATGCGTTGATGAAGGCATTACGTTGTCACAGCTTAGAATTTCTCTCTTGACCACTGCAATAGTAGCGGACCGCTATGGCCTCTCTGACAGTGCTGTTGCTGCTTTAGAAGATTTTGATCTTATAAAGCCGGATGATACCTCGAATGTTGTGGATTGAAACGAAATACGACGAGAAAGGGAGAAGCACAGAAAAGTTATGCAAATGTCACCTTCAGAAGAAACTTGCTATCTTTGCGGTCTTTACTTTGATGGCCGAAAAGATAGCACTATTATGCAAGCTAAACAGAGTAACAAATGGCGTCTCGTAAGAGGCATATTTCAATGATTCAGCAGCCTGGAGACCGATATTTCAGTTATGGTATTCCATCAGAATTGTCCATCACATCAAGCATCATAGACTTCCTGAAAACTAACGATGTCGACACATCATCCATTGTTGCTATCAGATGCGATGGATGTTCCACAAACACCGGGTGGAAGAACGGCATCATAAGACTACTCAAAAAAGAAATCATTCATTGGTTCGTGTGTCAGTTGCATGGCAATGAGCTGCGATTGCTCCACTTGCTTGAAGAATTGGATGGTCATACAATGGGCCCTTATAAATTCTCAGGCCCTATTGTGAAAGTGCAGGAAAGCTGTACGAGTCTGCCAATGACACACTTCAAGGCCATTGACACCGAACTGCCTGACGTGGACACATGATCTGAATATGGACCAGAAGTACATGTGCGAAATGTGCCTCACTGTTCAGTCAGGCAATTGTGCCGAAGATTTGGCCGCAAAAGACCCCAGCAAATTTTGTCATTCCCGGTGGTTCACGACGGCGAACCGAGTCCTTCGTTTGTACGTCGCAACTGAAAGGTCTTGACGGGCTTCATCTTGAAGGTTTATATTCCTGTATGATTTTCGATCAAGAAAAGAGCAAAGAACTGCACAGAAGCGAAAGAATGTCGAATTTCGTGATTGATAGGCATATTTTGTGGGGAGGGGGTGAGCGATATAACAGTCCAGATGCCATATTTGGGTGAAAACAATGACCGTCTGTCGACCCTGTGCGTCTAGTGTCGGCCCTGAGCGGTGTTGTGCGGAGTAGCCTATCATAGCCATTTTATCGAACTTTGAGCTCGATCCGGAACCTGAAAGGAGTGTCGCAGCACGCTCCGACTTTGTAAGTGCGTTAAGAATGTCAATACACTGTTTCCCACACTACTTTATCTCCGAATTCCCAAAATCGCCATTTTCGATCACCTCTAGGCGTTGGAGATTCTTACAACTGGTGTCTCAAATTCTTGTATCACGAAGGTACCTTTTCCTAAGGACCACATTCGTGAACTCAAAATTGGCAAGGTAGTTCATTAAATTTAATTGTAACGGTTACTTGTAGCGAGTTTTGAACTTATCTGTTTATCTGTGAATGATTTTCAAATCCTGAATAATTTTCACAGTGAACAATCCTTGGAATCACTTGTCACATTGGAAAAACAATAAGTAAAAATTTTATATCTGTTGTTACGAATATAAAAATATCAATGCGCACTTAAAATTACCCTTGCCAGCAGGGGCAGATTAACGGTTTTGTAGGCAATTGATATATCTCTATATTATAAAATCATAACGCTCTAATTTTCTGAATAACTCAATTAGAAATAAACTTTGAAGCCTGAAATTTCTCAGGATTTGTGTTGATGAATCTTTACGTTATGACTAAAGAAATTTTGAAAAAGTTCACGGGTTTGACTCCAGAGGGTGAATGTCGTTTCCCATAAGATAACACGTAAAAATCACGCCAAAATGAATGAGGATTCTTATTCTTACCGTCTAATACTCATTCGAATTCGCTCATTTTGAATTTATACTCGAGTTTTGGTAAATTTTTTAACATTTCAATAATAAGATTCCATGGTTACCGGTATTGTTGTCCTCGATAATTTCCGTGCATATGCACTTAAATAAAGGCTTAAAGATCGAAAATAAGATTAAAACTTACTCGAAATGACCAAAGATATGAATTTAATGCAAATAAATCGAACGCAGTATTCATGTTAATTATATTTTTTATCTATTTTACTAAAATCCTATTTCTGGTTCTCTCTCTCTTTAATGCTCTATACCTCAGCCACTTTTAATCTCCAGGAGTTTCAGCCCTCTTAAGTTTATTTTTTATCGAGTTATTCAACTAATTTTCTTAATTTGTTATTAAAAACCAAACATACATCCCTTATAAAATATATTCATTAAACTCATATTCAAAACATATTCCCGTTAAACTAATCTAAATCCAATAGGTACATGGAAGGAGCAAAGAAACAGCGAGCAAAGGGGGGGGCTGGCGAGTGCCAACGAGCATGGGGCTTGCCCCCTAGTGTACATAAATTTGTACAGTTATAGTTGTATAGACCAGTGGTCTTCAAACGGGGGTATATGTACCCTTCGAGGTACATGAGTACTTTCCGAGGAGTATGAGGAGAGTTCCAAGTGGATGGCTCTAATGAATGCATAACAAATCCTTTTGCAAGTCAAGCGGTTTCCAATTCTTCACTTTCAACAAAATTGAAGGAGGACCTAATTGAGTTGTCAGCTGACCATTAAAAATAATTTTTGATGGTAGCTTACTATGTGATTTTTGGCATGTCTTGGAAGGAGTTAAAAGAATTGAGTGGCATTGCTATAACAAAACTCCTTCCATTCCCATCTACTTATTTATGCAAACAAGGTTTTTCAGCACTTACATCCATAAAAACGATGTTGAGCCCTGTCTCATTCTAGCAATAAGTAACATTCATCCACGGATACAGGAACTAACTGAAAAAACAGCCCCATCCATCTCATTAAGGGATGTATTTCAAATAGAATTTTGATTTATAACAATTGTTTAATCAAATTTGTAGTATATTAATATTGTTTTCATGCCATATAATAAAATGCCAGATAACAAAGCTTTTGCTGTATGTAGAAGTGCATCATAGAATGAAATTTCTGTTTCCAGGATACATCATTTGATCGCCAAGTAGCATTTCTTTTATTTAAAAATATGTCAACATTTATAATACGCCGGAAATTATATCCTTCATAATTGTTTTAACTTATGATGAATATGTAAATAAGCATACTCGTTGAGGGATAATCATAATATAAAAGTGCACAAAACCATAAGATACCTATAACTACATAGGTACCTATTAATGACAAAAATGTTGGATGTTAACTTCAAAATGTACCAGGGAGTACATAGCTTTTCAAAATTCTTTTAGGGGGTACACAAGCGAAAAAGTTTGAAGACCACTGGTATAGACCATACCAGTGACGGCGAACCTTCTATTGCTCGCGTGCCAGTATTACTGAATATGTCGAATTTTTCTGCCTCGCATGCCACAAAAAAGTTGATTTTTTGCGTGCCAACTAAATTAAATTCGTGATCAATACGTAAGAGGTTGAAATTTTTAACCATAAAATAGTTAACTAAACAACACAAATGTTTTTGCGGCACTAAATCAGTATGGTATATGCATTGATTGGTTTTCGCCTTTCGTTGGCGTGCCAACCAAAATCGTCTTGCGTGCCATAGGTTCGCCATCACTGGACTATACCATCATCTCTGCATGATTATATAATTTACAGAAGATGGTTAGTTACTTTTATTATAGATATTTAAGGAATTTATAAAAATAATTTTCCGATACACCATTACTTTTCGTAGGCACAGTGCCTAGGCCATAATCCACCCCTGCGTACGCATTTCTATCAATGATTAACATATTTTATCAAGGCAACGGAAACAGTGATGTTACTTAATTAATTACATAAATTAACTTCTAAAGGAGATACTTGAAAAAAAAAACAGAAAATGGAGAGAATAAACCTCCACTTCCAGTTGACCAGTTTCAGCCAAAACCTTATCAAATCTGGAATTACTAATGAAAATCCTAAATATAAAGTTTTGTGTCGATATGATCATTAGTTTTTCAATTAGTGCGACCACAAAATTATTATCTCAAACAAAATAGTGAAAACGTACTCGGAGGGCTGTAAAATATGTATTTCTGCTGAAATCTTGGATTCGACTTTTTTTTTTCACGAAGACAGTACTTTCTCCTATACTTAACATTTACCTCGAAAATTTTAATTTGGATATGAAAAAGTCGGTTTTCAAGAATATTTTCCTTTATTAATTAATGGGGTACATCAAGCAAAAATAAGTATGCAGATATGTTCAAATTTCCTTTTGAAAAATACTGTCCAGCGCTAACTTTTATATTTTCCGTGGTTAAGAGATTAATATATCAGCGCAGAACCGCTGAGTTGTTGGTGTTAAGATGTTAATTTATTAAAGCAGGGGTGCCCAAGACCACTGTATTAGATAAGACAGGGGTTCTTAACCTGGTGCTCGCGAACACCGCTGTGCTCTTTGGAAACCTGACAGGTTGACTGTGCTCTTCTACGGTGCTTAAAATCCTGTTTCTTTCAACCAATAATTTAATTTGACCAGTTTTATTTATAAAAGTATTCAAGAACATTGAGAATAATTTTGACGTTTTGATTTTATTCATCACCATTCCTATTTTTTGCGGAAGTATAAAATACACATATTTTACGTTACAGCTTGGTGCTCGCCACGTCTAAAAGGTTGGGAAGCCCTGGGATAAGATAACAAAAAATACAGAAAAGGCCGTCTTCGTTGTGAGAATTTTTATTTCCGTTAAAAGTTCCATTAATTTGCAATCACAAAACAATGTTTGAATACGTTTTCAAATATAATCTGTAATATATAGACTAAAAACAAGTATATTTTCTAAAAACAGCTGTTATACATTTTCCTTATATTATCGATAATTATGGAATTCTTTATTAGCAGAAGTTATTTCCAAAGGATTTTCGTCGAAATACGATTATTATAGGCATTATTATACATATTTTTTCTCATGACCAATTGGAACAAAAAGGAAACAAGAAAATCTGAACAGAGAGAATCAACTCATTCTGACAGCATAAGCTAAAATAAAGATATTTTAAACGGCAGCTTTTTTTTCCTGTGATTTTTTTATTCATCTCAGAGTTGAGTAAGTGGTAAATAGGATTGCGCCTATTATTTACAGAAAGATTAGAAAGGCGACCTACGTATTCTTTGCAACCTCACCTTTGTCTCTATAAAAATTAACATCCTACAAGCAAAGATTCGATTCATATACATTTATTAGATTTCCCACTAATCTTAATCATCTAAAGTTTTAATAAGTTCACTTTAATCCTTAATAACAGATTTAAGGCATTATTGAGAAAAAATAGGAAAATGTGTATAAAGTTAGTGAGCTTGGCGAAATTACGGGTGGTCGTTTTAGAGGGGAGGATTTTTTGTAATTGGGGTAAAACTTAAAGCCTCGAGGGAGTCAGTTAATGTCGGTTAATTTATCCTTTATTTGGAAATATGAGAAACGGAATAGCTATGTTAATAGTAGATTCATAAATATGAGCGGAAAAATGTTTTAAAACGTAAATCATGCAATTAGGAATAAAATCAAAACATCCGAATAAAATGTTTCGTCCATAACAACAATGCAGTTTCCCATATAAGATTTTTGTATGTTCAAGTTGCTGTTTTTTTATGATTTTTACTCCAGAAAAGAATATGGAGGATAGGGAAGCAATAAGTGCACAAGACTGAGATTGATTCCATAACAGGATTCGCCGCGTAGTGTACTTTTGTGAACGTACAGTGGATCAAACATTTTAAATTACTTATTCCCTTCACAAACTAGAGGCAACGTTAGAGATTTTCGCAACGAAAGCGTGCGGTCATCTCCAACCCGAAAGACAATAAGGAGACGAAGAGACCTCCAGCCCATATGGCCAAGCTCACGAAGAATAACTCGATGGTCAAAGCTTTGCTGCTGCGGTGGTGCTCCCTCCTCCCTCCGTTGCCGGAAGGTATGGGACCGTTCCCACTCATCAACGTGCGGTCCAGCCAGTAATGCGGAAGTCCAGAAGCCGCGAGAGCTGACAACATCTTATCCAGCTTCGGAATGAAAGCTATCCCGTTCCTTCGGAGAGCCCAAGCGTGGCCGGAAGCCAGTATCTCTGCATTGCCCACCCTGAGCCTAGAAGATGCCTCCTCTATCGTTTCCTTGGGCAATATGTCCTCCAATCCCCAGCGAAGGAAGGTGTTTTCTACCACGAGGGCAACCCTCGGTCCGCCTCGAAGGGAATCCACGAACGGCTTCACGCACTCCATTAGGGTATCCAACACCTTTATCCTCCTTCCGGCGGTGCGATAAACCGGGTCGGAAGAATTGAGAAGATCTCTCACGGCGAATATGGAACTCCTCGGTGTTATCATCTCGAACCTCTGGAGGAGCAAGTCTTCAAGGGAAGAAGGGTCGTCGGGAGGAGCGGGATTTATGAGGGAGGATATCAGCTTGCTGTCGTAAAGCGATATAAGGACAAAGGAGAAGAAGCTCCAGCAGAGGAGCAATAGGCGGGCGGGACGGAGGCGTCGAATCCAGGCGGGAGTGGAGGAATCTTGGCTGAGAAGCATCGCTCCGGTGGCCCACAACCCGTCCAGGAGCGTCTGAAACCTTCGAAAGGTCCCCACTATGGCGCAGAGTAGGAGAGAGGTCAAGATCCAGGCGGTAGCGAGGCAGAGCCAGAGGGAAGGGGAGAATGGTCCGGTGACCCCGGTGGCTGAGCCGTCTGCCGTGAAATACGCGAAATTGTGCGGTTCCCGATTGAATATCTGGGTGAAGTGAACCTGAAGGGTGCGCGGTAGGGTGACCGAAATGTCGCCGATTGCCATGTCGCCCTGGGACTCCGACACTCGACTTATCATCAAATCCCAAATCCCCACGTTCGCTTTCATAGAGTCACTGATTACTTCCGTGCTGGAGAAGTCGACCAACCATGTGGTGAAGTTCAGGCTGCGGCTTATGACTTGTATGAGGTTCCCTTCGGGACCGGAAGCACCTCCAATGCAAACCTTCTCGTTCTCGGTGGACGCGTACTTGGGAACCATCCTCGTCGTCTCGCACCAGATGACCGGAGGAAAGGGAACGAACATGACCCTGAAAAGGTGACCGTTGAAGTCCGCGAAGTTGTCGGGAAATATGTCTGGGCTATCCGTCTCATAAACTCTTCTTCCCGGATGATCGATCCAGACTCCTATCTGCCTCAACACGCCGATGCGAGCGCCGCAGAAGTAACACGTGTCGTAAAGTTCCACCCCTTCTGGTGTGGGGACGACGAAGACGACATTTCCGAACCGAGCCAGTCTCCCCTGGCGCCTCCAGAATGCCGAATCTCCCAAGGAATTCTGGGATTGGAATAGAGACTTTGAAAGGACGAAGACGGCCTTGTCGTGTGAGCGAACGTTGCCCGGGATGTCGAAGAAAGAATGGAACTTTGACGGTTCGCCGAGGAGGACTATGTTGATGAACTGCAATCCAATCGGACGTCGCACGGTTTCCAGACCCGCCGGATAGTCAAGGATTAGTCTGTCTACTTCAACGTCCGGCGGAAACAGCCCGGAAAATTGTACGTCGCACAGGGAAAAGTCTGGGAAAGAATGATTAGGCGATATACCTAGATCTGTATGGAACAAGAACCGGAAATTTTCACCGGAATAGTGGGATATCTTCTCGCCGAGGAATGCCTCTATCTTTCCAGCACAATCGGTTGACATGAGCGGCACATTGCCGATTTTGGCAGACGATGGGGGAGGATACAGCAACAGAAACACGTTTGCTGCAAGCCAATGTAGCAGAAGTAGACGCATGTTGCGATATTTTACCGAGGAGCGAAAATCGGGAGCAATGGTCGAAGGATCGGTCATAAAGTTTCAGTCAAACAGATGAGACCAAAATAATCTATTTCCTTTAGTATATTTCATACAACACTTAATTACGACAACGCGTGGGGTTGAAATTTTCACCTTATTTAAACAAGGAGACGAAATTGTCCGGTACTAAGCGATTGACGCTTTTAATTGGAAAAATAATTAAAACAACTTATCCAGTGCGAACACAAGTGATGAGGAGCTCGATCTCTTACGCTATATTTCGGTTTCGTAGGAAACGGTATGATAAAACCCCACTCAAATTCCGAGTAAACGAAGGCTATTCTTTTGTTGCAAAAACTAAACTAAACTAAATACTCGGGCAGATTTGCACGGACAGTTAAGTAGCCTCAATTAAGAATTTTGTCGAACGACAAGAAAAATGTCTTCTAAGAATCTGTGATCTTATTTTATTGATAAAGTGGAAATCCAACTGACTGAAGGTATACATAGGTATATTGAAACCTTATGGCTCATGCGCAGAAAGACGAATTCGGTGATAGCAATCTCAAATACTGCACATACAGCTGCTGAAGGCCGATGTCATAGCCATTCAATCGAATATTTTTTCGTCTCTTAGCAACAAACATTTGCTATGCTTCCAAGAGAATTTACGAACTTCTCAAATGTTCTTCGCAGCATTATATAGCTTAGATATAATGGGGATACATACATTTAGACCAAATCTTGTGAACGAATTTTCGCTATAACTTAGTTTATGTCGTTGTCACATTCTTCGATCGCTCATCGAAATACACCGCTGGATTCAGGATTATAAAAACAAAGACTTCAGCCGAGGATATTTTTTATCCCTCAGCTATACGCTTTTAGATTAACAAAATGATTTAATATCGGCCGTAAATATATGCGTATTAAATATTTCGTTGTCACATTCTTCGATCGCTCATTGAAATACACCGCTGGATTCAGGATTATAAAAACAAAGACTTCAGCCGAGGATATTTTTTATCCCTCAGCTATACGCTTTTAGAGTAACAAAATGTTTCAATATCGGCCGTAAATATCTGCGTATTAAATATTCCTGTTTGACCTGATGTTTTTTGTGATATAAAAAAGTTTTGACGTATTTATGAATTTTCCCAAAATTTTTCAGAACACAATTATTCCGAAATTGTACTAAACGATTTTAGTATTTACGCTTAATGGAATACAATTTAGTAAATTGTTAGCAAAACCTTTTTGTTCAGATAAAATTTATCAGAAAAACTTCCAAAAATCCCATGAAAATTAGTACTAAAACATAAATCTCGATAAATTACATCATTAAATGCTTCTAAAACTGGTTCTTCATAGTTAAATCTCTCACCTACATTTGCAATATGTGATGAAAATTAAACAAAAATTACTTTTTGAACTTTAAGCGATTTATTTTTTTGTTAAGTTTTTTATAATATTGGAATTAAATATTTAATAAAAGTCATAATTGAAAACGTTCCCAACAATTGTAAAACAACTTGGTTGACAATCATGCCACAAATATCTTTTTCATACAGGTACTCCTCGTTATATGAAAGTCCGAAAAATGCAATTTCCTTTTAATGCACACAACTAATTTAGGCATATTTCAATTATAGTCTGTTCACTTTCTTAAGTCTCTTGACCTTCATAGAGCAAGTAGCCAATCACGAACGTTTCCCCTTCCATCGCCCCTCATAACTTTTGCGTGAGAGGACAGATATTGGTGCGCATTGCCAGCTCTTGCAGATTTTCACATTCAGCTGATATACTACACAATTTCTAAATAACATAACTTCCCTCCTGTTAGCCATTGCCGACCACGAACTCAGCAGGGTAACAAAACTAATAACAAAAATAATAACAAAAAATAACAGTAACAATAACTTAGAACTCCACAGCAAGGAAACAGTGGTAGAAATGGCAACGCAGACCGATGTGGACGCTTCGAGAGCAAGAGTAAGACTGAGTTCCTCCCCACTACCTTCCCAAATGAACCATCTCCTATTGGCTGCTGCTAAGTGGCGTACTCCCCATATTCAAGGTCAAGAGACTTTAGATAGTGAACAGAGTATAATAGCACTTGTTTTAATGAGAATTGGTTGTTGCCCGAGGCAGGGAGAGTTATGCGAGAGGAGAAGGGAGGAACATTTGCTCCAGTCGCACAACCGCTTCTGCACACCTACTACTGGCACTCTGTGAAGGGATAAACAAACCTTCAGTATTTCCTTGTTACAGAATGAGTCTTTGTTCGGCTATATTTTTGATTTTTTTCATTATTAGCCTTAAAATAATTCCATAATAATGAGTTGAAAAGGTAAGAAGCATCCTGCTAATGGTAAGAAGGAATCAGCAGCTAAGAGAGCAAGAAAATCAATAAATGTTGAACAAAAGTTAAGATGTGATTCATCGTTATGAAAGAAACAAGAAAACGTGACATTGTTTGCGCCACAGGAATCAAAAATCTACATTTGAGGAATATCAATAATACTGCAGAAAAAACAAAATCTAGTTGTGCAAGTGCTATTAGGACGTCAAAAACAAGACCAGAGATAATGGAAACAATGGAAAAAATCCTTTCAACTTAGATACAAAATAAAATAAACATAAAATCATGCTCAGGTCTCACAACCATCAAGGAAAAGGCTCAAAATATTTATGATTGTATCAATAATGATTATTCTCCCAAAGAAGTGAAGGAATTTAATGCCAGCAGTGGCTGGTTTCATTGATTCAAAGCCCTGCATAGCTTCCTTAACTTAAAACTTGGTGGAAAATCAGGTAGTGCTGATGAGGTTGCAGCTTCTAAAATTCCTGAAGAATTCACTGAAATTGTTGGTAATCACTAAAACAAATCTTCAACTTTGATGAGATGGGAGTGTTTTGGAAAAGAATGCCAAGCCAAACTTACTTACGATGCTTTTTGTAGCAGATCTCAGACATTTCCATTGATTCTTATGTGGAAATTGTTCAATTTATGCGGTTTTGCCCTCTGCGACTTTTTTGGAACACAACTGCTGCATAAATCAAGAAGTACCTGTATTTTTATAAAAATATTGATTTTTCACAATTTCTTAAAACAAAATGTCCAGTTTATTATTTTATGGGAAAATTTCCCAAAAATGCTGAAAGGATTAACAAAAACAGCAGAAGAAAATAATTTTCATAAATATTTATTTGATAAAATCTTTTCAAGAATATTTGAGAAAATATTTAACAAAAATTACACTAATATATTTTTTAAATAGGTACATACTCGTTAAAATTTCATAATGGAAACTTAATTCTTTAAAAAAAAATACCTATTCCTAAGAGAATACAAAAAATATGGCATTAAAATTATTAGGGTGAAACATTTTCCAAAAAATATTTCTTAAAATATTTTAAGAAGTACTGGATTAAATATTTACCACAATTTTTGTTAACTCTTTTAAACATAACATGCAAACACATCAGAATTGTTCACAAACATTAATTAACATCCTATTCACTTGAATATTAAAGCTTCAATGTATTTCTAATTTATCACTTCACAAAAGTATATCTTTTTGTTTTATTATGCATATCAAATTAACACAGATGAATACCTTGATTTTTCTCGTTTTGGAAATGACTAGGAGAATCCTTCCTTCCTCGTTCTCTCCTATTTACCCTCCTTATGCTTCATCACTTCTTTATCCCTTCTGCCAATTTAGAAACGCTATATGGCAACATTGCTCTGTGCTACATAAAAGGGGTTTCTGTTGTTTGCCATAGTTTATGCCAAATTGTTATCAATAAAAACTAAGCTACCACAGAATAAATTCCCAGCCTTTCACGAGACTCAACAACATCAGGATGTTATAAAAGTGATGAATATATGTTTAATACTGATTATTTCATTCATCACTGTGTATTTTGTCATTCCAAACTTAAATAAGTATACTACATACATTCCGTAAAAGTTTAAGGGTCAAAAAATATTTTTGAGTTATATTTGCAGTAGAGAAAGTTCAGAACTACCTAAAGGAGAGAAATGTTTAGAATTTTGCATAATGGATCAATGAAAGAACTTCTGAAATTTAATCCAGTTGAAATCCATCATAATACAGCTCATCACTCTACAGGTTACATAAATAAAACAAGCTCTGAAAAACATAACAAACAAGTAAGCATTATGATGTACTCAACAACAAGACACTTGTACCCTTAGTCTGATCTAACTTGAGAAAACTCTAACAGTGGCAGCATTATGACCAATTCTGCACAGCCGATTTCTTACAATCATATTACCATGTTAATTTTAATTTTAATTTATGTTGCTCCCATATTATATTTGCTACTGAACTGGAATTTTTTGTCAAATTTCACTTTACACTTTGTTATTACATTTCATCATTTTTTACATCCTTGTACACAAAATACATGGAATAAGTATTGCATTTGTGAAAAAATTCGAGATTTTGATGATGATATCCACTTATGTGTCATTAACTTACTGAGTGACTGTCTAGAAACAGCACTGATGCTAAGTGGCAAACCTCAGGAAAATATTTTCCATGAGTAAATACATATTAAAGTATCTGGTAACATATTAAAAGATGGACTAGAATCAAAGATACATGAAAAATGTTTTGTTACATACGCTGCACTAATTTTTTCATTTGTGATGAATATGAGTTTGCCATTTGTTGCAAGTACAAAAATGAAATCTTATTTGTCGAAAAGGACTTCAAGTCAAAAATATGTCGCAGACTGCAAAGGATCCTGAAAGCTACAGCAAAATAATCACAGCACCATTTTCAGCTTTAAAATTAGAAATAAGCCCAAGCAACTCTTGTAGATATGATAGTTTTTGTTAGGATCCAACGAAAGCTTGAAAGGCTATGATCAGCAAATGATACAAGAAATGCAAAATATCAATAACCAGAACAAAGACTCCATAAACATCCACATTATAATGGGTTTATTCAGTATTAAGGCGAAAACAGCACTAAACAAAAACTCGTAAAACATAAAAAGGAAAATAGAGTAAAATAGGATTCAGATAATGATAAAGATGAAATAGTGATAAGATGTTGGAAAAAAGTATTCCTGCAGATGCTATTCAAGATAACAATGAACATATCATGGCAATGGCTGAGTAAGAAAAGAAACCGTGAGGCGTAAAATGAAAAGATAATACTCTCAAAATGTAAATAAAAGGTTCTTCCATAAATACTGCATATAATAAAAATTAACTCAATGTTCATACTAAGTACATGTACAGCACCATATCCGTTTGTCGGTTAAAAATGATTCTGATAGATTGTCATATCATTTGATATGAACATCACTGTTCTCAAAACTCTGAATAATGATTAAAACGTACAAGTAACAGAATAATGGATTGGTTTTACAATAGACATTAATTGCTAAGATGTTACAGGCAATAATTACATCAACAGTGAAACACAAACATGCTGCATATATGTCTATATATCATGAACATATATGTTTTTAGCTACACCATAATGCTATCAATGCTCCATTGTAGGGGATACGGTTTGATTTCTGTCAGCGTATCATGGAACATATAATCATCAGTTGTGTATGTGAGACAAGAATGAAAACAGCAACCCCTTTGAACATGGCAATGATTAAAACATTGAGATTAATCTAAAGCAAGGAACATAAATTCTGGAGAGATTTCTGATATAGCAGCAGACGAATTGCAAGTGAAGGACATGACGAGGGCATGCCGATGTCCAATTCTCACTCTCTCTATCAGATGATCATTTTCTGATCCTGACGTGTAGATGGATGTCCGACCTGAGAAAGGAATAAAGAAATACAAAGACCAACTAAAGTCACCGCAACAAAGATGCAAATTTATGTTCAAGACGAGAATTAGAATATATTGTTGAACAGCAATGGTGATATGAAATGAAAAGTTTATTCTTTTCATGAACTGGTTCGGAGAAAACCAATGCATATTTGGTATTGTATCAGAATCTATTATTTTTTATGAAAAGGCCTGATAAACTAATAGATATTGATAAACAAATGATGAGATATACCATTTCCATATTTGTTCCACTTTTCTGATTTCTTATACACTGACAATGAGAAATATAGGTTAATTTTAATTAATTCAGCCTTGAGTACAAATTTTCCAATTTTATTGCTGACATATGTTGGCATTTCAAAAAAATTCAGGATTCTGTGCTTTTTAGGCGAGTCTCGCTTCCAGCGTGAGCTCCTGTTGTTGTTGGTCTGTCCGTCTGCATGTTCATTTTTGGCTTCTACTACACAGATTTTCATGAAATTTAATATTAAGGACTTACAATCAAAGATAATAAGAAAATCGCAAAAATGAATCACGTATGTCAATCAGGGGTACCACTTTACTCACGACAAAAAGTGAACTTTCCGTCATATCTCGTAAAGTATTGCACATATCAAAATAATTTTCGAATAAAACTTGTAGAGCTAGTAAAGAAGAGTATTTCTTTTCCTATACATTTTAATTGTAGGATTAGCTGTTATCAAGAAAATCAAACAAGAAAGTCTTAAATCAAGTTAGAAATTTTCTTGTGTGGTTACTTCTTCATTGTTGCTAACATAAACAATCTCACAAACAAACATTTAATTTCCTTATGTGTGCATGCAATATTTTTAAATAGGAAGAAAATGGATTATTTATGATGAAGAAAAGAACTTTAAACCGCTATTTCCCTTACGTACAGGTATATCATTTCTTTCTAATACTCCATTACACGAAATGCACCCATTTGTGATACGCTGTACACTTTCCTAACTTGTTTATTTAATAAATGAAGTTATAAATAGAACACTTCAATCATATCATGATGATAAACTTATGAGACATGACTACTACATCTTAATTTGGGCATTTGAAAAAGTTGGGCCAAGTGCCACTAATTAAACAATAAATAACTCATTTATGCTATAAAGATAGCTTTATTTTTTAAATCTCCAATGATCCTAAAAAATAAAAATTTCATATAATATACAGTACCTCATAAACCCGGCAACCTTGGGACCTAGCATTTGCCGGGTTTTTTAAATTTTATAAAAAAATTTTAAGTAATGTACATTTTTGGTAACTGGTTATATAATTCAAATGATGAATAGCAATTAAAAGGGAACCCATTATCAATAAAGACTATTGCTTATACATGCACTAAAACAAGGAATTATATAAGAACTATTATTTTTTTTAAACAGATCAGGCAAACTAGCTTGCTTCATGCATTTTGAGTTTTCCTTCATAAGTTTATCTTGTATTCGAAACAAACACATGATCTCTTGAAAATCAATGCAAGAGCGTTGTTCTAAAGCAGATATTGTATCTGTGACCAACTGTATACAGCGATCTACTGAAGGTTTGTCCTTCACTATTTCTTGATCATCGTCACTATCATTTTCTTCATCTTTTTCATGCTCATGTTTCAAAACCATGTCCACCATTTCACATCAGCTGAAGTACGACAGGTACATCATTGTCGATATCAACCCAGTTTTCAATGTCATCTTCTACCACTCTTTTTGCTATTGTGAAAAATTTTTGCTTGTTGTATCAGCATTAGGCCTGAAATAGGTACACCTTCACTTCTTCACTGACGAAACCACTCAAACAATACCTTATCAACAATATTTACCTGGGACGTGTAGTGTTTTACGGCTACACATTGCTTTAGGTGTATCACTCTCTGCATAAAATTTCAATATTTCCATTTTTTTCTACTTTAAGTCATATGCAGTGGAACCACCAATGCTATATTCTTCACAAAGTCTCTTCACTGAAGTACCTTTTTCAAGTTTTCTTAGTAATTCCACTTTTTTTTCAATTGTGAGATTTTTCTGTTTACGTTTTGTAACACCACTTAATGGGGTTTTCTTTTTTGGAAGTCATGTCAAAATAAAATTTAACAAAAGTACTAATTGCATTAACGAAAAACAATTGCTATCGTCACTAATCTAAACATGTGGTTCTAATGAGGTAAACGAAACAATGAAAATAGATAGCGTACATCATTTAAAGTAATTTCTAATTTTTTTACATATAACTTTCAAAAAAGTGCCGAGTTTTTGAGAATGCCGGGTTTATGAGGTTCTACTGTATTTTCAATTTTCATGGTAGTTGGCCACAAACTGCAATGTATACCATACAGATTCCATCTATGACAATTCTAAAAAAAATTGTAAGCAAGAATGAAATAGCATTGGCAAATTGGTCACTATAAACTTTCTAACGGCTAATAGTTCTTCACCAAAGATACAAAATCTCAATCATTAGCTGGAATAGGATGAAAGAAGAAATGAGAGCATACTGTCTAGTTCAAAGAAACTGCAAACTAACCAATACGAAACAGTCAAGATGAAATATTATTGTAGCATGTTTTTAAATGAAAAAAAAATTACTTAGATAATAAATATTGGAATTAGGTGAACTCAAGCTTATGAAATCTTAGAATGTTCATAGAAAACACGACTTCACATTTTGCTTTTTTATAGTATGAACTGCTGAACTGTTAAATTGTATTACAAATGCTTCATTTTCCTATTTTTAAGTTCTGCAGTGCAGTTTTTTATCAATGAAAATGGTATAAATTATGAGAAAAAGTACTTACCGCATCTGGGTTCAATGGTTCTATTATAAGCAAGTTGATAGCTGTTGCCATAAATGAACCGCCCTCCATGAAATTCCTTTCCATATTCAGTCAGGTATATAACGCTAGTGTAATGGACTGATGGATACTTTGCCTGTAAATATAGACTTTACATTAAACTTGGCATGAAGTCTGGCATCTAAATAAACACCTAAAAATTTTCTTAGTTCCTCAAAAATATGGCTTTAGGAAAAAGAATGTTTCAAGCACATCAATTTAAAAAATCTGATGTGGCCAACATGACTTTCTCCATATTTTGGGTATAGATATTTAAATTAATAGAATAGCATTATAAGGCAAAATTATTATTTCATATCGTAAAAGAATACAGTCATCCATATTGCCATAAATTATATTTTGAATATATTTACAGAATTCACCGCTACATGGTGGTGGCGCTGTATACTAGAAATTACGAAAAAGTTAAATATCTCCGAAATGGATGCTTCTACGAGAATTTGTTTAAAACAAAACTTGGAAGAAATATTATTGTCTACAACTTTGGTCCTCACAAAGATTACCAATAACGACGTTTTTAAGGAGATATTTGACAGAAACCGAAAAAACATTATTTATAAATAATTCCTAAATAATAACTGCTATGGAAAATTCTTTCAAATGAAAGTTGTAGGAAATTACATTCTCTATAACCTTTGTATAGAACTGTATATACAATAATGATGTTTTAATGGAGAAATATCGCAAAAACCGAATCGGGTTTCGAATAAACCTCGAGTTCCGGTTAACCGGTATTGTCCAAAAACTAATCAGTTCTTTGTGGTCATGCTAAAGTGTTATATATGAAATTTGGTATTCATATGACAAGTACTTTTTGAGTTTGGGAATATCTGGCTTGTGGATTTCCGGGCTCCCGAAAATCCACAAGCCGGATATTCCCATCAGACCTGTGGCTTCTAGTGTATCTTCCCCGGTGCATAAATTAGCATTTGTAGTTAACAAAGTGTTCCGTCAACATACTCGCTTTGTGCCGAAATAAAGTGTTACAAATTTAATTGAACTCACTGAGAAACTCAAATCTGTGAATATTTCTCCTAATACCAAGCTAGTGTCATTTGACGTGACTAACCGATATCCGAAGTTACACAAATGGCTCAATTCTGGAACTCCTCAAAACATTGTGAATGAACTGTGCAAGTCTCTGTTTTGCAGAATTACTTCCGCTATAATGACACCTATTATTTGCAATAAGAAGGTTTAACAATGGGTTCCCCTCTATCTCCCCTTCTTGCCGATATATTTATGAACTCTACTGAGATGCTTTTGTTTAATTCAAATCACCCCCTTCTCCATAATGTCATTACGTGGTTTCGGTACGTTTACGACATATTATGCATACGGAATGGGACACTCAGGCAACTGCTTTTGTCCTTTTCCTTTTTGAACTCCCTCCATCCCTCCTTAAAGTTTACCTATGAACTGGAACACAATTCCACTCTCAATTTTCTTGATCTCACCATCCATCATCTCAATCATACTCTTGAGTTCGTCATATTCTGCAAACCTACCTACACCGATCATGCTATTAACTGCACTTCTAAACACCACCTTGCTCAGAAACATGCGTATTTCCATTCCATGATTCATCGCCTTACAAGTATTCCTCTTTCCGCTCACAACTTTAATAAAGAATTGCGCATAATTAAGCAAATCACAAAAGCTAACGGTTATCAAGAGTCACTCATTGACACACTTCTTTCCAGAAAACAAAGGAAAATCCTCCTTAATAACGTCTTTGCCAACCTGACGACCCCTGATGACAAGTTGGTGCCGAATGCTATACACTGGAAATCTATCACTCAACATCTCCAATTCCTTTCCTAAAGATACATTGAAACCAGCTTTCTACAACAACAATTCAATTGGGATGTCATTATTAAACGGTAAAGATAAAATTGACCTTTTTTCTAAAAGTGGTGTTTATAAATTTTGTTGTTCAGATTGTGATGCTATCTACGTCGGCCAGACTGGGAGAAATTTTATTACTAAGAACACAAGCATGCTTTCTCCATCAAATCAGACTCTTCTCATTTTGCTAAACATCTGTTTGAAAAAAACCACTCCTCTGACTTCACTCCAGAAATTATCCAAGTCGAACAGAAAGGTTTTAGGCTTAATCATCTTGAACAGTTGCAAATTCTTTTACATTTGAAAAACAACCAACATACTCTCACTAATGACCACTTGTTTTTAAGCCACTCTCAATTACTAGTCTCTATCTTACTGACAGCCACCTCAAATTCTTAACCTCGCATTCCTAACATCCCCTCCCCCTCTTCCTTGTTACCACATTCATCTCTTACCCCCTTACCTTCCTCCTCCTACTCCGTTCCCCCCCTTCCGCTTGTCTATATATTTTGCTTCTTCACCCACTTCTCTCACCTGATGATGACTATGACTAGTCAAAATGTCATAATTTTTACTTTTATACTTTGTGGAACTTTTACCAATTGTTTTTATAGTTTCTACTGTTTTTTGGTTTTACTGTTTTACGGTTTTTACTGGTTTTATTAAATTGTGTGAAATAATTATGTTGATGAAGGATCCATTTTTTTCAAGCAAGCTACAAAATAAAAGGAGAATTTTGCTTGACTATGACTAAGGGAAAATTTAAAAGAGTAATTCATCATGCCAGAAAAGAAATCACAGCAGTGCCAAGGTGAAATACCATGCTTCCTGAAGCAAAGTTTACATCGTTATGCTTGCTCCTAAGAAGACTTTTTTTGTATCGTTTTCCAAATTAATAATGCACTATGTCACTGCTTGCCACAATGTCAGTCAGTAAATAATGGAGACCCAAAAATACAAACTAGTACACAAGTTTTACGCAGATAGTTATATTCATACCATTTCAGAAAGAGATATATTCTTCCACAGCTATCACAGCAATTAAACACTGATAAAAAACAATGGCCCTACCTTATCCACATGAAGTTTCCAGTAATGTTCATCACTTGTTTTAGGTTCTTCAGCAGTTAGACGAGAGAAAAAGGTTGGGTGCATAAGATATGGACTGCTTGCTAACCCAAAGATCATTTTTATTGTGCCACGCACTTTATTCTTCACTTCTCTGAAACATTAGTCATTCATTCACCATGAGTTAAAGCCAAGACCAACTCTTGAGGAAAAGAAATATTTTTAAAATCTTGAGTGTCATTTTTATTGAGTAAATTAACAATTCTTTTGTAATTGACCATCCTCATGTTTGTAAAAGAAAAATAAACACACCGTATTTATCTGAATATAAGATAAGGCTTTTTTCCAATTTTAGCACCTGAAAAATCTTGAGTCGTCTTATATTTGCTTAGTATGGAATGACTTCATGTAAATCAATCGTATGTCGTAAAAGTGGATGACAATCATTTTGATGCCTGCTGATATAATTCTATCCTATCACAATGGAAAGCTGGGGTTTATAAACCTGATACTTCATGCACTGCAATGCAGCATAGTGTAGTGAAATCTAATTAGAACAGACCTTGTTGAAATAACTGAATTGTAATAATAGAACATACAGCCAAATTATGCGCTGAGAAAGAATCTTGTCACACTGGCAATTTTAATAATTGTAATTACGACTTGAATGCAAAAATTGTAATAAGTGAACATAATCAGATAGTAAATTTGTCAAAATTACTGGTTTTAATATTCTTCCTAAATACTGAGTTTAAAAAAAGGAGGTTTCTTATATTCAGGTAAATACGGTATTCATCCATTGCTTGGGGGCATATTCAGAAAATTGACAATTTTGCTAAAAAGAATCCATAAATGAGAATTAAAAATACTACCAAACTTTCCAAGTTTCATTATAAGCTTTCAACTGCCTAACTTTCATGGAATAAGGAAATCTACATTTTACAGTGAAAATACAAAAATCAACTCTTAAGCTTAATAGCGAATTTTCACCTGTTACATGCCATATACCGATATTCATTATAAAAATTAATATTTTATACTAAATGATTTTAATGTATTATTTTGTGGAAACTTGGATATGTGAACAAATGAATGGCCATTAATTCATATTTTGTCAATGATCAGCATTTAGAAATAAAGCAGTTTTCAAATAAGAGAAATAATATTTAGTAAAACTATATGTTTTCTAAGTCCTGAATTCATTTACTTCGTACAAAATTTAAATTAAAATAAATTCACTCATATGACAACAATCTTTTAAAAAAATTAATAAGATAACTATAATAATCAGTGCCATGCATTAAACACAAGAAGGCAAGCAACATCAATAAATCACATCCGATAAGGAAAATGATAAAAGGAAAGTTTGACAACAGCATTAACATTTTTTAAATACACAGAAATTCGGTTTCATTTGGAAAATACAAAAAAAGGAATGAAATTTTTGGTGTACCTGATATACATGTGGATGGAAAATATTTATGCATATTTCTGAAGTGCAAACAAAGATGTTCAACAATAGCATCCTCACCTATAGCAAGTGAATTGGTAATGGAAGGCTGAAAATTGATTTATGGTGCTAGCTGGATGCAAGTACATCCTTGTAAATTTTAACATCACAATTCGCTCCTGTCTTCCAAATAATTCAAATAAAACAACTCAGTTGAGAAATGAGAAAAATGAGCTAACTAATTTAAATACATCAAACCGAGACATCTTTTATAAGATTTGTTTAAATTAACATATTTTTCTATAATTTTAAACTTACAAGGGGAGGACCAGGCATCGATGTCACGAACCGTGACCAAACTTCGCTGGTAGATAGAAGGATAAAAATAAGCAGACACGTGTATCAGCTTTTGGCTCCATCGACACTAGTTTTGCAAGAAATCAGAGGTCAAAGTTTATTGAAGATTACTGCACCCCTTAAAACCCCTTAGTGGAGATTTCATTATTAGGTTGGAAGATATAGCTAGCAAAATATTTTATTATTTTGAAAATATATTTTATTCTAATGAAGAGGGGACTTAACAATTCAAAATGCAAGAATACAAGATGTATTCACCCACACGCATGCACAAACATTATGAAGAAAAAAAACGCACTGAATATGGAAAGAATAGTTGCTCATACCACATATACTTAAAAAGTAGATACATTAACAAAGACTGTTATGCATCACAAACATAAAAAACGTCCTCCTAATTAATATTAACTATAATACAAATGCTAATATTTTCAATCGAATTGGATAGGATATCAAACAAATGCGTTTATCTCTCTTTTTCACGTTTCTAAAATGAACAATCCCCAAAATTCTCTATCTTATGGGATTGGATAGCCAAGAAAAGCATTTACTATCTTGATTTTAAGTTACTTTACCAAACAAATGTGAATATTTTAAATTTCATTAGATAGTATAGTGAACAAAAGCATCTACTCTCGTTTTTACATTTCTAAAAAAACAATCACCAATATTCTCTATCTTATGGGATTTGATAGCCAAGAAAGGCGTTTACTATCTTGATTTTAATTTACTTTAACAAACGCGAATATTTTAAATTTTATTAGATAGGATAGCAAACAAACAAAAAATAATTTAAAAAACATTTTTTCTGAAAAAACTAAAAAATTTTTCAAAAAAAAAATTTTTTAAAACACAGGAATGCGAACCTCAAAAGAGCAGCCATCAGCTTCATAGTCTAGCACCTTAGACACTCCACTGCCATGACAACCTAATAATTAACTCTCCACTAAGGGGTTTTAAGTGGCGCAGTAATCTTCAATAAACTTTGACCCCCAATTTCTTGAGAACTAGGGTCTATGGAGCCAAAAGCTGAGACACGTGTCTGTTTATTTTTATCCTTCTATCTACGAGCGAAGTTAGGTCACGGTTCGTGACACCGATGCCTGGTCCTCCCCTGTTAGTTAAAACTTATATTTTTAATATATTAACAATTTAAAGAATTATAAAGCTCATCTTATGGCTAAGATCAAACTGATAAATCTTTCTGGAATCTACTATTGGTGAATTACTACAGATGATATCTGTCTTGTAACCAAAATGCATAGGTACTTCATTTTCACAATTTTATGGCTTTTGGAGAACCTTGATCGATCAGTTTGATCTCAAAAATTAATAATTTAAATGCAGAGAAATTCTTATTTATGCATAGAAATTTTCAATATTTTTTAACATTGTCAATTATAATAAATAAAAAAATGTTGACATGAAGTGGAGAGTAGGTAAATGGGTCCAGAAATCACAAATATGTGATTATGTTTTTAAAAAATATGAAAAATCATTTAAATAAAGAAGAAAGTTACTATGAAAAACCTATTCAAGCCAAAGAAAAATGTCATAAATTTCCTTTTTCTATAAAGCTATCTATTTTAAATGACTACTGCCCACTAAATCGATTTGAACATAGCTGTATAATAAATTCTACAGAAGAGAATTATAGAAAAATTTTGGCCAACGACTAAGAATATATTTTTTGCTTTCACAATATGGGCATGCATAAAATTGACCAGTTTTTTAATATCAGACATATTCGCAAATCTGCATATTCTTTGAATAATTCTACATCTCTTCTGCAATATTAAGTATCGGCTCTAACAGATTCATTGCATACCCTTTTCTTCATGTACCCCAATGGGTAGACAAACTCCATGTTGAATATCACTGATGATGAACATGACTAACTGAGTCACTACTGCAAAAAAAAAGTTTACTTTTAGGTATACATGAAACACAGATATAAGAAAAAGAAAAGAATACAACTGATTGTAATTATTTCATAGCAAATTACATTTTTAAATAATTATTTAGAAGCAATATGAAAATCAAGCAAGATTTCACCTTTATTTATTATCCATTTTCTTTGCAAATAATAAATTCAGAAATAAAATGACAACATGGTGCACCAAAATAAAATCAACTAAAAAGAGCATGGATCCTAAAACTGAAAATGATACCGATCTTAATTTCAAACTCCTCAATTCAGATTAATTTAGTGGATCATGTATGTTTACTTCACCATAATATTTTATAGTAAAAGAAAATTTATCTTTATTTCGATAAATAAACAAACTAACACTCGAGGGTTAACCTAATGTGCAATATAATACAAATCAGCCTTTTTCAGGTTTTTCTATGGATAAAGTGACTTCACAAATGCGAATCATTTTAGTGTTACTATTTTTTCCTGTGGTTAACAGTTTTACTACTCATTTGTAACTTCCAACTTAATTACTCATCAGCTGCTCATTTTTTGCATAAATACAAAGATGGACCATTTTATTTTTAAATCCAAAGACAACCTACAAATCATATATAGTATGCAAAATAAGGTAACTTATTGAAAAAAATGAAAAAATGTCAACATCGTTAATATTAATGTAAACAAACTGTCATTATTCATCCCACATATTGGACACATTAAAATTGTACCCACATACCATCCAAACAATACATAGGCTGAGTAAAATCTTGGTCTTAAGATATTGACAAAACCAAACCAAAACAACTTTTACTGGCCTCAAACACATCACAAACTTAAAACAGCTTAAAATCAAGCTTCAAAGTCATGAATCATATATTTATAGAAAAGATAGTGTCAACAAGTGTAGTATTTATCACTCTAAAGAGGGGTCAGGAAGTCAAAATGGAAGGAAGGAGAGGCAAGCGAATTTACCAAAATTATACTCGAGGAATTTTGGTCCCGATTATATAATGACAAATATCTTTCAGCAAAAATCATCACAGGAAGTAATTTATCAACACTTCTCTTTTAATGTACACTTTATTTGAACATTTTCTGATTGATGGTTTAGAAGATATGATTATTTTTATGAATATATATATATATACATACAGTAAACTCCCCGTTATCCTGCACTCATGCAACCGGCATCTCTTGAATCTTGATTTTTTTTTATTACTTCTAGTTCAGAATGTTCCCTCTAAAATTGGTGCTTTCGGCAATTTTTTGTTTACATCTAATTCGGAATGTTACCGCTAAAATTTTCATTTTCAGCAGTCGCAATATGCAATTGTGGATGTTTCTTGCACTCTGTGTTTATGTTAAATGAAATATTTCGCATGCCCTTTTTAAATGGCCCCTAAAACTCCAATATGCGCAAAAGGTGATAAAAGGAAATGGGTTGTACTAGCCTTAACCCAGAAACTTGATATAATAAAACATTTAGAGAGAGTTGAGAACTGCAATGTTTTAATGAAAGAGTTCAATGTCGGTTCTTCCACTATTTATGACATTAAGGCACAGAAATCACAGTTAATGAAATTCCTTATGTCTTCTGATACAACTAGAGGAAATGAATATCGGCACACTCTTCGTAATCTGAAACTTGAGCAATTGGATATGGCTATTTTTGAATGGTTTTCTATAAAGTGTTCCGAGAAAGCACCTATTTATTAACCAATGTTGATTGAAAAGGTCCAATAAATAAATGGGGATTAGTGAACCGTGTGCATTTTCAGATTGATGGCTAACACGTTTTAAGATTAGGCCTAGGATCAGATGTCTAGATGTTTTGAGTGATAAAAAATCGGCCGACCAAGGAGCTGCCGACAATTTTTGTGACTTTCTTGAAACATTTGTTAAGGAACGTGGCCTAAACCCTGATCAAATTTATAATGCCGACAAGACAGGTTTATTTTGGCGATGTTTACCAAATTCAACTCTGGCTAGTTTAAGTGAGATTCGTGCTGAAGGTACTAAAGAAAATAAAGACCACTTAACTGTTTACCTGTGTATCAATCTGCCTCGAGAATTTCTGCTAATACATAGTGTTGGGTGTGGATAATTTCTCTCCTTTTCTCGGACAAGGAAACAATATTTTTTGTCATAAAATCCTAAAGGTTGGACAAAGTTAACCCTTACCTCGCTTTTTTATTAGAACAGAAGAGAAGCTAGTAGCGATAGTCATACTAGAAACTCCGTTGGATGTAAGGTAGTTAGTAAATATTAAAATATTCCAATTAAACATGTTGAATACTTGTATATTTGTGTTTCATTATTTCCTTGAATGCCAAGGAATTATTTAAGAACAATTGTGAGTAGAATACCTAGTCTACAGGTCAGCAATTCCAAGGTGAAGGTACAATTCTGCATCGGTTCCTCATTTTGGTGTCCAAATACTTCATTGAGGTTTATCATAAAACTCTCAAGCAACCGGAATATTCACTTAACTGGAAAACCCAATTCCCCGAGCATTCTGGATAACTGGGAGTTTACTCTATGTGTGTGTGTATATACACACACACTAGAGGGCAAGCCCCCTGCTCGATGATGCTCGCCAACCCCCCCCTCTGCTCGCTGTTTCTTTGTTCCTGCCATGTACCTATTGGATTTAGATTAGTTTAACGGGAATATGTTTTGAATATGAGTTTAATGAATATATTTTATAAGGGATGTATGTTTGGTTTTTAATAACAAATTAAGAAAATTAGTTGAATAACTCGATAAAAAATAAACTTAGAGGGCTGAAACTCCTGGAGATTAAATGTAGCTGAGGTATAGAGCATTAAAGAGAGAGAGAGAACCAGAAATAGGATTTTAGTAAAATAGATAAAAAATATAATTAACATGAATACTGCGTTCGATTTATTTGCATTAAATTCATATCTTTGGTCATTTCGAGCAAGTTTTAATCTTATTTTCGACCTTTAAGCCTTTATTTAAGTGCATATGCACGGAAATTATCGAGAACAACAATACCGGTAACCATGGAATCTTATTTGTGATATGTTAAAAAAATTATCAAAACTCGAGTATAAATTCAAAATATGAGGGAATTCGAATAGATTCAGTATTCAATGGTAAGAATAAGAATCCTCATACATTTTGGCATGTTTTAGCGCAAACTTTATGTCAATAACTTAATTTTAAGATATTTTAAAGAGTAAAAGAACAAAAGCCTTCAAACCAAAAAGGTGATTTTCACGTGTTATCATATGGGAAACGACATTCATCCTCTGGAGTCGAACCCGTCATCTTTTTCAAAATTTTTTTAGTCACAACGTAAAGATTCACCAACACTGAAATCCTGACAAATTTCAGGTTTCTAAGTTTATTTCTAATCCAGTTATGCACAAAATTAGAGCATTACACATCATGATGATCATGACGATTTTATTATGTGTATATATACATATATATATATACACACACACATATATATATTTCATCAGAATGCTGGATTTTAACATGGCATTTAAAGGTTAATAATAAAAGACATTTTTAAACAGGGTATATGAGTTAAATGATTAAAATAAATTGGAAATTTTAGAAGTGAACCTGAATGTGAATCTTTAGTGACTACTTTTTCTGCTGTTGCAAACAGTCATGACAACACAATACCAGTGTCTTATTCTACCTGTTCTTAAAACATCTCTCAATCCCTTTCCCATTTACATCTACCTGTATATCACACGACTTTACTTTTACTTATGCATGATGATGATTATTCTCATAAAAACTATACCATATGTTTTTGTCAGTAATCAATTTTATTTATTACTGTCTTTGAGTCCTATTAGTAAATAATACCAGAGAGTGACATCACTGCTCTGGAATTTATCCTATTTGTGTAAGATCTGCATATTTTCAAAATAAATACAGAATTGTTGTAAAAAAAAGAACCAATTTAAAAAATTTCAAGGAATACATTTTCTCCTACATCTTAACTACTTCTGATCATTTATGAACACAAGAATATTCATTGTGCACAGATGCTACACTGGCAGCAATAGATATCTTACTCTTTCATTTTCTTTAGTTATAAAAAAAACTTCAACATAAAATCTTTTCCTCATAGCCTTTCTTTATCTAACAACAACTTTAGCGAAATCTTTTAAAAAACATTGAATGCTAATAGTCTCAGCGTAGATCAATTACTCAAGAAAGAATTAAAGAGTTTATATAAGCATACCAAGATTTTGATTTAAAATAGATATTTGATGAATCTTAATGTGAGATGCAATTCTAGAGTTTTTCTTGAATAAATTTAGGAAATCCAACATAACACAACAAAGTAAAATTTTAACAAAGACTTCTATTGGCTCCTTAAAACTGAATTCAATAATGAACTGTTAAGAACATCTCAAAGGTTGCAAGAAGTTTCACAGTCAGCTGCAGCAAAAAGAAAAGATTTTCTAACTTGGTGCATAAGATATTCAAAATGTAGAAATTGACACATACTTTGTGTATGATGAATGAATAGTGTTACTCATCAAATACAAGCTGAAAAAAAAATCAGCAGCTTATCGAGACAAATAATCTTCACATAAAAATTTAAACAGCAATTAACACAAGCATGGCCTATTCACAAGCCAGTTTAAGACATGTCTAAGAGCTAATGTCATGACGATGAAAAAGCATAACATGAAAAAACTCACATTTAATGCTATATTCACAATGACAACAAATGGGTTAGAGGCAGATGATCTGCATGTAAAAATGTTATGTTCTTTGCTGTATGATTTGGCTAAGATACAGTGGATTAAAAATCATAACAGAGAAAAGTCCATCAAACAACCACAGATGCATGCAACTCTACCCACTCATATAATTTTAGATGTCAAATAAAGGAGCTAGCAAGTGAAGAAAATGAAAAATATTAACAAACCTGCCTTTAAAGGGAAATTTTTCAAATTAACAATAACCAAGATCTAAAACAATTTATCGCAATGAATATTGTGAAATATTTAACAAATATGTGGCAAGAAAATCAGCCATAATAGTCATTGCTGAGTTAGCTCTGTTAACAAGTCCAAGTTTCACTTCATGGAAAAACATTTAATGTAGTGATTTGAAGAAAATGGCAGATTTATGAAAAGTAAATAATATGTAACTATATGCTATTATAAGACAAACAGTTATACTTGTTTCTCTTGAGAGCAAAAAAAATGAAAGTATATTTAACCTTGTTCATCAAATACCTGAATTTCGATGGGTTCATATATCTTCATTTGACTTTTAAAAAACACAGTTCTAAGCACTCTTGAGCATTAAGAATTACAAACAACACAACAATCTTACAGCAAGACACTGGAAACACACTAAATAGAATTCCTATTGTAAAAAATTAATGACATAATTCAATAAAATTTATTTTTCAATTTCACGTTCAAAGCATATGTTTTCTTATCTCATTGAAAGACCTTGTCTGTTGAAAATTATTCCAAGCTATCTCAGTATGGATATTTTACCTAAGAAATTGGATTTCCTTCTCATTGAATATGTTTTCCACCCCATTCTCTCCAGAGAGCAGATCAAATGTTGCTGTAGCTGAAATAATGCTTTTGTTCTTGCCTCTGTTTTTGTCAAGGGCAAATCCTTTGCGAGCAAGGAGCCTAAGCTTTTCTGTGTCAGAAAATGATAACAATGTATCAGACACATACCGCCCACAAATTTTAGGGACACAACCTGAAAGGAGAAAAGATTTTCTTGGGCATGAATACCACTGTTTTTAATTACATATACTTCAATTATATCTTATGATAAAATTGTTCTTTATGACCACAAATGCCACAATATTAACCATAATATTGCCTTTTTACAGTAATGGATAAAACCCACCTGGTGTCAATAGCTTTGAGTCTTCGTCATAATCCCGAGAACATGGTACTTTTTTTGATCTGTGATGAATTCTCTCCGTAACTTGAGCAAATGGTCTTGCCCATTCAATTCCATCATTTGAATTTGAAATGTATACCACTGTGAAAGCCCCCAGCAGTAATGCACCGCGGTATAACAATCTATGCGTTGGAATGTAAGACAAAGGACTTCCAAAGGATTCCTTTGAAGTAATCAAAATTTTAAGAATGTTTATTCACAAGTCAACTGAATTTGCGATACAATAACAAGATGGCAATATTTCGTTTGGGATGTCATGAGTTTGGTGCGATTATTTATATCTTTAAGTTCGACACCAATTAAAATTTAGCCTACCTGTCTTGGACCATAAATCTAGAATAGAAGCAGATTAACTCAACCATATTAACTACTGCAAAAATAAAAACATGATTTAGGTCAAACTATTTTTATTTTTTCTAATAAACATATTTACAAATTTTGGTGAACAATATTATTGTTACATTTAAAGTGTTACATGTTAATAAGTTTGTACAATATTCCTTCATATTTTATGAGAAATATGAAGAATAACAGTTAAACAATTAATGACAAAACGGTAGTAATACCCATGTATAAAAAATATAATTTGAAACATAAAATAAATCGATTTATTTTGGATGAACGATGATTCGTGACCTCTTTCACAAGTACTCAAGAAATTTTAAATGAAAACGCCGTGCGAAGCGGACTGGGTGAAATCACAATAATGCTGCTACTGCTAAAAAATGATCATGGCGATATAAATTAAGTAAATAAAATCTATCCGAGGTTAGAATCCAATTTAAGTAAATAAATATATCAGTTAATAATCCTAAAATCCTGGATCTATTATGTGAATATTATTGGGAAATTTGCGCGTAAAGCTGACGTAACAAGTCTGTCAAGGTACATTATATGACAAGTACTGATGGGATAACAACGATAAAGATGCAAATGACCGTAAGACAGTAAACCACAAGTACAATTTCAACTCACCATACTCTCCTACAATTAGCAACAGCAGTCCGGATGAACCCTTGCAAGGCAAGAAAATTGAGCACTCGTACCCTTAAGACCCTTAGCACAGGTTGGACCAGCTGTTCAATGGGGTGTCGCTCTTTCGAGCATATTCGGAAATACATTTAAATCGATATAAAGTGATTTGGAATGTAACAATTTTCGCCTGAAAATATTTAAAATACCCGAAATTCTACAAATGAAAACTAAATACTATTCCAGATAACTCAGATTTTTTCGATAATTACCCAATAAAAATACACATACGGCAAGGATTATTAATGTGGCTATTCTACAGAGATGCTGTATTGTCAATTGAAAAATTTTAAGATGCAATTTATTGTTAAGAATTTATATCGATGTTAATTAATAGATAATTATTTCAATAATGCAGTACTTTAAAAATAAGTATTTTGGAGAATGAAAAGAAAATTTTATCATTTTGGAGTAAGACTGAAAAGTTAGCTATTAGCGATATACCTAAACAAATTCGGCAGAAAAATATGAATTAGGGCAACATAATTATTAATGACACTTATTTATCCCTCAAAGTATAAAAAAGGGAATTATGTATTTTTCTAAGTTGCTATATGATGCTGAAAAGGTACATAACTTTACATTTTAAAGTGATATTTTTATAGTTTCAGAATTATCTGTAATTTTATACTACTGGTATGCTTGGAATGTAATTATTATTGTAATTTCTATACCATAACTTTATTTGGTCCAATCTTTTTTGGACTCATCTGCATAATTATCAAAGAATACTATTTAATAAATTTTCCAGAGTGATCGATTATATAGAAGTTCATTTAGCCATTCTATTGCTAATGCACCGAAGGCGTAGAGAGAGAAAACGATGGATTCATGCCATAGTCAATGAATAACTAAAGGAAGGAGATTTGTATGTACTTTTTAATGAACTCAAGTCTCAAACTGAAATTTTTTTTGTGTTCCATAGAATCTTCAACAGTTCATTAAATGATCTATTACATATAGTGATGACTCAACTAAGGATAGACTGTACAAATATGTGACCTTACGTAGCTTCTGTGGAAAAATTCGTAACTACTTTAAGGTTTAACTTTTATTATTATATATGTATAATACATATATATTTAATAGTGTACATAATGTTGACACTAAACTCAAAACACAGTCCATTGTCTTGTAACTGGAGTGATGTACAACTGAATGATAAACTAAGGTTCCTTCAGCTGCACACACCATTTTATAAAGGAATCATTTCTTAACAAAATATGTATTTGTTTATTGTAGAGGAGGGTTATGCACTTTGCATGCTTTCCTTGTGTTTACAGTATTGCACAAACATGTTTCTCGAGATCTGAAGCTTGCATTAGCTACAGAAACAAGTGTCCCTGCCTTACATATGAAACATTCCACTTCTTCTACTGAACGGCCTTTTTTAAAGCATATAAACTTATTCTGCATTTCTGCTCTAAATTTACCTTTCTTTTTTCCCATCTCTACTCGTATGATGTATAAAATTAAATAATTAAATGAAAGTAACAAAATAGAACAAACATACAGCAGATAACCCAAAATGTTTATTGTTTTTGTTATGTAGATGGTACAACAAACGGTATAAAAAGTGCCACCAATGATTGTAATAACAAATAGTAACTATCTCTGGTACTTCCAGTGTAAATAGGGAATTTCAAAATTGAGAAGGATAGCAGGACAAAATCTCAAAATAAGGCCATGTCATATACCGTATACATGTAACTGTGCCAAATATCAAGTCTATAACTCATCTGAAAATGCCTTATAATGTTTATCCTTGTATTAGGCAATAATGGGTCAAAACAGCCCCTAAAAATTGGAATTTTTACAATTTCAGCTTTTTTCCTTCGGTTTTGACCAAAAACTTATAATCCTGCCTGCCTTAGCTCATCTAGAAGTGCAAAATAGTTTTTATCCTAATATGGGGCAATAATGGGGTAACCCAAAAAAATTAAATTAAATTAAAATGTACACATCCCAATTTTTTGATTTGTTATTTTACAGGTGTATCTTGATCTGATGCCAAGGATTATTACTATCATGTATTTTTTAAAAACTAGGTCTGGCATAAAATTTGAAAATTAGAATTTATGCTGCAGGTATTCTGATGGTGAATCTTCCAACCATGAGCTGCACGCATTTCCGACTGCACGATTAAGTCCCAAGTTGGCTCATGTACCATGTTGCTTTCCAAGAGGAAAGGTAACTTTTCTGCCTTTATGATGTGTACATAGGAATGCGGAACTCAAGCAAGTTCTCATCTTATCAGTTTTTATTTTGCATGCTTCTGTGTTTTCTATTGAAATAAGTGATAAATACTTTAATCTACTTCTGGCCATGCAAGTACATGGGTAGCTGCTTTTCATTAACCTTAATTTTGATAAAGATATTTTATTTGACGACAGTTACTGGCAAAGTCAGATATAACATCAAAGCTTGGCATATATTGTCTAGATTGATGCAATTCCTTATTTAATCATTACATTACACCCAATAGTTCCTTAATATTTATGCAGTTTTCAGTGTAATTTTTCAAAAAAATGTACATAGCAAGAGAATTTTGATGCAGAAGCCTTGGTTAATGCTTTTGTTATATATTTTTAAAAATTTTTGTGAACATTCTTCAATTTCTTGTTTGTTCAATTTAGTGAGTTTTTGGAGAATTTTTTTGAGGCCCCAAAAAGCAGGAGGACCTCACGTGTTGCATGGACATGCCCCTTCCAAGTAATGTCCCCGATAATGTCAAATTAAATTTAAAATGTATTAAGGTTGCAAGCAAGCTTATGATGCATATTCTCACAAGGTGGCTAGTCGTAACTTCTGACAGACGATGGTCTTGCAAGCCAAATCACCATTGGCATTTTGAGGCTTTCGTGGTTCTTTTAAAGACAAGCAATCCTTTTCTCTATATTTAAGAAGGAGAGTGTTAAAAAATATTGCAAGACTTTTTGTTGGAACCTTTCTCTTCACATTTAAAATGAGTCAACCTGTATTCTAATCTTAATAACTGTATAAACACAATCATTTCCTATGGCTTGAATTGATTTCAGGGGTAATTTTAATAATAATGGTGATTTTCCCATAAATTACTTGTACTGGTCAGTATTTGTGAGAAAAGCTCCAGTGTTTACAAAATATTTTCTCTTTGAAATAATTGAGATATTCTAAAAGTTTAAGGGTGAAAAATATTTTAGATTTTGATTCTATGTAACCTTTAACTTCTGATACAAAGACCATAAAGGTATTGTGCACAATACTGAATGGTAGTTCATGGAAATTCTTATAGTGTGTATATAACCTCTCATACAATTCCTCATTCTTGTCTTACTCCATCACCATTCCTATTTCTTCCCTTTCTTTATTATCTTTTAAAAGTATTTTCCATTATTTTATGTAGTTTTAATAGTTTGTTCATAAGAATTTCAAGATAAAAGGGAGTAACAGTGATATTGTGAAGCAAAGAATATTCAAAATGCACAACGCACCAGATGAGCCCAGCATTTTTTGGCTAAATCATCCTCCTCGATGAAGTATATTTTGTCAAGGTTTGATAAACAATTCAAGGGATTTTCAGATATTCTATTGTAATCACTCTGTCTGTTGACTTTTTTGTTTTGAGATACAGTTGACCCCCGCTGAATGCGGGGATTACATTCCAGCCATTGGCTGTGCACAGCGATTCTGCAGGGTATTGGTATAATGTTAAGAATGGGGTTATGTTCCAGGACCTTGGATGTTAGACCCAAAAACATATAACCCTTGCGCTATAAAATGTAAAATTACTTGTCGGCTTCAGGCAGTTGTTGATGCCAAAACGATTTTATACTTAATTTTACAAATTGAGTAAAGTTTTACCACAGCTGACTTAAAATAGCTATTATCAATCTATGAATTGTTCACTGACTGGATTTTCCAAGTAGTTCATAGATTTTCAGGTAAGAAATCAGACAATTCAAAATTTTGAAAGGGTGTCGTAACCAAACTACAGAAGCTAGAGTATAGTTATCAATGCATGGGAAGATCTAGTGAGGATCTATATCTACATGGTGCAGGTTGTCCCCTTCCCAAAGGGGACTTCAAAAAAAATTCTTTTGTGTTGTGTGAGGTTTTCAAAATTTTCTTCTGAAGATAAAGCTTTCAAGGTGTTAAAATTTTTCAAGTTATCCAATTTTTTTTGGATTAAATCTAAAAGATATGAAATGTTCAGTAATTTTCTATTTAATTTTTCTGGGACTCTTCACCATAGATAGTTTTGGAATTAAAAAAATATATCACCAGTAGAAATACCCAAAAATAACTGAAAATTCTTTTTAAAACAAAAATTTATGAGAATCCTAGAATATTTAATAAATCCAAAAATGTAAAAAGTTTGCAAAAATATTTCGCTGTTTAAAGCAAGGGTGCTCTGTGGACTGCGGGCCAGATGCAGCCCACTATGCACGGCCATAGTTTCAAAACTTTTTCATTTATTTTAATTAACTACCAAATATTATTTTCCATGTAGCAAAATCTATGAAAATATCTAACGTTGAACTGAGAACCTTTAATAAATATTTCTCAATTCAAGTAAGTTCTTTTTAATGCTGTTTTTGATTTTTTTCTCAAAGATTGAATTCCATCATGATTTTTAATATTTAAATGTTAACCCTAAAAAGTTAATTCTAACTTGATTTCCATGCATATGGTGCCTAAGAATCTCTTGCTAACTTATGATTTAACTATCATCCATTGGAAATTTCCAAAGCAGTCCACCTAAGGATTCAATTACGCCAATGAGGTCCAACATGCAGAAAACATTGCCCATCATTGAGTTAAAGTTTGCAAAAGAAAAATGAAAATTCAAACCTAAACAGGATGTTTCATTTGTTTTGGTCCCTAAACCAAAATCCTTAAAGCCACTAGAGCCCCTGAAAATTTTTATGAAAATGTGCTCCAACCTCTTGCTTTAGATAGGGTATTTTACTTGTCTTCTGTCTTTCACTGAAAATTTTTAACTTATCATTATTTTACATATTGCAATGATTCTTTTGCAAGATTTTCATAATGATACAGATGGTGTTATTGTACTTAAAATATTATTTAAAACTAGTGTAATGCCCGTTGAAATACCATCGGAAGAATTATACATAGATTATTATTATTTTCATTTAAAATAATTAATATCACACTTTTACATATGAAATATTTTGTCATATACTACATCTCTAGTGAATATTCTGTTGTTGATGGGCTATCTTTAGTTAAACTTAAAATAGTTGCCTCTCTTTCTCTCCCCCTCCCTCTCACTCCCTGCTCTACCTCTCTCTCCCCATCCTCTCTCTCATATTAAAAGCATTCAAAGCACGTTTATACCCATAAGTATTGAATTAACAATATGATATAGAGGTCTAACAACGGAATTAGTAGGCAAGGCAACATCCTGTTAAAATGGCAAGATTTCCGCAAAATGTGTGAATTAAACGTTTACATCGAGAAATTTCGAACTGTAGGCGGAAAAAGATGAACAGAATAAGAAACTTTATAATGTTTTATTATAAATGGTTCATATCCAAAGATTGTAGGCCAAATCTTTCTAATTTTAATTTAAAAAAGAATGAAAGCCTGCACGTCGTAAAGCCGATTTTACGTTAACTTATTGGAAACGAAAATGATCCCCTGGAGTCGAACCTGGGTCTTTGATATCGAGTTCGATAAATTAAAACGTTTTGTTATTATATCATAATGCTATCCTGAAAATTTCATCAAATTTGGTTCAGTCGTTTACGAGATATCAAGCCTCAAAAAGCATTACATGACAAATGGACAAAGTGACACTGTCTTTTATATATGTTTTATGATGCTTGTCTTATAGAGTCCAGCACTATACCTCCATTTTGAGCCAAATTATCCCTCACTGTTTCATATTTGAGAATTGTTAAATTACAAGTGTAGCTTGTTACTGCACATCTGCATAATTTCCTCAGGTGTGTGTATTCTTTGAATTCTGTTGATTTGATTCATTTTCAATTTTAAGTATAACATGTTTACTTCAATTCTTTTACCAATATATTTTTCAAATTTTATTAAAACAGTCATACATGTTCTTAGTCATTTTTGAAATTAGTACATTGTTTGTGGTTTTAATTTTTTTTCTGGCTAAAGAAATACCTATTGGGGCTAATAGTTATACGTCAAAATATTGCAGATCATTTGATTGTGCCCAAAACATTGCAAGACAATATTATCATGGGCTAGCTCACAAAATTATCGCAAGCCAAACTCAAAGTTGGGCATTATGGTTCCAGGACATTAGGTCCAAAGAAATTTCGTCCATTTTTTTTACATATGAGATTTCCTGCAAATTTTAGTGTTTTCTAAAGTATGTACATTTACATTTCATTTTGCTGGACATATTTATAATCAGGGTTAGGTGGGAGGATAAGAAGATTCTCAACTAATATAAGTAATATATGGGTGACAATCGACATGCAATATGATATAGAAGAAAAATATGCAGGAATAACGAATAAGTATAATAAAAGTGTAAGGGAGAGGAAGGGGGGAGGGTGGGAGAAGTCGTCATTCAATAAACGTAATATGGGAGTTAAACGGCAGAGAATTTCAGTTAGATTAGGAATAACCTTCTAGGGGTTCAGGGGAGACGAAGGAGGGCCTGAAATACATCCTCATGAAAGATAAAATTATTAAAAGGAGGCACATATGTGTCAAAATCATGTAATTCATGGTAATAAAAGAAAAAATACTCATAACAGGCAGGGCCGCTTTAAGGCAATGGTGGTCCTTGACCAAAGTATGATCTTGGGCGCCCCTCTCTTTACCTACAAAAAAGGAACTATTTCCTTGTTTAATTTATAAAACGATTTTAAACAGACGGTGTGAAACTACTACACAAACATGTCGCATGCCATAAATCCTGTCTTTTGCGTAATTCATATTTATGTTACCCACGTAATATCTTGTTACTTTCTTCATGCGTAGTGCAGGGAAATTATTGTTTTAATGAAATAAATCGATTTTGATATTTCAACGGAAATACACATTTTGAGGTCTCTATGACAATCAATGCGGGCGAAACTGTCAACGAAAGACTACACGCGCGGTGAAACCCAATCCATGGAGTCTTCAACCCAGGCCTCTGAAACTCCCTTAGAAAAGACTGTTCCGAAGTTTAGCGGTAGTGTGTAACCAGATGGCAATAGCGTCGCTCTTAACGTGACGTCATACAGCGGCTTTCTCAAATCTGTTTAAGCATAAGATTTGAACATCGAAGGTTCATTTTGTATCAAAATCACTATTACAGGAATTTCATGAATTTAAACTTATACGATATATGGGGTGAATCATTGAAACAATCTATATATATATATATATATATATATATATATAACGCTTAGGTATGTATGCTTTGTTGATTACCGTTACCAAGTAACCATTTATTACCCCATAAGCATTGGAATCGGTGCAAGGCATTTTTGATTTCTTTTTAAAATTACTTAAAATTATTATACGAAGTCCGGACTTGAAGTATTAAACGGAAAAATGAGTGAAAATAATTATTTTATAAAACAATACGAATTCATGCTGAATTTGCCTAAATATTTTAACTGCATAAGAACGAGAAGTTTTGAAATTTATAATGGGAAATTTTATTTTTTAGTTTTGTAATAATTCTCCAGAGACGATCATTAGAGTCAATGAAATATACACAAAAATAAATCCGAGGGAATTCATTATAAACAATGAGTATAATACAATGGAAATATGAATAAATTTATTTATTTAAAAATTTGGTGAAATCACATATACAAATATCTTGCACACGCTTTTAGGTTCACAGGAGGTAAAAATCATAACATTCACATAATGTAGAAATTTTATCAATACCAAGCAAAAATTTTATAACTTTTAATATACAATGCATTCAATGGAAATATGAATATATTTATTTAAACGTTCGATCAAATCACATATACAAATATCTTGCACACGCTTTTAGGTTCACAAAAGGTAAAACTCATAACATTTACATAATCTAGAATTTTTATTAATACCAAGCAAAAATTTTATAACTTTTAATATACAACGCATTATTAGATTACATTCATTAGTTTTCAAAAACTTTAATAAAAATTTACTTTGCGAGCTTGAACACTTTCCAGTTTAAATTCTAGAAACTTAGAATTTTTTTAATAAAGTGGTGATTTTTGTCTGTAACACTGATGAAGGAAGGGATATTTACATCAAAAATATTTTTTATTTGCCTAACTTAAAAGAAAAATATGCAGGAACTATATATCCCAATAAACACACACACGCCTTTTTACAAAAGTAGTATAATTGAAAAAACTTATTTCATCTAAAGTATCCCTAAACTTGGAAACACACCTTATTTACATAGCTAAATATGGGTACAAACATGGTACCAGGAAGAGAGTTCCTCTTATTTTTTCACACAATGATACTAAAACTCTATCCCACACATATTTTACAAAAGTAATGAAATTGAAAAATAATTATTTTATCTAAAAGTTACCTAAACTTGGAACACACATCTAAATTACACATTTACATAGCAAAATATTTTAACAAACATGGTACCAGGAAGAGTCCTCTTAATTTATGCACGAAGATACAGCAGCACATTTTGTGCATGCAGTGCACAATACAAAACATGCAAAAACAGAAAAAATTTTACATTTACAAAATGCAGTTTACTTTCCATGAAATTTAAGAAATCATGGGTGGGGACAAAGTGGTACTACACTTGAAGAACAAGTATATTTTGTTCTTTTTTTTGCTTTCATGGAGCAGCATAGGAGACATCTTCTCCAACTGCCACCTCGATAGGAAGATGCTTGACAACTACTTCACTGTATTCCGATCATAACACATTAGAAATGTAAAGTTACACAAGAAAAATATAAATTTTGCTTACCTTACTCATCAAATAAAGCATCGTAACATTCAATGATTTCCTTGAAGAAAACAAATGCAAACTTGAAAAAGAAATTCAGAGCAACATTGTAGATCATATTCGCAATTTATACACCAACATCAGGAAGTATTTTCCAAACATCAATGACAACAATAACTGGATTCGAAAGAGTTCAAAATTTGTTCATATATACACACACACATATATATATATTTTAACAAACAGACGCTTGGATTTTACTAGTAAGGTGTGGACTAATAATGGTATTAGTGCTATAATATTTATTTCTTCTATGTAAATAAAAATCCTCTTTACAGCAAAATATATAAATTAAAAATGAAATTCTATATCTACGAGTCTATCAATAAATTTTTGTTATCACATCTTCAATATTGCCTTAACCCCTCAAGCATGTATTTAAATTACTAAATAGCGTAGCTTACGCTACGTATTTCCTCTACCGAAGTATAAAAACTAACAAACTGACAGGAAATTGGTGATCCATTGAAAGATCACATATCGATGGTCTGCTGTGACACATATAGTCCCATGAAAGGCTACTTTATGCTGATAGAATCGCAATTTAAGCAATATCTGCATTTGGCGAGTATGTAATTGGGCTATCGGCTTAAGGGGTTAATACTATATACATGACCGTGCACATTTGCCCCTCCCTCTAGAATTACTGGTTGAAAAATAAGAGACATATCTTTCAGAATATATTTTATAAAATAAAATAAATATTATTGAAGTTGAACAGTTTACATAGGAACTCGGGGGCTGAATGCAGTCTTATCATTGGAATAGCTTCAAGCTGACCCTGGTTTTTATTCCCCTTGCTCCCACAATATGTTTCTGTGAATGCTGATGACAACATAACATCTTTTACAATTTTGAAATTTCCTTAAGTTTGCCTTGGTTGAGCCAAATTGTCTAGCTATCCTCTACTTTCATACTATAATACATTAACTAATCTTGGTTATATGGCTAACATAAACAAAGAATTAAAACTTATTAGTAAACTTTACCAGCTATCATGATATAATAATATTTAATTTCCTTATTTTTGTCGAACAGTATATCACATTGCCACAAACCATGACAAGTTCGGTGTCCTAAGTTTAGACGCTTGTCTACTCCAAAAGCAATTCACAAATTTTTAAATTCAAACAAGTAAGATACACTTACTAAAGCAACAATAATTTAAAATATTAATTATTTGTTCTACCCTGTGTGGATAGCTAATATTCTTCTAGGCCAATGATGAGTTCAATAATACCTCTTTAAATTGGTGATACTAACTTTTTAAATGACTATGTACTCATACAAGGAAAAAAATTGGAAATTTTCATAATCTGCTATTTCATGGTACATACTAATGAGTAAATGTTCTGATTACATGTGTGTTTTCTGGTGACTCGGCCTCTTGGGCTATTGTTACACCAAATGTTCTGATATTAGCTAGTTTTACATTTGTAGGATGAACCCACAGCTGATATTTAGTTATAATGTAATTCCACAAAATAATATTGATTGCTCTTAGAGGTGATAAATCCATTATCCATGATGGCTGGTCATAAAAGTACTTACAATGTAGACTCAGCAGCGTGTCAGTTTTCAAGTCATAATAACTCAGAATTCAAGGCTAATTTGTCATCAAAGACACTCTAATTCTCCAAAGGATCTCCTCCTGATCGAAGCCAATTTAAACGGAAAATATAGTTAGGCTGTAAAAGGACCCATAAAGCCAAGATTTGAAAATAACCTTCAAAAATCACTCTCATGGCAGCAATATGATTTGAATAAAACTTCAAAATTTAATATGTTACATAATTCTATGAATATGAATGAAAATACCGAAGAACAATTCAAACTATGCTCTTTTGATTGGAAATGCAGATTTGATATCTCCCCAAGTTTCAGGAAGTAAAGCCTGCTTTCCTTATTAGAAAAACAAAATTTACAAGAAATGTTGATATAACTTGTTGAGAAGACAGAAAATTTGTTATATTTAATTAATACATATAACGGAACTAAAATGTGATGCAGTCTCACTTCACTGAACATGACCAATCTTTGATGATAGATGAAGCAGAACTAACAGTGACAAGCTGCTATTCTTGCTATCCTATATTATTGCGATCTCTTAAATGCGAAGTATGAGTGGAGGAGACGTAGGGGGAAGAGGTTATAAACAGCAATGCAAAACTCACCCATTAGGTCCCAGTAGCCATGCGATTGATTAGGGGCATTGCTGCCGGTAGATCTTCTCCCAAACAGAAATGTATCACAAAGTAGGACATTTGGATCCTAATTATCATTAGAGTAGGACAGAGGACATTTTACCTCAAAGACTTGATGGAAGAAGTTTACATTTCCTTATCTGGGACACTATTGCAACTTCATTTGTTTTTTGATGGCCAATTATGCTATTCGATAATTACACTCCTGGCAATAGAAATATCTTATAAACGAATTGTAAAACTTATGTCACATTTAAGCTCACTACAGTTTGATGTATAAATTAAATTAATTGATATAGAAAATCAAAGAATCATTTAAAGTCATCGAACGTTTACTTAATTTATAATTTAAATACATACTCATGGTAAAATTAAAACATTTTATTTAGAGAGAGTTGCATCATACATTTATTAGCCTAAAGTATTATCTTCAGATATTAAACAGTGATGTAGAAACTAACAATACAAGATTACTTTATGAAATAGAAATCACAGTTTAAGATAAACAACTGTAAATAACATTTCAACAGTAGAATTCAACATAATTAATGAAGACTCAGTCATAACGTAATAAATCCTAAACTGGGAAACCTTTAGAACTTGTCTTGCATCTGATAACTGGAGGTTTTTTAAAAATATGAATGGAATGATTTCTATACCCTTCAAGTTAAGCATATTTCCATTGGCACCCAGGAGGTAATGCTTAGGCCATCGTTGCTCATTATTTAACATGGCGAGCTCGCTGGGTTACCCCAGCCCTACACCATGCTAACGCTTGCTAAACTTAAGTACTCTCATCTGTCTAGCTAAAGAATGTAATCGAGGACAAAATGATTCATTCAGGCGAGCTCACTGGGTTACGCCAGCCCTACACCATGCTAACGCTTGCTAAACTTAAGTACTCTCATCTGTCTAGCTAAACAATGTAATCGATGACGAAATGATTCATACATACAACCATCACCCATCACACACACACACTACCACCACTACCCAAAGATGTGCGCGCGCACATCCATGCACTACCATGCACTACCATCATACACATATTCACACACCTAAATACTACTTCTACCTACAAATCTAAGTTTGTCGCACCTACAAATCTAACATTGTCGCACCTGCTAATCTAAGTTTGTCGCACCTACTAAACTAAGGTTGACGAACCTACTAAGCCGAGTTTGCAGCCCCACTCTCCTAACTAAGCTGCACCTTCCCTCCTAAGTAAACCGCACCTACGCTCCTAAGTCCACAGTTCCCACCCACTCGCGTAGTCCTCGCTTCCCTGCAAAAAAATCAGCATGGTAGTTTCAAGAATATTTAGCACATGCTCATTTATACTATATTCTAAAATTATGTATCCGTGAGCTTTATGATACGTAATTCTAAAATAACAGAACCGAGTAAATGCTTACAAAAAGAAAATACCACATGGCCACATACACTTCAGGTATTGCATATAGTGCCAGTTTTACCTATACCAAATTTAAAATTAACATTGCTACAGGCTTTATATGTATGAGAAAATTGTGAAGCCTAGTTGATTTACATCTTTTGAGGTTTTAAATCCCGAAGCAAAATTGAAAACGGAAACATTACCAACAATTTTCATCTTTGAAGTCTTTAAAATAAAATACAATTAAAAAATCATCTTCTGAAGAAATATTTTTATATTTCATTTCCGAATAAACGCATCACCAAGTCTCTGTTCGTGACGTTAAAGCAAGCCGAATTTTCCTCACACGCTACAGAAGAACCTGACTGCAGTACTATTCCTTAGTGCAAATATATACTTAATCTGAAATATCCCAATGGTGTGATCATGCTGAAATTGAACAACAGCTAATTATCACAAACACAGTGCGATATATTCTATTCAACTTACTGACTGCAGAATAAGAACAGGTGATGCATTTATTTGAAAATGAACGGGTTGATATAACAGGCAAAGAATTCTAAATATATATTAATAATAAATAATATCCAACAGTTACGAAAATTTTTTCAACATGTAAACTGATGAAGTTGCCACATTCGGAAGAAATATATTATATGTCGTTATATTTAAGAGATATTTGAGTACCTGCATACGTCCAGACATTAGCAGAACCGAAATTGAATTTCATTCAAGATTAATGAAAAAAATACTTCCAACTTGAAATTCATATATATTAAAGAGCTATTGATCATTCGATATTTTAGTACGTGAAAACGTCGGGAAGTTCGTTTCGCCAAAAAACATCCTCGTATTTATAATCGGTTAATTTGAGAAAATTCAGTAAAATTAATCAAGAGCCTGAAAATTTATGGAAAAACACAAATATTCCCGTTCAAAGTCCTAGAGGTGGCAAGCCTACCAACAACAATAAACACTACATCTGAAAATGATACTGACTTAATTCAATTCGGTTCGAACGTATTTCTCGAATGATGTTCGTGATATCTTACACGAAATGACGTGTGCATTATAAATAAGGGAAATTGAGCTTACCGCGAGCGTCCGTGTCTGTCCAGTGTGGCGTTGATGGTTATCTGCAATTAAGAGCAATCACTATATTAGCAAAAATATTTTAGACATTTCCTAAAACGGTCTATTATTCTAACGCACGATTATAGGTATTTTATCCGTAAGCGTTTGTCTTTATGAGGAGAACTAAGGCCTCATACAAAACTATTACAAATAATTTTTAATTACCAATTCAACGTTAAGTAATAAAACACTGAATTGCTCAAGTAAAATGACTGATATACTTAAAAAAATATTAAATTAAGAATTGATTATAAATAAACATTACCGTTGCATTTTGCAACTCAATGCAACACAAAATTTGGTTCAATATGTCTACTACTTATTTGATTCTTATGCATGGACATTAAAACTTAATCACTATATTCAAAAAGCAAATAAATGTAATAGATCAGGATATACTGTTTACAGAATTGATATACTTAATTTTCACTTTAATTATGGCAATAACACAACAATTTCTTCCGCTTCAACTGATGATAAAGCAGACGAATAAACCATAGACATATAAACTCATATTGGCTAAATCCAATATACGACAGCAAAACTACAGTCGCCGTTAACGACGTCAGAGAAATTATAGAATTTAGAAAAATTGCTAATTAATTATGATTATTCTTGTGAGGCATTTTATATGCCTGAGATCAAAATAAGACTACCATACCACTGTGTCATCCCTCCAGTGAAACCATTAATTACCTCCACTAGGAGATAACCGCGCCACACTGCGATGATACACCCTGTGTTGGAGAGGAGCTCTGTAAAAACAAATCACTATTAAAAAGGAGAAATTAATAAAAACAGTACAATTACATCTAAACATACTTACTCCTGCATGATGAATGGTGTCTGGGCGTCTTCGTTCTTCACTCTTCGTGCATTCGGAAAAGAAATGCACGTCTCCAGCATCACCTGTTTTCGTTCAGGGGAAAAGATATTACCGGTACATACGTTTCGAAATTCGATTTAGCATTTATCGTGGAAAATAAACAATAATATGACATAGGATAATAGTACATGTGTCAATTGCGTAAAACATCGATCGTGTGGAAATCGTATCGTGGTTTGGGATTTTGTGTGCACACAGGGTGGGAACCTTGGCCGAGGTCGGGGCCCCGGGAGGGAGGGAGGGAGGGTGGCAAGGGGTCGACCCACCTGCCATGTCGTGCGTTAGATGGGGTGGAAAGACAGACGTAGATTACAATTATGTATATGTATACAACCTTAAAATACTATTAATATAATATATAATGTAATATGTATAATATAGAAACGAAGTGTAGACACAATATAAAATTAAAAATGCAAACCGTAATTACTCGTTACCAATCCGTAATCCACATTCGCACTCTGTCCTTTAAGACGGAGTACGATATGAACTGGCCGACAGACCGCTCAACACTGCATCAACTCCCAGGTAACAGGCACGTCCCGACAAGCAATATGGCGACATCTATCGTTGTGTGGTTGAAACTGTCGATATACTTTTGGTATTCATTGCTTGGTCTATCACGACTATGAAAATGTTATAAGGCGAACATTTTTGAAGCTCTAAAGGGTATTTATTATATTATATATATTATTTTACCAATTTCCCTTTTGAGCAATTTTAAAATGGTTCGGTATGTTGTAAAGTGACGAAGAAATTAAGAGATTTTCTATTTAAATAGATAAGTATTGTACATAGATGTAAACTAGTCATATGATTGTCATACATTTTTTTTTATTATATTTGCCAAAATGCCTTTCCATAATTTAGCCAATTATCGTTAATTAGGCTGCTTCCAACACACAGGAGAAAATGCTGTAATTTTATACTATAATAGCCCAGGATTGTTGGTTGGTTGGTCACGCTTTCATGATGGTCGATATAGAGCGTTTTAACAAACTTCCGGAATAGGTTGAAGATTCAAATTAGGCAAGGATGCTTGATTAACATATTTTAAGGTAATGACGAAAATTAATCTCCAAAAAAGTCCTGGGTTCGACTCCTAGGAAGACATTTCCCATTTTCCGTATGGTAACACGTAAAAACCCATTTTTTGGCGTGCAGGCTTTTATTGTTTTGGAAATTAAAACTAGGATTTAACCTACGATCTTCGGATGTGAACCATTTGAAGAAAAGATGACAAAGTATCTTATTCTGTTCATCTTTTTTCGCATACAATTCGATATCGCTCATGTTATACGTTTAATTAACATATTTTGTGGAAATATTGCCTTTTTAACGGGATGTTGCCTTGGCTACCAATTACACTGTTAGACCTCAAAATCCTATAGTTATATCAATCCTTATGGGTGTAAGCGTGCATTGAATGCTTTTGATACGAGATAGGGAGGGAGAGAGAGAGGGGGAGGGAGTGAGGGGAAGGGAGGGAGACGGAGGGAGGGAGGAGAGGTAGGGAGTGAGGGGAAGGGAGGGAGAAGGAGGGAGAAGGAGGGAGAAGGAGGGAGGGAGGGAAAGAAAGGGAGAGAGATGGAGGGAGGGAGACAGACAGACAAACGACTTTATTGAGGGCGAAATTGAGACTAACAGTCTCCTCTTACATTTAAGAGAGAGAGAGGGATGGAGAGAGAGGAAGTGAGTGAGAAGGGAAGGATAGGGTGGAAGGGAAGGGAGGAGGAGGGAGGAAGGAGGAGGAGAGAGAGAGGGGGGGGAGGGAGGCAGCTATTTTAAGGTTAACTAAAGATATCCCGTCATATTGACGGGCAATTACGCTAGTTATTTTATATCAGTATCCCTTCTCTTCAGGAGAATCGTGCCTTCCATTTATTTGGCTATTCGTAGTCTTAACTACAACACATTCGATTCCGAAATCATCCTTGTGAGCTGAAGGTAGGAGGAAAATTATAACATTTAACAATCGTGCGCACCTACATAACTTTGGACGTACCGCCGACCGAATACGCTGATGATGGAAAGTGACTTTCATAAAATTCCAAGCTCTTAATATATACGTATATATATATATATATATATATATATAAATACAAGATCCAGAGTGTGTGCACGGTGTCAGAAGCATAGCTCCAAGAAAATTAAATTCCTGATAATTTGCAAACATAGGAAGGGGACTCTGGGGGTGTTCACCTGCGAGATATATATTTACTTTTGGTCTAAGAAATTGTTCCAATGTTCAGTCTTTGTGGCGGGATGACGGGATTTGTTTACATAAAAAAAACAATGGCAGAAAAAAACCACCCACGGAAACTTCCTTTCCTCACAATAGTTTTTAAATGTTAAACTTTAATAAGTTTTTGATATGATCAATGACGCAGGTTTTTGGTCTGTATTACAAAAATAAAGTAGGGCAAAACAAACACAGTTTGTTAATAGATGAGAATGCGTTTAAGAAATAATGAAAATATATTATTGTAAAAGAATAAAATTTTGGTTATTGCAACCTATGCGGTTATATAATAAGCTGAAATTAGATAAAGAGAAGTGATTCATTCATGTCGACAATCGTTTACCATGCACTATTACACATATGTATAATATATGGCTTTATGGTTTAATCTGCCAATATAAAATACGTATCAGTGCTACTCCAGCTTGCTAAAAACAACCCAAGATATTGCCTCATCACGTCAAACCAACCAAACAAGCAAACGAGGGGCGGATCCACGGGGGGTGGGGGCGAAGGGGGCGGTCGCCCCCTCCTTGGATAACCTCATTGCACTCCACTGGGTAGGGTTTTTCAAAATCTTGGGCAGTTGGCAGGGGCGGATTCGATAGGTGTAGGGGCGATCGCCCCCCCCCCCCCCTCCCCCCCTTGAGAAGTTTCTGGATCCGCTCCTGAAGCAAACAAAACCTGAACAACTCTTAAGTGAAGGGAAACTTATGAGGCAGATTACAGTAAAATCTCGATACAACGTATCTCTACGGAGTATGAATTTTTATATTTCATGCAGTATATACCCATAAGGAGTAGGTATAGTTTTTTTTCTGGAATCATCTCAGTGGGGGATCGGCATTCTCCCAGGTCCCGCGCAAACCGAAACTGGCCATAATGAGTCTAACAAGAGATGTATATCCTACACCTTAAGATTATATCTCAATGCTATTGCGAAAACAAAGATAGGGATAACTGATCATCGGTTCTAAATTTGTCAGCTCGGAAAATTCCTTCTTTGGGATTTTGGCGGCAATCCACAGAACTTTCAGCACCAAAGACAATAGATGCCTTCAAAATTGGTGTAAACGACTTGAATGAGCAAGAATGAAATACTACGTTAAAACAACAAATATCTTTTTCGGGACCTCTGAATTTCATACGTAGTATTGAAAATTATTTCAAGTTGAAGTACGATATTTTGAAATATTTATACAGTATTTATACGGGAAAATTGACGGGGATTTAAAAAAGTACGTTAATTTGAAATATACGTAATTTGAAGTACGTTTTAACGAGATTTCATTGTAATACGGTTCTCCGAAATTATTTCATTTTACCAGGTTATCCTGAAATGATATCTGTGCCCCTATTCCACTCATCTACGTATATGCAGCGCACTTTGAAAAAAACTTCGCCGGTTTCAAAGTCATATTTGGCTCTCGTCTTCATTATTGTATTTATTTGATCGCAATTACTGATACACTAGCATAAGTGCCCGTTGAATTTCAACGGGTTTAATGAATCTAAATTTTCGTCAATGCAACATGTAAAAATCGCAAGAATAAAACTGTGCACTTTTTTAACCATCGAATATTTCTATATTATGTCTGTTTTAATTAATTAACTAAAATCTCACAGAAATTCCTTGTGACTAAAATAGTACCTTTCTTTCTACTAAAATAGCCATTGTTATTAGTTTTAAAGGTACTTTCCTGTTAACGGGAATACCTCAAAAAATAAACAGGTATTGTTCTGATATGTTGTGAGATTTTGTTTGTTAACAATGCGTAACAAATCTCGTTAAGATATTTACGTTGATCCCTTAATGATGCATTTGTGGAGCTTGCCGAAGAGCGAAGAAAAAGCTGTATCTTTGCTTGAAGACCATGGTATATTATCTAAAGGGCGAATGTGCAAGAAGGATCATATTATGAAACTTTACTTCTGCGACAGAATATTTTAGAAATGCAATGTGAAAGCCTTTCAGCGGAAGAATTGATGTGGCGACAACATAACAAAGAAATCGATATATTTCCAGCTATTTTAAATTCCATAAAGACATACTGACCCCCTAGTAACATAAATTTAGATTGTATTAGTAATTACGTTCCTTTTATTAAAAAAATAAGTTTCAAAAAGTGTGATTTTTAAGTAATTCCCCCGTTCTTACGCATTGTTAACAAACAGATACGTCGTAACATATCACAACAATACTTGTTTATTTTTTGAGGTATTCCCGTTAACAGGAAAGTACCGTTTTAAATTGATTATAGCATTAGGATGTCAATTTCATTAAATAAGCAGAATTCCGGTTCCAAAAAATTGGTTCAATCTTCAATTGCCTCTGATAATACTTTAAATAGATTTTGGAATATAATGTACCTCAATATCGTTTATCGTTCGCTCAGCACTCCTGACTTCTCAGTTTCCGAAACAACAACTTTCAATAGTTTTAAATTGATTTTTGCTTTGAAATATATTTGAGTCAATTCGGTACAATTTCCACTTTACATACTGTAAATTCCAAAGTAACTCCTTTTATAATAGGCAATGCTAGCCTAAAATTAATTCATTCTGTACCTAAAGTGATTAAATAAAGTTCTTTCTTTAAACTACAATAGCTACTGTTATTAGATTTAAATGGATTATAAGCCTTAGAACTTACTCTGTATTAAATAAGCACCAAAATTCCTTTTATAAAAACAAATCAATTCATTAAGAGATCCACTGTTGTTTCATCTAAAATTGCCTGTTAACAGTTTTAAACGTCCTTTTAATTTTAATTGAATTTTAATTTATATTCGTTTCCAAACTTCGGCCATTTTACGAAATTAATTCGAGGAATAACAATATAAATTCGTAAGCACGTATGGTTTACAAAGAATTTAATTTAAGAATGCTTTTTATCTCCAATTTTTCTAAAATAACACTGTTGATACTTAAAATTTTTCATTATTTACGTTAATATACTTATTTTCCACAAAACACGCCAATCTCTCCCGTTCCTTCCTCTCTCTCTCTCTCTCTCTCTCTCTCTCGTATTCACTCGTATTTGCTCGTATTTGCTCGTATTGAAGCACTCAAGGCACGCTTATTCCCAGAAGAATGTATACAATAATAGTAATTTGAGGTGTAACAATGATAATGGTCGACATCACGTTAAAATGGCGAGATTTCCACAAAATATGCATATTTAACGTTTAAAATGGAATATTTCGAACTGTGGGCGAAAAACGACGAACGGAATAAGAAACTTTATAACTTTTTCTTCAAAATGGTTCAAATCCGAAGGTCATCTGTTAATTTCTTCTAATTTTAATTTCCAAATGAATAAAAGCCTGCAAGTCGAAAAATCGCGTTTTACATGTTAAGTAATGGGAAATGGAAATGCCTCTCTTGGAGGCGAACCAAGGAATTTTTTCGTGATATAAATTCGTCATTCTCTGAATAAGTGTTATTCAAGCATCCCTACCAAATTCGAGTTTCTATCATTATTATTTCTCCAGTTATTAGCGTTTGCATAGCGTGACCAACCAACCAACGGACGACGGCTATTATTATATAAAATACTGCAAGTCATGTTATTAACGAAGGCCACTTACGCTGATAAAACCATTAACGATTACCGCAAAGTGGATCGAATACAAAATTCAAAGATCAATTCTTGCCCATCGTGGTTTAAATCTCGGTGGAAGAGAAGAAAATTATTTTTTTGAACGTGAGAAATATAATGGGCATTCATTACTTCGACGAATGCACTTCAAATAGAAAATAAGAGAAATCGTGGAGATGTTGCTTGCGGTCGCATGATATTATCAGCTCATGTAATTTACAAATTTACAATGGCCCACGCGACATATATTTCCAACTTATTACTTTCTCCGTACGTAGTAATGGGAAAGTATTGTATTCATGAAAAAAATCGACTTCGATATTTCAACGGAAATACATGTTTTGAGGTCCCTAGAACACGTTTAGACTATTTTCGGAATGATGTCTGTGTGTGTGTGTATGTGTGTGTGTGTATGTTAGTGTGGGCGCTCTAACTCAAAAAGTACGTGCCATATCGTTACCAAACTTCATATATAACACTTTAATATTAGCATAAAGAACTGATTAGTTTTTCGACAATAACGGGTAATCGGAAGTCGAGGTTTATTCGAAACCCGATTCGGTTTTTGGGATATTTCTTCGTTAAAATATCGTTATTGTATTTATAATTCTAAACAAAAGTTATAGAGAATGTAATTTCCTAAACTTTCATTGGAAACAATTTTCTATTGTAGTTATCGCTTATGAGTTATTTATAAATAAACGGTTTTTCGGTTTTCTCCTTAAAAAACATCGTTATTGGTAATCTTCGTGAGGACCAAAGTTGTAGAGAATAATATTTATTCCAAGTTTTGTTTGAAACAAATTTTCGTAAAACCATCCACTTCAGAGATATTTTGCTTTTTCCTTTTTACTTTCTCATACGTAGTAATGGGAAAGTAATGTCTTCATGAAAAAAATCGACTTCGAGATTTCAACGGAAATACATGTTTTGAGGTCCCTAGAACACGTTTAGACTATTTTCGGAATGATGTCTGTGTGTGTGTGTATGTTAGTTTGGGCGCTCTAACTCAAAAAGTACGTGCCATATCGTTACCAAACGTCATATATAACACTTTAATATTAGCATAAAGAACTGATTAGTTTTTGGACAATAACGGATAACCGGAAGTCGAGGTTTATTCGAAACCCGATTCGGTTTTTGCGATATTTCTTCGTTAAAACATCATTATTGTATATACAATTCTATACAAATGTTATAGAGAATGTAATTTCCTAGAGTTTTCATTTGAAACAATTTTCTATAGGAGTTATTGTTTAGGAGTTATTTATAAATAACCGGTTTTTCGGTTTCCGTTAAATATCTCCTTAAAAACATCGTTATTGGTAATCTTCGTAAGGACCAAAGTTGTAGAGAATAATATTTCTTCCAAATTTTGTTTGAAACTAATTTTCGTAGAACCATCCATTTCGGATATATTTCGCTTTATCTTAATACCAGTATACAGCGCTAACACCATGTAGCGGTGAATTCTGTAAACATTCAAAATATACGTAATTTACGGCAACAAGGGCGTGTCTTCTTTTACGATAGGAAATAATAATTTTGCCTCTTAATATTATTCATAATAATTTTAAAATCTATACACCCAATATGGAGAAAGTCATGTGTTGGCCGCATCAGATTTTTTTAAATAGTGGAAAGCATTAGTTGCTATGATGGGCCGAAATAGCTATCTAAATCAGAAGTTTTTTTAAGACATGTATTTTAGTCGAGGGGAAAAGCTATTTGAAAATGTATTTGACTATAAAACTTCTCAATGTAACAATTTTAATTAAATGTCATGTAAATTCATTGATTAGAATTAAAGGGTCGCTTTTGCGTAATCAGTTTGCGGGGCGTATAAAAACTAAGAGAACTACGCTAGATAATTTCCCGATTCGTTACCTAGCGATACTATTAAACTTTGGAGAGTGGCGATATAGAATGTTCCGTTCAACTAAACAATTAAGATTGTTAACGAAATCGCAAGCGTTTCAATTAAAACTAAAGTTTTAAAATACCACGAAGACCGGTGAAATGAAAAAATACGGAGGATAATCCGCAGCCATAAAACGCAGGCAAAGGATGTTTAGTCAATACCCGCCAGAAAACGTGGACTTAGTTCGATTTCTTCAAACAATTTATACCCAGCTTTATCACTCGCACCACTAACAAGGAGTAAGGAATCTACATTCCATTCCTTAGCGTGAGCATTTTCCCACGAGCGACGGATAGAAGAAACAAGAATTTGTTAAGGGAGTGGGTTTGCGGGACAATAAGAAGGAATTTCGGAGGAAAAAGATAAGGGCTGCAAGATATTACTTAATTGGGCTTCGGATACGGTTAAGCAAGGTTAAGGCCAGGTTACACGTGCCGATGTGTCGGGCGCCTTCCGGAGATCCACCTCCCGGTCGAATTGGAATACGATAAAAATTAGGGGAATTTGACGTCGATCACGAGAGGGTCATTCGGTGGACATATGACACGAGCGATAGCAAGACTCATCGGACAAAGCGATACGCGTTTTTTGGAGAATAAACAAATTGAACATTTGAACTTTTTCCACTTTCTTAATTTTCGTATACAGATACGACCATGGTTTCACTACACAGTGCTCTGTGTTCAATTTGTTTCTTCTCTAAAGTAGTACCGATAAGAGTAAAGAAATACATATTTCATTTCTTCGATTTTCCCCGATTCGGACAAAATAAATTAGATCTCGTCCACCCAGCTCATTGTTAAACTTTATCGGACTTACTTACTTCATATATATAGTGACACTCTTCTAATAATCCGCACACATTATTTTAAACCTTCGAGTAAAAGGCTTACATTTCAATCTATTAAAGCTCGAAATAATTTGTCATACTTGTATCGACCACCGTACATAATAACTAATTTTATATCTAATATATAATATCTTAAATGAATTCTCTTTCAATGCGAAAGAATCACACGTAACAGACTTTCATTCGATATAATGAAAGTATGCCACGAAAGTTCGCTTTCACCCCCACGGTATGCCTTTTGTCGAAATATTCAGCTGCGAAGATGGATTTTCCTTCAATAGACTGGAATCATAATTGCTTCGATCCTGGTGGTAGAGAGCGTGAATCATGCGAAGCACTTATAGAAACCTTCGTTAAACACTCGTTGTGTCAGATAGTAACATGTCCCACGAGATCCAACGATATATTAGATTTACTCGTAACGTACTACCCCGAGCGTATGAACAAGCTTTCCATAGATGAAGGAATAAGCGATCATAATGCTGTGTACGTGGAATTTAAGCTAAAAGTGGAGAAACAGGTTAAGGCTAGAAGACGCGTATATATGTACGCCAAAGCCGATTTCTCCAAATTTAGGTCTTTTTTACAGACACAACTCCCTAATTTCTGCGAGGCATCTATCGACGCTAGTACAGAGGAAATATGGTGCGTGTTCAGGTATATGATGCGAGAGAGTACGGATAATTTCATTCCACATAAACTTAAACGTGATGGTGCGGAACCAAGATAGTACAACCAGAAAGTTAGATGCGCTCTTATATTTCGAACAAACCACCTATACATATTTAACAAATGGAGAGACCAATGACACATATATGTTCGCCTTACAAATCCCTTCATTTAGTTAAACGTACTTCCTCAAAGCGGAGTGAATAAATAAAATTCTAAATTTCGCTTATAAATGACAATCTTCGCACTGAAAACAACCGTTGTATCTATTTATAAACTACACTTATAACTTGCAGAAACACTTCAGCATTCACAAGAAAAATATTCATTAATATAAATTAACTTACACTTTTTCCGTCCTCGGGAAATTAAAAAATTTTCTTGTCCCATCGCTGCGTCCCTCACACCCACTCACGGAACACCTTCCTTCTCACTTTAAAATCTTTTGACATTTTATCTTTGTTGCCACCGTAGGTACCTACATTTCAAATTTATACGAATATTTTATCGGTATCAATTGAATATACCACAGGTTTCCAAAGTACATGGATAAGATAAAAACCTGAAAGTATTTTCCGGAGTATAATTGCTATTCTTATAATTACACTCGTGAATAGTTTTTAATAACTAATAATTGTTTCCGCATAATTTGTAAATGCCGCCGAAACTACCCATGTAATTGTTTATGAAGACGTCCTACAGAAAAATAAATGTTACAAAAAAACGCATACGTATTTGGACCAAAAATTCGTTATTAATTAATTAATTACATTGTCGGTTATTAAGCAATCTGAAAATATATTTTAATGCCTTATTTTTACCCCTCTCCATGACGAATCCAAATTTAGGTTTGCAAAGCAAAAGTTTAATGCCAATAAATTTGATTTACTGCAAGTAATTTATAACATTTAAGCAAATTTTATCGATGCTACAATAAGTTATAATTGTGTTCCTACTAAAATGAGAAATCAAGATATAAAAAGGAATTGTTTATTTTTTGTGGTTTTTTTGTCGAAATTGTAAATATCCAGGTTTATAAGGGGAAATGTTGGTTAGCCTGCGCGCCTGCGCGTTACTTCTGGTTACTTCGTAGAAATCTTAAAATGGCTGACGGGGTAGTCTGTTATGTGCGTAATACAGTTCGAAATTTATTTTGTTTCCATCAGACCTTTTTAGAAGGAAAAAACTAGACCTTTTTATTGTATTCGAAATTTAATGTTGATAGTTACGATCGTGATATATGTTTGGCCGTGTGTTCTTCGAAAACTGGTCCACGTGATAATCATTTTGACAGCAGAGTTTTAATACTTTTGGTTATTTTATGTGTTTACACCAGAACTTTTTACAAGTAAAAAACTAATCCTTTTTATTGTATTCGAAATTTAATGTCGATAGTTTTGATCTTGACAAAATTTTGGCCGTTTATTCTTCGAAAACAGTGGTGCATGTGACGCATTTTGACAGCAGTTTTTAATTATGTACTTTTAGTTTGATTTGTGTACGTTTTAAGACACTTTAAGCGAAGTGAAGTATTATCTAAAGTTTTTTATAGTTTCAATGTGTGTAATCTTCACATTGCTTACTGGACATTAATTAACTTCTCTTAATAGTACTATTTCTTATTTTATAATACAATGATATGTGAATTTGTATATGTAATTATTCAGTATGCCCTGCTTTGCCACTTAATTGTAATTTATGGTGATGTTTTGATGTATTATTGTTTTTCGTTAGTCCACTCGTGCTGTTATATTGTTTTACTTTGTATTTTCTTTTGTGATTGAGTTTGTCTTATTGATTTGCCATGTAACTTTGATCTTCTGGAAAATAAATGTACTGTTATTATTGTGTGATACAGCTGTCCTGGTCAATCTCCTCGAGGATTTATATCTACAAAGGTAAGGAAATCTTAAATAACTTCTCTGTTCATCTTTGATTTATAGTTGAAATATCTTTACCGTATATATATGTATATAGGAAATGTTATATTTATCATATTTATGTATAATGGAGTAATTATTTTTATAAATTAGTCCTTATGTATAACATTTTGTTACTGCATAACATGTTTAATGAGTGATTTTATCGTTGTAAAGTATCATTTTCTGTGAAGAGTTGGTAAAATTTTTTGCAAGGACGGATTTGTTTATGGGCAAATATAGCCAAGATATGGCGTTACACTCTTAACGTAGGATTAATTAAGGGTTTGTTATCAATATATATTGTGTTTTGAACGTAAAAATTATAGTTTACCTCATAAAATGAGAATCTGTGTTTTTAAAAACGTATGAATAATACATTATTAGCCGGTTTCCATTACTTTATAAACTTCAAATCAAAAGTTATTGTTAAGGTTTTGTAGAATTTTTATCCTTTGGGTGCGAGATTTCTGAGTTGGTTCTGTCGTTGTTTCAGATGCGAGCCTCCGAAGAATGAAGTCTGAAAACGCAGCCAGCATGGTAGATCTTCCACAGGCCAGCTCTGCTTTGCGATGTCAAGAAAGAAGATGGGTGAGTGTGATTGATTTTGCATTTCAAATTAGAACTAATGAGCTTCCCGCTTTAAATATATATTTCATGTCCTGGCATGTGCAGAAACTACATTAGTCTTACGTATTTTTACACATAGGGGTATTTTCTCTCTACGGCAGTTTTAATATATCTGGAAGCTGCGGAAGTGCTCTTCTCGTACCAGCATCTGTTATGCTTTTCTCAGTTATTAAAAAACAAAGCTCTACGATATTGACATTCTTTATTAATTTTTCCTAAATGTGAATCATCTCGTCGAGTAGCTAATCCGTTTCCTATTGCTGAGTTTAAATTTGTGTCGTTTCTTCGTCTTCCGCCGTTGGCTGCATCGATTCTGTTTTGGCTTCTTCTTATATTACTCCCTTCTTCAGTTTGTTCGTTTCTTCTTTGTTACCTGATTTCGTTTATGGTCTCTCTCGCTGTTTGCCTTTGCTCATCTGTCCGTATTTTATCTTCTCACTCTTTCTCTTCTACGTCGTTCTTCTTTATCTTCTTCTGTCTCTATAATATTTATTTATTTATTCATTTATTTATTCATTTAGTCACATGGTGGCTGGATGTGCCAGGTGGCGACAAGTAACATAAAATGACACAATAAAGTACGTTTGAATCAGATTTACATTAAAATTTTCGAAAGAATCAATTTAGATTCACGTCATTGGTACATAAGTAAAAATTACACAGATTCAAAGGCCTCGTTATCTTCTTCTTTCTTCCATTTGATGAATTAATGGGCTATTATTGCCTTAAACTTTAATTAAAAGTTATATTTGTAGTAATTAAAATGCTGATAGTAACAACAACCTGGGAAATTGCAATTGATAGTGCTTTACCGTCAGAGGTAATAATGAGTAAAAGCGTTGTTATGTAAACTAAACAAACAAAATTATAAGTTCTATTTGATGAATTAACGGAGTACTAGCTGTACCCACAGTGTTTTCACTGTTTTTTCAATTAATTTATAAAAAATTAAGAATTGTGTAGAATAATTTGATCTCAATATTTCACGTTTAACTCAATAATTCGCATTTAACTCTGATAATGCATTTCCCCAGTATAGGTAAGGTTAGCGGGTAGAAATCTCGCTGAGGGCGAGGCTGTGTGTGCATATTGGCAATTAATTATGCAAAGTCAGTAAGAAATCTGTATTTTAAAAGTCAAATTAGAGAGGAAATTAATGCTACACAGTAATTGATTGCAAACTTTTATGTTTTTAATTTTCTTTGTTTCTTTTTATTGAAGTATACGTCCTTTTTTTCATATATCAATCAATGCAACCGTTTATTTAGATTAACAATGAAGAGAAGATAAGTTTCGGCGAGTTCTAGGTTATCAATCTAAAAGAAATGTTTTCATGCTGCTCCTGAATAAACGTAGCCTGTCGCCTAACATTCTTTGTCATTTAGATTATCTACGAAGGTGACATAACCATATAACTTTCAATTTGTTAAAAAATAATGTACGTCCATATTTTCATCTGATTTTAAATTTACGCATGAGACAATTTGCCTTAATAAGCATTATAGATGTTTAATAGTTTTACTTACTGAAAAAGTAAGATTCCAGCATCCGAATGATTTTAAATAAGATCAATTGCTTTGATTAAATTGCTAGAAATGCTTCCCGTACACAGTTATTAACTGGATAATTATCCGTAAATATTTGTGTTGCTATCTATAAAGTTTGACATTGCTACAGCATTAATTTCGATGCTTAAAGTGTGAAGCGAATAACACTATTCTTTCACTTATTTGAAGGTTTAATTGGCACTAATTGAATTGGAGGCAATGCCAGGAATCTTTCTCTCTCGGTCACAGTGCAATCATCATTCATTTGTCTGCTTCATTCAAAACTGGCATCGGAACTTTTTAATTTTTTTGTACCATTTGGCGACAAATGAGGGTTGATCAAAACAACGATTATCAATGGTGATGTTTATAGAGGTCCAACTGTATTTCAAATGTTTATATAAACTCAGATAGCGCTTTTAGAATAACAAAAGATTGTTTCATTTTTAACTCTTTTTAAGTACTAAGTTAAGATTCCATTATAAGCACCTGTTGGCATAGGTTTGTAAAAGTTTGAAAGGATTGAAAATATACGTTGGATTCGTTATAACTATTTTAATTTTTATTATTCCAGAGCTTGCGATTATATACTTGATACGTTTTCGTGTATGGTATATTCCAAAACGTGGTATTGTACACAGTCCGACATCGCATTCTTTACATACGTACAGTGAAGCCTCGATATATTGGACTAAAAGGAGGGGAAGGCCTGTCTGTTATATCCGAAACATCCGAAGGAAACGTATGTGTTGCCTTAAATTGTTAAAATGCGCATGTTATGAAAGACAGTGTTTTACTCTGCTATATATTTATACAAATTGTTAAGAGCGCATGAAATAATAGCACAGAGTTTTCTAATTAATTTAGGAAAATAGGAATCGTATTAATTTTTATATTTTACTAGTAAAAGGTGCTTGCAGTGTGCTAGCAGGAGCATACTTTTATAAGAACATAATTAAGAATGAAATAAATTATAGTGACCATAAGAAAAATTGATTTTCCCTTGCGTTCTTATTTGAAACGGAATTATTCTTAGGAATGGAACTTGGGATACTTTTTCGAGATTTTAGATTTTTCCGGACCCTGGTGGAAATTGGCAGAAAGTAACAATGAATACAAAGAATGTTTTAAGACAAACAAACCCCACAAGTAATGCAAGTCAGTCAATTTCAACCAGTCACAACGGTCAAACGGAGGAACAATTAATTTTTGCGGATTTGCTACACCAATAAATTATACATTGTATCTACCATATATACTCGTGTATAACGCGCTGTTTGAAGACCAAATTTTCAGGTCATAAAGTAGGGTGCACGTTATACACAGGTAACACTTCTCTGCACTTAAAATGGGAACCTACCTCGCACCAGATTCACGCTTTTTGGGTTAATTAATGGGAAAAGCACAATAATTATTGATACTCCAGGTTATACATACATAATTATATGTATAGAACACCTAATTACTTCTATACATTTATAATTCCATCCTCTCTAATTATTCCGCATTTCACTAGCTCATCAGCTGATTGCTGTAATTTTTGCAAAATCACGAGATAGTCTTCCCGCAAAACACACATCAAAAACAAAAAAAACATAGAATAAGCAAATTGAAATAATTTTATTTAGTAAATGATTCTAGTGTCTACGATTGACAACGTAAGTAATTTAAAACCCATAGAATCTCGTGTGTGAACTTAATCATACCTGTCGCGTTTCCTGTTTCCAGATTTGTTTGTTAAATTTTTACGTTATTCCTTCTCTTAAACAGTTTTAGAATGAGATAGGAAAGAGAGAACCAACGTCCACTTTAAATCAAAACTAATTTATAGATCCCTTTTTGTCTGATTTAAAAGGATTGGCAACAGTGGCGCTGCAGTTTTCTACACGGCATCACTTTGCCCAACTTACCATGTGAGGTTGCTGCCATCTCAACTCAGTCGCTTTAATTATTGACGATGTCTCTCTTAGACATAATATGGAGCTTATTGAACGTAATACACTTATGGACAAGTCCAAACGTTTTAAAATTCATATACCTCCCAAAAATCAAGGATGTGTGTCATACACGTGGTATCAGAAAAAGTCGGGATTTTTTGGAATAAAGTACGAGTGCGCATTATACACGGCAGTTATACACTGGGACGCATCATACACGAGTACATACAGTAATTATATACATTATAATATGTATATATATGTCCATATATTGCGATGTATAAGTCGACCTTGAATTTTCAACTTGAAAATACTAGATTAGGTATATGTTCGCAGTATAAGTCGACCCCCTTTGTTTCACTTAAAAATACTTCTCATGAAATCGTTGCCAGGCAAAATCAAGGTCCTGTACGATCCAAGTTTTAACAAGATACAGAAATAAACATAGTAATAAAAAAATATAGGAATATTTTTTCGAGTCCGTGCTATTCTTCTTGAGCCTTCCATTTGACAGGTGTTTTAATTTCAACCAATAAGAAACTGCTGTTCTCAGAGAGCTTGACCAACTAAATAATGGTTCCTATGATTTGATTGATGTCGGCTGTTAATGATGCTATCAAAATTAACTGCACCTAGTTATCGCAATCAATATCTACGGTGGTGAAATTCAATAAAGTATCGCATGTTGGCAGGCGTGAGGATGGTTCTGATAATTACATTATTCCCCTTTTCAAAAAAGGAAATGTTTTTTCCGCATATTTTTTGATTATTTTTTTTTGTCTTCTTTCATGTACTTTTTTGTACTTGATTTATTTGCATATTCCACATATAATTATAACTTGCAATTAGTATGGTTAATTCCGATCGAAGTGTACCTCTTCTATCTCACTTACTTCTACAGCATTACAATACTTTGGATGATACAATTAAAAAAACAAGGTAATTGTCCGTAATAAACATTTCATAAATGTCGTATTAAAGAATTGATATTTTAATAAACAATCAAGTAATGATTATAACATTCTAAATTTTATTATTTATTTATAATTATAATATCATAATTATATGTGGAAGGTGCAAATAAATTAAGTACAAAAAGGTACGTGAAAAAGACAAAAAAAATAATCACAAAAAATTGAGGAAAACAACAAAAATACAAAAAAGACATAATAATAATACAATTTTACTAGTTAAAATATATGTACAGACCACTTCTGAAAGAAAAAAATGCTGGCTGCTGGGAGCGAACCCCAGCCCATCCGATACTAGACATTCATTCTACCCATTCAGCTATCGCTGCTTCTGTTTGTAACCTTAAGGTTAATGGTATATGTTGCATCCGTGCTTACACCTGAATTTAAATTGTTAAGATCTTTTAAACAAGGGCCCATTGGCAAAAACGCAGAGAGATATAGGTGATGTTTTAGTTCTAGTTTCACCTCCTAAAAGGGTATTACGAATTTCAATATTAATGTTATGGCCTCCCCTTGTTGGTAAATATCGATGTTATTCATCTGTAATTTAAGGTTCACAATTTTATATTTGTCGTATAAGTTTTAGGAAAATTTTTTTAAGCTTCAAAGGTCGACTTATACGCCGTGATATACGTTAGTTATAATGTTGCGATGTATTCATTAGGCCTTCCAAATAACGCACATGTGATAGGTCCGCATGAGACACAATGTAGTAGTGGCGTCATTTAACTGTTTTGCATCGCCAGACATTCTGTCCGTTATATCCTAAGTACGTTCCATCAAGGTCCAGTATGCAGAGGGTTCAATGTACTGTGGATTTCTTCCTTTTCATTGGCTTCGTGGTACTTTTGTTTCGGATGATACACTTCCTCATGGCTAATCTCATCACAATTTACCGAAAGAAGTGAATAATATCAGTCAGTCTCTCTTTTACAGTAAGCACCGCCTCGAAATATTCCAATTCATTTGCATCGGAATCAAACCATTATCAGTTTTGTCTTTTCATTGGGAGTCAGTGGTCTAATGAAGTTTATTCTAATGAGTACTTGAAGTTGTTTTATTTATTTAACTAGTTTATAATTTTTACTTTGCAAAAGCCATAAATAATGACTTGAAACGCTTACAGAATGCAAGTACCTTCTACTTGTATATTGAACAAATAAGTAACATATCATTCTTGTCATTAAAGACAATTTTTAGTAATGTATGTGTATCTGTAAATGTAATTACATGCAAGGTTATTTGTCAGGTGCGTTTCGCTTCCAGCATAAGTGCCTATTAGTATTAGTCTCCATCTGGTCTGTCCGCATGTTCGTTATCTGCTTCTACCAAGCAGATTTTCATGAAATTTGATATTAAGGACTTACGGTCAAAGATAATAAGAAAATCACATAAATGAGTCACGTAAGCCAATCAGGGGTACCACTTTACTGGTGATAAAATATGAACTTTCCCTCATATCTCGTAAAGTATCGGTCATATCAAAATATTTATCAAGTAAAACTTGTGCAACTAATATAGCAGGGTATTTCTTTTCCTCTACATTTTTATCGTAGGAGTCGCCGTTTGCGAGAAAATCGAACAAGAGTCGTAATTTGAGTTGAACTTTGAAATTTTCTAGCATGGTTACTTCTTCATTGTTGCTAACGTAAACAATCTCACGGAAATATGTTTAATTTCCTTACATATGCATGTAATATTTTTAAATGGGAAGAAAATGGATTATTTATGATGAAGAAAAGAACTTTATAATGCTATTTCCCTTCCAAACACGTAAATAATTTCTTTCAAATACTCCAATGCACAAAACGCACCCATTTGTGTTACGCTGTACACTTTCCTAACTTGTTTATATCTTAAAATCTCATTATAAATATTAGTGTTATTTTAAACTCTTGTACTAATTTTTAAACGAAGTAATCAACTGATATTTTATAATTATACAGTTTGCGTAAGCACAACATTAAATTACCATAACTTTAATGTATGTTAACAACAAATTGTTGACAGCATATTTGTAGTGATTCTGAGATAAATACAGAGTTCATAAAATTATTTCTAACGAAGAATGTAAATTAAACTACAAAATATCCTTCTAAGATTTAGTCACATTAAACGTTTATTAGGAAAATTACACTGTAATCGTTTTTGTGCATCAAATCTTGGAGTAATTATTGGAATTTATTTTACAATGCTACACAAACATCTTTATATAGTTCTCTGGTGAATAAATTAAATTAAAATGGTATTGCAAAGTTCTTTGCTTATAAATAACTAGCAAATTTACCCAGCGTTGCTCAGGTTATGTTTTAAATCATCGTGACTTCAAATTATGGCAATAATTATGAACAAAAAATTATATCTATGCTTGAATTAAGTTTTATTTGGGAAATTTTTTCATATTTTAATTGATATAAATGAAAGAGTTGGAAAATATTTTGAGGATTCGTAATTAAAATTGACAATCAACGCAGTCGATTCATTTTGTGAGGTGATGCTTTTTGCCAGGTGGAGTTCGTTCTCTAAGCTTCTGGTAGAGAACGTGCATGTAGAGTACAGGTAGTTCCGCCTAATGTAGCAATTGAAAATTACTAGAAGTTACCTTATGCCTCAGTGATCGGAGGTAATATGTAGAGTGGAGGGGAACGAATTCCATTAGAATAGAGGGGCATTGAAGGTGAGCTCGCTTCCTAGAATCCCCTTGCACGCAGAGTAGAGAGGTGACTTCTTAAGTCAGTTACCATACGGTAGCTTTGCTTTACGCATGGACAGTTATATGCGGGATGCTCAGGAGTTCAAAATAAACATTCTTTAAAAATTCAGATAATACCAGGTTCCTAGAAAGGAGCGTCTGTCTCACACAACATTGTACGAGGGTTTCCCAGAAAGTAATGCACCACATGTTTTGAAATTACTCACATTTAACGAATATGTGACAGATTTTGAATTTTATCGATACGTTTCCTGGACAACGAATGTCATTGTTGAGACTCGAGATTCATATTATTGCCTAGCGAGGGATAAGGGGGGGAACAGCAGAGGGAGGGAGGGGGATAAGGCATTGTCGAGTACAATTTGTAACGTGTTAACAAAGGTATTGCCCACTTATTGTAACAAAGTATTATTCACTTGACATAAATTTATTTTAACAAAACTCTTTGCTTAGAGAATCGTTCTAAGAGTCAGAGCATTGAATTCCTGTGTGATTTTAATTCTCTTTTCTACTGTTTTTGTTTTTCGTTGCATTAATTCTTTTTGTTTGTCGTGTTGTATTAACCAAACCACATCCAACACAGTGTAATGTGAGCAAATAAAGTAAGTGGTAAATGTTTTCACTTGTATAAATTGTGTAGTATCGAAAGTAAGATTGCGTAACCCGGCCGCTGTATGGGTTTGTTGTCTAACTAAGTAGGCTGTTATGAAGGTTGGCGTTGTAATAGTGTCTCATCGCACCGTCAAATGTCATGGATGTCTGTGTTGACCAGCATCATAGCTAATCCTAATATACAATAAACTTTGAAGCTTCTTTGTTTATTGTAAAAAATTCTGTCAACATTTCAAATTTGAAATGCAGGCATCTCTAGTGGAATTGTAAAATGTTATATTCCCCTATATTATTATTATTATAGCACTGACTATAATTGACCAATTGACCAAACCTTTTATACATTCATCAAGTTAAGATGTTAATAATAATTGTACCAAATTTGTTATTCGTGTCTTATAGTTTATGGCATGCATAATGAGACACGCAAACAAACTTTTGCAAATATATATAGATTGTGGGAAGCTCATTCAGTTCTATTTGGTATAATAATTATAGGATATTTATTTTGTTTCTCAATTTTGTAGTTATTCTTTTGATTCTCAGGTTGGTCTCTATGTAAATATTAACGTTGTCTCTTGTTGGTTGAGTTATATTTTAGATTACTTAACAATTTCATGGCTGTTTAAAATATCTTCATTAAGTTATCGTAACGATAATTTTGGTAAACTCCATATGAGATTTTGACTTATTCTAACATAAGCGTTACTGAAAAGGAATTCTTTAAATTTATTAACATAAATAACTCAATTGTATGCAAATATTTAATGAAATACTTTAGTTTTTCGTGCACTCAATACTTTCATAAATTACAATCTGAAAATTCTTCAAATATAAGTTTTTAAATAAATGTTTTGTAATGATAATGTATTGCTACTTACAATTTGCACATTTATAATGTTAAAAAATATAATTATTGATAAATTTTTAATGATTTGATTTGCTGATTTTCCTTTTAAATTTGACAAATTGGCCATGAAAGTGTTAAGCTATCGATAAGGAGCACTGTGATTTGTTAACGATAGTGAGTTGAGTCATGCAATGCAATTACTACTTAAATTTAAAGTAAATTAACTTCAAGTCGTTAAATTTTACGCACTTACTGTACATTACCTGGAAATATAAGACAAACTTTGAGAATATGCTATATTTTTTCATAAATAGGGTGTTTGCTTTGATTAAATCAGTTATATTTTGCATAATAGCTTTGAATCTGAACTTTACATTAGAACAAATATGTTTTTGATGTTGTAAATATAATCTCACCTTGATTAATCAGTTATATTTTTAAATGCAAGATAATTTTTAAAGACAAAATGTATTTAGTTCAATCTTTGCTGTTATAAAAATTAAATTGCTATCAGAAGTAAATCTTTGTTTATATTATGCTATTAATCTTTTTCAAAAAACAGTAATACGTCTAATTGAGGTAATATAATTTGTGCATTTATACAATAATTAATTTGGCAAATATAAAGGTTTAATTTTATTAACATTTGAAATAGGTATGACATGAAATTTTAATATTGCATTTTTGAAGTTTATTTCTGACTTGGAATAGTTTATAAAAATGTTATCCTGGCATTTAAGTAATTCCAATTAAGCATTGCTTTGCGAGATTCATTATTTTTTCGTCATTTATGCAAACATTGCTCCCATTTGGAATCAGTTGCGTGCATTCAATTTTACGTATTTCTTGACCAATAAGAGACATTGTTAATTGTAATTAAGGTCATTGATAATGTGAAATGTTTCTTTTTTAAGTGTTTCCAGAACAAGTACTTTGAAAGATTGCTTGCCTCAGATAAAAATAGCTGCGACAGAGTAGTGAAAAAATTAATACATGCATTTCGACTTCAGAGCAGTTGTCGTCAGTGGCATTTCGCCACTGATGACGGCTGTTCTGTAGTCTAAATGCTTGTATTAATTTTTCCACAGCTCAGTCGCAGTTATTTTTATCAGAGGCAAGTAACTTCTTCAAGTGCTTGTTCAATAATTTATTTCAGCTGCAAAATGTGTTTGGTTTATTTTTTCATGTTATATATGTATTTATGTCAGCTGTTGAACAACAGTTGAAAATATTGTGTTATATGTAATATGTCAGTTGTTGAATAGTTGAAATGCAGATAAATTGTCATAATGTTGAATAATTTGTTCAATAATCAGCAAAATTTGGCTGAATTTGTGGTCAAAAATGTCATTTTTAGGCTAAAAGTGTGCTAATTCTAGCAAAAATATACCTAAAAAAACCCCTTAAGTCCAACGATACCTAAAAGAGGCTCCGAGAAAAAGAAATTATTCCTATCTAAAAGGAGTCAACAGGTTTTGATCATAATAAAATGTCTTTATTGCAATTAAAATGTACAGTGTATACATACAAGTTCAATAAAAATTTTACAATCTGAAATAATACATTTTGTCTACTTATTTTATCCTGCACCTGAAAATAAAAATTATACTGGACTTAAAAGAATTTTTGACTTGAGAAAAAAAATTGATGTTTACAATTTGTACTTAGAAAAACTTTTGAAAAAGTCCCAATTCCAGAAAAAGTCCCAATTCCAGAAATCTTTCAAGTCTAAGAGTTAAAAACTATTGTCCAATTTGTAAAGTAATTTGTTTACAATCTGGACAATAATTTTTAACGCTAGACTTGAAAGAACTTGAAAAAAATTAATTTGTTTACATTTTGGACTTAGAATAATATCTGACTTAAAAAATTTCTGGACTTAAAAAGATCTGAATATTAGCACAAATCAAAATTGCCATTTAAAAATATTCATGAACTGCAGAAATTTTTTTAAATATAACAAGCACTAGAATAAAAGTTGGACATTTTTACAAAGTACTTTGGCAAAGATAATATTTCTTTAATCATTTCTATTGGTGAGAAAGTAGAGAGGAAAAATAGCATGGCTTAGAAAAAAATATGAAATGAGAGACTATAAATATATACCCAAAAGCGCTGCTAATTCTGGTTTGTTCAGATTTAAAAAAATGGCAATAATTATACAGAATGGAAAAGCAATAGCTTATATACATTTAGACAAAAGAATTTGCAATTGTTCTGAATAATATATAAATAACACAACACTTTGGAAACGTATTTACAAATAAATAACATTAGCAAATTGGATATTGATGGAATTATTAAAAGAACTTTTTTCTGGACATTGACTTTAATTAAGAATAAAATAACCTGCACAATTTTTCTTAATTAAGAAATTTAACTCTCCACAAAGTTAAATCTTTTTCTAAATATCGTCTAGAATCAAGAACAATTAAACTACCATTTCCGATGCATGGCTTAATAATTGGAGAATATAAACTTTTCACAATGAAAATACTTTACATAGTCTGGATTTTCAATCAAAACTAACTGAAATTTCATTTGCATTTTATCTGATTTTGATAACTTGAATAATGAACTGAATTTGTATTGCCTCAGAATTTTTTCTGCCTTGAATAAACAACAATAAAAACCCCAAAGAATATTTTCTGAATTAATTCAAGCAGATCCTACATCTCCAAATTTCTTTAAATTATTAAATTAAATCTGGAATTATTTAACCACGACAAACCCTCTTGGTAAAATATTAAATGTAGAACACCAAAAATCCCGATACAAATAATCTTTTTTAATGGCTGCTCCTATTTTAAGATTAAATTTAATTAATTACTTTCCAACATCCAATTTGCGGAACGATATTCACATGACAAGTCTGCAAACATGAGCAAATACAGTGCTGTCTCAGAAGTCAATACGAAAACTTGGCATTTTATAAGTTTTCTAAAGTTTTTAAATTCAACATCTTCGGAAATTCGTAAATAACTTGTTACTGCATTTGATTCTTATTAACGGAAGTGAATTTAACAAAAATTTAAAATTTATAGAAGTATGCTAATAAACCTTTACAAACAAAATGGAATATTCTTTATAAAATCAAATTAAAGAAAGTTTTCAGAGTTCAAACTGAAAACCAACACCTTATATTCTTGTAAATTTATAATAAAAAATTAAATGCATTTTATAAAAAAGTTGAGTTATCAGAAAGTTTTTAAGTTCAAACAGAAAATTGATGCCCTACATTCTCAGAAATAAAATACTCTTACGGACGATATCAGATAAAACTTTTTTTTCAGACGTAGCACTATATTTTCCATTTACTTACTTTTAGTGTAAGTTGATTAAACAATATTTTTAAAAGAAATCAAATTCTTGGGGAATCGTTTAATCCTATCGTAAATTTCTGCTCATTCTGAATGACAGGAGAAAAACCTCCTAAAAATTGGAATTCTTATTGTATTGTATTTATTTTCATTGGTTGTGAGCATAAAGCTATAATAATGCCAAATTTGAAGCGTTTAGCTCATCTGAAAGGGACTTATAATTTACAATCTCTCCTACATCCTCCGTAAGATGCAGCTACATATTATACAAGATATTTATCGCCTGACATATTGAACAAACCAGAATATAGCAACATATAGGTATAAAAACCTTCTCTCATCCCATATGTATAGCCTCCAGCTCAGATTCCTCTATACTCTCGCACCCAGGTGTATCAATTGTCGTCTCAGCAAAGCAGTACTCTTCGATTCACGGTTCCTCGACGCCTCAAACAATCGCATTTTCACTCAGCATCAACTGTGAATGCCTACAATGAAGAGGAAAAATGGTTGTGGTGAATTCAATAAAGAAATATTAACTAAAAAATCTAAATATAAAAGATTAATTTGCTTAAACAACATGAAAGAGCACATTCACTTATCAAGGTCTATTTAGAATCTTAAAATTTTAAATTCTTTACGAGTTTATTCAAATTATTATGTGAAAGATTCGTTTGACAATTAGTTTTAAAATTTTAACCTTCCATAAGGTGTAGTGCTTAGCGTGTCAGCTTCCCATTACAAAGCTGCGGGGTGCGATCCCCACAAATGGAGGTTTTTTTCACAAAAAAATTAATTACTTAATTAATAATAAAAAACTATCATTGGTGTCTGGCAGTAGGCAGCAGTACTGTCGGTACGGTATAGAGATGAAAACAAATGATGTTGGTTCAATAGAACAGTAGGCATGATTTGATCGGCTACAGTACTGCGATGTGGAAAGCAAGAGGGAAACTACCACATTACATTTCCCTAATAATGATTATATTATATAATATTCCGGAGGTAAAATAGTCCCCCAATCAGATCTCCGGGCATGGACTGCCTTGAGGAAAGCAACTGTCGAAGGTAACTTATGCAAAGATACTTGGAATTTAAAAACCACGAGGAAGGCAGAAAAGCTAGAGAACCTGAAAAATGAAATAGGATTGACGTCATAGGGCTGAGCGAAGTCAGATGGGAAGGAGAAGGGCAGATCCGCTCGGAAGAATTCACGGTAGTTTACACCGGAGGAAATAGTGAGGCAAGGGGAGTAGCTCTGGTACTTAAAAGATATGATGAATAGCGTGACAAAAATAACAGCAACGAACGATAGGTTGATGGCAATAAAGCTAAAAGTTGTCCCAGTTAACATGTTGATAATCCAGGTATATATGCCAACAACCGCTATTGAAGAAGAATAAATCAGGGAGATGTATGAACAAAAGAATGACATTTATGAAGTAGAACTGCACAATAATGGGAGATTGGAACAACACAGTTGGAAAAGCCCAGGAGATAAAATGAGATGCCAAATAGATTACATCCTAGTAAAACAAAGATTCAGGAACAGCATAAAAAATACTAAGACATTACCAGGAGCAAACATTGATTCAGATCACATCCTTCTAATACTCGATGTAACCACAAAGCTGAAACAAATAAGGAAAACGAGAAGAGAAAGACAGACTTGGGACCTAAAAAAACTGAAAGAAAGGCAGAATGCTTTCAGCATGAAGTCGGAAGGTCACCTTAGAAATTTGGAAAACAAACCAGAGACCGTGAATACAGAATGGGAAGAAATTAAAGCCAGCATCAAAGACACCTTGAATAAAGAGATTGGGAAACAAGAGAAGAAAATCAGAAACCCATGGATCACTAAGGAAATGCTGGAGATAATGGATGAGAGAAAAAAATGTTAACAGTGAAGAAGGTAGAGCCAACTATAGATGCACAAACAATGAGTCGAGAAGGGTAACAGATAAAGCTAGGGAAATTTGAATAAAAGGAAAATGTGAGGAAATACAACTGAGAAGTTAGGACGGTATGATATGATGTATGCTAGGGCACTGGAGTTAGAAGATTAGAAGTCTAATGGGATTTGTGGTAAAGCAATTATGAACGCAGATGGAAAAATAGTCGCAGAACCAAAGGATGTAGCACAGGTATGAGAAGTATACATTAAGGAACTATACAGCAAGCAGGCAGGATCAGCACAAATAGAACGGAAGAAGAGGATAACATTGAAGAAGACAAACTTGGGAACAAGTAATATGGAAAGCGAAGTACAAAAGGCAATTCTGGAACTGGATAAAGGGAAAGCTACAGGCAGCGATGGAATACAGGCAGAGGTACTTAAAGTCATGGGATCGGAAGGACTAAAAGTGATTACGAAACTAATTAACAAGCTTTACAACTCGGGAAAGAGGCCTCAGGATTTCTTAGATGTGACAATGATCCCTCTAAAGAAGAAGCCAAAGGCAATGCAGTGTAAGGACTACAGAACGATATCCCTACTGTCACACACTTCGAAGATCATCACGAGGATTCTTAATAAAAGACTAGAGAAAAATGCCGAAGAAATGCTAGGGGAAGATCAATTCGGCTTCAGAAAAGGACGAGGAACCAGAGATGCTATCGGTGTAGTGAGAATCATATCAGAAAGGGCAATAGAATACAGTCAAGATTGCTGTGTATGTTTCCTCGACTGGCAGAAGGCCTTTGATAAGAGTAAATTGGGTACTGCTGATGAGGATATTAAAGGATATAGGTGTAGACTGGAAAGACAGGAGACTGATCGGTAATCTATACGTAAATCAACTGGTAAAAGTCAGGTTGGAGAATGCGGATACCAGCGGAGTACATATCGGTAGAGAAGTAAGACAGGGCTGCTGTCTATCGCCGATTCTATTCAATATATATGGAGAGAGGCTAATGCAGGAACCGTTAGAAGGCATGGGAGATTTCTAAATCAGAGGAAGGATTATAAGAACAGTGAAATACGAGGACGATCAAGTACTCCAGAAAATGATAAATAGACTAGTGATAACAGGTAGGAAATATGGAAATTAATACAGAGGTTTAACTACTGACAAGTATTAAATATTATCTGTTAATAATTTCAAGTAGTAACAGCAATATTCATTCTAATTTATGCTATAAAATCAACTAATTTGATCAATTAACTTTATAAAAATCATTCCATGTACTCTTAATTGGAAATTATCGACAAATCACAGCATTTATTATAATGTCTATATCTATAATACAACCTAAAACCATTGTCATATTGGATAAAATTACAGTTTGTTTTTACCTTTAAAAACGATCAAAGAACATGAATTCAGAATTGAATTTTAAGCCAAAGAATAGTAAGAAAATATTTCTAATCTTCCTAAAGCTTGCATTGTGACAAGACTAAAATTGAAGCGTTGATAACACTTATGTTAACGATAATTAGCAAATCTTTGAAGGTCTAAATTATAAAATCAATTTTATTCTATCAACAAAATATCCACTTAAAAGATGTTGAGATTTATCACTTTCCGATATACGCTGAAGTTACTACATTTTCACCGTTAATAGATGAATAACTAGCACAATAAGTATTGAACATATAGTAAAAAAACAAATGCATGGTTACACGACTAAATTCCTCCTAGCTATTCATTCAAATAGGTCGATAATTCTCACTGGGAACTTCTTGAGGTAACAGCCAACAAAAGTATCACAAAACAACCAAAATGTCAAATGCAATAGGCAAACTACTTAAAAGAAAAACACGGAATATACTCACTGTTATTATTTCTTGTTATCACACACAGGAGAATATAACAGCTCAGTCCTGTGATGTCTGCTGCAAACATTCCTATGAAACGAGAATAAAATCTTAAAATATATACTGTAATTTCATGCTGAATAATATTCCAGATTACATTATGTAATGTCTCTCGTGCTAAATCACTGAGGTAACATTGGAATCTTTTCTATTGTAACTCAAATTCAAAGATTTGTAATGAAATTAAAGACTTATATTACTTAAGTGGCTTGGTTAAGCTCAATACTTATTTCAAAACCACCTGACTACCATATATTGATTACGGAAATGAATATCAACTAAATAAATCATTGATTTGAATGAATTTTTCGGTAAAGGGTTTCCAACATTTAATAAGTCTAGACAGGAGTTTGCCCAAAAATTGAATACATACTTGGGAAGAAACCTTGTCAATATACTTTCAATTATTCATTAAAATAAAATCCTTCGTCATAGTAATAAATGGCATAACCACATTTCAGCCTTCTATCTCTTACAGTTTAATTGCTATTTTGATTTGATTGACTGAATATTTATAAAATAAAATGCACTAAAATAGTATCTGAATAAATCCTGTACAATTTTTGCATGATCAACTGATGATTAGCCAACCACCGGTGGAAATAAACAGAATAAAAACCAATTGTCACGATAAACTTTCATTAGCATAGCAAACTTTTCAAAAATTTGCATGTATTCCAAGAATTCGACTAACTTTGACTAAGAAATCCCTTTCCTCAAAATATTTCATTGATTGCTTTAGCAATTTCCATATAGATAGCCTTTTCCAAGCAAAATATTTTAATTACTTTCCTCAAAATGTCTCCATAATTTCAACATTAGTTTACACCTCACCAAAGAGTTAAAAGTCAATGAACATTTCACGTTACACTGTCACTACAAAGTAATAATTTTGTTTCTATGAAATCATCTCGTGTTTATAGAGCATACTTAATTGATTTATGCTGAAATGGATGTCAGTAGATTGAAAAGTAAAATTTCCCAGGTACAAAGTATTTCATAAAATATGCCAAAAATTGAAGCATTGATAACACTTATGTTAACGATAATTAACAAACCTTTCAAAGTCGAAATTATAAAATCAATTTTATTCTCTCAATGAAATATTCACTTAAAATAAATTGAGATTTATCACTTTCCAATGTAAGCTTAAGTTACTACACTTTCACCATTAATAGATGGAAAAATTAGTACAATAAGTACTGCACATATATAGACGCAATTAAAACACATGCGTGGTTACACGACTAAATTTATCCTATCTATTCAGTAAAATACGTCGATAATTCTCACTGGAAACTTCAAGTAACAGCCAATACAAATGCAATTGGCAAACTACTTAAAAGATTGTACTCACCGTTAATATGTATTTCTTGATATCACACAAGGGAACATGACAGCTGTTCTGTGACGTCTTCTGCAAACATTCCTCTGAAACAAGAGAATGAAATCTTAAAATATGTACCTACTGTATTTTAATTCTGAATATTATTTCTGATAACCTGATTACATTATGTAGTGTCTCTCGTGCTAAATCACTCCGATAATATTCGAAAATATTGTATTGTAACTCAAATTCCAAGATTTGTAAAATATAAGACTTATATTCCTTAAGTTGCTAAGTTAAGCTTAATACTTATTTCAAAACCATGACACTAGTATGTATTGATTACGTAATTAATAGCATTTCAATAAACGAAATACAGCATTGCTTTGAATGAATTTCTCGATAATGGTTGCCAAAATCAAATACAGCTGCACACGGAGAATTCTGTCTGAAAACTGAATAATTAGGAGAAAACCTTATCAATATATTTTCAGTTGCGCATTAAAATATTATTATTTTATCAAACATACGCTTTAACGAGATTAAAATACACGAAAATGAGATGGATTACCTCAGAAACTCATATCAAACTCCCACCGTTGGCCAATCTGATCATAGGCTAACACCGTATACATATATCATTTCTAAAAATCAAAGTTGATAGAAAACGAACCTTTACCTTCAAACTATACGCTTACACAACCACTCGACAAATTAATAACCATATTCATGTCTCAACTTGACTCAGTTCACCCAAAATACACGTGATTAACTTTCACCAAGGAAAATAATTGCATAGATCCACATATATCTTATGTAAAGGTCTCTCCTAATTAATGTAAAGATTATGCCGACATAAAATTCAGTGAAGAGATCAACCATTTCGTTTAATTAAGAAATAATTTCACAAAAGCTATGAACTAAGGATCAGAAGAAATAATGACCTTGAGACAAAATTGAACGGTAATATTAATGCGATGATGCTACCCCGATGCGGCGTTCCGACAATTAAATTTTCGCTTAATTCTAACTAAAGCATTTAAAACCGACAATCAATCACAGTAACACGAGGTCGACGTAAATCTCTTGCGAATTACGAACGGAAAGTTACTTACCCGTTCACGACCCTACTCTTCCTGGACGTAGAATTACACCCAGACCCATCCCCTCCCCCACTTTCATTTTGAAGCGCACCCAGTGACACCTATATGTACAAATGCATCGAGACTGCCAACTATAGTTAGAGATGCAAAAAACCCGGGAATTTTGAATCGAGAGAGAACTCTGGGTTTAAACTGCGTTAAAACCCAGTTTTGGGAACATGGAAGTTTTCAAAATTAATTAAACTTGAACACAATATTTTTTATACAAAAATATATTTATAACCAAATACCATCCCTTAGTAAATTGACAGAAAAAAATGTTTTAACATTTCTTAACAAAAATCAGTTAAATTACATTTACTCACAAAATTTACCATAGTAAAATATCAACTATAATGAACGAACTTATACCTTTGTGCTCCTCAAATATTATTTCGATTTTAATTACTGTGCCAATCATTAATTTTATCAGATTTTGCATGTAAACAACTCCAATAAAATTTCATAACCGACATACATGAACAGATGGGCCAGATAGTGGGTAGAAAAGTACATTGCTAAGTCATATATTGGTAATAAATAAACGAACATTTTAATTGATACAAATGTAATCTTCTTATATGTATTGATTGCAAATACAAACAGCAGAACCTGTGAAACACAAACACAAGATCCCCATGTACGCGCAAACATAAGAGTTCTTGCTAATGAATTGTTATCTACAACAAGCTCCTGCCCTTCCTTTTCATGCCAGCCCCGTCCTCTCGGTGGCTGTCATGGGGGCTAATGCCCCTGGGTGACTGACTCTCACCCAGACCATCCATGGCCATCCATTTAGGGGCAACGCTGAAAAAATTCATCTAGAAATTTAATACCAGAGCCAACAGCCATGTGTTGATGAAGAATGGTTTGTTAACAAAGTGAATAAACAGATTGGCCACTAAGTAGTGACCCAGATTTACAGATGCTCTTTGTATTATGAGATAATGTGCACTCTTGGGCATTTTCAGGTGCTGCTCCAAGTGGTTTTGGGTGCTTTGACCAGGAGAGGGTTAAACCAGTCATGTTTGATGGTGCCTTATGTTATAGACAAATGTGGTTGATTTATCTAGGTAATTTAATGTTACATATCTAAGGATATTGCTAACATCTGTCAAGATTGGTACAAAGTTGTTGGCATTGGTCTAATAATTGCAAATGTAACCCACTTAGATTGTTTAATATGAGTTAAAAGTTGCTTTTCTACTATTATTTTATCTCTTTTGTATCATCTGAACAGTTTTTATCTAATTGTAATTTTGATGACTTCTAGTTATAAAATCTAAGAATATCATTTAATATACTATAGTGTAATATCATTTTAGCTTTATAGTTTAGATAAAAATATTTTCATTGAGATATGCATTCTATGAAAACATTTCTTATATAATCATAGAAAGTTTAACCTTAAAAAATATATTTCACTTCAGTTAATTTGACGTGAATGATTCTGAGCTAATTTTCCTTGAAAAATGATTGACTAAAATTAAAATTTTTAAAACACTCATTGTCAGCATATGCTTTAATGATTTTCTGGTGTTAATAACAAATTGTAAATATATTTGAATAATGAATTATAAAATATTACTTCTATAAAGAGGTTGAATTAAAGATCACTTCTATTATATGGTTATTTTTATGTTTGCTTGGGAAGTTATTAAATGTTTCTTTGTGGCGATATTATTATTTGTTAGTTATAAATGAATGCAATGCAATTTGGCATGATTCTGGATTGAGCAGAAATCGTTCATCTTTATGTCATGGTCATTTTATACTCATAGAGCTATAAATATTCAATTTTGTAAAATGCTTATTTGGTTTAATTTATTATTTTAGAATAATAGCATATTTACTTGAGTAACCTATGCCCTGGTGCACCATTTGCACCCCTATTTTTGTACCAGGGAAATAATATTTGTGCCTATAAAGTAAAGTGTTTGTATGTAATTTTATAGCGCAACAATACAGCACGTAGAAACGAGAAAGGTATCATTTTAGCAGAATAACGAGTACGGGTGTGTAGTAAGGTTTTTATATCGATTTGATTGACCTGTCTAATTTTAAAAATATTTTCTTTTTTCATTTAAATAACATAGGGACGAGTGCAGCTTATTTTTCATTTGAATTTCAAAATTACTTAGAAACATGGTACAAACTTGAGACTTGAATGGTTCTATGAAGAAAAGAACAAAGTTTGTTTTTATTGAAGACAGAATCTGAATCCTGATCGAATTAGCATAAAAATGCATTTAGAATCAATAAAATACGTGATATTATCAGTTTTATTACAATACCCATTATAAGCTACCATGACAACTCCCATTGTCGCCGAAATTGAGAGTCGAATGCATTTATATTGGAAAATTTTTAACGTAATATCGTTTTTCAGTTTCTGCATACGAGTTTGCTTTGTTTACATGACAACCTAATATTTGTTGATTATAATTGAACTATTACTAATAAATAATTTTTAATGGTATTTTTGTGTCCCATAGAGTTCTCCAAAGCAAGATGTTTTTAAAAGTATGTAACTTAAATAATTAGACGTAGATTTTCCACAAATTATGATTGGATAATTCGTTTCATTGTTTCCAAAGTATTGTTGATGTAAACAATTTTCTTGTAACAGAACTCACGGATGAGAGAATCGAGCTAATGGTTTGACGGTAATATTCACTCTGTGATTCTTAAACGTTCTCTATTTACTTTTTTGTCTTTCGTTAAATATCTAATGATTGTTTGTGTATGTGATAGAATTTTATGGGTGCTCTAACTCAAAAATTAATACAGGAGGTCCCCAACTTATGAACAACTGTACTTACAAACAAAGCTTCATAAATTATTAATATTTTAATAAGTTGGGCATATGACCAACTCGCATGTACAAATCAGTCTTTTTCTCGGGAATTACTTGGAATGGCTTGACCTTCCATGGGAGTGTTCTTCGACACAGTGGTCCATTAGTTACTTGTTCGCTCAACAATTGGGAGGATAATGAAAGACAAAAGAAAAAATTTACTATAGTATTGTTTTCTACTATTATCCATAGCAAATATACTATATTTCAATTTGATTGTGGGTTAAATAGGCATTTGTGGACTGACTTGGGAACCTAACCACCATTTATAAAATATTGTCTGTGGTTTCGAGTTCTGAACAAAAGAACTATGAACAAACTTTTGAAATGCAACCTGTTTGTAACTCGCAGATCTCCTGTATTCCGATCAGCTCAATACTATATTTAAGATTTTTATTCCTAATTCAATATCTGAAAAGGTTTTCGCTGAAACTGGTAAACCAGAAGTGTCGTATTTCTGTATTTTGAAATTAATAGGCGAGACGAAGACTTTGTGGAACTTCGTGATAATAAGGAAAATATGGCATTCTTGATTTCAACAATGCCATATTTTCCAGATTTTCTAATTTTGAAAATGTAATAGAGTAATTTTAATGGCACATCGATAATTTCTTCTTTACAGCATTTAACAATTTTGTTTACTTATTGCTTTTTCAACGTGGAAAGTGAATTAAAGTGTTTAAATATTATTCACAAGTGTAATTGCCGATAATTATTCTCGAGGATGCTGATATCGAGAGCAATCATATTCATTACTCTGTATGGAGAAAGTCATGTGCTAGATAAATCATATTTTTTAATAAAGCTTCATAAGTGTTCTAAGAAAGGTTTTTAGATTATGTACTTTTACTGTAAAAAAGCTTTTTTGTCATGTTATTTACTAAGTAATTTTATTGTTTGTCCAATATATGACATCCTAAAAGTTTGGTAAAAATATGTTTATACATGTGGATCCAGAAATACCATTTGGAAAGTTAGGTAGTTCCCCCTGGGTGCCTAAAGGTTATAGTACCCAGGCAAACGCAGATTTATGCTTAGTGCTGCGATGCTAGGAATGCATCCTCCACATTAAGCGGGGATTGCCTGTAATTAGTTATAACTTTGTATTTAATTATTGGACTCAATTGAAATTTTTGGAGGATTTATCTAAAACTATGGAAATTATACAATATTTTTTTTTCACTTCCATACCTGTATTAGTTTTTATGATTTCACTCGATGATTGCAAAAAAAAGTTTATACTGTAAAAATCTTTACATGAAATTTACAGCTTTTAGGCTCATGTGAGCACTCCTTTTACCCTTCAACTTCATTCTATCATCATGGTAAAGAAGTTTGTTAACAGAGCCCAGCTAGAGTGTTATCCCTTCTTCCTCGTTCTCATAACCACAGACTCTGAGAGACCTACCTTTATCTCTCCCACTCTCTCTCTCTCTGACATTCCATCATTCACAATGCATCGCTCTCAAGAAGTGTTTATGAAGAACTCTTCAGCTAGAACGATAATGTTGAACTTCTAATATACTAAGCTGTGAACAAGGAGAAAATTAGTGCACATTTATTTTGTGAAAAGTAGCATCAAATTAAATAGCAAAGTTTTAAACTTTTTCATAAGATTTCTTTAATGTTCATTAGATTTAATCAAAAGTTTCTGAATAAAGTCTTTATTGTCAGTAAGACATTAAAATAAATACCTTAGAAGTTCAGCTTTGCATGGTAAACCTCAAAGCAATTGAAGCACAGACCAACACCACGCTGCTAACACCAGTACATCATGTCCCTTCTCTTGCTGTGTTTCTAACAGACACATCTTTGTGGTTTTGATTTTTTTTCTGTTGGTGGAATCTTCTTGATAAAATGTCTGTGAGGTGTGGCAATTTATTATCTGAGGAATGTTGACCTGGGACTGGTTCAAATACGTCATATTTTGTAAAAATATTTTCCAATAGTTGAGTTCTATACAACAAATGGTTAATTTTCTTCCCTCTCTTTTCCCGATAGATTATTGTAGAATTTAATTCTGTAGTATTTAGAAGTCTACAGAACAGTTTGATATGCCATTTATTTAAGTGTTCTCTTTCAGTTAGGTATACCCGCAGGATCATTTCTTTTGTAACTATGCCCGTTTTGTCACTGTGGTATATGGAAATCATAGTGTTTTTTTGTTACTCAGTTTATCACAGAAACAGGGACAGAATGCTGCCCAATCACTTCTCCTTCACATACTCAGGGGAATTTTTGCAGTTCAATTGCAATGTTCCCATACAATCTGTTCAATGATAAAATTTCAGAATATTTGCTAAGGCTGGTGAATTATAGTAGTTGTTCATCCATACAGTTCGACCCTGGTTTAGAAGAGGCTACACTAGTTGAAGAACGATTGCCATAGTTCTATTGGTGTTAGTTTTGATGAGGGGCAAATGTAATATGGTATCCTTTCTAGTATATATTAGAAATGACCATAAGTAACCAGTTGCTGAAGCAAATAACTCATAAGTTTTGGTTATGTACTTAGATGATTTTTGAGGAATGTATTGTTTGTAGGAAAGATAACCCTTCCATAATGTCAGGGAATCATTTATCAAAATATCTCTGCTTGGTAAATACAACTGAAATTTTTTATTTATGTGGGAAATATTGGGAAAAGTTTTATCTTTATCCACTGAATTTAAATGTATGGTGGGCAGTCCTGCCGTCGGATTTTTAATTTAGGGTATTTAAATGTTTTTGTAAGTTTTCTGAAAAAATCACCTATTTATCTTATGAACTATTTATTGGTGACTAGCAGGAGTGCCCGTTGAATTTCAACGGATTTAGTGAATCTAAAACTTCAACCATGTAACATGTAAGCCCACTAGCTCCGCTCCATTCAGTTCAGGTCGGACCGGGTCGGATCCGTTCAGGCGTATGTCCGTCCATTAAATCTGGTCGGAACGGAACCCATCTGTTCGTTCGAACGAAAATTCATAACTTTCCATTTTTATTAGATTTGTATGAAATTTTTTGAGGATTTTCTTAGAACAACATTTATAAACAATACCTTTTACATTATCTTACGTGAACCACACTCTTTACAGGGGAGAAGAAAAATTCAAAATACGTATGTCATCCTGATCGCCAACCAGCTAGCGCGCACCTGTGCTTTCATATATCTTTCAGTATTGCGAAAACTATAAAAGGCCTTGATATGCAGTCTTCTTCAAAACAATATTTCAGCTTTTATTAACATCTCATTCGCTAGATGTACCTACCTAAACCAAATAGGAAAAAAGTTTCTCGCAGGTCAACTTTTTCATGTCTTGACTAAAAATGTGAAATAAATTTTCAGTTTCGTTTATTTTTAAAAAGCATTTCATAAAGTTTATGAAGTTTTGAGTTGTACAGTAGTCATTCATAATCATCATAGAAGTTACATGGTGAAAATTGTCCTATTTCGTTCGGTAGAAATGGAGATATGATGCTGTATGTATCAGAATGTACGCGTAATAAAAAAATTAAAAAAGTTAAAAGTTTTTTTAAAGGCATTTGCTTTATCCAAGTTACCATTAAATTTATAGGAAAATATAACTTCAGTGAATCATCTATACTGATTTTTTTTTACTAGCATTCACTTCAGACTAACTTCTTTAAGCAGGACGCTCACTAGTTACGATCGGAAAGGATCGGACTTTTCAGTCATCATGGATAGTTCAGTCGATGAGGTTATCGCTCAGAGTTTGACATGAGATGAATTAGAAAAAAGTTTCCCGTAGATTTTGGTAGTACGAGATTTTTTCCAAAAGAAACCAGTATGTGCTATATTTGTAATTTATAGTAAGTTTTAATCTAAGTATATTTCACTTCCCTAATCATCCGTGCAGAGCACATTTGCTCTGAAGGGACGCTAGTCAAATCTGGACACTAATGTGATTACCCGTAAAAAATGACGCGTATGCTTAAACTAGGTATTACATGAAATAAAAGATTTGCATAAAAATTAATAAAACTAGAAAGTGAAAATAAGCATAAAATTCACGTAATTGATTGTTCCACAAAGTAACAATTGTTTTGAGCATATAAAAGGTCGATCAGACTATATCGATTGGTTTCATATCTCTATTGCACAAAACCCGCCTATTTTTGGTACACTATACACTTTTCTAAATTGTATTAATATAGATTATCTTCGTTTCCGTCGCATAAATACAAGTGATATTTTTGAACTTACTTTAGAAGGCCTGCCACTTGGTTTGTGGCAAACCAGTTCTAATGTTTATGTTTCGTAAGTAAAAAATGCCTATCCAGACTTACGTCACACCGAATGTGTGCTCAAAGGTGATGCAAACCTCACTTCGTGATCACTGGGATATTTCCGCCTTCACACGGCCCTCGGAATGCTTCCGACTTCAGTCAAAATATTCTCTGTCTGGAACTCTTGCCTGAGCCGAACGGATCAGAAGGTGCTGAACCGAACCGAGTGGACGTAGTGGGCAGAGCTTCATGCATTTACACGCGTTTTTATTTTTTTCGCCTGAACTGCTGGAACCGGTCAGAGTGGAGCTAGTGGGTGCCCTGCTTAAGATAGTACCTGTCGAATAAAGCAAAAATGAAGAAAATCGCTCCTCATTGTCCTATTTAGATGAATGAAGGAAGAAAATCTTACGCAAATAATGTATAAACTCCCTCCCCCTTCCTTCCACCTTCTCCTTCCCTTCCTCCCCTCTCCCTCCCTCCCCCTCTCTCCGTCAAATATCTCCTTAAAAACGTCGTTATAGGTAATCTTCGTGAGGGCCAAAGTTGTAGAGAATAATATTTCTTCCAAGTTTTGTTTGAAACAAATTTTCGTAGAACCATCCATTTCGGAGATATTTTGCTTTTTCTAGTATACAGCGCCACCACCACAGCGGAGAATTCTGTAAACATATTCAAAATATACCTAATTTACAGCAGTAAGGACAACTGTATTCTTTTATGATAGGAAATAATAATTTTGCCTTATAATGCTATTCATCAGATTTTTTTCTTATCTTTCCCCCATCATTGTATCACTTTTTAAACTTCTCCTCCTGTGTATCTCTAAATATTTGTATTGTTTAGTTAAGGAGTTATCCATATTAACAACTATTAAATGTTAACACTTATTTTTATGACTGCTTATATAACATATTAATTCCTTGTCAATATTTCCTTTGTGATACTGAGGAATAAGAAACAAATAATGTCATGAAAAAGCTAAAGGTCATTCATAGATTTCACTTTGAGCACTTATGATAGAACATGCACTCTGAAGTCTCCCTAGATAAAATAATAATATTTATGCCACCCATTGTTTTTTATTTATGCACTGATGGTTTCCCAAATCCAGGGAGCCTGCATCATGCTGCCTTCTTTACCTATTATACTTAATCAAATATGGTTAGTCCCAGGTTTTACGATAGGCTAGCTTTCAAGCCACTGACGTAAAATGGATTCCAAATTAAAGCAAAACCTAATATTTTTTAGACCTGTGGACTTTTCTTATCAGAAACAGCACTAGCATTAACACTTATACCATTATTGGCCATTGTTTCTGGGCAAAATAATTTGAATTTAATCAAAAAACAATCACTGAACAGTTTAAGGAGATCCAGTAACGATGCTGATGTAAACAGACTGGCTGGCCCATTACAACATGCGAAACTGGCTTCTAGGTAGCATCATGTTGTAATGTTCCTTCTAACAAGGGGAGGACCCGGACATGGATTTTGCTGAAACTTACAATTAGTAGGTGCGTAGCGCCAGACTCCAGGACCACAGCCAACCCCCCCCCCCCCCCCCCCCCCCCCTTGGGTGTATATGAACAGTAGTTTTTCTGTAAATTGCATTTAAATTTGCAATTCTACGATGCGCCTAATTACCCGAACGACCGCAGAGGTAAGCAATACGAGCCGTAGCACAGCAGAGTTTTGGTTGCTCATTTTTCCCTCACTTTTTTTATTATTCCTGTTTTGCTTTTTTGCGGTGAAGATTTACTCGGTGTCCGCAATCACTTTTTAATTTTTTTTCATCTCTCCATTTTCCTTCTCGGAATTTTTCATATCTTCTGTTGTTCATCGAACAGCAGACATGCTATAATTGACAGAAGGGAGGAACAGGGACCATACACTCATGCTAGTTAATACGTATTAAAAATATTGTTATTGTATATTAAAGACAATCGTGTAATATTCTCCATGCTCAACATCTTTTTATGTCCACATCGTACGATTGATTATAAACCATACGTTATTGAAACATTAACGGGCACCGTAGGTTTATTAAAACATTCTTCCCTGTAGAAATGCATTAATATAAAATCAGCTCCAGCATTTAAAGAGATAATTAGGTACACGTGGTTTGCGTCCAAACTCTATGGTACTTGTGAGGTATTTTGTAATGTGAAACAGGTCATTTTCCCCGACAAGGTTTAAAATTCCACCTGCAGCTGCAGAGAACAATGCCTTGCTAGATGTTCTTAGTGTAAATTTTTGTACTGTTTTCAATGCTACTTCGATTTTCAACATCCACGGATGTGTGAAATTCATAACTAAAAAAACGTTAATAACTAGTATGTCAATTCATAGGAATACCCTTCCTTTCTATCTTACAATTAACCAACCCACCGTATTTCTGAGGGATTCATAAAGAAAATAAATATTTTAATACGCATTAATCAGCATGAGTGCATGGTTCCTATTCCTCACTTCTGCTCCGTAACTCCGATTTTGCAGTCAACTCGTAAGAATCCTAGGCAGATCATCACGGAAGCATGACGAATAATATGAGCAAAAGATCAGGAATAAGAATGGATGTATCTATATAGAACTGGCTTCACCAATTCATATTATTAAAAAATTGACAATGATATCTTTTCTGCAAATTGCAGATCATATAAAGCATATATTAGTGTTCGCAAAAATATTTATGGATTTTTATCATGTACTATGAATACCAATAATAATTACATACAGAGATCAATGAAAGAAGATCTGATCTGATAGTCAATTATAGCATGTCTCCTGTTCGGTGCACGAGAGAAGATATGAATAATTCCAAGAAGGAAAATGGAGAGATGAGAAAAAATTAAAAAGTGATTGCAGACACCGAGGAAATCTTCACCGCGAAAAAGCAAAACAGGAATAATAAAAAAGCGAGGGAAAAAAGAGTGACCAAAACTGGGCACGAACTCTGGACCTACAGCTCCCAAACCCAACTCCCTAGTGCAGTGCTACGCCTCGTATTGCTTACCTATGCAGTCGTTCGGGTAATTATCTGGTGCATTGTAGAATTGCAAACTTTAAATGCAATTTACAGAAAAACTACTGTTCATATACGCCCAAAGGGGGGGGGTTTGGCTGTGGTCCTGGAGTATGGTGCTATGCACCTACGAAGTTTCAGCAAAATCCATGACCCCCACATCTGGATCCTCCCCTTGTAAGTTGTGTGCATTCGTGGTCAACATAAAACTGGATTCAGCAACTTAAAACTGGATTATAGCTTCTATGGGAGACCGATGGAAAAGCAGATCATCGTAAAGCGGGGGCTGACTGTATGTCATTTTATGTTGATGTGTTGTTTGTTAGGCTATTATAATGTACATTGGAGATATGGCTGTTTGTATTTCTTTATTTAGTGTCCTTGGTCAGGATATTGTACATACATTCAATAGAAATGATTCCAATATAAATTAGTATTGGACAGAAAGATATTAGTCATGTAAGTGAAGCGAGGATCTTTAGAAACCAATCATACCATCTAGTTATAATGCTATTTATGAAAAAAGTAGGCCAAATAAATAAATTTATAGTGTTTTAAAAAATTGCTTAAGGTTTTTTGACATAGCACTTTACGATATACAGGCGACTCCCAAGATTCGACCAACTCGAGAATTTGACCAGTTGAATTGACCCAGCCGATTGATCGGTTGAATTAGAAACTAGTTTACGCAAAGTAATATTTGGCATTGTTATTTCTGCTCTAATTGTTTGAATTTGTGCTGATTCGACATTTGACTGTTCGAGATTCGACCACATTTTCAGGAACGCATCCCTGTCGAATCTTGGGAGTCACCTGTATCTACAGAAGCAAACCGCTATGGATTCTTGTATAAGCTCATCTCTCAAGGCAAGATACCAAGATGGAAATTGGAGGTAAATAGTAGTATTAGTAGTAAAAGCTCTATTCCAAGAAATGGAAACCCTAGGTTTCAAATGCAGTAATACAAAGAATTTGCTCTCCTTTGAAGCATTGCTGTCAGCTGGCAGTAAGACAGGTAATGTGTGGTACTTAAAGAAATGTTTAAAAATATTCCCTATGCAGATGGATTTCTAAGGATTTGATGAGTAATTTTCTTGACATGATAAAACTAGTGTGATGATTGACATATTAAATTAACATTAAACTATGGTACGATCTTTTAAATACATTTACTGTGTATTCATAATATAATAAAGATACAATATAGAATGGGTTGGCAACCTATGTATGCATCCACAGACAAATGATGTTGCCCGTTTCACATAGGTTGCATGGTTTTATTTGGTGAAGTGTGATTCTGTAATAGAAGAAATGTGTGCCGTTTGTACGATGTTTGGAAGTACAAAAGGGAAGGATATCTTTAAGGTCTTTTCTATATTTACAGATTTTTATCCAAAAATCAAACTTTTTAGTGTTTATCTATGGGTTACCTGCAATAATGAGTAAAACTAATGGTTTTGTTCAGGTACTCTAAAAGCAGCTATAGGCCTATTTTAGTCTTTTCGGTGGCTGAGTAGGGGATATGTTCTCTTATTTTATCATTTGCTTTGATTAAAGTAAAATCTTTCTTTGTGGAATTGAGAAAGACTGTCTTCAGACATGGAATTTGAGTTACTTTCCCAAACTAAAAACTATTTATTGATAGTGATAAACATCTAAAATTTATACGGCCAAATTTGCATAAGTATGTACAGGCAGTCCTCAACTTAACAACGCTCTGGACTTATGATGTTTAGTAATTAAGGACTTAGGAGTCGAAATGACGTTTGATGGCTTAAGGTCGATTCAGGCTACAATGAAAACAGCAAGTAATGATACGCCACTCAAAATATGCTACAGTGTAATTTAACGTGACTTCACATGAAAACCCATCAAGTCATTGTCTTCTTAAATCCATTCTACATGAGTTATTAGATTTCAGACGAAGGATATTCAGAGTGACTCCGTGTGTGATTAAAACTTACAGAGGTAGAAGGGAAGTCAGTAGCATCGGTGAAACATTTTTTTAAGCGCGTGATGGAAATCCGATTTCGACAGCTAATTGGTTAAATTCCTGGAAAACAAAAGGTTAATTTTAGAGTGGCGGTCCTTGATTTATGAGGCATCAAGTCTATGTTACAATGCTAGTGTGGTTGTAGAAAGCCGCATAGTGTTTGCATTATTTTTGAAAACTTGATTTGCCCTTTAAAATGTCTTATAAGAGAAATTCAAGGGCTGGAGATGTTTCCGGTTCTAAGAAATGTAGAACCATAACAACGAAAATGAAGATTGATGTAATTAAGCACTCTGAAAAAGGTAGGATGCCTGCCAACATCAGTCGGAACTTGGATATCCCTCATATGTTGGTGGCAATATTATAACCTCCACTTTTTATAGGTACATACTTTATTCCTTCAGTAATTTTTTCTACTTTTCGATAATGTTTTTATGTCATTATTGTATCCCAATTAGAATAAAAAGATTTGTCTAGTTTTTAATACGTTTATCTTTGCCTGAGTACAATATTATGGGTCATTTTGTAAAAATATATTATCTGGCCGTTGGGACAGGAACATAACCCACATTTTTAACATTACTTTTATGGGAAAATGTTCTTAGACTTACATTCAGGAACCAATTGTGTCGTAAGTGTGAGGACTGCCTGTAACTATCTTGAAGGAAGAGTTTTTGTGGCGATTCCAAGGCCTTCAAACTCAGGTTCCAATGTTCAAATATATTTTATATGCTGAGAAAGGAACAGAAATCGATCTCAAGTTGCATTATTTTCAGTTTCTTGGGACTGTCTTTGGAGATGGAGTTCCTGAGTTCAGACTTGTGGGTCGATAAGTTTTCTGCTATAAAGGATGAGATTTCGAAAAACCAAAACAGTTGCTTAGATATTTGCTCACATACTTGGTCTCCGCTTTCAACAAAATTCTCAGCAATGAAAAAAGTTGTCTTCTCTCTTTTGTTTGCATTAGGAACTAGCTACTGTGTGAGCAAATGTTCTTTAATGAAAAACTCGGAAGCTTTTCTTCGTCTTCAGATTACCAACTGCCAACCAGGCCTGACAAAATGCATCAGAAATGGAAGGGCAAGGAAGTCATTAATTGTATTATATTGATTTTTTGAAAACTAAAAATCATTAATTTAAAAAAATTGTAATTAATGCTAAAATGTCTTATGAAAAAGTTTTATGTTGGATATATTTTTAGATGACACTATTAATTGTGAAAAAAATGTTTCTAAAATCATTTAAATGAGAATTTTTTAAAGCGATTCATTAATAATTATTGTAGTGTTATAATAAATAATAGGCTAAGCAAAAAATTAATGTTTTAATCTGCTTTTTTAAGTGGTGAGGAAAGAAGGTACAAAGAGAAATGTGCAGTGCTGAGCTGGAGCCGGTTTGCACTGGTTCTTGAGAACCGGTTGTTAAATTTTGAAAAATGTCTGAAACCATTTGTTAACTCAGTTGGACCACTGTTAAAAATAAAATGGGCCTTCAGAGTCAGATGACAGTTTTATTGGTTCAGGGAGAGCTAACATACAGTAAAACCCCGCTATACGATGTTTTGCATATACGTCGCCAATCAACTAAGGAACGTGTTTCGTTATAAGTTGTGTCGCTTCGCATATAAGTCGTTTGTGAAATACTAAAAGTAAAATTTCAGAAATCCCAATTGCAGTGCATAAATTATAACTATAACAATAAAAACCCTTTATTCGGCTTTGAATTTAATGTTTACTAGTAGGGCAGCCCCGGATCTCCGATCCTCAATGCGATTTAAATAAACAAAGTTTAGTGAAGTAATTTTGATTGAATAATTAATGAAATAAATGAAATGCAAATAATCTAAATAGTTCGGTCCTAGGTTGGATCTTCTTTGTTCCCTATTCATTTGACGTGTTTCCCTATTTCTTTGTCTTTCTAGTACTCCCCGCTCCTCATCTACACAGGCAATCCTATGAGCTTCCGCATCTCATTCTCTCTCTTTCCTACAATACTCTTCCTTTGATCTCTGGCAGCTGTAGCTGGGCTAATAGCTTTACCTTACCTTAGTTCCAGTGATTATTGTTGCACCCTTATAGACGAACTCACAAACAATTGCTTTACTTCAAGTGTCTATCAAAGACTGCTTTTAACTTCTTACAGGACCTACTATAAAGGCGACGTCAATGCAGCCATTTATTTTGATTATCAATGAAGAGAAGGTAACAATATAATGTGTTTACAAATTAACGTGCATCCTTATTCTTATCTGATTTTTAACTGATGCGTGAGCCTACTCGTATTTGAATTAATAAGGATTACAGATGTGTAATATGATGGTTCTACTTACAAAAGGGTAAGATTCCAGCATTCAAACGATGAAACAAAACAAAAAACAAATTAATTGCACAATTTAAAATAAAACTCAATACGCTGGGAGCTTGTTTGTTATACACATGTCATTGATACAGCTAGAAACACTTCCCATACGCAGTCAACAAAATAATTATCCGTAAATATTTACATTGCTATGCTTCATTAATTTCTATGCTTATTTTAAACAAAAGTGCAAAGTGAATAACGCTATTCTTTCACCTCTTTGAAGGTGTAATTGATAGTAATTGAATCGGAGGCAACAATGACAGTCGCCTTGGCAACGCCCGGAAAGAGTACGAAAAATCTGCAAAAGTTCGAAAAAGAATGCGTATTTCTGACAACATCGACCGTGTAACGTATAAACATGGCAAGAATAAGATAGTATAGAGCTTTAGTCATCAAATAAAGCAAAAAAGAATAAAATCACTCAATATTTACGTATTTTAACGAACGAAGGAAGAAAACCTTGCACTCTGAAAAATCGAAAATCCCATGTAAACTTATGGGAAAATATAATTGTCTCCTGGATTCGAACCCAGGACACTTTAGCAAACGAAAATATTTTTCCAGGGACCTCATAGCCAGTAGAAACAGAATGCCGTTGACCTCATATCTTTAAGACGAACGGTTCTTGAGAAATATGCCGATATAAATTGTAAACAAATGTCTAAAGACATCAACGTAAAATTAATATATAGTTAGATTATTATTTATATGAATTTAATTTCATGTTTATCAATTCGTGTAAAATCATTCTCAGAATAAACATTTGCTGGCCATGTGTTTGAGAGATGACGATGGGCTAGGTGGTTCACAAGATACACAGGGTGTAAAAGGGACTGTCTCAATTTTAATGATGATGTGTAAAAACCTATTTCTGAGCTTTGTGTACGGTTGTGTCTAACATTTTGTGTGTTTACGTTTGCGCTCGTATCTCATGAGATACTGGATATACTTTGGATTGCTTGAAAAATACTCTGAAGTGCGTATCAGTGTACGTGTAAGTAAAGAAACAATTTTTGTGCTTCATCACACTATAGACATATATTTTCGGTGATTTCTGAATTTATTATTGCAATTGGTTACTCGTTGTTACGATAAAATATATATTAAACCCTAGTAGCAATGAGTGGTAAACACATAGTGGTAATATAGTATGTCCAATGTACAGTATTGATATGTATTATTTGGGAAACAAATGTGTCACAAAATATCCGCCAGGAACGTAACCCCTAACTTTTATCATAGTTCTTATGGTAATCTTTGTTTTACTATACGTTGTTTCTTTATAAGTTGCATTTTTCGATTCTTCGTTATGCCAACTGATTTATTCCTCATTCTATCAATCCTTCAATTTTAATTTATAGGTTATACCGTATATACTCGTGTATATGCCGACTCCATGTATAGTACGACCCCTGATTTTTTGGTGAACAAACCTGATTTTTTCATATATCTCGTTTATAGTACGACCCCAGTTTTCCACCAGGGTCGATATATTTCGTTTCGATAGCTCGATGGTTACGAGCGAGATATATCGAACGATCTTGTTTTTCCACACCACCATAGAATAAATAGACCGTAAATGTCGTAAATAGTATTTCCTGCGAGTACACTAAAATTCGGATAAGTATCTTAATCTAAAACATTTAATAAAAAGTGATATGAATCATGATTGCACAAGATGAAATAAAATCGTTTCAATTCTAGTACGTCTGGATTACGTTCCGCGTATGTAATGGTTCCACTCGCTCATCTACTTAATAGGTAGGGATAACGGATAAAAAGAAATTACTTTGTAATATTCCACAGTCTTTATTGTTTCTTCAATCACACACCGACCGGTTTCCACTACAAAATCATTCTAATGGTGTTACTAACCGACGTAACACCTTCAGAATGACTTTGTAGTGGAAACCGATCGGTGTGTGATTGAAGAAACAATAAAGACTGTTGAATATCACAAAGTAATTTCTTTTTTCCAAGATGTCGAAATTCCAGAAACTTACGCCGTCTACGATACTTTTAATCCAACTCGTTCCAATCCATCCCTTGTAAAAAGATGCAAACAAAGATGTACATACGTAAAATTCAAGAAAGGAAGTGCTCGTAAATCTTCACTTATATCAAGTATTTGTGAATTTGAAGCTGTATATATGAAAAATATTCTACTTTTCACGAAGCAACATAACAACGATAAAGGACCTCACTGTTAAGGTTAGCCTACAATTAGAATGCGTGCGGGTGGCATAACTTCACCGAAAATGCCCGTGAAGATACATGAATTTTAAATCCTCAAATGCATTACTCGTGTATAGTACGATCCCCAATTTTTGCAATAAAAATTTGGTCGTAAAAACTCGTACTATACACGAGTATATACGGTAAGTCTAATTTTTATATTTGAATGAGGGTTGGAATCTTCATATTAAATCATTTGTTAATTTTAATATATTTGTATTTAATATAAGAAATACGATTTAATAATAAAACTTTAATTAATACTGCAACTTATACTGGTTTCGCTCATTTTCTTAGTCCTTACATTTCTCATCTTTATTGTAATTTATGGCTGTCTGAATTTTTCATGAACTAATTTCTTTTTGGAAAATGTGGATACAAGTGAAAAAATCTGCTACGAACCAGAATCGAACCTTCGACTTGCCAAGCAGATATTCAGCCACTGAACTACCGTAGCAAACCATTTCTCCTGTAGTCATCTGTGCACAATAACATGAATATTCCAGACTATTAATAATGTAGTGAATAATTTAATCAACATATGATATACGTCTTTTTTTAAAGAGATACATGATCATATATAATGAAAATTTCCCTTAAGATCCAGATATTTTCTTGAACCGAAAATGTATTTTATACTTTTCAGTGCGCTTTATAAAAAAAAGTATAAATGAAAAAAGTTCTTTATACATTGTTATTACTTCTCAAAAATCACGGGAGGTCACAGCGACCGAACATCTGAACAGAGGGGGTCACATAGCAGATCTGCCTGAGGACCACTGGTCTAGTGCACATATGACATTTTCCACTCGACTACGCTTAAGCAATTGATTCCTGATCCGATTTCATGCATAATACTTTATGACATACAATAATGAAACAAAAAGAAAGCTATATGGAATAAAAGCTCTTATCTCCAATTTGATTAAGATTTATTATTATAATTTAATATTGTGTATTTTGCTCATCTAATAAGATTCTTTCAATTAAGTTTTTTATTAAATTCCTTGATCGATGTGATTAATATTACTTTTTTGTTTACTTAATGATAACAACTACTTTATTTTGTAATGGAAACCAGCCTTTGTTAGTTCTTGCATAGACTTCATGTTGTCTTTCAAAAAGAAAAAGTTTACACGTGAGAGAACCGGGTGTTAAAATATTTTATAGCTCTCATATTGTGAGAGAACCGGTTGTTAAAATTGTGGGCAGCTCATCACTGGAAATATTTATTAATAAAAGTGGCACGTGACAAAAAAGTTGTCGATCCCTGATATAGAATAACATGATGCTGTAGAAATATTTATCTTACTATACAAAATTGGATTTTGGTCAGTCTGTTCAGGGCCATTTTTAACATTTACACAGCCTGGGATAAACTTCTATTTACATTTCCACATTGACCATCCCTGCATGAAGTTATATTATTATTTAAGTTTGGTTCCAGGAGCAATTTTCTTCTTTTATTATTTTCATATATTAAACAATCACTGGATTTTCTAAGTTTTTCATATTTGATACTATAATTTGCAACTAAATCCCTTTCCTTAGGATATGACCTCCACCATCCGAATAAACTTTCCATACCTTGCAGGTCATACAAGAGCAAGGAAATGAGAAATTTTATATTTGTAAAAACTTAGATTCACTTTCCTTACCAATAGATAATTATGTACGTACATATACAGTTTTCGTGTATGTATTTTTAGCAACATTTTTTCAATATTCTTTTTTTGGTAATTTAAGGTAAACATTTACTAGTTGCAAATTAATTGCAGGTGCATCTGAAAGAGGCACTCTAATATGGTTACATTTTAAAAATAATTTTTATTTGAACATAAAATATGTAAAAACAACTTAATATTAACACTACGTTAAAAGGAATTTCAAATAATTGCTTTTTGTAACGTAAACCGGGATGAAAGCACACAAAATGTTAGACGCAACTGTTCACAAAGCGCTCTTATAGCTGACTGTCGCTCAGAAATAGGTTTTTACACGTCATTAAAATTAGGACACCTTTTTATCCCGTGTATCTTGTGAACCATCTAGCCCATCGTGATCTCTCAAACGTGGCCAGCAAATGTTTATTCCAAGTACGATTTTACACGAATTGATAAACATGAAATTAAATTAATTCATATAAATAATAACAAACATGAAATTAAAAGCCGAATAGAGAGTTTTTATTGTTATAGTTATAATTTATGCACAACTGGAATTTCTGAAATTTTGCTTATAGTATTTCACAAACGACGTATATGCGAAGCGACACAACTTATAATGAAACATGTTCCTTAATTGATTGGCGACGTATATACGAAACAATGTATATCAGGGCAACGTATAGCGGGGTTTTACTGTATTAAATTGAACATAAATTGTTCCAAGTTACAATCTTCTGTTTTCTGATGCAAAAAATAGCAAGAAACGACTGGAAGTGAAGAAACTCATCACCAAAGTTAGTGTCTAGGCCAGGGGTTCTCAGGAAAAATTTTTCCGTGGAAAATGACTGGTGGTCGCACCTGTGTTTTTTTTACATTTTCAATATTTATTTTAAATATTTTTTTAAAAATATGATAAAATCAATAATGTTCATACCTCTTACTGTCAAAAAAGTTTATTAAATGGAAATTCATCCACTACTCTCTCTACTGCTAAGCGGAGCATAGCTTCAAGGTGCTCATCCTTCAGTTTGTTACTGTGTTTAGATTTTAGGAAATGAAGCGAGCTGAATGTCATTTCACACATCACTGTAGTCGGAAAAATAGTTAAAACTAGCGGAACCACACATGCCAGATCTTTATAATTGTCGGAGTTTTTAAAAATATCACACCAAACTGTCACTGTCACTTTATTTTCATGAAAATTGCGTCTCATGTGTTCATCTCAACAAAGTTCCATTAAGGAATATCTAATGTTGGACCAATTGAGGGACGATAGAGAGGGAAAAGAAGATAAACGAGCTTGAATGTCTTTAAAATTTTCAACATTCAGTTCGGAAAAGGGGTTTGAGAGGAAAGAAAACTTAGTGAAAAATTTTGCTTCCTTAAATCTTACCCCAAATTCATCATGCACAGTTTCTAAATATCTTGTAATTCTTTCGCACATTCTGCTTTGGATTTCTTGTGGCTGGGAATCGAGGAAACTAGACAGTGTTGGAAAAATGGTTAAATCTTTTTCTTCTTTCACATGTAAACTGATGTCTGTTATCTTCAAGATACATTTTTCGTAGATACTATAGCCACACAATCTCAGAAACAGAGCGCTTGTAGTTCTAATGGAAATATTCTCAATTTATTTTATATAAACAGATGCATTAAATTCAGCTGTTTAGCTTATTGACGACCTTAATTAAAATAATCGTTAAATTTATAACTGAGATACTTATATCTAATATAGCAAAAAGTACTGGATAATGGTTTGAGTCTAATTCTTCAAAAATATGTCAAGGCTTACATTCTCATATTAAATTATGCCGACGAATAATTAGATCCCAGTAGCATTACTACTGAAAAGATAAATCTGTTACAAAGCAATATTACTTACAAAGCCAGAAATAATTCAGAAAAATGTGACACAACCTCTGTCAAATGCTTCCTTACCACGATTTTCTAAAGATGACGTCCTGCTACTTCCAAATTCCAGCGCTTTCTGAAAAGTTGAAGTTCCAATTGCTCTCAAAAAGGCAATCAAGATAATTTATATTTATTTCTGAAGAGAACAGTATAGTCGTACAGCGCCTAGTTTGCCAGTATATTGATTGAGGAATATGATTCTCTAGTTAGAAATGTGGTTATACTGAAAGAAACCTTATTTAACAAATTTCCTTCTTCCGATGATGTTTATATACAATTTATTTCACTGCTTATGCCGATTTTTGCTGACGTTTACTATAACATGCCGTTTGCTAAGCTTGAGGTGCAGTGCCATTATGTAAATGTATAATTAAGTTTTACTGAACATTATGATGTAAATTAAAGGAAAACTTTTATTTGGCAATTGTACGAATTCATTACTCGTGAGTGAAATATTTTGATTTTTAACCCGGAATATGCAGAGAAGTAATCTAACAAATTGATCACAATCTGATGATATTTTTTCAGGTATCACATTTTAAAAAATAATTTGCGAGAGGGTATTGAAAGCAATTTCTCTAATAAATATTGGCATATTATAGTTTCATAATTTACAAAATGTTTGCCTTGAACGTCTTTCTAAACAGGTTTATGTTTCGACTGTAATGAAATACTGATCAATAAATTAAAATGAATGAATAGTACAATGGCGGACAAAAAAACCGCACCACATTATGAGCGCTCCACCGGAATTTCAGTGAACTATTAGTCTCGAACTAACTGTCAAGCGATATGGCAACAGTGATAGTAGAGGAGGGGGTGAAGGCTCATTTTCCTTAGAGAAGGGTTTACGGTTCTCTCCTAGCTCTTAAGGATCGGATATTTTCCCTCAAGATAATGGTTTTGAATTCAGTAGCGCTTGCTTTCCCCATTGCGGTAACACGAGAATGAAAGTCGGATATAATTCTTTTCATTTCAAAATTAGTTAGAATCGAGATACGAAGTCCGGAGTTTAACATATGGACGTCTAAAAGAACGATGTTTATTTTTCCATTCAAGATTAAATTCTGAGTTAGCATAAATATTTATTAGGAATCGAAAGGAATACACATTTCAACACCTTAACAATGAAAAATGTTTGGTTGCAACTACTTCACGTAACTGAACTAATAAAACAAAGTAAAAATATACGCTTTTTATCTTTTTTCAATAAATCACCTTTTCTACACCAAGAATCCAACTCGATATTAGGGATTAAAATGAATTCAACACGATTAATTTACACCACATATTTAATTTGTCACTAGAAAAAATCCATTTAGCTAATTATTGTGCTATTAAATGTCACAAAGAAAAAGGCTCTAAAATGTTAATACATTGCCGAATTTTTCTCGATAGGTAATTTAAATAGCGTATTTTTATTATATCTTGAAATTATCGGCATACTCGAAGATTACAAAGGAAAGCCGACATCTTTGCAGGTGTCGTCTATGCGTGTCAGAGGAAGCCGACAGTATTAAGACGCATATAAAAAGGATCAAGATAAATTCATATACTAAATTTGTAAATCAATTTCAAAATTAACTATTTTTGGTATATGCGATTAATTTATGTGATATTTTAATGTTCTGGATTATATTTTATTCAATTGTAATATTATATTACTGTAACGAAATTCAACACTGGTAAATAATTCTTATGAAACCAAATATCCATCGGGTTCGAATAATGGATCGAGCGGACTCGGCTTTCTGTAGAAATTTTTAACAACTTGTTCTAAAACTGCTTCAAAATTTTACAACCGATTCGCGCGAACCGGCTGCAGCTCACCACTGGATATAACCCCTTCATAATAAAAGTGACCAAACTTCATGACTACCCGATATTCTTCCGCTATCTATTCCTGTGCTATACTTTGGGAAAATAAAATCCGTCCTAAGTGGGATAGCAAACATATTGCACGCAAGACAATTGAGGTTAACACGCAACAGAAAAAACTTTTTATGGTATAATATAATCATAGTTAAATCATAAAATTATTTCTTTTGGATATATTTAAATTGACGCATAAGCTAGTCATTTTATTTTGTTTTGTCAGTGGGTTAAATTTTTAAAATGGAAATCGCTCACGGAAAGGTGAAGTATAATGCTACACATTATGTTGTAAATTACGATGTATTTCCGAACGTCTGTCAATCCAGATGGCATTCATTTCTTCTTGTAAGCACACAATATTTTATAAAATGAGCAATACAAATGCCTTAAGCCTGTTGTAGTACATGGACCCATTTATAATCATTTTATTAAAATAAATATGGAGTAAACCATATATTTGTAAGTATATTGCTCATCAAATTTATCCTTCCATTTTGTTAATAAAAAGTAAATGTGTACTCCATATTATTTAGAAAACTCGGTCACCTTAAGATATCCTGTATTCCAATGTAAACAAGATAATCTTAATTTGCAAAAATTACCAGAAGAGTAAAGAAGATAGAAACAAAATCAATGTAATAGGATATTTCCATCTTGATGTCCATAGAGTTACGTCTTTCTTATGAGTTTGTGCCTTCCATATTGATCGAGATTCTTCCGCACCAAGGTAAGAGTATGTTTTTCATAATATTTTTAAAAATTTGAATTAGGATACAGTATTTTATTTTTACTAATTATCTTGAGGGAAAATATCCGATCCTTAAGAGCAAGGAGAGAACCGTAAACCCTTCTCTAAGGAAAATGAGCCTTCACCCCCTCCTCTACTATCACTGTTGCCATATCGCTTGACAGTTAGTTCGAGACTAGTAGTTCACTGAAATTCCAGTGGAGCGCTCGTCAAGTGGTGAGGTTTTTTTGCCCACCACTGTACATATATGAAAATTTTCCTTGTTGATTCATACATTCATTTTTTTAAACTACCATTTTCCATAATGCTTAGTACTAATGTTTGTTTATTAGTATACTTTCTATTTACATCTATTCTTATTGATTTTCATCACTTTAAAGTTTGGAATTATATGTATATTATTATATTTATCTATTTGAAATGTGGAAACATATCTGTAATTTCGGTACTTACGTATTATCCCCATGCCATTAAAATATTGATAGAATAACAATACAACCATTTTAAATCGAATCATAAGTACAACTTCGTCGATCCTGTCTGGTGCCCATACACAAAATATAGAGAGGATTTGGGGAACAGCGAAATGGCAAAACAAAAAACATTGAGGAACTTCTCGACACCATTTAGAATCATATTTAGCCGAATTCCTCTGCATAAAACGCTAAAAGATAAAGACTATGCCATTTTGAATTATATCTCGTTTGACTGTTGTGCCGCAAATGGGGAGGATATTGGCGAGCCTTCGGCTCAGTTTGTTTTAATGGGTAGTCGTCTCTGGGTGCTATCATGCCCTTCATCTCGCCCAGAACCAAAGTATCCCTCCCCATTGTCTGGTGATTGGGTTTGTAAATGTCGAGACAGGCCAATCAGTCTCTGGTAATGTTGTACATAAGTATGGCATGGGGATAATACGTAAGTTCCGAAATTTCTTTATATCTACACAATAAAACTGTGTTTATAACAATTTAATATTTCATACTTTTCATTTTCTGTTCCATAATCAAAAGTATAAACCTGAAAAATAAAGTAATATAAACAAAGAGCAATGACTTTTTTCTGGATATTTCACAATATGGGAGCACTTCCCAAAAATTAAGGCCACAGCAAAAGGGTTATGATCAATCATGCTTATGAAAATCCACAAGTGAAAATGTTTAGGTACTTTATTACATTGTTAATAAACAACATCTTGAATGAGACAACAGATGATATTACAATAAATAGTTCATAGGTTTGACTGATGTTTATACAAAGACTGGAATCAAATCAGGTCCTTTCCTTTTATAAAGCATGCACATACCCATTGTTAATTGTACCTAAAACCTATACCACTTCTTCTCATAACATAATACATATTTATGCCTAGAAAATATTCATCATTAACAATATTGATTACAAACAATGTTAAATAAAATAGATATATGTGTATATTCAAATGACATTGACTAGAATAAGACTCTGATTAAACCCAGAAAATGGCAGGAAAATTAGGAATCAATATATATAAACTTCCATTCTATGATAATTCTTGGTAGTAAAAAAATGACCTCAGAAAGGTCACACACTTTGAATAAAATATATATTAATTCAGGTCAACTTTATCAAGACAACTAGCTCATTAGATCTGTCATGACAAAGTTAGACCTTTATTATCTTTGTTTTTCTTTAAGACTGCATAGTTAACTGGTGTTAACTATAGCTACAACAAACACGTCCCAAAACACCTTCATAACCTCTTCTTAGGGGAAAATTCTTATAAAAAGATGACAAGGGAAATATAGCAGCAAAATATTAAGGAAATGAAATTGTAAAAACGAATAACAGTTATATTTGAAAAAAGGTATTCCTTTCAATATGCACTCTTTGCAGTTAATTAAAAAATTAGACCAAACAAATATAAGGTTTGCTAAAATGATTGAAGGTAACATTATGACTTACATCCCAAGCTACAAATACCTTTTATTCAAAAATTCACACTCAAAGAAAGCTTATGAATTGAAGTTGAGCCCTGCTTTCTGTAGTTATAGAAATATTGAACGTAGTGAGCAACATTGGCTAGGAATTTTAGCCAATTCATACATAAAACTTTTTCATAAACTGACAGTCAGGCTGCTATATCTATATTATGCCAAATGATAATAACAAATTTCTTAAACTTCAAGTTTTTGCTTTCATGAACAAGTGCAATGGAAACCATCTTGTACTTTTAAGATACAAAAAAAAACTCAACTGTACCATAAATATGGCAGATTCTCAAATATTTCTTGAATAACCATCAGCATTTGTGATTACAAAAATAAATACTGCAGCATATATGACTATGAAGGAAGTGAAAAAATTCATAAAAAATGAAAATATCTACCCGTAGTAAGCAACTTCTACCATAAAACAAGCATCTATTAATGTAATCAGCTACATAGTTGCCTTGAATAAATGGCGGACAATTAAACAACACACAAACTAAGAAATATATTAGCTCATGTCATTCCTTCAAAATGTTAACACAGAACCTCTGGAAAGGGATCGAAGTAGGACCTCAATCACCCCTATTTGCATACAAAAAAAGCAATTGCAACTACCACCACACTACAACAGCTATTAACACCAATAGATAAACAAGCAATCAAGGGACAACACAAAACCCCAGGAGTAAACGACCACTAAGACAGACGAGAAAACAACGACAGTATAATATGCACAACCTTTACATAGTTAAGACTGGCTATGCCCACAGCACCAAGAAACGAACGACACCAATAATGTAAGGGGGTGGGCTGATAGCTCGCATTACAAGTCATAACTCATAGACAATACATTAGCAAGTAAATAGACACGCAAAAGGAAGTTGACTCACACAAGACATGCACACCATCCACTTCAATCCACCTACCTCATTCGCTATTTGACTGTTAACTTTTTTTATATGCTCATAATGGACGATTACCAAGAATTCTTCCAGCAAAGAACAAACAAACAGCCCACGAGGTAAAAAATTTTACATGCAGTAGCTTTTGTGTATTTTTCCTTTTGCTTTAAAGAATCTATACTTGGCTTCATTTGACCCTACCCTTCCCTTCAACGCATCTGCTGCACCTGACATTCCTAGCCTCTCGTGTAACAAAGACAATTCTTTAAATGATTTTATTAATTTAAATTTATCACTGATTGATGAAAAAATCATTTCACCAAGGTAGGCAACAGTACTCTGATGCACCTGCAAATTTTGATAAGAGATTAACACTGCATAGAATTGCCTTTGTTTCTTTCATTAAGACCAAGAAATTCTTAATGGCTGACTAATCTTTTGAGTTGAGGGATTGCCTCTTGAAGTAAAGTGATCTCAAAATCATTTGGGCATCAGCTAGTGGTGAGCATTTTCCTTTTTTATTTAAAGGCCAATTCAGTAAGTTGATATGGTTAGTCAATACAATTAGAGCCCAAGTCATCAAAATTGAGTGAGAAGTTTGTGCCGACATGAGTTTGTTAACAGCCAAATTGTAGCACTTTGAAGTACTGGACATAATATTAAATGATACCTAATGTAAACTCCAATATTCTTTTAAATCTGAAAATTCTGATACTTAAACATGAGTCCTGGAGATAATTTTGCAATGATATTTTTCGTCAAAGTAATTTGTCAAATAAAATAAAGAGGGTTTTTGTCCTAAACAAAATTTACATTAAACCTTTTCATTACCAGATGATTCTGAAATAATGATAAAGATGATCAAAGCAGCCAATTTTATATAAAAAATGTTTTAATTAATAAGTTCTGATACCAGAACTCTGATATTTTCCTTATATTAAGATCCATATTTGTTAAAAACGTAAAATTCGTACATATGTGTGTTCTCCACTTGAGTAGTTCAGGATCCCGGGGAAGAATGAAACAGAAATCTCGGCTGAGAGACTCGTTCCATCTGTGAGATCTGATTGAAAAAATAGAAAAAGAGTCTTCCTCGTTTCACGAGGAACGCCCACTGATTTATGGGAGGCTTCATGGGAGGGTTGCTTTCAGCCAGCCTTATTTTTTTGCTTACAAAATTCAAGCCATCGTAATATATCATCCACACAGCACTGTCCTTGCCCTGTATCCCTGCCAATTGGGAACATCCCACCCCCACCACCTCCCACCCCCCCATTATCTTCCTCTGCTGCCCTCTTCTCCGTCACCAAAGTGCACCTCGAGCCACATGAGGATCTCTTCCTCACTGCGTGCCACCCACTGGGAGTTGAGGCGAATGGTCTCCAGACTCTGCTCCACTGCTCTTCTCCCCCCTCCCAAGTCCATGCCCTCAAAGAACTGCCTTACCTGTTCAACAGAAGCAAGGGATGCCATTAAATCATTGGGGGTTAATTTTAACGAGCAGAAAATGGTTTATTTTTCATTGTTTTAGAAAAACACTTTCCTCACACAAATGCTTTCTATCAGAACATCAGTTGGTAAACACAACTTCATCACTCTCATTCGAAGATAATTTCATCAGGAAGTCCATCTTTAGGAATAATATTCAATATACCAAACATATTCTCTCGTAGGTAAATTCTTTTGACAGCCATTTTCCAAGAAAAAAATCACTATAATTCGTTAAACCACAAAACAATAACTACCAAACTTTATAAATTGATGGAATGAATGATCCAAAGATCCTTATGTGACAGGCATAAGCTGTAATGATGAGAAATGTGGAAACAGGTGAAAAAATCTGCTATCACCGGGAATCTTCCACCTGCCACCAATCTCACAGGTTGGATCGCAGAGCAGCCAGGGTTGGAGACTCTAGTCTCCTTTAAAACTCAATTTAAGTAAATATTTTATAATGTTAAAGTTGTAGAAAATGTGTTTTTCTAAAAGTTTTGTTTAAAACGCTTTTTTCATAAAACTGATAGTTTAGGAGATATTTTGATTTTTCTTCTAAGTTCGGGGTTTGGAGCAGTAGCGTAGCTAGAGGTATCGGGCCCCTAGGCAAGAATCGCTGATGGGTCCCCTAAGCGGAAATATTTTAGTAATGGGGGACCCTCTTGAGAAAGAGGTGAAAGAATACCAACCACTAGTTTATTATGCAGCACAGGATATATAAGGATTTAAAAATTTAGCTTAAAAGCGGAAATATTTTAGTAAAAAGATTTTTTTAAATATATTTTATTGGTGTTTAATTTTCTCTGTGGTGGGGGCCCTCTTGAGAAAGAGGTGAAAGAAAACGAACCACTTACTTTATTATGCAGCACAGGATATATAAGGATTAAAGAAATTAGCTTAAAATGTCCTTTTCCTTGCTTTTGCATTTGCGAAGATATTGACAATTTCAACACAACGTATGGACCCCTTTTGTTCGAGAGCCCTTACGTATTGCCTACTCTTGCTATATGGTAGCTACGCTATTGGTTTGGAGTCACTTTGTTAGAATTCTGCATATTCACTCTAATATGATATTTTAAAGAACTTTTGTGAGTTTTCTTTTTCAAATTTGTGATTAATAAAAATTGAAAGTAAATTTACAGAAAGGAAGACATTTTTTCAAAAAGTAATTTCAAGGAAAAGAGAAATTCAGGAGTTCAATGACAGCGAAAGCGAAGGCATGGGAACTATCGTTTGTGCTTGTGTATACCAGTGCAGTACAGGAAATTTGTTTTTGCATAATTACTTTTTCTAAGAAAAATTATATATCATTGGCGCTGAATGGTTGAAGCTATTTTATCCATTCCCCCAGCCAACAGCAGGAAAAATGATCCCCACGTGCGGTTGCTCGGCGGCCAAGATATGCGCTGAGAACCAATCTTGCCGCATCGGCAACTAATTCCAACTAAAATTTTCCAACTTCTGAATTACTAAATAAAGTCCAGTAAACATACCTAGTTGAAAAAGATTTCAGGTATGAAAATGTTTTTATTTAAATTTTTTCTTTAGTCTTAAGTTATTTTATGCTTTTAAATGATTTAATATTGTTTTCTTAGCACTTTAGTAATGTTATCTTAGCCTTACGTAGTATGAGATGGAACTTAATAATTTTCTCCTGAGATGCTGGAATGCATCTCTCAATAATAACATGTACTTTAATGTGAAGACTGCTCTTGACATTTGACTGTTCAAGATTCAACCAACTTTTCAGGAATGCATCCTGGTGGAATCTCAAGCATCGCCTGTACTTCACTATAAATTCGCACTATAACGAATCTGCATAAAATGGGGTTGCACAAAATGAGGTATGACAGTACACTTTATAACGAGGAGCATTTTTATGAGTTTTATAAATTCTTGCTATATCGAAGCTTCACTGGATATAATTTTGTTAGCAAAAATCAGATCTAGGTTATTTAAGCAAAATTATACTGCAAAGGCAAAATATTATTTTAAAATGAATTTTCTTTTATCTGATTTCATCATCAACTAACACTATCAACTCATGAAACAATAAAATAATTAAAAGTAATTGTACCACCTTGCTTCAAAACTGACTTATACTAGAAAGCTTTCCCAAAAATGCTCTTGACGGAAAATGAATTAACAAAAATTTGAAATTCGGATGGAGAATTTTTGGAGAATTACACGTTACTATAAACTCCAATTTTTTATTAGTTTACAGAAAATGAGCTACTACCTATTCCTTACGCTAGCGTAATTATAGCAAGACAGATCAATTAGTGTCAAACAGAAATTTGAAAAAAGCCTTCATCTCAAAGAATTAATTTCAATTATTTTAACTTTATCAGAAGTGAAAAGGAATTACTAAAACGAGCTCACCTCTCTGTAGTCATACTCCGTAGCAAAGTTTGAGACAACTGTCGAGACTAGTCCTCCGAGCACAAAGGGAGCAGCCGGAGGAGGATGGGAAGAAGTGGGAGGATGCAGAGGTACGCTCGTGGGTGCAGGAGTAGCAGCTTCTCCACCTTCTACTGTCCCATCATCTCCAACCTCTGATCCGTCCCCACCAAACAGATCACGCAAGTGGGACCAGTGCGCACGCAAATGCCGCCATGCAAGGAACTGTCCTTCCGGGCTGGCTGCTGCCACCACTCCGAGGGCACCCTTAACATCTTGGGGCTTCACCCGATCACGATCCAAGGTTGCCAAAAGGTATCTATTGACGATAAGATTCTGACGATTAATGTTAACACATACGAAGAGGAATTTTTCTAAACAATATTTTTACGCGATTTTAATAATATTTGATTAAGATTAAAAACTAAACTTACCTTTGAAGAATCCAAGGATCGGATGCCATTCCCATTGCTCTGAGCAACAGCTTCTGCTCTGATGGAATAGTCGTAGTATTATAGCGACTCCAACAATACTGCCATTCTTTGTAGCCTCCATATTTTATACCTTTCCCGGAAAAAGTTCAATTTATAATTTTACTCAATATTACTCACAATTAAAAACTACCATTTTAAAAATGCAACTCTTGGATTTTTATTTGAAACTTTGAAGAATATGTCAAGCTTTCTCAATGCACAATATTCGCACAACTGGGGTTCAAGATAACTTATGCTCCGGTAAAACTTAAAGCAACAGGAGATAATTTGATCACCAATAGTACTTCGACCATAAAGTGAGCTCCATTATTCATTTTTGAGAACAATCAAATTAATATGAATTTCTAAAGTCTACTATAAGAAAAATTAATGACGAATCCATGGAATGCATGTTGGCTACTGTCTACTCTTTGCCCTACATGGTCTCAGTAAACCGTGTTTTATCAGCTAGTTGGAAATTACAGAGCATTTAACAATGTTTATAGATTTAGGATTGCAGTTGAACACGTAGACTGCCATGAGGGTCAGATATGACCCTCACCATACCGTTCCCGGTGGATCGTGAGGGTCATATATGAGCCTCTCAGATGCCAAACTGACTAACTCCACTTTTTGTCAATGTCTCAATTTCAGTACCTGAGCACATTTGAAATATGTAATTAACTGCAGAAATGAATAGGCTTTGTTGCATGGATAAAACAGCCATCCACGCAACAAAGCCTATTCATTTCTGAAGTCAATTACATATTTCAAATGTGCTCAGGTACTGAAATTGAGATATTGACAAATAGTAGAGTTAGTTGGTTTGGCATCTGAGAGGCTCATATACCCCTCAGGTGATGTTTGTATTTGAGTCGCCATGGCTCATCGGGGTCCCTTGGGACTGCCTGTTTGCTTCAAGGCTTTGAGAACTTAAGTCTCTGAGATGTCTGCATTACCTTGGCCTCTGATATTTCATTTCTGAAATGTCCGAATGCTAAAGACAACTTTTTCCTTCAATTTTTTTTACAAAACGTCAATCCATGAATCAGGCTTATAAAAAATTATGAAAGTAATAAATATCATATAAATAATTCTAATTAATATGTTAAGAAATTATAAACACAAAAATGGTATCAAATGTTCAAAGGCATATCCAAAAAATGCTAAACTAAAAAAATATATATTTTTTGTTCCTATAAAAAAACTGGAGAAATAAATTTCATAAGTAAATTTATTCCTTATTTTTACCACATAATATGATAATTATTTTCTTTTTTCTTAACTTAAAACAATTTTGTTGAACGGGATGGGGGGGGGGGGGAGAAAAAGGCGGAGGAACGCCGTGCTCCCGCGTTCTCCCAAAAACGCTCTGCATATACCTACACAGTGTGACGCAGTTTCTGTAGATGCTGTATGAGAGTTGTTACTGAGACGCAGTTTCTGTGCATTCAAACATTCCGAAATGCTGAACCTTTTTCAACTAGATTGTAAATAGAAAATATAGTAGGTCTACTCTCGGTCATTGTATTTCCGATGAACGGATGAATGACCTGCTCTTCTTCCTTTTGGTTTGCCACACTTCTTTCTATTCTTTGTAAATATTTGAAGGGATAGTAGCCTTACACCCATTCATGGAAAACCCAATTCTTTATGAATGGGAGCATCACCCCTCACTCCCACTACCTCCCTTGGCTTGACCAGAAAAAAAACTTTTTTTTCTTCAAAGCATGCTTTCTATAAGTGCTGAGGTTCTGCGTAGCTAAAGATACAAGGAAAGAGGAATCTACATATTTTCCATCTCAAACCGATTGTGTCTTCTCTTCGTTTGAATTTGTATAATTTTTATTTGAAATATTATCAGTGTCTAGGTTTAGTCACAGGGAAAAGTAACTTTTTTAATTAATTTAATTGAAAAGATACCAAATGATCAATCTATATCAACAGTACAAGTAACTTATGAATTTTACACGAATTTTAACATAATTTTAATAAAATCTGATTTTTACCAGGTCCCTGGGGCAGTGAGGGTCATATTTGTCCCACGCTGCAAGAAGTATTAATTCCATAAAAAAATAAAATAAGGTAAAAATAATTGTTGTAGTGTTATTCTACAAGGAAATGACTTACTAAAATGCCTTTGGCTCCAGGGACATATTTTTAAAATATTGGTCTGGCGGTCTTTGTGTTAAAGAGTTATCTGCGACATATCTAAAAATAGAATTTTAGTAAAATTCTTATAATCCACTTGGCATGAGAGCAGAAATGCATCTGATGCATGAAATTACAAGCAGCTATTGTGTACATTATATTATGCAAAGTTGACGTTATAATTTTAATATTATTATTCTTACATATTCCTATGAGATATTACACTTCATTCTCTTAAGTCCTATTCAAATCCACACACATGCACCTTATATGTAATGGCATTTTGAAATTATCCTCACCAGCAGCATATACTGCCTCTCTAAGGTTAGGAGGCACTCTCTGACCACGAAGCATCCACCCTTTGAATCGTACCTTGGCTTCTCCTATAGCACTTTCAACCCCTGCTAACACTGCTGATGTCAATATCTCTGAACGAACCAACCTAAAAGAGATTGAGTTTTTTTTAAGAACTGATTTTAACAGAGGAGTCTATTACCGTGTGACAAGACATGGCCTTTCCAATTACATTCAATTTTAAACACTAGCTTAGCTTCCAATTATCAATTTACAAATTACTTATTATTACAAATTATTTATTATAATACAACAGCTAAAGTGACCAAAATACTCATCAATTAGTCTAAAAGTTTAAAGAAATTACTTAATAAAATTTAACATACGAAAGAAACTTAGTACAAAAAGAGATATTCTGTACCAAGCATATACAATACTTATTTCAATGCATTTTAACAAACCTATCCCTAATAATTAGTCTCAAGAATATGTTGTGTTTGAAGACACAGTGAAGGTCTAAAATGAAAGGCTTCTGAAAAGGAGAGGTTGTATCAAGAGAAAGAGTAAACATTTTGTGACATTTCTGTCTTTCAGCATTTTTCCAAATGATGTACAAGAAATCACCTAAGATCAAATGACATATCATGAGAGTTTCATGCACAAAAAAATCATAAATGCATACAATACTAACATGAGTTGAAATGAGGAAGGTGGGTTAAATTGAAATTAAATTAAGAATTATATCATCAACCTTTATCTGCCAGAGTTAAATGCCCGGCATGCAGACCCATTGCAGTAGATCATTACCTAGTGATGTGTAGTCCTTTGTCTTCCCAGCCAAGAGCTTGTGCAGACGGAGCTAGAAGAGAACGAACAAAGCGACGAAAAAGACGGTAGGGTGCTGCTGCCGAAAGACGTCTACTCCACGACTGAAGATGTTCCAACGCAGTTGCCCAGGGCACGAGATCACGTTCCTTCGTTAGGTACAGGGACAACCGAAGAGGGAGAGTTGCACTCACCAAACCAGCCCTGCAAAGTGAAAAGCAGAGACGTACATTAATTATAGGTGTATGGAAACAACAGCCATACAGCCCTTATGGAAATTTTATTACTCAATCCCAAAAATTTATTAATATAAAGCCCTTAAGAACAATTTCAAAATAGTACTAAAAAATAATATTTACATTTTAGCAGAAAAGATCTCTGTAATTTATATTTTTTAACTTTACACTGTCCTTTTTATAAGTAAGCACATCCTGTTTAAACTTATTAACAATTTAGAAATTTGAAAGCATAGTAAAATGGTTAGGAGTTCAATGGCAATTCTGACGTCTCACTTTTGTGTTACCAAATTACGACATGGGCTTGATTATAGAAGGGAAACCTTCAGAAAATTACAATACAATGGAGCAGCCCCTTGACCTGGGTATCATTCACTCAATGAAAACAAGGTACAGAAAAATGTTTGTGCGGAAGGCAATGACTGCATTGGAAAGAAAGGCACAATTGAAACTCACCATACTGCATGCACCACACATGATAGTGGCATCATGGGATACAGTGACTTCTGCAACAATTGCAAACTGCTTCAAAAAAGCAGGAATCAACTTTGATTGTGCACCTGAGATAACAGATGAGGAGGAAGAAAATGGCGAAGAAGAATGGAGACAGCTGACAGTAAATTCAGATAAAGTTCAATGAATATGTAAAATGTGATGAGGATGTTGTGACTTCAGCACTGTTATCTGTTCAACAGTTGTGTGAAATAGTTGAGAAAGGTGAACACGAAGATGTAGGAAGTGAGGAAGAGGATGAAGAGAAACAACCAATACCATCATTTGGAGATGCAATTACTGAGTTCGAGGTGACGAGGAGGTACATGTGTTCATTCAAATGTAACAATTACAGCATGATACGACTTGCCCAGGTAGAGAGGGAGCTACTCTTACTTCATCAAAATTGTCCAAAAAAACGAACATCCCTCTTAGATTATTTCAAGAAGTAACTTAGATGGTACATTTGCATACCTTTCATATTTAGGTATTTGTGTGGGAGTTGTAACGTAGAGCATAGTTTTTAATAAATGGCTCATTCTTCTTTTTCAGATTTGCCAACAGGTAACTACAATGTGTATCTGTGATTTACATTTTTTATTCCATATAAAAAGCTTGTAACTTGACAGGAAGCTTACCTTTCAATTAACCACTTGAGTGGGTATGCTGTATATATTCATCATGGCCTGCCGTAATCCGTGTGCATATGCCGTAATTAATTGATTGTAAGCCGACCCTTTTTTACATTTTTACCATCTCAGAAATCGCCATTCAGCTTAGAATCGGTGTAAAAAAAGTAGTCAATGAATTTATGTCCGTAGTTACATTATAACGCGAGATATACCGTATCTGCCCGAATACAAGCCGATGTTTTTTGTCAAAATCTATGATGAAAAAATCACCTCTCGGCTTAAATGCGAGTCCGAGGAAAATTTGGGTTATGATTAAATCTCGAAGTCTCTCATTGCCTTCGCATTCAAATGATAGTACTATATTTTTCGTAAAGTAAATATTTGACCTACGATGAATATATATAAAAATATCTTGGCGAGATCGCTTGCATAAATTGACGATTACGCAAAATGTGTTGACGGCTTGGAATGCTCAACTGTTTGAATTTTGGTAAAACTTTAGATGGAACATGTATTTTTTACATTTTTACCATCTCAGAAATCGCCATTCAGCTTAGAATCGGTGTAAAAAAAGTAGTCAATGAATTTATGTCCGTAGTTACATTATAACGCGAGATATACCGTATCTGCCCGAATACAAGCCGATGTTTTTTGTCAAAATCTATGATGAAAAAATCACCTCTCGGCTTAAATGCGAGTCCGAGGAAAATTTGGGTTATGATTAAATCTCGAAGTCTCTCATTGCCTTCGCATTCAAATGATAGTACTATATTTTTCGTAAAGTAAATATTTGACCTACGATGAATATATATAAAAATATCTTGGCGAGATCGCTTGCGTAAATTGACGATTACGCAAAATGTGTTGACGGCTTGGAATGCTCAACTGTTTGAATTTTGGTAAAACTTTAGATGGAACATGTATAATTATAAAAATGCAGTTTCTTAAGGCAATGTATATGCTAATTTCATTGGAAATAGACATGGATGAAAAAATATCTTGGCGAGATCGCTTGCGTAAATTGACGATTATGCAAAATGCGTTGACGGCTTTGAATGCTCAACTGTTTGAATTTCGGTAAAACGTGTATAATTATAAAAATGCAATTTCTTAAGGCAATGTAAATGCTAATTTCATTGGAAATAGACTTGGGCGAAAGATTTCCTGGCGAGATCGCTGTTACTATATTTGACCTTTTGTGAAAATGAAGATGAAAGAAATTATTGTCACTGAATGTAAATCATTATTCAACAATGCAAAATTATTAATTGCAGAAATATTTCAAAATGTCAACAACTAAACCATTTTCCACACATTTCTTTGATCTTGAATAATGTATTCTAAGATGTGCATGAATGCCTGGCATACTTCAGTATAAAATCTACGAAATTTATGTTTTTGCCAAAAAACTGTATAAATTTTTGGGGGATCGGCTTAAATCCGGGGTCGGCTTCTATTCGGGCCGATACGGTAAGTGTATTAAAGTGGAGGTAAACTATCTACTTTAAATGTATGCAAAAAAGAATCAAAATGACTGAACACCTACAAAGAAATAAAATATGAAAATGATACGTGGTGCATCGAAGTTGTAAAAAAATGCAGCAATAGTGCTTGTATGCGTAAGAAGCTACTTATGTACACAATGTTTCATTTTACTTGTGAATTGAAACATTTGCCTTTCCTCCCCTCTCTACCTATCTTGTTTCAGTGTGTCTAGTGGTGAATTTTAACCTGTAGGACCATTTTCCTCTAACTGTATAAGATATTTCTAGGCAACTGGAGCAATAAAATCCTCCTCTCCATTGCAATACAGTGGAACCCGTTTAAGATGTTCTCGCTTAAGATGTTTTCCTGCCTAAGATGTTCAAATCTTTCTGTCCCGAAAATTTCCTCATAAGAACAATGTAATTTTTTCCCGTTTAATATGTTTCTGTATAAAATGTTTTCCCGCCTAAGATGGTCATAACGAACCTTAAAAAATGGAAATGTACCCGTTTTATATGTTTTTGACTACATTTTACATGACTCGTCAACCAAAATGTTTCAAGTGTACATATGCCAGAAACTTTAATTTCATTTCTTACATAAAATATGAATGCGATTTTCACATTCCCGTGTGCATTTTCCATATTAGTCAAAATGTAATTTTTCTCTAAATATTTTAAAAACTTTTCTATAAAAAGAAATCTAATATCCCAGTCATTCATTCATTTTGGAATGGAACACCTTGCTACCTAATATTGTTTCTATGAAATAACATTACAATGAACACATTATGCCAAGTGATGGCGCAGAAAAGACGAAACAGCTGACAAACTCGAAGCGACAAGCGCAAGAGGCTAACTTACGAAGCAGTACAATTTTAAAGAGGGAAATCACTGGACGCGACGTTTCGAATAATTACAAAAAAACCATCAACTTATATTCCGGTCAGTATTGTAATTCTCTATGTTATTGTAGTTTTCGGCTCTGACCATTCAGTTATGATAGCGTGCTCGAAGTATTCATAGTGTTCTGTGTGTTTGTGGCTGTGTCGTAGATTTCCTTTTTTAAATTCAGTTTATTAACCCAAGTGTATTATTTTTTAATAGGGATGTCATCTAAAAAGGGAATTAAAAGAAAACCACTTTCACTAAATGAAAAACTGGAGATTATACGTAAAGTAGATGCCAATTGAAACTCTACGTGTGTGAAGATGGCAACATTACTTAATATTCCCACACCTATGCTCAATAACATCATGGCTAATCGGGAAAAAATACTGAACGATTCCCTTGTTCAGTAACCAAGTCGAAAGAAGATGAAATCTGCAAAAAACGAGAAACTGGAAAGTGTGTTGCTGAAATGGTTTAAACAAATGCGTGCATTAAACCTTTCTATTGGTGGAACTGTTATACGAGAAAAAGCAGAAGAGATAGTTCTTAAAATGAATCTGGAATTCACTGCATCGAATGGATGGATTGACCGGTTCAAAAACTGTGCAGGACTCGTTTATAAGACAGTGATGAGTCAAAAAGTGTAAATACTGAAAAAGTTGAAGCATGGAAGGCTGCTGTACTTCCTAGACTAATGGAGAAGTACGACGAGAAAGATACGTTTAATGCAGATGAATTTGGGTTATTTTTTAATTTGCTCCCAGACAAAATGTTTGCTTTTAAAGGAGAAAATTGCCATGGGGGAAACGAAGCAAAGAAAGAGTGACAGTTCTAGTGTGTACCAATATGGATGGATATGAAAAGCTGCCACTAGTAGTCATTGGAAAGTCTGAAAATCTAAGATGTTTCAAAAATGTGAAGTCCCTCCCATGTACCTATCGGCATAATAAATCTGCATGGATGACATGTAAAATCTTTGAAGAATTTATGACATGTTTAGATAGAAAAATGGCATCAAGGAACCGAAAAATTATTTTATTTGTAGATCAATGTGCAGCTCATCCTAAGGATGTTCACCATCTGAAAAATGTACATTTACAATTTCTTCCAGCCAACTCCACATCTGTACTTCAGCCCTTGGACCAAGGCATTATAAAAGTCTTAAAAGAAAGATTTCGAAAGCGCCTTGTGTATAAGCTATTCCGCAATTTAAGTGGCAATATAAACAAAAACAAATTGTCTTTGCTGGAAGCAGTATCTTTCCTGGCAGCATCTTGGGACACAGTGCCTCCTGAGGTTATAAGAAATTGCTTTCGGAAAGCAGGATTTGGAGATACATGCTCAGAAAGTGAAGAGGTGGAGGAGGAAAGAGTGGATGATGACGTATGGAACGTTCTTCAGGAAAAGCTTGATTTCAATGCCACATTTAAGGATTACATCGATGCAGATGCCAATTTTGTACCTTGTGGGGTTAAAAGTGTTGAGGAACTTTGTCATGAAGAAGATTCAGGAACAGAAGAAGATGAAAATGAAGACCTACACAAATCAGTGCCAACTTGTGCTGAAGCTATACAAAATTTAGAAGAGTGCAAGAGATTTCTTGTTAGCATCCCTGACGTACCTTGCTCAATAATGCAAAAATTAAGAGACTTAGAAAATTTTACTTTAAAAGCATTTGAGAAAAATATGAAGCGGAGTACACTGGACAGTTTTTCAAAAAATGAAGTTATTTTTCTACTTTTGTTTGGAAATTTAATAAAATATTTGTAAGTGCAATTACTATATGGTTTCTACTTAGAAAATATTTCATTATTTGTTTATTTAAAATGATTTAAAATAAAGTTAATAAATGTTAACACCTATGTATGATTTTGGAAAGTATCAAAACATTAAATTCTATCCCCTCCCTTCAAAAATTTCAATTAGAAGTAAATTTGGTTCTACCCTTTTAAGATGCTTTCCTGCTTAATATGTTCAAATCACTTGGTCCCTTGAAAAACATCTTAAGAGGGTTCCACTGTAAATGTTTCATATGCAAAACATATGTGATATTATGAATAAAAGTGATTCCAGTGAAGATTTGGAGGACGTTTATATAAACATTGATGTGACAGTGAATCTGAGGGAGAAATTGAATTATCTGAAAAAATCTATTTCCCAGAATTAAATACCCAAACGGGATGCATTCTTTGAAAAAGTACCCACTCAAGTGGTTAATCTATACTCTTTATATTTGTTTCAATTAATAATAATTTGATATTAATAAACTGCCATTTAGTCTTTCAATTATAGACTACCCCCATTTAAGGTATTACTCGATTTAAGGTACGAAAAACGTCCCCCAGGCAAATGTTAAATGGGGGTTCCACTGTAGTTCGAAAAACATCCCTAAAAAAATGAAATTTTTTTGTATTTCTATTTTTTCCAACAGTTGTAAACAATTACCCTTCACAGTGGCAAATTTCAGGTCTATAGCCCTTCTAGAAATACTTGAACATTTACATCCTATGTAATAAGCAGCTAGTTATAATATATAACATACCTGCAAAGAGTAAATGCATCATCAAGAATGGATGCTCTATCAGCTGGTGCAAAAGCTGTGTGGTTTCTCAGAATAGCCCTCACGAGAGCATCCCACAGTTCTGGTGGCTCATACATAACACGATAGAATCCCTGCTGGTCAACATTGCCCTTCAACCATTTCACCTCATATGCATCCTTTACCTTCACAGAGGACTCAGTAGTGTCTTCAACATCATCATAATCATCTGGGGCACCAGGGATTGGTACCTTTATCGACACTGAGAACAAGATGAAATAAAAAGGATAATAAAATATTCTACTTTGTTAAGGCTAGATGGTAGAAACTCTTCTCTTTATGCTTGGTAAATTTTATACCACATTATAAACATTTTTATGAAAATAAAAAGCATAATTAAAAACTTTAAATTGCATATAGTACTACTGTTTTAAATGATTTTTTTTTAAAATTGGATTAAAATGTATTAAACTTGTTTATCAGATAAATTCAATTCTATTACAACCGTAAAATATAGTGAATACCATAAATGAATCATACAATTAACACTATGATCAACTAAATCATTAGCTTCTGCCATATAGCATCAAGCTGCTTAAAAAAAGCTTAATAAGGATAAAACCTTTGTGCTAGACCAGGAATCTCAAGCTCAAATTGTATGCAGGCCAAAAACAAAAAAATTACACTTCAAAAGGACTAAAAAAATATTTTAAATCTTTAAATTAAAAAACTTTTTGACACTGAGCCAGGTCGAATTACCTACATAATTAGAATAAGATCAGTGATAGAGCTGCATAAAATGAACAAGAGGCCCGTGGGCCATGAGTTTGAGACCCCTGTGCTAGACTATCATATGTAAGTAATTCAGCAATGTTTCTAATTACTGGTAATGCTCTTCTATATAAATCACAGAAAGACTTTTTTCAGCATTTAGGCAAAGAAAAGATTAAATTTCATGCCATACTTTTCAATTCCATCTTAGTGTTGATGTGAAAGCAAACCTAATTGAGAAACATAAAAGAATGCAAGTTAAAAAGCTTAAGACCATATTTTGTTTCATAATCTTTTAACAACTCTATAAATACAGTTATTGCAATTTTCCTAAGTGCAGATACTAGATGAACTGACATAATCTATGAAGCAGAACCGTGACTCACCACCAGTCATATTCATCCATACTAGATTTGGTGCCCCAGGTTCAAGGTCAGTGTGAAAAGTCAACGGAATGTACCACTTGTATCCAAAGGGAGATGTTGAACCTTCATGAGGAGCAGGTGTTGTATGGGCTGTGGTGACAGTTGAGAAGTTAGCCGAGGACGAAGTGAAGGGATAAGATGGAGTATTTGGAGAATTGGGTGAAAGCAGGAAGCGCTTCTGGGTGGCTCGGAATTTCCTAGGACCCTCTCTGGTGATGGTCACCAAAGGGTAACCCATTTGCCTCGTCCATGTGTCCATTATCGCCTGGAACAGAGAAGAATTTAATACAGATGATAAAATAGTATATAACATTATTAACACTAAAGAAAACTAAAAGAAAAGGAATCCAAACCACCCAGATGTGATGTTCATGTTATTTTAAAAAATAATCAAATCAAACTGTGTTAATCCATTTATAATTAATTTTATAAATTCAAGGGACTATAAGAAAAAATTATATTGGAAAATAAATAATGTTTTAACCTTTACCGGCCGGGAGTCACCATATGGTGACACTGATTGCATGCTCTCACGGCCGAGTGTCGCCGTATGGCGACGGAGTATTTTTATGTTTCATAAATCGCTATATCATGTTTGGTTCTCGTATTTCCTTTACTACTATGTGGAAATGCGCATAATGGTTACTCTTTGTATTTTTTGTGAATACATCACCCTTTCGTTGTTTTTAACAGAGTACCTGCTATCTAAATATGTCCTAGCTTCAAATGTATTTCTGCATGAAGCATTAATGAATACATTGTGAAACATTCATTCCAGTTTACGTTTCCGTGTCTGTTCGGCAAATAAAAAAAGGGCAGGAACAAGATTCAAGTGTGCCACATGTGATGTAGGCCTCTGTATAGACCCATGTTTCCATATTATACTAATGTGCATTTTTAAAACCATTCATTATTATTATAATAAATAATCATTGGTTTATGTTTTGAGTGTAAATTTTAGGTATTAAGTGAAGGTCAAATATGAGACAGTAAAAATGTGATTTTAGTAATAAAAAAATTGTTATATTATTTATGTTGCAAGATGATGAGACAGTACATTGTAATACCACAAAGGGTGATAATGTTCATCTACAAAATCATGTTTATCTTCTCAGTTCATTCCATTTTTTTGATTATATATTCGTATTTTTAGGTTTACTTATGATATATTCATCAAATATTAATGTTGTTACGTGGTTCTTCACAAAAGTAATAGATTGATATATACCGTATCTGCCCGAATAGAAGCCGACCCCGGATTTAAGCCGACCCCCAACAATTTTCACAATTTTTTGGCAAAAACGTAAATTTCGTAGATTTTATACTGAAGTATGCCAGGCATTCATGCACATCTTAGAATACATTATTCGAGATCAAAGAAATGTGTGGGAAATGGTTTAGTTGTTGACATTTTGAAATATTACTCCAATTAATAATTTTGCATTGTTGAATTATGTTCCACATTCAATGACAATAATTTCATTCACCTTCACTTTCACAAAAGGTAAAATATAGTAACAGCGATCTCGCCAAGATATTTTTCATCCAAGTCTATTTCCAGTGAAATTAGCATTTACATTGCCTTAAGAAATTGCATTTTTATAATTATACACGTTTTACCGAAATTCAAACAGTTGAGCGTTCTAAGCTGTCAATGCATTTTGCGTAATCATCAGTTTACGCAAGTGATCTCGCCAAGATATTTTTTCATCCATGTATATTTCCAATGAAATTAGCATATACATTGCCTTAAGAAACAGCATTTTTATAATTATACACGTTCCATGTAAAGTTTTACTGAAATTCAAACAGCTGAGCGTACAAAGCCGTCGATGCATTTTGCGTAATCGTCAATTTACGCAAGCGATCTCGCCAAGATATTTTTTCATCCATGTATATTTCCAATGAAATTAGCATATATATTGCATTAAGAAATTGCATTTTTATAATTATCCACGTTCCACGTAAAGTTTTACCGAAATTCAAACAGTTGAGCATTCTAAGCCGTCAACGCATTTTGTGTAATCATCAATTTATGCAAGCGATCTCGCCAAGATATTTTTTCATCCATGTATATTTCCAATGAAATTAGCATATACATTGCCTTAAGAAACAGCATTTTTATAATTATACACGTTCCATGTAAAGTTTTACTGAAATTCGAACAGCTGAGCGTTCAAAGCCGTCAACGCATTTTGCGTAATCGTCCATTTATGCAAGCTACCTCGCCAAGATATTTTTTCATCCATGTCTATTTCCAATGAAATTAGCATTTACGTTGCCTTAAGAAATTGCATTTTTATAATTATCCACGTTCCATTTAAAGTTTTACCGAAATTCAAACAGTAGAGCATTCAAAGCCGTCAACGTATTTTGCGTAATCGTCAATTTACGCAAGCGATCTTGCCAAGATCTTTTTATATATATTCATCGTAGGTCAAATCTTTACTTTACGAAAAATATAGTACTATCATTTGAACACCAAGGCAATGAGAGACTTCGAGATTTAACCATAACTCAAATTTTCCTCGGGCTCGCGTTTAAGCCGAGGGATGATTTTTTCATGATAGATTTTGACAAAAAACATTGGCTTGTATTCGGGCAGATATGGTATTTAACATCAGTTTTCTTTAATATGCTTTTTATTTGAACTAATTTCAATTATTGATTCAGGAGATATACCAGTTAGACCGAATGAATGTTCTTTGAGCCCCGGTATGAAAAAATACATCCGGCGGTGAAAAGGCACCGCCGTAAACGACTGCCATACGATAAAGGTTAAAGTTATTTTTCCATTTACCAAAAAATGAAAATTACCCACACCCATCTCTTGCAATTTCTTTTCTCACAGGTGTTTTAACAAAATGCTTGTATGGAAACCATCAGTACGAGATTTAAATTTGAATGAAAAAAATTAATAAAGTTATTTTTAATAAGTGACAGTGGTGCCCTAAACTCATGAACTTTTAACAAAGAAAAACAACTTAGTTTAAAAATTACAAGAACTAAAACAATTTATTACCCTAACATGGTTTGGTAAACTTGTTTTTAATTTATTTCAAGTTTGAACAATTTTATCAACGCTTCAGCATGAAGCATTTTTTATTAAAATCATGATGTGTACAGATTATTCCAACATTGATTAGAAAGCTTTTCATTGGGTGGACAACAAAGACAAGTGATTATTTTACCAGGTAAATCTTTAAGAATGCAAGACATTCCATTCAGAATGATTCCAATCATACTTCAGATGCTTCAACAAATTCTGTAGATTAGGGCAATACAAAAAAGCAAATATAGATAAATAGAATTTTGGTAATTATTGATTTTTAGATACGTATTTGTTGGTTATAAGTTTATAACATATTAAATATCTTCATAGGACTGGAATAATGTGAAAAATTATTTTATGCATGTTAGAAGTAAACATCACCGTGTTCAGAGGCAGAGGAATTAAATTGGCTCACTTTTACATTTATCGTGTGGTTTGCACTAAGTGACAAGGCACCCCAGAGATCATCCGTATCAGCATTGCCAAATTCATGGGTGTGCAAATACCGACTCAATCCATCACGTAGAGTCTCCTCTCCTACAAAATCTTCCATCATTCGCAAGATGGCTGCACCCTTTTGTGAAGAAATTAGGCAAAAAATACCAATTTTAGAAGTTATCAAGCAGAGAGAACAGTAATAAGATTTACTGAACTCTAAAACATTATGGAAACATCACATTTATTGAATAATTTAACTTTCTTATATTCTGGAACAAAAGCAGCACCAATAAATGGAAATGCAATTTGATTGTAATATCAGTAAAGCAGCTTCTCAATAAAGTTAGGACATTACATCAGGCTAACAGGGGGAGGCTCACCTCTTCGGGTGACGGATTTCCTTAAAAATTGGTAGGTAGGTAGCCTTCAACTCCACAACCACGAATACCCCCCCTTTTGGGCGTATATATCCAGAAAGTTAGCAACAAAATGGATTTATAATTTTCGATTACGTGGTTAACACCGTATATACCTATTTTGCAGCAGTGTTTGTTGTTGGAGCGGTGGTCCAGTGGTAACGTGGTGACTTGCTGTTACGAAGGTCGTGGGTTTGATCCCAAGGCGAGTGTTATATTTTTTCTGACTTATTATGGTGTGATTTTTTTGTTTATTTTTCAGCGCCTTTTTTTATAAATGCTGATGTTTTTACGACTCATTCCACCCAATCATTGCAAAGAAGAAAATGCTACAGAATAAATAGTATTGTTAAAACAGTAGAGGATAAAATGAAAACAAAAAAAATAAGGAAAAAATAAATTCGAAAAAAGGCCCAAAAAAACGAAATTATGCAAAAGTGGATTAAAAATTTATAAAACATCAGCATTTATAAAAAAAAAGGCGCTGAAAAAAATAAACAAAAAAATCACACCATAATAAGTCAGAAAAAATATAACACTCGCCTTGTGATCGAACCCACGACCTTCATAACAGCAAGTCACCACGTTACCACTGGACCACCGCTCCAACAACAAACACTGCCGCAGAATAGGTATATACGTTGTTAACCACGAAATCGAAAATTATAAATCCATTTTGTTGTTAACTTTCTGGATATATACGCCCAAAAGGGGGGGTTATTCGTGGTTGTGGAGTTGAGGGCTACCTACCTACCAATTTTTAAGGAAATCCGTCACCCGAAGAGGTGAGCCTCCCCTTGTAAGAGTTATTGGGCATAACAGGTCTTGATGTCAAATATGGCAAAAACTGATACTTTTGTATTAAATGTTCAATTTAACAAAATGATACATTTTTTCTTACCTTGCTGTATGAGATTGTGTCAAAGATTGCTTCAATCTGTGCTGGATCCTTCAGTCCCTCTTCGTCACCATTGTTATCATCCTTCCCACCTCCAACAGATATAGGATGAGAAGAGGGAAGGGCATCCAAGCGAAGGGCTGGCTGAGTTTTGTCCACAACAAATTGATCTGACACTCCCCAGTCAGGACATGCCCAAGAGACACCAACGCTCTCAGCAAAGCTGGCAAAGCCCTCGTTCAGCCACAGATCATTCCACCAGCGCATGGTAACAAGGTTGCCAAACCACTGTCGAATAAATTATTAACCGTTAACAACTTGGAGTTTTTTTTTTCAAGATAAAATTTTGTAGGACCTGAGGCAACTAAATCAATATGGAAAACTACAAAATTTAATGAGGACCTTTAAAAACAGACATTGAATGAAACAAGAATGATGAATGATTTAAAACTAATGCATATGCAAGTTCTCATAATAATCATTAAATTATTCTAGAAAAACACTAAAACAAAATGTTTGTATTAGGTAAAATATTAACAACATTAATCTATACATCTATACTTATCTATAAAGAAAAGTGTTTGTATGTACGTTTTTTTATAGCACAGCAACTATGGCACGTAGAAACAAGAGGAAAGTGTCTTTTTAACAGGAATAAAGATTTAAATGATGTAGTCAGGTTTTTGAACCAATTTGATTGACCTTTCTAATTTTAAAAAATATTTTCTTTTTTCATTTTCTCCATTTGAATAACATAGGGATGAGTGCAGCTTATTTTTCATTTTAATTTTAAAATTACTTAGATATATGGTACGAACCTGAGACTTAGATGGTCCTACACAGGAAAGAACAAAGTATCTTTTTATTGAAGACTGAATTGGAATCTTGATCAAATTGACGTAAAAATGCGTTTAGAATCAGAAAAATACGTGATTTTATCAGTTTTATGACAATACCAAGTATAAGCTACCTTGACAACTCCCACTGTCACCGAAGTTTTGAGTCCAATGCATTTAAATTTAATGTAGTATCATTTTTCTATTTCTGTGTGCGATTTTGCTTTGTTTACATGGCAACCAAATATCTCTTGATTTTAACTGAAATACAGTGAAACTCGGTTATAACGAGATCCAAGAGACCGAAGAGAATTGCTCGTTATAACCGTTACTCATTACAACCGTTATAGTAGGTAAACAGTATATACCAAGGTATTTTTATGTTACACAAATAACAATGAAGAAAAATAAAAATCTTCTGAATACATTGTCAAAGAGTTGATGTAACTATACACTAATTGAAATACAAAATCATTTCATTATTGAAAAAGTCCTTTAATGCCATACATATTTTTATTATTTAAAAATTCAAATTACTAAATTGCATATGCCATGCAGGCTTTTCTATTTAATCGGTAGTTGACTGGAAGGTTTTTAATGTTTTTAAAAGTACTTAGATTCTTTGATTTGTCTATTACTAACAGCTTTCTTTTTTTGTTGCGCTCATGTTTGAACAAATCGGGACAGTCAATAGATCATTGGATAGTTTTCCACCTGCACACATTTCACCATTAAACTTGCAGGTCATGTCTGGGGCAATCAATAAAACACACCGAATTCATCAGCATTAAAAAGATCACTTTGACTGTCACCATTTCTTAATTCTGACTACACATTTTCAACCCAGCCCACTAACTCAGGAATAATTTCCAATTTCTCACCAAATTGTGAGAATTATTTTCACACCATCCATTTCAAGGTATAAAAATGAAACTTAAGTTTATACAGCATGAAAGATAAATCTTAGCATCTTGTAAGGTCGCACAGCTACATCTGTCATTAAAATTCTGATATCTTTCTTAAACTGTAGGAAAAATTGACATCTCGTTACACTGCTTAACAATTTGCTCCTAACTACCGTACTCGTTATAAACGTAAAATTTTGCTCTTAAAATACATTATTTCCAACCATTTCTTTTTTATTTGCTCCCAATAGCCGTGATCTTGTTATAACCGTGCTCGTTATAAATGAATTACAATGTACTACTAATAAATAGTTTTTAATGATATTTTTGTGTGGTGTAAAGTACTCCAAAGCAAGCTGTTTTTAAAACTATGTAAGTAACTTAAATAATTAGACGTAGATATTCCACAAAATGTGATTGGATAAATCGCTTCATTGTTTCCAAAGTATTACGGATGTAAACTATTTTCTCGTAACAAAACTACAGGATGAGAGAATTGAGTTAATAGGCAGAGGATAATATTCACTCTGTATTTCATAAACGTTCTCTATTTACTTTTATGTCTTTTGTTAAATTAATTCAATCTGTTTGATCCTTTGTTCATCCATTTTCTGTAAATTATTGTGTTTTTGCTGGTTTTACTTACAGTTTTCGTTTTGAAGATAACGTCATGAAACTTCGTATAGGTACATAATTTTACCCTGCGGGTAACATAGACTATATGGCGATAAAAATTTGGAGTGAGGGAGAGGTTAATTCAATAATTATGTATTTTCCCATACGTTTATACGTAATTTTTGATTTTTCCAGTGCAAGATTTTCTTCCTTCATTCATCTAAATAGGAAAATGTGGTGCGGTTTGCTTCAGTTTTGCTTGATTCGAAGTTTTAGATTAACTAAATCCACAGAAATTCAACGGGCACTTCTGCTAGTTGCTTCATAAAATCAATCAGATTAAAATTATTCAATAATGTCGTTAACATACAATTAATTGGTTTGTTTTTTAATAAGTGAGACAATCCAAAATGTGAATCCAGAGGGATTAATGAACTTAAGATCCTCTTCTCAACAAAAATCTATCAGATCATTAAATCAGAACACTTAATTTTACACTCAAATAAGCGAGATTAACATAGTATGTTAGCATTAAATGCTACTTTAATCAGTACCAAAAATTAGTTGTTATAAAAACGCTAATTATTATTCTTCCTACTGCAAAATTTTATTGAAAGATATTAAACCTTTTTCACGTTATCCAAATTTCTAATTTTTTATATTTGCTATTGTTCTTTTCCTGAAATATCTTAATAAACCTTATATTTTGGTGAAGTTTCCTTCCTTTAGTCTAGTGCCATTATAGAATACTTTAAAACTAACGCTATGATATTTCTGTGTGACAGACTATACATATTTCTTTTTAAATTGAAAAATCAGTGAAAAGAATGACCACAAATTAAAATAATTTTAATTTTAGAATAAGGCAAAAATCATATTATACAGCTGCAATGGCTTGCGCATAAGTGAATATGGGACAAAGAGATCACCTGATACAGGAAAATACTCACTTGATGTGCTAGTTCATGTGCCACAACAATAGCAACCCACTGATGTGCAGCAGATGATGTTTCATTGGGATCATAAAGGATGGATGTCTCTCGGTATGTAATTAAGCCCCAATTTTCCATTGCACCAGCTCCAAAATCTGGTATAGCTATCAGATCTACAAAAATAAAAAATTGGTACAATATACATTGTACAAACTTTCTCATATACTAATGCATCGTTTAATTATCTTTTGAAAAATATGAACTATTTAGAATCATTATAAACATCAACTTAAATAACTATATGAAATTTGATGAAAATCATATCAGCCATTTTTTAGAAAATCCAATTGTTATTAACGGTGCCCAAGAATAAACTAGTCATATTCATTTTTTAAGAAATATGAACTATGTAGTATTATTGCAAACATAAACTCAAGTAACTGTACGAAATTTGATCAAAATTGTTGCAGGCATTTTTAAGAAAATCAAATTGTTGTTAAAGTTGCCTAGAATAAACTGCCCTTAATTATTGTGCAATGTCAACCATTTATTCTGAGTTTATATTCTATATGATAAAATACTTCAGTACTTGATTTCATTCATTTTCACTCTACCGTTTAGGCTTTAGAGCCATGAACAGACAGACAGCATGGGGAAAACCACTTTTTCAGACTCAGGTACACCTAAAATGTATATTTCCACCAAAATCTCAAGATCAAATTTTTTTGCAATTACAATACCTTCTCAGTATACTATGCCTGTTTTCAAATGACTTGGCGGATGAGGGGGAGGTAAAAGAGAAAGTGGACGGGGACGAGGCACTGAGCGAACCAATAGGAAAGTAGGAGGAGGAGCCTAGGCGTCCGAGAGCTCACTCTTTATCGGGACTCCGTAGTGGTGACATCGTGTCTGAGTGTGCTGTGTTGCCACGTGCTTACGCTGCTGAAATTGTGCAGTTAAAGTTGTTGTTCGTTGAGCTTTTTAGTTACATCTTTTGTTTTTTATCTTTGTTAATTCAATTTCCTTGTTATTCATTCCGTTTGTTAAATCCTTCGTTATAAGTAATTCAGTTCGTTATTTGTTTTTTAGTTACATATTTTGTTTTTTAACTTTGTTAATTCAATTTTATTGTTTTTCATTTCGTTTGTTAAATCGTTCGTTATAAGTAATTCAGTTACTTCGTTATTTGTTTTTTAGTTACATATTTTGTTAATTCAATTTTCTTTTTTTTTATTCCGTTTGTTACATCGTTCGTTACTTCGTTATTTGTTTTATTTCGTTTGTTCAGTTATTTTGTTACTGAATATTTTTGTTATTTGCATTGCGTTAACTGCATAACCGGTGCGTAAGCAATAGAAAATCCTAAATTTTCAATTCTTGGGAGTCAAGCCAAGAAAATAGTGCACAACATGTTGCAGTACTTTCAGAAGGAGAAGGAACTTGGGCGCCCAATTACCTCTCTGGAGAAAGTACAAAAGAGAGTGGCTGAAGCGTGTGGAATAAGTGAAAGAAGAATTCAAAGAATTGCTCGAGAAGGTAATTATATTTATTTAATAATATTTTAAAGAAATAAGTAAAATTACTGGATAATTGTTTTATTGTAATGGTGTATTTCATGTTGCTTAGTAATTATGCTAATTGAAAGTCGAGAATTTAGTTAATATGATTCAGTTAATATGATAATCCCCGGAATTATTATAATCATATCTGACGCTGTTACAGGGAGAGCTTCCATAGATGAGATTGGTTCACCGTCGTTTAAATCGCCTATTAAACAACGGAAACCACGCTCCAAAACAGTTACGCAGCTGGACGATTTCCAGAAGGATGTCATGAGGAGGACTGTTTTGGAGTTTTACGATGAGGGAAAATTCCCCAAACTGGAAAATATACATGAAAGAATAAAAGAAAAGAACGAATTCCAGGGGAGCATATCATCATTGTGGAGGGCTCTCAAAGATGTTGGGTTCAAATACAAACGTACGGTGGATGGGAGGAAATTTTTAATGGAGAGGAGAGATGTTGTGACTGCGAGGATTGCATTCCTCAGGAAAATGAGAAACTCAGCCGAAACGAGACAAATATTTTACCTGGACGAGACTTGGGTGAATCAAAACTATTCGCTGAGCGCAGCATGGGTTGGCCCTAACGAGGAAGGGGGACTGAAGGTTCCAATTGGAAAGGGGTCCAGGCTAATTATATGCCATGTGGGGTCAGCTGAGACTGGGTTCCTGGAGGAATGCGAGCTCGTGTTCAGGTAGAAGGGGAAGAAAAGTGAAGATTACCACCCCGATATGAATGCAGCTGTATTTACAAAATGGTAATTTAAATTACATCTTCAATGTTTTTGGACATTTCGTCATTCTTATCATATGGTATTTGTATTTCGTATTTCATTTTGTTTATGCATTAAATGTATTATGTTTTCAAAATTTCTCTTCAGGTTTGAGAAGTTCCTGGAGGCACTTAGGGTTAGAAACATTAAAAATTCCATAATATTAATGGACAATGCAAGTTACCACTCCGTCGTTGTGGATAAACCTCCAACAATGTCAACCAGGAAGGATGATATTAAGAATTGGCTAATGGTAAAAGGAATACAATTCACCTGTGACCAGACGAGGGCGGAACTGCTGGCTTTGGTGCAGGCATTTAAGCCCGCCACCAAAAATTATGAGCTCGATAGGAAGGCTGCAGCAGAAGGCCACACAGTGGTGAGGCAACCGCCCTACCATTGCCAATATAATCCTATCGAGCTTGTCTGGTCGCAGGTGAAGAGGCACGTGGCGGAGAATAATTCATCATTCAAGATGAATGACTTGGAAATTCTCGTCCATCAGGTATGAATTGCAATGCATTTCCGAAGTTGCGAGATAATTTAATGGCATCACTTCTCGGATGTTTATTTAATTACAATATGTTTGACAGGCAATCAACCGAGTAACATCGGAGCTTTGGGCCTCGTGTGTCCACCATACAGACAGGCTGCAGGATGATGACTTCAGGAGAGAGATTGCACGAGAGGATGTCCTGGAGCCCATCATCGTGCAGTTTGGGGAGACCGACACAGAGGACGACGACGATGAAGACGATTCACAACCCTTAGCGTGCCCATTGGAATAATGTATAACAATATGATAAATAATAAAATGCTTTATCAAGTATATAGTGGCAAAATTCACTTGTTTCATTAAGCGCGCATGCTACGTGTGTGAAACGATAATAAAACAAATTTTTAAAAATTTCAGTTGATAAAAAAAGCCAACCAACTAATTTATTCTATTATATTTTTCTAGTTGAACCCGAGACACCGAGGTGAAAAGTCTCGGTGTTTTTATAATGTACTCTGTACTTTACAGTATTCCAAAAAATTTCAGCTCTCTATTCCATGTGGTATACACGGTATGGTGGTTTAACTTCTTTTGCGTGTAATTAAACGGGGAATATTCCGGACGCTTTGGAATCGAACTGAGGGCACCTAAGGAAATCTTATCTTCAAATTATTGTAGTAACCCACCATACCTACGAACGTACAAAATTTCATTTCTGTAACTAATCGGGAAGTGCCACAATGTATAAAAAATATTTCCATTCGTAAATTCCTTTTAAATGCCCGCCAAACGTTGTGTGTTCTGGTGTAGAGTTGGCAACGTCGAGCTTGAGCTTTCTGCTAGGAGGTACTTCCCCCTCCTCCTGGCAGCGAAGAGATACGGGCTCTCCTGAGTGCGGCCGAAATCTCACCCGACAAGTCATTTGAAAACGACCATACATATACGAAAAAGTAAAAAAACTTATTTAGGAAATGTTTAAGACTTAGAACTTGATACAGCTTTTTCAAAAGTACAATATTAAATGTCAGAACTCAAACAAAAAAAGCACGGAAATATTAGTTTTTATAAGCATATAAACAGCTCTATGAATTTTATTCATCAAAATTATACAAATACAATTAAAATATAGGAGTAAAATATTTAATAAGTGAACATGCATTGTTCCAAGCCACTCTCAGTTGATGAAGCAAACACATTATATGCCAATGGGTGCATTTAAAAGGATGATAATGTTTTCATCAAAGTTATGGCCAATGAAAGAAAGCCAGGCACTTTTTGAAATAGTAATAGAGAATAGACTTAGAGCTAGTGGAAGTTACAATTGAGATTTGCTATAAGAGTTCCTTGTTTTTACTCTTCCATTTCCTCTATTCAGTCAAGATGCTTCATAATTGCAACTTATAAACAACAACAGACTTGTCACAATGAACTACTCATATCAGTTCTTTTAGTGCTTTTATCTCTAAAGTACTAACCTTGCTTTGGAAGAGGATATGGCAAACCAAAAAACTCTTCAAAGTATGAAGTAAGATTTGTGGCAAGAGACAGGGCAAATCTAGCTCGTTGTAAGTGATGCTGTGGAGCGTAAACAGACACCGATATCCCTCGACCAGTTGGAGCAGAGATGGACTTGTAGTCACAAACAACCCAGGCCACCAAATATGTTGACATACGTACACTCTCCACAAAGTCATCCCTTAGCTGTGACAAGAAATTTTTCCATTATGAAATATATTGGAAAGCATTATAGAATCCCTTTTCCACTTAATAGGTTTATGATTTAATCCTTTAACACTAATAAAAATGGAGTTTGAAAAAAATGAACTAAAAACTGTCGTAATATGCTCAGCATTGACTCACACTTATAAAAATAAAAATTTTAAGTGATAACTCTCACACTTTTTATCATACGGTTTTTTTGTTTTGATTCCACATGGTCATATATACTCATGCGCTCTCTTTACAATAAAGATACAAATAATTTAATAAAGAATTATTAAGCTTGTCTAATAGCTAAAATCAAATTGACACAATCTCTCTTCAATAGCGATTAAAGATTAAGAAAACAAGAACAGCATCTCAGCTAAAAAAGCAGCCGTCATTCATAGTGATTCACCATTAATAGTTTCTAATAAAGAATCTTGTTTTCCTACCCTTTTAATGGATGCTGGAGAGAGATGGGTTTATACTCCACATTAAACTTACATGCAAGCAACATTTTTTTTCCTAAGAATTGTTTGCTTATCACATGAAATATTCTATTAAAGCTACTTAAAAAAAAAGAAATTTCAAATGTTTGTGAAAACAATGATAAGAGCAAATATTGTACTGGCTTGATAGCATTACTTTACTTGTAGTATAGAGTAAAACTTACCAATCCCGTTCCCATGTAGAAGCCAGCATCTTCAGTAGCTTCTACAGGCATGTTGGCAAGGGCAATATGGAAACGATCACGGAAGATAGAAAGTTTGAATCGAGCCTTCAGCTGAGGTTCATCTAAACATGGGAATGCTGACCTTGCATATGTTGGTTCAAAATGTGTCGTAGCCAAATATCTAAGTGCCAAACAAGGAATTCCTAACTTATTGTCAAATTGATACAATTGGAGTGTTACATTAATTATATAAAAATATCAAGACTTGAGAACATGGATTCAGATTATAAATCTAGAGCAGATATTTTAAATATGAATCCAGAAAGGCAATTAATTTTCACAAATGAAAAGCACTTGATACTAAACATTTTACAGTTGATTACATGCCAATATCTGACAATAAAACATTTAATTGAACTGAATTTAATTCACTAAAAATGTCACTTTAAACCTCTAATTATTTCAACAAGTACCGTATCTGCCCGAATACAAGCCGATGTTTTTGTCAAAATTTATCATGAAAAAAATCACCCCTCGGCGTAAATGCGAGTCCGAGTAAAAGTTAGGGTTATGGTTAAATCTCGAAGTCTCCCATTGCCTTCGCGTTCAAATGAGAGTACTATATTTTTCGTAAAGTAAATATTTCACCTATGATGAATATATATAAAAATATCTTGGCAGATCGCTTGCGTAAATTGACGATTATGCAAAATGCGTTGACGGCTTTGAATGCTCAACTGTTTGAATTTCGGTAAAACTTTACATGGAACGTGTATAATTATAAAAATGCAGTTTCTTAAGGCAATATATATGCTAATTTCACTGGAAATAGACTTGGATGGAAAAATATCTTGGCGAGATCGCTTGCATAAATTGACAATTATGCAAAATGCGTTGACGACTCTGAATGCTCAACTGTTTGAATTTCGGTAAAACTTTACATGTACGTGTATAATTATAAAAATGAAATTTCTTAAGGCAATGTAAATGCTAATTTCATTGGAAATAGACTAGGATGAAAAAATATCTTGGCGAGATCGCTGTTACGGTACACTTCAGCATTAAATCTATGAAATTTACGTTTTTGCCAAAAAACTGTATAAATTTTTGGGGGATCGGCTTAAATCCGGGGTCGGCTTCTATTCGGGCAGATACAGTATATTAGATTAAACCAGCAGGTTTTTCAAAAATTCATTGCCAACTCTGTATTATAGTGAATCCCGCTTTACTTGCCTTTTGTCACCATTCTCATCATGGTAACTGCTAAGATAGAAGCCTTCCAATTCCCTTGTAAGGCGATAAGAAAATCTAAGAGCCAGAACATAAGTGCCACCAGTTCTTCGCAGTGGCTGCCTAACTTTCTTTTCACCAGACTTCTTGGTACTTTCTTCTGTATGATTCTAATGAAGGAAAAATAGCTAGGTTACAGCTTGTATGAACTCTCTGTATACAACTTCCTCAACCTTTAAGTTTACAATTACCCTCATAAAGATAATATAAACACTTAAATATTTTATCATGTAACAGGTTAAACATGCTATGTTGGAAAGAAATAATTGGAACTTAACGTAAAAGGTATATAGTAAGAGAATTGGCATGCTATTAACTAATACGCTATCACAGAAGTGAGAGGTTGAAAATTAAAAAAAAAAAAACTCGAATAAGGAGAGCATCGCAATTTTACGAAATTTATGCATCACAAAATACTTGTTGAAGTTCCATCTGACAAAATATCAAGTCCCCTCATTCTTTCTTGGGGAGAAAGTGTGAACTCAAATAGAGCTAAACATGCTTAAAACATAGAATGTAAAATATAAAAGGCACTGCAAAAATATCACGTTTCTATGTAAATAAACAGCACTTGTATGGAAAAAGACCAGAGAAGCACCCTTGCTGCCTGACACTATCAGTCCAGATAAATCCCAGATGGCTGAAAAATTTTAGAAAACTTTGAAAAGTAAAAAAAACTTCCTTCTTACCTTTGATCCCTTCCTTCTCTTCTTTGAGTTGGTCTTTTTCTTAGAGGTGCCACTTGTGGTCTCTCCCCCACTCCCCCCGTTCGTCTTCTCAGGTTCTTCCACGTCTGGTATTAAATGGGCACCTTCTGCTTCATCTACTTCTACGTACACTTGTTGCAGAGATGGGCACTCCAGAAATCTCGTTATATTCATCTCTCGCCCATGACCATCTCGCATTGACTGCAAGGGAAAAAGTGAGGCTTGAAGATATTTGACGGAAAGTACAAAAAATAGGAATATAAAGCCTGAATGCATAGCATTAATTACAGTTTCTTGGTATTTTTAGGTTTGAACGGCCATACTTCAGCAAAGAATCGATATTTGCTTTCATGAAATGTCAATCACATAAAATTAAACGATGACAAATAACATTTCTCTAGCAACTCATTCAATAACTTAGATTTAAAAAGAGAATAAATTACTATGATAATGTTGTATTTTTTCTGTGGATAAACAAATCAGTTTTGAGCATACCACTTTTTCAGAACTGAATCGAAGTCCCATTAAGAATGAGTAGAAAGAAGTAATCCAAAACGAAAAAAATAAACTATTTGAAAATATCGATATCCAAGTATATTTTAATGCAGAAAAAGGAAATACATATATAACTTTCTGTATAGCAATATAAATGTAGTAAACGGTATAATTCTAGCCTGACATGCTTAGCATGTAGAACGAGGTTTAGGGTTTAATTTTTTCTAGTGTTCAGAACTCTTGGAGGAGGGAGAAGGGTAATTACTCCCTTTACCCTCCCCTGTATCTGCCCTTGAAAAGTATTCAAAGTATTCATACAAAAATAAATTTTAAAGGTAGAACTAACAACCTACCTTATCATTTATTGTCAAATTCTTACTATGGAAGACTATGAAATTTGTATCCTCATCCATTGCAAACTCAATGGTAACTTGGCCTGCAATTCAAAGAAATAAATATGGATAACAACAAACAATATGAAGTGATAATAATATTTTAACATGGATTACCAACTGTACACATGATTAATTACAAAAACAATTCGTGATAAAAACATTTATACATATATGAGCCAGGCATAGCAAAAGTGGTGTAAGTCAAACTGATATAGAAAATGAAAGAAGCTATGAACAAAATCCAATTCATATTAATATGAAATAAAAATTTAGCCTTTTCTGAGTACATTTTTGTAGATTACATTTCTGTACATAATTAACTAATTGAAGTCAACGTAAAACCTTCCATGTCAAAAAAATAAAAGAAACTGACTTATACCACTTTTGCTCTGAAAGTGCTAATTTGTTAATGTTGGCAAACAAATTTATATAGCAGAAGTTTGATCCATTTGTGTAACAATCATATCCTTATGAGACAAATAATATCTTGTTAAAATATAAAACACAATTAGAAGAATTGTAAGATAGTATATCAAGGAATACCCTGGATATCTTTGTAAAAATGATAATGTGAACTGTCAGGGGCATGTACTATATTAGGAGCAGCAATTACCAGATCTCATTCATAACGCTTATTAAACAAAGTGTTAGAGAGTAAGTAACTTATATAAACTAGCCTATCTAATAAATAATTGAAGTTTTTCTCAGGGCCATGTTGATAGGTGAAGCAGCAAAGTGACCACCTCAAGCACCTCTTGAACGGGATATATACTTTTTCAATGTTGTTTATTCATAAATAAGTTTTTCGACAATTTACAAAAAACATCTTTAAGGTGTTTATATTGAACTGACCTTGGGCTGCACAGTAGTATTGTACCAGAGTTCATCAGTATGCACACACAAAGGACAGAGGACACTACTCCTTTTACCTTCCTTGGAGGTAATGCAACAACAAAGATATGATGGCTTATGTATAACAGTTTTAGAATGAATATTTAGAGATTGTGTTCAAGTGAAGACATGTTAGGCTGCTATATGTAAATGACCAAAACCTCAAACAAAAAGAAAAAAAAGATTGTAAATGGCAAGGGTTTGGTGTATATGAACATAAAATGATAAAAAAAACAATTTACCAATCCATTCTTCTTTTACCATTAATAAAAAATCCACATTGGTTCATTGTTCTTCATTAAACTACAAAATGAATTTAACACCCGTTGCCTGCACTCTCATTCATTCTACTGTAGATGCTAAAAGAAGCACTTCCTTGTCATCTGATATATTGTCCCAAACTGACAAATAAGAGTTTGTCTCACCTTGTTTAGTATTGCCTTTACTCACATTGTCTTGTTTTAGCTAACCCATGTAAAATATGCCTATAGCGTATATGATAACTGACTGAGTCTTTTCACTTATAATTTAACAGCTGGGCTTGTTTATTTAGTTCACTCGTCTTCACCTAGTTTTATGGCAACCAATCAATTCTGCTCTCAACATGGCATTCTTATAGCCTTCATAAGAAATAAAGAAACACAATCAATGAAATTAACAACATGAAAGCAATGTTTTGGTTAAATCTTTGAAATGGATAGAAGAAGATCAAAATACCCATAATCCGCTTGTATTCAGTAATTAAAAAAGCTATTATTGACTGAAACCACCTGTTACCTCAAAGCAAGAAAAGTCCATAGCTACGGCATGCTTGCATTCCACCTCTATGGTTTCTGGGAAGATCGCCAGGATTTTATCTAGACGTGGCATCAAAACCGTGCACAGGCTACCAAGGAAAATTAAAAGCTACCTACCCCAGATTAAAGTTGACTTAGGACTAAAAACATCAGGCATCTACAAAATACCATGTGAATGTAGCAAACAGGTCACACCATCGAGACAAGACTTAAAGAACATTAACTACCCAGAAAAATCCGCAGTGTCTAAACACAGTCTGGGCTCAGACCACCACATACGATTTGATGAAACTAAGTTACTACTGAGAGACAAAGGCTATTGGGACCGCCTCGTGAAAGAAGCCATCGAAATCTGAATGAATCAAAACAACTTCAACAGAGACGCAGGATTCATCCTGAGCTAGTCGTGAGATCCCATGATCGCCCAACTGACCAACAGATGCAAGACGATTGGCCAGCCCAACCGCCAATCAATGACAAGCTGGCCATCCCCCGGCAGATATAAAAACCTGGCTCAGACCTTCCCTCGGCACTCAGATTCCCTGAAGACGGTGGCAGAGTTAGTCACCAAAACATCGGCCAATATGTGCGCTACCACCAGGCTAGAAACCTGAGAAGATTTCATCAAGTGTTTACCTTACTTCTTAAGTTAACCTTTACTATGCCTTTAGAAAACAATAAGTTTAGGAAAATTGGTTTATGAATTTTGAATTAGGAAAACTGTTTTCTGAAATATGTATTATAGAAAAAATGGTCAATAGAAAATTACCATTAGTAAAACAGGGTTTTAGGAAATTTAAGCAATAGGAATATTTGTTAAGGAAAAAAGTTTTAGGAAAAACATCTGTGAAGGATTTTTTGGTTACATTTTTGAAATGGATAGAAGAAGACCAAAATTCTTATAATTCACTTGTATTCAGTAATTAGAAAAGTTATTATTGACTGGAACCACCTGTTACCTCAAAGAAACGAAATAATTTCCCAGTTTGAGAATGAAGAATTAAACTGGCTTGATGGCTTAGTTCAGGGGTCGGCAACCTGCGGCTCGTGAGCTGCACGCAGCTCTTTGAGGAATGACCTGTGGCTCCCGACGCCCACTCTCCCGTTTAAAGCGCACCAGACGACAATTAATGTCTCAATTGATAATAATATAATCGTTTTCAATATAAGGATCCAGTATGGGATCTTAAGTAAAAAAATACATTTTCAACTTTCTCATTTTCATCTATAGTCCTAGACTCGTTTTCTCAAAGAATCTCATTATTTGCTTCATTTGAATACTTATTTACAATTTCATTGAATACTATAAACTTATGTAAAATATTCTTTTGTTTCACAAGTTTTTTTTTTACGAATTATCTCCAAAACATTGTATGGGTATGTTCCCAGCTTTAAAATAAATATATCTCATTTAATATGACTTGACGGTATTCAATACGTATTTTTTCATTATACGTGCTCTGCAGCTCATCTTATGTTGGCCTCTACACAAATTTTTGAAAAAATGGTTCAGCTCGGAAACCATAATGCTTCACAAAAAGTAAGACATTTAACACCTAATTTATACCAAGTTTGTAATGCATCAATAACTATAATCTTGAAAAGAAAGAGCATAAGAGATATTGATGTATATTGTTGAACATAATGGATCGGCTGTACCTCTTCTATGCTGAATGGTTGGGTATCTCAAGAAATGTTCCTTGGTCTATATCTAGATATATTAGACATAGGTGACTGCCAAGAAAATGATGATTTCTCAAAAAATGTATGAACCAATAAAATTAGGCAGAAGAAACTCTTAATCTGAGCATATCCTGGTGGGGCAATCTTTTCATAAAAAAATTACCACATTGATGAGCCAAATTGGATGTTTATTTCTTATAAATATGAACAATACCAAATCATGTCCTTTTGAATAATCTGATAGCCAAAATAGTATTTTAAATTTAAGTCCTACGCTCAACTAATTAATGGCTAAAGGCAGCAGTTCCCAAAATATTTTCTAGATGCAACCCTTTTCAAAGATAAACAGAATTTTGTGGCTCCCTCTTCCACTCCTGGACAAATTTGCATATTTATACATATTAGTGGGACTATGTGTGAACCCGTTAATTAGTTGGTAGCGTCAATTTATTAGAGGTAAAATTATTGCTCTAACAACTTATCAATATTTGACTCAATGATTTAACTATTTAACAAACTTGCTGCTACATCCCATTTGGGAAACACTGGCTTAAGGGTTCGAAAGTTCCAATAAGCGTACATGGTTCATAGAAATTTCAAGCAAAAGTCTAATCTGATACCAATAAAATATTGTTTTAAAGTGTGAAGAAACAGAATGAGAACTGCAATAAAACATCAGATTACAGCTGATGAGATGAATTCAGATTTCATTAAATAAGGCAATTATAATCTGTGGATGTTTTCTATCACTTTTTTGAAGACTGTTATTGCTGCCTATTATTATTATTATTGCTTGGAATCATGATCTCTTCATGACTAGCAATTGTTGAGGTCGCATTGCATTTTTATTTTATTTATATTAGGAGCTCAAAATTCATGTATTCATGTGTTCCTGGAAATCTTAATGAGGATCAAATATTGAAATGTTTTGATGTACTGGTAATATACAACAGATTCTTGCAATGGAAAACTCGCACATACATCCAATGCATCAAAATATGTGAAAATTCATTAAGTCATAAGTATAGACAGATGAGAAAAGTCCTCTATGGCTATTGCACAAGGACATACTCCAGGACCACAATAAACTGAATGGATCTATTCATTAAAGTCTACCTCAATAAGTTAACTGACAAAACTATGTGAGTTTGATGAATAAATTGCATGAAGTGACAGTTTAATAAAATATCTAATTATTGCAGTCTTTTCTTTTAGTGCTCAACAGAAAAATTGTAAATTTGCAACTCACCTTTGACATGAAGGGTGGTGAGGTTTGGGTGTATAGTGATGTTGTAACGAAGTGGATGGAAGGTATGAGGGAGTCTCAGGTTGGACCAGGGACATGGTTCTCCCGTTGGAGTAGTTGGAGTTGTCGTTGAACCAGGCCCATTTGTAGATGATCCTTGGAGAGAACCATTTGCTCCTCCATGCTCTGAGATGCATGGGCATTCTGTGAAGTGAGATTATGAAATACAAATCGAATTAATTTTACAATGGATGCAAAAGTAAAATTCTTGATCATAAACGATTAAAATTTTCAAACTCGAACAAACTATTTCAAAAGTAGGTAGGAAAAACTTCCATGATAATTATAAGTTATTTTTTCCTTAAGTTCTCGTAACTGAAATCTTGATTTTTCACAATGCCACTCATTTCATCATGTAAATTTCATTAAAATACTTTTACTTACATATAGAAAGTTATTTTATGTTTATATTTTATCAATGAATGCTTTACTTGCACTAGTTTAAGAAAACTTTAGTGCACCTTTTTTAAATAAAAAATGTTTTGAAAAGTAACATTTCCTTGCTCCTTAAAAGTAACAGCCAAAAAAATAATAAATGAAAATAAAATAATGTCATCAATAAAATATATAAACAAAAAGAGAATAATGAAGGATGTCTAAAAGCTGAAATAAGCAGGAGTGACTGAAAAACAGCCGCTACTACACTTTAGCGACTAATAAAATTACATCACATCTCCAAAATTTTACCTAAGAGCAGTGTCAATCAATTTAAGTATCTGAGACTTCAGAACATCAACAGCATTATCGAAATATAAATGAAGACCAGGAAGGCCAAAAGACAAAGAACCAGGAAGTTTGGTAGAAATAAACATATAATTGGAATTTTCATTACCATTACAGTGAAGCTTGTAAAAAAAATAAGATCTCAGCAGAATGTGGTTAATCTGTGAATGCCAAAACACTAAATACAGTAAAACCTCTTTAGTCTGCCATCCTTGAAAAGTAGGCTATGCTGGACTATAGAATTTTCCGGACCATAGGAGTCGGCCATGACTTCTTCAAAGTAGATCTTGGAATATTGTCTCAAGCAAGTGCAAGTACCCAAACCATACACTTTAAATGATATTCTTTATGAATTAAAACTGCTGGTTCATTTCCATTAATGTCACTTAAGAATTTACCCGAATGCCCTGATTGATATATTTACATAATGGAACATAATATTTCTTGAGCCAGGGGCTGAATTAAAGAAGTACAGTTAGGAATAAGAAAAGCAGAAAGACATTATCCTTCGCTAAAGTTTCTGCTTTTGAGTGGGCTGAACAATTTTATTTGACTCATAAAGTTCAATCATGAAAAAATTTAGAGGTGATGTCCCAATATTTCACACGAGGGTGATTGTTGCGCATGCAACGTTTTTGTAAGGTGCACTAAGCTGCAACTGTTTACAACGAATTACCTTACCATAGTTTTTCTCATCAATACCTTTCATTCAGTGTTTTATTAACTTTTCTTAGGAGTTATGGGCCTTGAAGAAAAATGAGAAGTGTGAGAATAGGGTTAGATTCAACAAGGAAGTTTGTTATCATCATGAAGTTACAGGTGTTCACTATGGATAAATTTATTTTGCATCAATTAATTATTCTTTGAGGCATTTCTGATTGCCTATTGCATTGCTTTTATAGGCCCCTAAAAAGCTTGCCAGGCCACTATTTTGACTGGTATTTATTAGCTCATTTTTTTCTATAGAATTTTAATATTAGCATTACACTTCAGATAACAGTTTTCATGGAATGTATAAATACTGTTATGTAAGGGTGGATGTATGTTACTGCATTGCTCAGCTGATACGATGCACCTTTTTTCAAAAAAATATTGCCAAAAACTAACTTTCTTCTTACATGCCAAGTTATACAGATCATAAAGTCTACCCAAGAGCAGGTTCAATCCAACAATTGACACTGTTGTCAGTAGAAACATTAACCTTTGTTCTTTGTAGTCTGCATGACCCAAGTTTCTTTCTTGACATAAATGACTGAAATTTTGTGAAAAGAGTATAGACATAATAATGTAATCTGAAGAAGCCCATACTTTGCAGTATGAAGAAGCAATACTAGGAGGAAAACAGAGGAAATAATACCTAAAGCAACAAAATTATTTCACCAAACTAATAATGTGTGTTTTGGTTACAAAATAATTATTCACTATGATGAAGAAACAAGATGGTCACTTCTTAATCAAGATATGAATTAGTAATTTCTAAAAAAGATTTTGGGATTGGCTGAGAAGTTACAAAACTTTGTACTTTATTCTCAAACCTTTTTCATAAGAGCATATTCTGTATTGCTCAGAGCGCCGTAACTAGGGCGGGGCAAGCAGGGCAGCTGCCCCAGGCGCAACTCAAAGGGGACGCAAAAATTGCTAATGACAAGTCGTGCGAGGTTGCACGGCACAATGGGTTAAAAAAACTCTACAATAGATAGTCTTTCTGTATTGTTTCAAATTTAAACAGAGTCTTTCGAACAATGATCTGACTGAAACTAACGTATAATCCTTCCAAATCTTCCCCTTTATTTCTTAGGCATCATAAACTGCCGCAACAAAATGAAAATTTTTTATCACTTTTCTCTATGTTGAAATTTGATCCACAGAGCTGAAAAGTTGAGAAGACGGTCCAACACTATATTGTATGTATGAATTATATACTGCAAGCTAGGATACATATTAGATTTAGGCGACTTTGTATTCCGCGACTTTAATGCCTATTCTTTTTCTGCATTTCACAAGTTAAAATGTGTACTAAAATATTCAAATTGAAATCATAATTGATTTCCGCCCGCGTCTCACAAGTTTCCGTTTTAGTAAGTTAAAAATACATGAAAAATCAATCAAAGCATTTTTTTTCTGGCATTCGCAGATTTCTGCCTAAATGGATTTCTGTCTTAAGGGAGTTTAACTGTACAAACATCAAAGATGGTGAGTTAGAGTTTGATCACTATTTCACTATTCTTTTCCCTGAAAAATTGATTTCTTCCACTGATGATGACCTATATGAAAAAGCAAAAAATCTAATAACGAACTATACAATTGATATTTCCTCAGAGTTCTCAGGTTAATTTTGAAATCTAGGTATTCTTGAACATTCAAAAGGAAATCACTAACGATTTTACCCGTTTGTGATTAGGGTAGGTGTTCTGAAGTCCTGTCAATTCATTAAATTATCTTATAAATACTTTTATAAATTCATGAAAATTTTTAATTGAAAATTAGTCCTTAATAATAGTGAAAATTTTCGTTGTCTATTATTTAATACAAAAATGAAAAATTGTTTATCATTTCATTACTAAATTTTTAATCTATTCTATGCAAATTTATACAATTAGAGAAGTTCACACAGACTTTATGAGCACACTTTCTATTGTTTTTAGGTAATCTGAAAAGGAAATTGTTTAACCTTTGAACAGATCGAAAATGTCAAAGCGCCCATCTGGATCCGAGTTCCGAAAAAGGAGAAAAGCAAAAGAAGAGGTGTGTAAGAAAATGTCACAGCAATGGACAAAATGGCTGACTGAGAGTACTAGTTATCAGCAGAATTCTGCTGAACTTAGTGAAATGGTGCTCCTGCAAAATGATAGTAGTGAAAACTTAACCGTAGATAAAGACATTATAACAGAATTGCATGAGAGAGAAATCTTGATGGGTGATATTGAAAAAGATAATCAGGAGGAAAATGATATGTATGATGAAGAAACTTCGAAACAGGCAAATCCGGGCCAAGAGTCAATCGAAGAAATCCAGCCTAATATGCTAAACTTGAACGACCCTACATCCTGGTCTAACATGTGTCATAAAATAAGATCTTACCTCATAGAGCATGGTCCCGATCAGGGAAAAGATGGCGATTTCCGAAATTCAGTCTCTAAAGATGCTAGGCGATTTTTATCAAAGTGGTTTGTAAAAATTCTGCCAAATGGAGAACATATAGACCGGAGTTGGCTTATTTACTCAAAAATTCAAGATTCGCTCTTTTGCTTTCCGTGAATATTATTTGGTTAACAAATTTCAAGCATTTCTGATCTAAAAATGGTTTCACAGATTGGAAACATCTGTATCGCTTGCAGGAGCACGAAAGTTCAACTCCCCATAAAAATAGTTATTTAATGTGGAAATTGTTTAAAAAGTGATTGAAAGTGGTAAATGAGGAAAAAGACAATTGGAGGCAGATTTTGAAAACAGTTCTAGATGTTGTACTTTTCTGTGCTAGGAATAACACTGCTCTTAGAGGCAGAAATGAAGTTATCGGTAATCCACAGTCAGGGATCTTTCTAAATTTAATATGATTAGTCATTATGACACTAATTTAAAAAAAACATATCGAAAAACACAAGAAAGGGCCTGTGAACTATTTATCTCCAACGATTCAAAATGAGTTCATAAATCTACTAGGAAAAAAATCGGTACAACACATGTTGTACAAATTTTCTCATATACTAATGCATTTAGTTATCTTTAGAAAATGAAAATCGTATGAGCCTGTTTTTAGAAAATTAAATTTTTGTTAAAGTTGCCCAAGAATAAACTAGCCTTATATTCATTCATTGAGGAAAATAAAATATGTAGCATTATTGTAGATGTAAACTCAAGTAACTGTACGAAATTTGATCAAAATCGTTAGAGCCATTTTTGAGGAAATCGAATTATTGTTAAACTTGCCTAGAATAAACTAACCTTATATTCATGTTTTGAGAAATATGAACTATACAGTATTATTGAAGATGTAAACAAGTAACTGTACGAAATTTGATCAAAATCGTTAGAGCCGTTTTCGAGAAAATCGGATTGTTGTTAAAAATGCGCAGAATAAACTACTCTTAATTATTGATCAATGTCAACCATTTCTATGTATACTCTGCTCAGTATGATAAAATGCTTAAGTACGATATTTCATTCATTTTCGCTTTACCGTCTAGGTTTCAGCGCCAGTAACAGACAGACAGACAGACGGACAGCCAGACAGACGGCATTGCAAAAACCACTTTTTCGGATTCAGCGACACCTAAAACGTATATTTCCGTAAAAATCTTGAGGTCGAATTTTTTCGCAAAACAATACTTTCTCGATACTTCATATGAGAAAGTAAAAAGTTCACTCCAAAATCATTCGTAGGATAAAAAACGCAAAATACTACTCACTAATGTTTGATTGCACTCCTGACACATCACGTAATGAACAGATGTCTCAAGTTATAAGATATGTCTGTGTGTGTGAAGGAAAAGTAACAGTTGAAGAGTTTTATGGCGTTCTTCCACACTCTTGAAAAATCCAGACTCGGTTTATCAACAGAAATTTTGAATAGATTAGAACAGGACAGAATTGAAATAAAATATGCAAGGGGACAATCATATGATAATGGGGCCAACATGGCAGGTAAATATAAAGGGGTTCTGGCCAGGATATTAGAGGTGAATGATCTCGTCAAATTTATTCCTTGTTCAGCTCATTCCCTAAACTTAGCATGCGTTCATGCTGCACAAATATCTGCTGAGATGAGAAGATTTTTTGGAACAGTACAGAGATTTTTTGTGTTTTTCTCTAGTTCCACATTTAGATGGGGAATTTTAATGAATTGTTTAAAAAGGACTTTAAAGTGCAATTCCGACACCCACTGGTCCTCTAAATCAAAAGCTATTTAAGCAATGAGAGAGCAGTTACCACAAATAAAAAGTGCGCTGAAAAAAATAATTGAAGAATCATTAGACCCTGAAACAATATCTGCAGCAGAAAGTTTTCTTAATCAAATAGATTATACATTTGTATACAACTTGTGCATTTGGAATAAGATATTACATCATGTAGATATTATTAATGTAGCTTTACAAAAAAAGATATGCTGGTTAGTCAAGCAGTGAAATTAATAGATGGTTTAAAAAATACCATTTTAGAATTCAAGAATTCTACAGTTACAGAAATTTTAAAAGTAGAAGCCCCCTAAACTTGCTGAGGAAATGGTAATCAAAACTGAAATTCCAATTAAAAGAATAAGGCAGTTTAGGAAAATTGATTACGAGGTGTACCACGACGAAAAGTTTGAGGATTCCTTGAAGAAAAAATGTAGAATTGAATTTTATCAAGTGATAGATAGTTTAATTAAACATTTAAGTTGGAGATAGGATTCACTGTATGAAATCTCCAATGATTTTTATTTTCTAACTGGTTCAGCCATTGCAGAAATGGAGGTTACTAAATTAAAAAAGCATGCTGAAAACTTAGCAATGAAATATCAAATTGACTTAAATAGTGATGATTTCTCCATTGAAATAGAAAGTTTTAAATTCCAAGCTCTAACAATTTCAAAAACTTTAGCATCAGTCTCATATCTCGATATTTTACAATTACTGTATGACTATTCACTTGTCGAAAGCTACCCTAACATATCTATTGCTCTCCGTATATTTCTTACATTACCTGTGACAACGGCAACATGTGAACGGAGTTTTAGCAAGCTAAAGTTAGTAAAGAATTGTTTAAGATCTAGCATGAGTCAGCAGAGATTAACAGGACTTTCTATTCTTTCTATAGAACATGCCATAGCAGAAACCATAAATAAATTTGCTGTATTGAAAGCACGTAAAATAAATGTTTAATATTTAAGTACATATAAAAATTTTTTATTTGATATTGAAAATTATGTAATATATTTTTAATGAGAAATTACATCATTTACAGTTTATTTTTTTATTAATCAAAAGTCAATATAGTAAAATGTATATACTACTGAATTTTTACTGAGAAGGGCGCATATTTGAAAGTTTGCCCCGGGCGCACAAATAGTTAGCTATGGCCCTGACTGCTCATATGGTGATTACACATTTTGTCAATTGAGTATCACATTAGCAGAAGCCTTGTTGTGTGTCATAATTTGTCATAATAGATTGTTTCACATGAGCTTAAGAACTACGCCGGTTTCTGGTAAAGATAAATTTTGTTTTACTTGGTTATTTGAGTGCAACAAAAAGTATTTTTTGTTCTCTGAAACTACATAATTATTCTATAATGCTATGTAAATTTTTCTGAAAAATGTCTAAAAATCTTGGTAAACCTTGTTGACTGGAACTTCTTATCAGACAGAATATACTGTAGTTTTTTTTTATGAAATCAGATGGAAGGGAACAAATTGTTTCATAACGCAATACTAACATAAGAAAATTACTATTGGTAAATTAAAGAGAAAATCATGCAGTCATACAACTGGAAAGCGCATCCTTACCATTTTGAGGTCCTGCATAAGCAATGATAAGTGAGATGGTGAACAGGGATGCAAAGACAATGGTGGCAATGAGGAGGGCCCTCTTCTGTGAGCATACTGCCACACTTCCGACAATTCCAACCCCATTTCCTTCGCCCCCATGCCCATACAGCCCCCTCTTGTGGTGGAGGCCTCCGGATTGACTTTCGCCTTGGGGGAAAGAAAATGACAAATTCTTGACGATATTCATATTAAGATGTTTGTATCAACTTCTTGCCAATATGTATTATTGAATCACTTTATTTTTCTTGAAAAAAAAATTGAATTGATAAAAAATCTAGCTGAAGGTATGATAGTTTTAAGTTGTATTACATGAATAATGTAATACAATAAGTGAGCTTGCACAAAATATTTATATATTAAAACATTGTATCTAAATGAGCATCAAGAAAAAATTTAATGAAAATGAATGTTTCTGAAAGACTTCAAAATGAAACTCACTTGAGATAATATAATAAACTCTATTGGGTCAATCAGTTTCAACAGACAATCAGGAAAAATAATAAATCACAGCAACATACCACTTTCTAGTCTTAAAATAAAAAAGTATGAAAGCATGCAGAATGTGAAATTACACCAAGACATTACTTTTAACATGCATTTAACCATTAATTTATAAGGTATGCCATGAGAAGTATGTTTGTCCATGGTATATAAATGTATGTAGAGCTTACACTGATCCCTACATAATTATTTAAAAAAAGAACATACATAACTATACGGAGACCCCCTGTCATGCTTCCTCGGAAAAAAGATTGCTGATGTAAGCAAACACTGTAGACATTTTGCAGTAACAGCTTCGAGATCTCACTGTCTGAAATAATAAGGTCATATAATCACTATATTACAAATAAGGATTACAGCATAATTTAAATCAAATAAAAATTGATGAACTTAATAAACGAAAAATAATGAAATCTTTTGTACCTCGCAATATAATCCTCATACGTATAGACTAACAAATGAGAAATGAGACAAAATGCATTTATAATCAAGCCAGGCCAAGTCTATAAAAAATTGTACTAATCTACTATGGAAAGGAGATCTTCACTTCAAGTAAATAAAAGTAAGTCAAACGAGAGAAATAAAAGTATTTGGGAGCCGTTATAACAATTTGGAAGTGGCATGACGCTGCTGGATGACAGCCAGAAGGATGCGATACCTGTCAAGAAGGCAACATCGTCCACTTCTTGGTCACTCATCACTTCGCGCCGCCTGTAGACAACGGCCTCGACGTCGTGTGCGCTGGACACAACAGACACCTTGACCAGGGGGTCTCTAACACACCGTTCGTACGCCACACTATCTCCCGCCTAACGACAACTCCCACGAAGAGTTGACGATTCTCAGCACATTCGCCAGACTAAAAACCGCGTTAAGGAATGCGCCTTACTCTATACAATAAGCCAAAAATTCATAGGTTTGTACTCCACAAAATACTTGAGGATACGACTTACATTTACCAAAGGATCTTTCGCGAATGAAACGGACGATTTCGTATACAACAGCGAAGAATAGAGGACGCAATGTTCTTTACATACTTTATAACTGGTACGGTTTAAGTGCCAAATGTTTTATTATTTGACTAAATTACATGGTTACAAAAATAACGGTTGTAAAATGATATAAGTGAGACCTATTCCATAAAGCACAGCCGTATTGACAGACGATACAATTTTTGTATACGCGATTACTACGCCAGCTCGTGGGTTTATAATGAAACTGAAATAAAAACAGAATATAAGCGGCCACTGTATTAGGGTATGAGAATATTCGCATCCGCTTTCAAAATGACCATCATAATGAAACCGACATTATATAATCATCTTGGCGCCTTATTGCATTTGACGAAGATTAAAGGACCTCACTGATGTATCGAACGAAAGGAACGCAGCGTTAACACAGTATAATGTTATTTCAACGGAAGAAGAGGAAAGTGAAAATTAATCGTTGAATTAACTATAAACAAAATACCTGCCGCAAAATAAACGCACTCTGTCCTCATATTTCCGTTCATAACTTCAAAAGGACGTCGCAACAATAACTTTAAAAACCAATAAAATATTCAGACACCAAAATAAGACGCAATACGATTTTTAGCCATCCATTTCTCTGACCAGACCTTCGTAACGAGATCTCTCACCGCAGGATTTTCTCCTTCACTGGAAACAGCCTAACATGCTGAATCACGATTTTAAAGCACTACTATGAGGATTTTTCTAGGCAACAAAAGCTTATGGAGCTCACATCCACCCATATCTTCTCTGATACGACTTGGTGGACAGACAAATGTGCACTTGGAAGGGTTCGGATCAGCTCTGGGCGGCATGACAGCACCGTAGGTAAACGAAAGAAGAGGATTAATTGCTGGACGTACCTGCCCCAGCTGAAGGCATTCCATTCTGTGCGTACTTCCCAAGCGGCTCCAAGCGTATGGCATCCCCGGCACCCTGCTGTCTTGTCCCCTGTGGCATTGTTGCGTCTTTACGGTTTCCAGGTTTACGGCGAAGGCAGCCGTTGGTCTCTCTTCTTGGATAGTGATTGTTGCACAGTACCCACTCGATCCGGTGGTTGATTTTTTTTAAATTGAAAACACTTAGGCTTCAGCTTCGATTTATTACACCCTTTTTTATGAAATGCTAAGCCGTCGTGCTTACATTATAATATGACATCATCAACGGATTTCTACGACTGCACCTCGCTTCATCTTCACGAAAGCTTGAGATTTTGAGGTTAAGGAGATATTAAAACTGGTGTTTGTCATCATTGCCGGTGGGTCACGGTTCGGAGGCGTCGGTAACGTCCACGCCGTCGTTTCCTAATGCTAGGAAGTCCATTATTTCCGCCGAACGAAAACAACAACCTTCTCCATGGGTATGGGTAACAGAACCAGCAACAATCTACAGGGTTTTAACCCGTCAAGTACGCGATGTTTCTCTACGTAATGCATGCCCGAAATCGCTTAATCGATTGTTTTCTTGCAACATGGTAGGCAGTTCACTAAGTCCAAATCTACGCGTACACTAATGTTACTACGTCTACACTACGCTATGTTATAAAACGACAGCCAAAATAACTACGTCGAAACGCAGGCAATTAAAAAACAGAGAAACAAGGACTTAAAAAACGCATACAAATAACTATGGTGACACCAATGAGTTTATGCCTCACTGGGGCTACACATTTTTTTGTTCTAAAGAGGTAACAAGCTATTTATAGTGTACATTAGCGGTAGAGAGGTTAACGCACCGCTGGTAACGCGTGGATCACTGCTAGACTATCCCCCACCATCCTCCCCTTCGCTCTTCCTCAGAGAGCTATTGGGGTGGCGGGAGGATGGCCAGGAGGTGTGCTCTCCCACTCTTTTTTCTCTCTCTTTCTCCCGTCACCGTAAAAATCTTCCTACAACACTCCTCTTCAGTCACACTGTAACCTACGTCTCCATGCTCGTACCCGGATACCACTTTCCTCTTCGGAAAGACCTCACTACGAGGCGGCCGTTGGTTAACAGCGCTTAGTCCCTCCGTGTCTCCCAACAGAGCTGTGGGTGCAACAGTTGATCCCCTACGACTGTGAGCCATCGACAAGACCGCCTCCCCTCTCTCTCTTTCTCTTTCTCTCTCTCTCTCTCTCCTCTCTCTCTCACATTCTCCCCTCTCCACACTTCTATCAACCAATCCCTCCGCTCACCCTCCTACATCTTTGCGAGTTGGCGCTGCCGTGCCATCTGGCGGCCCACACCCCAACTGAGTCCGCCGCCTAACTATATTAAAGGTGCAACACCAATCACATTCTGGGAGAATTACATCGTCGGAGGTGCTTCAAACCTTGTTTTCAAGCCTTGATGAACGGATTACTAATTGATTAAGACGAGAAAATTAGCTCCACAAGCCGCGTTCCCTCGCCAGACGTTTAAGTAAATTTAAATTTTCTTCGCAAACTGGTTAAGTTAAATGGACGCCTGCTTCTTCTTTTATTTAATCGCGAGGGGTAGTAGATACGCCACAATTGTCCGGTCATGAATTGCTTATTCTTTCGGAGGAGAATAAATTATGATTAGGGCTACCATTGCTTAAATTTAAAGTTCGGAGATATTTGTTAAGATACACAACATACATCACAGAATCGATTTCATTTAGAGTAACAAAAATGATCAATTATGAAATATTTTAACTGAAACTTAATTCTCTTCGATCAAGTTATTCAAGTAGCAACGATTCGGTTACTGCCTACGCGCAATAAATTGAAACATTGTCGTCCATTGTTCAAAAAAATGTTCCAGCCTTTTGCTCGATGACGGCTACCGTAAACGATACGAAACGTTACATTTCCCTAAAAAAGACGCGCGCCCACCTCCCCACCCCCCAGCAATGTATTCGTAATCATTAAGTAAAACAAACAATGAATGAAGATGCTTCATCCATTGTTAAAATTACAAATGTAGCCTGGGCATCTTTCGGATAAAAACTAATCATATAGAACAGGGGTCCCCAAACTACGGCCCGCGCAGTGGTTTAATCTGGCCCGCCTTACCTCTTACATATATTTCTTTAAGTTTTGTGTATTCACCAACAGCAATTTTCAATAAGTATCATTTATGACAGGGGTGCTCGACCGGTCGATCGCCAACTCGTTTTCCCTGAAACTTTTCTATTTCCTCGAGCACCACTTCCCCCGCTCGAAATAATTTTTAACAGTGACGTTGAGCGGTCGAAAATTGCTCTTTGAAGTTTTCACACGGTCCGATCAGTCATTTGAAAAGTCTTAAGTGGCCCGCGCTGACGTACATAAAGCCTCACGTGGCCCTTTCAATAAAAAGTTTGGTGACCCCTGATATTGAAGAAAGTTGATATTTACATAAACCTATATTGCTTCAAACACCATTTCGTCTATGAATATTCAGTTAATCGATTAGTTTTTGTATGATATACCAAAGGTGACTATTTATTTCGTGCCCAAATCTGTAAAAATTACTTTTAAATCATAAAATGTAACAAAAAACAGAATAGTTTAAAGATAACCTAGAAATAATAATCGTCATAGTGGATCAAACGCGTAACTTCTTCTTCTAAAACTTGGTTGGGTATAAAAAAAGTGTTCGAAATATACCGATGCTAAGTAACGGAAGCTTATGAAATTCGCGAAACAGTATAAAAATCAGTCTATCACTACAAATCGTGAAAATCGGTAGAATAGTGAATAAATCAATACGGTTGGTCGCTTTATGTGTGTCGGAAAACACCCCCTTTGCGAAGTAGAACCTGAATGGTACCACTGAAGGATAACATTTTTCTATCGGCTCTATGGAAACTGTAACTCTAGATATTCTTAAAACATTTGAATCACAACCGGCATTATGGTAGCCGTTTGTAAGGGTTCTTATGAAACTTTTAATGACATCGGTTTATAAAGACTTTTTATTCTCATCCAACGAAAAGAAACCTTAACCAAAAAAGGAGGTTGGCAATATTTATAATGTATTGTCAATCCAGTTGTAAATCCATAAAATATAATTGGAAAGAGATCTACGTCAAAGCGTAACGTTAGTGTTCGGCCCGCCGGGCACGATTTCGTCAAAAATTTCCGCAGCTCACTCTGTTGAGTAAGCAAGGTCAAAGAGGCGGACTTTTCAAAAGGATTTTCCGAGAATAAAAATTATTTTCTAATCTATAAAAATCCATTTCTCATTATACTGGAGTAAATTTTTCATTACAAGCAAGCGCGAAATTTTTTGTAATCGACTTCGGAAAACGAAAATATGTACACCGATCGCAATTTTGCGTCCCGTTCAAACTTTATACTAGGTAAACTTGTACTAAATCATTAAAATTTAGACTGTCCCGAGTGAGGCGGGACGGACGGAAAGCTTTGTTATGACAAGTCCTCTGACACGATCGAGTTATTTAACGCCTGAAAATATGCACCAGTTAATATTATTTGTTGAATTAATGTTGAAGACGTTTAGCTCTGATGATTGATCCCTGGTGGAATGAGAAGCGATGACAATCTTAACACCAATATTTCCCTTCCCGCTGTCTTCTTAAAGTTCCGAGGAGTCGGAATAATACCCCTATTTCTGGATAGGAAAATTAAATCTCCTGTTCTCCTCTTTTTTTTACCGCTCGATAAAAATACAGCTGACATATGCTAAATATAACGGACAATCCTATGATAGATTTATAAGTTTTAGGTTTAGTATTAACAAATAGGGATTAACCACGTTAAGAATGGTTTGGCGATATATCGAAAGGTTATGTTGTCATATTTTACAGTTAACTTTAAGAGAGAAAAAAATCCACAATCTTCGGGGGCGTTGGAATGACATTAAAAGAAATTATTTGAAAAATATTTTGTGCAAATAAAAATTTTTTCATCGTAAAATTTTACAAGCAGTCAAATCTTTGAAATATCCATAATCCACATCGCAGAGCGATATTTACATCACATTTCATGTTTCGCCTTAAATTTACCCCGTTTTTATTTTATTTACAAAATCTTCTAATGAACCTTCTCGGAGACCGTATTATTCCTGGGGAATTAAAACAAAACATTCTTTTATTTTCAATTTCACGCATATAACAACATAGCCAAAATTCGAATTTGCGTCGTTTATTTTATAGGCGATAGGAGAGAGTGATTGTAATGGCTCACTTTCGTTAAATAAGACGTACAGAAAATTTTACGACTGTTCCTTTAAATATTTTAAAAACATATTTAAAGGAAGTCATAAAGGTATCAAGGGATTTTGCGGAAGTCTCCTTGAAATTGATAAGCTTAAAAAAAAAACTCCGGGGGTTAATCAATTCTTACGTGAAGGGAAGCGATGAAAACTGGCACGATTTTTCGAGATAAATCGACGCACATGAAGTTTTAAAAAAATCCTGTCCCCGATTCCTGCTGTCGCAGTTTGTGAAACCCACATTTTTACTGGCATGGGGCCACAGGAGAGCTTAAGCAAAAAAAAAATCTCTTCAGCGTGCGGCGAGTGAAAACCAGAAGCGCGGAGACAACTTGTTGGGTGTAAAACAAATGAACGACTATAAATCTCCGATCATTTTCTCGGAATAGAGGAGTGGAAGGAGGATCTCGTCGACTACGTAGTCTTCCGCATCAAGAGGTTTGGCGAGAGAGCACTACGAACCAAGAGACTTAAAATTTTCTCGCGAAAATGCTCTACATTTGCATTTTTATCTCCTGATCCGACGCCTCCGCAAAGAAAAATCGAAAATATACGGTACTACATGAGATCATGCTCGGGAACATTTATGTTAACCAAGCCAAATTAACGAGTCGGGAAATGATAATAACGTGCGGAGACTACGGCGAAAATAGCCTGCTATAAAGAGAATAAAATCCAAATCCGCAATATAAATAGCGGCAAAACAGAGAGGAAAAAAATCAAATTGAAAGGTAAGCAAATAAAATTAAAGAAAAGGAAGTTAAAACTTTACCGTTTTGTAGAAACGCAAGAATCCTCCACAGAACACGCACAGGCACAAAATTCTAGCGTAGCGCCTCCTCACAGTAACACGACAGGAAGACGCCAAACGCACGGAGAACTTTTGCCTTTCTACAAAACGGTAAAGTACTAACTTCCTTTTCTTTATTTTTATTAACTTAACTTCTTCATTTTTCTCCCATTGTTTGGACACTCTATTTATATTACGGCTTTTGTATTTATTCTCTTTACCAATTTCTGATAATTTCCGTCTAATATGCGGAAATATTGAAATTTAGCCATTCAGGTTGAATTCGACGGGAGTAAAAACTTATACCTTGAGACATTAATTGAAATCAGTCGGCTAGGCTAGGTGAATGTAAAGCTAACGTATTGATTGGCGATCCATCAAATTGACCTCCTAAGGAAAGAAACACGGTTCATTCATTCGAAAGAATACAACGTATACAAAAAGAGTCATATCAAGGCCGGTAACCAATACTTTTCAGCTGCCCATCTAGCATAATGGTGACTATCCTCTATGTATTTTCTTACAGCTCTTTAATCAAAGTTCCAGGTTTAATAGCCGGCCCTTTGCTATCTAAAGGTCGTTGTTTGTAAGTCAAAAGATATGAATATTATATTCTGTACTTATAAAGAGAGACGTTAAAACTTTTTAAGATGCCTCATATTTTTTAAAATATCAGTTATCCGTTATAGGAATAATGAATAACACCGACAAATATCGGGAAATCGGATGTCGACTCCGAGGCCCAGGAAAAAGTAATTGGATTATAGAAAATCTGTAAAATCTCGAGCGAAAACCTTAAAATGTACTCGCTCTCGAAAAAAAGTTATCTCCACCAAACAATAAGTAGGACGAAAAATTTCAAATTAAAGTTTAATAATTACGGAAATTAAAGGAAAAAAACGAAAATCAATCTTAAAACGTATTTTAAAAAAATAATAGAGTAAAACCCGATGGAATGATCTCTATAACGGGCAGATGTTATTAATTATTTTCCTCGAACGCGATTAGATTTCCCATAGAGATTTTCATCATATTTCAGACGCGGTGAGATGACCCCCTGCCACACACCTTTTGCTGCTATCAGACTAATAACGCAACTGAGAATGAATGCGGGATCAGGCGCTAAATTATCACGACACCGAAGTGCTGGCATCGACGAAGGAGCACGTATCGCACTCTAAAATTTCGTAAACTGATGCGCATCGTGTTTAGACCACGGCGGCCCTTTTACCCTTGCTAGGTTATTTAGCGCGGAGTAGATGTAAATGTAAATTAGAATTGATACTCTTGGGAACAGCGCAGAGAGGGGAAAAGACAGGACGCCACGCGATACACCTACGGATTTGGGGTTGTGACTTTTTCGGTGTACACTGTAACCCTCTTCCCCCTGTCAATCTGTGAAGTATTGCTCCCAGAAGATGGCCCAGAGGGAGGGAGGAACACGCCGCGTTTACGTTGGCATCGTAAAAACGAGCGCGTGCGACTGTCGGATAAGAACGGTATCTCTGCTTTTTTATGGACCACTTTTTATAAACATCGAACGACAAATTATCTTACGGTAGACCAGAGGTGCACAACTCAAAAGTTGACACGGACCAAAATCGACCTTGATTGAACCTAAGCGGGCCAAAAATTTCGTTCGTAATAAAAATTTAGGTACGCTATTCTCGATTTATTGATTACCGTACAAATTTTTAATGCGATTTTTATGGGACAAAAAATGAAGCGGCAAACAAATATAATTTACTTACAAATTTTTATTGTATTTTCGATATAAACGGAATGAATCGGCTGAGTTACTCCCCGCTTCGATCGGGCCGAATAAAATGTGTCGGCGGGCCACATTTGGCCCACGGGCCGTATGTTGTGCACCCCTGTGGTAGACTAACGATCAGAAATGTTACGAAGGATATACAATGGAACTTCTCACGGGAAACAAAAAAAATATTCGACTCATAGAAAATTCGAGTTATAGAAGAAAGATAACATGAAAAAGATTTTGTCCTTTAAAATGAATTCACTTCGAGTTAAGGAAAATTCGAGTTATAAACGCTCGACTTATAGAAGTTCGACTGTATCTCTATCGTATAGCAAAGCCTCCGAAAGAAAGACTCAAAATGGTTTGGAAAGTTATAAGATACCAACACGAAGCACGAAGGTAGTAGCTAGATTTAATGCAAAACGAAGCGGTCCTAAGTAATAAGATCAGCAAAATCTTAATATTGCTGTCGTCTCCCTCAGAAAATCAAGCAGTACGGATTTGGAAAGTGAATTAAACTAATGATATCTATTATAGTACATATTAAGGGAATTCCTGATAGACGTCCATGAAATCGCAAAAGTTAAGGAATGGGAACAAAAGTAGGAAATATGTTAGAAAATCCAATGAATTCTTGAACAAAACAAATTTCCCATAGCAGAATAGGTACTAGTAATAAAAATTATTTAAGATTAATAAGAGCTCACAGACTAGTAATTTTAGGAACCTAATTTTCCGTCCGAGAAAGTCTGTTAAAACGAAATTTCACACGAGGCATCGGACGGAAATGAAACCGTCACTTTTTTAAAATAAGAAGAAGAAGGAGAGCCAGCCAAGGTGAAATGGTACCGCTTCTCACTTAATGAGCCAATTAACGAGGAGTTCTTCGTACTATTATTTTCACCGGGAGTTGACACCAAGTCGTGATTGAAATAAAAAACATTAAAGCAAATCTGAAAACGTAGGGACATCCGAAAATTATTAATGGAGGCAATATATCGGTCGTCTGGAATTTGTGAGAGCAACGGTAAAGAGGTAAATTATCGGTCAATTTTTTTTTGTTTTCAGAGATATTTGAAAAATTAATTTTGAATTAGTCAATTCTTATCAAACTAGAAATTTTCCACGGATTGTTTTTCCCGGCTGTTCTAGGTGGCTTCGAAGTCGGAAAATTTTAAAAATTTGAAATGATATCGTAGCCCAACTACTGAAGCTATATGAATGAAATTTTAGCAGATGGGACGTTCTAGTCAGGGTATGCTTCCCATACTCTTTCTGATTTTGGTTGTTATTTAAATTTAAATTATTATTATTATGGATTCCAGCTACAAGGCTAACTCTACAATCGTTTCTTGGAGAAATAGACTACAACAGTTCCCAAAAGATTTGAATTTTTCTCCCAACAGAAAATATGATACAAATTATTAGATGCCATTTAGCGAAATTATTATATTATACCGAAAATGCATTTTCAGGGTCATTTAACGCGTAAAATACTAGAGGGATGGGAATATTTGAGAAAAATTAAGGCGATGCCTTGAATCGACACCATTATATTGATTTTTCATCCATGCTATCGCAGCGGTGACGTAGATGCGAGAACGCCGTCGAGTCGATTTCATATCCAACGCCGGCGTTTTTTTTTTTTGTGGACCTATCCCATCAACCCACAAATTTTTAGCGATCTATTCCTAGAAGAAGGGAAATGAAAATCGTAAAAAGCAGTTTAGGTCGCAGTAAAAGTCTGAGGCAGAAGTCCCTATCTCTCTTGATTCGAGAAAATAGGGTCTGAGAACCTAAGCCTGGTGCCGAACCTTGCGTGCTGGTCAGCGTCCATGATACATGGCATTTTTGCGTGCGGTTCGGAAGGAGCCATTCGCTTTTCGTATCCATCGAATTGTTCCACGATCGAGGAGATAAACGCTGGCCGAAGGCGAATCTATGTATTTTACTCGTAGAATTTCGTCGTCATTTTGGCTCGCCGCCTGCAATCATGCACGCCACATGTGACTCGCGAAAGCAATCAACCGACTGCGCACACATTTATAGGCTAAAATGGCGGAAGCAAAAACTGCTTTCAGAAGAAAGAAAATTCTACCAGCGGGGAATTAAGAGGAAAATACTCGGAAAGCTTCGAAACGTGGGGAGGGAAAATAATTCTGAAGATAAATGGACAGATAGGATCCTATCTGTCCATATAGGATGAAAAACGAGGAAGACTACGGATTGTAGATGAAAATCGAATGGTTATACACAGGCCATCTTAGTAGTTCAGTGGTGGCCGGACCACTTCCAGATTTTGAGGCTCCTGACCATAATAAAAACAGGCTAAAACAAAATAATTTAATCGTTAGCTAAAAGTAGTAAAATTTAATTCGTATATTTTTTATTTACAAAATGCTATTCTAGCCTCTATCCACGAAAATGTATCAATTTTTTGAGGCAAAATCTAATTTTAGCGCAATTTCACAGTTGATATTAAGCATGGCGAGTTCATTCAAACAGAAATTTGGGCCTCCTTGAGCTTTAGGTTCGGACTCGACCTTTGAGGGACCCTAGTTATACAGAATGTAAGAAAGACGAAGGCAGGCTGAATAGGAAATCACCTGATGAGAGACATAGAGAGAGAGAGAGAGAGAGCACGATTAAAGACATGTTAGAGATAGTGAGCCGGAAGTGACAGAGGGAGGAAAAGGTTTCAGCTGGGCGACATGAAAGGGAAAGAAGGATACCAAGAAATCAAAGAGCATATGAAGAACCAGGTTTAGCCAATAATAATTACGGACCTATCTACCAACGATGGCCAATGATGATGACATGTTTTACTAACGGGTAAAGAGAGAAACAAAGATTAAAAAGCATTTCCAGTCACTCTCACTCGAGCTTCGATCAAGCCTGTCTTATTTAATTTTCCATGTTTCAGAGAGAGCCATGATACGGTAGCCCGCGGGCCGTAGGTTAGGCACCACCGACTTAGGGTGAGTGCTTTGAAACCGATATACGCCTCTGGATTTCCCAACTTTTTTATTTTGTAACTATCGTAATATTTTGATCGTAATATTTTGATATGAAAATGACGAGTCATAACCGGGCGGATAGGAAGTGTAGTTAGAGCTGCATAAGATTAAGGAGAATTAGTTTACAGGTTGCATAATCTTAAGGATGCGGAATTAACTTATCAGTCAAGTTAGCTTTACATACAGTCTTTACGTCCAATGGCTAATTGGCATTATCCGTTATTACCAACTTTGTTTCATTACGGATAATGCCCATTCAACTGTTTCAATTTCAAAAAGAACTAAAGATAAATACACGCAGACGTAATAAAGAAAATTCTTAAATTTATTGTTTTATATGGTCGAGTTTGCAAATCAATTAAGGTTAAATGATTATAAATTGGAAATTAATTGAATCTATAACAGTCCAAAAAAAATGGAAATAAGTCATTATGACGAAAATCAAACATGGATATTGCCAATTTAATTCTAACGCATATATCTGGAGTGAGAATGCGGCTAAATCTTTTGGAATAACGCATGTATCTCCACAATAGGAGTATTAATTCTACGAATGGCTTCAAATTAGGAACAGAATCAGCTGTGTTTATTCGAAACAAAAAAACATAAATTAGCCATCACGAATCGACTTCAGAAATGTTTTCCCATTCGGTGATCCACAATAAAATGACCATGGCCATAAATGCGCACGATCTAGGAAACTGCGTTGCGCCAAAACGCTAATAGTAATTCCAGCCTTACACGATATTCGTACGTGGCGTCTGTTTTGTTTCGCCTATTGGACAATTAATGAAAAAGCTCTCTTGGAAAGGCTCAATATTGAATACTAGTGTCAAAAATGAGGAACATGCGCGGATAAAATGTTAAATTAAAATTAAAATACTTCCCTCCCCTTCTCTTCCTCCCTCCCTCCATACCTCCCTCTCTATCTACCTTCCTTTCCCCCTTCTCTCTCCCTCCCTTCTTCTCTCCCTCCCTTCCTCTCTCCCTCGCCCCCTCTCTCTCCCTTTCTCTATCTCCCTTTCTCCCTCCTTTCCTCTATCCCTCCCTTCCACTCTCCCTACTTTCCTCTCTCCCTTCCTTCCCCTCTCCGCAAATATTATAACTTTCTTAGAAGCTTGTCTAATGTGTAATGTGATATTTATTGTTCTGTTCTCGTTGTATTTATTTTTCTTTTGTTCTAGCTCTGTTTTTATATGTATATACTTATTGATGTTATTATCTTGTGATCGATAACGAAGGGTTAAATGGAAGAGGGGACTTTATGGTCTCAATTTCGCCCTGAAAATAAAGACATCTATCTAACTATCTATCTATCCCTCCCTTCCTTCCTCTCCCCCCTTCTTATCTCCTTCCCTTCCTCTCTCCCTTCCTTCCCCTCTCCCTCCCTTCCTTCCTCCCATTCTCCCTCTATCTTCCTCAAAACAGTAGCTACCTCACTCAGCGTGATATATGTCCCTGCCTCCGGTGGTTCATATAAATGAGCCTGGCAGAATTAAGCTTTAATCAATCTGTTAGGCGATATTTATAGATGGGCGATTAACATGCGTATCGAAAATTCTATATTTCGAATATAATAAAGTGTGGAAAGATTTTTTTCCTTTCGTTACGAATTCTCTATAGCGTTTGAAACGTCGGTACAGCACGAAAGAAAAAAAATACAAAGTTCCGGCACGCGAAGGCGTCGCTGGAAATGATTTTGTGCTGATTGTTTGCATTTTTTCAAGCAAATTTCCTAGCTGTTGCTAGGCTACGGTTAATAAAATTAAAAGCTCAATCGTCCAATTAAGGAACTGTTTATTTTCGAAGAAATAAAAACGAGGAAAACCAAAACACTGCCAAAACCTAGGAAAATAAAAGGAAAATGGGACGATGAAAATTAGAGCGACATCACGACCGTATTATGCAACAGAAACATCAAAAATGAAAAAAAAAATTTCTTCGAGTTATCGAAAATTCGAGTTACAGGGGTTGGAATAAAAATAATAAAAACATTCAACAAAGGTGAGAATTCGCATTGGGGTCACGTGCGAAGTGAGCGGCGTGGGAATTGGTCGGTGGCGAACTGCGAAAGACAGGGTTTTGTGTGAATCGATGGGACGAGTGTCCCGAATGGCACGTGAGTGGAATGGGCCAGGAGGTGCCACGAACGCACGTGACAAACAGTCGCATTACGTCACTTTTTTCATCCCTTTTGAAGATTTTTACACCTGCCGGAGAAAATATGATGTGACAATTGTCGCTTAAAATGAGGAAGTGTGGAAAATTGATAATACGAGCGTTGGTTACATCGCTCCAACTAAAACTCACAACTCGGTGACATAATCATATTAAGGCGAAGCAGGTGATGCTATGCTTTGGTCGTTAAAATACAGATTCCATCTAATTCCTTATGAATGAACAAGGAGGAAAAGTGTATTCAATAAGTGGAATACAAAGACCTTTTTATAATACATAGGAACCGGCTTTCTTTTAATATTATATGTGCTGCAGCTAAAGCGTTGCTTGTTTAACAGTTAAATACCGGTTTAACTGTTAACCGATGTTAGCGATCAACGCTCGACAGATTTGGGCGATAATGAGATATGAACATTAGCGGATTTGCAATAAGGCCAAAGTAGGCAATGGCCTAGGGGCGGCAGGATTTCGGGGAGATTTGTATATTTCATTCGCTAAGTTGCAAGGCCGTCAATATATTATATGATAAAGCACTGTAAAGAGAGCTTTCAGGGTGATTTTCAAAATGATGGGGTCGAAGAAGATTATTTCGAAATCATGACAGACCTTTGTAGCCACCTAAGGAAGCTTTTAAAGGTAATAACCATAAGTACCCGGGGAAAGAACTGATTGTTCCTCTGGTATATGATATATAAAATAAACCAAGTTGATTGGAAATTTTTTAAGGGGGCAGAAAAATAATTTGGCACGGGGGCGGCAAGTTTCCAAATCCGCCACTGGATATGAATTAAAGTATTTTAAAGCTATTATTTAAATTGTAATTTCTTATTGAGTGATGCGGTCCTGTATGATATTTGGAGATTTATTTTCATGAGGATCTCTGATACAAAAATTGATCAAAATCTCTCAAGATGTAAGAAGCGACATAAAGACAGAGGGGAAGTGCCTGTACTATCGCTTCGATGGTATAGAACGCCTAATAAATGGATAACCAAACTAAGCTGGCGTGTAAAAATAATTTTGTGATGATTTGATAATAAAAATGAAAGGGCAATGAATTTAAAAAAGTTTTACCGTCACTGATCTAGAATTACTGAAACACTACATTTTAGGTTAATTGAGCGGAAATTGAATTGCTGTTTTTTTATCGCTTTGGCACTCGTACGTCTGCCCGTCTGTAGACATGCAACCTTTTAGTTTCAAGAGGTAGATGAAAAACTTCATTTTTGGTTGGGTAGGTACTAATAATATATTATTACGATTCGTACTTTGCGAATTCTCATTAGTTTAAATTTCCACTGTTATAGGGGGCGAAATTTGGAAAATGAGTAAACTTTAAACAAACATCGTAAACAGTATATTTATGTTATAAATTTGGTATTTGGGCAGTAGGGTGTAGTGATTTAATAAATGGCATACTGAAATCTATGGAATTTAGTATAGACCTGCAAAGTTTTATAGGAATTTTAGAGCAATATGAAGTTTGAGACAGCATGACAAACAGATGTCTTTCCTCCGGTGGTGTTCTCTTATGCGTCCATAAATTATTGATATTTACGAATACGAGGACGGACTATTGATGGAGTATTTGCCCCTACGTAGATTATGAATTTAACATCCCGGTGGTGGAAGGGTTAGCGTATTGGCCTACTATCACTAAGGTCGCGGGTTCGAATCCCGCCAAGGACATGGATGTTTGTGTCGTTTTCATAATTTCATTTTTCATCAATCATGTGTGTGTGTGTGATGTGGAAGGTAACGGGAAACCACCACATCATATGTGTTTATTCCCTAGTCATTTCAAATCAACCTTAGGGCTGAAAACTATGAATGAATTCATTTACGAGAGCACCTTTAGCTATCATAAGACCGTTGTCATCAGGTTATCTTTTAGATTAATTTATATATTAATCATATTATTTAAGAACAAATGTAAGTATAGTAAAATATAATGTCATGTAGTAAATATAAATATTTATTGGGAAAACATTGTATATTTGTTGTAAATAAATGTATGTTTAAACAAAAAAGTATTTTCCTCGAAAGAGAGCATTCCATATTAGCCAGAGGCGAATGGAAATTCGCGTTTTATTTTAATAAAAGACAGCTGCGACGAAAAATTGTCGAACGCTATTTACGATTTAAAAAATTTTTAATTTACCATGACAAAGCTGCGACGAAACATTTTCTCGGAGATCAACAGAAAGGCCTGTGAAATCTTCCTAATTCTTATTCTATAAACAGATAAAAAACACGAAAAAATTTTAAAAAGAGAAAGCTGTTAGACGTATTCGTGATGCATCTGGGTGAACTACAGTTGCATTTTGGCCTCTTAACTATTCAGTTTCAATTCACCTATCATCTATCTTAGCAAAGATTATCCATAACTAGTGCTATTGTATAGGTAAAATGCACACCTTATTTAAACTCCACAAGAGACGCCCAAAGCCACCTATCCTACGGAAGCCACAAGGAGGGGGTTCGTTAATTCATTCATTTTAAAAATATTTTGCTATCAGAACTTCTAAAAAAAGAAAAACGCGTTTAGGAAAATCGAGAAAAATTTAATTACTGACCGCCGACGGATCCGAGATACGCGTTACACGCGCCAAGTTTTTATTCGGTTATGAAGTATTAAAAAAAAACACTGAAAACATTCTCTCTTCCGGAGGAGGAGGAGGTTTTTCCTGAAATTCTTGGACGGAGGAAAGCGAGGGATGGAAATGTTTTAAAGGGTACTCTCTCCTATCCTTCCCCATTGTTCTCCCCCCCCCTGCCTCCCCCTCTCCCTCCCCCCCACATCCCCCTCATCCCCCTTGCTTCGGACCGTAAAGGGCAACCTTGTATGTTTCCTTTCCAACCCCTCGCCCCCTTTTATCCTTTGCCTCCCGCATAGGGCGCCCAAGCATCCCGCATCGACCATCCCCTACCCTCTCTCACTTCTCCCTCCTTTCCTTTTTCCCGCCCTTTTTATCCTTCCTCTCTATCTCCTTCCCCCTCTCCTCCTCCCTTTCTCCCTTTCGCCCTCCGTATAACTCTCCCATGGATCAATCTTCAGGACAAGGCCTTTAGATGCGGTCAGATCTCTCTGTTTTTTCCCCTCCTCCTTTGCGCTATTCATCCTACAGACGCGCGCAGACAGTTCTTCTTCGACTGTCTCTCTCTCTCTCTCTCTCTCTCTTTTTAACGCCAGCCACTAACGACGGCGACGACGAAATGAATGCTTCAGGGAGTGAAAGTTAAAAAGGGGCGAATTTTTGAGTCGTTGTTTTTTTTACAATAAGGAAAGTTTCTCTTCGGTTTTAATTTTCGCGGCGACAAAAAAATAAATAAAACTGGAGGAAGCCGCGAAATCGCTCTTTATGCGTTTTATTCGTATAGAACGAAATTTTTAATTTTACGTCGCGGATAATGTGAGGTTTTTTGTTTACCTCTATTCTATCTAAAAAGCATCTCTCGGATTGATAATATTGTAGAGTTGCGTTAGTTTATTTCTATTTCTAATTTAACTGTGAATTTTCCAAGTGCTACAATATATGAATTAGTGGATTTTCCTAAAGGAAAGACGATTTTTAGTGCTATTTATTTTATAAACGCCCTCATGTTTTCGCTCTGTTTGTCCGTCTGTGCAATGGATTACATTAAAATAGCAAGTAAAGGGTCGGAGATTGAAGTCTGAAGGGTGTATGTGATTTATGATGCCATGTATTACTCTGCCGAAGACAGGTGTTTCTTCTGTGAAAACTTTTACGGTTTTTGAGGATCGCTTTTTGTTTACGAGAATAGCCCTCGCAACCTAAACGAACCAATTACAAAGCAAATATTAGCCTTCAAACATCACATGCAAAAGTCAATACAATACAAACCACAATTTTAACTGTTATTATATTAAAGCTTTATTTCTGGGGAAATTTGCGCCGGGATCGAATTTCTCGATGAAAGCGAGGTAAAATTACAAAACTGTTCCATTTCCGAATTTGTTTTCAAAATTCAACTTCACAAATGCAGGCAATAGTTAAATATCACAATTTTGCATTATGTTCTAAAGTGCCTACATCGTATTATGTTATTCCACTATGGGTGGGTCCTCCAGAGGTAGCAAGAGGACATGGGAAGAAAACGCCGGTTCTTCGCTCACCCAAGATTTATTGTACTCATTCTCACCAAACCAAAACCCCGACTGTCTCGCATTCTGTCGCTTTGCCGCCGATTCGCTGCCCCACGTGCCTCCTCCCCTTCTGGTAAAAACGCATATAGTCAGATCTCTCGAGTGGACGGTGGTCAGGAAGAATGGGGGTGGTAGGGGGGCAGGAAAGGCAAACGGCGGGACAGACTCTGCGGGAAGAAAAAGTGTTTGAGAGGCACAGCGACCAAGCCAACTCACGCAGCGCCTACAGTATCTCGATTTGAAGCTTGTTAAACTTTCTTTTTAAATTATAGATGACGGCGACGAAGTTAGTGGAAGTAGAGGATGGCTTAGGATGGTGAAGTAAACACCGTAACCACTACGGTAGCCGTGAAGGCCAAACATGAACCTTAAAAACTCCGCACGCCATACGAAAAATATAGGTAAGTATCGCATAAATTCGAGCTGTGTGTGTGTGTGTGTGTATATATATATATATATATTTTTTGGGCAACTAGGTGTTGAAGGAAACCCAGTGAACACTTACCGGAAGTAGAGTCGCTGGGGTGTTGGAGAGACACATTTGTGTCATCAGTTGTGTCTCTCTTGTGCTGATGAAGGGATCATCCCGAAAGCTCTAACCTCTACAAATGTGTCTCTCCAACACCCCAGCGGCTCTACTTCCGGTAAGTGTTCACTGGGTTTCCTTCAACACCTAGTTGCCCAAAATATCCTTACTTACCTTTCCTCTTCCTTAGTATTTATATATATATATATATATATACTAGTGTATAACCCGTCAAAATGACGGGAATAAAAATTCGATTACGTGTTATCTTATTGGAAATGGAAATTATCCCCTGAAGTCGATCTTTGATCTCGAGTTCGATACATTAAAACGTTTTGTTATTATATCATAATGCTATCCTGAAAATTTCATCAAATTCGGTTCAGTCGTTTGCGAGATATTAAGCTTCAAAAAGCATTATTGACAAAGTGACACGGTCTTTTATATTAGTTTAGATTTTTCCATTTGACTGTTAGTTAAACTAGTGCATTAATTTAGCAAGAGCGCCTATAAAACAGCAAATGAATGACGGACTAAAATATATTGAAGCTTATCCAAATACGTATATAAACAACATACTTAATATTAAGCTCTTAAATACCCTGAAAATGATCTTAAAATTGAGTTTTAGAAATATATCCCCAAAACACCATAGATTAATGTTTTAAAATATCTCCAAGGAACGAGAAGCGCGCAGAATTTCAAACCAAAGACGTATTTTCAAAATGGCGTCCTGGCGAAAAACTGAAATCTTTCTTCAGGCCTGTTTTTCTTCGGCGAGGTTTAGGGAAATTCTGTAACGAGTATTGCCAAGACCTCACTTCCTCCTCGGACCTCCTCTCCCCTTTCCTCCCTCCCGCCCTCCCTCTGCGACTAATCTCCAGTTTGTTTACGCCCGCGCTCCATGCTTCAACACTCCATCTCCCCTTTGAGCCGCTCCTCCCTCTCTCTCTCTCTTACTCCACTCACGCATGGCCTAGTTCTCTCTCCATCTCTCTCTCTCCCACAGACTTCCATCCTCTTCTTTATCGAACGCCTCGCAATGAAATGCGGAGAGAGAAAGAGATAAGAGGATAGTACGGCGCATCGAGGGAAGAAGAAGTAAAGAAGGGAGAAAAGCGAATGACGAAAAGAAAAGCGAAAGTTTAAGAAGAGATAAAGGGGAAGCTGATTGGGTTAGATAAATCCTCTTTATTAGGGCCTGGTCGAGATTAGGTTGTCTTATCACTTAGGCGTAGGAAAGAGGAAGAAAGAGAAAAAGAACGAGAGAGAAGGAGAGGAGATAATAGGATAGATAGATAGATAATAGTCTTTATTCGGGTGAAATTTAGACCAAAATGTACAAGCTTATATTTAACCCTTGTAGTGTAAGAGGGTTAAAAGTAAGAGCTGATCTAAGGGTCAGGAGAGAGAGAGTGAGAAAAGAGGGATTAGGAACAGAAACAGCGATATATAGGAGAAACTGGCATACATGGCAAAAGAGAAACAAAAAACAATGAACAGAGTATTCTCGTTTGATGTTTTCATTTTTAACTTCCTCATAAATGGCAATTGATGGCCTCTCAAAATAAGCATATCAACGATAAAAAAACTCGAACCGTCGACCACAGCATTTGGAGACCAGACGAGCCAACCAGACAACTATCAATACCGTTAGATATTGTACTTTTTTCAATTTATATGTGCGGCCTATTACATTTCCAAGACTTATGCATGCCAAAATTAATTTTCGGAAAATAGTTTGAAAAAACAGAAAGTTTGTGGATGGACTAAAAGAGACGAATGGGCTCAATTATAAGAAAAGAAAACGAACAAGAAATAAAAAGAAGAGAAAGGAGATTAAGACAGACATCTCCGTAGATATGACTTTACAAGAGAGGGATTGAGGCAAGGAAGACTCCACTTTTATAATATATCAAGGGCTCCTAAACTACGGACCGCGCGATGATTTTATCAGGCACGCTTTACCCCATCAGTTTGTTTAAGACACGCACATTTACCAGCAGGCAGTATCATTACATATGATTTATGAAACCTAGACGACATTTGTTCAAGCATTTAAAAAATGTAACAAGTTTTTCTCATCACATGCTTATTTTTGAGCGGAAGCGTACTGCTATCGGCGGAAGCCGGAACTTTGATATGATAAAGAACGGAAGCATACTATCATTTTTGTACGTGCTGTTTTTCTTCACGCCATAAAATAACCAACGGAAGCAGCAATTTCGAAGCGTACTGCTAACGGATGGTTTTTCCCCGACCACAACTTTGATAAAATAAAGTGCAGATATCGCTGTTTTTTCCATGACACTTTCACTATATAAGCATGTACATTTGCGGCATAACGTTATAATGGAAGCGAGCTGTTGGCTGCATGAGTGCAGATATAGCTGTTTTTTCCATGACACTTTCACTATATAAGTATGTACATTTGCGGCATAAGGTTATAATGGAAGCGAGCTGTTGGCTGCATGAGTTGGCCGGCATAAGAAAATAATTTGCCAGTGTGGACATTGTTGGGAACATTCATCGCAGTGTCAATTTACCTATATCATTAAGCAAATACCGGACACCCAGGACCATCACCTGAACAAAGTAAGGACCTTTTGCTTTTTTTCTGAAAATTTGATAAGAAACACGTGGTAAATATTCGATTAAAACTTTTTTAGGTATGAATAAATGGAATCCGCACTCACTGCAAAGTATTTGTATTGACGCAATAATAAATAATTATGTAGATGAAACGTTGTCACCGGGACAAATTAAACAAACAATAGCACGTTGCATCTTAAACAAAAATTTATTAAATTCATTTTGGAATAAATATCCGCCTTCAGATATTTATTCCACAACAGGCACATATTCACCACCAGAGGACCTCGAGTGTACTCGATTGCTCCATGAATTAAAACATGCGAGGGATAGAACAAACGAAATAATTTAATTTGTACGTGATTTTCTTTTTTCTGTCTTATTTTGCATAAACATAAAATATCTATATTCATACACACATTCCTTCCAGATGGATGCCATCAAGCAAAAATTCGCGGATGCCTCCAAAACAACTTCCTTTATTAAAAAAGAAAATTTGAGTGAGGGGATAATGTATCAAATACATCACTTCGAAAAAATGGTAACAAAACATGGACTGGCATTATTGACAACTATTCTTATCAATCCTGGAGAGGCAGCTAAAATTTTCCTGCCAAAAAAGTTGTGAATGTTTTATCGGATGAGGAAATTACAATGTATAATAATGAGAAAAATTATTTTTTGTCATTGAAAGTTGTGAAAAATGAAATTTTGATTGAATAACAATATTTTTAAAAAGATGCGATTTCTCTCCCTCATTTTTCCTTCACGCATGCGCGGAAATCTAATATATACCGAAAAAGATAGCGTTTTCCATTTCAGTTTACTCCCAACCAACTACTCTTTAACTTCCTGCCATGGCTGACTGCTCTTCTGGAGGAGGGGAAACTAAATATTTTAAGATTACCGACTTGGAGCTAGATGGCCCGAGGGAGCTAGCTTTCATGTTATACATCAAAGGCTGCGCCCACCATTTACCTAAGTGTTTTTCTTCTATCACTATCAAAGTTTTGGAGGAGTTATATGTTCAATTTAAAGGTTGTATATTACAAGGATTTGTTACCAAAGGCATTGGAGAATTTAGAGGTTATATATCACAAACTATTGGGAAGAAATTCGAATGTGTCAACTTCAGAGAAGAAGAACCCACATTCGATTCGGTGAGCTTACCTGCTTCTTAAGGGTTAATGACTGTAAACCGAGTGCATACCCCATCAAAGACAACACCTTTCCGGATATTAATCTTTCGCTGAAAACTGGTGATATTCTCAAATTACAGATCGTTGAATTTACAACCTGTTAAAACCTGTAATAAACCTGTTCAAACCTGTTTGGTGCAATAAATTAATATGTAATAATAATAATTTTTTTTCTTTCATTCACCTACTACTCCCATAGATAAATTAAAAAGTAATTCTGATGATTTCATTAACGTACTTGAGCAAAGAAGATTTATTACTAGACAGAAAATTATGTCTCCTTACAAATTTTCAGAGAAACATTTCAGCAAAGTGCTAATACACGAAACAACCAACTATATGACGCATTCAAAAAACGTAATCAAAGCAGTACACAAATCTGCATCTATAGATAATCTAATCGTTAGATGCTCAACCTCCGACAACGAAAAGTAAATTATCATCACACAACCATTGCATGTACATCTTAATTTGTAAATAAGTAAGTAAATAAAACATCATTCTACTATTTCCATAAACGCATATCCCCAAGGTGTTGAACCAAAATATTCAATAGTTATCAATGAGATCGGAGGCATAATTTTTAAATTACTCCTGAAGTGGAATTTTTCCATTATAGTGGTCCAAAATTGTCCGGAGCGGAGTAAATACTAAAATATTTTTTTATTATATTTAACGATTCGATAGACACACGCATGCCATTAATACATAGCGGTGATGCGAAAACGGCTCAATTTACCTCAATGGAATTATTGGAAATCATAATTTCTTTCATAGTTCAAAGATAATTTTCGTTTGTATAGCTTCCCACGGCATCATAGAACTCAAATTTGTTATCGCCATTCAACATCAGTACTGCAAGCAATGCTTAATATTTAACGAAAAGTTTCATTATGCATTAAACGCTATGAGCTGTTGCTCTTGCCTCCGTAGTTACGATTTCAACATCCGCCATATAATTCATTTACATGCATCAAAGATGCATAATAGAAACTAGCAACCCTAAAGCAATTTTTCGACTGTTCGTGCGCCTTCGAGATGGAGTGAGAGACAGAGAGAGAACAACCCCCAAAACATCCTCAGCACAGCTTCCCTTAACGAATAAAGATAATCGAAACAACGGATCTGTCAGAATTGCGAAGGAGGGCGTGAGAAACGTGCCTTGACTCCTAATCGAATTAGAGTAACCCAATCTTGCGAGTGGCTGCGGGTTTAAACCAGCTTAAGGTATGGAATAAGGGAAGGGGAGGGTGATGAGAGGTGGGAATGAGAATGAAAGGGATTGAGGGAGGTGAGAGAGAGAGATAGGAGGAGAGAGAGAGATAGGAGGAGAGAGAGAGATAGGAGGAGAGAGAGATAGGAGGAGAGAGAGATAGGAGGAGAGAGAGAATGAGGATAGGGATGCGAAACAGTGGGGAAAAGAGAAAGAGAGGGACAAGAGATGGGAAGGGAGAGTGAGGAAGAGAGAAGAGGGAGACAAAGAGTGAGGGAGAGAGAGAGAATAGAGGGAAAGGGAGCGATATAGAGAGATGGAGAGACCGGCAAAGAGAGAGAGAGAGGGAGGGATAGAGGGAGGGAGGAAGAGAGGGAGGGATAGAAGGAGGGAGGGAGGGATAGAGGGAGGGAGAGAGGGAGGGAGAGAGGGAGGAAGAGAGGGAGGAAGAGAGGGAGGAAGAGAGGGAGGAAGAGAGGGAGGAAGAGAGGGAGGAAGAGAGGGAGGAAGAGAGGGAGGAAGAGAGGGAGGAAGAGGGAGGAAGAGGGAGGGAGAGGGAGAGAGAGGGAGGGAGAGAAAGGGAGAGAAATTAGTAATTAAAAGACGCAATTTAACATTAAATGGAAATGAGAAATTAATGAAAAACACGTTTCGTACTTATTTCTATCATAGATTAATTTAAAACGTATCAGTTGATACTGACCCCCGATCTAACCATTTGGCTTCTTTAAATTGATATTTAAATGAGATATATTTTAACTGCGTATGATGAAGCGAGGAGAGAGATAGAAAAAAGTTAGATAGGCATTCATACTAGTAGTTATTATATCGCCAGTAAGCGCTCTATTCAACTCTACGCTCTACAGACCCTCCTCCGGTATCATTTTACGTAGTATCCAAAACACTCTGTAGGTCAATGGAATTCCATAGCGATTTACCCCGATTTCCTACAGGAAAGGCGACTGTAAGGATCTTCTTCGACCCTTCTCCTCCCTCTCTATCCCTCTCCCTCATTTCCCACATATAGTAAAAAAAAAAAGAGGAAAGAGTTTGAAGGGGTAAGGAAAGGTACCGCGTTCGGACTGAAATATGGGATTTAGGAAAAGAGAGAAAAAAGAAAGAAAGTGGAGGTTATTACATGGTGAGGAGAGATTGAGGCGGTTGGGTTGGTGGCGGGGTATAAGACATATTGGTTTTTGAGACAGGTCGATGGTGCCTCGTCCTCTCTTGGTGTTTGAGAAGTTACTCTTTTCTTTTTTTCATACCTTGAGTGAGGTCACTTCGATCTCGCGGAAAGATTGAATTGATAAGACCGTTCGTTCCCCGCGAGAAGTCAAGGCCGGGCAAAGACTTCCATCTGGGATATTTCTGGGCTCTTTTTCTTTAAAATTCGTGGATATTCGAAGAGGTTTGAATTGGCTTTTAACATTTACATTTCCAGTTTCTTGTTTCGCATTTGCATCTTTACGGCAGAAAAGTAAGCAGAGTGGTGTTATCATAAATGCGCTGCTTTGAGGGTACAAGTTTCAATTGTTTCGGCGAAATTATTTGGTAGAATCTTAGCTATTTTTTGAGAATTTTCTCATTCGGTTGTTTCTACAAAGCAGTCATTTTCAACAAATAATGCCGATACTTATCTCAATATGACAAATTAAGATTTTCCTTTTATATCTAAATTTCTTGTAATTTTTTCGCATGCTCTTGTATTAAGTGGTATTTTTTGGAATTTGCGCAAGCATAACTTATTGTTAGTTTTTAATTCTTCCAGCCGCACCGAATATTATATTGGAAACGTACATGAAAACTTGCCCAGTAAATTAAAACTATTTTTATATAAAATTTATAATTTAGAAATTATTAAAATTAACAAGTGAAGATCGAGCTTCTTATGACTTGAACCCGGTATATTGGGTGTTTTCAAATTATGCTTCGGAAACTTGCTGGATCTGGTCAGAGTCAGTGGTTAAAAAACCAAGACGAAGGTAAAAGTTTAAATAAAAGATTCTAACTACAGAAACATGACTAAGTGTGGCCCTTTCTTATATTTTGTTTTGACGGGTGGCTCGCGCACCCAAGAAGGTTATCTGTACAACAGATGACTTTTATTACTCATATAGTCATAAAACATTTGTGAAACTCACGAGAAATACTAAACCATAACATTTTACCGGTGGTTGATTCTAATTCGAATGGTTTCTTATTCACGGAAATACTGTTTTGCTAAATTGTTTCATGAAAGAGGTAACCTCGAACAGGAGTGTCCAATATGTTTGCCACCTGTCAGCATTTCAAAACACAATAGTTACTGTGGTTTACCGTGTACAGTATCATTCTTGAACGAAGTCGGTTTACAACCTCAAACCAACCTTTAAAAAGTTGCATATCCTATTTATTACGTATATATTTTGTATTATGTGGCTAATATGAGGACCTGCTCGCCACAAGTTTGGCGAGCATCGAAGTCCAATTAGACAGTCCTGGCCTAGAACACCCTTTTAAGCTAAGTTTTTTTTCAATGCCAGAAATATCCCTGTCAGTTATTCATATGCATTTCAGTGCCTCCTGTGATTGTCATATATCGCTCTTCGGTGTGTACTTAAATCTTCCGAATGGCGATATCGAACAAATGTTTCCGGTAGGTAGCAATGTCCTTCACATTAAGCATTTTCTGGCTGGAAAAAGTCAGCGCTGATTAAAACATATTTAGCAATTTGTATCCATAGTTATGAGATGACTTTCTGATCCAAAATGACCGAACATAGCATCTCTAAACCACTTCATTAAACAGCTAAATCTGTCAGTCAAAACTTTAATTTTGAAAGTTAAAATAATACTAAAACTTTTATGGTACCACTTTTAAAGTAATTCAAAAGACGGAACGTTTATTGCGCAATGTGATCCCAAGTATATGTTATACAAGTGATCTAACTAGAATTCCATTAAACTACATCGTATGTAAGAGAGATGAGAGGTAATTTCCGTCGACAATAATCCCACCCATATTATCTTAAAGGAGAACATATCCCCAAAGCGATAAACATCATTCCAGATTTTCTTTAAAGGCACGAAAAATAAAACAAGAGGGCGGCGGTTCCAAACTCGCTTAAATTTCGCCCATTCGTAACCAGAAGACGAGAGAGAGAGAGAGTGAGAGATTATGTGAGAGAGTGACGCTATTCCACGACACTTGAGATTCACGTTGCACCGCAACCCACGCGTCCGCCATCTTCCCTTCCCACGATCCTCTGCGTTTCTATTTACATCTCCTCGCGCGCGGAAGGGAGACATTAAGGGGAGGAGCATTTTGAGATTAATGGGGGAGTCTGGGAAGGATGGAAGAAGGGAAGGAAAGGAGGTAAAGAGACCGCGACGGAGAAGAGTAAACGAGAAAGGCGGGAGAGAGAGAGAGGAAAAAACGGAGGAAATCCACGAGATTGCGAAGTAAGGAAACAAAAGAAAGAGGTGGATTTTATGACGGTTCCGCTCTCAAACGAATAAAAATGAGAAGAATTGAATAAATTTAATGGGTTTCTCGGGGAGTTTAATAAGGCGAAGTAAGAGGAGAGGGAAATAAATTATTCGCATTAATAATTAAGACCAAAACCGAGTGGAATTCTCAACGAGGACGGAAATTACGTAATGGTTCCCGTCACGAATTATTAAGTCGACCGACAGAAAATGATTTTTATGCACGTGTCTGAAATCTGTAGGGCGATTTACTTGATTTCGACATCTTATTCCACATCCGTTGTGTTGATTAACACCTCAAAAGACGAGTAATTTTTTAAATTTATTTATTTTAACCTGCAACTAAAGAATGTTATCGGTCTTTTGCATTGATAACAGTAACAAAGACGATCATGTACAACCATGCCTTCAGAATATATAGATTCCATCCCTCTAACAAAACCAATGATGAATTCACCCATCCAATCGATTATTCATATGCAAAAAGCAACGATCAATAAGTGGTAAATTTAATGCGAAATTTCCCCCCAAAGATAAACAAAAATAGTACAAAATAAGGTTTCCGTACATCACGATTTGAGCGTAGAGTTAAACGACCCCATGTTAAGAGGGTAAGGATGCGACATATGGAAAGTTGGCAAAAAGTCAAGTCGTGTCATTAATATTCCTCTGTTCTGCCTCTTATTTTTTCACATTAAAGATTAACTCCATCGAAGTTGGCAGTTTGGCTGCAAAAATTCAGAGACCCGCACCGCGTAGGCTAATATGAAAACAATCGCGTTTTTTCAGCAGTGCTGAAATATAATACCTCGCCGAAAATAATTGGACCCCTAATAAAAAGTGGGTATCGAAAAGACGTATTTTATAAATAATATTTTTTCCTCTTTAAGGGCGGGAGCGAGCACCAAAATAAAAGCGCGGAGAGAGAAGAATAAGAGAGCCACGGGAAAAAAAGAAGAGTCGCGAGCTCATCTCGCGCGCAACCGAGCAAAAATAATTCGAGATTACATTTTTTATCATACCATCATCTCGAGAGAGATGAGAGAAAGAAAGATCTCGACCGAATTATAAAAAATAATAATACGGAGGATAATTCTTGCGAGGAGGATTAATTTGTATTTCGCCGAAAGTCTGGGGTGGGTAAGGGGAAACGTGGAGATTAAGTCGCATTATCCGGGGATTCTCGAGACACGCGAATCAGGGCCGCGAGGGTCGGAGGTTCGAATCTTGACTTCGACGTCGTGGCGAATTAACGAATTTCGTCGCATCCTGACCATCAGTTACGAAATTTATTTTTTCCTAAATACGATGATGATTCGAATCATGCATGGAATTGAATTAACTGACAACGGAAACAATGCGAATCTATTTTGTAAAAACAACCTGGGGCTACTCCCATAACGCCGTCTGCGTCCAACCCCGCTTTCTGGGTGACGAGTTTGCAGAGGGTTCATCTTGCCCCCAGACCTCCTCCCCCCCGTCTATTATTTGACGAAGTCAATTATGACAACTATCACTTCAAAGTTATCGATATACGCGCGCATTCACCACTCCTAAATGATTAAATCCTCTCCCCTTAACTCCACTTTCTTCCTAGCAGGACGAGCGCGCATTTAAAATACTTTTTATAGTTGATAGTTAAAATAAGTTGATAAAAATTTGCTACGGAACTTTCATTAATCCCAGCATATATATGTTGCAACAACGACATACGAAGAACGATGGCAAAAAACCAATTGTAGAAATAATACTTACAGTTCTCTTATAACGCGCTTGTCATTTACGCCTTTCCGTTACTACGCGGTTTATCAATTATGGGCCATATTCGTCCTGCACAACCCGGATAACTTTATCTAAGCGTGATCAGTTTTGCATTCAAAGTCTCAAGTCTGCTCTTGCGATTATTTCAGCACGGCCAACATCAACACGCTGAAATATTCCATCATAAAAGTAATTCAAAATGAACATTATTAAGTCTAATACATTTTCTGATTACGCGGTTAAATAGAGTATTATCTAGTAAACCATAAAGGGATCAGGATAAAATAACGTTATTTATTTTTCGACTTTTCGCCGGAACTTTTCGAAGTTGACGTTTGGTCGATTTTCAATCAAATCGTTTTAACGTTTAACATCTAAATAACAACATAAAACACGTTTTAAGTGGTTATTAGTATAGAAAGTTTGGATATAGAACGCATCCTACCATATTACATGTATTCTTACGGGAAATATATTTTTGTGCGGTAATGATCAGGAACGTACTATCTATCGCAATAACGGAGGACTACCTGCACTTTGTATTACATTCTGTACTCGATCGCATACTACAAATTCTCATTTTCCCCTCTCGTGGTTAATTCTATAATCGTACGTGTGTACAATTATCATCCCTCCCAACTGATGCAATTCTCACCCCTCCGTCCTTTACACTCCCTTTCCAATAGGGTGCGCGCGCGATTACTTCCCTCTATCGCTGAGGGAAGGATAAAGCTTTTATATTAGATATATATTAGAGAAAAATTTAAGTGAAATATTTCGATACTTTTGGCATAAGAAATTATTACAGTATATAAATGGAAAATTCGAGTTATCGAGGTCCAAATGCATCAATCAAACAAAATATTAAATTAAAATAACTGAGCTGAAGTAGACATAATAATTGTTTGTCAAAGTGGAACTTTAAAAAGCTTTTCCTTGAATACCTCTAGCAAAAACATTGCGATGCATAACACAAACTCACGTTTCTGCTACAAAGAATGTTATGGAGACATTTCAATTGATAAAAAAGATAATTTTTTAAAAAATTTTGGCATCGAGCATTTTTTTCGCTAAATAATCCAATCTGTACGTTTTCTTTAGAGGGTTCGTCAATTCAGCCGTGCAAACTGCGCGCTGAAGCTGAAACGTACAGAAATAAAGACTTTTGAGTAGGAGTCGGGAAAAAAAATTTTTTAATCGGATTCGGTAGATTTTTCTCCCCCTAATAAGCTAGGAGATAAACGAAACAAGACTATTCGTCGATAAAAACTCCAATAATCACATCGTAGGGCGAGAGAAAAAGAGAGAGAAGTTGTGTTGATAATTAATTATCCGCGATTAAAAAAATGGTAACATTTACTCGCAAGACTCCCTTTAACGGAGGAGCGAAGTGATAGTACTGAGCTCCAAGGAACAAAATAAATCCTCGAGGGAGGGAGGAAAAGCGTTCGGCATGCAAATTTCCACGGGATAATGATTTTGTAACAGAATGGAGAATATTCATGGCGCCGGTAATTCCCCTTTGGAACCCTACGGAACGCTCCCTGAATTTACAAAAGGTCGGAATTTTTCCCCTCTCCGTCTAATTTGGAGTCGGGCGAGTCGTTATTTCGTCAAGATTTCTTTATTTTTTCAAAAACTTGGGCGGGGGGGAAGATATTCAATCGTTTATTTCGGGAGTCGGTATGTTTAATTATGTCGTAATCAAATGTCGGGGAGTGTTTGTTAAAACGCGTACCCACCGAGACGGAGAGAGTGAAAATAAGTCCTCAAAACGAGTAAAAATGTGCAATTCTCTGTGGAAAAAATGGGTTTGGTCGGAAACTAGCAATTTTGGGGAATGCTTCGTTGCGTTTGGTTTTGAAGTTGCTTGACGAAATAGTAAACTTTGACAAAGTCGATAAAAACATAATAACAGCAAAGAAGTAATTTACAGTAAAATACGTATAAGTCGATTTTTTTGCAATATCTCTTCGGTTCGAGGAATTGATCTCTTCAAATTGGAAAATAATTACTTGGAATGAAATATAGTGATGATTAAGTGATAATTGACATAAATTATGACAGTGGATTGTCGGTAGCATAATGCTTCGTTTTTAATGAATTACCAAAGCTTTAGGTTGAGTTTTCGAATTATTAAGCATATACAGATGTATATAGAATTAAAGTTTGTGCGACTAGCAAATGAAACGACCAAAACTTTTGTATAATTTCTCCTTAATTTTTATTTTTCGCACAAACTAGGTATATATGTGATTATTAATAATAAAAACCGCATTGCATCAATAGTAACAGTTTCATCAAATAGAAATTTACAAAAGTTTTCGTCTTATTTGGCGACAATCCTGACGAAATTCAAAGCAGTAACGACATTCCCCGCGAAACACGCGAAAACTGCGTTTAATGCATGGATGTATTTTCGCAAACACATACAAGCATCCGTATTCATAAAAAGTCGACAAAGATAATTTCCTCGACCATTTTCAACAAAGATATCTACCAATTAAACATTACATACCTCAAGGTTGACGCGTTCAAGATCACTCCATCCATTTCGATCGCTGCGACGAATTCGATACGGTCGAACAGCACACGCACGCACACACAAACGCGCTCGCGGGCACGCACACAAAAAAACACTATCTCCGAACCGAGAGACGAATACCAGGATCAAAACGAGGGGTGGAGAAGATATGTGGGAGGACCCAGAGAGCGGAAACGTAAAGCGGAGACAAGTTTGAGTTCGGTCAGCTAGTGGACGCTAGACAACGAGCGCTTATTCCCAACTCGCACTCCCATTTTTTTTTTTTTTAACCCTCCCGTTCAAAAACCTCCCAACCACCCAGACGTCGGGTCGAACACTAAGGGAAACAAGTGCTCCGACGGACTGGGAGGCGGCAAAAAAAAAAAAAAGAAGAAAAACGGACGCACGCAACGCCAGGGAGACGTACGCGGTCTCGAGAGAAGGATAGGGAGAAGACAAGACCGCGGTTCCTTTGTTCGACCTAGGATTTTAAAAAGGTTTTTGTTCTGGGTTGCGGAAAAGGGGGTTTAAGGAGAGGGAGGGAGGTAGGCGGGAGAATGTTTGGGGGAAAAAAATACACCACATTATCGATCGCTCGAGGCGAGCCGCAATGGACACACTATCTCGCTACCTCTCTACCTACCTCATAGTCCCTCCCGCTCTTTCCCCCTGGCTCACTTGGCGCGGGCGGGAAAATGGCATTGGTTGGACGGATCTCTGCATACGTGGAATGGGAAGGGGGAAGGGAGAGAGAGAGAGGAAAAAGGGGTAGGTTGATAGTGAACTGGTACGGAGTTCCACGGGGAACCCGGTGTCTCAAAGGTAGGAAAAGGGGAGGGAGGGTGGTGACTTAAAGGAGGGGGCGTGGCGGAAGGAAGGAAAAGTCGGAGAGAGAGAGAGAAGAGGAATAAAGAAGGGGGTAGAAAAGTGGCATGAACTGGAGTAAGAAAGAGAAGTGGATTAAATGGGGATGGGAGAAGTGAAATGGAAAATAAGGAATGGGTCAATTTAGGAAAGGGGGAAAAATTAACGCGGAGGGGCCATTTAGGTCTCTATACATATATACGTTTTAGGAAAATGTAACTATTTGTGCATTTTTGTCAGTCGATTTTCGTTCAAACATAACTATGGATGTATTTTTATCTGAATTAAAATTTAGGTACTTAATACATTCATAAATTTATTTTCACAATTGTTGATTTATATATTAAAATAATATTAAAGTATAATCAGCAAATAATATGTCGCTAATATAAATTAAATCTCTGCGTTCCATTGTAAATCTTTAATGCACCAGTTTTATTATTTTATTTTTCAATGTTTCACATTTTTCTACTTTTACAAATTCGATGAAATGCGGTTCAACCCAATAATAATGTAAAATTAACTGCTACACTTCAGAAAAACATTTTAGAGCACCGATTGATCTGAACAAGTTGGATAACAAGGTCGACGGCATTAGTCCACGGCCGCCGCAGCGTCCTAACCCATTACCGGGAGAAAGGCTCTCGTTTAACTATCCCTATAACAAGACAAATCGCTCAAGATACTGATACATATACATATATACAGAAAATAAAAACGATTGGTCTCTCTCAATACGCAAATTCAAATATTATCGTCGCATCTTCTTTTATTATCGCATATTATCGCTTTCTGAATGTGTCTTTTCGCGAAAGGAATCTTCGATCGTTATAACTGCGGGAGTTTAGCGGTTATTTTCGTATGGGTGACGAGCGTTATGCGGTATTCTTACATTCCCTGGGTGCATATATCTTCGTGCAAAAAAGTCGCCTTTTCGAAATTCCGCCGTGTTTAACGTGTTCGTGTTGTCACCGCTGAGGGAACTCTACGGAGCGTCACGCATTGCAAGTGCTTGGACGCAAGTATTACCGATATACATAAAGGTACGCTATGGCGAATCAAAAAATGTCGGCGAAATTGGTTCTCGTTTTAACTTTATAGAAAGAAGGTTATTTTTGGTGTGAGGTTAATATAAATTTCAATATATCTTAGTCGTTTGCTGAGTCAGAAATATACACAGTAAATACGAAAAGGCGCTGTTAAATAGGAGCACGTAAGTTTTTATGCAACTATTTGTGGAGAAATAAGAGGTGTAAAAATATTTGAAGAAAGACCATAAAGATGACCGCACGATAATACAAATTCGTGTTATTAGTGGAAGAAGGGGGACTGAAATCCCAGACAAAAAGGTTTAAAAATTAATCATTGAGGTGTTCTGTTCATGTCTATATATTACGTTATATAAAAATCAATTCAGACATTCCCTCCTTTCATTCAGGTAAATTCTCGTACGAAAAATCAACTCAATTTTCAACTCGGTTAGTCAACCAACATTAAAAATCTTGAAAATTATAAATATGTAGGAAATACTAAAAAAGTGCAGAAATATAATTAGCACCTATTCTTTTGAGACAATATTCTCTTTAATTTATGATAACTTCGGTAAGTTCGGAACATAAAATTCATATAGAAGGGAAATTAATATTCTCAGGTAATGAGGATAATTTTTGCGAGACGTTTTTACTTCTATTACGACGTTGCGCCATTTTTCTGAATGCACGCAAACTTCCGGAAAAGAACGATTCCTTTCAAACGCTAGGAAATGCAAGATAAAAACAAAAAACAAAATAATCCTAAGCACCTCGCACATGAGGGTCTTGATGGCGTCGATTTCATAACTTAAGCGTTAAAAGTTTGAAAGTTTTTTTACTTCGCCATTTCATCCAGTCTTTCCCTCGGCAAGCGGATCTTAAGAAAAAAGAAAACCCAACCCTTTTCCATATTTTCGCTATAATATCCAGATAAATTAAAAGAAAATGTATTATTAAGAGAGGCGAAATTATTAGTTCGATTTGTACCAAACTCGAAAAATATATTATAAATTATTTTGGGTAAAACAGTCTTGTGTGATGGTTGTGTAATTAACATCTTACTGAAGCGAATGAAAACGATAATTTGGAACGTGGACGGGAACTTTGACTAGGAAAATGCCATTAAAATTTCGAAGGCGTCGCTATGAAAATATTTAGCTATATCGTCGGCTTTCATGTATTTCATCATTAACTCATTTTTTTTATTTTGCTCCGCTAATTTTGTATTTTTGGAACTATTAGTTTCCGCGTATCAGAATTTTCCTAATGGTTCCTGTTTTACTGTTTGAAAATTATAAACTATTAAATGATATTTTGACGAGCTTTTAAAAACTGGAAGATTCAACTCTTCTAACACGTGAAGGCGAGGCAGGCAGTCTTCACAGGCTTTCTCTACTATTTCTATTCAGAAATGGAAAATTACCACTGTCAAAAAATTCTCGACAATATTTTCTGGTAATGTGTATACCTTGCGATATTATTAAATAAAAAATTTCGGGACAGCAGAGAGAAATTGTTCATCACTACAATTCCAATTGCTTTTTGTTCTAATTAGTAATCTATATTCTTGTATATTTTGTAACGAATTCTTTTTCATTAAAAAACTTCAGGTAACTTATTTACAACATGGCTATGGTGAATAGTGTCATATAATCATAGAAAAACTTAGACAATAAACCTTTCAAATAATATTTCATTAGTAACGCTTTTAGGGCAGACCATTTGATGCGATTGCATATTAACTAACGTATTTATGATTAGATAAATACGAAAACGTGAAATATTGTGTTATCATTAAAAATGAATCGGCCGTTTTTAATCCAATCCGTGACCGTCTTTATATTTTGATAATGGAATATAAAGATACACGCGAATCTTTTATTAATCAAACTTACTTTCACTATATTATTAAGGTAAAGGATTTCTAAATAGGATAAAATGTTTTTTTTTAATCTAAGCCATTATCTCGGAATCGAATTTATTTTTTAATCCACCCTTCCTTTTTCCCAATACCACATATAAAATCAAAGAATCATTCGATTAAATTCCATCTTCGCTTCACTTCTACGAGATGCTGGTCTCAGGTGCGTTCGTTCGCGTGTGTATCGGCGTGTGTGTGTGTGTATCTCATCCTTGGACAAACTCTTTCCATTGAAAAATTCACTAAATTCTTCTTTTATTTCCTCCCTCTCCCTACTCATCCATTTTCCCCTTTTTCCACTTTCACTTTCGTCTCACCGCCTTCGGGTTTTTATTTTGTTACCTGGTGCTTGGGACGTCGCCTCTTGCGAAAAGGTCGCCGCGGTAGGGATGGCGCCTAGGAAACGCGTTTTGTAAATAAAGGACGAGATAGAGGGCGGAAGGGATAGCTATAAAATGGAAGGAGAATGAGAGGAAGGAAGAGGAAGAAAAATATAAAAGAGAATGGCGAAGGGAAATAGACGCGAACGGAAAGAGTTCATAAAAGATAGAACAAAGAAGAAGGGGATGTTACAGGTAAACTTCTAGTCGCAGGTTTTGCGGTTTGAATTTTGGGGGAAAAGAGTCGAATCATAATCGAGCGAAGTCGATAGCCTGGAAAATTTTACTTATCGAAAATTAGCTTATGCACATTTGTATGTAGATCTCTTGGGAAAGTTTGTTCCGTAAACATCGGTAAATTTTCGTTAAGAAAAGACATAAGAGAACTACCAAAGTTTTCGTCTTGTAAGCCATTATCTCGGAAGCGAATTTATTTTTAAATCCACCCTTCCTCCTGATATCGTTTTGTCTGTATTTTGTCGATTTTCGAAGGAGAGGGAAAGCACGCGACTGTTCTTTTTGTAAATACTTTTCAGCTATTATTTCAGTATTTTATAAGTACATATTGTAAATTAATTTTTTAACGTAGATATAATAGATTTTTCCTAGCAATAGACCTTCGCTAGCATAGCATCGGCAAGCCTAACTCTTCTTGGGCGTAATATTAACATACATTAGCATTAATGCGCTATTATTAAGCGCATTATTGCTAATGTATGTGCATTAGTATGCGAGTCCAGTTAATGTTCTACATATCGGATAGAATGTATTAGAATACTTAATGATCTGATCATCATGAAAACAAACATCTGATAAATATAAAAATGCTGTCTGAAAGCGACCGATGAATGAAATAGGACTTTTTTTATGGCTCGATGTACAATATTTTTGCAACGATTTCGGAATCTCGCATAAATTGTTTCACTGGGAACTTGCGTGATTACAAAAAACGCGTTCTATTAGCAAAACATTACAACAATAACCTCGTTTAGGAAAAAAAATGAGATACAAACTCGCGCTTAGAATTCGATATCTTTCACACTGGCAATTCCGCGTTGTTTTGTGCACTTTCTGCGGCATAAAAAAAATCTAGCGTGGTCTCCGTTGGGATGGTGACGTCAACACCAGTTGTTACGAGTTGGTAGATTCGCCTAAAATCCTTTAATCTTTATGTTAAAAAAAAAACATTTCGAACGTGCGAGCTCAATTACCACTGGAATGAAGAGTAGCTTTACAATACAGGAAATCAAGCATGGTTCTCTTTCTCTCCCTCTCTCTCTCTCCTTTTCTCTCTTCACACACGATGAGGCGTTGCCTGCGACGATGAACCGAACTATAAAGTGTACGGCTCCATTAATTCGTTAATTTTTTTTATGCCTCGCGAAACAAATGCTCCCAAAAGCGGATTTGCCGCGCAGTATGTAACTCCACACACATTCTCTCTCTATCCCTCTTTCCGTTTTCGAACCGAGCGAACGTTTTGTGCTCCATAAGCGTGCAATTCCCTCACTGCGCTGTTAATTTTTCATCACAGTGGTTCCAAAGTGACGCGAGCGGATTTTACCGAAAAATTTTAACGGTCGATAGACGGTCATATAGTTTTCCGCACTCTCGTTACAGCCAAAATGGAAAACATCTCCAAATTTTCTAGTTGAAACGCGAGCCGTGAAAGCGCCACCTGTCATTCGCTGCCTTTGTGCGATATCCTGACGTTACGTGATGAGAAGAGCGCATTTACTTCGGTGCGAAACGGACCATATATTTTTCGAGATGGAAATTTGTAAATGAGAGGCGCGATATTGAAAACAATGCAAAGATTCATTCTCAATTTCCCCGCAATAGTGATTAATTTCGCACAAAGATAACGATGAAAGCTTGGAATCCGATTTCCCCGTTTTCTAATGTTCATAAAAAATCATACGAAGTGCGAATTTTCTCATTGTATCAATGTGTATCCAATATTCATCACCTTAAGTAGCAGTGCGTAACCTGTCAGTAATCTAACTCAGGGGTTTCAAACACGCGGCCTCCGAAGTAATACAGCCCTAACTCAAATGTATTTCTTATAAAATATTTCAAAATAATCCAAGAACTGTATTAAATAAACGCTTTCAAAATATCCGAAGTCTATTTTTCGTTCACATTTAAAACGATACGCCAGTTTGGATACAGAAGAATGTTCTTAACTCGGTATGCGGCCCGCTTATTTGGCACGGTCTTAATGCGGCCCGCGGATTTGGCACGGTATCTTAGTAAGGCCCGCGGATTTAGTGAAATTCCGTCATGCGGCCCATGCATGAATTGAGTTTGAGATCTCTGATCAAACGTAAACCTATGAAACTTATGTCGTTATATTTTAGCTTACCTTCTCTGTAAGCAGCGAAAAAAATGCATTTCAATTAAATTAATACTTGTAAACAAAAAAGAAGTAGTTTTTTTCACCTAAAAGGCCTTAGGTACGTAAAGACTTATGTAAAGATAACTTGACTGATGTTAATTTCGCATCCTTACGATTATGCAACCTGTAAACGAATTCTCCTTAATCTTATGCAGCTCTAACGACACTTCCTATCCACCCGGTTATGACTCGTCATTTTCATATCAAAATGGTAATTACGATAGTTACAAAATAAAAAAGTTGGGAAATCCAGAGGCGTATATTGGTTTCAAAGCACTCACCCTAAGTCAGTGGTGCCCAACCTACGACCCGCGGGCCGGATGTGACCCCTCGAAGGATTTTTATGCGGCCCTCGAAGCCATGATGGAAAAGCAATCCGAAAAATACATTTTTATGAAATTTTTTATAATAAAACTTTTAACATTGGAATTTTCACCATAAAAATCCCATTTAGACTTGATTTTCACTCAAATGGCACCTTATAATATATAGGTAACATCCGATTTGAACTCTAATCCGGCCCGCCGAATAATTGCCAACTTCCAATGTGGCCCGCCGAAGGATTCGCAACCACCGATGTGGCCCGCCACGTAGAAAAGGCTGGGTACCACTGCCCTAAGTGATAATTCGGCCACAGAAGATTTATTTATTTGACAACGGGGATGCCATTTCTAAAGGAGTACTTTGCGCCCTGTTTTCGTACAACTCAGACGACTATTGGAGTTAACTTAACTGACAATTGGGTTCCAGCGAAGAAAATAATTCCTTTTTGAATCTATCAATAAAGAAGTAATAAGTGAATTTCTAGTAGTTATTACATAAGTGGTGGGTAATGCAGCCACGATTGTTTTTAAGAATGCGATCATTTCGGAGAGCAGATTGCCCAGGATCCCCAACTGCTTCCATCCAAATTATCGTATAATTGTTTTCTTCCTTTAAAGTTTCAAGCCCTACTCTGCTTTTACCTGCGATCCTTCCTTTCGATTGACTCTTCTGACCACTTTTTCTCTCTCGGAACCCTCAAAATAAAATTAATCCCTGTCTTCTAACTATAACTTTCAAACTTCTCGTTTCCCTAACTATGCGCGTCTCTATTTTTCTCCGTCAAACTTAGTCTATCTATCCTCAACTTCTCTGGAGATTTATAATTCAATTACATTCACTATCATCGTAGTTTAAGTCTCGGACTCATCCAATACCACGCTCCAAGTGAAACAAAGGAAATGCGACACGGTAGGATTGAATTAAATTAAAAAGTTTCCAACCCAAAGCACGCACGGCGAAAGGTAAGCTGCAAAAAATTACATCATTTAAATCTATTTTTTAAGTAACAGATAAGCCGCTTCGCCAGTACAAGAAAAGTGTTTTTTTTTCAGGTTACTTTGGGTTTTACGTAACTTTAAAGACTATTCCATTTATATTTGTGTCATAGCAAGTCGACGAGAGAGTTTTTTCCTTCGGCTCCTACCTGCGGTGACAGTCCCAGTTTTCAGTAACGGGGCGTTTTAATAAACTATTAATTCGACTAAGACAGGACTTCGAAACTTTTCTTGGGAAAGAGAAAATTTTAAACTAATTACTTCTTTGAAAACACGGCTGATGGCCACGACGTAGCTTTCTTCCGCAATTCTATAATTACGGTCAAGTAAAAAAAAAAGTTCAAAATGGAAAGATGTAATTTTTGGTTTAGCACTTAACTAGAGGGATTCCACAGTCTCAAAAATCATGGGAAAAAACTAATTATTGTGTCAACACATATAAATAAAATAACGCGGCAAGTTTTAATGAAAAATAAACGGTTTAAAATTTTAACGGTTTTACCAACTGTCTTAGGACTAACGGTGTAACCATCATCGTTTATTTCTTACAAGGTTCTAAAATCGGTGGATCACCAGTGAAAACGGTTGCACCATAGCCAAAATGCGCATTTGGCTTTATCAACCGATGTATCCCCCTCGGATTTAACATCATAACCATTTTAAGGCAACGGTTCAATCGCCTATTTGTTACTGATTTTACTTTTATACTTGAAGGGGAGGGACTCTCTGTAACCATTCGGGTCGCGCACCTATGCCATTTAGAATTATTATTAAAGCATTTTTAATTTTAGCATATACAGTCTAATCATTTTATGTCACAAGAAGAAATCGAAAAAAAACAGAATGAGATAATCGATCCGAAAATTAAGTTTCATAAAATACTAAAAAATCAAAAGATTCTTCAGCAAACACCGCGAAGTTACGTACACAATTCGAAAATAAATTTCGGTCAGATTCTCGCGAACATAAAGAGTCATTGCAACAAAAAAAACGATTCGAAACTTTTTACACAAACGTGTCATTTAAATCATTTTAGAGTCAAGGTTTTAAATTATCTAAAATAACCAAACCCAGGTCGGAATGACTACCTGCGGCCGCGATTAAACGCGTATAGAAAAAAGCCTCAAAGACTGCATATGGGAACGAAGTGAGACGGAAACGTCGCGTGAACGCTCGCTGCGGCTTAAAGTTACTTGTGACTGCATCGCACTTTATTTCTCAGGAAAGGGCGAGTGCAATGCTGGTGCATTTTAATTTCCTCGCTTCGAGATGATGTAGGCGGGAAAAGGGAGGAGGAGGAAAGGAAGGGAGAGAGAAAGGGGGAGGAGAGGGATGGGGGAGGCCGGCCCCCATCACGATCGAACGCTCCGTCTGCCCGCGATTACGAGGCATAACGGCACGCAACTACTTCAATAATAAAAACGACTTCGCCAAGCGGAAAAAAAATGTATCCGAAAAAATGATGATTTACACGCACGCGTACTTTTCCGCATAATGAGGAGTCATGTTACGGAGGCCAGGAGAACTAACGCAAGCACTAACGATGATTATAATATCGCATGCGCTTAAATGCATAAAGTCATGTGGTATAGTTTGATCTAATCGGGAATTTATAAAAATAAATGGGAGTTTGATTCGCTGACGCAATATTTATTGAGGTTTATTTGAATAGTAAGCTTAAAATTCTTTATAAACTTAGTAATATCATTATATGATATAAAATAATTTATTCAATCATTAATTTAAAAAGTTTAACTTTCTATCTAAAGCCATTTGCTCAGGGTCTTAATTTAAAAATTCTGAAGGAACCCTCTGTCGCCCTCCGATTTTTCAAGAAATATTCTTAGAGAGCATAATAAATGGCATCATAGATTACATAAACCATGCAAATTTCAGTATTATACCTCTTATTTGCTATTTTGATTTAATCGATTGCACAGACGGACAAACGAACAGACAGAGCGAAAACATAAGCTCGTTTATAAAATAAAACGCGATAATAAACATCTGAAAGCGAATCGCTTCGAGTTTTAATAAAATTATCACCCCGGAATGCGTTTAGAAATAGTTTGGTGAAAATATTAATACTTTAAAAAAGAATGTCACATTTACGCAAATTGTTACGTCCTTGGGCAAGTAAGTGAAGAAAAACCTGTCTTGCCTTGACTTGCGTTGCCGTGCATAACTTCGAAATAAACAAATATGTTAACGTATTCCGCAAAGCAAAGTCTGAGCTGCTCGTCTTAAGAGACCAATTAATGCGAAAAAATAAGGTAGTTAAAATCTGCGTTCGGGAAGGCATGCACAATAGAGCATACTACTTTCAGGCATTACACAAGAACGACACATAAAAGCAACTAAATATTAATGAGATCGTAAAAAAGTGCTGCGAGATTAAAAATATTATTGGAAATAAAAGTGTTATAGGAGAAAGATGCAAAAAAAACAGGCGTGAACGGCACTTTTTAAAGCACACAAAAGAAATTCCAAGTTAACTAGAGAAAAAGATAGGACATAAAATCATCGATACAACAACCTATACACCCACTTTTTCTCGTTCAACGAAACTTTACACACGAGTCACAAGCGTGTTTCCCGGAAGACTCCGACCGTGAAATATTGCAGTTGTTAAGCCACCATATTTTGCGCATTCGAACGTATCTCTCCATAAAACTTGCTTCTCCCATTCTGAGAGCGTTCTGCATTTGTCCTTATTTTTTTCCCAGAAAACAAATAACATAGCCGAGTACGAAGCCGTGCAGAACAGAATAGGCATCTCTAAGATTGACGAGCGGACGTAAATAGTGGAAAATTTAAAACTGTTTTAATACGAACCTTTACGGTTCCAATCCTCCCCGGTGAAGCGATGACTGGGCGGGTCCCTGGATTCACCGTCGAGGACATCCTGCGAGCGGATAGAAGCGAACCGAGCAAATGACACGGAAGGAAAAGTGATACAGAGAACCGGTTGTTTGGAGACCGGTACGCGAGCATTTCCATGGCAACGCGACGTGACGTGCGACTTATTTATTCAATATACGTGACACACGCTTTTAAAGCGAACGAGTACGTAATGCATGCACGGCCGTGGCGGGAAGCTTTTATGCACGCAGATGCGAATGCGAGATACGATGCTTCTTTTCCTCCCGTTGAGCGGTTTGTCCGAGAGAAACTGTTGCAGTGGGAGCGCGAACACGCCAACCGAAACGCATACCGGGATTATTCGCCAAGAACTGTGGTGAGTGCTAGGACGCGGCATTCGGAATCACGGAATAATGGTTGCGTGCATTAATTTCGCTTCTACGGTGCTAAATCCATTTTCCTAAGTAAATTGATGATTTTATACCAGGGGTGGGAAAACCTTTGACACATGCAAATGCTTTGCATATGTTCACATGGGAAATTAGAGTTCACATAGGAAATTAATAGAGGGAAGGAGAAGGATCCTATTAGTTAAATCGGTAATTAATAATACTATCTGTACCCTCACAATGTTTGCGCGGATTATTAAAAAATAATTTATCTCCCCTCCCTCTCTCCCTCTCTCCCGCTCCCTCTTTATCTCTCCCCTTTCCCCTCTCTCCCTTCCACCTCTTTTCTATTCTATCCTTTCCCCCCTCCCTCTCTTCCCATCTCTCCATCCCTCCCCCTCTCTCCTTTTCCCCATACCCTCTCTTCATTTAAACGGCTTACAAAACGCATTAATTTTACACTCGTTAGCTATACGAGGATGAATAAAAAAGTTCCCGGAACGATGTCGAGCTCAAACAATAACATACCATAATTGTCTGAAATTAGCACGATCTTACAATTAGCTATAAACATATGGTATTTCCTAAGATTTCATTCATTTGGTTTAAAATAACCTCAATTTTTAAAAAACCCATTGATTCGTGAACATGGACAATTTGAAATTTGAGATCCGAGCTAACATTAAGTTTTTGACAAAACTTGGTTGAGAACCGACTGCCACCATTCGGGATTTGCAGAAAGTTTGTTGGAATGATGCACCAAAGGAAAAAAAATTATGAATGGGTGAAATGGTTTAAGGATGGAAAAGAAAACATTGAAGATGACCAGCGAAGTTGGAGACCATCAACTGTGGCCGCCGTCCAATCGATCAAGGGGCTGAGCATGCAGTTGAGTTTCTCAACCGAACTGATGCCAATCCTGAAGGTTCCTTCTACAGATTAGTGAATGGTGATGAAACCTGGATTTATCAGTGCTATCCAGAAAGCAAGATTCATTACAAACAATGGTTACCAAGGGAGACAAGTGGACCATTCAAGTTCAAGGCTGAACGGTCAGTCAAGAATTTTTTGGGATTATGAAGGCGTGATCTTAGTCGATTTTCTCGAAGGACAATGAACAGTCACAGGAAGTTATTATGAACAGGTCTTATGGAAATTGAACGCTGCTCTTGTGATAAAATGGCCTGAAAAACTGCATCGTCGAATTTTGTTTCACCAAGACAATCTTCCAGCACATTTGTCCATAGTTTCAAGAGCTGTGTTTTGAGAATTGCATTGGGAACTGCTTTCTCATCCACTTGGCTCCTTCGGACTTTTTCCTGTTACCAAAATTAAAAGACCACATCAAAGGAGTTTGCTTGGAATCGATATCTGAGGTTAAACAAGTAGTTCTGAACTGGCTTCAATCGAACAATCCAAATTTATACAGAAATGGGTCAAAATGATGGCGACAATGTATGGAGAAGTGTTCCGAGTGAGATGGTGGATATAATGAAATATAAATGCTTGTTTTGGGTTTATTCTATTTTTATGAGATCACTCCGGGAACTTTTTGATTCACCCTCGTATACGGTTTTACAACAATAGAACTTCGAGCACGATAATGTCCTTCGTCAAGGCATTTAGCGTTAAAATGGCAAATTTAGTGCAGATTATGTCCATAAAACTTCAAATGTGGACGATTTCGATTCGTAAACGAAAAAAGACGATAAGAATAAGAATTCTTGATCATTTTTCTTTAAAACGATCCAGGTCCGAAGCTCATATGCCAATATTTAGAATTTGTATGAGCAAATGAATGAAAGCCTGCACGCCGAAAAGTCGAGTTTTTTACGTGTTATCTTATGGAAAATATTTACTATTCCTAAGATTCGAACCCGAAACTTTATGGAAATATAAATTGCGTTCCATGGATCTCCTAGCTAGTAGAAAGAAAACGCTGTTTACCACATATCTCTAAGACGAACGGTTCTCAAGATACAAATGGGGACAGACGGATGGACCCTTGTAAAATTAGATATAGGATTTTGGCGTCGTAACTACACTAGGGAAGGTTTCATGGCCATGATTTTCAATTTGAATGTAAATTGAAGTTTTAAATATGAATTTAACCGTACCATATTTCGCTGTTGGTTTTCTTAATGGCATCAGAGGCCGCATAAAACGCTCCCACAGACCGTAGTTTGCCCACCCCTGCTTTATACTATACTTATAGTAATTACAATTAATTGATAAAGATAAAAATGAGGGATTCACTATAAGGCAAAATTTTAAGAGATTCCTTATTCTAGGATATACTTACACTGCAAAAATCACTCAATATTTCTCCCCTATGAGTTACCGTAAAATTATTAGGAGGAACGTATGAAAATCAAATAACAATGTCGTATACGCTCAGGGACATTTGCTGAGGGGCCAGATGTTTCGATGTGTCAGAAAAAGTTGAGAGGCGTCCTCTTTTCTACTTTCTCTCCGACTTCGAGGCAATTAAGGATTTTGTCTTAAAAGTGTAACCCTCACGATATACAAATAGTCTTTTCTAATAATTTTAAAATGATAATCATCAAGAATAAAATGAGAATATTTGTTGTAATAAAATAATACAAACTAATAATAACGCGATGAAAATTGACCCGAGGCCTGAATTTAAAAAAAAAATTCATTAGTAAAAATATATACGATCGTCCTAATTGTCATACATATGTCACGCTCCAAATAATTTCTAGTCATTCGATAAAGTGGAAAAAGAAAACAAATCGCGCTCAAATCACGGGTCTATGTCGGGAGTCAAGAAACCTTGGATTCACCTCCCCGAACATTATTTACTTTAATTTCATAAATTTTATATAATGGCGCATCCTGTTGGAAATATACGAAAATGCATCTTTTATAGAAATTGATGACGTAATGTTATGTAATTGACGATGAAATCACTACGCCTGCTGGATATGAACCCGCGAGTCGTAGTTTGTGAACCCCTGGTCTACTTTGCCTGAAAAAAAGCTATGTGACTGGACAAATCGAAAGAAGTATCAAAAAGGTTTCTTGATCGGGTCAAATGAGATGGTATGAAACCACTAACGATGAGAACACTCGGTGGACGGATATCCGAACAGCCAAATTAGAGGCCATCCTATGAGAAATTTATTAGTCAAAACGTTCACGAGTAATCATTTCAATTCATAGATGAGCTAATTGTAAGTATATTAGGTCTTCAACTCTTAGCCGAAAGTCGCTAGTTAGTTTTTGAAGCTATGTGAATGGGGTTCGTCAAGAGGCACGATTTCCTCTACAAATAAACCAGCCTTTTCCTCTTCATTCATATGTGATTTGGAGTTATATGATCAGAGTCCCATTCAGCCCTAATGCCAAGTAAATACAAATCCCAGACGCTCTTGGAAAAATGGGCTTCATTTGGTCACAATTATGTGAATATTTCCTTTCAAACAGGGCAACAGTTTCAACGCTTAAGTTGAACCAAATGAACGGTCTTTTTAAGTACCTAAACATGACCCAAGTGTGGAATAGAGTGTATCGCGGGGAATATAAATAAATAAATTGATGTGTCCAACACATGACTTTCTCCATACGTAAGTTGTCAACAAAAATCAAATAAATACGGCGATAGGAACAGTTCAACTTACACGCTTCAGCGCTAGCGATTCAATTATTGTCACTACCAAGCGCGCGAGCTGCCCACTAAACGTCAATTTCGAAGAAAATTGAATAACTCTTGAAATATTCCTCATATGAAAAACTAAAATTTGACAAGAGTAAACCGCTACTTCCGGCTGATCGATTGTTATCAATATCTTTTCAAACCTTAAGAATATATATAAAATCACAAATATGGAATTTCATGCTGATCTGTTGAATAGTTTTTGAATTAGAGCGTCCACAAAAATTTTGTCACACACATACGGACACAAAGACGCACACATACATCATCGAGAAAACGGTCAAAACGTATTCAGGGGACCTCAAAACGCGTATTTCCGTTTAAATCTCGAATTCGATTTTTTTTCATGAAAACGATGCTTTCTCCATACTACGTATTTGGAGAAAGTAAAAACTTGGAGTGGATGCTAGATTAGTAATCAAGCAAGTCGTCGCCGTCAAAGGAGTTAGTTTTCCTGCATATTTTAATGTGATTTGCATAATTAACACTCGTGAACGCCTCTCATTTACGTGTTTTTCAATATCACCAAAATCACGATCACAGTATGAATGACCTGGCACCATAAAAGTGCGTTCAATGGTTGTGAAACGCTCCGCTCTGCATGAAAGTATCGAAGACACGTCAGTACCACGTTTAAGTTATTATTCTGTCCAGATCAGTTGCCACTGAAAATGTGGAGGGTCTTTACTCCAGGTTCGATATTCTTTTCGGTGTAATGCATAAAGCAACTTGCTTTTTCAACGGAGCTCCTTTTATCCATGCTCTCATCCCAAATGTAAATTGAGTCCTTTCCATTTTTTATGCTGTGAATTGCAAAATTGAAAGCCCATAACTTTCTCTTATAATATTGAATGCCAGAGCTCACATTTTCACAGTGGAACATAAAGTCGAAAATTGTATTTCTTTCAATGGAAATTTCACCCACTTTCAAGTCGTATCAAACTTTGATATTCACCGTGGTGAGAGTAAGACAGTTTAAAGAATATATTGCAACAGAAAACGGAAAATTGAGAGGTTGGCGCATATGCCATTGCTACGAAATAAATAACAAAAAAACTATTTCTCGATTTATAACCGGTATTATAGATAGTAGATGTCGCTGCGATGCAATAAATGTCATAGAGCCAATTTTTAATCCTAGGAGATAAGATTATATGCCGAGTACTATTTACGGCCAGGCATTGGTTACAAGCAAGTTTTATGGAAATTGTTTCGACCAACATTCTGTCATAAATAATTGCCCTACAAATTTATAAATGACTGAAATATGTAGCGAAACGAGTTGGAATGAGGAGTCTCGCGCGCTGTAAGAATTGCGGGAATGCGATGTCATAATTGAAAGAGAGACACTGACTCTGTACGCGCTTCACAATTAGTCTCGTTAAGGTCACAGCGAGCGCAATCTCTAATTTTCGGCGCATCGTCGCCAGAGACGTTGACATCGACCTCTAGTTAAAAGTTCCGAGCTCTTCAAAGGAAAGAGAATATAAGAACGAGAGAGAGGGAAAATGGAGAAAAAGCGAGAGAAGAAATCTGGAAAGCAAAGGGAAGCAGCAAACGAAGGCGGAAATACTGCCTAGGGAAAAAAGGTTTAAGAGGAAAAGGAAAATTACCAGGAGAAAAAGAGCCGGGAAAATTTCCTTAAATAGCTCTCAGCTAAAATATTTATAAAGACTACTTAAATGGAAAATACCTTCAAAAACGTTTTATGGTACTTTAGCAGCAACGATAACATTTTCTGCTGAGATTGCATTCGTTGCTTATCAGATTCTCAGTTTGAAATTTACTTTACATAAAATATTTAAAAGTTTCCGTGACAAGAGTATTTTTTTTTCAGTTTTGAAAATTATTATATTTGACGTGATATTGTTCTAATGTCGAGTTACTTACCATTATTCAGTTTTGAATAGAGAAAAAATCAGTTATGAGTCACGCTGCTCTGATAGTATAAAGGGTGAAATACACATACATGTATAAACGTTAGCGCTAACGTTACCGAATTTGAAGTGCGGAAAACTACACCTAGACAGAATTTAAAATTAACCCGCAAAAATACTAAAGAAAACAAACATCTTCTTCAAGCGATGAACCATGGAGTAAGGGAGACTTTGTTAATGAATTCCTTCTAAAGGAGGGAAACCATGAGTGGAAATATAAAGTGCGAGAGAAAGGAGAAGAGTTGAAGTAGAAGAGAAGGTGAGAGGAGAAATTGGAGAGGATGTAGGAAGATTATTTGCACATAAGAGGCACAAAAAGAAAGAGACGGAGTGAGGAAACAGACACACGAAGGAAGAGCGTATAACATGGAATACGGCGAATATATTTTATTTGCCCGCATTTAGGTTAGTAAAATACCGCGATCTCAATATAATGTAAATAAATAGATTTCTAAAAAGGAAATAAAATATATAAAATAACGTGGGCGCTAAAGATGAACGCAATTAACCTTATTAAAAGTAAAAATGGCGAAGCATAAAGAGAAATTGGAAAGAACGAAACGAAAGCACAACCGATAAGAAAAAGTAATACGAAATAAACCGAGCATTTCTCGAAGATAGTCTCATCGATTAAATACGCGATCGAAGGAAAACTTGAAAGGCAAAAGAGGAAGGAAAAGGTTTCGGCTATTAGACAGCTTGAAGAGGGTTGCGGAGAAAATGGGCGATGTGGAGAACCCGATTAAACCAATTATCACGGATCCGTCTCCGGACATCCTGTTACAGTTTAATATATGGGGTAGTATATGTGGGAGTATTGAGAAGGAGCTAAGACAAAAGGAAAGCCGTTGGGTGAAAAATGAGATTTTCGATGATTCGGAGAAATAAGTAACGAAGAAGAACGCAAAAAATTGGATGATACGGCTATGGCGTAGGATGAGAGAAGAATAATTAGCTTGAGAGATTAATAAGCAGCGATGGTTAAGCCTTTTAAAACGTTTAAATCGCTGAGTTGTTGAGATCAACAGAATCCAGAGATGGATTAAGTATTCGGATCTAATGCACTAAATCAGGGGTGGGCAAACTTTTTACGAGGCGGGCCACATTAGTAGTTGTGGGTGGTTAAGTGGGCCACATTAGGTCTCACATAGGAAGTTATTTGAGAGAATTATTAATTAATTAATTAATTATTAATACATTTTTAATACAATAACATCGCTATATAAGGTTTTCCGGCCATAACTTTAACAACCAAATGTGAAATTTACTGCTTCACATTTCACGGTTCTCTTTTATAAAGGCATCGCGGGCCAAATAAAGTGCTCTCGCGGGCCAGATGTGGTCCGCGGTCCGCAGTTTGCCCACCCCTTCACTCGATAAGAAATTAAGGACAGCAATACGGGGCACAGAGCACAAGAGATCAAAGGGTTTGATTATCAAATTTCATAGGCTTCCTAAAAATCATTCTGTTTTTCCCTCGAAATATGTCAGCCTCATTAAGAAGTTATCTCTTAAAACAGAATTTTTTGCCTTTGAACTTAAAATCCCACGAAATGAAGCGAAGGGAAAATTTATTTAAAATCACTTTTTTGAATAACTAGTAAAATATATTTGTTGAAACAAAAAAATGTTCTGACGAATTTAAAAAAAAATAAGTGCTGCGATGGAGTTACCAATTTAATTGACACCGATTAAGATGAATACATAGATAAGAATAAAAAACTATACACCCTTATGTTATAAATTTATCCGTCTCTGCGTCCGTCATTTTGCCCATACGTCCGTCTATTGTGCATGCTTCATGGATTTTTCCTCCGATATAGTCCGAAAATTATTTTTTTCATCCGACTCATTCGTTCAAAAAGTAATTAAATGATGCTCCTCGTAGTTGGAATCCAATCAATGATTTATATAACTCCAATAACCATAAAAAAATTTGGGAAACCAGATGCGAATTTCGAACACAAAGTGGGCGTCCTGAATTGCGATACATCAATAGTAGGTTCTATTATTGCAGTCGATTGGGCAAAAGCTTCTCCCAAACTTTTCATAGCTGTTGGAACTATTCATTACCATCAGCTTATATCTTAGAAAAGTAATTTGCGTTCACGCACAATATTACTTTTCGAATATTTCAATTTTTGAAATATATAAAAATTTGTAATGTTTTATAGAGATAATAGGTGTAAAATGAGCTTTAAAGAATGGCTGGGCATATAGGACCTTAAAAACTATATGAAAGGTTTGTTCTCCTTTCTCCTCTGTCTTATCATCTCGATAAAGGATAGTTCTGTTTAAGATACTTATTGCAAATCACGTAATTAACTTCATTAAAATTCTCTAAATCTTTGGCAGGTTTTTATTGAATTAATTTAGTATTTCTTAATCTTTAAATACATGTTCATCCTTTAAATAGCTAAGATTCCTTTGTTTTTCTTATAATATAACAACATGCTTAAATCTAAGCAGTATAATATAAATACAGCGTAAAAGTAAAATATTTATTAGCATTAAGTTTTTAATGTAGAAATTATCCAAATGAATATATATATACCCGAAATATTCGCAATAACATAAGTGTCCACGCATCTCATACCAACCAACATGTTTTTCTAGCTTTAAGGAGCACATCTCGTGATAAATAAAGAGTGACTTTAAATTTCGATACCATATCGCGAAGAAATATTAAAGACAAATGACGTAGATATATATATATATATATATATATATATATATATATATATATATATATATATATATATATAATTTGCAAGCTCAAAGATAAACCTCGAAGGTATTCTAATTTTTTCCCTGGTTCGATGATACTTCTCCCACCGTGCCTCATTGCATCCGATAAAGAAACCCGCTTTACGAAAGCGGACGAGCAGATCCGATTCGGGTGGTCTCACAGACCATTCCCATTTTTATGCTTCCTCAAAAAACTCGCCCCTAACAAGTATGGGAGGGAATGGAAAAAGCCTATCCCCCACCCCTCCCCCATCTCCCCTTCTCCTGCGAACCGGAGCCGAAGTAGAAATATAGAGCCACCCTTGGGAAATGGCCTTGGGAGAGGATTGGGAGCAGCAACGGAAAGGCGGAGGCTGAGAAGAAATAAAAAAAAGGAGAAAGATAGAGGAACGAAAAAACAGGAAAAGGAAAATGAGAGTTAGAGAAAAGAGGATAGATGCGAGAAAAGACAAAGAGAGACGTAAATAAAGGGCAGATTGGACGAAATAATACGTCTTCAATTGTTGGGAATTAGGAAACAATTTTTCTTTTCCACGCCGGAGCAGTGCCGCGTTTACCATAAGGCAAACTAGGTATGTGCCTAGTAATTTTAAAGATATATTTTTGTTTATGGCTCTTTAAAAATATTAAATAGCAAAATATCCTCTATTTACAGTATTATATGATAAATAAATGTGATTTTCTTTCATTCTAAAATAATGTCTTTTAATTTTCGATCGAGGGTCCCAGAAATCTGATTTGCCTAGGGCCCAAAATGTGCTAAACGCGGCACTGCGTCGGAGAAATGAAATCAAATATATATTAAAGAAGTGCTAGAAGGAAAACTGGATGGAAAAAGAGAAAGAGATAGGAAAAGGTTTCAGCTAGTAGACGACTTGAAAGGGAAAGAGAGCTATCAAGACATGAAGAAAACTGCGGAAAATATGAGTATATGGAGAACCAAGTTTAACCTAGAATAATCACGGACCTGTCAACGGACAGACTACCTATGATGATATATATATATAATAGTGATAAGAACAGATATACGTTAACTATGGAGTAATTAGGCAATATCTGAGCAACAGCTTAGAGTAAAGAGAGAATGCTGAGAGAAGAGAGTTGTGATGATTGAGAGTAGAGAGAGAGAGAGAGAGAGAGAGATAGTGCAAGAATAGACAGATAAGAGAGAGTAGGAGAGATAGAAAAGGAGAAAAAGAAGGAGAGGTAAGAAGAGATAGGAGAGAGAATGAAAGAGAAAGAGAGATATGGTGAGAGAAGAGAAGAGAATAGAAAGGAGAGCAAGAAGGACACGGAAAATGGGAGAGAGGAAAGAGAAGAGAGGAATCAGAGAGAGAGATAAAGAGGAGAGAGTGGACGATGACGGAGGGACGGTGAGGCGGAGAAAGGAAGTGAGACAGGTTGACGAATGAGCGAGGGAGAAAACGAAGAGGAAACCGAGAGATGGAGAGGCATCGCGTCGTCATCCGTCTTAAAGCAGTTTCCCAATCCATTCAGAGATTAAAAATGGATCTCTCCTTCCGCTCGTGGGCGATCGGAAAGAAGAGAAGGAGTTATCCGTTGGGTGGAGTTGGAGGGGAGGCGATATGGACGAGCGATGGCTGAGAATCGGGATCCCTTCCTACGTGACACTAAAGCGGTTGCTTGTTTCCGACACGCCACTTTCTTCACGCACGAAGAGTACCAGGTTACAGAATGTATTTGTCCTTTAAACCCGGTGTTCACCTCAATAAAAAGATCATTTAACCAATTTAGTAACAATAATAAGCCGTCTTTATTAGGTCGATATTTTAGACATTAATGTCTATTCTCCTATATAAACCTGACGAACACAAACATCCATGTCCTAGGCGAGATTCGAACCCGCGACCTTAGTAACCGTAACCGTCGGCAGATACTCTAACCATCCGTCTACCAAGGCCGACAAAGGACGTAGAAGAAATCATAAGCTTGGTCCGCGAAAACTAATCTGAATGTGTTGCTATATCCATCAAGTTTAAGTTTATAGGTACTCACAGTCCTTAGAGTTTGCATGATTAGAGAATATGACAGATATTCCACAAGTGGGAAAGAATTCTATTAGGAGCTGGTTGGGGACTTTTAATGAAATGTTTATGTCACAAAAAGCGTCGCTGCGCCTTATTTTTTGGATAGATAATCTCTCATAGATAAGGTGGATTTGATGTTACTTAGGAAAATATCGTTATTGACGAATGGCTGGAAAACTGAAAATTTTACCTCATACTAAAAAGAGGGATTATAATATTGCACGTCGGTTCGAGAAAGCAAACGTTCTGTCCGTAACACAAACCGTAGACTTACTGTAAAAAAATGTGCATATCGTGCTCATTATTGTTGACAGCAAAAACTGCTCATTAAAATTACTTTTAATACAGTGTCGGTAGGTCGTTTTTAAGAGCATTAATTTATTAATCTCCATTTAAGACCTCATCAGACATGCATACGCTCCACTCATAACCGGTCGCCACGAATAAAAAATGCTTCTGTTGTTCCTTTGTGGATCAAGATGGATTACAATGTTATAATTAATAAGAGAGAGAGAGAGGTTTGAGTTGAAAGGAGGGAGAGGAACAAGAGGTTGGACATACGAGCGGATCGATGGCAGGGTCAAGATAGAGAGTATCCAACCCGCATCCTCCTCTGTGCAAACATTTGAGAAAGAGGAAAATGTCACGCTCTCTTCGCACCCGGAGCTCGAAAGAGATACGCACTGTCTAAAATCCTTGACGAACTCAATTACATGAGATAATTTCTTAATAGCGCGAGTTAATTTATCACAAAGCGGAATTTAAAAGTTGTTTTCGGCTTAATAAGGGATATTTAATTTTTTAGAGTCGTAATTAAATAAACGTAGTCGAGAGTTAAGGAAAATTGCGTTAATATTCGATTTTTTAACTCCATCAAGCAAGGACTTGGACTTTAAAAAAAAAAGAAGTGCCGTGACGTTTAATGTTATCGTTTGAAAGTTCGTAAGGAAAAATAAGTTATTTAAAAAAATGCGGCGCTTCAATTTTGAGCTAATTTGGAGAACTAGCCTGAAGTGCTTTATTATAATTCGAAAAGATGACATTTTGTGAGCGTTAGTCATTGTTACCTTGATGCTAAGCAGTTAAATTACATTATTATAAAAGAGTTGAACGTTTTGGTCCATAAAATGAATACGGACACAAAAAAGTCGAGTTAAAAATTTTCACTTGATAGATCTTCGATCCAACGTATAGAAGTATTAACAATAAGAGGAAAACATTTTCTTCGAATTATCGATAAGTCGATTAGTAAAGATTCGACCGCACTAAAAAGAAAAAACGAACAAAAGGAGATGACGAAGCACTTTATTTATTTAACGCTTAAATGATGACCGCAATAGTGAGTGTATTTACAACATTCAGATTTAATACCTTATTGGTAAACTTGCCAGCATTTATATAGGGGCAAGGAATAGCTCGGACAAAATAAACCAAAACTGCAAGTTTCCTTCCTTAACCATCACATAAGCGTATAATAAATATATAAAAAAGTGCTTTTTTATCGAATCTAAAGTTTCATTAAAATATTAAAATTAAATATCTATTGTAAACGCTTAATCTTACTCCATATTCTCCTTGCGATCAAGTATCCAAGACACCTGCCCTCAATTACCAATTTAAAGACAGATCAAGAGATAAGACACGAGCCCTCGACGATTAAAATTGTAAAACTGAGCGAAACTGTATAATTAAAGAGGCTTTCGTGACTCGTGGAACTGACGCTATCCGAATAAATGAATACGAATCGAAATAATCGCGAAATTCAGTAAGTTTATTTCATGGTGAGAAGTTTACACACGATAAAATCTTAATTAAAAAATAATTATTAAAGATCATTAATTCAAAAGATAACTTTAAAAGAGAATTAATTTTTTTAATAAACGAAATTTAAAAATAATAAAAAAAGGCACTAAATATATAATACATACGTATATGATGAAATATATAAAACTGTTAAACATACAAAGAGAGCATGTAAATTTTTGTAAATTATGCACGCGTGTGTGTATAAAATAAGTAAGCACAGAGTACGGCTCACATCGGACTCTGTGGGCATTTCCCTATTGATATCAAATATTTCAAATGCAGAGTAACCGATTGTTGATCGACAATCAATATATTAGCAGCTAAAAATTAGTTCAAATAAACAAATGTTTAATTAAACAGTTTTATAGCTCAAGATATTATCGAAATCATTCCAGAATTAAATATAAGATGAAATAGATACGAATTCGCGTAAGGCGAACAATACAAAACCATTTCGCTACAACAAAAAGTCGCGTGCGTAGTCCGAATCGATAAGGATGTTGGATTCGCTCGAAAAATATCGCATTGAGGATTTCTCATCCCACTTCACCACGAATGATAAACACCGCTGCAAAAGGAAAGGCATTAAATTTAATTGGGCGGGATTTACGTGGGATAATTTGAATCGATGTAGTTAAGGAGGCCATTCGTGTGGAACTGCGATACGCAAGGAGGCGGCATTAGTTCGTCAAGGGTCGTTAATCTCCACTGCAACTTCATTTCAATTCTGAAACGATTTCTTTCAAATGTGAGGACTTTTTTGTGTAAAATATCAACGGAGCGGAATTATGAGTACCGTTACTGCCACGGGAATGGAGGGGGAGCAGAGATGTAAAATGGGCCGGAATGGAGCGAGGGTGAAGAGGTACAACAGTCGCACAACCGCATATAAATGACACCGGATGGAAGCTGAGTTTTTTTAAATTTTATCTCTGACGGAGTTATTTTTTCATCTGATACGCAAAAGACTATAGGAAATATTGTTAATAACGTCGAAAATTAAAATAACTTGTGTTAAAATCACGAACTGTAAACAGTCACAAGGGAAATTTTTATTTCAAGTACCTTTAATACCTTTTCATTAGAAAGCTGCTTCGTACAATTTTGCCTGTACATATGTATATAGCTCTCCTGGCAGTGGCGTACACAGAATTTTCCTAAGAGGGGGGGGGGGGGGGGGGGGGGGTCCAAATTCTATTCTTAAGGAACAAAAGTGAAACTCAATGTTAAAAAGTTGAAAATATTTTTATAACATTATTAATAATTAGTATCTAAAAATGAGGGATTATAGGGAATTATAGAAGTAATTTTTAAAGTGATAGAACTAATATCGAACTGTTAATTAATTTGTCGTACTTCTTAAGGGGACGCCCCCCTGCGTACGCCACTGTCTCCTGGTAATAAGGAAAATTTTTCAAATGGATGGAAACACTCTCGGTGAAATAACTTAGGAAAGAAGTATAGCCTTCCATCGCATTTAGAAGGCCAAATAAACTAAACAACCTTCAAAATCGAACACCCGAAAACTAAATGATTGAAAATAATACGATGAAACCCTCCGAGGCACAAAGCATCGAGTCGCCTATATTTTTGAGAAAAACTAAGCATCTGCTTAGCGAGTAGGAATCAGAACTCCCTTTAAAAAAGATATAGTTACATTTAAATGGATCAATGAATCAAGTTAAACTTAAATGCCGAATAAACATATACAATCGTACGTCGTTCACAGTGGTGAATGAGCTTCTACGACTCATCGCCTTTCTTTTCAAGCTCCTAGCGACTCTTATAACCTATCATCTGTCCCCCACAAACGTCATCCTTCCTCGCAAAAGAACACCCCGGTATTTAAACGGACAAGTACCAGGGTCATTACGCGGCAAGTTTCGGAACAGCGGCAGCCATTACAAGCTCGATTCGAGGAGAATCTACGTTTTTTTAATAAAAAGAAGAACATCCTGACGAGGCCACGGCGCAGGCGCATCTTGCGTTTAGAAACCGCAAATTGCGTAGCGTGGTTTCCGATATTTTCCGCCAGGAAGGATTAATTGCGACCGTAATCACGGATGATTAACGATCGCGCAGAAAAAAATAAGATCGAACCAAAACACTCGATGTCGAGGTAGTGGAAAACAGAAGAGGGGACAGTTATTTTTCTTTGATCAGGGACCGGACGTCGTCGTGGACATTGTCTTCTTACACGCCAAGTTTTCGGAGGAATTTTAAAATTATGAGGGGCGTTTTTAAATCAAACATATTTCCCGAATAATGAGACGTGTGGCCGTATACAATAGTAAAAAATGTGTTAAATGAGTCCTCGAGGATGGATTTTTAAACAACTAGCATATTTATCAAAGGCTGCGACCACACTATGGTTATCTTTCCTGAGAAATTCTGCATATAATCACGTCATTGAAAGAACGGCCCTGAGAGGTTTGGGAGGTTATGGAAGAGCACGCACGCTCAGTTTATAGTATATCTCGCAAAACAAGTTCTTATGCAATGATAACGCCGAAATGGCGAATAAAGAGAGGAGGGTTAAGCTTATCCATTTCCAACGATACTTGCCAATATTTCTGTATAAAATAATATTAATAGTTTACAAGATACATTTCTTGCTGATAGTTACTCATAATACCCTATTTAAGCTTGTAACACGATAGGAATCATTGCGGGAAATGCAACGATTAATACTATATACTATTCCGATGACTTTCCATCTTATAATTACAAAATCAAAACATTCATTTCTACCCGTCATTTCTGAAGAGGAAATTACGTTAGTGTACATTAATAATCACATACCCATTTCAGGAGATAAGGTATACAAAATGTTTAGTTGTATACAGTCGTCAATCTTATACCGCGAGGGTTACGTTTCTAGATAACACCGTATAATAGGAAACCGAATTATAGGATACCTAATGTACATGGGAAATGAAGGAAAGGAACCTGTAGAATACTAAATTTCTGAGTAATATAGTAAAACAAGGCATAATATAATAATATATCGATATATCAGCATTAAATTAACAATAATTTAAAAATTGGATTAATGTGATTAAGCTTGGTTTGATATAATAATATATGAATATAAATAACAAATTTTAATAGTGCAATAAAATTCATCGTTAAAAAATCGGAGTAATTTTAGAAAATGGTGAATATGTGAATCCGCACTCTAGGTTGTCGCATTATAGGATGGTCGGCTGTATATTTAAACACGATAAATCAAATAGATTATGTGTCGTAATACAATTTTTTGCCATATTTCACCAAAATAAGAAAATTAAAAAAAAATATTAACATCATAATACACCGCTCCCCGCTTGTAACGCGGGGTATCGGGGGAGGAGCTGCGACCCGCGTTACAGGACAACCGCGGTGTAACCGGGGACACGACTTTTCATTTTTTTAAATTTCTTCAATAGCTACAAACGACGAAATTAAAAGAAAAAACAATATACAGCGGGTACAAGAGATTTATTTAGTCGATTCATTTAAACGTCAGTAATTTTTTGTTGTTTTTACTTTAGTAGTAAAAAAACAACGGGACTTTACAAGAAATGGGGAGGAAGGAAGTCCCGCGGTATAACCGACGGCGTAATAACCGGGGAGCGGTGTATTAATAAAACCTACATCTGTTCAGGACCATTTATCAAATAAATTCGGATCGTGTGGCGCACCATTTAGATTGGACGTATCGGTAATTTCCAGCACGTCTCTTTCAGCTTCTCGGGTGATTAAAAGCCGCTCGTTTAAATCTTTGATGGAGTCACTTCGGGTTCGGATGATTATGGAGATAATTACGGCCGAACGGAACCATCCTCATACCTCATTTAGCTCTGTCGGATGGAAACTGATAATCGCTTTCGCATCGGATCACGACTCGCCTTATTCTCCGAATTAAAAGAAAAAATCCGCTTCGTTCGCTAATGGCGGAAGATGACGTTCATCCCCGTTCATTTGTTTATCATCGGGGTCGAGCCGAAACAAGAGAGAGAGAGAGAGATGGATACCGTTAATATCTACTCGCGGAAGATGAGAATCAATTAGAGATATTCCATTAGGGTATGGAGCGAAAGAGATTGGCATCGGAGATCGTCCCGTAATGAATCCAATCTCCATGGAAACAGTTGGCGAAGCTATAAAGGCGGATTTCTCCTCTGTCGTATACGACCGGGGAAATGCCCAGAGGGTTTTTTCCTTTCTCCCTCTCAACATGGCTCCATACAAAACGATGCGTTTTTTTTTTATAAAAAGGATATCCTATGTGTTCGTAGAGTAAGGTCGTAAAAGTGAACGGAAGAGTTCGATTTCGATTTTCTCGGTTGGGAGGGGAACAAAGCGAGTTATCTACCACTTATTTTGGAAGGCTTTCTTCGTTTCATTCGATGGTTAATTACGTTAAAGGTAATTCTCGGTTTAGCCGCCATTCGGCGATAGTGCTCTCGGAAAGGAAATGGCGGCTATTTTTTCAGCCGCACTTCGTCTTAGAAAGCGAGTTCATTTAAGGTAATCTTATTGTTAGTTAAACTAGAAACCTTAAATCGACTGCTTGGAATAGTGTCTTTATTATTATTTCCGTAACCGTAATTTGAGAATTTTTTTAGTACCTAGCGTAAAAGTAAAATAGATTTCTGTTTTAACAATTCAGTTGTTGAATCAAGTTGGTCCTATAGTGGAGCTAAAAGTTCGGGAAAGTTTGGGAAAGCCATAAGCGCATTTAGGCTTAAACTTCATCGGCAGTAATTCAGATTTCTCTTGCAATCTACTATCGGTTAGTCACTGCTAATGACGGCCACTTTGTAGCCGAGTTGCGCATCTGGTAACTCTAAACTTTCTATGGCTATCGGAGAGATATAGATGAGGCGATGGTCCACCTCTGCATTTTTATAATGTAGTAATCTACATAGGTAAGTCATCAACGAGGTAGAAAAAATGAACAGCTTCGCCATTTCGTAAAACTTTTACAGTATTAAATAAATGATAAAGATAACAAATATAGATATAATACGATTACGGAAGTTTTATATATAATAATATTCAATTTAAGCCATAATCTGAACTCGAAAACTCATTTTGACGAAAAATTTACCGACTATTTAATTAGCAAGATGAATGGTTCTGAATCCTTTTGTAAACAATGAGTAATCTGTATCTGGATGGATTAATTTTGGAATCTGAGGAGCAGAACATTTTCAAAAAAAGAAGTAAATTACCGTAATACATTCACCGCGTATGCATTTTTGCCTGAATCCTATCCCACCTGATTATAGACCTTAACATTTGATAAAATTTACTCATTGAGAAAATATGTAATAAATTTAAGGCTCTTATAATGAGCTCCAAAATGTAGCTAAATGCTTTCTGCAAATAAGATTAGACGCCGACTTCATGGAAACTAAAAAGTTTTTATCTGCGACAAATATTTCGGTAAATTTAACCGCAAATGTTAATATTTTTCTATAACTTTGAGACGCAATTTTTAAATGTGCTACGTTGAATGAATACAATGGCAAAAGGATGATTTTGCTCTCGAAAAAAGATCGCTAATCGAAATATCATCGAACGTTCATTTGTGCAAGAGTACAAAAAATATATAATATAGTTTCAATTTTTTTAGCATTTACGTTAGATAAACATTACGCCTGATACGCGGTAAAGGCGCGAAAAAATCGGAGTGCAGATGTTCTTATGTTTTTCTCCCAATGATCGTTAGTTTCTTTTTATCTTACCCCTTCGGCGATGAAGGCAATGAACATAAATCTGAACCATCGGCGATGTGAAAGATGGCACTGTATGCGCGTTAATTAAGAGGACTCTCACGGCCCTCTCTCTACTCCATTTCTAGAGAAAGGAAAATATAGAAAACTAGCATGAATTTACACTGATTCCATCTATTTTTAAATATTTAAAATAGAGATCGGAAATCTACGGTTCGCGGGAACATTTTATGCACAGATGTGAAGATAAGTTTAGCTCATGACTACATGGAATCATTTAAATTATGGTCTCAAAGCCTACAGTGCTGAATTTATTTTATTAAATTTTAACTAATTTCGCAGAATCTGAAGCGTTCGTGGCTACTATTTCGGGACAATATGTAAAAACCCGAACGTCTAATGCTACACTGCGTCTTACGGATACCAAGATGGTTAGGGATAATTACGGTAAATCCTTCAACTTTAGATCTTTATTATCACAACAATTATATCGTATTCGATTTCAACTAATGACGTAGAATCTGAAGCATTCGTGGCACAATATTTATAAATATTTGTCCAACCCGAATGGCTAATACTACATTACGCATACCAAGCGTTTATTGCGGTAAACCCTTCTAATTTGGATCTTTCTCATAACAATAAGAATTTGATTGTTGGTAAATATATAGTGGCCAAGTGGGAATGTAGGGGCTAATATCATTTAAGAATTTAAGGTAAAGGATTTCGTGCCTTGCGAAAGCTACATGTGGCATTAAACGCGGATCGCAAATATAGTATGAGAAAATGTTATTTTTTACCAAATTATCTTTAAAATTTACAACCAAAATCACATATGAATGCAGAAAAATCCTTCTAACGTCAGGTTTATAATGTAAAATGCATATTTAAGAGGTACATTAATTTTTTCGAGATGTATTTCTCCAAATTACGTTTAGTAGGGATAACCTCACGCTCGACTTAGTGTAGTGATAAACGCGTGATGATTCTCACACAAAATTTACGGATAACTAAACGGATTTGGCTCCAGTCTACATGTACCACGCATTGATGGCTCGTCGGCATAGGTATGTAACAGAATGGAGAACGGCGTAGTTTGAATTCTCAATGGAAACATCTCGTGTGACAGACAAAGAAGACGCTTATCATGCTGATGACGACAGGGGAAAATGGCAGTTGATGACGACAGGGAAAAATGGCAGTGGAAAATAAACTACAATAATCCTCCACTCTGTAAAAAGAAACATGCTGAAGAAACAGTAGCAACAAATGTTCATCGCGTTGAGATACGAATTAATTTAGCGAAGCCTCACGTGCAGAAAAACTCGCACGCAGGTAACTAGGTCGACCGTGAAATTTTTGTTGGGCTGAACAATTAAAATCGCTGTAAAATTTTTCTACGTGTGCAAAAAATCTAATCTAGATAAATTCAACCCATGCTCATTCTCACCGAATGCACGACACAAACCTAAGGAAAAAAACAGCCAAGTCAGCGAAAATGCGTTTCGTGATTATCATGTACACGTCTGAAGCTCCTGTTTTCTCCAGCACGTTTTCATTACCTTTACCCAACGCTGTATTCTGTTTCTAATACATAATACACGGGAATTATTATGCGTTGGGATAAATTAGTACGGCAAGTAAAACTGCGTAATTCGCTGAACAACATTTTCGTAATTCATACTAAAAATTTAATTATAGGTGAATGAATGTACAGGGTGACCCGTAAGACCCAAATGATTTTGATAAAGCAAAACTGAAAAAAATCAAAGTAAATAAAGAATAAATTTAATGATATTAACTGATCATTCAAAGCACAAAATACAACCGCCTCAGTAAACACTGCTAACCTCATTTTAAAATTTTATTACATTTTTGCTTCATCCTGACCAAATGTGACTTGTGGGCCACCCTGTAAACATAAATATATGCATTATATTAATATTATTAAATTATAATATCGAGTAGAAAGAAAAAGGAAATGACCGTTGTCGTTGTGATCATTGCGCAAAAAAATAGCAAAGAACGTAAAATAAGCGAAGCCGTAATTAATGGAGAGGAAGGGAAACGGATAGAGACGAGAAAAAAAAACAAAAAGGCAGCGAGAGAGAGAGAATGGGAGAGTACATTTTAAAAAATGAAAGGTGTTTTTCGAAATGCGCGGCAAGTCCCCCCCCCTCTCCCCCCCAACACACACTTCGATCCACCTAACGTTTCGACGCTGCTTATGCGGCGTTAAGTGGGGCGCGGTTCCGGAACAGGGGAAAAAAGAGAGAGGTTTTAAAACCAAAGAGAAAAAGAATTACTTTTTTTCACACCAACCCAACCCATCCCCCAATCCTCCTGATACAGTCCGACGGCGACGCTGTCCGTCGCCGTGTTGTCCGCTAATGGAGAATCGAGGTGCGGACATGGACGGAGGGGGAGAGAGAGGGGGAGGGGGCCAAAATGAGCCGAAAGAGGGGGATTCGAAAGGAAGGGCCAAAAAGAGAAGAATGGAAAACTAGAACGAGAGGGAAATTGAAGTGGAAAGAACGGAATCACCACGGATGCATGCAGTAGAATCGTGATAACTCGAAACTCGAGTGAAACACGACATACTATTTAAAACTATAGACTTCCCAGTACTACGGGTTGTGACTCCATTCTTTCCGCTTCAGTTCCTCTCTCGTTCTAGTTTTTCGTTCTTCTCTTATCGCCATTCCTTTCGAATCTCCCTCTTTCGGCCCATAAAGATGTGCATCTTCCAGGAGGAACGAGCATGGTTAACAAAAAACGAAAGCGAAGAGAGAGGTGCCATCTATTTGCGACAGTTGGTATCAATCTGCACACGTGGAATGCGTTTCCAAACTTTTGTGCATAAGAAAAATAAACTGTTGGGGTAAATATATTTGACGGAAACAAAATCACGGAGTTCGAACTGATACTGTGGTAAATTCTGTGTGGGGGTGGAAGGCATTTGCTGAAAAGGCGTGGGTGCTGTAGCGACGGTTGAGAATGCTGTGCAGATGAGGTTGGTTTTCATCTCGGGGACGGATAATAACATTTTACGATCGCACTCGACGCGGAATTGGTCGCTGTGAGAAGTTATGCAAGTACATCGAAGTACACCCTTTGTAAAAGCTTAATATTAGGAAGGTTACTCGCTTCTTATAGTGAAGAGAAGTGTATCGAGCTTATTCGACGTATAATGGCCGATTTACACATAGCAGACTGTGCACCGACCGGGCGCCGACCGTGTCGCGTCGTGACCTTGAGGAAGCTCTTTCCAAGTGCTCGGTAGGAACACGGTAGGGGCACGGTCTACGCGCAGTCCCCCATGTGTAAATCGAAAACAGTCCGTCCCGTACAATTCAAATGGAAAGGACCCCTTCGCGGTCCTCAATGAAACGACACGGTCGGTGCGCGGTCGGCGCCCAGTCGGTGCACAGTCTGCTATGTGTAAATCAGCCTTAAGTGTACAAATCTTGCCATCCTGCCTCATCAGCGGCTGTCCGTACAAATCTACGGATCCTGACTTCCCTTGAATCAAACCTCTATATATCAGCCATCTATTTACCTTTTACTCAAAAGAAAAATAAACATAAATGCCAAGGACGGTGAAATATTACATTAAAATGGCCGCTTTAAAGGGAGAACGGGGATGAAATAAATACCAACTTGAGAGGATTATTAGAAATAGATGGATTCGGGTTGATTTTCCAAAACAATCGCAAGTACGGAAAATGATGGGTATGGAATATTTATAATTTTTAATTGGAAGAAGAATATGGTGAAGATATTGTTTCTGTAAGCGTTTCGTCAATACTTATGCTTATTATACTACCTATTCTTTCCGTGCCTGTGCAAATCTAGAAAGTTTACCTCCGTAACTTTAAAATATCAATAAAACATTTCGATTGTTTCACCAATACGTACAAAATGGCGAAAGTGCACAAAGTACTAACTGTAGAAAATTATTACTTGTGAGGTCGAATTAACTACCAGCATAAATAAATTGGGAAAATACTTTCGCAAAAAGAAAAATATGCGAATGCAAAAGGACGAACAGACAAGTAAACATGCAAAATACCGATATAAGCACTCGTTTTACCAGAAAACCAGCAAACGCGCATCGTACTGAGTCTTAATAAATGCTGTGTCTAGATCGGTTCAAGAATTCCAAAGACCGACACGTATTAGCGTTAGGTTGGCTCGAGGAAGACACGAGACGAATTAATTTCATTAGCAAATCTGGACGTCCTCGCTTGGCGAAACTGTTTCCTTTCAGCCGCCTCTCTCTTTCCATTCCGAGAAGACCCCGTAATTGGCTTGGACGATATCAAGGGAGAAGTAGAGATGAAGAAATGGATGAAACCTTTTCCAAAAGAAGAGGAAAACCTAGAGCGAAACAAGCGATGCCGCTTAAAATCCCATCCTAAAAACTTTTCTTACGGAGAGTTTGCTCGAAACAAGAGGTGGATTTAAAAACATGACGATAATTTTCAGCAAGTGAGCACGTTTCACATAAAAAATAAAATGCGTGTAGGAATGCACGACTGAAAGATTTGGAATTTTAAGTTTTATACCAGTAGGTTATGAAAAGTAAAAAATTTCGCCTCTTTTGACGGCCACAGCGAGGCTGTAGAGAATTGGCTTTGTGATGGTCGTTCTTCGCTAAGCAAAAACCAACACGGGTTTCGGAAAGGTAGGTCATGCGAAACGCAGCTCGCCCTGTTCGTAAACGATTTGTTGCAATGCGGAGAGAAAAACAGTCAGGTTGATGCAATTTTTATTGATTTTAAAAAAGCGTTTGACAAAGTACCCCATAATAAATTAATAGGAAAACTAGGAAAGTACGGCATAAACCCTAATATCGTGAGTTGGGTAAAAGACTTCCTCTCCAACAGAAAACAGATAGTAGTTATTGATGGGAAATCTTCATACCCGGTAAAAGTCGCATCAGGTGTTCCACAGGGAAGTGTTATTGGCCCACTGCTATTCCTGATATATATAAACGATATCTGCTCGGTAGTTCGCTGCAAAATAAGACTTTTCGCAGATGATACCGTTTTATATAAGGAGATAACGAGTCAGGATGACCAAAAATCGCTTCAGGAAGATTTAAACGCCCTTTCAGCATGGTGTCAACATTGGAAAATCGAAGTTAATCAGAGCAAATGTTCCATATTGAGTTTCTGGAAGAGTAAGAACAATGACTTAAACTCGGAGTACAGAATTGATAGATTGAGTATCCAATCTGCAGAGTACGTTAAATATTTAGGAGTCACCATTTGTCCTGATCTATCGTGGAATATGCATATTCGAAGGATCGTAGGCGCAGCTAATAAGAAATTGGGCTTCGTAGGCAGAATAGTAAGAAGTAGCACAGAACAGGTACGAGAAACGTGTTATTTATCATTGGTCAGATCTCAGGTCGAATACGCTTCCAGCATATGGGATCCGTACGAAAAGGGACAGATACTTGAGTTAGAAAGAATCCAACGCAGAGCAGCCAGATTCGTTAAGCAAAAATATGAGCAAAAATTAAGCGTCACATCACTCTTGAAGGAGTTGAATTGGATATCGCTAGAGGATCGCAGAATTAGCGCTAGGTTAAGGCTTCTGGAGAAATTTAGTTCGGAAGTTCTCTTAGAGGAGGTCTCAGGAATATTAGAGGCACCTACGTACATGGGCAGACACGATCACGAGAATAAAATACGAGAGATCGACTGTAGGACCGAGCGATACCAGAGCTCGTTTTTTCCAAGGACCATACGGGATCACAACAGGAGAGTGATTCCCACGAGGGACGTTATTAGGTAGGGCTTGGTGTGCTGCACCCCCTGCCACCCACCAGTCTGGTGATTTGCAGGGTATCATGTAGATGTAGATGTAGATATTGACACAATTTAGGAGTATCGTTATCATAATATACAAGCTCCGGAGTATTTGGCATTGTGTTCTACTCCTATATTGGACGAAACTATCTGCGGCTTAATTTTAAACAAACCTCGTGCGTAAGAGGGTATTAAGGTCGGTTTATAAAAAAAATTAACGCCAAATTAACTTGAACTTAGACTTAACGTGATATTTCAATGCCTTAACGCCAATGGCAACGTTCATGTCACAACTTAACTTAGAAACTGCGTTAAGTTACGGAAGAAATTAGCGTAGGATTCGGATGAGTTTGAATTAACGTGAAATTAACATAAGAGCGCCTTGTAGTAGTTAGTTATTTCGCGCTTCCCTGTTGTCAGTTGTTCGCTTGTTAGTGGTTTTGTGGGAAATCTGAGAAAAATTGTTCATGATCCGATGTTTTCATATCCTTAAACAGACGGAATTGTCCTCGGCTGTTCCTGTCGCGATTAATAGGCCTTACGGCGTTTTCTGTGGCGTTTTTTCACCAGAAGAGCTGCAGAAGCAATCAATAAAACTGTCGACACGCCATCAACGATGTCATCGTCCATCAGTTGGTCCATTGTGCCGAAAACTCTTACGATCCGCGATAATACGGTATGCTAATCGCCAATTACCTCGTCATTCACCGCCAATTTAGATAAACGCATAGTATTTGTCATAGGTTCAACTAAAGAAAAACAGATGGCATTAATCCAAGCTAATTTTTATCATGAACACATTTAAGTTGTGAAGTTAATTTGAATTTAAGTTTCGAGTTAAGTTTTCCTTAATTTGTTTTATAAACCGACCTTTATGTGTATGGCTTAGATTGAACTATAAAGGTATGTACACGCTGGACAACATCGCTTCAGCTTGGCAACTTTCAACACCCATTCAACTCGGCAACATCGTCGGCAACGTCGCGTCGACCGGCAAAACTTCAAAGGAATCGCCTTGTTGAAAAGTTGTCCGCTCAAAATGGGAAACAAGGCGATTTCCCGACCCTTCAAGCTTACCCCACCTCCACCAAATGCTTACTGCGCATACGTCTGAGTCAGTTTCGTACCCCACCTCCACCCAATTCTCGCTGCGCACACGTGTGACGTCTGTGAGTCAGTACCCTACCCCCCTGTACCCCACAACCACCCAATTCTGTCTGTGAGTCAGTTACGTTTTGCCTTTCACTCACTCAGAACAACTGTTTTCGTTCTCCCGCGCATAGTCCATGACGAATATGTACTGGCCTGAAAAGTTGAAATGTCGAAAAAGAAATCGTCCGCTGTGTGGACGCGCAACAAGCTGTTCGACGTCAGTCCAACAACTTTCGATGTTGAGGGACGATGTTGAAAATTTTCGTGTTGAAGCGATGTTGTCCAGTGTGTACATACCTTAAGTACAAAGAAGGTTAAATTAGAAATTCGAAAGAGTTGATAATATTGCGACTAATCATGGTCTAAGTATAATGGCCATAATTCGTTCCAGTCACCGCATTTTCCTTCGGAGTGCATTGCACGTAGCGACGACGACCTATCATTGAAATCACGTCAAAATAAATCGTTGTTTATTTAAAAAAATAAAATTAAACATGTTGTTATTTATATCGTTTGATATGCTTCAATTTCTCCTTCAAGTCACGTGATCACGTTGTCTTTAAAAATTCCCTACTATAAATATTTTTTAAAGATTTTGATATTTGAGAGGTCATGGCTAACATAGAACTTACTGGATCTAAATTCCCAACATTAAATCGCCCTTGCAAGCTGTCCCATGTTCTCTTTATCATTCATCAATTTTATCGAATTTAGCCAGTATAAATGCACGAAATCTCCTGAAAAGATGAAAATAGCTTTGAAATTCCTTATTTTCCAAGTCTCCTCGTATATCTTTTTGATTACCTGTACCGGATTAGAGAATTACTGAAGATAATACAAGTAAATCCTACTAAATTTTCTCGTGGAAAAATTACACCACCATCATAGCTAGACCGAAACTAAAAAAATATTGTTATAGAATCGATAAACTTCATTCATAACCATGACGATTTTGTTTTGTTTGGACGGCCAAAAGAAACGCCTTTTTATAATTTCAGACGAGGTTCGCGTGGTGCGGAGCGATTTTCATAAGAGCCTTAATGCTCGGATGGCGTCCACGCAAAGAGAGTAAAATCTGACAAATTGTTATTATAACAACATCTAAGCGGCTGTCGTATCGGACGTCCCTATAGTGCGTGTATAAAGGGTATCCCCTACACCCCTCGTATCGCAAGGTCTCCGAACCTTTCGATGACCGTCGGCGTCCATCCATCACTGTCACCGCCTCAATAAGACATTAATCACGACCTGCTGGGGATCGATCGTGGATCGGTTTTTGAAGGGAACTTGACCCTTGGAAACATTCGGTGGGCCAGCTTTGTTGTTTATTGCGGCGATGGTGCAACCCATGTCACGCCTAATTTTTTTCCTATCGACCGGCTGTTATTTCCCACGTTTATTTTAACTTATTCATCCAAACCGCCCATTCATATCTTTAAACGACTGAGATCGTTTCCGATCTATTTTTAGAAGCGATCGATATTATTTTCGTCGTTGAAATACTGTCGATTCTCGCCTTTATCCCTCCCCGTTTCGGTTCGAATTTTACTTTTCCAGTTCGATCGAGCGTCCATTTCGTTTTCCTGGATACGTTTAGGTTTTATTTTTTCGGCGAGCCTAAACGGAGACCGATTGTTTTGAAGAATGTAGAAAATTCTGTGGAACAGAGACTGAAATACGTCTTAAAGTAGAACATTTTTGGAATTCAGCGTATGATTCCCTTTGCTCTTCGATCAAAACCGATTAAACATGAAACTTCAAGCTCAAAAATGTAAAATGAAAAATGCAATTTATATAGGTATCCATTAAGCGGTTACTCGAAAATACGCGAAATTTAGTAACAGTGAAAATTCACCGATCGTTGATTATGGTAAAAACTTCGTCGCCTTTTGTTTTTAGGAAACAGCACTCGATGAATTAACAGCGGTGACGGTCACTACGAGATTTTAATGTTCAATTCTGCCGACAAGCTTTTCCTGGTCGTAGAAGTTATTTATTCAAAACAGATACAATACATTGAAAAAACAACCTCCCGTTAAAAATTAATTAACGCCGCCAATTTAAAATTTGTGAACCGCCTCATTAAAGTTAATGCGCAGGCGAAATTTACCTTTATGAAAGGTAAATACACTTATTTTAGTCGTCCGGCGATTTAAATCACGTGATTTCCACGTTCAAATCCGCATCATTAACGTAAGCGACACTTTATTTTTTCCAACCATGCGTGGGAAGAATTTTTCACTGTGCATCAATATCATGATGAAGTCCATATGCGTATCACCATGATATGTTTCTTTAATGCATTTATTATGGATATAAGAAAGAAGTAGAACACATGTACAAAAGATAAAATTATTAAATCATGGACTGAAGCAAGACTGCGTAGGTGTGCAATTTGTAGTGAATACTGTACTTCTCTGCGTAACCGAATTCGCATCTATCCGTTATTTTCCCACCACATCACTATGGAACTCCATTTTGGCATTTGAATTAGTATCGCAAAAGTGAGTGTACAAATAAATTTGGTATAAATTGTATAGTAACACTAAATATACATTTTTCTCCTTGTATTAAATTAATAAAATTAAAAAATGTTTTATGCTCTGCTAAAGATTATGAATTTATTTTTATTTATACTTTACTTATACTTTTATTTATAAAAATAACACTAGCAAGCAATATTATTCAATTCCGAAAAACTTCTTTACGTTATGCACATTTTCATTCCACGTGTTACGCTATAAATTTCAGTCATTAATGTATTTTTTTAAAAATAAATTGAGTTATTTGTTCAATAAATCATCAATTTGTTTTTTGGAATACAATAAACGGACTCATAGATAAAAATAAAATAAAAACACAGAAATAATTCTGATGACATCTATTGGTTAAGACTATATAAAATTTATATTAAGACTTCGGGTCCATCATAGCGTAGTACATTCATTAGATTTGGACAATATTAAATAAAACTCTTGAAAACAAATAATATTTAAAATTTACAATACAAAATCCCCATCTCTGAAAACAATATACGGCCGATTCCAGTACATTTCTCGAACACGTAATCCATTTAGGCTCTTAATTCTCCACAGACGGCATCGTTCTCATCATATGTATGGATTTTTTCAAACAGCTTTCCACAGTCCGATAAAAGGGCGTAACATCCACGATCGAGTTCGAACTTTTATTTCGAAACAATGCACGAGAAAAACGCGGATTGAAAGCGGATATTTTTAAACGAGGACTTCGCATAAAAAAAAAGAAGCTACCTTCTCTCTCTCCGAATTGGAGGGGTGTACGAGGATTCTGACATTTTGTGCGTCGACGGTACACGACATTAAAGGAGATAGGCCCGAGGAGAATTCGTGCGCTCCGGTTGAGTTATTCTACAGGTAGGCATCTCTCGCATTAATAAAAAAAATCCCTCTTCATTCCTCCTTATTTATGTCACACTTCCCCTTCCCCCTTCCCCTCCCCCCTCCAAAATCCTCCGGTTCGGAGTACGAAAACCATACAATCGCATTTCGCGTCGAATGAAAGAAAAATCCCTTTCGCGTCTCCCGTTCGATATTTCTCTGTCGCGCGAATCCATATTTCGAATCGTAGCTTTTTACAAATCGGTATGTATCGGAGGTTTTCCGTCCCGTTTCCGATACTTGGACGAATGAGATCGGAGGAAAGGGCTTCCTTCTTCCTCTCTCCCTTCCCCGCTTCCCTTTGTAAATCATTCACGCGCGAACTGCATGCGGAAAGACGTTTTATACTCGGTATTTTCCCATCGATCGAACGGATTCCGAACCTTATTCACGTATTTTGGCTCGGTTGCTTTCCCCCATATGACTATAGCAATACGCTTGGGATCACGCGGCGTTGATGTCTTACGTCCATAAATCTCTTCTTCACGTCATAAACGAGATGGTCCTTTCGGAAGAGATCTTTAACGTTATGCTTACGAAGCCGTATGCGTTCTCGTCCTACTCGAAAAACGTAATCGTCTTTGGGAAGAAATTTACAAATGCGCGTGGCTCCAATAAGATTCCATCTGTTGCTTCAGCCGAAAGATCGTAAATGATAAGGTGTTAGGTGATTAATTTAATAAAACCACCTTCAATAGAATGCGCATAAAGAGTTAATCAGCTTTGATGTCTATACACATGCCCATGTATAAGTTTAGCACATTTGCATAGTTCTGTAATGCAGCATTTAATGTCATTTTGGATATATTCTATAGGTGGACGATGTCAAATTTTAGTAAAAATTCACGAACTTTTTGACAATGACAAATAAAATATTGCGTTATTTTTCCTTATTTGAACGAAATACATCGAAAATAACACAATGTGTCACATTGTTTTCGTATGATTCAATACAGTCATTAAATTCGAATAAATGACTGTGCAATAAGAAAGTAAAGCAGTTGAATATTATAATGTTCTGAATAAGAAGTAGGTACACAGGGTTACAGCATTTGAGCAAAAAGATGGAAATCTGCCCAAATGAAAAATAATTGGAAGTTAATTGTTTTTATTAATTTGCTTTTTATTAGAGCTGATATCCGTTCTGCCATTGAGTCAATCCCTTAGCGATTCAATAGCGATTTCTTAATTTCATGCACGCACAGCAGCTTCCATAAGCTGAATTTTGTTTTTCGGTTTCATATTATTAATCCTACATGGTATGAGCTACCACAAATTCTGAATGCAATTTTATGAAGTATGTTAAAATTTGCATATCTTGCATCGATTAATTTGATAGTGCTAATTAAGAAGCTGCGGGTGCATGTTTGTTAACAAATGTTATTCCAGAGGCATTAAGTCTAAAATCGCAGCTGGCGCCATTCACTAAGACGCTTGATAAAATACCAGGCAAGTCTCCATCTAAACATAATCTATACTATATGTGCTCATTAAAATAAGTAAAAAAACCATAAAATTGATATTCCGTAGTTAAATAAAAAGTATGAAATCACGAACAACTATAAACTGGTTCGCCCTTAAATATACGGTATCCTAAATATATTGAAACACTAATTTTAACATAGCAAAATTGATAACTGGATAATATGTTTAATAAATAAATCAGTTGGTTATCAGTTATCGTTCTATATAAATCTTAATATACCTACTCGTATTCATATGCACACAAAGCAAAGTTTTACAAAAAAGTACAGAAGAATATTATCAATATACCGATGAAATAACTTTACTTTGATGCAAATTATTTACGACAAGGTGGTTGGATGGAATATTTCCACCCCAAAAACGGTTACGGGGTTAGTAATTCCTTACAATATGTGAATATTCGAGATAAAAGCGAAATGCAGCGAGTTGAAGAAAGGTGACTGATGCTTGTGATACGGAGGACGCTTGGAAGGAACGACTTCGCATTGGATCCTAGATTACTTACAGCATTGCCAAACGTGATTCGCGGAATAGGTTTCCATGCGTCCCAAAGGGATGAATCGTGTTGAGAAAGGGGCAGAGAATGAAAACTGATGTTGGATTTTCATCTCCAAATGCAAGCACTCCAATGCTGCATTGTTCCTCACGGTATCATTCCTCGACCTTCATATTTTCATCTTTCTCCACTCCTTATTCCATTATTTCAATCTCTCTATCGTCATCTCTAATTTTATCATTCCTTATTACTTAAAAACTACCTCTTTCACTCTTTCTCTCTTATTGGTTCATTCAAAAACATTACGCGAGTGAAAAAATGCACCGAATCTAGAAATGTGGAAAAGGACATTACGTTGATTCATTACTTTGACCACCCTTAAGCTTGCTTACCAGGCAAAAATAATTACAAATTAGATAAAACATTTTGAAGTAGAGGGAATGTACATAATAGTATATTTTTTAAATTAATGTTTTTTGAAATTGTACCCAATTTAATAATTTAATGATAATTTTTTCGTACTGTCTAATTTATATAAAAATCAGTGTTAATTTGTTGATATTAAAATATAAATGTTTATAAAAAATAATAACTTGTCTGCTTTCTGTTCATTTCCCTGTTTTTTGTATGCGGTGCCGGATATTCTAGACACCACTCTGGCTAATGTAATTATGTCCTTTCATCCGTATTTTGTTGTTTTCCAGTTTTCCCAGAAGATGTAAAAAAGTGTGAGAGTGGATGTCAGAAGAGAAAGGGACAGGGAAAAATAAAGAATCAATGCTGGGTTAGAAAAGGCTAAAAACCTCACGAAGTTTTTTCGGGCCTTTGGAAACCTTAAAGATGTTGCTAATAAAGAAGACATATTTATGTAACACTTCATAAATGCTTTAACAGAATTTTGGGTTAGTGGTAACAAATGAGTGTCCTATAAAGTTGAAACCATATGCAACGTAGTCGTTCGACAGCAAGAAAGGTCTGAAGTTGATTTTGCCATTGCAGACAATAAACTTATAATTCTAACATACAAGAGGAAGTTTTGACTCATTCACATGTTTCCTCATTGGAAAACTTATGTTCAATTCAATTCAACTGATACCGTAAAAAAGAAATTCCTAATCAGAAAGTAGCTAGAAACGAATTTCAAGCAGCGAAGCATTCAAGAAAGTTTAAAAGGTAATATTTTAAATTACTTATCTTTCAAATTGAAGAATCGCGAAACGAGAAAAAGAGAATGGTCAGTTTAGGAGTTAACTGCTAATCTTTAGTGGGAAATAATGAAACAGGTGAAAACATCTGTCATGACCGGAAATCGAACCCGGATCTTCCACTTAGCCGGACGGATATTCTACCACTGAACTACTGGGGCAGACTAATTCTCCTGTTTCAGAACGGGAATATTTTCTTAGATTGGGACCAAGCTAGCAACGCTAGTCACAATCAGCACCAACGGATGTCCTCAACGAGATACACCAAAGAAAACCCCTCCCCTCTCAAATGGTGAGAATGCCATGATATTAATTGATAGAAAGTCTGCCACGTTAGTTCAGTGGTAGAATATCCGCCGGGAAAGTGAAAGACCCGGGTTCTGATTCCCGGTCATGGCAGAGTTTTTTCAACCTATTTCCTCATTTCCCATCATATCAGCCTATGCCTGTCGCATAAGGATCTTCGGATCATCCTTTCCATCAATTAATTGATAATCTTTATATGAAACGAAGGCAAAAAACCAGAACTTCACCTGATTACGGCACAAAGAGTCGAAGTCTAGGTGGTTAATGTCAGTAAAATTGTAGTAGGTAAAAGTCATTCTTTTCATACGCATTTCATTTTATTATAGAATACCACAAAGTAAAGGTCAAAGCATTAGAATTTAATTCCTATTACTTTCTCACACTCTCTTTTTATCTCATTGTCAGTCCCTTCCTTTTCGTCTCTCATCATATCTCCCTCTATTTTAGATTTCAATCAGGATATATTTTTTCAAAAACAGGTTTTTTTTTCAAAGAAGTTTTAAAATAAGGCCTTAGGTAACGGTGTGGATTGAAAATATATATGTAGTTCTCAAGGAGTATCCGCGAAGAATATTTTTTTCACTTCGCGCCGCGAAGTTTTACGGAAGAAAATGATTTTTTTCGATCGCAGATCAATATCGAATTCAATTGAAATGTGAATTCAAGCGAGATATGAGACTTTTTTTTTTAAATGCCTCGGTTTTTTTCGTTGAGGAAAGCGCTCCCTTTATCAATAGGAGAGAGCTTGAGATGGTCGATGGAAAATTCAAAATTACTTCGAACGTGACCAAAGTAGGAGGGCGGGGAAGAAGAGACGGAGGGACATATTTACGCGGTTGTTTAATTTGAAGGGAGAAGTTGGATAGAAAACATTCGATTCTGAAAAGTGTCTTCTCGCGGAGTTTGGTGGAAGTCGGCGAAATATTTTTCCTTTCTCTTTAGGGAACAGAAATAAATCCACCCACCACGAGTATTGTTCCTTTTATTACTATTTTCTCCGTATAAATATTCTTCGGTAAAATTCCTTTCGCCGATATAAACTTTCTAAGTAAATATGTGGAATATTTAAAAAAGACAATAAAACAACACGATCCTGAAGGTTGTATACGGTTCACGGAAAATAAAAGTCGTTCCTCCTTAATTAAAATAAAATACAAACTAGGTCATTTGGAAATAAGAGGAAAGCATAGTCGTCCATTTAAACTACTGGCAATATCTTTGCTTATCCTTAATCTTTTTAGGACAATCAAAATTAAATAAAGGCAAGGGAAACGGCATACTTATTTACCGCAGGCAATACTATTAATATTATTTCCAAGGTAAGAAACTTTTGAAATTCTTTTTAAAAATTACAAGAGTTCGTGAAAAATCAACCATTGGGAAATCGGCGTCACGATGAATTCAAAGAAGGTACTATTAATTTGAACGTGTGCTTTTTACAACCAGCAAAATATAAATTTTCAGAAAGGTAAACAACGGCTAAATCGTGAGTTACGTCTAATTTTCAGACCTCGAGTGTACGCTCATTTTCCTGAAGCAAAATCATTGCGTGTGTGGATGTGCATTGTTATGCATTACCCCTTTGCTCGCTTCGCTTGCGGTCACTTCGTTCCTACCATGTTATTGACATAAGTATAACGGAAACATGTTTTGAAAATGAATTAAATAAATGGATTTGATACGGAATGTATATTTATTTTTTAATAACAAATTAACGAAAATTTAAAAGAAAGTTAAGTTAATACTTTATTATTAACAATATTGTTAAGTATGTTATTTTCCGGCTCATTAACACTTCCAGTCATTTGTATTTTCACACCCTGAGGTGGCTTTGCTCTTGATATATCTAGCTAAAGCCGTCCATGTCCGAAAACTGATCTGATCTGATGGTTTACTATATGTAATAAAAACCATGAAGAAAGACACTAAGCAAGTATGTTCCTTGATATTTCCATTTTAATGAACTGGACTAACGAGGTCATTTTTAAAAGGAGATTAAAGAAAATTTATAACTTAGCGACTTGCGATATCTACAGAATACGGAATAAAAAATGATTACCTCTGAGATTCCCTGTTTTTTTAGAGCTAAAGTAAGGATTTTGTTGTTGTTGACTACAGAATGTACCCGGAATCACAATTAGATTCATGCCAAAGGTGAATTCTATAATTCATTATTGAATCATCTATTTCTGAATTTATAATATTTTTACTAATATTTTCACATTTTTTCAGAAGAAATTCACATTTCCTTTTCCTAATTTAAGGAAAAAAATCGGACAAAAACGAATGAGGTTCGTGTCTGCGTACAATATAGCTGATATGAAAACAGCTTATTTTCGGTAGTCTGCGTTCTTTACTTAAACTTGTAATCAAAATCAAATTGCCTCCGACAAATTAGCGCTTTGATCGCCAAATATATTTTCCGTCTATTGTGATCCAACGGGAACGTGCTTAAGTTACAAGATTTTCAAAAAGCGGCGATAATGTGCAGCGGAATTAGAGGGCAAAATACTGCCTAAAATATCACCGCATGACGAATGCCATTCCGTGTTTTTTTCCCACGTCTCTTTAGAATTTTTTTCCAATGAGCGCGCTGCACGCAACGGCGGGTGTTCCCGAGAACCGGGCGATGAGCCAATCGGAACTAGCGTCACAGAAAAACCTTTTGTCCTCTGCAAATCGCGTGCGTTCCTCTCTCAAGTTGCCACCGGGCGGGTTCCTGACGCGCGCAATTTTCTTTTGTGTTTGGGCGTTGGCCGTATGGGGTCCCTTTTTGTCTGTCAGATCGCGATATGCGGGACTTTTGTCTTTCATTCTCACACTGCGGACACCGCCTCGAAAAAAAAATCGGCTGTTGCTATGTTCGCGATTTTGGGACGAAATGACGTTTTTCGGGCACGAATGGCAGTTTCTGATCTTTTGAGTTCTCTCTGGCGAGATAATTGCGGTATCATTGACGTTATATTATTGAATTTATCGATAAATGAGTATATTTAATATATTAACTGTATTAATTATAGGATTAATTTATGTCATATTAGTGTTTATTTTAAAAGGTTATCCTTGGAATTATTAGTAACTGATATTTTATAGGAGATATTACAAAAATTAATTTATAAAAAATAATGTAACTTCGTATAAATATTCTACCAAATACATACAAACTAAATCACGCGATAATGGTTTCGAATCTTCGAGTTTTGTAGTAAGTTACATTAAATTTTTGATAACTAAATTTTAGAAATGTCGAATTCGGGGAATATTACCCGAAAACGATAAATTCCGTCACAAGAATTTCTTTAATTAAACGGATTTTAAAATGACTAAAAAAGTAAATTATAAGTCTCATAATTTGTGAAGCTGTTGGAACGCGCGATATATTCAACCGAATTTCCCTAAATGGATCGGATTTTACGTTAAAAAAGAACGCATGAATATTTAAACATTTTAAATATTTTTTAAGTTAAATAGCTTTCCATTAAAATGCTTTTTGTATATATATAGAACAGTTTGATAACGACTTTAAAATATGCATGGGATACCGTATTGAATTTCGCCGGCGTGAACCGGCTCAGAAACAGTGTGCAGGTAAATCTCTCACAACGTTACTCAAGAATAATGGAGTGTGGATACACTTTATTGATTCATAACGGTTCTTTTTCTCGCTTTTTTTACGTGCTCAAAGAGATGAAATCCACAGAGGCTTGCATACAATATGCCCTAAAAGGAGAAAAATTAAATTTTTATGTTGCTCGAGGGAGATTCTATCCTTCATAAATCGACGGTATTTCATTACAGCCAAATATAATATTAGCTTAGAGAAAAAATTGCAGTTGGTAAGCCTGAAAACAGTATGGTCCAGTAAATAATTTTTGATTTTAGAATAAAAAGCAAATATATTAATTTATTTTGTCCGTATAAACTTTCCTAAATCACGAAATTCATTTGTAATAAATTCTATCTATTTTTGTTTCCTTTTTGCTTTTCTTGTCGACTACTTGGTGTTTTGTTTCTAGGGCCCAAATTTCATCTTCGTCTACCGTGAGTTATGTTATGTTGTTATGTATTCTGTTTATATAAACACCAAAAGCTCCGCCCTCTCATCTCATTCGGTTCCGGCCCATTTTCATCACACGCAATAAACTCGTCGGTAGAGTGTACATTCTCAAAATGAAGCCAAAGGTAATGGTGACCTCTTCGTTCCTCTGCCTCTGCTCTAAGTAGTATGAAACTTTGTCAACCCCTCAACAAATTCTTGAATTTTTTCCTAAAAGTGCAAATAAAATGAACGAATGACAGTTCATAGATGATATTTTCCGAGAAGTATATAAAGATTTTCTTGCGTTTCAGTTTTCGAGACTGATATAGCTGTATTCTTGTTTGTTCCAATTTTTGCGTTCATGTAATTCTTTTGTTTTTAATTTTATTTGTCCAAAAATTCTTCTCGTGACGGATACAACTCGGAAAAAAGTTAGTTTCTTTTTGTAACTATATATTTTACTTTAAATAAGAATCGAGTTATTGATCCTCGTGATGCTCTCACAATATGCTGAGTTCCCTTCCTACAAAGAAATATTGAAAATGTACCTCTTGCTCTTGTTAAATTATCAGGAAATATTTTTTTCCGTAGAAAAAATGTCAGTGCTTTTAATTATATCGAGAAAACTTTATTATGTTCTCTTCTTTTAACGTTCGCAGGAACCGATAAAGTGTTATAATTTTCCCATCTCCATCGAGGCGAACAAACTTCACTTAAAGAAAGAGCTATATCATTCGGAAACCGCTGAACGAAACACGAGGTCCTTCCGTTTATCTAAACCGGAACACTAAACCCTTAACCGGGTGTCTTAGACGTGGTTGGCGAGAAGAGAAAGGCGAGTAGGAAAAGGAAGGGGGAGAGAGGGAGCCAGTTCGAGATACATAAGGGATGGAATAAGGATGTTGGACGGAGGGAGTTGAGGGCGAGGTGAATTATGGGAGAGGGCGGGCGTTAAATGGGGCAGGGGAGAGGGCGAGGGAGGAGGATGCGTAGTTTCAGTTTGGTTGGAAGGGAGGAAGAGAGGGATACAGGTAAATGGGAGGGGAAGGTCTTGAATGGTAAGGGGCGTAGCCATGTTCTCCGGAGTGGGATGGATATGAGAGGAAGACCTGGGTGCTGAATAATTGACGGAGAGCTCTAGGAGCGTAACTGGACGAGAGGGGAGGACAACGGAGGCATATAAAGAGAGGCGGGAATGGGAGTCAAGGGAGGCGGAGAGGTCCCTCCGAGACGAGGGATAGCTTGAGGTGAGGGGAGATGGAGGGCTGGAGTAGCGGAGGATGGATAAAAAAAGAGAGAGAGAGAATGGAAGGAATAGGGAAGTGTTTTACTTTTATTAAAACGAATTTCGTATTTACTCCGTTTTATGTGCGCGCGCCCACACACGCGCATTAACGCACACTTTTAAATTATTGCTTCAAAAATGCGTTCACGTTTACACACGCACATCAAAAGACGCAGATACCCGCACAGAAACACGCACCGGCATACACGCACCAGAATTTGTAATCGAATGATTCAGAGGATCTTTCGGGATTGATAAACCATGAAGTCAACATTAAACGAACCTAAAAAACTGTCGAGAAGGATTGTTTGGGCAAAGAAGTTTTTAATTTTAATTGACTATTCTAAACAGAAAGGTTCGCTCGCGCTCTTCTAATTCCCAATCTCGAAACTTACAATCTGGAAATACATAGAGCGAAATGCAATTTCGTTGGTTCGGATGCAACCATGGGCGATGGTTAAGCGTTCTCCTTTGTTATCGCTAACGTTCCAGATTTATTTAAAAGGCTTCAGTGTTGTATTTAACCTACTGGAAAACGAAAGCATAAGTAAGTAATTTCGCATACAACTAAATTTCTGGAGAAGTTTTCACAACGCCATTCATGTCATCGAACGAACATTACCATACTACAGAAAAACCCGTAACAAAATCCAATTCCTTCTCAAGAGAAAATTTGACTTAAAGTTTCCAATTACAGTAGAAGAACCTCATGAATGGACCTGGCATGCTGAGAAGAAAACTAAAATGCCTGAAAAAGACGTACTTTCTCAATGAATGGAATTAATCAGGGAAGGAATTATTCATCATTCCATTACAACGGAAAATCTTGCTAATGTTGTTACATGGTGAAGTATTGGAAGTATAGTTATTGAATGGGATTTTCTCTTAAAAATATAGGTACTACATTTATACGATTCCTATATCATCATGTAAGATCTGCTCTTTTATGATCACCTTCATTTTCCCTTATCTTAATGTTAGTCATGCATCAGGAACAAAAAACTTTATCTTATAATCGTATTATGCTTAAAATTAAACTTTAACGCAACGACTAAATCCCACAACTTTTCAATTTTAACGCACCATTATTTCCATTTCTCCTTTTAGTTTTTAACCACATTTTCCAGACATCACGTACATACATTTACAACGAATCTACACGAACGATAATAAATAAACGAATTACTGCTAAATTTATAAATTACCTCGCGAGAAAGCTGTAACAGTACTCAAAGAATTCAAAATTAACGACTAAAGATTGGGTATGAACGGGCAATAAAAAAAAATACCCCTCTACTAAACCACGTTTCTCCATGCAATCGCGAGGGAAAGGAAGATAGAAGTAGGAATGGAGGGAGAAAGACATGAGAAATTAAGGGAATAGTTCCGTGAGAGAAAGAGAAAGCGCGCAAAGGGTCGAGGGACAGATAAAGTCGAAAAGGAGGTAAGAAGGAGGAGGGGAGAGAGAGGGGGGAAGGAGGAAAGAGAGCGGAGGCATTGAGAAATGGAAAAACGGATTAAATGGGAGGAAAGGTCGGAGGGTCTTAGCAGGAGTTGGGAGGTGGGGGAGCGGGGGGGTATTTTGGATTGGAACGATTGGTAATCGTCCTAGCCAACTTACGGGAGGTCATTAAACGTTCATGTAAAGGCTGAAAATGTCAAACGAGAAGTGAAGGAAGAGAAACATTATAAAAAGAAAACTCGGAACGTGAAATATTCTTCAGCCATGAATTCAGTCGTTATATTTTTCAAAGGACAAAAGAATCCTAAAACTGCATGTCATCTGCAGTCGCCGCGTGCAAATCACGGTTAAGCTTATTTGATTCGGAAACAATTTCTACCGCATAATTCCGAATGAATAACGAAGAAATATCACTTAAGCTCAATTGTGTAATAAAAACGTTCGTTTTGCTGCATTCAAATAATTTCTGTACGAAATAATAAAAGTTTGCTCCATTTTCTATTGGTCGCTTCCGAAGGAAATTTATATAATTTTCAGTTAGATATGCAGAAATTAACCAGTAAACATAACTTTCAAGCTTCTCTGTTTATTATAAAAAATGCTAGCAACATTTCAAATTTGAAATGCAGACTTCTCTAGTAAGTCGATAAAAGTCATTATCAAAGGTCAAAGGTTCAGCTTAATTGCAAGTACTGTAATTTTAGAGATTTAATAATTAAATTTTCTAACTTTCATTCAAGACAGGAATGACATAGCATGAAGATTTAATGCAAAAATTTGCGTAATTTATATAAAAGATATAACATTTAATTTACCCTATTATACACACTATATAATGTCCGAGGAAAAATGACGTATAAATATGAAAGAGAAAAAATATGATTTGCCCGACGTTAGACTAAAAACAAGAATTTCGTCAATATACAGAATGCAACAGAAAACCGTTCTCATAGGAAAATAAGATACAACAGAATTAAACGAGAAAATAGTTTAAATTATATATTGCAAATAAATACAATCAATAGTATTTCCTCAAATTTCATTCCACGCAGCCATTGACACATCTCTACCCGCCACTGTATGCTGCAGGTTACATTTTGTAATTTCCATGGTAATGTTTCTACGCTGATATGTAATTTTCTTAAAAACTTATGAATCGTCCGAGTCCTTGATTCGTTTACAACGGACTTTAAGCAACACGTCAAAATTCATCATGAACAGAAAAGAGAAAAATAAGAATTTTTTCTCGTTTAATTCTATTACATCTTATACCCCTGTGAGAAGGGACTTTGGTTACACCCTGTATATATATATTTGAAAAATAAGAACTTTTTCTTGTATAATTCTTTTACATTCTACATTTTTTGTTACATCCTATACATATTTGATTTGTTGAAGCAGTTCCTGCTGGAGTCATCTGATTTATGGTATCAAAACAAATGGTTACAATTGTCCAACTATAGGTATCAGTAGGAACGTCTCTTTTCGAGATTAGTCAAATCAAAATTAGATCAGGAAAAATCATCGCTATTCCGTAGAAAGAAACTGTAAAAATCAGAGATATCTGAATTACAGTTTTGAAAGATATTATTCGGTAACCGAAGCATATCGAAGTATAAAGAGACAATGTTGAGAGGGATGGCGGCTGGAATAGGTAAATGAAAAGGAATATTTGGGGAGAGACGAGAAAGGAAGGGTTGCGAAAGAAATAATTGGACGTGGAACTGATGGAATGAGTTAAAATGGAATTCATAAAGAGTTTTGGACCGAAAGTGGTTGGCGATGCCTCGGAATATAGCAGAATGGGGGAAGAGGATGGATGGATGAGGGAAACTTTTAAAGATGGATAGGGCGATTGGAAGACAAACGACCTTGTTTGGAGATATAAAGTGCTCCGAGTATCAATTTTAACAAAAAAAAAAGGTAAAGGATTTCCCCTGACGGCGGGAAAGTTTTGGGGCTTTCACGCATTCGGTTTTGTATAACAGGAGTTTGTAACATTCACAAAACCTTTAAGAATGGGGTTTACTCGAGACTTTTCCAGCGAATATTTTGATGGCGCGTTTTATTAAAAGTTAGATGTTTTATTGTAGTGCATTCATGAATAAATTACCCCGAAAAAATATAGGGATATAAGACCTGTTATTCTGATTAAAAAGGCCACTTCCATTTTAAAGAGACTTCAAACCCTTGAAAACGGAGAAGAAATAATGATCAAGAATCCAAACTGAAGACATTACAACCATTTTTCAAAACGTTTATAACGTCATTTTAAACCATTATAACACAAAAATATAACTATAAATATAGTTTGTATTATGATAAAAATTTCTATCAATAATACAGTGACAACTTCTACGACTTGAATGTTAATGTCAAATTTTAGAAATGAATAAAAAATAAAATGAATTAAAATTTAAAAGATACTTTAAGAATTACAGACAATATAGTCAAATCTAAAACACCCGATTTGATACAAATTTTAACTTATGTTTATATTAAAGTATTTCCTTGAATTAAAAATCCGTAGCATGAAATATTTTAAAATGTTATAATTTCCGTATTTCAGTTATAGAAAAAATTCGGTGCATCTGATATTTACAAAGATTCACCCGTAACGATTTTCCGAGTTGGATTCTTTTCACATATACAGTAATAATTTCAGCCTTGAAAGTTTTGGCATGTTAAGAAGTCTCCATTGCACCAATCGTACAATAGTATTAAAATGAAATCCTTGAAAGCTTATTCCAGGGTTGTGTACGAGCGCTTTAATCGTAAGTATGAGAAATATAATGGAAATGCTCGTAAAAAGATGACGAGTAGGCATATATACATAATTAAATTACAACTCTTCCCATTTTTCCTTTATCTTCCCGTTCTTTTCCCTCTCTTCCTCCCATTCTCTCTCCACGATAGAGAAATACTATTATACCCCTATATCTTATACCGCCGGCGCCGGTGGTCCATATACTTTAACAGGCCACGCGGCATTACATTTGACACATGACGCATAACCAAGCTTATTATATTATAGGACAGGAGTGGTCAAACTTTTCTGCATGGCGGGCCGCATCGGTGTTTGCGAATTCTTCAGCGGGCCACATTGTAAAATGCCAATTCTTAGGCGGGCCAGATTAGAGTTTAAATCGGAAATTTCTTAGATTCTTAGACATCCACGTAAGTGAAAAACAAGCACAAACATGGATTGTAGGGCTAAATTTTCAAAACTGAAGGTTTTATTGTCATAATTTTACCAAAAGTAATATAAAATTGTGTTAAATTTTACAGATTGCTTTTTCACCAAAGCTTCGCGGGCCACGTTAAATGCTCTCGAGGGCCACATATGGCCCGCGAGCCACGGTTTGCCCACCCCTGTTATAGGATATAAACGAGTTTAGAGAAAAAAATCGGTACAATACATATTGTACAAACTTTCTCACATACTAATGCGTCGTTTAGTTATCTCTTTTGAAAAGTATGAACTATGTAGAATCATTATAAACATCAAATTAAATAACTATACGAAATTTGATAAAAATCGTATGAGCCGTTTGTTGTTCTAGTTGCCCAAGAATAAACTATCATTATATTCATTTTTTGAGAAATATGAATTATGCAGTATTATTTCAGACGTAACTCAAGTAACTGTACGAAATTAGTCAAAATCGTTGGAGCCGTTTTTGAGGAAATCGAATTGTTGTTAAAATTGCCTAGAATAAACTAGACATTCATTTTTTGAGCAACATGAACCATATGGTATTATTGAAGACGTAACTCAAGTAACTGTACGAAATTTGATCAAAATCGTTGGAGCCGTTTTTGAGAAAATCAAATTGTTGTTAAAATTGTCTAGAAAAAACAGCCCTTAATTATTGTGCAATGTCAACCATTTCTTCAAAAAGCTTTTATTCTGTATGATAAAATGACTAAGTACGAGATTTCATTGATTTTTGATATACCGTTTAGGCTCTATAGCCGCGGACGGGCAGACTGACAGGCAGACGGAATTGCGAAAACCACTTTTTCGGACTCAGGTACAACTAAAACGTATATTTCCATCAAAATCTCGAGATCGATTTTTTTCGCGATTACAATACTTTCTCAATATACTTCGTATATAAGAAAGTAAAAAACGACGCGGGACTGTCTCTTTAACTTTGAAGAACCTGTAATTAGGTTGTGAGGACGATGAAAAAGACCACGATATGCACATAAGGGGCAACTCCACACTTCTCCCGACCAGCTCTCTCTTAATTTTCTTCATATGAAAAATCTTTCACTTCTCGCTTCGCTCATTCTTTGAATAACGTGGATGACTTTGTTTTCCTTCATCAAAATCGATTCTTGGCGATTTCAAACAAACCTTCGAATTGCATTCAACCAGGATTTTCAGAGCAAATGATTGATCACTGCGTCATCTGAAGCCGGAATGGAGAGAGATTTCAACAGGGAATTTTAAGATAAGGTGATGTGATTGTTGATCAATATGGAGAACGTGTAAATGTACGATTATAAAACACAAAATAGAAGTAGTGCATTAGTTGCATAATAACCAATGAACTATCAATTCCGGATTGTGCAATTGTTTGCAGACCCAGTATTCACATAGCCAGGTAACGATCCTAATGAAAAAACTAAATTAATCTTTCAGGTTCAAAGTCTTGCGTCACGTAACCATCTAACGTATAGATAAAAAGACGTGATAGCAGAGTTCAACGTTTTTAAAAATTGAAATATAAGCCAAAAGTCACGAAAGATTGTCAGGTTGTTTTTTTAGACGCAAAACGAATTAAATTAACGTAAAATTTAAATATCCATGACAGTTTTTAAAAAATTCTTTAAAATGGCATTTAACGAACAATTAATTAAATTTGAGAAAAGCAGTGAATATCATAAATGATAAGATTGAGAAGGAGAAAAATTCTGAACTTGACCTTTCAATTATTTTTCATTGATCTAACAGTGAATTGGGATACAGATTCTGGATAGCTCACTATCCAGTGATGCTATGACTATTTTTGTGATTAGAAATTTAAAAATATATATATTTATAAAGTTCACATTAAAATTGTGCCTACCAATGTACTAGCTTAAAAGTATAATTTTTCGCATATTATTAAAGTATTAATAGTAACAATTTAAAATTTTATAAAATATTTTCTATAAAAAGAGTTATCCTCTATTTTCTGCGCCTGCACAATGGATGAAATGCATTAAGGACACGTCAACAACGCTGCCTTTTGATGATCTTGTTTACTTTTTAGAGTGCCTGTGACTGTGAAGGATATGAACCTTTCAAGAAAAAGGGGATTTATGAATGAGAATATACGTGTCGCAAGCGATCCAATGAGAGCTTTTCCATATCTTCTCTGTAAGGGTGGATTACGTTTATTTACCTCAGTAAACTGACGTTTTCATACTAAAAAACGTTTTCTGTCTCAGATAAAAGGAGCGCCATTCTCTAACCGCCTAAAAGAATATTCCCTCGGTCATTAAACACTATAGTGCATTTTACCCTTTTTCCATTAATTCCTACGTCAAGATGGAACATAAAGGAACTGAGTTGTTACACATAAAGTTTAGCAGAAATTTGAGAAGGAGAAAAATTCTGTACTTGACTGTGTTTCTGCTCATGTATAACAACTCAATTCCTCAACATTCCATCTTGTTACTTGAAGTTATCTCACTTCTTGAGATTAAGTAGGGGCATTTTCCACTTTACCTCGGCGAGGACATTCAGGCGCAAAAGTAAAATGAACTCCTTAACCGTAATAAGCCTTACATGGTTAAGTAATTAATTTTACTTTTGAAATGTACATCTCGCCGTAGTCTCCACTCCCCTTTTTAATTAGGACATTAAGTGTTGAAGGTTTAATAAACAGGAAGCCTTTCCTCAATGTGAATATCCCAATTTGAGAATAAGACTGACTTGATAGATTAATTGGTTAAAGAGCCTAGCCGGAAAGTGGGCGACTCGGGTTCGATTCCCGATACAGCGCAGAATTTTTCATCTTCTCAAATTCCTACCTCCTTTTGCACGTAGTTTGGCACATCATTCGCGTTATCAGCTTCGCAAAAACCCACTGCTGAGTCTTCCAGCATTCTGTTTCTGCTTTTTCTTCGGCCTAACCGTACGTGGACGAGAGAAAAAAAACCTTTCCATTTACGTCTCCTTCGAATCGCTTCCGATGAGAGCTCTCCTTACGCGCTCTATATCGACTAAATTTTTATTCCGCCTTTGTTTCTCCACCGAGTCGTCTGGACCTATTTTTACCTTTTTCATCGATTTCTTTTTTCGTCCTTTCTCTCTCCCCCTCCCCCCTTCCCATTCTCCTTACACCCCTCATACACTCCAAACCCTTTCCTTTTTTTTTGTTTTGTTTGTCGACAACGCCTTACCCAGACTGCCCCTCGTCACCGCCTCCCCTACCATTCCATGCATGACGGAGTGCTTTATGAAAAGGGAGGCTCCCTTCCACTCAATATACCCTCTCTCTTCCCATACACTTCAAATGCTAGGGAGTATTCCTGCGAGATCTCTCCTCCCACCCACTTCCTCTCCACCTCCGACCTCTCCTTCCTCTCTCTCCCACACCCTTTCTTCAATCCTCCTCCTTCCTTACTTTCCCCGTCTCGTCTACCCCTCTTCCCCTCCCCCGTGACTTTCCCCCTTTCACGTATCGAGTGCCTCGCGGCGCATACGAGGCCCTCAAAAGTGCAGCGTCGAGACGGTAAGATGTGCTGATCTTTCAATCCGAACGGAGATGAGAGCCCTGCGACGTTCGTTATCGAACGACTTTTTTTTTTCCACCGTTAGAACATGCGACGTCCATACTCCATACGGACCTAACCGTAAGAGATCATATCTCGCGCCCGGTATTTTTTCTCGGAAATAAAATTTCTATCGAAATGTTTTCTTTTATGCAGAGGGAACGGAAGGCACTTCTCGAGATTAAATGTCATACGTAGTGAGTATAATGTCGCATCATATAAAATTACGCAGCGCTTTAAATTTTTATTCTCCTTAAATCTTACGCATCTCCGCAGACATTTTTAAATCTCAACAACATCACAGCAAATTGGTTATTTAGGTATTCCCGGTGTACGAAATACTTTTGGGAGGTCGTTTCGGCTACAAAGCAGCCGTCCTCCGAGACGATTCACCGATAATAAATCAAAATAATAAACTGTTCCTTTCTGTGAATCGCCACTCAGGATGGTTGCTTTGTGGGCGAAATGCGTTATGATTTTCACAACCATTTTATGGCCATGGGCGCCGTCTGAATTTTAAACTGGATTCGGGTGGACTTCGATATTCTTTTCTAGCAACCACATCAAGAACAAAGAAACAAGCAACAGCCGTACGCGCAATAAAAATCCTCATTCTTGAGAACTATATCATCATCAGAAAAAAAAGTCGCAAAAAATATTACTGGCAAATCGATAACACGAATACAATTTTCTAAAAAGGAAACATGCACGAAACAGAATAGTTCACTATTTTCCGGCTTCTTCACTGAATTTTGGATGGATCGAGAACATTTTATCGTCCCCATAGACAATTTATAAAGTTGATATTTATGTCAAAAGGATAAAGATATGGCCCTATAGAGTTTATGATGGTCCGTTTATATTATACGTCACCCTTTCACAAGGCACGGAAAGTAAAGAAAGGAGGGAGAGAGAGAGAGAAAGAGAGAGAACGGGGAACCGTCCGACGGTTCCCTTGTGAATTGACTTGCGGTATATCACATTTACCTGGAGTGTTCAACTCAGGGCCCTCTGGCGTCTCAACCGCAGGAGGTTTCCCCTCTACCCTATCCTAATGTAATTCTCTCTCTGTCAAGGTGGAGTTCATTTAACACCCAACGTCCCACTTGAATTTTAAAGTAACGTTTAACATTTATGTTTTCTTACTAAACTGTTCCCCGATTTTATTTTTTTACTGCTAAAACTTTTAAAGAGCAGTATTGCAACCAAATATAATTTAAATTTCACATTGGTACTTTCTTTATTTGCAAAAAAGAATACATCGATCATGGTAGGGTTGGTATAACTGGTAAAAATTCTCAAAACTTGAATGGAAATTGATGGGGAAAAGTTTTTTTTTGCAGCAATTTGGATAAAAGTTACTAATCCCATGCCCATCGTGATTAACTTTCACTTTGTCATTTGTTAATTAAAAACGTATTTGCTTTACATCACGCGCTCTATGTAATAAATTCAATAGCATGTCCCTGTCATCGTTGGATTTATATGAATTTTTGAATCCTTTATCGATACCTTTGATGTGAAAAAGCCTGTCCACTTTTATTGTACTCCAGCATGAAAAAATAAATAACTAGAAATGAATGCCTTGCAATCAAGTCGATTCCTAAAATTCTTTCGTCGAGTTGTTTGGAGAAAAAGGATGTTTGTTTTCCGAAATTAACGTCTATTCAAATCAACGCTCGTAATACACAATGGACACAAAGGTCTGAAAGTTCAATAACGCCTTTGATATTCCTAAGGGTAGTCAAGTTTATAACTGTACTATAGTTTGAAAGAGACGCAATCTTTAAAAATATATATATTTTTATGTTTTCCTCGGCAAAGAAAACATATTATATAACTATTTGCACACATCTTCGTAATTTTTCCCGCAAATGAATTATATTACCTTAAACTTGAGGAGGGAAAAAGTTATTCCCGCACATATTGACAAATATAATTTCACTTAACTTTAAATATAGAAAAGTAGGAGCGAAGCGATAAATGGTGATCGAATTCAAGTTTATAAACTCAGATGAACAATTTTTATGGTTTATCTTTTTGAAATGCAGATGTCAGGACTGAATGCGACGACTCTCTCTAAAGAAAAAGAGAAAGGAAAAGGAAGATGAGTTGATTTTATTCGGTCGCCGCGTCTGAAACGTCTGTTTCAATTTGGAGGTTACTTTGCATTCTACCTGAAATGACGGATAATTGATATATTTCGCCAAATATCTGAATTTGAAAAAATATATAAAAATGGCTGCAGACAATAACACTTGACGCGAGGAGCTTTCGATCTACAAATGAAGAGCACTCGGCAATATATAGCGAGATGAATGCGACGGGACCGTCTTCATAAAATTAGAATACAAAAATAAAGAAGCGTCTGATTCAATCACATCACGGGGTCAAAGCGACACCGATTGAGATTTAGGATTCCATTAAAATTCACTATTTTAGGAAACGACTTCATTCCTTTCGATCTCTAGATTTGGGTTTCAAGTGGGAGGGTTTCACTTAAAAAATCTGATGTGGCCAACGCGACTTTCTCCATATTTGGGGTATAGATATTTAAATTATTATGAATAGCATTATAAGGCAAAATTATTATTTCCTATCGTAAAAGCATACAGTCTTCCTTATTGCCGTAAATTACGTGTATTTTGAATATGTTTACAGAATTCACCGCTACATGGTGGTGGCGCTATATAATGGAAATTACGAAAAAGTTAAATATCTCCGAAATGGATGGTTCTACGAAAATTTGTTTCAAACAAAACTTGGAAGAGATATTATTCTCTACAACTTTGCTCCTTACGAAGATTACCAATGACGTTTTTAAGGAAATATTTGACGGAAACCGAAAAAACCGATTATTTATAAATAATTCCTAAACAATAACTGCTATGGAAAATTGATTCAAATGAAAGTTGTAGGAAATTACATTCTCTATAACCACTATATAGAATTGTATATACAATAATTATGTTTTAACGGAGAAATATCGGTAAAACCGAATCGGATTTCGAATTAACTTCGACTTCCGTTTAACCGATATTGTCCAAAAACTAATCAGTTCTTTGTGCTCATACTAAAGTGTTATATATGAAGTTTGGTACCGATATGGCAAGTACTTTTTGAGTTAGATCGCCCACAATCACATCCACACACACACACACACAGACATCATTCCGAAAATAGTCTAAACGTGTTCTAGGGACCTCAAAACGTGTATTTCCGTTGAAATCTCGAAGTTGATTTTTTCGTGATCACAATACTTTCCCTATACTACGTATGGAGAAAGTAATAAATTGAAAATTCTTCCCGCACATTATAATTACAATTTCAATTATCCTTCCAATATATTTTAGATTACTGGTATCCACAATGACAGCTTTGTGTTTTGTGAAAACATTTATTCTCATTGCACAATCTTAATCGTGTGTAAATCAGGATCTAAAAAGCGAAAGATTAAAATTTTTTACTCAAGTAATATTTTTCGGTAAAAATCTAAGATTACATTATGTATACACATTAGACGAGAGAGGCTTTTGGTTTCAGCCTGACTGGAGCATAAAGCAGACGGAAGTGAATTAATAAAAGCAACCCTCGTAGACCGAAACAGTGGTTATGAATTCAATTTTCATCCCTACGATTACTGAAATGGCTACAGCTGACGTGAAGAATATTCCTCATTATAACTAGAGCGCAATATGGTTAACAATAAAAAATACTGGAGCTGAAATGGTTCGGATACACCAAATGGAAGTAGAGATAAATTTAAACAAGAGATATTATTATAAAATACTTTTAATATTATACTAAATATACTATTTACTATACTAATGCTATTTCTACGCTGTCTCTCGAGGGTAGCATTAAGATTTTTTTAAATGTTACCTCGTTTATAGCTAGTATGATATAAAAGATGAATATAAAATAAAACATTTCAAATACCTATATAGAGATAAATAAAACTCAAACTGCCATTAAACGAATGAGCAAACCATATTCCATTAAGAAAAGTGGATTACCACCGAGAACAGCTATTTTGCACATACGGGCTTACGCAGCTGTTTTTAACGACCATAACGATTTCACATAAGACTTATTCACGAAGAATGTAAACAAGTTTATTATTGGAGAATTTCGGACGTAAGGATAGAAATACGCACGTGAGAGCAAATGGCTCATAACTCACTCCAAAAGACGTGTTGCTGCGGGAGTGAAGGATGGCTGGATGGAATAACAACGTTAACGGAATCTTCGCCTTCGACATCGAACCTTTCCTATCGATTCTATCGACGGCCGTGAAATCTCTCCGTTCGATGGATTGATTCGTCCCGGACTTCATAAACGGACCTTGTTCGCCCGAGAAAAAAAAATGGCTTGTCTTTCGGACGTTATGAATGGACCGCATTTCTCATACCAGGCGGCCGAGGGAGTGGAAGGATTTAATCATTCCCTCCGCCAAATGTCCATAACGTTCTGGGGAATCCGCGATATATTAAACGCCAACGAGCCTAGCAATAGCTGTCACTTTTTGGGGATGAGCGTACCGACACATCGAGAAGCAGGGTGCGGTTTATGAAACGCGTTCGGCGAAAATGGTGGAATTCGTAATCTAGCCGTTTGGACGAATGATGCGGATGTACATAACCGGGAATGCAGAATGGTTGGATTTTTATTTTCGTGAGACACGTGACGCGATGTTGATACGAATCCGTGGTTTTCATTTCCTCTCTATGGTGTCGCTGTCGCCCTAATAATTGTTTAAATTTGTCGTGAGTTCTTTTCTTTGACGTTATAATGAAATTATGTAGCGTTATTCATTTTTTGGCTTTATTGAGGGCGATATTCGGTCAATCATGTGCAGTCATGCATATAACCTTGACACGACGAACACAAACATCCTCGTCCTAGGTGGGATTCGAGCCGGCAATAATAATGTGTAGTTACTGCACAGAAACTATTATTTTTCAATGTATTTGTTACATGTAAATTAATCCGTAAGGGATTAATTTACATGTCATTCCTGAGATTATTAGAAACGCTTTATAATTATGTGAATTTCAATTCGATCGATAACAATCAATCCTGTGATATAGGAGGTCATTCTATGAGAAAGGCTAATCAAATGATAACTCTTCAATCGTGTCAAAGGTCCTGTGAAAAGCCATTATGAAAAATCATTTTGTTCTTTTCATTTTTGTATTGGATCGTAAAATTCCTTGTCTCTTGAGAATCCAAGGCGGCATAAACGAGATCTCGCGTAAAACAGTATGTGTGCGCAGTATGAGAGTCGTATTACAAACGAAACAATCAAACCGTCGAGTCGTCGCGTTATCAATTCGCGAAAAACTGTAATAAATACGTAGGCGGAATTATTGCGCTCGTGAATCACGAAGGATGTGACTTGTTAGTCAGAACATCGAAGTCTAACCTTCGGCAGAGGAATTTTGATTCCGCATCGATCCAAGATGCAAAACTATGTTTACTTAGCCCTAACAATAAAAAATTTTAGCGTGATATGTCACACCATTTCCATCTTTAAATCTTCGTAGATGACGTATGAAAAACACACCCAATAAATCGATCGAGTTCGTAGCTTCGCATCATCGATCAACGAATGGCTAATATAAGGAGTTTGAATGGGATTTTTACTCCCACTTTCTAAAGCTATAAATGAAGCTAGTAATGGACTCTTAAATAGGTGAAACATGCTCCAACTTGTAGCAATTATAAGTCGCCGCAAATACGACGCAGGTTTAGGTAAAGAATTCCAATAAATCAAAGGACTTCCTACTATCTCGTGTACGAGAGGATATCGAAACATTGTCTTCCGAAGCAAAACGCCAAAATGTCTAAAAAATACGATTTTCTTAAAACTCCAAACTTACTGATTGTGAGAGAATTTCTTCATAGCATTTATTTTCAATAGAAAAAATATGAAATAATAGTTAGCCTTATAATAATAATTAGGATTAAACTTTTCAACTGCGATCATGCTTCAATCAATTACCACAACATGAAATAAAACAATTATTTTGAATAAACTGCTTTGAGTCCACTTAAATATAAAATTACAGCAGAGCTTAGCTTAAGTTTTGGCGCCTGGTGATGTTCCTAAGTACCAAAACCTAGGTCGCACGGTTGTATTTTTTATGTAAGTACAATTAAACCAAGTCATTCAAAAAGCAAATTTTGTTTCCTTCTCTTTATAATGTAATTCCAAAAAATCAAGGCTAGTTAAGCAAATTTAATTACCAAAACGAGACCATATAAATATCGTGGCCCTTAAAATGTGAAAATGATTTTTTCCTCGTACGTAAGTTGTTTTTAATTTGATTCTTTAATGAAGGTGAAGAATTACCGATCGCACCAAGCGTTCCAATCCTTCGCTCCAGCTGTTAGCGCCTCGAGGAACGCATTAACACACCACAGAATATATCACGGATCTGACGTAAAATCCATAACCACCGCAATTTAATCAACTGTGACCTCTGACCTAGATCGCGTAGCGGGATTCCCTGAGGAACCACATGTCACCGCTGACCGCTATATGGAACAGAGAAAGGGAGAGCATTACACGACGCGAACGGAGGCCGATGTTAGAACGAGATTAAAAACGCAGCCATGGGTGTAACCGCCATCTCTTATCGACTTTATTATTGCACTTAACCATAAAATTACTCAATTTGCTCAAGTAGACGTTTTTACTAATCGTTACCTAAAAGCAAAAAAACCAAGCGTAGTGGACGTTAAAAATATTTAATACTGTTCTGTATTTAAGAACGACTTGATTAATCGAAAATATTATTGCACTCCAAAATTTTTTTAAATGATAACTGAGAGCTAACATGAAATGAAAAATACCACACAAAAATTGGAGCTTCATTTGCTGACGCAATATGAAAAAGCGGGTTTTATTTATTGAGGTTCACTTAGAACTGTAAACTTTAAATTATTTACAAGTTTGGTAGTATAATTGCACGACAATAATTAATTAAGAAATGTTAACTTTCTATCTATAAGCATGTGATCAGAATCCTAATTTGAAATTTTTGAAGGCACCCCATGCCGCCAACCGATAAGCGCGTTTTTAAAATAAAACGAGCTAAAAATACAAACGCAACCACAATACAATACATCCCACAGTAGTACACTGAATTCCATTTCAATTATGTGGCTCTAAATTAGTTATATATTTGGTACAAATTATCATTCTGAATAATAAAAAAGATTATTCAAAATGATTAACTCGTCATTTATGTTCGTAGGAATGATGTATAGTTTCCGTTTAAAAAACTAATTTTAAAACGTCACACCAAGGTCGTCGTGAAAAAGACTGCGCCTGGATTCAGACAACATTTCTCGAATAAAACTTTAAGGAAGTATCGGCGATAAACGAGGCATTCAGTTTTAAACAGCGCCGAAATAAAAAAATTAAGATGTACTTTCCTGAAACTTAGTTTTTCTTAAAGACATTACTAATCAATCAACTACCATCTAAAAAAAGAATTACTGAGTTCACTTTATGGCTAAATCCAAACTTACAAACTGAATGAGAAAAGTTTCGGGTTATGGGAGAGACAATTTGTCCATCAAACATCCCAAATTTTTCTATGGTAGTTGGGCCTTAATATCCTTGAGATACCTTTAGTATTAAATAATTTATGAATAATCTGTAATTTTTTTGAATTTTTCTAATATTAGAGCTTGCGAGAAAATACGAACTGCACATAATGCTCAATCAACTGAAAAACAGTGATTTTATGGCATAAATGCCTATCTAAAAGAATTTCCGGGACATATTTACGGTCTGATTACTTTTTTGCGCTCAAAATCTATAACAAAACTAAATTCAAAGACACGTCACTTAGAGAGAAACGTTATGAAACGTAGGGACGAAATTTAATTCGTGGGCGCGACGAGTAATTCACGAACTGAGACTTTTTCCACGCTGAATTCACCCAGTTTTTTAAAAGAGAATTTGATGGTTTAAATTTTTCCGAGGCCACCTATAAATTAAAGAGCCCAATATACGGAAGACGTGTAAACGGAGTCACGCCCATTCATCTCCTCAAATGGCTGTTTCTTCCGGGATCACGTCGGCTTATTTCACGGGAATATCTTCTTCCACCTTTTTCTTGCGTCACATCGTACGTAGGGCATTTTTATTGAGAGGGAGTTTGCTCGAGAGAAATTGCATCAACCCGACCACAAAATCCTCTCAACCAATCAATCTATCCCTTCCGGACGCCTCCGTTTTTTTTATGTACCCACGAGGCAAGGCTCCTTCAAAAAAAAAAAGTTAACGACTCCATCGAATTCCCGTCGTCCTCCTTGCGATCGGGGTTCCATCTGTGAGCGGATAAACCCAACAACAAAATGGATGATAGTACACACGACGGAGCCTAAGACTCTCGTGAACACGTGATTTCGAGCCGTATGTTACGTCACCGAGGTCGTTGGTATTTTGGCGACGAAGTCAAGTTATATTTTTGGAGATGTGCAGAAGTTCCAGTCGACAACAAAGCAGTTAATCTAACGAGCGTTGAATGGCGCTCGAGGGGGATTTTTTCCGAAAAAATGAAAGGTGGTTTTTTTTATTAACAAAGCAAAACGCGCGAAATGCCGTTATTTTTGTGTTTGGGGGTATTTCGCGTGAATGGAGGAATTGGCAGTGAAAATAAAATTTTAGATTAGATCGAAAATGATCCGATAAAACTTTCGAATGTCACAAAAATATACGTTTTCGCCAATTTTCATCTATCGCATGAAATATTAGAGAGAATTCAATGGTTATATTTGACATTTAACCAACACAAAAACTGAATCTTGATTTTAATCTATTATGTACAATAAATTATGTCATTTGCCCGAAATGTTTTTATGTATATGACCCCAAAACGGGATTCCTCCGGGGTACCTACCTATTCTCTGTCATTAAATCTGCTGTAAACATTTGTTTAAAATGATGTATTAGAGAAATGGAATAAAAATTATTATTATTATTATTACTTTGGCCATGAACTTGCTACTTTTTTTAAATTAAGAGTACTTGAGAAGTCATTATTCAAATTAATCGGATCACAGACTGTATGGGAAAAAATCACTCTCATGCCATAATCTGCTAAATTTGACAGATTTTCGAGTTAAATTATCATTACATCACCAATTCCAACAGCGAGAAAAATTTTCAGCACCGAAAAATGAACAGTCGTTAATATACCAAACATATCCATCAGTCACTTAACGACAGACTTTTTGCGAGAAAAAACATTGTTCAGAACCATCTCAACCGTCTCTGGCATAACTCTGTGGAATAATTCCATATTACTTAATTTTTCACTATAGGTTAAATGTATTCACGACCTAGGTTTCGACGAATACTGTCGTCATGGTGACACTAAGCGTCGAAATCAAGGTCGTGAATTTATTTAACCTAAAGTGGAAAATTACTAGTGTTCTTATTTATTATCAAAATGTTGTTCAGAATATTTCCTTATCTTTGTTTAAAGACGCTAACCTCTAACTCCAGTTAATATCTCGAAGTCATCGAATTTCATAATGAAATGAAGTCATTGTTCAAGGAGGGAAACCTGCTGAATTTTTATAACTGTCTTCGCAAGTACTCCTATCCCAATTACCCTAAAAATCAGACGTTCGTTAGAAAATATTTATATCTGCAATATAGGAATAACGAACTACTATAACTCTAAATTTCTATTGTGCGGCCTTTTAGCGATTGAATTTCTGTCCTCCTGTTTGCCCAACCTCGATGTATGTACGTCTTTCTCCTATTCTATTTCCTGCTCAAAACCCATTTCCACGTCCTATCCTACTCCCATTTCACACCATACCACTCCCACTCCTATTCGATTTCCTCCTCGCGCCCAATGCCATTTTTGCCCTACCAATTACCTTTCGTTCATCCCCACTCCATTCTCTACCCCTGCTCTCTTCCCTATCTTATTTTGCTACTCGCATTCCGTGTCCTACTTTTCTCGCGCGACGTTCTACTACTATTCTTCGCTTTCGGTATCCCGCTACTTTTCCCCATTCTACGCCTTAAGCTTCTGCTCTCGTTCCACATCATATTCAGGCTCTTCTGTTTTCCTCTGAGAGAGAGAAAGAGAGGGGAGGGGAGAGAAAACATGGAGAAGGGAGATACGATATGGAGGGAACGCTTTAAGTATTCACTTCCCGTGGTGGCGTGAGGATACCGAATGTTTGGGTTGCGATCTTTATTGAATGAGATTATACCAGTGGATGTCGGAGGCGGCGTCGGCATATCTCCCATGCAGCAGCACGTGTGCGCATGTGTGCCGACCATCTTTTCTTTCCCTTCCCATTTCTCTCTCCTCTTTTTCTCCGAAAGGAATCCTGCCGTAAGGGGGAGGAGGAAAGATATTTAAACGTTTTCGGGGTTGATTAATCTTCGCTATTTCCGTTCCGAGACCCCGTTTTTTTTTCAAAAATATCTGTTATTAAAGAGCGAGCGGAATTAAAATTCCCGGAGTGCCTAATGGCATTTTTTTTTCTCGTTAGCTTATGGCGAGAAAAACGATCCGGAAGAGTTTCGGAATGCTCTTATCTTAATGATGTCAAAGACTTAGGGGAATCGCGAGAGGTTTCTACGAGATGGATCACGTGGTTCGACTCCTTCGCGAGTCGCTTCTAAAAACGCGTCAATTTTTAGAAAATAACGTGTGCGTGAAGCCAATCCGGACATTAACTTTGCACTTAATTTTACGCTTTTGTTGGTATCCTTTGTCAATACTATGCATTTTCGAGCTCGATTCGTGGCCGGAATACAACAGGTGATATAGGTAGCTTCTAATGTCGTGGAAAAGGTGCGGTTTATTAAATGCGCGTTTCACCTCCAATGTGGCTGCTCTAGGTGGTTAGTTGAAATTCCGTCTTTTTCATTCAGTCAAGCTCAATTATTTGCACTGCCGGTGGAAAAAAATCTAGGAACATGTATATTTATATAAATAATTGGATATGTTGGGGGAAGTGGCATTACTTTAGAATTAACCGTCGGTAAATTACCTCTAACAAGGTCTGCATTGTATCTGAAATGCGGATCTTATATACTGGACCATTCCGTGGCCCCCAGACATATCTTCATCTTAATAAACTGTTTATTTGGTTGATAATCGTTGGAGATGATCAAGTTGAAATTAACTTTTCCTCGTAATACTTAATTCTTGCGTTGATGAATTTGAATCGAAATTATGGCACCCGCGTTCTTCATTAACATTTATACAACCGCAGTTCAACGTAGCCTTATAGAGCGCGTCTAATGGCTGAAAAAATTCAAGAACAACTACTTTTAAAAAGGTACTTTATTGTGGTTGGTAGTTGCTATTGGAGATAAGAGCTTTTTTAAAGTAGTTGTTCTTGAATTTTATACAACGTCTTCATCACATCGCAGCTGAAATAGATTTTAATGAGAGGGATTTAAAGATAACCTAAAATAACCGCTCGGTATGTTTGATTCTTGAGCGCAATTTGTTCTCGGTAGTTTCGACACAACGAAAAATGGAAGAATCAATCCCTGAGAACCCATTCAAGATAATGCCTTATAATGTGTGAGAAATTACTTTCGATGTTTCGCGCTTATTAGGTCGAGCGTCTTTGGTTGACTATGCTTCTCTTGCCAATGGGTCTCAAAGAAATAATATGAAGTTGAAGATTTGTTTTAGAACGTCAAATTATCAAATAAAGAGCCCTATTGAAGGACTGGTGATGATCTAAGTCAGCGGTTCTCAAATTTTCAACTGTCTCGGCCCCTTGAATGTTATGCGGCCCCGTTTGAATTGAAAATTAATAAACTTTAATACGAATTCCTTTATTTTATAAAACCGTTAATAATTTTTATCACGTTGTATTTCCTAAAATATCCTGATGAAATTTTATTATTCGTGAATATTTTATATTTTGGCATTTCTCCTAACATCTAAAATTATTTTGCGGTCCTCTGTTAGAGAAACACTGATCTAACAATAAGTCACAGAAACTTCCATTGCATTGGGACAAAATATAAATTTCATGTGGGATCAAGTAAAATTATTTTGTTATAGAAAAAATGTTTTTTAAAAATTTTATCCTCCACGCAAATCAGTTAGGAACAATCTTTATCTCTCAAAGGGCAGCAGCAAAAATTTTCCCTGAGCCTGTGGGATACATCATAAAAACTTGAACTACCTAAATTAATAAAGAAAAACCAAAGTACGTATTTTGCTATTAATGACTTCTTAATGCAAATAGTTCTTAAATTATTATAATTATAACTTAATTCTTAAATGCGATATTTTGTGTAAGTAAGTAATTTTGACAATTACAATCACTAGGAAATCATGTCTTAACTAAAATTGAAAAATATATTTAGCACCGAACTTTAACACGCTTCTAGGCGAGCCTGTGATTTCGAAACCAAACGTTTCAAACCAAGTTAGCTGTGTACAGTCGCATAAAGGAAATCAGATTTTCATCGGTGAATTGGTTCTGAATATGCTGATTTGTTCAGTTTCAACAATGTTTGCAGATATAAATATTTTCTAACGAACATCTGACTTTTAGGGTAATTGGAATAGGAGTACTTGCGAAGACAGTTATAAAAATTCAGCAGGTTTCCCTCCTTGAACAATGACTTCATTTCATTATGAAATTCGATGACTTCGAGATATTAACTGGAGTTAGCGGTTAGCGTCTTTAAACAAAGATAAGGAAATATTCTGAACAACATTTTGATAATAAATAAGAACACTAGTAATTTTCCACTTTAGGTTAAATATCTCTCAATAAATACGAGTCCAAATCCCATGATAGCCAGATTGGTGAATAAGTGCTCGTGATGCACTCTGTCGAAGGCGTTTTTCTGGTCTAAACTTAAGATGGTCATGGAGCAGTTTTTTTCGTTTTTACTGGCTATCATGTCACTTATGATTCCGATGCTTTAGAATATAGTGCGGCCGGGGACGCAGTATCCCTGCTCTGGAGTCATCACAGAGCCTGTTACTGTTGATAGACTCCTGGACAGGGCCCTTGCTACTATTTTGTAGTCGGTATTTGTCGGTGGCAATGGCCTCCAATTTTCTAGTCTCATCCTATCCCCTTTCTTTTCCATTAAGGCTGTGATGGCCGTTGACGAAGTGAATGGGAGTCTTCCTCTTCTGAAGCTTCCGTCCACCATCTCTTTGAACGGTTCCTTCAACGCTTTCCAAAATTTCCGTTAGAATTCTACTGTTAGTCCGTCCATGCCTGGGGCTTTCCTTTTGTTTAAAAGATTTAGCGCCACCGTATAGTCCTCTATTCCAAGTGGGGAATCACAGAGCTGCCTTTCTTGCTCATCAAGGCAGAACGGAGAGTGATGAGCAATGTTTTCAGAAGGAAGGTCGCCAGGATCCACGACGTGAATATCAGCGATGTACTGCCGTACCCGCTGCCTCAGTTCAGCTGAATCCCTAATGACCCGCCCTTCCATCTCCAGCTTCGTTAGTGGTTTTGGCCTGGTGCGTAGAGCCCACTGTGCAAGATGCGTAATCGCGGGAACGTCGTGAGCTATGAGCTCTTCCCATCCAGCCTGAGCGACAAGCACGTACCACTCTCTGACATTGCTGCTGTTTGTCGACGCATTTTGTCCTTTGGTCCTCCACTTTTTGAAGGGAATGCTGTAATCCCTTACCCTCTTTTTATATTTTCCCACTTGCAAATCGGATCGTTGTATTCATTGTTTCTTCCCATTTCGCTGATAATCCGACAAACATATGTTGTGAAATCCGTATTCCAGCATTGCGTTATCAAAACGTCAGTAAGGTGGTGTGGGAGGCTTTCCCGGAAGGTGTACGGAAATCATAACAGCGTCATGGTCAGGAAAAGGATCAATTTTCGGTATGGATTTCACGAGAGATAATTTACCCCTCGACAAATAAAAGCGATCTAGCCTGGACGAAGTTTGCCGAAAGTTGAATGTATGGCCGGCCTCATTGGGTTTCAATTCCCGCCCCTCATTCAGGTAATGGTGTTCTACCAGTCTTCGAAGGCCATTCGCAAACCTTGGATTCCGCTCAACGCCGCCGCTTCTGTCAACCTCGGGCACCAAAGTTGCGTTGAAATCGCCAGCAAGTAACACGCAAGAGCCACTTGAGAACGCAGGATGGGGAAGTGCAGCAATGGAGCTGTACGCTGCTTCAGTGACATCAAGTGCTAACTCGGTGTCATGTGCACCATAGAAATTTACGATACCAAGTTGTTGAGTGGCAGAGGCACAGAAATTGAGCCTCACTTCTTGCAAGTGTCCGGCAAATAGGATACTGTCCAAAGCGACTTTGTTAATCAGGTCGTTCCTTATTGCGATCGCCGTTCCCGTATGCGGCGTCCTAGGTGGGTTGAAATAGAAAGCGTGTGTGTGTGTATGTGCGTGCGTGCATGAAAATAAGGTCTATAACTGAGATCTCACTACTCCAACTTCTTCTGTCAACCCTAAAGTTCGAACTATTCGAGATTCTGCTGGATATGAGTATCATCGTGAAAATATTTATTTATCGAGGCTTGACCGTGTAAATAACAGCAAGGATAATCAATTTTGTTTAGGTATAATAGTTAAAACATTCGTAAAAAAAACTATAAATGGGTATTGGCATAGGAGCGAGGGAGCATGCACACATTCCGTATTAGGAAAACATTTGGAACAGGCTATAGGATAATAGGAGTAGGATTTGAAGTAAAAGGAATAAAAGATTTAATGAGGAATATGAATAAGCAGAACTTGAAATAAACGAGTAGATACGAGAATAGGGACGGGAAACAAGCGGAGATGGAAGCACCAACGGGAGCGCGTACAGGAACAGGATTTAAAGTCAAAAGTCAGGGGGGGGGGGGGGGGGGGGAGAATAGAAACAGCAGCGGAAAAAAATTCCTAAAGAACACGGTGCATCTCTTCCTTTACGCCTCCATTGTATCTCCGCCGCACGCCTATTTGCTCTTTTATTGAACCAGATGAGGGGAAGGGAAATTCCTCCGCTCTGCACAAATCCCTGAGCGCACACCTCACAAACTTCCTCCTCTCTCTCTCTCTTTTATCCCCTCCTCTCTCCACCTCTTCCCCTCTACTTCCTCTTCCTCTCCATCCACCCCTCCTTTCATCTCCCCCTTCGTAACGCCCTCTTCCCATTCCATGTCTACTCATTTCCTCTCTCCTGTCTTACTCTCCTCCCCCTGTATCCTCTGCCCTCCCGCCACCTCCTATCTCCCTCTCTCTTTTATCCCTCCCTCAATGACTTTTGTTCTCTCCTTTCTCTCTGTTTCCTCTCTCTCTCTCTCCTTTCTTTCGCTTTTTTTCTTCTCTTCCCCTCTTTCTTTTATCCCACCCTCTCTTCTCTCCTACCAACCTCTTCCCTTTTTCCTCCCATTATCTTCATTTTCCCTCCCTCTTATTCTCTCTCCTTTCTCCCTCTTCTTTTTCCTTCTCTTCCCCTCTCCCTTTCATCCCTCCCTCTCTCTCTCTCTCCTATCACTCTCTCCTCAAATTCTCCCTCTTCTTTTCCCCATCTCCTTTATCCCTCCCTCCATCCCTTCTATTCTCTCTTCTTCCTCCCTGTGCTCTCTCTCTTCCCTCTTTCCTCTATCCCTCCTTTCTCCCTCTTCTTTTTCTTTTATTCTCCATCTCTTTCTATTCCTCTCTCCTTCCCTTCTTCATCTACCACTCTTTGCTCCCTCACTGTCTCCTATCTTCATTTCCCTCTACCTTTCTTCTCCTCTCTATCTCCTCCCTCATCTTCTTCCTTCTTCTGCCCCTCTCTTTCGTTCCTCTTTCTCTCTTCTCCTCTTTCCTCTCTCTCTCTCTCTCGCCCCCTCGCATACACTCCTTGCTCCCTCACTGTCTCCTATCTTCATTTCCCCTCTCCCTTTCTCCTCCTCTCTCTCTCTCACCTTTATTATTTTCCCCTTCTTCCTCCCCTCTCCTCCTCTTTCCTCTCTCTCTCTCTCTCCCCCTCCCATACAAGGGAATGCTTCCCCTTCAGGAAGCCGCCACCATCCCCAACGCTCCCTACCTTCACTCAATACACTCCCCTCCATGACTCCCAAACCAACTCGGTATCTTCTCTCTTTCCCTCTTGTCTCTTTCCACACCCATCACTTATCCCAAAAAAAAAGCGCCCCCTTCATATTCCATCCCACGGGCTCGTTGACTCGGAGCGTAAGCATTGTTGCGAGGGGTTGAAGATGGCGAGAGAATGTTAGGCTGGAGTGCAGCGGAATATGGAGAGAGAGAGAGGCAGCTTAAACAGAGAGAGGGTCAGAAGACGGCATAAATGCAGTAGGATGATTTCACTGCCAAACGAGTTGAATTGCTCTCCCTGAAGCAAGAGGAGATGTCGGGTTTTTTATAGGAACTATCCAGAAAATTCGCGCGTTTATAAACTAAAAATTTTCCGAGACATCTTTTCATACAGCATCAGTTTCAGATCGTGAATAAACACAGAAGTGTTTAACCTAGAGGAGGTCAAGAGTGCTATCAAATTTTAAAGCCGTGTCGAGCTTCAAAAATCCTTGAAAACCAAAGCTCTCTGACATAAAACAGCTTTCAGACGGAAATCATTTATGAAATAAATTATCAAACCCGACTTACTACTTGAACTCAGAAGATGTCCTATGCCAATCTTGCATGAAACCTAAATCTTGTTTATTCATTTGAGATTTGTCTACAAAAGTATTACAAATCAGATAAAAACATTGTTCAAAATCAAAGTTGAATGGACACGGAAAGACAGGCAAGCGGTCAAAATGATTACACAAGCGCATTTCCATTATTCAGAAAGGGTGCCAATGTCACGGCTGTAAGTCTGTATGTATTACTATGCTATATGCAACATCGTCGTTATCTGAATAATATTTTCATGGCTAATCTTTCTTTACGAAGACATAAAAATCCTGCGAAATAAAAGTTACCTTCAGTTTAATCCTCGGATTAAGTCAAAGGCTGCATCATTTACGCAAATTATAAACACCAATAATTCACCGCAACTGGGGAATATCGTCCGAAATACACTAAATGAACTTTCGAGTGACCGAAGATGAATAGTATTTTCGATGGCTACAAAATGCTGCGCTTAGATCTGCATGGAATTATCACGTATCCGGATTGGGACCAAGTGACGAATTTTAAAAGACAGTTGCTTGATTTACTTCATATTTATCTACCTCGTATTTTCAAAGCGATTAATCACCAGCGAATTTCAGTAAAAAAGACACCCAAAAAGTTAAAGGTACCACTATTGCTCCTGCTGTGGCTTTACTCTTTCATCACGTCATTAGATAGATGAGATAACAATGTTTTTCCATTTAGAAGGAAAGGTTCAAAATAACGAAAAAAAACCTCCACCGTTTCTCGGAACGATGGATAAAAGGGCATTTAAAATATCAATTACCTAGTCTCAGGTCAGAATTTTGAGAGGCGAATCATTTTTTTGTTCATTCTCAGCCATCATGAAATCCGTCTGATGGTGCGATTGCCAGAGGCAGCTGGGGACGGATCCAAATGCTCTCTTTCTGTGTACCATATTCCATGACCGGAGGAAGAGTGGAAAGAGATGGAATGGCGAGGGAGGTTAGCTTTCAGGGAGATGCGACGAGTGAGAGAGAGAGGTGAAGAGAGAAGGAAGAGGGTTGATACGGTGACATCGAGTAGGTGTCAGAGAGAGGGAGGAAGGCTGATGACGTGAGAGAGGGAAGAGTGAGAAAGGAAGGTATGCGGGAAACGTGGAAGAGGAATAGGAAGGAGTGGTCAGAGGAAGGAATGGGAAAAGTGGGAGTAGAGTAGACAGAAAATGAAGAGAATAGACGAGAATAGACGAGAAGAAAGTTTAAAAATATGATGTGGCCAACGCATGACTTTCTCCATATTTGGGGTATAGATATTTAAATTATTATGAATAGCATTATAAGGAAAAATTATTATTTCGTATCGTAAAAGAATAAAGTCGTCCTTATTGCCGTAAATTACGTATATTTTGAATATGTTTACAGAATTCACCGCTACATGGTGGTGGCGCTGTATACTGGAAATTACGAAAAAGTTAAATATCTCAGAAATGGATGGTTCTACGAAAATTTGTTTCAAACAAAACTTGGAACAGATATTATTCTCTACAACTTTGCTCCTTACGAAGATTACCAATGACGTTTTTAAGGAAATATTTGACGGAAACCGAAAAAACCGATTATTTATAAATAATTCCTAAACAATAACTGCTATGGAAAATTGATTCAAATGAAAGTTGTAGGAAATTACATTCTCTATAACCACTATATAGAATTGTATATACAATAATTATGTTTTAACGGAGAAATATCGGTAAAACCGAATCGGATTTCGAATTAACTTCGACTTCCGTTTAACCGATATTGTCCAAAAACTAATCAGTTCTTTGTGCTCATACTAAAGTGTTATATATGAAGTTTGGTACCGATATGGCAAGTACTTTTTGAGTTAGAGCGCCCACAATCACATCCACACACACACACAGACATCATTCCGAAAATAGTCTAAACGTGTTCTAGGGACCTCAAAACGTGCATTTCCGTTGAAATCTCGAAGTCGATTTTTTTCGTGATCACAATACTTTCCCATTACTTCCTATGGAGACAGTAAAAAGAGGAGAATGAGAGGTAAAGAGAGGGAAGGCAGAAGGAAAAGGAAAATGGAGAGAGTGGAGGGTAGAGAGGGGGAGGAGAGTCAAAGGGAAGATGGAGGGAGGAGGAGAACGGAGGGAATAACCGGGAGGAGGACACCAAAGTGGGGTGGAGGGTGGGACGGAGGGTGGGATGGTGGGGAGAGGTCGAGTGGGGAGAAGAGCGAAGAGGAGAACGTGGGGGAGAGGGGAGGAAGAGGACTGGAAGGACTACAGGGAGGAAACCGAGAGATTTAGAGGGGAGGAGGCCGAGAGAGAGGAGACTTGAGGGAGGAGTTTACAGTAGTAGAGCGAGTGGAAAGGAGACCGTAGGAGGGGGAGAGTAAGGGGAAAGGAGACTGTGGGGGAGGAAGACCGTGGAAAGGGGAGATAGAGGGTGGAGGAGACTGTGAGAGAGAGAGAGAGAGACACCTAGAGGATAGGATACGGAAGCGGAGGAGACCGTGGGAAGCGGAGACGGAGGAAGAGGAGACCGTGGGAAGGGGTGACTATGGGAAGAAATTGAGACTACATAGTCCCTTCTTACATTTAACCCTACGTTATGAATTAAAAATGACAATAAAACTAATAACATATAAACATACAAACATACAAACAGAAGACACCTGGAACTAAACAAATGAAAAAAGAACAAAATACACAATTAAGGAATTGAATTATAAATTCGGAAACTTCTAAAAAGAGAAGACTAAGTATTTGTGGTAAAAACCTAGGAAGGACCTGACATGGCCAACCTAGTAAAAAAAACCACGCAGGAAAACACCCACGAAGGGAAGGGAGGTGGAAAAAACCAGCGAAAATCCTACATACATGAAAGAACAATTGTGAAATTACAAATAGTACGTACAATTTTGAGATATAAAAAATCGCAAGATATATTTTAAAGTGTTGCAAAATGAACATGAAGATTAATCAAATTGAGTGAGATTCAATGAAAACATAAATATTAAAAATAAGTAGAAATATGTAAATAATAATAATAAATATACACATACATACATATATACAAATGGAAAAAAAGTTTATTTACATTAAGAATTTCATCTTAGCGGCGAGCTTCTGTAAGATTAACAATCCGTTTTGATAAGTGCGAGTTGTTCTGTGCTTTCTTGTGTGTCATTGTTCTCGGAGGGTTTGGGAGAGTAGCAGTAGCTGTTCTTTCAGTGTTGTTATTCCTTTGTCACGCAAGTAGGCGTTTATGATAAGCTCGTTTAAATGAATTTAAAGATGGTGAGTTTATAAGAAAATCTGGAAGTAGACGAAGGGAAAGAGAGACAGAGTCGGAGGAGACCGTGGGAGAGGGAGACGGAGGAGACCGAAGGAAGGGGAGACAGAGGGGGAGGAAACCGTGGGAGTAAGAGACCGTGAGAAGGGGAGACGGAGAGGGAGAAGACTGTGGGAGGGAGAGACCGTGGGAAGAGGAGACAGAGGGGGAGGAGATCGAAGGAAAGGGAGACGGAGGTAAGGGTAGCCGGAGGCGGAGGAGGCCGTAAGAGGGGGATACGGTGTAGGAGGAAGAGACCATGGGAGGGGGAGACGGAGAAGGAGTTCGTGGGAGGACGAGAATGTGGGATGGGGAGTCGGATGGAAAGGAGAGTATGGGAAGGGGAGACGGAGGAGAAAGAGATCGTGGGAGGAAGACACCATGGAAGGGGGAGACGGAGAAGGAGATCGTGGGAGGAAGAGACCGTTGGAGGGGGAGACGGAGGGTGAGGAGACCATGCGAGGAGGAGACGAAGGAGGAGGAGATTGTGGGAGAAAGAGACGAGGGAGGGGGAGACGGAGTAGGAGGTGATCGTGGGAGGAAAAGACGGTGGGTGGAAGAGACGCGCAGTAAGGAGACCATGGGAGGGAAAAACGGAGGAAGAGGAGATCGTGGGAGGGGGAGGAAGAGGAGGAGGAGATCCTGGAAGGAAAAGACCGTTAGTGGGTCTCTCCGTCTCCCTTTCCCGCAGTTCTTCCTCCCACGATCTCCTCCTCTCCCCCACCCATGGTCTCCTCACCGTCCGTCTCCCCCTCCAACGGTCTCGTCCTCCCACGAACTCCTCCTTCTCCGTCTCCCCCGCCAATGCCTCCTTACCCGTCTCCCCCTCCAATGCCTCCTTACCCTCAGTCTCCCCCTCCCACGATCTCTTCCTTCTCCATCTCCTCCTCCCATGGTGTCTTCCTCCCACAATCTCCTCCTCCTCCGTCTCCTCCCATGGATACCTCACCCTCAGTTTCCCCCTCCAAAGTTCTCTTCCACCCACGATCAGGAGGAGGAGACCGAGGTAAAGGGAGTCCGTAGGAAAGTTAGACCGTAGGAGGAGACAGAGGAGGGAGAAGGCCGTGGGATGGAGAAAGCGATGAGACCGCAGGAAGGCGAGAGAGTGGGAGATCCTGAGAGTAAGAGACCGTGTGAGGCGGAGACGGAGAGGGAGGAGAGAGTGGGAGGGGGAGACCGTAGGAGATAGGGACCGTGGGAGGGGAAGACAAAGGGGGGAGTAAACCGTGGGAGGCGGTGGGTGACTGTGTGAAGGGGAGACGGGGGGGTGAGGAGACCGTGGGAGGGGGACACCGAGGGAAGGGGAGACGGAGGGGGAGGAGAGAGTGGGAGGGGGAGAAGGTTGGAGGGGGTTATAGAGCGGGGAGGATAATGTGGGAGGGGCGGCAGAGCGGGGAGGAGACCGTGGGAGGGGGAGACAGAGAGAGGAGGAAACCGTAGGAGGGGGAGAACGTGAGAGGGGGAGTCGGAGGGGAAAGAGACCGTGGGAGAGGTAGAACGTGGGAGGGGGAGACAGATGGGGGAGGAGACCGTGGGAAGGGGAGACATAGGCGGAGGAGACCGTCGGAGGGGAAGAAGGCCGTGGGTGGGGGAGATCATAGGAAGGGGTGACGGAGGAGTAGGAGACCGAGGGTTGAGGAGACGGAGGAGACCATATGGAAGGGAGAGACAGAGGGGGGAGGTGACCGTGGAAAGGGCAAACCGATGGGAGGGAATCGTTTAGAGAGGAGAACGTGGTTTGTGACGTGGAGACTGTAGGAAGGGTAGACCGTGCGTACGGGTCCGACGGGTAGGAGGCCGTTGAGCAGGAGAGTGGGACGGATGAAAGCGGTAGGAGTGTTCCGGGGGAGGGGGGGGGGGTGAAGTCGAGAGCTCTGGGGATGTAGACCGCGGGGGAGGAGACAGGAATCATGGTGAACGGGGGAGAGGATAGCAGGAGGAGAAAGGCGGGTTGGGAAGAGTTATAGGCAGAGCCAAAGAGAGGGGGGCTAGCAGGGCCATTTGGCCCGGGCCCCGGGCTCAGAGGGGCCCCCAAAATTTATTCTAAAGGTTGTGTTCAATATATTTATTCTAATATATTGAAAAAATAACCCTGGCGCAAATAAGGACCGATCAGCAGTTAAAGGGTTGGACTATGTAGAGATAGAGAAAATTTTACGGTCCTTTAGGTGAAAATATTTTGTCGTCCAGGTTAACGCCAGTTATAAGTATAAAGACAATTTTCGAATGATTTATTTTCTTTCCTATTTCAATGAATAGGTTCTTATTAAACAAAAATCCCCTCTGATTTAGTTTCATTTTTTATTCATATATTTAATGTCTTTCGGAGTGGGGTGGGGCCTCACATTTGTGACTGGCCCGGGCCCCATCTCACCTCTCTCAGGCCCTGGTTATAGGGTGATGGTAAATAGTTGGAAGAGGAGAAGAAAATCATGAAAGAGAGAGTGATATGGATGATAAAAGCTATTTAGGAATATGATAGGAGGAGCGGTACGCGTGGTGTGAGAGAGAAAGGGAGTGTGTGCAGGAGAGCGGAAAATGGAAGGAGAGAAGAAGAGGTGAAAAGAGGGAATAAAGGAAACGTGTGGTTAAAGGTTACGGAGAGGAGTGTATGGACAAATAAATGGGAGACAGAAAGAGTAAGATTAAAGGTGAATCGAATGATGACAGCAGCGGATGAAAGCGGGTTAGAGAGAAGAATACAGAGACAGACAGACAATCGACTTTATCGAGGGCGAAATTGAGGAGGAGAAAGGTAGAGAGAGGAGAGGCGTAAATAGGTATAGGAAAAACACGAAAGGAATTGAAGAGAAGGCATGGGAGAGAAACGGGGAGCTGATGGATAGATGTAGAGACAAGAGAAGAGGTTGGGAGGGCTGGAAGAGGGTAGGTGAAAGAGGGGTGAATGAAACCGAGTAAACGGAATGAGGAGGTCACAGCGGAATCCCCGTTCGGAGAGGAGCGGGTGGGAACGACCTTTTCGCCCCACAGGACACCCTCCGAAAGGTAACGTCGACGGGTCCTCTGCAATTGACAGTTTACTTAAAAAAAAAAGGTGAAGGCGGGACTCGTAAATTCTTCCGCGTTTAACAATGAAAGCGGATGAAAAAAAAAGAAAGAGGAGAGAGGACCTCGGTTTCCCGGACAGAAGGGAGATTATTCGCCGTTTATGTTGTTTCTTTTGTGTCATGGGAGTGATACAGGAACGGGAGCTGTTGTTCCAGTATTAATCGAATTCGTTTTCTTCTACGCATGCTTGGTAATTTCCTTTAAAATATTCCCATTGAAGAATATTCGTGGTGCCGTGCCTTACAACGCCGAATGGATACGATTTTAATATATCTTTAATACTGAAATGAGATGACTTTAATTTGTTGGTAATTAATGATCAAAGACAACTCACATGTCAATAAAACAGTTCAGCTAAGCGTGTTCCGATTTGATCATGCAAAGAGCACGTATGCTGTCTGTGGATGAATTAACATCATTCATGGCGGCTGCTGAAACTGTAATCTGGTTTACCAAAAAAAAACATGCGCTTACAGTTTTACATTGGTGCCCATCTGTCCATCTATCTCTCTGTGAAATTGCTTAAATTGAAATTGTGACGACATCGTTTACGATAAAGAGCTGAAACTTGGACTGTAGATTTACTGCGTTCTTCCGTGTGTTTTCTTTGGACTACAGTTTTACTTTCTCATATACGAAGTATATCGAGAAAGTATTGTTATCGCGAAAAAATTCGACTTCCAGATTTTGACGGAAATATACGTTTTAGTTGTATCCAAGTCCGAAAAAGTTGTTTTCGCAATGCCCTCTGTCTGTCTGTTATTGGCTCTAGGGCCTAAACGGTAGAGCGAAAATGAATGAAATCTCGTACTTATAATAGTCATTTTATCATACAGAATAAAAGCTTTTTGAAGAAATGGTTGACATTGCTCAATAATTAAGGGAAGATTATTCTACGAATTTTTAACAATAATTTTATTTTCTCAAAAACGGCTAAAACGATTTTGATCAAATTTCGTATAGTTACTTGAGTATACGTCCGTAATAATACTTCATACTTCTCCAAAAATGAATATAAGGCTAGTTTATTCTTGGGCAACTTTAACAACAATTGGATTTTCTAAAAACCTATTTTCATTTTCTAAAGATAACTAAGCGTCGCAATAGTATATGAGAAAGTTTGTACAATGTATGTTGTACCGATTTTTTTTTTTAATATACAGAGTTGGAGAGAGGCTCATTATTTTTCTTTACTATCTCACTGCGTAAATAATCATTTTAAAGATAAAAACTAGCGTAACAAGTAAAAGTCGCAGTTATATTAGATTGTTACGATTACTAAAGCAATAACTGCATAATTTTATTGTACATTAAATAGGTACATAATTCAACATGTAAAAATATTATGCCCTTGGACGGAAAATTCCTCTCGTAGTCTCATGATAAGTTCATTGCATCATAAAATTTACGCGAATTTGTTTGTTTCAGACTCTATTAAAAATTAAGTATCTTCGGAGTGTGCGGCACACTAGTACCTTCCTCGCGGCACACTAATGTGCCGCGACACACCGGTTGAGAACCACTGCCCTAAGGTATAAAAGATGGAAGGTTGAAATTTTGAGCTTACATCTCCACATTGATTCCACTTACAAATCTCTACTAATAGAATATGTGCCAGCATAACTGCAAAAAAAAATAAATTAAGATAAGCTAAATTTACGCATATAACATGTGACTGAATTCTAAATTCTCCTAATTTTGCCAATTACGTTAATGGGGGATATCTTCATACCGAAATAAAACCAAAAATATTACTGACTTTAATAACAGAAGAGAAAACGTGATAATTTTACCCATGTTCGTGGATAACACTCGAATTTCTTTCGTTGCGAGAGCTATCTAAATCAACAATTGGTTTCCAGCGACTAGGCGAGATAATTAATTCATTTCTTCAATAACCTGTTTTGAAGTATACGCTATGTTGGAGTGAGGTGGATCACAAAATTGTATGCATTTTGCAGTTAAGTTATAAATGAGATTGGAAGATGATACTTGTATTCCTAAAATATCGTATAATAAGAAATAACGCATAATTTCCCCAATTTTCAAACGAAGCCTTTAATTGCTATGAGGAATTTGCATGTTGCCGCACCTTTCGAGTCCTACTTCTCTCTTTAGTTGGTTGAATATATCTGTTTGCGTTGGCTATACTATATCTTTGTACGTTCATCTTTACTAGTAATTCTTTACATAAAAGTAGAAATTTATTATAATGGTTGTGATTTCGGTACTCCTTGACGCAGACCGAAGTTAGGATAGCGATAAAAGTGGTAGAATGAGAGTGTTTATTTTCCAAACAAAGGAAAGTCGACTAAATATTAACGAAAGTACTGTTAATAATATAGCGTTGCATTATATTTACATTACATATATGTACATATCCTATAAAAGTTTTTAATTTTTCCCCATATTATTTTTCCTTGAAATACTTTGTATTTAGCCTCCAGGTAAATACCGGTCTAGGACAACTGGCCACGGCCGACTGGCCGCGAATAAGTTTCTCAAAAATGGACTGCGATTACTGAAATACTGTACAATGGTTGTGAACCCGATAACATTGAAATGGGTTTATTTAATTATTATTAAAATTACAAACAATATTTTACAAAATATGAGAATAGAAATCGATTATAAAACATTATAATTATTTGTAACATTTTGATAAGTTTTTTGTTCATTACATGTGAAAAGAGTATGAATAATAGACTGCGGCAGAAAATAAAAATAGCAAAGGCAAGGTTACATATTAATGAAATTTATTATAAAATATCAAAACGTAGGAATTAATAATAATACAGAAAAAATTAAAATACAGGTAATATCGTAATACAGATAATAAAAAAAGTTAGGCGTCCATTTCGAAATTATGAGCAATACCCATTAAATATTCGATTTTGTCTCTATTTCCGTAATCTGCAACAACTGCTAAAATTCTAGCATCCGCAGCTCTATACTTTTTCAATTTTACGGGAGGATTTTGTCCTGCAATTAACTGCTCATAATAAAAATCCCTCCCACACTGACCTTTACGTAATCCGTCGATAAATTTTCAGATGTTAGGACCTGTCATTGTTGTTTCGATCGGAGGATTACATTGTATAACATATGTTTGACGATATTAAGGGGCAGATCCTTTAAAAACACGCGACTATTATACATTTTAATGCATTATTACTGACTTATTAATTGCTTTTTATAATAAATAAATGAAAGAAAAATTGAAAGATTTTAAAGCAAAAAATTAAATGCGTTATAAAATTTTTCAAAATTAAATTACTTGAGTAAATGAGGAACTACAAAAATTTCTCACGTTTTACTCAAACCATGTATTTCCGTTGAAATCTCGAAGTTGATTATTTTCATGAAAACAATACTTCCTCTATACTACGGTATATGGAGAAAGTAAAAAGAAATAATTTTCATAAACGCACTTGAAATATTCACATGAATTCCTTCACCGAATTACATTTTAGCCATTGGTTCAAAAGACGAATATTTTTGTTAGAGTGATTTTTTGGTTGTTTCTGAAGTAACCAGTTGACTGTGGAGAAGGGATATATATTTCAATGTTATCGGGTTCGCAACCATTGCACAGTATTTCAGTAATCGCAGATCATTTTCGAGAAACTTATTCGCGGCCAGTTGTCACGCGGCCAGTTGGCCCCGCGGCCAGTTGTCTCGTGGCCGGTCCGCCGCGGCCAGTCGGCCGTGGCCAGTTGTCCCATTCCGAGGTAAATACGGTATATTAATGCCATTGCTGGTATCTTTCATTATTGTCGAATTCCGATTTTCCAAAGGTCGGTTAAAAAAACTAAATTTTCCTCTAGAGTGGTGTCCTCCAACTAGATGATATCTTCCACAGTCAAACCAAAAACGTAAATTTATTCTCAGTGCAGAACTATGAACGGTATTCAGACATTTAAATTTCCGCGAAGGTTGCTAAATAATTCTTGTAAACTTCATATTATTCCTATTTGTGTTTCGATAGCAATAAAATTGAGTGAAGTTCAAATTTTTAAATCTTTGATATGTAGGATCTAATGCTCCCTACAAATAATCAAGTACAAAAATTGTCTTTATATAACATCAAACAAAAAAATTGAGAGATAGACGGCCATATATAATGCTAACATAATGTCATGAAAATTTCCAACGAGATCTTTTTCTCTTGAAAATTCCACCATGAAGGAATGACATATTCCCTTTAACGATTCCAAAAGTTCGTAGAAGATATTCCTCGTCATAAATTTCCAGCGGCGTTTTTTTAATCCTCTTACGCGAAATCATTTCCCCACCTTCATAATCCGGTTTTTCCTCGACGTATTTTACAGTTTGAACCCCAAAAGATTTTACGCAGTTAATGATAAAATTTATCATTTTCATATTTTTTCCATTTATAAATAGTTTTCATTGCCAACCTTCGTTATATACGTTATACGAAATTCACGCCCGAGTCGTTGAAGAGCGAATCGATGATACTTCCATTAAACGCGAAATGCAGTTTTCTTTATCTCGTCGGGATGCCGGTGAGGAAATGGCTTCATCTTTCGAGAAATTTACAGCCGGAGAAAGTTCCCTCGAAAACCAGAAGAGAAATCAACATTTTTTTTTCGCGTCAAAAAATAAAGAATCCGATGAGACGGGTTGTTTTTTTTTCGCGACAATGATAAACACGACTGGGCGTTACCAAGCATCCGAATCCCATTTTAATATTTCACGGAGACCGAGAATTTCGAGTTTTCCATTCCTCCAGCCAGTTCGAGAGTTATCTTTCTTTCGTCCTTGCAAACGTTAGGAGCACAAACATGCAGAAAATAACGCCTTTTTTCAAACCCCCTAGCTGCAAAAAATTCTCCGTACTTTTAAGGCACACCTAATGCATGACATTTTTATTCGAAAATATTAATAAAAACGTATGACTATCTCTTATTAAAATCAGGCGATTGTGCGCAGTTGCCAAATCACACAGAATGGATCGAAAGTGAAACTGTGGTTTTGAACGATGCAGCAATCTTGTCGTCCAGTTAATGGCTGGAGATCTTTTCGTTAGCTTCCCTAACGATTTATCTTGGTTACTAAGGTCAAGTTAGACTTTGTAGACTATGGCTAATTTATATCTTTGCCTTTAAGCGTGTTTGAACATAAGTTATTGCGTATGTCCATGACTTGAATTTGACGATCAACATAATAAATTTTCGACTTTTTAATAAAGTGTTCCTTTTACGTTGTCTTATGCTCAAAAAGTAAGTAGACAAATTTGAATACGATGTTCGCATTTGTTAGAAATGGCAGCACTGTGTATGATGAAGAGTAGCATCAAAGACCTATTGCAAATGACATCACAATCGACTGGGAGTAGCGGCAGTTCTGAACAAAACTCGAAATCGTAAGGACATATTTAGGATATATTTTACTTACGTATAGAAAAGAGCAAAAGGTGGCATTCAGAGTACAGTTGCAAAGAGAAAGAGAATTACTATGAATGTTGAGAAAAGGCACTTATGTTCGGCATTGTGCTATAATTATAGGGTTAACCATTTATGATCTCAAGAAGTAGAAAAAATAAATGCTGGCATATTTTCCTGACAGTGGTTCGGCCATGTCTATAATATTATATATTTTATTTACTAATGTTTAAGCACAATCACTCCGCTGTAATATACTTATGCCATCTTATTCTCGAGTCTTATAAACCATATTTGAGAGTTTATTGAAAATACTCGTGAAAGCATTGTTTACGTCATGGTGGTACAAATGACTCAGTGGAAAAAGTAGTACAATTAAATTGCGGCATAAACTCAAGTGGGCATTTTATGTAAGTTTGGTGGCATACATCGCAGGGGCAGCCGGGTGTGAGTTGGGATGCATAAAATCAGGGGGTAATATGTCGTTCGTTTCGTGGTATACGTTTCAGGGGCAAAACGGTGAGAGTTGGGCTGCGTAAAATCTGGGGGAATTCAGTGTGTTCGGTGGAGTGCGTTTTAGGGACAAATTTTAGATGACTTCCATAAAATCAGGGGGAGTCTGATGTAAATTTCATAGCACACGTTTTAGAAACATAGTAATGTAAGCTTGGTGGCCTAAAATTAGAAGACATTTGATGTGAATTGGTCGGTTTCAGTAAAGATTTGGTACTCGTTTGGTGGTACATGATTCCGAAAAAAACTAGAGTAGGATGTTATGGTACTGGTGGCAGGACTTCCATACGCACACATACGAGCAAGGTATAACTTGCACTATGCTACAAACAAAGGAATATGCAAATATTTATGTCGTGTATGGGGTGATTGTATCGAAAAACAACGTTGATTTAGAAGATTAAATGCATATATACTTTTGTCATAATTAAATTTATATCGTTACGTTTTGAACTATCCCTTAAAAACGGCGTACAATCCCTACCTTATCTGTGACAAATGCTCCAGCGTCGGAAGTCTTTCTCTATCTCTCAGCTGCAGAGGTCCTTCTTGAAAAACGCACCTCACGCATACAGTTATGTCGCATCATCACAAAGAGGGGTATGAGAAAGATTGCTGAACTAAACAGCACAACGGTTATGCAGCATAATTTATGCACGGGAAGGTAGAGCACGTTGATATGGAGCACAGGAATTGGTGGATGATTACGTTTGATATTTCCGAGGTCCAAGTCGCGTCGAACCTGAGAGGAGAAATCAAATTAACTCGTTGTTAGGAATTGTGCATAGTATAATAAAAGATATGAAACATTGGTATTACTACGCGAATGTCTATTTTTTGAATATTCACTGGCATACATGACTTCCTTCAAGGATTTTTTTTAAAAATTCCCATGACGATTTTAAAATAGAAGTGTTTACTTTGTAGTGGGGAGAACGGGAAACGTATTTTTTTTCTGTAGAGTGAAAATTTACAAAAGCGTACCTGGTACACCAAACGGCTACAGGAACCATAAATTTTATTTCAGCCATGAGGCAATCTCGATAATTAACTTTTTCCGTTAATAAATGTTACCATTCACGGACAATAATTGAGAATAAAAAACATCATCGTCGGAGATAGCGCAGGGAGAAAAAAGATATGTGCTACAGTCAGTGGCGGATCCAAGGTGGGGGGGCGATAGCTCCCTCCTTGGATAACCCCATTGCACTCCACTGGGCGCTTCCTTAAATTCATTATGAGCAAAAATACTCAATTATACGCCGCAGATTAGGTTGCACCATCAGGTTTTAGATCAATTCTGGCTTAAGTGTAATGACATTAAAAATTCAAGAAGAAATAAATATAATTTTATCATGATCATATTCCCTGTGTCGCTATTATTTTACTAGTGAATGTGTGCTTGCATTCTGCAAGCATTTATCTAATCTTATTTTAAAGAGTAAGAGAAGACAAATAAATTTTAAACGCAAAAGCGCCCTGCACCAATTTCAATGGTTTTCTTATGGGAAATAATCTCAAATTTAAGGCTGCCTGGAGTCGAACCGATGACACCTACGCAGGGGTTCTAAAATAATATGGAGATATTATCATGACATCTACAACCCCTGAAAATATCAGCTCGTTATTCCTCTTAGTTTCGTCTATATGAAGGAATTTGATTTTTCCATGCTTTCTTATGGGAGATATGCCGGGTCGTATGGAGTCGAACCCAGGACACTTGCGGAAAAAGTGATAACGGTTCCCTATAGATCTCGTGGATATCTTACTACCTTCCCAGAATCAAATCTCTATCTCATCGGAAAGGGCACAAAATAAATTTTCAAAAATGTCGCAATGCTATTATTAAGGGAAAAAATCTGATGTGGCCAACACATGACTTTCTCCATATTTGGGGTATAGATATTTAAATTATTATGAATAATATTACGAGGCAAAATTATTATTTCGTATCGTAAAAGTCGTCCTTATTGCCGTAAATTACGTATATTTTGTGTATGTTTACAGAATTCACCGCTACATGGTGTCGGCGCTGTATTCTGGTATTAAGATAAAGCGAAATATATCCGAAATGGATGGTTCTACGAAAATTAGTTTCAAACAAAACTTGGAAGAAATATTATTCTCTACAACTTTGGTCCTTACGAAGATTACTAATAACGACGTTTTTAAGGAGATATTTGACGGAAACCGAAAAAACCGATTATTTATAAATAATTCCTAAACAATAACCGCTATGGAAAATTGTTTCAAATCAAAGTTATAGGAAATTAGATTCTCCATAATACTTGTATCAATTTGTATATAAAATAATGATGTTTTAACGAAGAAATATCGCAAAAACCGAATCGGGTTTCGAATAAACCTCGACTTCCGGTTATCCGTTATTGTCCAAAAACTAATCAGTTCTTTGTGCTCATGTTAAAGTGTTACATATGAAGTTTGGTAACGATATGGCACGTACTTTTTGAGTTAGAGCGCCCACAATAACATACACACACAGACATCATTCCGAAAATAGTCTAAACGTGTTCTAGGGACCTCAAAACATGTATTTCCGTTGAAATCTCGAAGTCGATTTTTTTCATGAATACAATACTTTCCCATTACTACGTATGGAGAAAGTAAAAATGCAAAATTCGGAATTTCTGAAGTCGAACCCATGACACTTAGGTAGGAAATCTCAATTTTTCTGGCGGTTCCTCCATGCCATCTACAATTACTAAAAATGTGAGCTCTCCATCTATTGTAGTTTGGGTCAGACATTAGTATCCTCCTATATCCTATCTATATATATCCTCTTCTGTAAGAAGAGTGCTTATAGAATGATAGGATATAGGAGGATACTAATGTCTGGCCCAAACTACAATAGTTGGAGAGCTGAAAATTAATACATAGGTGAATCGAAAAAAATAATCGGAGGAAAAATTGAAAAATTCCAACATAGGTATAACTCAACAATTTCGTCCTCGGTACGACATATTTTACTTACGTATATAAAAGAGTACATACAGTTGCAAAGAGAAAGAGAATTACTATGAATATTGAGAAAAGGCACTTATGTTCGGCATTGTGCTATAAGTATGGTGTTAACCATTTATGATCTCAAGAAGTAGAAAAAATAAGTGCTGGCATATTTTCCTGAAAGCGGTTCGGCCATGTCTATAATATTATATACTTTATTTACTAAAGTTTAAGCACCCTCACTCCGCCGTAATACATATACTTATGCCATATTATTCTCGATTTATCAAAGACGTTAAAAACCATGTTTGAGAGTTTATTGAAAATACTCGTGAAAGTATTGTTTACGTCATGGTGGTACATAACACTCATGTCAGTGGAAAAAGTAGTACAATTAAGTTGCAGCATAAAATCAAGTGGGCATTTTATGTAAGTTTGGTGGCATACATCGCAGGGGCAGTAGAGTGTAAGTTGGGATGCATAAAATCAGGGGTAGTTTGGAGTCTGTTTCGTGGTATGCATATCTGTATAGCAAGAAAAAGGATTCTAACAGGGGTAGGGCTTTTCAAAATATACGGCAGTTGGGACGGGCGGATTCGATAGGTGGAGGGTCGATCGCTCCCCCCTTAAGAAGTTTCTGGATCCGCCCTTGGCTATAGTTATACAAGAAAAAATAGGTAGATTTTTATATTGAAATTTGACGTTTTCCAATGATTCGGAATAGAACCACACCATACGAAAATTCTATTGCGTGATTGACTTTTTAATAATTGATGAACATCAAATTTTAATGATATTGCATAGTGGGATTATTTTCTGATAATACGGTGACCTTCCTTGTTTTGTTATTTCTTCTTTTTTCTTCTAAATGCAGTATAAGCGAACACCGACTGGTTAATACTTAAATACGCTACTACTATTAAATAATTTAATAAAATCCTTAAATTCCAAAATATAGGTGATTCTGATTATATTTCGCATTAATACAGTTTGGTAGGACCTGGGATTTCACATTGCTGATCGAAGAAGAGACATTTTGGAGAGCACTAATGTTTTTTTTTATAAGTTTAATTATCGACAACAGAACTGTATTTGTACAGTCAGTGCATTATAAAAAGCTTCAGAAATTTAGGAACTTGAAGAGAGTTCCTGAACGGGTATGAAACGCAACCATCCTTATATGCAAAGTAAGATTCACGTAACAGATTCAGAACGCATTCCCCATGTTACAGGAGATCCTAGTGTACAATAGGCGCCTTTTCGTTAAAGAAACGCTCCAAAAATGTGGTACATATTTAGAAGTATACTTGATACATGAGGAGCATGTTAATTGATGCCCCACCAACTGGAAATGGAGGAGAGAAAGAGCGATCTCCAAATGGGCAAGTTCTAAACTCGCACTTCAACATGATCCTAACCCCAGAGCCAAAATAGTGATAAGGAAGGATGAAATTCCCATCTCTCGACCAAGCGACCGCGAGATGAATCATTAGGGTTAACTATCTCTTGCGGATGGAAAAAAGCTTTCCCGCGGCAAATATTTTTTCGTAAAAAAAGGTAGGGGAACTGCCGGGATCAAGTGGCAACCATTCTAAAGTGGCGAAATGGAGAAGAGAAAGAGCTCCATGCCGTCTGTAAGGGATGCAATTCAGTGGTAGCGAAACCAAAAAAAAAATGCCGCGGTACTTCGTTGGCTGCGAAAACACTCAAAATTAGGTCTCCAAAACGCTTCGGACCAAGAAAATTTTTATTACTAATTAGACTGGAGCTCTGTTAGATAATTAACCGTTAAATGATGGGATTTTAGATCACACATTCAACGCTTTTTAATCGTCTGAATGTAATTTCATATATAAAATATCCCACTTCACTCATTTTTTGACTCTTCATACATGTTTTACCGTCAAAACGAACTAAAAATTCATGACAGCGGGAGAAATAGCTGCTACTTCAACTAAACATACGGACCTCGTATTGTTTAGGCATGTTAATTTGTTGGTGCTACATCATCGATAATTTATTAGACCAGTGAGTGTAAAAATTTTCTACCCCTCTCTTAATTTCTTAAATAAAATCAAATATTAATTTTAACTAAAGAAATTGTATTATCAACAATTTTAAATCATTAAATGGAAGTGTTTACAGTAAATGTTACAGCTGACGTACCTAACCAATGAGAAGGATGAAGCTATTTAGCACTAAACAGTTTATCGATACGTTGCATGAATTTAGACACTGATAACTCTCATTTCCAGTTTGACATTTATCTTCGACCTATATTTCGTCTTAATGATCAGCAACCAAAGAAAACAAAGCTTCAGATAAATATGTATGTAATTCAAGTTCATTAGTATCTCAGTTGGCCGTGTGACAGTATATCCACCATTCACCAAAATTTCTATACATCCGGATTAAATAATTTTTAGGGTGCAATTTACAAATTTTTCGCGCCTCCCAAAGAACACGCTTCTCGCACTCGAGAACCACTGTATTAGAGGAAAACTTACTGCCCCGATGACCTATCAAAATTTCTAAATCTTTAAAAATTATTCAATTAAACAGATTTTTCACAGCACCTCTAACAATCAGTTACGACAACGTCCGAAAAACCTACTTCAGAGGAATACAAAGTCGAACCAAGGAAAACTGTCGTTAATGAAACTTAAACACCATCGATCCAATAACTTAAACGTTAAGTGTTTCCTCCCTCAAAAAAAAAATAATGCCCAAATCCGTTTTCAATAAAAAACTGCGAAACATCACACATTCCTGATATATGGCGTCGAAAAATGCGTTTTCGTTACGAGTAATTAAATATCCACCGAAGCTAATTCAACGAAGTGGATAAAGGGGTGGAAGGAAGAGTAGAAGGGGAAGTTTTCCATCGTATAATTACCTCGCACGCCGCGGAAAGACCTGAGAACGACTAGGAATTCCTCATCCCCGGTAATGGAAACGAACACGGAACACGTGAAAGCGAAAATGTTCGAGATGGAGGTGTCGGAGTCAGGGAGGAGGATAACGAGATGGTGCAAGGGAAGGAATGGGGAAAACAGGAGAGGGAGAGGACGGAGCGGAGATAGGAGGGAGAAGGGGGAGGGGAGGGGGGGTGGAGAGAGGAGGGGGAGGGGGGAATGGAGATAGGAGGGAGAGGGGGGGAGGAGAGAATTGGATAACAAGACAAATGGCACTTTGGGAGGAGGAGGTTTGGAGGTGAGAGAGAAGAAAGTCCCCTAGCTAGCGAATCTGGGAAGGAGAGTACGTGAGCGCGTATCTTTAATTGGAGAATCTCTCTCCTTGGACGAGGATCTTCTCTCATCCTCCGAAGGTCGGCACCAGGGAAGAAGCGGAGAGAGAGTGAGAGAGAAGTGGAAGGAGCAGGAGAGTGTGAAATGGGGCGAAGCGGAGGAGATGGGACGGGCTAATGACATTTTAATGGGAATGAATCGGAGGCGTGCGAGGGAGTGGCGAGGAGGAGAGAGAGAAGGAAAGTGGAGTGGGGTGGCGAGATGGAGTGAGAGAGAGAGTTGAGAGAGAGTGGAGAGAGAGAGAAAAGGGTGAGTGGGAGAGGTATGATGAGAGAGGATGAGACGGAGGAGAGAAAAAGATTGGGTAGAGAGAGAGGTTAGGATATAGGAAGAGAGTTAAGGAGATAGAGGGAGAAAGGTAGAATGAGAAAGGGAAAGAAAGTTGGAAACAGACAAGAAGAGAGAGGATTAAAGAGAGAGAGAGAGAATGGGGGAGAGAAAGAGAGAAGAGACGTGGAGAGAGAAGACGAGAGATACGGGAAGAGAGAGGAGAAAGATGGGGAAGAGGGAAGGAGAGGAGGTGACAGGAAGTGTCAAGGAGAGAAAGGGATAATGAGAGGGAAAGAGGGGGGAAAGAAGGCAGGAAATGGACCGGAAAAGATAGGATTAAAGAGAGAGGAAGGGGGAAGGAAAGAAAAAGTTGGGGGAGAGAAAGAGAAGATTTGAAGAGAGGAAGAGAAAGAAAGGGGAGAGAGAGACAGACAGACAGACAAACGACTTTATTAGGGCGAAATTGAGACTATATAGTCCCTTCTTACATTTAACCCTGCGTCAACAATTACAAATGAGAATGAAATAGTAATAATAATTTCACAGAAAGAACCAGAAAATAAATAAAACAAAATAAACACAAGGAAAACACCAAATTACAAATTCGGAAAATTTCTATAAAAAGACAAGAGAGGGAGTGAGAAAGGAGTGAGGGAGTGAGAGAGAGAGAAGGGAGAGGAGTATACGCGAAGATGGAGATAGGAGGATAGAATAAAAAGGCATAGTGCGAGAGAAATAGAGTTTGAAGGATGGTGAAAGACAGTCGAAAGAGAAGTTTCAGAGCGAATGACGGAGGAAGGAGGTGGCGAGAAATTTTTTCAGGAAGGAGAAAGAGATAGGATAGAGCCGACGTAAAAAGTAGACTAATTGGGGGGTAGATGGGAAAGGGAGGTGGAAAAAATATGTGAGAATGAAGCGAATAAAAAAGAAGTAGGAGAAAGGAAGAGACGGGTAGATGGAGAGAGAGAGAGAGACGAGTAGATGGAGAGAGAGAGAGACGAGTAGATGGAGAGAGAGAGAGAGAGAGACGGGTAGATGGAGAGAGAGAGAGAGAAAGGGAAGAGATGCCTCATCGACTGTGAAATTGAGTGCAGGTCGAGGGAAGGAAAGTTCGGAGTTTGGGGAGCGCCTCGCCGACGCAAAGATTTATTACACGCCCGTGTTTACCAATGAAAACTGGTATTAATATCAATACTAGGATCCGAGCCACATCCGTCTTGAAACGTAATTCGACGCCAAATTAAGAAAAAACAAAACGAATAAAAATTCAACTCAAGCGCTCGCAAGCGGAAGCAACGTGATAAACGTGGTTCATTCTGCAAGACTATTGACTGGCAGGCGACGGACAGGCATGCCGAACTTAAAAACGGGGGATTATGATATTCCCCGACTTAGGATTGTAAACATTTAACCAATTTCGTTGTAATTACAGCTACTTACTTAGTATGTACAGGGATGGACAAGTTTTGGCACATGTGCACAATATTCAGGCCATTGAAGCATTGAAAAACATTGTATGTTTCTTCAATATCCGCAAACAGGCTATAAAAACATATTCTTGGAAAAATCCTGTCTGTTTGATTCCAGTCAAAACGGAACTGGAAACCTCTTAAAGCAGTGTTTAAAAGGCAATTTATCTCACTAAATATACACAATTTAGCATTTTTGGATAAAATGTGGTCTTCAAATCCCCGTGAGAGATGTTTTCTAAGATAAATAGTTGTTTGGGAAAAATGTTCACAATTAGGACACTAAATAAACTACATTAGTTACTGAGGAAATACAATCACATCCTTTTCTCATAATATTCACATCGTTCAAAGATTAATTAGAACATTTCTATGATATAATACAGAGAAAAAATTACAAACTTTCCCAAGTGGATAGTTTTGGAAACTATCATGATTTTACATAGCATTTTATAAAATCTCTCGTATTAAAATGTCGACCGTCAAACAAATTTAAACAGTTGTTTTAAAACTAAAGTAATAAATTTTTATCATAAAAACAGAATACTTGGTAGGTTTTGATTGTGATTGTTGGGTGCAAGTCCAAGAAAGTATTAATGATGCCCATATTATGGCTTATATCAAATTATAATTCTATTTTGAATCCACTATCGGTGCACCACCACCGATGACGTCTGTTTTGTAACCAAAATGCGCATCAGGTTTTTCCAAAATCGTTATGGCTATTGGAGAAACAACATTTAGTTTGGTGAAAGTATTAAACTTCGCGTATTTAACCATCAATTGTTTGAGCTTAATGAAGTTATCATCGCCACTTCGTTTTTTTTATCAGTTTGTACTTGAATATAAATCTTACTAGTAGAACTGCCCGTTGAATTTCAACGGATTTAGTGAATCTAAAACTTTGACCGTGTAACATGTAAACATCGTAAGAATAAGATAGTACACAGTTTTAACCGTCGAATAAAGCAAAAATGAAGAAAACCTGTTCGCAATTACCTATTTAGATGAATGAAAGAAGAAAATCTTGCACTCTGAAAAATCGAAAATTACCTGTAAAATTAAGGGAAAATAATTATTGAATTAAGCACCCCCTCCTCCCCCCAAATTTTATATCGCCATATAGCCTATGTTATACGCAGGATAAAATTATTTACCTACGTATGCGAAGTTTTGTGACGATATATTCAAAGGTTTGAAAATCACAATTTGTGAAAAATCTACATCTAATTATTTAAGTTACATACGTAGTTTTAAAAACAGTTTTCTTTGGAGAACTCTATGCCACACTTTGTGTTTCTTTCTCCGCTACTTAGTTTATATTAGGATTATTTATTTTAGTTAATATTACGTATTGATTATAACGGTTGTCACGTAAACTGTTAATCCAACAATACGCTCATTCCCGTGTTATTTAAATGGGAAAAATTAAAAGAGAAAAACATTTTTTATATAAAAAATATAGTTCAAATCACTTTAAAAACCTTCCCATTTTGATTAATTTTTTATTGCGGTTAAATGGCACCTTCTTCTTGCTTCTACGTTTTGTGGTTGTTGCGCTATAAATGCATAAACACACAAAATATTTATAGTAGAGATAAAGAACGAATTTATTATATGATCAATATTTGGCTTAAAAAGGTCATGGAACGCAAAGCGTTATGAGAATACTACTTTTCATGGTTAGTTGAATTTCTCCACCCCTATGTACGGTATACGTGACCTTTCTCGTCGTTTCCTTCGCTTTCGAGGTGTTCAGAACTCAAGTATCATCCTTGCACTGTCCCCTCGTCAAAGCAACCCTTAAGAAGTATTCTACTTATAAAACCTTTCCAGTTTTCCGCATCTTGGATCGTTGAAGCGATATCATGCACGCTACAAGGAATATTAGAAGACACCTAGCACCCAACGTATATGTCCATCATATTAATTTTTTCGCCACTGTTTTAAGTTTTAAGCAGAAAAATGCCAAGGTGACAGAAAATGACCTTAAACTTCGATACGATAACCAAGTTATAACTGTTAATGCGAGAACTACTGTTGTTGGATTAAATGCTTAAAAAGCAATGTCGTTTGGCGTAAAGCATGTAAGACAGTGGTTATACGACACGTAGCAACATAATTCGTACATTGGTGTTAAAATATTTATAAGTAGATTGATCGACTGTTAATTTTAATATTTTGACATCATTTTCCGAAACGTCAACAAAAATTTATGCGTTCGCAAATACACGAGAAATATGGATTTTTAAAATTTTATGGGAGTTAAATCAGGATTGAAATATCTGTTTCAAGGCGTATTCTTTATTTTATACGTATTAATGGAAATAAAAATCAGAGGTAGAAAAGAGAGGTAAAATTAAAAGCAACTTTCCAGTGATACATTATTTTAAATGTAAGAGATATATAAGATCTCAACTTTAATAACTTTGTCCATTTATTTTCCTTGGTGACGTGACTTTCGCGAACCCAGCATCACTGCCCATTATATGCAACGGTTGGCGATTTCCAGAACATTACCTAGATTATAACAAGAAAAGGAAAGAACTGACAATTTTCTTTAATGTTTAATTTATCTTTAAGTATAATTCAAAACCCTTTCAGGTGGTTCGATGGAATAAGGTAAATTTTCAATTTTTATCCTCTTTGTATTTTATGGCAGTGTCACAAGATAAAAGCGCAGAAGAGAATATGATTTGGAATGCACTCGGCAAAAATAAGGTGGAATTATAATGTGTCAACCTGTTTAAAAAGTAAGATGCTATAGAGAAACGAGGAAATAATAGTTTGGAAAGCGTGGATAAATTAATCAATAGTTATAGCGTTTTTGATACAAATGTTTTTTGAAACTATGGATGACTGTCCATCATAATGTTTAAAGATAACTGGCGTGTTTGTAAATTCAATGTTGATTTCGTCTCAAATAAACCATAAAATTTTTAATATTTTAATATTAAATACATAAAATGTATTACAATATTATTTCTGTTATGGTCCCTGATTGTCTTAGGAAAGTAAAATGTAAAGGAGATATATATTTATCGGTATATTGATGGATAGTTAAAACATGACATTCATTCGCATATTTGTATGCAAGTAAGCTACCTAGATCAGGAATCACAATTGGAGGCGTACCAGTGACAACAAAAATCGTTAAGCACCGTTTAGTGCACGGCACCCCCTGCCACCCACCAACTTGTGTAATTGCAGGGTAATATGTAGATGTACGTAGATGTTTTTTATTTGCTGCCGGTTGAAAATCACATGCTTTCGCTAAGTCATAATTTTTCGAAACGGTGCTTACCATTTCAATTTCATGAAATAATGAAGTTTAACATTCTCACACTACTTAAGTGATTAAAAATATTCAATCATCGTAAATTTGTATCATGTTAATAAACATTTCTCGGCCTTTCTGAATTCTCGGACTCTCTATTTCTGTGAGCTTCTTCCTCATAAATATTTTATACATTTTTTCATGCATTTACGTGATCTTTGAATGAAAATAACGTAATATCTTATTAAACTTACTGGAACTATTGAGACAACGCGAACTCTTATTTTGCCGCACGATTTGTAAAAAAAAATATTAATAATTCATTATTAGGCACTCCAGTTTTAGCTCATATTAGCTTCGGTCTGTTCGTCCTTCTATCAAGATGCAATTTTTTTCCGTAGCTATTCCGCAGATTTTAATGAAATTTAGTACTAAAGACTAAGCACAGTAAATTAGAAATTGAGATGAATGGTTTGCATAAAATAATAAGTTTAGAATATCCTATCGCAGGAAACGTGCTTATTTGTAATTTACTTTACACTCTCCTAACCTGCTGAAATCATTTGCGACGCATGTATGCTTTGTAAATATTCAATTCTGAATATAATCTTAAATTTAAAAAATACATACTAAATATTGACATTTAAATAATTTATTTTCGTGCTTTGATTATTAGTTTTTTAAATATCACTACTGTTATAGTGAAGATGTATTTGATTTAATTAGAAAATTACGTAAATTAATACATCAGTTCTTGAAAGCTTCTTAAAATATTTTAAGGTGGGAGCGAAAAAAACCGGTTCGAACCGGTTCACTGATGATTACCGGAGCGGAACCGGAACCGAACCGAAATTTTGTTTTTTGAGTGAACCAAAACGAAAACCGGAGCGAAAAAATTACGGTCCGATGCCCTGGTAAAGAGTAACTTGTCGCTCGTAACGACTGCATCGATTTGTTAATATTGGTTGAAATTCCAAGTATTAAGTGAGATGTAAAGTATTCGAGTGAAGGCATGAACGTATAATCATGAAACGAAGGAGAATTATAGAAAACAATAGATGCATCTGAACCTTTAGAAAAACAAGGGGTGGTCTTCTCTTAGGCCTCTATCGATTTCCGCAAGAAGACAAAAGTTGCGAATGGATTGTTGCCTCTCCCTTTCTGTGAAGTTTAGCCGTAAATAGCAGGGGCAGAATTGGCACGAATACATTTCTCAAAATAGAGACGATTTGAACAACACATCGACGCAGATGCTTTTTTGTGATAGAACATACATTTGTTTTGCTTTAGATAGATAATATAAAAATCGATTGCAATTTCATGAAATTGCATTATTGAAGATTCTTCATCTAGAATTGAAGTGTCATTTCTACGAGCTATACGGATAATTCCTTCGTTATCGCATAGTAAATGCTACGTTTGTTTGAGTCATAATTGAAAAAATCGGTACAAATACATTGTGCAAACTTTCTCATATACTAATGCGTCGTTTAGTTATCTTTCGAAAAATATGAACTATGTAGAATTATTATAAACATCAACTTAAAAACTATACGAAATTTGATAAAAGTCGTATGAGCAGTTTTTTAGAAAATCCAATTGTTGCTAAAGTTACCCAAGAATAAACTAGCCTTATATTCATTTTTTGAGAAATATGAAGTATTTAGTATTATTGAAGACATAACTCAAGTAACCGTACGAAATTTTATCAAAATCGTTTGAGCCGTTTTCGAGAAACTCAAATTATTGTTAAAGTTGCCTAGAATAAACTAGCCTTATATTCACATTTTGAGAAATATGAAATATTTGATATTATTGAAGACGTAAACTCAAGTAACTACGAAATTTGATCAAAATTCGTTGTAGCCGTTTCTGAGAAAATGAAATTGTTAAAATTGACTAGAATAGACGGCACTTAATTATTCTGCAATGTCAACCATTTCCTCATAGTTTCTACTCTGTATGATAAAATGCCTAAGTACGAGATTTCACTCATTTTCGCTCTACCGTTTAGGCTCTAGAGCCAGTAACAGACAGACAGACAGTCGGACAGACAGACAGATGGAATTGCGAAAACCACTTTTTCGAACTCGGATACACCTAAAACGTATATTTCCGTCAAAATCTTGAGGTCGAATTTTTTCGCGATAACAATACATACTTTCTCAATATACTGTGCACATGAGAAAGTACAGTGGCTACTCACCGTCAGTGCGTGAGTCTACTAAGGATTTCTGACGTGGAGTAACGCCTCTGAAAGCCAGGGTGATTGCGATTGAGACTGTATTCGGTGCAGGAAATGAACTAATATCTCCTAAATCGTACACCTAAACTGTAAGCATTTCCTTAACATTTTGTGATATTAACGAGGCTTTTTTCATTGCTTGTTATGTTAACAAACATTCACAGGGATCTAAATCATAGTGTAAATTCCCCTCCGACATTTTTTTAAATGTTAAATCTAGATTTACACTTTTATTCCCATTTCTTATTTTAAACTCTTTAATACTGGCATGACGTCTTTTTGAGAGATTATCTGGGCATCAATCGTTTCATGGATTCAGAAGCTATCTATATCATTTATTACAACATTTTTCATTGTACAAATTACACGACCGCTACAACTCGCCTCTAAAATTCTTCAGGAGAATTTCAATTAACTTAAGCATGAGTTTTAAAAATGACAATTATAAACATTTTGCGATAGGGTAGTCAAATAAATAGAAACGAACTCGCCATAAAAGCTTTTGCGGGATGAAAAAGAGGAAAATAGTTAAATTGGCTAATATTCCGTCTATTTAAAAGAAATTCGAGGGAAAATCACTCGATAACCGCAGAGAATATCGAAATCGCTTTAGTGGTGGAAGCATAATGCACACGATCTTGGCTAGGTCTACTCTCGGTCTGGAAGCCGAGAATTTCGGCCGCGAGGGTGAGGAAAATCTTCCATTAAGACTGGACGGTTGTCAACACGCCAGGAAGAGGCGTCGCCAACGAAAGTTGTCCAAAGAATTTGCTATATTCTGCTGCAAACAGACCGCGCAAAAAGCGCGAAAGAAAGTAAATATTCTCTCCCCCCAAAATTTTTATTTTTACATATTTACATAAGAACGCCACATCTTAGAACCCTCACTCTCGTATAAATGTGCGCATCCCTGTCAATATTTCCGATAAATTTCTATTTTCCATCTAATAACTTCTTTAAAATATCAGTCGGAGGTTATTTGGATGACATCCAACGGTAATCTCTCGGATTATCATAGAGGCCACATCCACGCTGCTAAAAATAACTTTCTCAAATACCCGAAACACTTTGAAGGTATAAATAAACACTCGGATTGTCCGCTTTCTCGACTCTATCATACAACAATTTTTAATATCATTTCTGATTTGTTTCATAAATTCATACTGTCTCCGCAGATGAGGCGCGTGTATAATTACGGTTTCATCGATCCGCACGTATGTCATAATAAGCGTTAAAAGTGCGTGTTTACTCAAGGAAATAAAATGGCACGTATTTTGGCAACAGTGAGTAGATTCATGCGCCAAGCCATTAAGTATTTCACGTTTAGTTTATTTGGAGATCAGTGCCGAAAGTACCAAAATAAAGGGAGATAAACGGTAAACCAGACAAAAAAATTGGTTCAGCTGCCAAAAAAAAAGACCGACAGATCGGAGCTAATTTTTTTATTTTACACCGAAATATTCGCCTCTACGTCAACCGTTCATTCGTGTCATATATTTGGTAGTCATACGCTTCATCAGAAACCACCAGCACATCGGGCGTAAACATGTGTCTTATGTTATAATTTTCTGCGTTTCCTGTGATACTTCCGGGAGACGATGCCAAAACATCATGTTTGTTTCTCGAAAATTCATATAAGATTCTAAATATTGCGACGACATTGATGTTTTTTGCTCGTACATATCTCAGCCAAAACGACTTTCGCCATTCCTTTATTTAATACAAGGAAGGTAATTGGAAAGCGACATATAATTCTCAAAACAAATAAAGGACGAACTCGCGCAAGGTGGTTCCAGCTTTGTCGGTTTACACCTTTTATGCCGGCTATTGGTTAGAGTTTAATTCATTTCTTTTTTCTTGGTGGTTTTTACATTGAACTTATATTCTTTGGTTGTACTCTTAATTTATGTTCCACGATTATTTATTTGTCGGTTTACATCATTTTCTACCGGGTATTGGTTAGCGTTTAATTCATTTCTTTTTTCATGGTGGTTTTTGTAGTTTTCGTATTGGTTCGTTTCGTGTTCTTTCCACTTTATTTCAAGACTCCTAATGTAGTTTACAGAAAGGAGAGGAGAAGTTTTAGTATGTATCATTTTCTCAAGCTGTCTTCTAAGCGGGAAAAAGTACAACTATTTGCAGTCCGTAATGCACCCGGGCGGAGCCGGGTACGAAAAGCTAGTCCTTTTATAATAGCGGCCTAAACTCGATCAATCCTTGGCCATTTATAAAGCTTCCTGGAGCTACAGCATCAATCCCATCGGCGAATCCATTTCCGTAGCCGCCATGCACCAGAAAACAATTCCAATCTATCTCATCCGAGAGATTTAAAAACAAGGCCAAAACCGGACCAAAAGATTAAACAGGTTTCCCAACGGTAAAAATAAAACCTCCAGTAACGGCGTTTCTGAAACTTCGTGAGACCCCGAGCGTTTTGTAATCTCACCACTTTACCCTCTTAGCTCCACCAATAAAACTTTTAGTCGTCCGATCCCACGCCGAAATAACCGCCCTCGACTTCCCCCCCCCCCCCCCCCCCTCCCGATCAATGGACCGAGAATACAAGCGCCTAGAGATTTCTGTTTGCCTTGGACTCTACTCCAATAAAAATAGACAAACTTGGGAACCAATAAAGTCCCGTGCGTGTTTGGGAGAGAGAAAGAAGTCTTTCGGACGCGTGGGCACGGAATAAAATGGGATGGGGTTTGAGGGAGGGAAAAGGTGAGGAAGAGAGAGATCAACAGGTCCTGAGGGAGGGAGGGAGAGGGGAGGAGGGGGCGTGAAGGGAGAGAAGGGTGTAAATATCGGGTCGAGTAAAGAAAAGAAAGTGAGAAGAATGGTGAGAAAGAGCGGGAGAAGATGGGTGTGGGTGGGATACGAAACCGAAGAGAGGGGAAACCGTCTCGGAAGCAAAGACCAGCTCATATACATTCCTTTTTCGATCGTTTTTGTCCTCTTTTATTTGTAAACTAGCTTAACCCTTTATAGGGGAAGAAGTCAAGGAATGAAAATCACTTTATTTTCATTTATAATTGCTAAATATCATACTATATTACTAACCAAAGAAATTTAAAATTTAAAAAAAGTGGTACACTATTGTACCAGTAACCTATAAAAGGGTTAAAAAGCGTCAAAAATGACGAAATAAATTTTTAAAAATTATTTATACATCTAGAATTTGCTACCACAATTCCGACACTCATTATCACTAAGTTATTTTCTTATCACCTCAATTTATTAATGTATAATAGTTCTATTGAAACAACATTTCTTGTAAAGACTCGTTTTTAAATCGTTTACGATCATGTTGGAGAAGGGGCTGCGTGTTCTCAACCTCGTCGTTAAAAGTGTAAACTAAATAAATAAAGAGTACGTAAAGGAGGAGCAAAGAAAAGGAGAGAGAGAGACAGAGAGAGAGAGGAAGCGCTCGTGAGAAAAAGAGGAAGGCAGAGAAGAGAACAGACCGCAGAGGAGAGACAGAAAGATGGAGAAAAAAAAGGAGGGAATGGCAGGAGGGTATGGATGCAAAAGTCGACTTTAGCATCTATATATCGAATTTTCGATACGACGATGTATCGTTTTAATACATACTGGTAAGAAGAAGAGAAGATAGGAGAGTTAGAAAAATGTAAAGTATGAGTAATAGGCTGCGCAAAGAGAGAGAAAGAAGTAATACAACCTTACTTGTTCGGTAAATAAATTTGACCCTCATGTCCCTTAATAAAATTGATAGCGGTGTCTTCGACTTTTTCAAAACTGACACTTCCTTAAACCTAAAGGGTAAAGAGGTCGTTTTATTCTAACTTCTAAAAAATGTGCCTGATTGTTGCGCGGCAAAGGATTTACCGGCGGTATCATCTTTCTTACGCCTAAAAAAATGACCTGATTCAAGAACAAGCACCTAAAAAAATATACTTGTCTCGGGTATCTCCAACAGTCGCAACAAGGTTCTAAAAGAAACCAGATGCGCAATCCGGCTACAGATGAGCCGTCTGTAGTGGTAGTTATCCGAAAATAGAATATAAAAGAACTGATTTTTCATATTTACGAAACAATGATGGCGCACTAAACAGTGATTTCTTGTAAAGTATGAACAAAGCTTTACTTTTCAAACTATGGGTTAAATCATATCTGTCTCAACTACCATTTCGAGAACAAACATCCGACGATAGATTATAAACCCCATTTCTAGTTAACATTATAGATGTTAACAACCAATAAACATGAAAGTAGTAATGTAAAATATAATTTATGCGCTAAAATCTAATATAGCCGCTTAAAAATAGCGAAAACGATCAAAGAGAAATCGTTCGAATCCTACAGGGGTGTATATACCTATTTTCTAGGCTGAGCTATATTACTTTACGCTTCAGAGACTCCCTCTTTTGTCGCTTTTTCTCTCAGCACAAAAAGAGCCCACACGAAAAGAGAGACGGAATTGAGACAGTCGCAGGGAAACGGGACGAGAAGAAATAAAAAGAGACGAAAGAGGGAAAAAAAAGACGGGCGAAGAGGGAAGAAAGGAGAAATTCAAAGTGCGTAGGTTTGGGTGTTAAGAGAGGGCGAAGGGGAAGATGGCGGATTTTTCGCGTGGGAGCCGAAGGAATTGGCAGAGTGACGCGGAATGCGGGAAGGAGGAGAGCGAGAGGGGGTGAGACGGAAGAGAGGAGAAACACAGGGAGGATGGGGGAGGGGTGGGGGAAGGTGGACTGAAGATGGTGGCGCTGGCGTGGAATTGAGGGAAGAAGGAGGGGTTAAGGAATGGGCGTGGTCCCAAGATAAAATCAAAAAAATTAAAAGGAGAAAGCGGGAAGAATATTCGTCAGAATATCCTTATGAAACAGAAAGAATAATAACAAGCAAACGAGCTTCATTTCATAAAATATACAAGTCGCCTTTAATAAATTTTCGTTTCATATCACCGCGTAAATTCCATCTCAGTGATTGGGATATTTGTGTAAAATAATCCGTAATTCAATTTTGTCATAAAGCAAAAATATTGTGTGTGAGAATTGGCCTTATGGATAAATTTTCATCTAACATGACTCTTCTTCTCCGGAGTCCATAGGCCATAAAACCCTAAGTTGGAATTCATGTAATATTTAATAATAATCAATATTAATAACAATAATATCAACGTTTGAATCGTTACAGTATCGTTTTGCCTCGAACTAAAAAAATTTAGCGAACCAACCTTCAAATAATATCGCAATTATCCAAGCATTTTTATTGATTCTTCAATGGAGTGGTAGGGTTCGATAAAAAAAATACATTTAAAGGCCACGGCATTTTCGGAATTTTTTAACTAGTAATGATTTACTTTACTAAAGAGCAGATTTTCCGGCCTATCATTCGATGCCTTACGCCAGTGGTGCGCAAACTTTTTAGGTCTCACCCCCCTTTTGATCCACGTAAACGATGGCACCCCCCCCCCCTCCCATTTCAATCGGACAAATTTGTTGACATTACATACAAAAAATAATCTCACATTAGCTCAATAACACCACATAACTGGTGTTTCAGTATATGCAAGGTAAGAAAATTTAACACTTCAGAACAAATGACGCACTGGGGTCTTTGTTCATCCTTAACCAAAGTCCACGAAAATCCAACTTTGATAAATTCTTCTTTGTATTTTCTTATTTTACGATTTGAAGATACGTTTTCTTTAATTGTACAAAGACTTGTCTCGTCAGATACTTCTTTTTCACGTACCTTCTGTATTTTATTTGCAGCAGCATATTCATCAGATGAACACGCGGCAGCAGCACCACGTTTTTCACCACCCTAAATAATCACTTATCCATATTCAGGGGAAAATAATAACATTATAGTAAATCTACCAAGCTATTGAAGAACACGAACAAATAAAAGTACTCTCGACTTCTTCTCACGAAAGAATATCTGTGACTGAGGCCGAACCTTCCCTAAGGCCTAAGGCTCATGAAAGTTAGGTAGGTATGTACTTAGTTGTGTAGCTCTGCAAAGAATCTATAAATGCCAGAATGTAAAAAGGGCCCCATACACGATCAGTTAAAACGCGCAAATTAACTGTGTGTCATCATAACTGAGGGAAAAAATGAGTAAATTGCGCATTTGTACAGTTGAAAGGACGAGTATTGTGTGTAAAACTCTTATCATTTTCTCAGTTAAATCCAGTCCTTTTGCTTTCCCCATCTCAATCCCAGCTAAAAAAAAGCACTCAAATCACTCAAGAGGCTTTGTTCAAGACAGGAATTCGCAATTTTTTAAACCTCGTGTAAGAGCAACAGAGGTTCATTTCTCAGTTCAGTTAGTTTGCACATTATTTTAGAAGAGTTACAAAAGAAACAGCATTCATGGCCCCCGTCAAATCGTTCGCGCCCCCCACTTAGCGCACCACTGCCTTAAGCAATATCGGATTTACCTTTTTAGGCAGGGATAGGCAGTGCCTAAGAGCGCATATTTTTATTTTACGTAATATTTTACATTAACTATTTGAATATAGTAAATATGTGATTAAAAACTGTTAATTTTATATTTATTTGGAAATATTAGAATGAAAAACAATTATAAATTTGAATAGAAAACTGGTGTTTTATTTCTAAATCTCTAAGTGCCTAAGGGCGCAAGATTTTTAAATCCGCTACGGACCTTATGGCTTGGTGAAATTTTCTCTACCTTTGACCTTTGAAATATAGTCCTTACTCGACAGCCGTTTCCAAAATAAAGAAGTCTCATCTGCGTTAATAACTTGCTGTATCCTTCGCATCTCAGAATGGCCTTACACTCGTCTTGTAAGTTCGAAACGGTTCAATTCTTCTACGCCTCATAGACTACCATCTCCATCCTTTCAAAAGACAGCGCGACAAAAAGCGATACGGCTGATTGAAGAGAATTTTTACCAACGAAGCATTCCTATTCTCCAGGAAAGAAAGGTTTACGTTTGCTCCCCTCCCTCCAAGAACTCGATTACGTGAGATCAAAAAGAAAAAGTGACGGGAGCTTCAAAAACATCTGAGACAAAAACTCGACCAAATTAAATATCGCGGTGGCTCAAAATGAGAATACGAAGAGATTTCGTAAAAATCCGATTCGTTACGTTTTATTTTTCAAACAACGTTGTTGAACGAATTTCAATAATGAAATCCGAGAAATCTTAAGAGGACATAAAAGATGTAAGGTACATTCACTAAAAAGATTCTTGGAAGGAATGTATCGGTTTATATAGAACAGTCTTCAAGGTGGGCGATAGCGCCCACCTGTGGGCGTTTTTGGATTTTTGGTGGGCGTAAAAGAACTCACCAAATGCTATTCTAATTTTTACACTGAAAAATAAAATTCTATAAAAAAGCTTAATGATACGCACACATATTCTGTACAACTATTTTTTGTTACAGTTCATTTGTCGTTAACTATAGTATCACATCATACTACACTAGCGAAAATGCTGCGGTAAAATCGAAAGGCCCATGAGGGTGGTCGGAGTCTCTCGCAGAAGCAGCGAAGCGTTAAAGTTTAATTTTATCAAATATATAAAATCATAAATTTTTAAACACTGTTATTACCACTGAGACCGTATTCGGTAATCTCATCTAACGTCAATCCCACTAGTATTAGGGTTACCATACCTCCGTAAATCGCTTTGCTACTGGGGGCGCAAAATTATTCTTTGCCCCGGGCGCCAGAAACCCTCACTACGCCACCCAGTGGCGTAGTGAGGGTTTCAAAGGACAACATATGGTAAAAGTGGGCGGTGACTCAAAAAAGGTTGAAGACCACTGATATAGAACGAAAAGTTTTTATTCAGAGCCCACCACAAAATCAGCCGTAAAAACATTTTTCCCACGATCCGCTCTATCTATATTATAGTTACTCCGTGCATCCCTCCGAGACGCAAACTCGTCTTCTGCTCCTGTGCTCCCTTGAACCTCCTCCTTTCGACGTATATTTCACACCCACGTTAATCAAATGGGATCGAACCTTTAACCTTGTGATAGAGGATGACTTGCCTAAAAGGTGCAAGTGATAGATCCTAGTATATCGCTTTAAAAAATCGTCGAAATCGTACGAACCACTCTCGAGTTATTCCAGTAAAGGCCCAGCCAAATTCTTCCCAGACAGGCAAACGCACAAACAAACAGATCTAGACAATATACCATAACAATCGACATTAAAGACGTAATTGATGAGATTTATATCACAAAGTATTCTCAGGAATTTTTCATAAAAACTAAATGAGGTTTTATTAATGCCTAAAATAAATAAACACGCAAAGCAACGGGAAAGCACAAGATAAAAGACACACAGCTAATTATGAAAATCGGCCAATTTAATCCGCCCTAACGCGCAACCGACGGTAAAGAATGTGATATACATATTCAAAAGGATAGGGATGAATAAACATTTTCAGGATGTTGCGCGGAGGGAACACGTCTAATTAATCCTTTTAATACGACCAATAACGCTCCTTAAATTAATCGTCCTATCTTGGCATTAAAATAGCCGGATTTTCAACGTCGTCGTTGTTTTTTCGGATGATATAAAGTGTGAAATATTGTAAAACACTGTATTTTAATAAGATCACACCATGCGTTGTGCAATGCAGGCTTAATAAACTGTTATTGCTACTGATATCAAACTGATATACAAGCCGTTCCCGACTTACGATAAACCCGGACTTACGACATTAATACATTGACTAACTGCCCTTACAGCTCCGAAATCGGAGCTCTGTTTGAGTGTTATGGTACGAAGGCCCTCCACTGCCCAACCCGAATTCGACTTACGATAATTCGACTTACGATGCGATTTTCAGGAACGCATTAGAGTCGTAAGACGGGAACGGTCTGCATTGAGATTTCTTTAAAAAATGTTCCGAATGCAAGTTTTGAAGAAATTTAGGAATTTGAAGACCGTTCTGATTAAATTATCAATTATTACTGTCAACAAGGTTAAAAATTGGCAAACAAAACTGCAATAATTTTACACTGCGAGCATGCATATAAGTGGCCATCACGAGTTTGAAAAAAATATTATAGAGTTAAACCTTTCCGTAATTAATAAATAAGTGATTTTAAAAACTGAATAATCAATATTGAGAATGAAACCCAGAAGGTAATGAAATCAAGTGATTCGACTATTAAACTGTTGAAAAACAACGATTCCTTATATAATTTGTTCTCGGTAAAAATCCACCGGTCGTTCTTTCTAGCCAAAATTTGAATGTTATATGAGTTACCTACATTAACCGAGTAATGTGGAGTCCAAAACTAACTTTAATTATTCTATGAAATTATCTCAAAACGTTCCGCATTCCACTTGTGAAAAATACATAAACATATTTTTTTTAAAGGTGGTTAATATGATAATCTAATTGGCATAGCAAACAATCCTAATTTGCATGGAGATCAAACAAAAACAAATTAATCAAGCTAAAAACAAGTCGTTTTTAGGTTCACGAAAGAAAATCGATTGACTTCGTTGAATTTCAAAGTCTTTAATGACATCAATTTCTTAAAAGACTCCCTCACTGCAGTCGTAGAATAGCAAAAGAAAATATTCAGAATGGATGTGTTCAGAGACAGGCTTTGTGGGCGTCAATCCAAATAATACACAATCAAACTCTCTAGAGACGGAAATCCAGTAAGCCGGAAACCAAAGAGAGCCTGATATTTTTTAAATTATATCCCTATTTTAATCTAAAATGAACTCCAATAAGCCGTAAATCCTGATACCCGAACGGAATTTTTCCTCCCAATATAGCTTTCTTAGGATTTTGCTCCTGAGAACCGGAATTTGTGTGATAAAAAATTTACGTTTTATCTTAAATCCATATAATTTAAATCAAAACAGTTCAAAAATAATATTGACCTAACTTTATGTACCATTCATTTTAATTCGAAACAAAAATACTAAGTTATCGAGTTGAAGCAGACGCAAAATTTGAAAGACAAAAACAAATTGCTGACAACTTTAAATGTGGAACAAAACAGGTTTATGAATGTGTGAAGAACAAAGAAGAAATATTTGAAAGCAACCGCAAGGCGAAAATTGATCTTTACGTGCTATCTTATTGGAAACGGAAATTATCCCCTGGAGTCGAACCCGGGTCTTTGATCTCGAGTTCGATACATTAAAACGTTTTGTTATTATGTATATCATAATGCTTTCCTGAAAATGTCATCAAATTCGGTTATCGTTTGCGAGATATCAAGCTTCAAAAAGCATTACACACAAAGTGACCAAGTTATATATAATTATATATAATTATATATAATTATATATAATTATATATACTTATATAAGTTCATATAGTTTAGATTGATGAAAAACTAGCTAAACGTCGAGAACACGCTTGAAAAAGTAATTCAACTAAAACAGGTAGGAAAATTGTCAGAAGATGAAATGTACCTATATTGTTGTTGAAGGCGTGGAGGTTTTTGAGGAATCAGTGACAAAATAGATGTTTTTAGTTACTTTAGAGAAAAGGAGCAAACAGAATAGCGGCAATTAATTTTACTAGAAAATATCCGCCTTGAAATTTGTTTGCTGAAAAAAGTTGCCCATTACAAAAATGAAACAAATAAACAATGAACGACTTTTTGTGAAAACAAACACAATTTCAGATTTGTGTTTTTTTAATTATAAAGATAATTTCCTTCCTGGGAAAAAAATGAATTAATAGTCGAGAATTTTCTAAATTACGCAAACCTCACTTTTTGTGAAAACAAACACAATTTCAGATTTTTGTTTTTTTAACTATAAAGATAATTTCCTTCCCGGGAAAAAATGAATTAATAGTCGAGAATTTTCTAAATTACGCAAACCTCACTGCGTTTTGTAAAAAACTGTATGCTACAAAACAAAATAAATAAAAAATTCGTTGAACATAAAAAACGATTTTTTTTAAGCGTGAAAAAAATTAACTCCTCGAAGACGGAAAACTCCTAAAAGACGGAAAACTCCCAAAAGCCGGAAAATTTCTGTGGATTTTCGGAATACCGCCTTTGTTTGATTGTATTAATCTTAAACTGTTTATAGAAACATTATTTTTTCAAGACCGCATTCTCCCGCAAATTCTTAACACCATTACCTCCCTGTAGCCTCGTTCATCCCCTTCCTTATCTCCTCCTCTCCCTAACTCCACTTCCCGCCATTCCTTAGCACGGGGGCTTTGGGGAGTTTGGTACGAAGGAAAGGAAGGAGGACGAGGGAATGGAAGAATGATAAAGGGAGAGAGAGAGAGAAAGAGAAAAGGAAAATATGGCAGTAATATTTCCGAGATAAGATTGGACGTAATAAGAAAAAAGATTCCAGGATAAAATGTTGTTCTCTGGAGAATAGGACGCAGAAGGCATACAAGGCGAGCGAGAGAGAGAGAGTAGGATGGAAAGAAAGAGAGGGAAATATTGGGAGAGGGAGAGTGTAAAAGAGAGGTAGATGGAGAGAGGAGAGGGAAACAAAGAGGGGGAGGAGATGGGGAGAGATATAGGAGGAGGGAGAGTGATAGAGTAAGAGGGAGATATATAGGGTGAGTGGAGGGGGGAGAGAGAAAGAGGGGGAAAAAGAGAGAGAGAGAGAGAGAGAGAGAGAGTTGAGATAGAGGGAAGAGAAGAAAAAATAGGGAGATGGAAAGAGATAGGGGAGGATAAGGAATCTAAGAGAGAGGAAGAGAAATAGGGCGTGGAGATGTGGAGGAATAAGAGAGGGTTGTTTCGCGATATATTCCCTCGCGAAAGATGGCTGGGGCCTAAATAAACGAAAGAATTTAGAGATGGCACAGATGGGAGAAGAAAGAACAGGCCAAGGTCACTTTTCGGTTTATGTCTTGTAAGTTTTTTTTTTAAAGGCACATCTTTTGCTGAACAGCGAGGCCACTTTTCTCTATTAAGGAAGAAAAATGGTCTTTTTATGGAAGGCTCGAGCCTATAAAGAAGTCCCGCGTTCTTTTATGTCTTTCGAGTATGGGAAGAGGTGTTTCGTTGATAAATTTTTTGTATCCCCTTGAGCTGCGTTTCGAGTGAATGGATGAATTTCGCACTGAAGCCAAACGACTCGCGTGGCACGTGTAAGAGATGTTGTTTTTCGTACTGCATTAAGGACTCGTAAACAAAATACACGGGGTTAACTGGTGGTTCGACATTTTCAAGGATTAAAATTAACGATTATCGATACAAAAATCTTCCGTGTTCCACGTGGGTTTTATTAAAACAATGGCTAGCAATATGACAATTGTTTGAGCATGCGCACTTGCATTTATGCGCAACATTTACTTTGGCTTTCTATCAGGGCTTATACCTTAAGTGCACGCATTCTTTCGACTATACGGCTTGAATATTAAAGAAGATTCGCAAAGAAATTATTAATGTTTCTTAGGACTGAGCGACGTGGATTACCCAGGTTAACCTAGTATAATCAAAGGCATCCACCCCTTCACAGAACGGTTAGAGCTTGGACGAAGGCTGAGTGGAGGCATGTTATCGTCCACACCCTGCTCCATTACATCAACATTGATCGTGTGGTGGACTTGTTTTATCACCTGCTGCACATCGCGGCGGCAGATTACGTCCCCTCGAAAATATTCCCTCCAAAACTGTTTCCAGAGGCTTCCTCCGCGCTTAGAAATAAGAAAGCTTGTTGGAAGTTAATGAAAGCATATTCAAACCCTCATACCAAACAGAACTATAGCGCTATTTGGATACATACGAACTATTTGATAAGAGGTGACTACTCTGCTTTTGCGTTAAAAATGTGAAGTGGTTTATAATAAAATACAAATTGTTTCTGGTCAATTGTCGGTTCTCTCCTACAACGCAGAAGAATTCCCTGCACTCTCTCTTTAAACAATTCGTAATTCTCTTGGGGTGGATATATCAACCGCTTTCAAAGGCTATTTTGTTTCCAATTTCTCTCCTTCCGCTCCATCTCCACCCTCTTCCTAACCCCTCTACAACTAGTGCACTCTTTGTCTGACAACTCTCCCTACTTCCACAACTGAGGAGCTCTCTTCCCTGATGGAATCGGAACGGAATTCCTTAAGAGAAATTACTTTCAACTCTGCGCCCCTATTTCTATCCACTACAAACGCTATTTCTCTGCCGGAGTCTTTGTTCCTCGGTGCAATCCAGCCAACGTCATCCCTACTCATAAGAATCGTGGCAAAAACCTCACTTAAAATTACAGACCTATTTCTATACTTCCTATATTTTTCGAAGAGTTATTCGCAAGCGGCTTCTTTCCATCAACATGTCATATATTTCTCCGTAAAATCGTGCTTTTGTTCTTGAATGTTCCACTTGACCTACCACCATTTCTTCATAATCACATCACATATTCTTTTCAAGTATCCTCCTCCCTCCTCGATGTGTGCTACATTGAACTTGCTAAAATCTTCGAAAATGTTTATCATAAGCTCCTTTTTCGTAAACTTTCCTCCCGTTGTAATCATTTCATCGTTCCTATCCGATACAATCCACAGTGTTGTGATTAATTGTTGGCGCTCTGCTCTTACACAGGTTACTTCTGGAGTTCCACAGGGAAGTAATCTTGGTCCTCTTCTCTTTATTTTACACAGAATCTAGCATCTAGAATTTATTGTATGCAGGTGATTACAAAATCTACAAGCAGACTGACAATGAGTTTCCTGATGTTCCTGCTGCACTCCAAAGTGCTCTTGATTTTCTTTCCGCTTTGACCAACTACTGGCGAACCCCTCCAAATGTTCTTCCCTAACCCCCGCCTTCCTCGTAAATCCCCCTTAGAGACCAGCTGTAAGCTTCTAGATCCAGTAATCTTTCTCTGAACAAACAAAAGGACCTAGGTGTGAGCTTCGATTGGAAATTACTATTCGACGACCACGCTATAAAGGTTTCATCTCGAGACCAACCGGAAATACGAAGGAAACGCAGTAGGATCGTCAATCTGCCCCTTTTATTCACAGCGGGCTCCATACGGTGCCCCCTCAGGAGGAAGATTTCCCATTTCATAGATAAATCGAATGTTCTAAGCGTTCTGGTGAGTCACGGTAGATGACCCGTTTATTCCGTTCGAGAGACATCGCGGAGCCCTGAGTCGACAGCCGTCTCTCGGGCAGACGACCAACCCTCTCTCCTCACTCAGGAATGACACATTTGAATCTTCAGTCGCAATATGCTAAATATACATCTGCAACCAAATTTAACTAAATACGTTATAGTTCTTTAAAAATCCATTATTTTGGAATATGCTTCAATAAAGTAAATAAAAATAGCCTAAATAAGCTTAATTAGGTTTACGCTTAAGAACTCCAAGAAGCATATACACGTAGTACGGTGATTTTGCTGCTGGAAAAACAGAGTACGCTGGACTTTAAGGCCACCCGGTACCCAACTTAATTATCTTGTACGTTTATCTGTTTATTTATATTTATTTTACCTAGGTCGTAAACAGCTGTTACCGGTATTTTACAATGAACGTAATAAGGGTAACAAAGACGAGCACGCACAACTATGCACTCGGCAATTCGCAATTTTGATAATCGCAGCTTTCAGTAATCGTATTTGTGTGCGTCTATTTGACATTTCGTCATATAAACTCGACTATAACCCGCAACGCAATGCTTCTTACTTTTAATAAGTTGTATCACTCGCGGTAATTACAACGAACGTTAACCCGCGAATGCTGAGGGCATAATAATGTATTAGATAGATGTCTGACATCCGAGTAGCAATCCGAAACGATTTCCTCTAATTGGTAGCATTAAAAAAAAAAACGATTGCTTCAGGCAGGTGAAATGTGGACAGAGGGAAGTCAGCCACGATTCGACCTAATCGATATTTTCGATACCTACCCTTCTCGATATTTCAGTCCAAAAGGTTTTAATACACCTTCCCGCAATTTTTCCCCCATCTCTCTCTTTCTGTGTCAATATCCTCCAAACCCCTAAACCACCCTATTTCAACTACCGCGGTCATCCTCCTTCTGGAGCCACCCGCGCCTTTCCCGCGCGCAAAAAGAAATCGATCCCTTTACATCGCAAGTTTGCATCGATTCTCTCAAATATTGAACAGGTTTTCGGTAGCATCGGTAAATTCTCTCCCTTCCACTCTCTCTCTCCCCCTCTATTCCTCCTCCCCTCTGTATCTCCCTCTTTCGCGGCAAAACCCAGGTGCACGGGAGTGTGTCAGGAAGAAAGGGAGAGGTCCGTGGCGCCTCCTACCTCCTCCTCCTCCCCGCCCTCCACTCCCTACCGCACTAGTAAAGGAGAGAGTGCGAGATGGAGAGAAGGCAGCCGCAAAAGGCGGGCGTGAAAGGCTTTGGTGTTTGCGCGAGAGGATGAAAGGACGTAGTAAGCAAGGTTCCTAGGCGGTGTTTGGAAGCGGGTAAGAAGGGGGAAAAAAGGCGAGGTTGTGAAGGTGGATAGGGGAAACGGAGACGGATATAGGAGGCAGATGGCCGATCCCTTACCCTTACAAACTACTTTGGAGAGATGAACAAATTTGCCGTCCTCACCTGGGGGTCACTATGCTCTCTCCATCTTCCCACCTCTCTCTCTCTCTCTCTAATATCTCTCTCGTATTCTCTCTCCTGCTTGCCAATTTTTTCACTTCTCACTCTAACATTTCTCTGGTATTCTCCTACTTTCTCCCCTATTTTCTATTCCACCTCTCTCTCTCTCTTTCTCTAATATTTCTCTTGTATTCCTTCTCACTCCTACTTTTTCTCCTATTTTATATTTCTCTCCGTTTTCTCTCCCCTTTCGCTCATTATCTCTCTTCTTTCTTCCCATATTCTCCCTTATGTTTAACTTTATCATCTACTTTTTCTCATTCTACTCTTTCTCATGAGCAAAAAGTACTTGTCATATTAATACCAAATTTCATATATAACACTTTAGGATGAGCACAAAGAACTGATAAGTTTTTGGACAATACTGGATAAACGAAAGTCGAGGTTTATTCGAAGCCCGATTCGGTTTTTGCGATATTTCTCCTTAACATCATTATTATATATACAATTCTATACAAATGTTATAGAGAATGTTATTTCCTACAACTTTCATTTGAAACAATTTTCCATAGCAGTTATTGTTTAGGAATTATAAATAATCGGTTTTTTCGGTTTCCGTCAAACATCTTAAAAATGTCGTAATTGATCATCTTCGTGAGGACCAAAGTTGTAGAGAATAATATTTCTTCCAAGTTTTGTTTGAAACAAATTTTCGTAGAACCATCCATCTCGGAGATATTTTGCTTTTTCGTAATTTCCAGTATACATCGCCACCACCATGTAGCGGTGAATTCTGTAAACATATTCAAAATATACCTAATTTACGGCAATAAAGACGACTGTATTCTTTTACGATACGAAATAATAATTTTGCCTTATAATGCTATTCATAATAACTTAAATATCTATACTCCAAATATGGAGAAAGTCGTGTGTTGGCCACATCAGATTTTTTTCTCCTTCTTTATATTCTCTATCCTCATTCCTCTCTTTCCCCTCTTTCTCATTTTCTCTCTCGACTCCTTTCCCTATGGCTGCTCTATCTGTTCTTTCTCTAAACTTTCTCGTACCTTCCTCTTCTTTCCTCTTTCCAAATTAATTTTCTACTTCCCTCATTCTACTCTATTTCCTTTCCACTCCCTCTCTCCATCTCTCTCTTAACTCCTTTCTTTCTCTCGTGCGACAGTGAGAGAGAGAAAGGTAAACACGTTGGGATGTAAATTAGTGTCCCATAGCGAATAGGGCGGGTCGGGAATCCGAATGGTTGGTCTGGAATGGAGGGAATTAATTAGGACGTGAGAGTCACTCCCAGAAAAAAAGAGGTATTTATTTATCTTTTTCTCGGCCAACCGTGTTTCCGCGTGACATATTCATCTGAACGTTATATAAAGCCTAAGTAAATCTTACGATCTCGAACACTGACGCCTGATTTTGATGAAATTGTACGTACATATACATACACTGACACGCAATGGGTTAGCAAATACGATCGTATCCTCATCCGTAGCTGGTGGAAAGTCATGGATGACGGGCGTTTAACACATAGATGTCAAAGTTTGTGATCTGTGGAACTTTGTGACTTCATACGAGTCTAGCATTAGTAGGCACGTCGGTCTAAATTACAAAGCAAATAAGAAGAGAAAGCCGGTACCGGCGTTAGCCTATACTCTTTTCGAAAGGCACCAAGGAGGACAAATGGCTTTACGTTCCTTCCGAAGGATGAAACGTTGATTCACGTGCTCTCCTCTAAACACGCTAATAGAGGGCAGCAAGATGTACTGAAAAAAATGCAACTTTCGCAGGTTTTCGTACGCTCAGCGTAGCAGGCCAACGCACTCGCCACTACGCTACGGCACCCCATTTTGCAAGTTTTGAAATTTTGAAGATACTTTTCTACCCAGAAGCCATCTCCCGCAGCGTGAGGAATACAAATACTTTCCCAAAAGAACCATCTACTGATTACGAGTTGTTATATGTTTTATGAAAAAGTTCAAAATTTTAAAACTATAATACATAGTGAAAATTAAAGAGGCATAAAATGGCATAATAGGAATAAGCTAAAATTTTCGTACAATTAAGCGTTATAACTTCCCTCGCCATATATCGGTCAAAATGACAACACGTTGAAATCGGTATATCCCGCCGTATTTTCTAACGTAGGGGCAAAGAATGCTTTGACTATGTAGTAGTTCAATTTCTTCCTACTAAAACGCCCCCAGACTAACCGGCAGAGCCATCGCAACCAAATAGACTTTTGGAAAGTCTGAACAACCACAGTTTAACTTCTAGATGAGATACTAAATTGTTCATGGGCTAAAAACCATCTGTAAGCCATAAGCTTTCAATAAATGTAACATTCTTTACGAACCGAAGAATTCGTTCAAGAGATATGAGGGAACAAAAAATGGTCTACCCCAAAATATATAAATAAATAAATATCGGACGAACGCATATAAAAGATTTTATAAAAAGTAGACTTTAATTAAGAGATTTGACGTATTTTGCAAAATAAAAGTTATTTAGGAACCAATTACCATTGCACCTAAATAACTAAACAATCTATTTTCATTTGCGCAAAAATAAAGTATTTATATACATAAAATTTCGAACGATTTAATTGAGACAAAAAGTCGCATCCGGGCCGCAATAAGGCAGAGAAAGTGCCGATGTCGAGTCAAGCGTACAAATTCGAAGGATATATATATATATATATATATTGTATATCAATTTGGAAGGAATAGATATATATTCCTTTCAAATTTGTACGCTTGAATCGACGTCGTAAAGTAATCACACCGACGTAATAAGCTCCGGATAGAACGGAACAAGAACGATCATATGTCATTTTTTTTACGGTCGAACTCCCATAAGTACAAACGAGCCATTGACGTACCGCTACGAGCTTTAATACGCTTGAGCCGAATTTCGAAAACTCCCTTATCTGAGTAGTTGCTTCTGAACGTGTTTCGCCCGTGTACACACCGGACAGCTCAAATCCTCCTTTCTCTCTGCCCTTGGTAAATCTCACAGAAGGGTATCCCGCAGATCTCCCTGCTGCTGCACGTTGCTAAGAGATTGGGCAACAGGAGGTTGGCATATCTTGGAGGTTTTGTGTGCGTGCGTGAGGGAGAGAGAGAGGGAGAGGAAAAGAGATATATATACCTATAGAGAGAGAGAGAGAGAGAAAGTAGTGAGAGTGCGGGAGTGGAGAAAAGGAAAGGGGTTCGGAGGAGAGAGAGAGAAAACGGAATGGGGTTTATGAAGACAGAGAATGGGGAATTGGCGGAAGAGGTAGTAATGGCTGCGAAGCGATTAGAGTGACACTTAAGTTACAGCAGATGGGGCATTGAGGGGAGCGAATTTTCGTGTTACTTAGAGGAGGACGCTTGAGCGATGGAGTGAGGTGACGGAAAGGGATTCGGAGGATGAGAGGGGGAAAAGGGAAGGTCCGGGGAACTGGAATAAATGGAGATGTGGTGGATAAGAGAAAAGAGAGATACCTGCAGAAAATGTGGAAGAGAATATATGAATGCGAGAGAAGAGGGAGGGAAGAAATGTCAAAAATAAAAGATAGATATACGAAATAAATAAGAAAAGTTGGAAAAAATAGAAAGAAGAGAGAGAGAGAGATGTAGATGGAAAATAAGTAAGAAAGAGTAGACAAAAGAAATAAGGGGAGGAAGGAAATGGATTATATAAAGATAAAAGCAAGGCGAGAGAAAGAGGAGAGAACGAAGAGAAAAGGAAATAAAAGAGAAAGTGAAATGAGAAAGTTAAATAAGAGAGAAAGGAAAACGAGAGAGAAGGATGAAGAGGGAGGGAAATAGGGGAGGCAGTTAAGAGAATGAGGAAAAAGGTCAGACAGAGAGAGAGAGAGGAAATAGGAAAGGGAGAGGACGAAGAGGAAGGAATAGGGGAGGCAAGATAATCGAATTTTAGGGGATTTCCTGAAATGATCCAGAGAATGTTATTAGAACAAATGCACACCTATTTTAAGGTCAGATTAAGTGGATACGTTGAATAAGAAGGAGAGGGTTGAGCTCGAGCGTGATTCATTGCGTAATTCCCTTATGGGGGGGAAGCGGCATTCTAGAACACGCTGTCTCAGGCGATGATACGCTTCCCTTAATTAAAAAGTATGCCCGGATTTATCGAGCCCGAATACTTTTCATCGTTAGAGTCGATATCAAAAGGAAGAGCTGAAGAGATTGCGTAATTCGCTGAACTTAAATTGAACTGTGACAACTTTTTAAAGAGATAAGAACTTTTCCTATTATCACTTGTAGTTTTGCTTATACATACTGGGTGTTCCAGAAGTCTGGGCACATTGGGAAATAGACATTATAATCTTAAAGTTAAACAAACAAATTTCTGATGTCAGTTTTACATATTTCAGGAAATAAAACATCCTTGTGGCTGATTAGACCAATCAAGAGAACTTGTGTTGTTAGAAATGTGTTTTTTTAAACGTTATGAATATAATGTCTATTTTACTTACGGGTCCAGACTTCTGGGACAACCATAGTTATGTTTTTTTGAAAGTGTAATTTATTAAATGTAGGGCCTAAAATTCCAAGATATTGGCACGAATGACTGTTGTTTAAAACTTTCTAGAATATTATGGCGTAATCTTATGAAAATATTGCGAAAGAATTTTTCGTTAATAGTACTAGCAAAAGGTAATATTATCACCGTGAGCGCCTTCGTTAGATGTGAAATTACAACTTAGTGAAATCGCCTATCTCATGTTTATTACAGTTAATCTCTGTGACTTATCTGATGCAGGCTATACTTTTGAATCTGGAATTTAATTTCAAACCCTGGCCTATTAAAACTATATAGTTTACGATGCTTAAATTTAGAATACTTGAGAATTTGGCCTCAGTCCTCGCGCGACACGAAGAACGCGTTTACAATAATCTATTTATATAAAAAATAATTATTTCTACTTAAATCGAAATGAGAAGTAATTTAATTAAAGAGGTTTTCATTATATGTACTATAATTTCCTAGCATTTGCAAAACGGGAGTTTAACTCGGTTTTGGTTTTCTCAATTTCGTCCATTCCTGCGTGCAAAATTCCTATATAAAACCAACATTAAGTTAAAAATCCTTTAAAAACTTCGCTGAAAACTCTTATGATCAATGGAATCGCTAAAATTCGTTCGTTTATATAAATAATAAACTACTCCGATACAAAAGAAGTAGTTCACGCGCTGCAATTCTTAAAGAAAAAATACACTCCACGATTCGGAACATTAAGACTATTTTTTTCGACTCTTTCAAACTGTTAGAATGGTGGTCTTGTCTCACGAGATTTGAGCGGATCGAGAGGAAAGGCAATTTAATTTCCAACGGCAGAGAGAGAAAGAGAGAGATATATATGGAACGGAGAAAGAAAAGAGGAACTGAGAGAAAGGGAAAGAACGAGAGAGGGGGAAAAAGATAAGGAAACGAAAAGGGACCAAAAAGGAAGTGATGAGAGAGATGGAGAAGAAGAGGGAGGGAGTTATTTCAGCGGAATGGAGAAAGAGAAGACAGAAAGAGATTGAGAGGATACAGCGAAAGAAAGGAAATGGGAAATTAGGAGTAATAAGAGAAAGAAAGAGGGGGGGAGGGAGGGAATAAAAGAAAACAGAGAGAAAACAACGCAAAAAGTTTGACGTGGTACAAATAAACAGAGAGTAAATAATTATAAACACAGGTGAAGCACGTGCACGATCTCGCAAAGGCTAGAAGAGCCGCCTCCTTTTCTAAACTCTAATAATAATAAAAATATTAACGATATTCCGCGATTTTAACGTCCAAAATATTTTCAAAGCAGTCCCAAAGCAAAGAGGAAAGTCGGTCCCCTTTCTTATCGCACGGAAGAGTTTAAGACACTCGTCAGATTGTAAGAGGAAAAAAAATCCCGGCCGACAGAAACGAATAATCGTAATAAAAAAAACATTTTTCTGGAAACGGACAGGACGGACGTAAAGGTAAAAATGAGCGCTTTTCCGTCACTAGATAGATGTAACGAGGACGATAAAAAAGAAACCGCGAGCGTTAGACAGGAATAGGCACGGTTCTTCTTAAAAAGAGGCGAAATTTAGGCCAGGACGTCTCCTCTTCCGCCAAAAGAAAGAGGAGAGAGAGAGAGAGAGAGAGAGAGGAGATATCTCAGTTTGGGCCTTGGAAAAATAGAGAACGTGAATGATAGCAGCTCTTTTCTTCTCCTCTTCCTAGTGATACGCCCTCTCTTATCGGGTAATTTGAGGTCCATTCTCCCTCTCCGGATGATGGATTCTGCCCCGAGCTTAATGCCTACCACTCACTTCTCTTCCTCTCTTCTCTCTCTTCCTCTCTTCTCTCTCTCTCTCCCATTTTCTTATTCGACACCTTCATCTCTGCCTCTTTCTCTCCCCCTCCCCAGAGTATGGTTTTCGGTGGCGACGACGGGGAATAACCATCTACCCAAAACACCATTGCGAAAGAGAGAGAGAGAGAAAGGGGTGTTGGGAAGCAGGAAACGAAGACACGAGTCTTAAGAGAGGAGGGGATGAGGCGAGGGAATGACGGGAAGCCCAGATGGAGGGACGTGAACGCTGGAGCGTTGCCAGCGAAGAAGCAGCAGCACCTCGCAAACATTGCACGACCTAATTCAAACTCGTGCTCCTTTGTTCCTATCCTAGCCTTCGGGGAGGGGTAGGGATGCTTCATCGTTCCCTTCCTCTTTCTTTTTTTTTTATTCGCTGCGCGGATGAAGTGCAGCTCGGCCCATTAGGAGATTTTTAATCTTCGCCCGTCTTCTCGCCGGAGGGACGTTTTGTTAGGATTATCCAGAGTCTATTAACGCTGTTTGGACGAGTATGAATGAATGTAACGAGATTTTAACGTGTTGGATGGAAGCCTTTTCGCAGGATGTACGTACGTACTTTTCGAAGATTTCCGGTTTTGTGTGCGAAGTAAATGAAGTATTGTGATCGTTAAGAATCCGGAATCACGATTTTGTTGAATGTCCGCGTTTTAGGGTCCGAAAGATTTGTTTTTTTTTTTTTTATAATTCCGTCTGTCTGCATTCTGTCTGTCGTCGGTCGTCTGCGCGGGGTTCATTACCCGGAATAGAAGCCGAGTTTAAATAAACCCAATGGCGGAAAAATGGCTTAAAGGATATTGTTTCAAATTCGTCCATTCATAGATATTAACATCATAAACGATAATATATAAGGCATATTTCTAAAAAAAATAGGCATGTGCATATAGCATGTATAGTGACATTGTATTATATCCAGTTTTAGGCCGAGTTTCCGCCAGGCTCTCTCCACTAACAATAAGACAAGTAGCATTGTTTTTAGGAGTAAAAACTGAGTGTAAATGCGTTTTAAAGTAAAAAGTAATACTATTGTGTGGACGAGAAGTGTACGGGTATGAAAAAATTTGTGTAGTGAATGTCGTTTTTTTCATGATTTCCCAAAAATAATTTTTTTCATATAATAATAACACCATGAATTTAATTGAGATAATGAGAGAGAGAGGCAGCGCGGTAAAGATGATAGAAACAGAAAGGCACCACTCATAATGACCTGTTAAAATACGCGGACATAAATTTGTAGAGTTATCTCAACAAATAGAAGTTAAGCGAAGATGATCATAGAAGATACTAATCGAGAAATTACAAAACGTCTCCGAAATTAAAATGGAATCAATTCAATTGAAAAAAGGCAAAAATGAATTTAAACAATAGTTCGAAACATTTCTGTTGGTGCAGCACCTTTTCAAAGGCAAGCAAATTTTCGCTGCACCACAACACATCAACATAAACTTATTAAAGGAAATTTTATAGCTCTTATTATCTATCAACACTTCCAAATCGTTTATTTATTCATTAACAGTTTTAGGCGCCACATCGGTTGGGAGACAAGGACATAATTTCAAAATGTAACGGATAAATGCTAGGTTATTCCATTAATAACACAGGCGAAACAAAATAAGGAGAATATAACGTGGAAAAAATGAAGATAAGGAAACAATATCGGTAAATTTTATTTCAGAATGCGTGAAAATAAAGCGAAAACGGCAGTTGAAAATCAAATTCGTCCAGCAACATGACACAAACAGCTAAACCCTCGCTGAAGTTAGACTCGTCACTAAGTTTTATACGCGTTGAAAGTTATAATTGCAATATCAAAATACATAATGACGTTTCAAATTTCCCGTCGTTTAGCGTATATGACGGGGAAAATCCCGAGTTATTCGAAAAATACCAAGCATCGGAAACTAATGATTTCCCAAGTGTACTTTATATACCTAACAGTAATAAATTTAGAAAAATATATAAAGTTATCCGAATGAATACGGACTGATTGACGATATACGTTACCATGAGAATTCTTTGAATCTTGAGAAAATACGCTAAAAAGTGTGGCATACAGCGTTATGGCTTTCATTAGAAGTTAAGATTTATTTCGCCGCTCCTCCGATATTGGAAAAAAGATACCGCCGGGCCTGATTCTACCGCGACCTCGGTTTGAGTCGGCTTCGGAACCTTTCTTCCCAACGACTTCCTGAAATGGTTCAAAACATGACCATAAAGCAGACATGTCAAACTCGAAGAAGCATCAGGACCGCATTGAAATGATAGGTGTTACAGAAGGGCCGCATTAAGATTAGGGTTGATTAATGAGGGCCAGGATTGGCAAAATAAACTTTATCTATAAGATTGGTCACCCGTTTTACTATTAAAAACAATGATTTAGGAACCACGTTCTATTGTATCTCAATAACTAAGACAAAATTTCGTGTCCTTTTCATAAAATAAAGTATTTATATAAAATCTCGAACGATTTAGATGAGAGAAAAATTAGCGTTCGGGCCGCAGTAAGATAGAGAAAGGGCCGCATGAGGCCCGCGGGCCGCCGGTTTGACATGCCTGCCATAAAGCATAACATTCTATGGATCGGAGACCAGGAATAAAACTAAAATGGCTTTCGCGATGTATGATTCAAGCGTTAATAAATTGAATTTCCATCGCTGAAACAAAGTATAGTCAAACTCTCAAAACGTGGCACTTGAAAATTTTAAATACGAATCAAACGAAGTATTTTTTCAGAGCAATTTAAATGTCTCTCATGGTCAATGATAATTAAAATTCAAAACATGAATACATTTAAAATATAAATGTCATAGATCACCTGATACTTGATGTTCAACAAACACTTTAGGTTGTTTCTGTAACCTTATTACGGCAACAGGAAATACATACACTGCTTTTTTAAAAGAGAGGTGCAAAATTATAAGAATACTTTAGCGAACCTATACGTTGGACGATAAGAAAGCAAATCGATGAAATATCTATCGCATTGATAACCAAGACACCTACAGCAGCCACACAATCTTCGGGGAAAGTTTATTTTAAAATAAATTATAGACCAATGTCCACTGATGAGAGCTTCTAAATTTGGAAAATGAGTAAACTTTAAACTAACATTGTAAAAAGTCTATTTATGCCATAAATGTGGTGGGGTGATTTAGTAAATGATACACTGAAAGAGACGAAATTAAAAATCATTCCAGCAAAGTTTTGCATAAATTTTAGAACAACGTTTATTTTCTTCGAAGAGTCTGGACATTCTTGTTATTAAAGTAGAAATAATGAAAGGAAAAACTCAATTTCACACAAAACGTTCATTTCATTCACAAAAAATACCCAACATGTTTATAGTTCATTTCCTAGGACATTTACGGTGTATTTGATATCAACCATTGCCCTAAGTGGATGTACGTTCACGTGTGGTAAGTACATTTATGTAAGCTGGGGTGGTCCGCTTTGGGATACGTCGGTGCTACGAGTGAAAGTATGAGTGCAACTGCGTGCATGCACGAACTGATGCACACGCATCAATTGAAAAATGCAAGAAGGTAATAATTTGCCAGCAAACAAAAGTGTAAAATCTCTCGAACAGAAGATGACGAAATAAACTACTAGAACTAATTTTTAAAAAAGATGATTCTTAACAAAGCTATAGGAGAAATGCTCTAATAATAGAGAAATGAAATTAAAGGCGAATCTTTACGATATAAAGAAATCTTACGGGAAGATAAAGGGGTAAGTATCGAAATAAAAGAGGACGAGAATGGATGAGTCACCGACCGAAGGCATAAGAAACTTGTACGTTTGCCAAGGATCAAAGAAGTGCGTGAGGGATATCGTAACCCTGACCGTGAGGCAGCGCGAAAACAATCGAGGAGTTTACGGGCCTCTTCTCTATCCCGGAAGTTTCCGTTCAATAAACCGGCTGGAATATGAGTGTAATCTCGACACGCAATAGAGCTCCTCTTAATATATCTTATCTGAGAAGATTCAGCCGAATCGAAAACCTTTTATCTCGTTTATTTCCATTTCCAAAACTTTGATACCATTTCATGGTCAAAGCAAACGGTCACTATTGAATCCAGCAAACTTTTTCGTTTTTTTTTTTCGCCATTTACATGCTAATATATAGAATACGCAGCCTTAAATATGATGAAATTTCTTGTTCAAATAAACTGAATACTGAACTACATAACATCGAGATCCTTATTAATCATTTATTTGGGATCACGTGATCCATTTATTGGTGAAGTCCCGTGTTAATAAATTTAATAATTCAGGGAAGCATTTTAAAAGGTTTTATTTTTCAATAAGTTTTAAATGAACTGGGAAGTGTTCTATAAATATTTTTTCTCGATGAGATTATTAAAATTTCGTTCGAATAAGCCCTAATATTTTAATATATAATCCTATTTAAAATTCAATAAATATAATTAACGTTGCGGGGATATGAGCTCGGTATTTATATCAATCTTGTTTTAAATTTGAAGCGTATATAAGAAGACAACTATGAATGGGTCTCCGTACAGTCACCTATATATCTACACATTATACTGCAATTCGCCAAGACGATGTTTGTCGTTGGAAGAATTTTACTAATACCTCCTTAGATATTATCTTAACTCCACTTAATAGTGCTATTAAAACATTAAGTTTTGTATAACTGTCTCAAGATGAATTTCAGTTATTTTGTAGCCGTGTCTTACTATATAGGTGGAAGTCTCAATTATCTTTGAAATCTTGTTGCCCCCCTACCACATATAATCTAATTTCGTAACGAACAATCAAGCAAATATCGTTTCGAAGGCTGAGAACAATAATGGGCCTAGACGCTTCCTTGTGGGACGTCATACGATATTTTCAACAGCAATATTTTTTGTTTCCTACTAATATAGAATATTCACCATCTGACTCGTCGCACTCCTATCAACGACGATTTTTTCAACTGTCAGGAGAAATTATTTTAAAGCAACTAGTCTAAAGTCCTCTTGAAATATACTATAAAAGCGGAATCTATTTAAAAATTTCTCTCCGTATCGCATTAAGTTGTAATGAAATAAGATAGAGTTTCGAACGAATCGTTCGTCTTGAATCCTGTGACGGCATGTGAAAAGCGGATCACGAAACCAACAAGTATAAACTCCAATACCTTACGATTTTAATTAGATCAGTATATAATTTCCATAGTTTTCTTTGATAATATATGAAGGGCTCAGTGCCAGAGGTGCCTAACCCACAATTCCTGTGTTATTACTCATGTATTATTAATGTGCAATTTTTAAAGCCGTTTTTCATATAATTCTGTGCATTTTCTTAGAAAGACTGGATAATAAAAATTACAATATCCTTAATACTTATTTTTTTAAATTAATTTAACTTTACCTTCATTTTTCTCTATTTTATAAAATGTGGGTTAGGCACCTCTGGCGCTGAGCCCTCCACATGTAATATGAGTTAACTATTAATCTTTGGGAACCACACGTTGAGAAATACATTTTTCGAATATTATTTTAAGCAATGATGCGATTTAGAATAGCTATGTTTTCATTTTTCCTCAGACTTGATCGATTTGGAGCCGCTGCACAATGACTCTGAATGAGTACACTATGTCATCCATCGAAAGTTTTTATTTGGTATGAATTCCTCTGACGCGCTAACATCTGTTTGTAAAGGCTCTTGAATTTGGACTAGGAATAAAAGTAGTTTGCATTTTCTCCTTTTAGATGTTTGTTTCGTTTTCTTTATATTTAGATCTTTTAATTTTTGTTCGTTTCGGGGAAGTGACGGCAGATATGAGAAAGCAATCGAGAAACCTATTTGTGCTTCTCTCAACGTCTCTGGCTGAGAGGGCGAGGCAGAAATGAAAACGATGGAAGGGCATTCTGGATGACGTTGATAAGAAACAGTACTCCGGATGTGTTTCAGAGCCTTCCTGCTGAACGAATCGCCCCATCGTAAATCTAAATCGAGACGCAGTTGAAAAAGAAGAAAAATCCCCGGACATCCTGACTCAGACGAGTGACGTGTTATGGCACAAAACCTCTCGCTTAAGAGAATTTATTTTCGCTTGTCACTTTGTTTTGAGTTCTTGGATCTGGAATGGAGTATAATCGAGAGTTTGTTTAACCGTTAAAAGGAACGCTGATAGATGATGGACAAACTAATTAAATACGAGCCACTAGAAACACAAGCCTTAAAATTTTCTAAACGGGCGTAATCACGGTATTTTCTGAAACATTCATTAACTGATTCGAGGAAAAAACCACACCCGATAAGAATCGTATAATAGAATCAAAATATAAATTGTTATATAAATCTTAAATAAGAACTCAAAAGTTCTGCGTATTTGCATCTAAAATTACTTTTATAATTTTAATTTCTGATATAATCAATACATATGCCTGATAACCATAGAATGTGACGAAAAACGCATTATTTAAGCATTCAGAAATTATAAATTTCATTACCTTGACAGGTTGACTCGATGTCGCCCAATTAAGGGTCACACAGGAAAATTACACATTACCGTTCATCCTCTTTACTTTAAAAAATTATAGAAATTATCTTGGTGGAATTGATTACCATTTACCGAACAATGAAAACATCGATAAATTTGTAACTCGACAACCCATAGAACACGTAATAGTGGTCATAAATCGCAATAAAATTTAAAAACTAATCAATGTATTAGATAAACTGGGGTGCATTTCTGGCCACGTCGCGGATCACCCTCAGTAGAAAGAATTAGTTTAGGGATCAAAAGGGTTTAGGTGTGAGACAATATTACCTGATTTTCTTTAAATGTATTTATCTATTATGGGGATAGAGAGGTAAATCCGAAATATATTGTTTTTATGATGCGTGCGCAAAGCTTCTAATTAATTACGTCAACTGCTAATGCTCAAAAAGTCTTTGACCGTCCTTCGAATTATTGAACTCGATAGACAAAAAAACGATCATTTGTTTTTCATATACTTTTATATTTAAAGGTGAAATGAGAAAAAAATCCTCCGCGCCTTAATTTTAAAAGACTTAATACTTCAGCGTTTTTAATTTAGCTTATGATGCATGCAATTTTCAAAAAGGCCACAAAGTATGATAATACGATAGGCGAAGAAAGTTCAGTGAAGCGCTATCAATGAGTCAGTCGCAGCCGTTTACGTGACTCTCCTTTAACTGGATGAACACCCATTTCGCGAAAACAAAACAACCCCATCGCGTAAACTTTGCTTTAGGAATGATATAGATCTTCTTTTACTCTGCAAACCAAATGTTGACACAGAGAGGACCTTTAATCAATCCAAAAAGAGCATACGAATGAAATACGAAATATGAAAAAATTGAAGCAGCATGTTCCGATGTAATAACCATTTTAACAAATAATAAATATGTTGAATAATATATAACTTATAGGCTTCATGGTTTAATAACCTTAATATGATTAATGGTAGGCGTAAGGTTTATACAAGGAGTAGATTAATAACTTCCCAAAGCTACGGGGACAGCTTTCATATCATCAGTCAGTTTGACATATTTTTATTTGTTTGACGTTTGCTTAATATCACCCAAACCGATTACTGTAACGGATAGACTTTATTTAGAGGATTAATGTGCGTGCGTTTAAAAAAAAAAAGAATTTCCACATTAAAAATTATACCTAACCTGATTATAGTACGCTTAGGAAACCTTTTAATTTAGGTCTTTTAAATTATTATGGGAAACTACTCCGACTTTTAACTGCATAAATTTCCACTTCATTTTTAGCTGCGTATAATGGATTTCGATGCTATTTATTATAGGTGTTGTTTTTTAAAAGCTAAAACTCCGCTTTTTTAATAATATTAATTTTTTCTCTGTGTCGAATAAGGTTTCTGGGTCGGCGGACAGCAGGTTACGTGCCACTTTACGCGAAGTCAACCGTCCCTTAAAGAGTGGAGAGATAAAAAAGAAACCTCGCGCAATGGAGCACATCTGAGTTATTGGATCTAGATGGTGAATTGAATCGAGGGAGAGAACACTTATAGTACTTCAAACCGCTTCTTCGAAGGTGAAGGTAAAAACGAAATGGTGACGTTGAAAAAATGGAGAGGCGCCGAGAAATTCGCTGACGAAGGATTCTGAGGAGACGCCCAGAAAACACCTCGACATTTAAAAAAAATGACGCTTATTTTTAGATAAAAATTTCCGATATAAGCAAATTCATATACTAGTCGAAGTGGAGCTAAAAGCAAATATTCGAATGACCAACCGATTGTTTGTTTCTTCTCTTGTAATTACGACTATACTAACTATCCAAATAGAATGGGAAATAAAAATGCTATTTCGATCTAATACGAAGATATTTTACAAACCTGCTTTTAAATTTTCATACTTCATTTCGTTCATTCTAGGAATCAAAAATACCAATAATTCAGACCCGCATAAAACAGGTTGAACTCAGATTTTCAAAAATGACAATCATTCATGACTACAGGCATACGTAAATATTTATGATTGCTTTTAAAAAATAATCTGAATTCAGCTTCTGATCCGTAACGAATAAATAGTATAAATAATTCTTATATGCATAAATGTCCGTGAGTAAAGCCCTTCCTGCCAAGCATGCACTTCACTACAGACCGGTGAACATTCGACGGAAGATAAACAGAAATAAAAATATCTGCGCAGGGTCGCAAAAAATCCAACGGATTATAGCAGTGTGAGAACAACTAAAAAAATAGAATTTCTTCGGCCAGCTGCCGTTAGCTTTTAACAGGCTTTCGTGTGCACTCTGAACGCTCCCTTCATAAATAGTTAACTACCAAATCGAAATGGCCGTTCCCTTCTTTACAGTTCCCATTTGAAAATTTTATCGATCTTTTTTACTGCTTTACGAGTCATGAGCGTTTATTTCTAAACGCGTAATAGTTATTAATCTGGGAGCTTATTTTGGGAAACCTTATCTCAAAATTGCAAAAATACGTGGTGTGGCGTTCTTTCCGGTTGAAGGATTTACGATTTTTTTTCTAATTGGTCGATAATTCCACTCGATTGATGATTACATCAACGCGTTTTTTTATTATTTACCGAGATTGTCTCTCACTGAAGGCTTCGACGCATATCTTTTATCAAAATATAAATGATTACTAATAACATAAATAAAGAATGATATTTTAATAAAGAAATTAGTATTTCAGATTTGTTAGGGAGAAATAAGAATTGAATTGAATTGGAAATAATTCTTAAGGTGTTATTTTAGAAATCCCAATAAAATATTTTTTGATATTTAAAGATATAATACGAACAACCGACGCTTGGGACACGACGTATCTTGAGAAAAAAAACGCTTCTTGCAATATTCATACGAACCTGACACCGCTGAGCTCATTCCCTAATTTTCTAAATGCGTAAATCGTGCACTTACTACTTTAGCATTATAAATCCGACACGGCGCGAAGATGAAAGAAGAGCTAAATCACATTGAACTTACCATATTTCTGCATTGTGAAAATTCACGCCCCATCCACATCACGCTCCTGTAAACTTCGTCTGAACGACGATTTCGGTCCAGTCGATGGGGAATTTTACGTCGCAACGACTCCTCAAAACATCAACATTGAAAACGAGGCTGAACCTATAACGAAAATTATTTATAAAGAAGTTTAAAAGAAAGTAAACTGAATCTTGATTTTTCTTATTTCTTTGATTATTATCATTACTTTTTACATCCAGGGTCTCATATGATTAACACAATGGTTACCAAGGCGCGAAACTCTTTCGAAGGTAAAAAGAATTTAGCGGCACAGAAAATTTGAAACAAGATCCTTTATTTTAGCATACGCTTATCATAATGTTTAGTTGCATTCATTTTTTGGCGCTAATCACCGTCAATTTAATAGAATAAAGTATATTTTCCTAATTATATTTCCAACTAGTTGATTCATTCTTATAACATCATTTTTTGCAGGATCCCTAATAACAAGTTAGGGTTCCCGAACTTGCCGAGGCACCCAGTTTGGGAACCACTGGTTTATGTAATATATTTGTCTAAGATATAGGGAACCAAGTATCATTTCTTATGGAATCAGTCCATTCGAAAAAAACATCTATATCCTCGATTTTGCACATTTTGGGAAATTAATGGTTAAATCCAACATCTTGAGGAAGGCCTAAGGAAAAGTATCATGGAAGTACTCATTTACAGCCTAAAGTCCCTAATAACTAAATCGTATTTATATCTATTTCTATACCTATTTATTATTGTTACTTTCTCTAATAAAATAATTTTTCCTTCCATAAAGCTACGCTTCAGGGGATGGAGGAAAGACAAATGTTCGCGTATACTGGTAGGAAGAGAGGAAGGGATGGAGATATGCATCAGTTAGAAGAGGAGGCGAATGTGCTTGCATACTATGTTGTGGTAGTTGCTACAATTAACTTACTTAAATAACAGTCAATGCAGTCTATGTCACCAGGTGAGCCAGTATGGAACGAGGTTGGGAGCCGAAGATGCAAAGGGGAGAAGTCTCTAGTTTTTACAAAATAAACAACATTTTAAAAGAAATTACCGACGCTCTTTTGCTGAGGTCCTCCATATCTAAAACCAACAACGATATGTATTGATCTCGAAAAATCAATTTAAAATTTTAAAAAATAATTCTCTTATTCACGTGTAAAACGTCTTGTGTGCCCTGCATAAAATTATTCTCCTAATTTTCTTTTAGAGCTCTTATTTATATTACGACCTTTCTGGCAAAGGCGGGCCTGATTTTGAATGCGGAAGTTATTTTTGGAATCGATGCTTCTTTCCAACCAAGCTATATATTTTCATCGATAAGAAAACTACCGAATTTTGTATTCTCTACCAGGAACACACACACACTGATTTATTTGGCAGCTTCACGCATTGGATTTTTATGTATTATTCGCGGGTATGTGATTAATTTTAACGACCGTTTCCCAATTAGTTAATAGAGCATGAAACAGAAGAATGGGAATGAGATATTAATGTATAAAACAGCATTTTAAAGATTGAATTATCGAGCTAAGCCGTTAAAAACTGAATTAAACGAATTTGGAATATGAACACGTAACATTTGAATGGACCAACTACTATCGAAGAACGGAGGACAACTAATGTCATTTTGAAGTTCACACATATTTCACTAAACTACTTTATGCATATAGTAATCAATTAATGTCTCCAAAAAAACGTCACCTATCGATTATATAAATAATAATTAGTTAACAAGAAAATTTTTGTCCAATTCGCCGATCCACATCTATCTCGTTATTTCTTAAAAATATGACCCAAGATTTAGAGATATTGCAAACAATATAAATTTTTACCATTTGTTCAATTCAATATTCGATAAAGAGACAATAATTTCCATTACGCATCGGATTCTATGAACCTTTGGGCCATCTACACCGTAGTACATAAAAACATTTCGAATAACGATTTCGCAAATTGTCTCTACACTTTCTGACACTCCTCCGTTGTGAAAACTCTTTCATGCTTCAACAAAGACCCAAAATGGTCACGATCAAAGCTGAATCGAAATCTAGATTTTTTCCGCGCCATACAATCTCGGTTAGAAAGAAGGCTCGAAAGGCATTTTATGACGCCTTTTTTGAGGTCGACTGATGCCGGATAGCTTTTTTTTTTTAACCCTTTTCCCACATCTTAATGACCGATGTAACCACCCGGCAAAGGAGCGTGCTCCCGTGCACGCACACACTTCACGCTTCTGAGAGTTACAGAAGATCAGAAGATGACGAGAGTCATAAATTATAAGTGTGTGCGTGCGCGTACACTTTTTGTGGTTCCACATAAACAGTGCAATTTTTCCCGATCTAGCGTTACTCGATTTACCGTTTTCCCCTGACTTAAGGAATATTACTTGTTGGTCCTTGCACGAAATCCTTATCTCGATTTAGCGCCCGCGGGAAATATTTTTTTCTTTCTTTCCAGATTACAAATTTTATAAATAATTCAGGAATAAGTAGCCAATGAAATGCGTGAATCTGTCAGAAAATGAAAAGAATAACATAACGTCAAATTAACGCGGTTACATATTTTCGCCTTGTAAGGTGAAGTTGGATTGTTTTAACGTAGCAGAGTCATTTTATGTTTTGATATTACACTTCCCCCATTTTACGTTTAATGTCAAACTCAGCTGAAATATTATAAACGTATTTTTCAATTCTCCCAGTAAGTACCAGATACATGGATAAAATAATTACGAGTTAGTTGATCATGAATAATGATGTAAATACGAGTGCAAAGGGTTACATTGATTTCAATCAAAAACATGGTCGGCCATGACGGATTAACGAAAACCAAAAGGGAGGCGTCATGTCAAAAAGTTTGGGAACCACTGATTTAAGGTAATGAAAGCACATCTCCCAAACGAAGGTTGAATATGTATTCTACTGTATGGGTACGCATATATGTGCATGTATGTAACATACAAATGCATATGTGTATATATGTATGTATGCACAACCACAAATATGTACATACATCCACAAATATGTGTTTGCGTGCGTGGGTATAGTATAGCAAATACTTTTCATTAATTTAGAAGTCAATATCTACAGCGTAGAAGATCTGGACAGAAGGGAGAGGAGGGGTAGGTGAGAAGAGCGTGCGAAAGAGGAAAGGGGGAAGGGTTAGAGGGAGGAGAGGGGGAATCGAAGGGAGCGCATTAGAGGAAAGGAAACAGGGCTATCTTGCCGCGTAGTCTTTTGTGCCACTCGCATTTATCTCATCGTAACAGATCCCCCTCTGCAACCTAAGCTTCCTCCAACCGCTTTCCATCAAAAAAATCTTTTTTTTTTCCCTCCATTCAATCGCTCCATCTTTCAGATACTACGCAGTGCGTTCGGTTCTCTAAGGAAAACGAGTCTGAGAAAGGGGGAAACAAGTTGAGACGAGATTCGTGTGGCATCGTCATGGCAACGTAATGAAACGATGGCGCGGTAACGGAGGGGCGGAAGGGAGGGAAGACCCCTTCGGCGCGTTGAAGGGCTAAACAATATCAATTTGCAAATGCATCGTTATTCTCTTTTGATACGCTGACGGGAAAAATTAACGTAAAAAGAGGAATGGAAAGATTCTTTTTTGATAGAGAGAGAATTATTGGATGTAAGTATCACCGATGGTTTTCCTTAATAATGGGGAAAGACATGTAATTTTAATCGTTGCCCCCAAGGCATTCAGCCGAAAAAATGACAGCGTGGTTGGGATTGAGGTCACGATGAATGATGTTGAATTCGAGAATTTTCTTTGGTTTCCAGCTGGGAAACAAAATGCGATGGATAAGGATTCGTAAGGTGTTGGTAATACTAAACCCTTTAAGTTGAAACCCCGAGGTAAATTTTGCTGGTTTACCGACTTTTAACCACAGAAAATTGGTACCTGTGACTTTTTGTCGCGAAAAATAATTAGTAATACGGTTTTTCATCACAAAATAACTATTGTGTCATGCAAACTCAAGTCAGAAAAAGAATTTCTACAGCGACTTTTCGTAATGAAAAAATAATTTTTTAACTTGAAAGTTTCAATGAATTTTAATCGAAAACACCAACTCAACCCACATTACAGATATTACGCAGGTCGTTAGCCTATGCATATGATAAACAAATCCCTTTTTTCAGTGGCGGCCAACCTACGGCCCGGGAAACTGACGAAAAATCAATCCCCAAAATCTTATATTTTTGTGAAAATTTTTATAATAAGACTTTTAATATTGAAATGTTAACCACAAAGGCCTTATTTCGAATTGATTTTCGCTCATATGGCACCTCATAATTTATAGATAACTTCCTATTCCAACTCAACTCTGGCCCGCCGAAGAATTTGCAACTCCCAGTGCGGTCCGCCATGTAGAAAACGTTGGGCGCCACTGCCTTTGCTGGCTCATTAACCGCTCATCTCCTCCTTTCCTAACGTCCAATTATCTCCCCCTGAGTAACAGCGTGGACAACAACAGGGACAACAAAGTTACAGTGTCTGTTTTTGTCTATCTTCCATGTACTAATTTTATTGAATGGCCAAATTCTTGTTACGAGAAGTCGCAGGTACCAATTTTCTCCCATGAAAATTCGGGACGCCAATTTTTCGATGAACTTTCTTTTGAATGCGAAAAAAATATCAAATATACAAAATGTTGTATTCTCAATCGTTATTTAGCTCTACTTCGATGAAAAAGTTTCCAAAGCTTCCATATTGGTAAAATTAATCTTTCTTTGTCCGTTTACAATAAAGTCCCAACGCTATTAGTGCGAAGGAATAGGAAGCCATGCCAAAATGTGTCGAACTTGACCTCCGTGATTTTAAAGGATAGAGAGAAACAAGACTGGCATGGTAATTAAGGCTCTATGAAATAATGACATGCAAACAATGCCTGCGAAACATTTCGAGAATTTTATTTATTGCCGGGGATTTAATTGGAGAAAAATTCACATATTTTTTTTCCTTCGCCCTTAAACCGACATCTACGCCTCGAATTCCAGATTTCTGCGCGGCAATAATATGTCCGAGTCATAGTACCAAAGTTTAATTTCATTTTGGGTTACTTACTCGGTACGCTATATGAATTGTTTCAATGTTTCGATAATACTACTGTAAATCGAACCTCACATATGTAGCTTTATAAAATAGTATTATGATGTTATATTATAATATAGGTACATACATTCTAAAATAATTTAGTCAAATTTAATCCCATATACGTATAATGATGATAAAAATAAAGTCGATAATTTTTTTACGTTACGTAAAACAAGATAAGTTTTTAAATATTGAATTTAAAAAAAATTAGTTGATACGAACATTTAAATGACAGTATATCGAACATCCTAAAAATATAAAAAATTGAATCGGATGAATCTGACACTTGAAGTAGGGCACGTTATAGTACTTGCATTTATCCGCACACGAAAAAAATAATTAAAACTTTACCATCAGTTTTTTTCGCACCCAAATACGTTGGAATGGAATGGAAAAATAAAAACTGAACCTGAAACAACAACAAATTTCTCCTTGTTTTCATACTCGGCTGTCTTAAACGAGGAAGTTTTAATATCCGTTCACGTATAACTTACTCCCTCCGTTTTTTCATCCAAAGAGAAGTCTCAAGGCGGTTATCTCCCTCTAAAGAAATTAACACCTCCAATTTCAGCTAAATAATTCTCTCCTATATCTTTCTCTCTCTTACTGCGCTATCCTATGAAGCATAATTTCATCCCACTTCCTTAAGATCTCGTCTCCTCCTCATCTATCCTAATCTCAATCTTGACCAAGTAAAGATGCATGTATTATCTATGAATGCTCGCCACTTTCTCTCGTCAATTTTCTACGCCGAAACAACTAACGTCCTCTCGCTGCCTCAAGCGGAACTTCAAGACAATCGCTATAAGCAGCACGTAAAGACTTTCCCCTGCCCGGGACAAGGAGTATTTTTAGTCTCTAGGTCAAAGGATACACAGAACACAATAGGCGAATACAACCAAAAGGGATGAAGACCCTAAGACAGAGTTTCCCAAACTGTGTTCCGCGGAACACTAGGGTTCCGGAGAAGTTAAATGGGGTTCCGTTCTTCTTTCTCTTATTTACAGCAGGAAACATGAGCCTCACTTGTAAATTGTATCCTGTAAGATACATTAGTTATATAAATAAACATTATAATGATTTTAAAGTTTATTTTATTGCGATTATGCTTACCATATCTTATTTAGGATTCCGCTAGAAAAAATATTTGAATACATGGGTTCGGTGGCTTCACAAAGTTTGGGAACCACTGCCCTAACAATAAGATATGCAAAGGCCAGAAAATACCTTAAGGAGGACAATAGGTCTCGGTCAACCAGAGGAATGGCAATAAAAAAGGGCCGAAATAACTCTATGACTAACGTGGCCGAGTTCTTTTGATTCCAACGTGCCAAAAAAATATTCTGCCCAGCCCAATTATAGTAGACGAGACGTAAGTTGGCCTCTGAGGAAGCGGAGGGTGGGAGCATAACAAGGGTACTTTTCAGGCTTGGGCCTATGAGAGCCTTGCGACGTTGCCATACTGTGTCTTATTAGCGTCGCTTCGTTTTCTCATTCAGTAGCCTCTGGGTGCTGTTTTGGTTATTACGTTTTTGTTGCTGTTTTGCTAGTTAAGTTTTTTAAAAAGTGGTTTCTATTTAAGAACTTTGTTTCTTAATTGAAATGGCTGAAGAGAGTGTTTTCAGAGAAAGGTTTAAGTGAGGTATCCCAATCCGAGGACAAGCGAGGGAAATAATAGTTAATGTTCGAAATTATTTTGAACAAGAACTACGAAACGGGAGACCGATTATCTCACCGGACAAAGTCCTTCAGAGAACTGCGAGTGCTGTAGGAGTGAGAAAATGATTTCGAAGGAAAGTTATTCAACTCCATTGACCAAGATACTGGTGACTCCGGGTAAGAAGAGGAAAGCAGAATGTAGAGTTACCAGCTTAGACTCTTTTCAGGAGGACGCTATTCGTAGACATATCTACGATTATTACAGAAGGAAAGAGTTCCCAACCTGTAGGGTACTTTTAAAGACATTAAAAGAAGCAAATTTATTTCAAGGAAGCGATTTTTCATTAAGAAGAGTGCTTGAAAACCTTGGATTTAAATGGAAGAAATTTAGTGAGAGGAAATTATTGCTTGAACGCCATGATGTTGTTGCTTGGCGTGGTCGATTTTTACGAGTAAATTAAATTCTGAAAAAGTCATTTGGTTGGGTGAATGCTGGTCACACGGTTAGCCGAGCATGGACAGATTAAACCGCCGCAGTAGGAAAGGGTGGTGGGTTAATTCATTTGCACACGGGTAATTTTCGAGGGTTTATACCTAACTGCATGCTATTGTTCCGGTCCAGTAAAACAGTAAATTACCAGGATGAAATGAGTGTTGAAACATTTACCAAGTGGTTTAAAGAGTCATCGATCCCAAATATAGAAGAAAACAGTGTGACAGTTGTGGACAACGCTGCATGCCACTCGATACAGCAGGACAAACCTCAAAATATGTCGGATAGAAAGGCTGATGTAATTACGTGGTTGAAGAATCATAATACTGACCCTCCTGAAATGAACAAGTGTGAATTGATGGAGTTAGTTGCACACCACAAACCTATGTTTCCATCATATGCGATTGATGAGTTATCAGAATCTCATGGGCACCAAACCATCCTCCTACCACCTTATCATTGTCATTTCAACCCCACTGAAATAATTTCAGCCCAGGTGAAAGGCTATGTAGCTCGAAAAAATAAAACTTTTAAACTTTCCGACGTAGAGATATTGACTAAAGAAGCAATAGACAATGTGACGGAAAATAATTGGCGGGATGCAGTTAAACATGTAGAGAAAGAAATTTTCGAGGCTACGAAAAGACAGGGAGTGATAGAAGAATGTGTCGAGGAGCTGGTGATACGTCTAGGAAGCAGTAGTAGCAGCAGCAGTACGACAGATGAGAGCGAGGACAACGAAGAAGAAGATAGAAGTACAACAAATTAATATTTGTTTGAAGAATGTGGAGCTTTTCCTTTGCCAGATTAAAAAGTGTGCGTGCGCGCGTGCGTGTGTGTGTGTCACTTTCGTGCTACGTAAGTTAATGTGAATATGCTTATTTCCTGCCACTGCATTAAAGTCAACAGATATTTCTTTAATCATTTTATTTCTTTGTATACCCAGGTATACTCCGAGTCAATGTGAAGATCATCATCATGAAAGCTCAGCAAGATACTCGCAATGACAACAGTTCAGCTGCAGGTCGATGTTGTGTTTGCCCAAGGAAAAATGACCGAAAAACAAAAGTAAAACGTCAAAAATGTAATCAAGGTTTCTGTAATGCCCATAAAGTGTGTTTCTGTTTACTGATGTCGTCTATTGTAAAATAAACTGTATTAAATATATTGTTTTCAAAGTCTTGATTCAATAAAAGTTGCCTGTTCAAACTTTAAAACTCTTATCGAAATTTCACTCTCCGGTTTACAATTCCCCGGTGTAGTATTATTATTAGTACTGCGTGGAGCTGAAACAGAGAAAGAGTCGCATTCTTCGAAAACCCTAACTCGAATTGTCTTTCTCTTTAGAAAGATCCGTGTCAGACCACCGCCGGCGCCACGCCGCCCATTGTCTGACACAATATAAGGCATTATTATAGCGGCCATTCACCTCTATCAACAGTCCTCCACTCCAAATTTTTTCCTAACCTTTGTACGTTCCTTCCCCACACCTATCCGCCACTCTCCCTTATCCTCTTCATTCCTGCTACACCCTTTGTCGTCTCTCTCCTCTGCCATGTTTCTCCACAACCGGGGGGGACCTTGCGACTTCAAACGACTCCAGCGCTGGAAGCGCTTCTCATTGTCAGTCTAAATCACAAAGCAAGTGAGGAGAGAAACCCGGTGCCGGCATTAGCCTACTCTTAACGAGTAACAACAAAGGGGACCAAAGGCTTTACTACGTCCCTTCCGAATGACGGGGCGCTGATTCGCGCGCTCTCCTCTAAACACGCAAATAGGGGTCCGCGAGATCTCTTTTGAAAAAATCCCACCTTCGAAGGATTCGTACCCGGTTTCGCACCGGGTATGCTCAGACGCAGCAGGCCGACGCCCTCGCCACTACGCCACGGCACCCCCTGCCACGTTTCTCCATCACTTTTTCACCCATACTACTCTTCCTTTCCTTCCACCCACTTCCCTGCAAATCCCCCATCCCTCCCCCCTTCACGTTTCTCCACTTCTTTCCCTCCATCATTCCCCTCCTCCATTTCCTCCCTCCCACCCCCCTTCAATTTCTCACGTTTTCTCCCCTTCATCTCTTTCCTTACCCTCACATTCCTTCGCTCCTAAATTTTCACCTTCCCTCCTTTCTCTATCACCCCTAAACAATTCATGCTTCCACCACTGCTCCCCCTCCAATCCCGTACAATTCATGCATACTCTATTTCTTACCTCCGATCCCTTTCTCCCTCCCCCCTCCCCCCCCCCCCCTTAATGCCCATCACGTCTCTTGTTTCTCCTCCCATACCTCCAAATATTCCATTTCCTCCTCTCCCCTCCTTTCCTCCTCCCTTATAATAACCCTCCCCCCCCTTTCCTCTTCCGCACCCTCTCCGCCGCTCTCCATATAAACCTCCCTACCACGTCCTCGTATCTCCTCTCATCTCCAGATCCCTTATCTTCTTTCCCTAACTTCTTACCTCGTTTTCCTTTCTCCCTCCATTTCCCTCGCTATCTCCTTCCTCTCTGGGTGCATTCACCCAAACGTCGCACCCTCACTTCGCTGTTTTCTCCGCTCACCGATTTCTCGCCGTGTCCGTGTTTTTCCTCTTTATCCCTTCCCCCTTCTCTCCATTCTCCGCGTTCGCTAACACCACGTCCTGAACAGAATTGACGTTCACGTTCGTAAGTCTGCCGGTTCTTTGTGAACGGATATATAGGTAGTTTTAAAATCCACACACACACATGTATATATATTTACATATATCAATAAATTAGTTCTATCTTTATTAAGGTTGCCAACCTCCGGCTTTCGGACTGGAGATCTCCGGGTCATCGCCATAATCTCCGGTCTCCGGGTGAGTAGCACAAATCTCCGACTCAATTTCGATTGCAGCGGAATGCCCTTTTTGTCACTTTTTTTGCGTTTTTTATGAATGATTCGAATTAAGATAGTTTGCACTTTAATTTCCATTGTATTTTGTTTTACACAAAAAACTTAAATTAACGATGCTCTTACAATTTCGCTAATTAGCGATATTTAAAAAAAATGAACAACGATATTTAATTATATGTCCTAATACCTTGAGTGCCTTTCGGAATATTGAATATATTTATCGTTAGGTGTATAATTCCTTTTGGGTTTCTTCTAAAGTATCCAGTTTTCAAGCAATCTCCGGTTCATGAATATCTTAAAGTAGGCAACCCGTAAGAACTTCTCCGGTTCATTAAGATCTAAAAGCTGGCAACCCTAATATTTATTGTTATTGCAAACTGGGTGCAACAACTTGGTAGTAACCTTTATCAATTGCTTAAATATCATTACTGATAGAGAACAAATAAGAAAGGTATATAAAACACAATGATATATAGTACATATGAATATACCGAATTATAAATTTACTTACTAAACTATTTACACATATAAAAATAAAGTAAAAAAACTGTGGAAATGTTCACAGCGAGGCATTACGCTTAACAACTCAGACACATATATCCATCCACGATAACAAAAATTAAATAACAAATTTGGGCTAACAGAAGGAAGAACAATATGTAACTCCTCGGAAATCGAGGAAAATTAGGAATAATAATAACTACACCTACACTGATAAAATACTTACGAACAAAGAAATAATAAAAATAAAGGAAAACCCCGATAATTAAGCCGAATGAAACTGATGGAAGAACATATTCGTGATTAAACTAAAGAATACTAAAACAAAAATTATGACGGGAAGTGGAAGGCAAACACGAAGGTGGATTACTGCCAGAAACGCGCTCCTACAGAGTAACATAAAGATATGCGAGAATGGAATAAATGGAAAGAAGGTACAAGAGGAATGAGAAAAGGTTTACTATATGGAGACGAAGATCAGCGGGAGCCATAGGCGCCGACTCCACGGGGGCAATTGCCCCCGTGCTTACGTATCATTTTTCGTGAAAAGCCATATAAATATTCGGATATAACTATTCTGCCCCCGTGGTGAAAGTTAAAAGTCGGCGCCCGTGGCGGAAGGAGATATTCTATTCCAGTTAAAACCGTTTTCTTCTTTTTTTCTCCCTCTCCTTTCTCCATGGCTGACCTAATATATAGGCCTAATAGAAAACCACCTATTCGTTCACTGGTACCACCCTGACCAAATTCAACGACCGTTGTCACAAAATAAATCTATCCTTATTTCTTCTAAAATTATATCCGGTTATTAGCAATATGTTTTACGCTTTACCCTGCGCAATATATGGAAGCAAATGAGTGCATCGCTCGATAGATCGTATCGCATTCCTCTTATGTTTAAGTAGCTACATGATAATTAGCGGGTACGTGTGTGACAAGTTTTGTAAGTTAATTATTTTTAAAAGCCTGCCAATGTCCATTTATCCTTTCAACAAATGACAGACTTGAAGTTAAAAATTCTTTATATATCAAACATTTTCGGATGATACATTAAGCAAAACGCAACACGTAGTTGCAAAGAAACATAATATTCGATGATACGAATCATTATTTGTAGGCTCCTGGATCCAGATGTCCGATTAAAACAATTGGGACCGATCCGAAAGGAGCAGAAGGTGGGAGAAAAGAAGGGAGAAAGGACACTCATCGCTGGATCTCGGGCGGGTCTTAACAACTGTTATGTTTGACGTTGAGAGTCGATGGCTTGTTGGTATATACGAACGTCCGTATTGCTCAAAGCCCACAAGGCGAGGTAAGTCGGCATCATGAGTGAGTCTCACCCACGCCGCTGATGACAGGGCTGACGTAATGGACTACGTCAGCGATGGCCCGGAACAAAAGTGGATAGGTGAGCGGAAAGGGAAGGGAAACAGATTGGTCCCAACATTATTACAGTTTAGTATTTATTATTTAAAAAACAAACATTCTTTTAAAAAGAAAAGAGAACACGATCGAATACGATACATACAATTGCATTTTTTGTTTTGACTTATAACTACAATTTCAAACACGATTGAAAAGTTTCGTTGGGATTTTTTTTTCAAAGGGACGTTTTGGCGCTTTTAGGCTTCACTTTCGTAGTTCGCTGTCGAAGGAATGGTGCAGAGGGCGGAAGGAGTGGGATTAGCGGAGGGAAAGGAGGGAAGAAGGGCGGAAGGATGAGAAGGAAAGGCTTTGTCTTTGCTGTCACTTTGTGACGGGTCTCAATCTAGTTTACCGAATGGCTTTATGCCTTTGTCTGCAATCTTTTGTCTGATTATCCCTCTTTCTCTATCTCTCCCGAAAACATTTTTCTTCGACATCAACCGAATTTGAGTGAAGTGTAAAAAGTTGTTTTGTTTCCGAGTTCGTTAAAAAAAATCCGGGTGATTAAGGAATGCACATGGCGTGAGACTGAAATGACCGGCAATTCCTTAATCAAAGCAGTTGAATCTTCCTTTCATCGTCTGAATTTTCGAATCTTATCTCTTTGTAAGTAGAACCATAAAAACCATTTATATTATACATCTATAATACTTATTAACGCAAATAGGCTCACGCATAAATTTAAAATTAAATGAGAATAGGGACATACCTACGTTATGTTTTTAACACATTACATGGTTATCTTCCCTTCACTGATAATCTACACAAACGGTTGCATTGATTGTTATATAAAAAATAAAGTACATATATTTGAAAAAAAGAAACAAGGAAAATTAAAAACATAAAAATTCGCGATCAATTACTGTGCACGGAAATGAAGAAACAGGAGAAAAAATCTGCTATGACCGGGAATACGAACCCGGGTCATCCACATGCCGAGCGTATATTCTACCACTGAACTATCGCAGCAGACTAATCCTCCTGTTTCTGAGCGGAAATATTTTCTTAGGTTGGGACTTTTAAATTGCAGATTTCTGACTGACTTCGCATAATAACTTGTCATTACGCGCGCACAGCCGTGCCCCCAGCGACATTCGAACCCGCGAACTTTACATTAGGAGCTAAATACATTAAAATCCTATACAGGAGAAATGCATTATTAGAGTTAAATGTGAATTATTGAAATCAACTTATTTTACATAATACTTCTTATTTTTTTATAATAAATAAATTTAAAATATACCGTGCAAACAATGCGCGGGTTCAGCTAGTAGGTACAATATAAATTGATAAACCAGGTAACTGCAAATGGCATTTTGAAAAACCAGATGTACATTACGGGTCGAAAAAGCCGTCCTCAGTGACAATCCCTAATTCATTCAAGGAATGATCGGTGAATTACCACTGAAGACAGCTGCTATATGTATAGCTAGAACTTGCATATTGCTTACCCAACGTTTTTATTCCTACTGTAGCATGATGGCACTCCTGTTTGTCACCAGGTCATGTGACCGCTGACAGCGCCACCATTCAAGAAATAACCATTCTATCTGAGTGGTTATTTCTTGAATTAAACGTCGTTAATGTTGATTCTTACTCGTTTCATCATCATCATAGGTAGTCTGTCCGTTGACAGGTCCGTGATTATTCATGGTTAAACTTGGTTCTCCATATACTCCTTTTTTCTACAGCTTTCTTCGTGTATTGATAGCTCTCTTTCCCTTTCAAGTCGTCTATCAGCTGAAACCTTTTCCTACCTTTCTCTTTTTCCATCCAGTTTTCCTTCTAGCACTTCTTTAATCATGCACTCTCTCCTCAGGTAATGCATTACCTGACTCGTTTATTGACCCTATAATCGAAACACCCACCACACTATTGGATTTATCAGGTTATCATTATAATATGTCTAAGCATAATGTGAGCTCGATAATTAGTTTCTGGAATGATAATGCGAAAACTTTTAAATTAATGTTTACAAAATAATGCCAAATCTAAACCCATGCCATCAGCAATTCAGTATTCGGTAATAATTTTAAAGGAGAATAAGTACATATCTTCACTTCCTTCATCACAGCTTCTGTAAAAAAGGCGTTGTGTTTGCATGGACATGAATTTATTTTTATCGGTATCGGCAGCTGCATTCGTAGCCCAACAACGGCGATTGCACACCGGTTTCCATACAGAACGAGTCTAAACGGGCTTTCTATCGTTGTTCCTTAGAATTTCTTTAATTTGATCTACTCAACGTTTGGGTGCACGTCCATCGGATCATTTTTCCTCCACCTTGCACAACGAGTTTTTCCACGCTATTTTCGTTACGGAGAAAGACCTGTCCAAAGAATTTTCGGGTGCGAGCATAAACTATGTATATACTATAGAAAGACACTGGCCCATTTGGATGTCATTCAGGGTCAGTCCACGGCACAAGGAGCATCTGCCACCCAGCATCTACCTTCAAAGTGTCTTTCCCTTCCCTATCGCTGACTTTGACAGTCCAAGTCTCGGTTCCATATAGAAAAATCGGGAATAGTGACGCTCTGAATAATAAAATTCTTGTGTTATACGTGTGAAATCTCGACATTTCCATATTTTCAGCAGTTTGGATGTCGCATTTTTGACCATTCGTATTCTGCGGCGTATTTCATGTCAGAAGCCACCATTATTGTCTTTATCTTACACCTGAGATTCAAACCTCTGCATCTAGGAACTCGCTTTTATTTTCACTAAATTATATTTCATCACTAACGTACCTATTCCATTAAAAAGATCTTAAGGCAGATTGGATCTCTACCGAAAAGATTTATATCTTTCGCCCCCAGACATCTTTACCACTACCGTTTCCCTCTTTGCTTCGCTCTTTCATCCATTCCCTTCCTTGTCAATCCTTGCCATTTCCTTTTTCCCTTCTCACCATTTCTTTTTTCAAGACAAAACCCTACGCTTCGTCATTCGTCACCTTCTTGCTTCCTCAACCCTTGTTCCTTCTCACCCTCTTGTCTGTCAGTTTTCTTCCCTTTCTCTCTCTCTCGCTCACTCCTCTCCTCTCCTCTCTTCCTATTTCCCTCCATCTCTCAATCTCTCTTCCTCACTCACTCTTACTTAGCATCCTTTCCCGCCTCTCTCCTTTCTCCTCTTTGCCCCCCCCTCTCTTCCCCCCTCTCTTCCCCCCCCCCTCTCTTCCCCTCCCTCTCTCCACTTCCCTTCCTTTTACTCTACGTAGCTCACTGATGAGACCAATAGCTTATAGAACTCCATAGTAGTAATGCGAACATATATGTATACCTCACGAATAAAATAGATTATTCGTCTAAACTGGCCGTGCGTGATTTTTTTATGGAATCAGTAAAAGTAATTATTTTTCCTCGTGCATTTTATTCAAAAAATGAATGTGCTCTCGTTCCCGTCACCTCATACTGTCCAACTACATTTTCTAAATCGTACAAACACTCTCATCTCACCTTTCATATATATATATATATATCAATGCCGTAACCAGGGTATGGAGAACGTGGCATATGCCATAGGCGCCCATTGCAAAAGACGTCAAACGTTCCCGAAAAAGTGCCAAAAGTTCATTTTCCCATACATAACTATTATTTTAATACTAAAACGTTAATTTATATGTAATAAAAACGCTAATATTCTTTATTAAAACGCATAAAAAGTGTAGCCTACATAAACAAGGTGTTTCCTAAAATTTTTCCATAGGCGCCATATCGCCTAGGTACGTCTCTGATATATATATTTTTTTTTTCCTCCCTAATATCTCCTCATTACTACCTCCTCCCATCGTTCCTCCCTCTCCTTCCCTCACTTCTTTTCCCCTCTCCTTCACTCTCCGTCATACCCCCCCCTCTCTCTCTCTTCAACCCTCTCTCACGTGCACCGCTTCGCTAACTGCCGACACTTCTCTCTTACTCTCACCCTCCTCACTCCCCCCCTCCCCCATTCACTCGCATTATCCTCCTCCTCCTCCATTCTTCCCTCCCCATTCCACTTCCTCTCTCGCGCGCCGCCTCCTATTCCCTTCAGGGCGAGGCGCTTGTTACCGATATTAAAAGCTCGGGTAGAAATAAAAAATAGCTAAAAACTGAGGGAGAGAGATGGAGAGAGAGAGAGAGAAAGAGAGAGAGGAGAGAGAGAGAGAGAAAGAGAGGAGAGAGAGAGAGAGGAGAGAAAGAGAGGAGAGCGAGAGAGAGGAGAGAGAGAGGAAGAGATGAAGAGAGAGAGAGAGGGTGAGAGAGACGGTAAGAGAGAGGGTGAGAGAGAAGGTGAGAGAGTGGGAGGAAAAGAGAATGGGAAAGTGAGGAAAAGAGAATGGGAAAGTGAGGAAGTGAGAGGGAGGAGTGAGACGGAGGGAGAAGGGGAGAGGGAAAGTGAAAGAGGGAGAGAGGGAGGAAGAAAAGAGAGAAGGTAGAATAGAGAGAAAAGAGAGAGGGAGGGAGATAGAGGGGAAGAGAGAGAGGAGGAGAGGGAGAGAAGTGAGAGAGAGATGAAGAGATTGAGAGAGGAGGGAGAAGAGAGAGGACGAGAATGAGAGAGAGAGGTAGTGGAGGAGAGAGGGAGAGAGGAAGGTAGGAAGAGAGGGAAGAAGAGAGTGGAAGAGAGAAAGAGGAAGATATAGAGACGGAGAGAGAGAGGGAATGAACAAGACAGAGGGAGCGGAAGAGAGAGAGAGAGACGGGCAGACGCGTACCCTTATATGTGTGTGTATGTGGAGTGGAAAAGAGCTTTTTTTCGTAAAAAAAAAGAGTGACGGCTTGTTTGGAGAGTGGAGTGGGGGATGGAGGAGGGTCACGACGGGATGCGGAGGGAGGGACAGTCTGCGCGTGCGGGCGAGGGAGGATATTGGTTGAGATCGAGTGCACACCTCAGGCGTCGCGGGAACGAATCCCCACTCCAACCTCCGACTAAAAAATCTCCTCACTACGCCTTTAATAGCACTCCGCTTACTCCCTCTCGGTACCTCCTCCCACTCCTACCCCTCTCCTGTTTCCAACTCCACCCTCCTTTCCGTCGTCCTCGCCATCCCTTTATGTTCGCGTTTCTTTTATATATATATATATATATATATATATATATATTGTATATATATATATTTTGAGGGGCTTCTGGAGGGATAAAAAAATACAAAGGGGGCTTTCCACATAGAAGAGGCGACTCGGCGACGATATAATCAAAATTAAAAGTTTTAATTCAGAATGATTCGTTCCTTTTTTTGTTCTGTTTATTCTATGTATTCCATGTGAGTGATGGGGAAAAAATATGGTCTTATTTTTTAAAATCCGTTTGCTTTGAATTCTAATTTCGATCCTAGTTACTTTTGAAAAACTATTCTGGAGCATTCTGGCGTGGTTTGGCTTTTTCGTGAGTATATTGTATCAATGATTATCGGCCTAATTACGACTGAATTGTGGGCCATTTTAAGGAAATAAAATTAAATATTTATTATTACACGAAATTTGATTTCTACGATATTTTTTGACCGTTGAGGAAATGAAAGGTTTTGAAAAATACGATCGGAACCTTTCTACGTTTAAAAATTTTAACTGAAAATGCGGTATTAAAATTTAAGAAATGTCATTCAGAAAACGACTTTGTTTTTATACACTTTAACCAATTTAATTCATTGCGTTAAGGATTGGGGAATGTTTTTAAAAAATTTTCCATGAATTATTGATCCTTTGTCAAATACAACAAGCAAAATTTTCATTTGCTTGCCCTCAAATATATCTTTACATACCTATGAAAAAATAACACAAAATGTTTTAGAAAATAATTATGCGGTTGCCTATGTATATTGCGCTACGAGGTGTTTGCTGCTCGAGAAACCAGGGAAAGAAGAGGGTACTGTAGAGAAAATCTGCCTGGAAAACACAATACATACGCGAAACCTCCTTACCAATTTTCTTGAGCAAACTGTAACATAAGCGGAGTTTCGGAGGTTATAGTAACTGCACGCTGGCTTGGGAATCGTAAAAATAAAACGATTCTAAATTAATGTTTACGCCATTACGATTCTCTGCATAAGATTTTAAAGTACGGAGATACGTCAAAAAATGTAAATAAAAAACAGTCGCGGTATACTTACGCTCGACTCGAAATACTGTACCCTGTAGTTTTTTTTCCCACCCGGCGTATGAATGGAAAATATTGTACATAAATTCAATGCAGGCACGGCGTTATGCAGATCTGTCTTTTAGGTTTTTGTTAGAAGCCGATGTAATTGATTCGTCAAATACTCCGTAGAAGAACATTTAGTTTCCTAAGCTTCTTTCACCGGCCTTGGGGCTATGTTGATTATCATTTGGATTCCAGTCATAATTTGTGCTCAGTAATTCAATTTTAGCAGAATTTATACAGGGGACGTAAAATAATTTTAGTTTTTAACATAATAGTTAATATAAAAACAATTAAAATAGTTTTCCATTTTTTTCAATGAACTCATCGCTTGTGTTAAATAAATCCTGCAACCACGCAGCTGAAACGCCAAAATAATAAAGATATTAATATCACATATAACTTATAGATATCAGTATGTTCATGATAGTATTTACGCAAAATACAAAATCAAAATGGAGCCTTTTACGTATTTACGTTAAGAAGTTTCTTTTCCTTCTTCCTTCAAACCGGACACAGTGAATGGCGCAAACAATGCCGAAAAATCTGTCTTTTCTTGAACCTGCATCGAAATTAAGCTTGTTCCAAAGCAAGAATAGAAAGAACCACAATTAACATGTTGCAAGTCTATTGCGTCACCATTAAGAGTTTTCTAGTTTTAGAATGGCCCAGCCCAATTCTCTTTCTCTTCATATTCTCATAAGAAATATAATATTCCTATACTCTTCCTAACTCTTTTCCTTCCCTCTAAGACTTCTTTCAACAGATCTTTGCTTCTGTAAATGTTAATCACTCATTTCCTCTGTCTCTTCTTTATGATTTCCACTAAGATCCTCCGTTCTCCTACAGTATGTAGGACTTATTCAATCGTTTTCCCCTTAATCCAACTAATTTTTCCCAGTCTACGCCATTCTCACATCTCAAAAGCCTTTTAATCTTCTCACATCCTTTTTTTTAATAGTCCAAGCCTCACACTCATATAATTCTGCGCTCCATATCAACGTTTTCAAGAGCCTCTTTATCTCTTATAACTTTATTAAAACTCCCTGTCATCAACTCTCACCATCTCATAAATGCCCACTTTGCTCTTCAATTTTTACCTTTTTGACACACCTTTCATGTTTGGACTATATGGTTCCCAGATAAGTAAAATGTTGCACCTGTTGTAGCCTTTTCTCATCCACTGTAACTTCATTGCTTTATTTTCATTCCTATTAATTTACATTCCGAATATCGTGCATTTGCTTTTTTTACTTAAGGAGTTAAATGGCACATGCAAGCCCATCTCTGTAATATTTACTAATGCTTTGTCATCTGCATATCTAACTTGTTTCACTAGGATGCCACTTAAGTAAACATATGATATAGGGAGACTATCGCATAAAAATAAAATAGAATCCTGTAGTGATTTCGAGAAATGAACCGAGTACCTCGTGGAAGGCGGAAAAATGACGACGACGACATTAAAACGCCCTCGTTAATGACGCAAAATAAATACGCTTGGCACGAGAGAGAGAGTAAAAGAGAGAAAACGATTCCACAATGCTCCGCAGTAATCTTTTCTACGCTCCTCTCCATGCGATCGATAAAAAAATCGTGGAAATTTCCCTAGCAGTGCGCCGTTAAACGATTTTCCTGTCCCAAAACGACAGCGCGACCGAAAAAATGACGGAGACGTTGGTAAAAATAAAAACACTCTCCGAGAAAAGTGAAGCTCTTTTTTTTTACGCATCTCGGGACAAATCCCGCCATCTTGTAATCGTACGAGAAAGCAGCGGTAACAAAAGAAACCGATTTTTTTTTAAAGAGAACGGGATGGAAGGAGAGAAAAAGAATAGAGAGAGAGAGAGAGAAAGAATGACAGAGAGGAAGAGAGAAGGTGGGAGTTAAGAGGCGGAGAGAAGAGAGTGATAAAAAAGGGGTAAAAACGGTCGAGTTTTTGGATGCACTAACAAAAAAATTTAAGAAAAGAGGTGGCGTCCGACTCGTTTATTTTTTCGGAGCGAATTTTCTTCTTTTTTTTAGTTTTCCCTTTTATTTCTCTCTCTCACTCTCCCTCTCTCTCTCTCTCTCTCTCTCTCTCTCTCTCTCTCTCTCTCTCTCTCTCTCTCTCTCCCTCTCTCTCTCTCACTCACTGGTTCGTTTTATTCAGGGAGCTTTTGGGAAGGGGGTGAGGGTTATAGAGAGGGAAGGGGGCGAGGGAGAGGGGTATTATTCAGTGTTCCGAGCGTAACGACATGGGTCTAAAAAAGCCTTTCCTCCCGACCTATCCATCCCCCTCGACTGCAGTCCTTTGCTTCTCCCTTTTCTACCCCTTTACCCTCCCCCCCCCCCCCCTCTCCCCACTCAACCACACCCTCCTCTATCCGCCGCCAATTCCCTCTTCGAATCCCCTATTCTCTTTACTTGAGAGTCTGACTCGCCCAAAAGAGAGAACACGACCTCTCGGTTCTTTTCGTCATTGTCTCCGAAAATACGTTCGAGCTGCGGGCTAAAGCTTGCGACTTGTGTCAAATGCAGTCGAGACTCGACGACTCGAATATTTATTCCCGTTTGTGTTCTTATATACAGGGCATCCCGTGTGCAAGGCTCTCATTGGCCGTCCGTGTGTGCAAGTCTCTCATTTGCCGCCCTTTTTAGGCGTTCTTTACGAAAATTTTAAAAACGCATTACGGTTTGATAAATTTCCGTAACCAATAAATATGAAAGAATATACGGCATATAATACAATTCGCATTACTGTTAAAGATACTGTACATGTCTGACGATAAATCGGCCGCCCCCGTTGTTTCGCCGCCCGTGGGCGTCGCACACATATGGAGTTAACCAATGTCCAACGGTAGTTTGATTGCACACGGTTATATAAACGTGACGCTTTTTCTTTGCTCTTAATGCATAAAATTTAATTATAATACAGTTAACTATAATGAATTAGGAATACTCTGCATTTTACATATGTAAAAACCTTCTCGCCTATACAAATATATGCTGTTTTCCGTAAGGTTTTAATTGGCACAACGCGGTTTTGCCTAACTGGGCCTTTTCCATGTATGTACTTGACGCCTGCGCTCAGAAAGTAAATACTGTATATTTAATTCTATAACTCGATTTATTTTTAAAAAATTGTATGCACCTTCTTCAGCTTATAAACTGCACTTGTGAACGTTTGCAATTTCCGTTATTGTAGCAAGTGTTTAATTTTATTTCCTTTAGACTAAAGTTAATCGAAATTAATTTGAGGAAAATAGTACAGGAAGATTAAATAGGATCCCATTTATGAAAACGTTATAAACAGAATAAATGGAAAAAAGGCCTTTATATAAACCATTTTAAATTATTTTCAAATAATTTTGCATAAATTCATGAGCCTCATTTTCCCGGGGCTCAAGACGTACTTGTTCCGTTAACATCCCTGAAATGATTTGACCTTAGGTGATGAAGTTCAGGCTAGATACCAACTCCATTAACAAGGTTTCTCTTAAAATTATAGCTATAGCGTTCGACCGTATTTTTGCCTTTTTATGAGGTTTAAGGACATAGTTTCACCATCCATACGAGTAAAACACTTTTATTAAAGCGCATGCGCATTTCAATTTAAAATTAACCATTCTCGTTAGTAATTAAATATAATCACATTTTACATTAAAATGGACGATCTGTTATAATTCCGCGCTTTCGTGGTTTACTAAAACATTCGCCTACATTAATGTTTGTCAACCAGTGGGCCTCAACACCCTGGTGGGCTGCAAAAGGATTGGAGATGGGCCGCGAAAAGTCCGAAAAAAATTAAGATCGACTTAAAATGTTTTTAAAACTGTCGCAAAATTAAAACTTTCTTTTTTCAAGCAAGCGTAATAAATGACTAACGAAATTTTTAATAAATTTCTCCATTTTTTTGTGATAACCCTCTACGTTTGGTGAATAATATCGAATATTCTCCTGCCTCTATATAATTCTTTTCATGCATATAGGCGGGCGCGGATGATTTCTTTTTGTCTAGATGGGTCGTACTATCATAAAGGCTGAGAAACGGCGATCCAATTCACTTAATCCATGCATCAACGTCCATTCAACCTGCTTGTTTTTTCCCTTCCTTCGCACAATCCATTCGACGGATTTTGAGAGGTTTCCACGTATCAAACACGCAAGCATGCATAAAGCAAGGCACGCACGTCAATGCTTCCCAGACATTTCATCCCAACTACCGCAACCATTACGGGACGAGTCGAAAGCTCGCGTTAACTCACGTATCCCGTCCACTTACCGGTAATGAGTTCTAGAGGCAGCCGTAAACTATTACGGAATCTCTCCGCAAAGATCGTTGGGTGTAAAGGTAAATCAATGCACGTTAAAATAAAAACAGTCACTTTCTCTATCAAGTTTATCGTGCGGAGGAAATTAGTTTTCTGCGCCTTTTAAAGGCGTAGTTTACGCGAACCAAAGTGAAAAGCGTCAAGCAGCGTTCTTGTCTGTCTGTCTGCACGATATTTGTGTATTCACGACGTAAAACCCTTAAATAGATTTGTACGAAATTTGTAAATCAGAAAATTCGCCGTAATTGACTGAAAAAGACGTATTTGAATCCTGCAGTCAAGAGGCGATCTCAGGCCTCGTGACCAGTGGTGCCCGACCTTACGACCCACGAAACTATGATGAAAAAGAAATCCGAAAAATGTAACACAAAATTTAATACGTTTTATGAGAATTTTGATAATAAAACTTTTAATACTGAAATTCTAATCATAAAAACCTTATTTAGAATTGATTTTCACTTACTTCAGAATATGTATATTAGTACTCTAATCCGGCCCGCCGAATAAGTGGAAACTCCAATGCGGCCCGCTGAAATATTCGCAACCACCGATGCGGCTCGCCATGTAGAAAAGGCTGGGCACCACTGCAATAGAGTTAGTGTTAACAGAGGCAGGATACAGGAAAGAAATTTAGTCATTTGCGTGTGAAAATTCCCGGCACAAAGAAGTGATCATACATCCTAAACGATGACGACGATCAACGTAAACGATAATGGGTGAAAACCAGTCTCAGACAGAAATCATTGAAAAAATATTTATTTCTTATTCGTAAACTTTGAGCTGCGAATGACATCGATCTCAGAAGTCAATCCACTACATTGCGATATATATGCAAATAAATTAATAAGGATTTTATGGATTGTTTATCGTCATAAAATTTAAACGTTTTCGTAAATTACGAGTTTTGGACTTCGGACAACATTATCGCTTGAGGCCCCTCACCCCCTAATTTCGCTTCTGCGTATAGGTTAATCAACGCTTTAGCATTACTGGAAATGTAAATTTGAATTACATGCCATCCCTTATCATGAAGTTGCGCGATTTTTTAAATTGACGTATTCGAATCTTTTCAAGCATAAAAATTTACTGGAAAAATATATACCTCACTTTTCCTTTAAGAAATGTAGAATTTCGTAACGTGTATGAGCTACAGGATAATTTATTTTCACAAAATAAGCGATCCAATATGAAGAAATTGGCAAATTTTTTGTCATGACTCGAATTTATTTTAAAACTTGACATTTGTTGCCGTTGAAGCTATAGAAGTAGAAACATCTTCTATAAGAATAATCACGTCGCGCAGCAACAAAAATATTTACATTAAATGGACATTTCCAAGATTTTAGATAAAAATTACGATTGTCGTTACGAATATTTTAATATATTTAAGAAAATTTAGTTGGTTCTATGGAAATACGACCTTTTGATCTCTATACATTATTCATCGACAAAAAATGTACGCTGCGAGCGTCGTTTATTTACCGAGATGGATTATATTACCATTTTGCGAGCGAATTCAAAGTAATTTAATTGGAACCAAACCTCTTGACAAAGTCAATTCCCGCGATCATCAAAGCTGGGAAACGACCAAACCCCACCTAATACTCTATCTGCAGTCGGAACGAAATTGGATCTCACGTTCAGCCGTCTCTTGACGATTAAATGCCCTCCCGTTCATTAGTTACGTGCCGATCAAAACTAGTAGAAACCTCACGGAAATTTGAATAGCAATTCATCGAGCATTACGACGTCGAGCCGAGTGCATCGTTGAGCCGACAATCTTTAAAAACAAACCATTTCTGGCAAAAATAAATAATATAATTCCGTAAATAACACGGATAAAATACGTTTTAATTCTGCGCGTAAATGGTCTAAAATAAAATGCAACCTTTTCTGAATGGTGGGCCGCATTGGTGACCGTGGGCAGAATTCGATATTTCCAGTACTTCGACGGACTACGTTGAAGTTAAATCGAAAATTCTCTAGAGGTTGTTCGGCACCACATGAGAGAAAATCAAGTTAAAATTAGGTTTTTAGGGGTAACATTTCAACATTAAAATAAATGAAGGAATTCAACCTTAGAAATATCTTGAGGAAAGATCAAAAAAAAGAACATAAGTGGATTCAGAAATATTTACTAAGAGATCTCAATGTAACGCTATATTTTTTAACAAATTCTAAATTCTAAAATAATATTGGTAGATAAATCAAACGAAAAAAGTTTTGAAAACTATGAACCACTGGTGGTGAGCCGTATAAAATTGCTTATGAGGCCGCCGGGTTGGCACTCCTAGTCTAAAATATCAAGAAATGGCACATTCGGAGAATCGTTAAGCATCATACTCGTACATCTATAAGTTGAATAAAACCCATTATTCGTTGTATGAACGGTTAAATGTAGCCTAAATAAATTTGAGAAAAATCTTCGCTAAAATCCATCGTACTTCCAAAAAGCGTACCATCGAGCCAAGTGTGTAATAATTTTAATTACTATTACTATCGTTCATTTAACACCGAGAGAGCCCGCAACCTAAAATTATTTACTGAAATAATGCGCGGTTTTTCAAATTACCTAAATTATTTAATTAAAATCAATTGCGTAAGACTCAAACGTTCAAAATTGTGGTGCATTAGGAAAAGGAAACGTTCAGAATTTAATTGAATATTACGCTTATGAGTTTTAACGCTTGACCACGAACACCCTCTCGAAAATGTCCGCAAAATACATAAACATAAAAGGAATAACGTGCTCATAATTACATCATCGTATTTAGGAATATACCTAAAATTATAGTCAAGCGTCGCTTCTCCTATCAAACGGCGAGCTTTCGATACTAATCCGGGCGAGTGAATCGCCCGAAATCGAGTACGTGATTTCATCGTCTACACGCGCATTCGAAAATCGATCAGCATAAATTACGACGCTAAATCGAATAATTTTCGCGAGGTCGCCGAAACCTTTTTTTTTGCTCTCGAGCGTTTAGTTTCTCTCACGTTATTTTTTATTAATTTTACGCGCAGTAGCACGTGTAGATGCGAGTGAATATTCACTCGAAAGGTTTCGTTTTTCAAAGTTGATAAAGGGAACCAGATGGAGACTCTTTGCTGAAGAAAAGAAGATACTTTGATCGAGCGTCATTCATACAATTACACATTGAAACACCTATAACTCTAGGCGTAATAAAAGAGAGAAAATTAAAATAAAGAAATACTGAAGGAAAAGTTACAAACGTTAGTGCAGTAGAAGTTCATTTTATAGTTACTCGACTATATATGCACCCACACATTATCAGCAGAGTTACTATTTTCCGAATTCCATCTCAATGTCCGGTAATCTCGATCAAATCCAAAAATAAATGTTTCGAGAAATTTTCATATGCCAGTATATTGTAAAGAGCATTCATAAATATGTACCACTTCGAATAAATAAAAAATCTTCTGAAAATGCTTGACATAAACGATAAACTTATTCAAACCCTAAGGGTCTGCTCTTTGCAGTGGATAGTTTTAGCCTCGTTGGGCCCTGCGAAATGATTAGAAATTGTTCTACAGCGGTAATGTTGTTGTCTTTAGCTTATTATTTATATGAAAGTATTTTTTGTTAATGTTATGATAATACATATTCCGAAATATATTTCAAAAATAAACATATAAATTTAGTAATGTAATTATATGACGTTAAGTAATGTATTCAATAATACTATATATAATTTCTGAAGTGTCCGTCCGTCTGTCCGTCCGTCCCCCCCTCTATCTCGAAAACCGTTTGCCGTAGAGATTTGCAGTAAACTGCGTTTTGTTTCTACAGGCCAGGAGGTCCCTAGAAAACTATTCTCAATTTCCTAAAGTCCCGGGTTCGATTCCAGGAGATAATTATATGTTCCCATAAGTTTACACGGGATTTTTCGAGTTTTCAGAGTGCAAGGTTTTTTTCCTTCATTCGTTAAAATACGTAAATATGGACCGATTTTCTCCGTTTTTGATTTATTCGACGGCTAAAACTCTAAATTATCTTATTCTTGCAATGTTTATACCCTACGCGGTCGAAATTTTCGGAAATACACAATTGTTTTCGACATTTTACCGATTTTATGACGTTGCCAAGTCGACCTTAATTGTTGCCTCTGATTCAATTACCATCGATTAAACGTTCATATTGACGTAAAAATGGAATCCTTAAGTTAGTAAGACCATTATACGCTACATTTTTGCTTTAATTAAAGTTTTCTTGTTATAAATGTACATCATTAAGAATAACTACTATTATTAAGATGTCTAATATACTTCAAGGTAAATAATTAAGATTAAGAACTGTTATCAAAAAATGTTGTGACAAAAATTTTTGTCATTAATAGAATTAAATATAAAAAATGGAGATTTAGAACAATTATTACTACCATAATTACTTACTTCTCAGACTTCTTAATGTTTTTAATATATTAATTGAGCAATAACCACACATACATTGTATGCATTCAGTGGTTTTGGTTCGGAAAGACCCAGTTTGACTTAGCAGTTCTATTCTTCTGTTTCCTCATTTCACATCACTACAGTTTATGCCTGTCGCGTAAGAATCTTCCGATCACTAACCATTTCAATTTAATTACTGTGCCGCATCAATTTACTCTCTACCATAACTTATAAATACAGATTTCTGATTACCTACGGATAACATTTTTTTAAAAATGCGCACACTGCCTTTCCCTCAGTGAAATTCTAACACGCAAAGCTTACATTGGGAGTCAAATATCTAAGTATCCTACACTGTGCAAATTCATTGCTAGAGTAAAATATGAATTATTAACATCAACTTATTTTACAAACTTATTACTTTTTTTATGAATCAATTTAAAATTAAACGCGCAAATTTTGCGGGCTCAGCTAGTTAATTTAAATATGCTAACTTTCTATCCGTAAATATTAACTCAGAATCTTGATTTGTAAGTTTTAAAGGCACTACCTGAAGCCCGCCGATTTCACCAAAAAGTTCTTTGGCAGCGTAGTAAATATCATCATAGATCACATACACCCTGCAAATTTCAGTCTTCTATATCCTACCGTTTACTTACTATTTAAATTTAATTGATGGCACAGACGGACAGACAGAGCGAAAGCACGTTTATAAAATAAAACGCGCTAATAATAAACAAATATAACTTGCTATACATTTCTACTCAACCTTAACAACTGGGATAAAGGGACTATTCGGGACACATCTTCTTAGCATGAATAATTTTGCCTCCCATTAAAAATCTATCTACCGTAATTCGACTTTATTTTCTTACATAAATGTACACGCACACAAACATGTCCATACGCATGTCCTCCTCCACCTCCTTTCACTGCCCTCTCACCCGTTTCTCTTTCCCTTCCCATCCAAGCGATACCCCTTCCCCTTTAACCCCACTCATTATAAAACCCCTTATCTACCTCCGCCACTCCCTCAATTTCTACCGAAGAGCGCTTCTTTCCTGTACCGCCAATCTTTATCTCTCCTAACTTCTTAACGCCTGATACATCCTTTTTCGCCTCGAAATGCCCACCTTCTCTTCTTTAAAGGGGACCGTCGGACTTACTCGGCAGGTCGCCTTTAAAATACCCGCCACTATTCCTCTCTTTCGCATCCTCGACACGTCTACGGTTTTGGGGAACGGTTCGCGGAGAGAGGAGAAGGAAAAAAAAGAACATCAGAAAATCCATCGAACCGTTCAACCGTGCTATTCCTTCCTTGATTACGTCGTAAAGTTCGCGGGCGGATTCTTTTTATCGGCTCGTCTTTTTTTTTTTTTAACTACGTTCCGCGCGACGAATTAATCGGTGACATTTCGTCGTAAGGTGTTTCCGCGTTCGATGATCGCCTGTCGCTAGCGCGGGGGAAGTTTATGTTTTTCACGAGCCGTTCTTCCTACGTTACGTTAGGCAGTCCCGATGAGGGGGATGGTGTAACAATGAGAAAGCCTTTCTAAATCCAAAATGACAGGGTGTAAATTTATTATAAATGTTTTTAACCAAAAATCGACGGTAGATTTCTTCTAATTTTTTTTTTAATTTGCGAAAGAAAGGAAACCCGCGCGTCGAAAAATCGCTTTTATTACGTGTTATTATCTTACGGGAAATGGGAATTATATCCTGGAGCCAAAGCCTTTGGCTTCGGACGGGGACTGAAGTATTCCTGCAAATTTTTGTTCGTCTACTTAGTGGGGAAGCTGGGTAAAAAATCTTCACAAAAACAGAGTGACAGAATAAACGTTTTAGATTGCAGATATCCCATCGAATAAATGCAGAATTTTCGGTTATGGTAAAAAAAAAAGAGATTAAGCGTCTACGCGGTCTTTCTTCCTCGAGGTTATCTTGGTGTTTTTTTTATGAATCGATAGCTCGAAAAAAATAATCGATAGCGACGATAAAGAAATACGACCTCACTTGACATGCCAATTGGTTTCAAGAAATCATAATGAAAATCAAGGATTGAAAAAGTTGCCTTAATTTTGTTTTTTGATGAATTTACGAAAAAATAAAAGGAATTTTATCACTTCTTAAAGAACCTTGACTTTAAATTCTTAAAGCAACTAGTCTTAAACTTTTACTTATTCGTTCGGTCAATGACTACCCAATCCATACCACCGATCACGACTGCAATAACTGTGTTAACATACACGTGCGTGTTTCCCATTGATAGTTTGATGGTCTGGAAATTATGTTAGTTTTAACTAATGGCATTTTTCCAAAGGTGCCCCAACATTTTTTACTTCTAATCCATCACTGGTTTATGGATTGCGTCATTGGTCATACGTCTCTTTCGAAAGCTTGTATGATTGAATCAACACGTTTATTATGCTATAACTGGGAAGGGGGTGAACCATAAAAAAATCGTTAATTAGTTACATGTACCATCAGTGGCCTTATAGTTCTTGGGATCCTGAGCAAAAGAGACATTAGAGACCTCACAGATTTTATGCAAGTCGGGCACTTCAGATTTAAATTTAACTTTGTCCCAATCATGAAGCTGCCATGAGTGTATGTGAATTATGTCTTCGGTTTACTGTGAGAAAGACGTGCACTTCGAACCACTTCCTTGCTAATTTAGTCCATCATAATTTTTGCAAAATTTTTGTCCCCCTTATAGTTTGGAGTACTCAGAAAGTTTTTCTTTTGGGAGAGAGAGGGCGCGGTTACCATTCGATGGAATATAAGGAAATAGTGGCAAAAAAGTGTTCAAACATCTATTTGCTTACATAAAAACATATGATACGCCTTTCTATTTCTACAAACCATTAAATTTATAAATTTGTTTAGATTTACGCGAATATTTATTCGTGTATATTTCTTTGGAGCGGAGAGGGGTTCGAAGTCACGCCCATGCAATCGATTCGAAATATTCGAGCTATCGCGGTTCGACTGCATGTTTTCATACGTTATTGTATATCTTTTCCCAGACGTAGGGAAATAAGCACGTCTCATTAATAAAAACAATGTCAGCCCCAACTATGGGAGTTAATATAATGCTCTTCAGCCTTTCCCACGTGCCATTCATCAAGACACCAATAACAAGTTTTGCTGCACCTATAATATTTAGAGCCACGCTTCGTCAATGTACCTTTAGGAGCGATATGGGATCTGGGTAATATCTTCGGGGTCTCTGAGGCCATTTTCATGGGCTCTGGGGAAACTTTTATGCCGTACAGCTTATACTACCGGTGTTCCATCAAATTTATGCCCGTAAATGGGTCAGAATAACATAAATGATTCACTAACACGGTGTCTCTGAAATTTTAAGAATCTGTATCAAATAAAAAACGCATAAATACGAAAATTAAGCAATGATTCGCTACTGACGAACGTCCAATTTTTTTTTTAAATTGTTTAATTCTATTATAAAAATTTGAGCAAGAGACAACATTTACCTTTGTAAATGCTAGACCCTACATAATATAATACAGCATTAATTAGACTATCCAAATACTTAGAGTTTGTAATCTTATATGGAATCAGTTAGACCAGGGGTCAGCAATCTACGACTCCTAAGCCTAATGTGGGTCTTTAAGGATTTTGCCGCAGCTCCATAAACCAAATATTTATTTCTATTTGATAAAGCACCTGGAACGAGATATTCACTCGCGACCTAAATGCTTAAAGGTGCATATTTATTCATAAGAGATCTCATAAAGATGAAAATACTTTTTTAATTAAGCACGGTCTTTTTCATCTGTACTACGGCACTTTTCATGTTGAGTTTTGCACTGGATTAAAAAAGTGTTAATATTTATTTAACTATGTGAAAAAAAGATAAATATTAATGGCTTCAAATAACGTCTAATCACAGCAAAACGAAATATAAGAAGCGATGTCACGGAAATGTTGATTTTCACTTTCTCATACGAAGTATCGAGAAAGTATTGCTTTCGCGAAAAAATTCGACCTCGATATTTTTACGGAAATATACGTTTTAGATGTCGCTGAATCCGAAAAAGTGGTTTTCGCAATGCCGTCTGTCTGTCTGTCCGTCTGTCTGTCTGTTACTGGCTCTGGAGCCTAGACGGTAGAGCGAAAACGAATGAAATCTCGTACTTTGGCATTTTATCACACTGAGCAGAGTATACATAGAAATGGATGACATTGCTCAATAATTAAGAGTAGTTTATTCTACGCATTTTTAACAACAATCCGATTGTCTCAAAAACGGCTCTAACGATTTTAATCAAATTTCGTAGTTACTTGAGTTTACGTCTTCAATGATACTGTATAGTTCATATTTCTCAAAAAATGAATATTTGGCTAGTTTATTCTAGGCAACTTTAGCAATAATTCGATTTTCTTAAAAACGGCTCTAACGTTTTTTATCAAATTTCGTAAAGTTACTTAAGTATACATCTACAACAATACTATGTATTTCATTTTTCTCGATGAATTAATATAAGGCTAGTTTATTCTTGGGGAACTTGAACAAAAATTGGATTTCCTAAAAACAGGCTCATACGATTTTCATTTTCTAAAGATAACTAAACGACGCATCAGTACCTATATATGAGAAAGTTTGTACAATGTATGTTGTACCGATTTTTTTTACTTGCCGACTTACTTTCTAATCAGGTGTAATTAGCAAAATATTCGAAAACTATTTAAAACATGCCTAAGTTGACATGAGTAGTAGTAATATTTACTCCCACGTTCACTTATTCGTCGTAAACTATCCATTTCTCTTCACTTACTTTTGCTCTCTTGTCAAGTAACACCCCTGATTGGGTTTTGTGAACTATTCATGAGATTTTCTTTGCCCTAAGCAGACGCCTACCTATCTTGATATTAAAAACACGTAGAAATAAAAAGTCCTTCGGTGCATTCTCTATTCCGTCGCTTCCACTTTCGCATTTGTTCGACTGACGTTTTTCGTCCGACTTTTTTTCCATTACCCCGCTTTTTCCCTCGGTTCCACCCCGGTGGCGCTGTTGTGCGGCCGTTTTGTATGTTGATAGCCGAGTTAACGATACGCCTGATGAGACAAAGGCGGCCGAGCGAACTCAAAACAAACAGCAGAAGGAGGTGGGGCATTCGGAGAACAATAGGGCGGCAGGGGGAGAGAGAAGATTGCGGACTGTCTCGCAGACCTGGCACCATTCACGGGGAGCTTTACACAACATACATTTGACGAAAGTTTCCTCGCATGCCCGTAAGCATAAAGCAGCTACCGACCGCTCGCTAGCTATGCATTATTCTTAGACGATGAACTACGGTCATTAATGTAAACCATAAAAAGGTACGGGCGAGTGAATTCTTAAAAGCTTCAGCTGCTGGCTTCACGAGATCAAAACGTCTGCATTTTTTATTAGCCGGAGTAAAAACGTTACCGATTCGAATGCACGTGTTAAATAGGCTGGAACGGTATAAGAACTAGATGGAGTTTTATTTTCACGGAGGAATGCTATCTCTTCCGGACGAATCTAAAACTAAAGCGTATGTGCAACTGCCAAGTGATGATTTTTCTCCTCTCTCTTTCCCTGAATAACGCTTTTAATTATGCGAACAGCTTTCTAAATCAGCGTTGGAAAGGATTTCATAACAACGAGATTAAACGGATGCGAAAACCCATCCAAAGTTGGCGGATTTTTATAAAATGTTTTGAGATTTGCAACAAACACCGTATACATTTAAAATTACAGGACGAAACATATAAAACTAGCAAAACAAACTCGTTAGTTTTATTTACGTTGCTGCTGCGTCCGTCATTAAACGTGCTTATTATTTTCATCTCTATTGAAAAACATAAATGTGAGCACCCCGTGAATATCGGTGCAAGACTTTATGAGGTAGCATTCATAGTTATATTTTAATTGGACGCTGGTACAACCTAAATAAAGAAGTAAATTTACTATCTGAGAACATTTAAAAGTTTTCAGATTAATGTGAAAAATATCTCAGAACAAAAAATATATTTTTCGTAGCTTGGACCATGAGGGTTCTGATACATCACCTAATTCATCGTTTACGAATGATAAATTATTGCATAATCGAACGAATTTATAAAAATTTTGTAAATCGACCTGGAGTGGATAAAATTATTTAATGACATGACATCAATTCAATGAGTAGTACTTTTCAATTATAGTCGGGCCGGCGAGAGTTGATCTCTAACAGTTGCAGTGGAAGGGATGCAGTGTTGCCGTTTTGAACGCCACTCCCCTCCGTCCGACTGACTCGTAACCGCTCCGATCCCGAAGCGGGGAATAGTAAATTTTTCAGCAACGTAAACGGGTCTACAGAGTAATTCTTCGAAAGAAAATTTTTCAAGAACGAGTTTATCGAACGATTAACTTTTCAAGATTAATGTTTCGTTTTAAAAAATTAATCAATCATTGCTTTAACTGATTCAACCGTTTAGAAATACTTTAACCTATCACTTGATCATTCTTACGAAACAATAGGCCATAAAGATTAAATTAATGAACAATTCTTTTACTGATATTCTACTTATTCATAATTATACACAGTGGTGGATTAAGGTATCTGAAGGCCTCAGGCGCAAAAAAATCGGGAGGCCTCCAACTGACCGGGGGGGGGGGGGGGGGAGGGGGTTGGGAGAACTCAATTTATAAAAAAAATTACAACTTACGAAAGGAAAAAATTTATGCAGCAGGTTAAATAAATTGAATTACAGAAATGCATAAATAGAAAATTTAATATTTATCATATAAACTTGGACATATAAAAAAATAAAAAAATGAATTACGACTGTGAGATGTGTTTTCGAATGACGCAAGGGATGTTGCATTGTAACAAACCTAAATAAAACACGATATGTGTACGTAAGAAGTAGATTATACTGATTGTGAAATATTTTACTAAATAAAATATTTTTAAAAAATCGAGTTTTGACAGTTTTGAGGCCCCCATGAGTGTCGAGGTCCCAGGCGAGCGACTCATGCGCTTGGGCGGTAATCCGCCACCGATTGTACAGTGGTTGCCCATATTATTAGACTCGGTCAACAAATTTCGTATTTTCTAATATTCTATTTATTCATAATTATACAGTGGTTGGCCATATTATTAGACTCGGTCACCAAATTTCGTATTTTCTGAATTCAAGCAATCGTACCAAATTATCGGTTCATCTTACAAAACAGAAATTACCTCAGTATTACATTCTCAAAGAAGATTATCATTAGATGATTAACAAGATGCATGAGTAAACATACAGCAATCCGTCGCATAACGACATTGATTCGTTCCATGAAAAAGCGCCCTTATGCGAAACGTCGTTATGCGAATATTAAAAACCCATATGAACAATGTTATATTGGATTAACTGGTATGTACCTGGCCGAAGTTTATTAGACTGTAGATTCACAAACAAAAAGGAAAATCTACGCGGTCAAGTTCAGGAAATACTAAAAGTAGCATTACGTGCAGTAGATGTACAGTACAGGAATCCTTCGTTTAATGCTGTTGACGCGTTCCTGAAAAATACCCCGTTACTTAAACACGCGACAAATAATTTCCAATAAGATTAGATGAATGATAGGATGCATTTCTGACAAAACTTTAATTGATTTTAAAACGTGTTTTATGGTGTTAATAAATGAAAATCGTCAAACTCCCTTAACTCCCGCTACTGGTCTCAATAAATTAAAACTTCAGTTATTAAAACGGTTCTAATATTGTAATGCGCAGTTCGGGTTTTCATTTATTGTAAAAATATGAAAATTAAAATTAAGAAAGGAATTAAAATAAGAAAATAAACATGGAGCTGACATAATCAAGTTGAGACTTTGGACTCGTAAATCCTGCTGAAGAGTTGAGCTGGACACAATTTCATTCTCCGCTTGAAGGGCCTAGTTGAGACTCACTGACGGGAGCCCACGGTGAACTTTTAAACAATTTGTCTAAGGACAACAGCATTGAAGAGTTTACATTTTTTTCCAAACGTGTTTTTCTAGTGTCAATATGTAAGCATCCTTTGTAAGGGGAAGAATGGGGGAAATCCCCCTGGGTTTTTTTTACTGCTATGTTTAGAATTGCGGGAGGCGGGAAAGTGAGAGTTGAAAACTGGCAACAGCGCCTTACGTAAAGGCTCACGATAGGCTCATTCCCCTCCCTAACCTCCAGCGCCGCTTATTTGTTAGAGATAACTCGCCGGCACGTCTATAATCGCATATATATTTTTCGCGACGGTAACATATATTGTCCTGTTACCATTTTATTAATGTTTGCTTGCGTTTCATTTGTCTAATGAGGGTAAATTTGTCGAATTATAGCTAGCAGCAATTTTATATTAAAATCTACATCCACATTATTTACCCTAAAATTCCCCAAATTTGAATGCAAAAAAATATCTATACAGTCCTTAACACTGAGACCTAGTTGTATTTAGTCGAATTTTCATAATTTTTCGGGATATAGATAAGTAGTATCGGTCTGTCCTACAGCCGATATAATCAATTTGACCTTCGAGATCCTGTCTTCCAATATAAATGGAAGTTTCAGTCAATCCAATTACCTTATTATATAGGTAGTCCTTCCAGCACATACTTCTCCATGAGATCCAATCTATCGTTCATTTGACGCTCAGCTAATGATATCCAATTTATATGCAACGCTTTGCTCTTTTTCGAAAATTTACTGTTTGCTCGGCTGTAAATAGATAATCATGCGTTGTAACATTTACGTTTCTGTAGACATTCTCTGAAACAAGAACACTCCAAAATTTTGATGAATAGAAATTTATAAGCACTTTAACACTAGAACGTCGGACGGGACAATTTTGTCCCATTCTGATGTTACGTCCCCTACAGTTTCTGTGATTCCGGTTTAATTTAGTCGAGATTTCGTGACTTTTAATCATTTGAGGGTTGCATTCCACTCTACACTTTTGAACATCCCCCCCTCAATATTAAGGATTATAAAACCATTTTACCCTAGAACGGCGGATGGGACAATTTTGTCCCAAAATGAGTTACTACTTTGTTTCACATTCTCTGTGATATTATTCTTATGCAGACGGCTTTGTAACATTGTTGTAGACTATGGCATGCCCTTCCCCTCCTCCCCTCTCATCTTTCGTCAGTCCAACTTCTAACCCCACCCTTCCCCCATCCCACCTTCCACTTGCTCCCGTAGTGTGATGCAGGTTAGAACGTTATTAGGTTAGAACATGCTGTAGAATGTAGCGTTGCACCGTACTCTACTAAAGTATGCAATTATAGTCGCTTCACCATCTGAAGGCTCTTGGCCTACTTAGAGCAAGTAGCCAATCACGAACGTTTCCCCTTCCATCGCCCCTCTCAACTTTCGTGCGGGAGAGCAGATATCGGTGCGCGTTGCCAGCTCTTGCGGATTTTCGCCTTCAGCTGATATACTACGCAATCACTTCGAGAGCAGGAGTGAGACTGGTTTCCTCCCCACTACCTTCCCAAACAAACAGTCTCTTATTGGCTGCTTCTAACTGGTGTACTGGTTTTCAAGGCCAGGAGTCTTTAGATGTTGGAGCGACTATAATAAACTATGAAATACGCACGATAGAAAAATGTAAACGGTGCATAATTCATAAAGCTTTATAACAGTACAGCTTAAATTTCTAAATTTCATCATAATCGCCGATTAGCACGACTGTGATATGTTCTTCAGGCCGAGTTTCTTTATCCTCTAAAAACATTCCCTTTCTGCTGCTGTGATTCTTGATCTACGCCTCTCCGTAGAAATGGACTTTGATATACTACTTTGATCATTAGCGGATTTTCAATAAGGCCAAAATATGCAATGCCCTAGGGGCGGCGAGATTTCAGGGCAACAATTAAAACAGGAAAGGAATGAAAAAAATAACGCAAAAATAACATTACACATACTTTTGGTGAATGATACTATTATGATTCGCAGACGGACAAATCGGACACACAAGCGATTTTTAGGAAAAAGTGCTACAAAGGGGGCGGAAAAATAATTTGGCCTACCTTCATTATACTCCAGAGATAATTTAATCAAATTGTATCATAAGATTTAGGAGTGTAAATTCAATTTTTTAGATCTGTTATTACGGCAGTCCCGATTGAGTTACATGAGCCTGATATGCAATTTTGTCAAACGTTTAAATATAATTTTCCCTTACAAAGCGCTAAATATACCAAAATGCAAAGAAAAATTTTCATCGTCGTTTTCCAAAAGATCGATGCATCGTATCGTAAAAATGTGGCACGTAATGTTTATTATGTTTGTTCTGCAAGATATGAAAAGAAATTATTTTCTGGAATACATTTATTACGAGCTAAAGCAGATTTTTTTCCAGTAAGGTGGCAGCTCTAATTGAGTAATTTGATATTAGTATACGATCTTCGTCTGAGCTAAAGCAGATTTTTTTCCAGTAAGGTGGCAGCTCTAATTGAGTAATTTGATATTAGTATACGATCTTCGTCTTTGATCCAAATTCTTCCATCATTTAATGGGAGATATAAAGGGACAGATAGGAAAATGTATAAACCAAATACATTTAGCACTGTCTCTTGTAAGAAATGTATAAAAAAACTTTTCTAACATGATTACTTAGGTCGCTTTTAGTCTTAACTAAATTTTTTTCTTATTATGGACCCGGAATGAAAAGATAATGAATTCAGTTGTTATCATCTATTTATTGCAATCAATTCCACCTAGAGGTTTCCTTAATACAACTGTGTTTAAGTCTCTGTAGAATAGCAGTAGCGACATAAGTCTTCTAGTAACGAGATTACTGTTGTGCATAAAGATAGCTTTCGTAGCACAACATCTAGCGAAAAATTCGCCCTTATAATAACGTACATTTAGGTGCATTCATTTCAATATTATAGAAAAAACTAATTTCCTCGTACGCAAAAACAACTCTTAGGGCAACTCAGCTGTTACACAGGAACAATAAACACCATTAAAAGTGACTTTTAGTTAAAGACATTTTTCCTTTAAGTTTTAAATGCAACGTACTCATAAAAGCTTGATTTAAAATTCAATTTTCCGCCCTTCAACTCGTTTAACCCTAACGCATGAGAGGGTCGATCCAGCCCGCGAGCTCAATTTGTCCGGACAGTTAAGCGGAGACGAAAAATTGAACAATGAAATTTAATGGAGACATTTTAACGTAATTTTATTTTTAAATACGGTCATAAAATCACTCATCTAAAATCTTAGCATGACCTTCGTATACGATTTCGCCGATTTTCTCGATAACTTAGGACACGTAGGATATAAACTTACTCTTCCCCCCGAATCACTCGCAACCTGTGAATTCTTGTTTTCACCGACTGCTGTCTTACTATCTGAGTAAAAAATCGCAGATGCGATGTATTGTTGATTGCCCATATATGTAGCAGCAAGTACTTTTAACGATTTTTCCAGTAATTCATACTAAATCCACCAAATTTATTCCATACATAGCTCTAATGTAGAACTATCAATCCTGGAATTCAGCTGTTTGTAACATGAGCCATTTCTGAGTTATGTATTTTGTACACGGACAAATGGACAGATGAACCGAATACATAAGCGAATTTTTAGAAGAAAACGCTAACGACATAAAATTCATATGATCGAACAGGTTTCAAATATTTTATTTGTTGCGTCTTAAATATGCGTATTTATATAAATTAAGGACGCTCATAAACTGACAATATTAAGCAGAAAAATAATTGTAATCAATCTAGTAAAAAATGTAACAGTATTTCGAACTAAAGCGATTAAAATTTTTATCAACGCAACCCGTCAAAGACGTAAAAAAAACGGACATTAGTAGTTGTTCTGAAGACATTTCGAAAAAAACAAAACACTATAAAAAATGTATGATAACCATCTGTAAAACTAAAAAAAACATCGGAAACAGATTCGAGAATGTGTACGTTTTCTCACTTTCTCGAGTAAACAAAGCATAGAAGAATTTAATCGTCTCCTAAAAGGAAGCTTTCAGTACATCTCGTGTAGTTTAGTAATCGATTTGATGCACTTATTTTTTTCTGCGAGGACATGCTCCTCTCCAGATAAGCACCGAGCGACCAGGACCCTTCCACGATCGCTCGGCTTTTCTCTTTTGTCCTCCTGCATTTGCTACGCTTCATTTTTTCCCCTCGTGAAATATCCTCCGGCGAGCGTCTCTCTCTCTCTCTCTGGAGCCGGAATTATTTTTTCACCGTCGCTCTCAATCGAAGAAAAAAGGATTCGACCCGGGGCCACCAGAATGCGAGGCGGAGAACAAAGGTATGAAGCAAATGGCGCAGGGCAAAGGGCATTGGACGAAACAGTAATCCCGACGAAATCGGAACGAGTATATACGTCATTCATTAGGCATCTGTATAATACATGACGATACTAACGATCGACTACCATAAAAAAGACGCACCTGGAATTACTATTTACGAATAATGGCTCATGTAGACGTTGTCCTGGATTGCCTTATTCAAGAAAGAAGTATCTAGCTCGCTTTGTTGGTTGAAATAGAATTGATGAACCCTGTTTCTCCAGCAGCCATAAAAATTTTTGGGTTGAGTTCTTTTTTGGCATATTACTGGCGAGTCACGGCTGCTTTGTAGCTGAAATGCTCATATGGTTTTGCCAATCTTTTTATGGCTACCGGAGAATCATAGTTTTCCATTAGTACCAGGCTAATTTACATTTTTACGTAATGTATATGCAGCTTTGATGATATATTACCAGTAACTTTGTCGTAAAATGAAATATCGTTTCCAAAATTAAATTTAATGAATAAACTACCTACTAATTTCAGTGGCCAGAAGTATATTACAGTATTTATTATTTCCTTTGATAGAAAACTCAGAAGCATGCTAAATGAAAATTGATGTTGATATAGAAACTTTCAGAATTTAAATGACGAAAAAATCTACCAAAGTTAAAATATTATAAAAATAAATAACTTTTTAATTATTTCGGAATTTAAAGAAAAAATCAATAAAAATGAAAATAATATAAAAACAATTTCATGACGATTTTTTGCATAAGTGGGGATCACAAACATTTTAGTTGCATAGGGGTCCCAAAATCGTAGTTACGCCCGTGGTTACACCACGGCTAATTTTTGAACAATCAAATTTTTAAAATTTCATTTCGTTTATTATATATATAAATTTTTAAGTAGCACCAACTTTTATTTCAAAATAAATCATAAATTGGGAATATAAAATATATTCATCTCAAAAGTTGAAGGGAAGAAAGAATATGTATGATATAGAATTTACTATAATAATAGTCCAGGTCTGTTGGTTGGTTGGTCACGCATTCACGATGGCCGATATAGCGCGTTTTAACAAACTTCCCGAATATGTAGAACATTGAAATTTGGCAAGGATGCTTGATTAACATATTTTAAGGTAATGATGAAAATAAATCTCCAAAAAAGTCCTGGGTTCGACTCCAAGGAAGACATTTCAATTTTCCGTAAGGTAACATGTAAAAATCAATTTTTTGATGTGCAGGCTTTTATTGTTTTGGAAATTAAAATTAGAAGGAACTACAATCTTCGGATTTGAAGCATTTTGAAGAAAAAATTACAAAGTTTCTTATTCTGTTCATCTTTTTCTGCATACAATTCGAAATCGCTCATGTTATACGTTTAATTCACATATTTTGTGGAAATATTGCCATTTTAACGGAATGTTGCCTTGGCTACCAATTACATTGTTAGACCTCAAAATCCTATTGTTTTATCAATCCTTATGGGTGTAAACGTGCTTTGAATGCTTTTAATACGAGATAGGGAGGGAGAGAGAGGGATGGTAATGGAGGGGGAGAGAGGGAGGGAGGTGGAGATAGAGAGGGAGGGAAGGGGGAGAGGGAATGAGGGGGAGGGGGTGGAGAGTGGGGATGAGAGGGAAGGGGTGGAGGGAGGAAGGGGGAGTGAGGGGAAGAATGGAGGGAGAGAGAGGGAGGGAGACAGACAAACGACTATATTGAAAGCGAAATTGAGACTATATAGTCCCTTCTTACATTTAAGAGAGAGAGAGAGAGAGGGAGAGAAAGGGAGTGAGAGAGAGAGAGAGAGTGAGGGAGAGAGGGAGAGGGAGTGAGGGAGAGGGAGTGAGGGGGAGGGAGTGAGGGAGAGGGAGTGAGGGGGAGGGAGGGAGGGAGGAGAGAGAGAGGGAGTGAGGGGGGGAGGGAGGCAACTATTTTAAAGTTAACTAAAGATATCCCGTCATATAGACGGGCTTTTATACTAGTAATTCATAATGTGCCCGCCATTCAACGTTTAAATGATGATTATTTTAGATTCCATACTATTTTTTAAATTGCTAATTCCCAATAAAAGATACTTCATAGGAGCCTTCTTTATTATTTCCATTATTACCCCCAGTCAGAAGTCAAATGACTCGAATTTCCTATCATTAATATTTCTGTGCACTTTTAAAATTAAAGTTATTGAGTTTTGACTGTAATGAACAACCTATGGCGTTCAACAAAAAGAAATGTTAAAATTTGTTGATGATCATATACTGCAAACATGTATTATCTAATTGAAATGTTTAATATTTGTAAAACTTGTATCTGACATTCCTTAATTTGCTGAAGTCTCTTTGTGAGCGTGGTATTCATAACTTTAAGAAATAAAAATTATTAAATTCAACGCACTTACGGCGTCTTGAATATTAGTAAGCATCGCCCATAAAAACAAAAGAATATTTTTAAAAAAGGAAGAAATATTAAATGTCTCGGTTATACTGACGTTGAAAGGATAAATAACATGATTACTAAATTAAATGCTAGAGTGCTGCGAAGAAAACATTCGAACACGCGTGATTTTTAAAACCAAATATGATGCCTACATTTGAAAATTCACAAGACGTAAACTAAAATTTGGTAATAGAAAATATTTTTCTATTGAAGCTCTCCGGTAATTAAAATAAAAAATCCAATTTATGGTGTAAACAAACACATAAATGAGATAATTGAATATTCTCCATGGATGCTGCGTCACGAGCTGGGCCGTTGGTTCATTATTATCACAGAGGAAAAAAAACTTTCCACTGGATAGGGAACAGAGCGACATACGGGAGAAACTATACTATAAACAATGTGGCATTAACGTCATCGCAAAATGCTGCCATAATCTGGACGGAAGTTGCTTTTAATCTCAGGAAAATAGAACGCCGCGTTGTTAGAGTTCTAATTGCAGTGCAGTAAAGAATGATATAGAAGAGGATATAACCTATTTCCGTTTTCTTTCTAGTCAGGACGATTATTTTTCTCCCTGCACGTAAACGAAGAAAACGAAAAAGTCGGACAAAAAAAGCAAAACAAACGAAAAGTCATAAACGCGCGGAAACTTAAATTACGTTAAAAGACTTTATAACTATAGTCGATCCGAAATCGGAAGACTCCTGGCCTCGGAAAAGGGGCGGAAACCAGTTAGCAGCAGGCAATAGGAGACTGTTTGTTTGGGAAGGTAGTGGGGAGGAAACCAGTCTCACTCCTGCTCTCGAAGAGATCGCATCGGACTGCGTTGCCGTTTCTACCGCCGTTTCCTTGCTGTGGATCAAAAAGAAGGATGGGAAGTATTTTATTTAGAAACTGCGTAGTATATCAGCTGAGCAAGAGCTGGCAGCGTGCACCGATATCTGCTCTCCCGCACGAAAGTTGAGAGGGGCGATGGAAGGGGAAACGTTCGTGATTGGCTACTTGCTCTAAGTAGGCCAGGAGTCTTCCGATTTCGGATCGACTATACCAATGGTTTATGACAAAGGTATATATTTCTATGTTATACAGATTTACTAATCACGATAAATTAAAATTTAACCGAATTATTTTATTTCAATCGAAAGAATTAGTTCTCGTAATTTCATGTTCATTAGCCTCTTTTAATAAATTATAAAGAAGATATAATGAAAATCTGTTGATTACTAAGGTAGAAACGCTGAGTCATAAGAGCACTATAAAACATAAGAATATTCTTTCTACTACGAAAACAATATAGATTACACGACATGAATGACATTCACAACGAAAATGTGATTCGATTTTTTTCATTTTAACGATCGAAATCCGTAATAGATTAACGGGTTAAAAAGCGCCCATCATTTTCAGACGAACAATGTGGTACATGAATTAGAAATCTCTAATCCAACATAGAATTATCGAGCACGTCTTATGGCTGAAAAAATTCAAGAACAAGCGCTTAAAAATCAAAATATTACATAGTGATTTTGAAATCTTTTGAATTTTAAGTGCTTGTTCTTGATTTGAAATTCCAATTTCTCCAGCACAAATCCCTTTTTCAACCAGGGAGTATCCGATCTAAGTTACAAAGACGACAACTCGCAAAAAATATGGGCAATTTGTGGATCTTATTTATGTACATCCTAACTGCAAATATCATTTAACTTATACTGATCGGGAAATTTTATCTCTCATAAACAAGCAAAGCCTCTCGTTAAAGTTAATAATTTTAAAAGAAGATATCTACTGCTTTTACTTTTATAGTTACGAACATGCGCGTAACTTGGGGGGCGCAGGCCCACGCAGTGTGTGGGGGCCCCAAAATATATCCTTATGGGAAAGAAAGGTTTCATCACTGGAATTGAAGACGAAAATACCCAACTCAAGTGTTTCGAGTTGTTTTGTCTTATCCTTATAATGCTAGAATTATAGAAGTCTCAATGTATTTTTGAAATTAAAAGGTAAAAAATATCGATAAAAATCAAAACGGTATAATAATTTCATATATTTTTATATAAATGGGCCCCCCAAAAACTTTACTTGCGTGGGGGCCCCAAAACCGCAGTTACGCCCCTGATTATGAACACAACAGCTCGCAAAAAATATGGGCAATTTATGGATATTATTTATTAACTGCAAATATCATTTAATTTTTACTGATCAGGAAATTTTATTTGACATATATGCACAAGCAAAGCCTCTCCTTAATGTTAAAAAAATTTAAAGTTTCAACGAAGATATCTTTCGTTTTTATTTGACCAATTATATATTTACAGTCATTCTAAATAGACAGGCGATAAACAAAACGTGAATTATTTTAAACATCGTTGGGCCATTTACGTAAAAAAAAGGCAATTTTCCAATAAAATAAACGCGCCAAGTGAGTGATTGTGGAGAATCGTGGAATCACGGACGCCTCCAAACTACTCCGCAACATGCTCCCGTCCCTTCAAAAAAAAAAAAAAAGAAACGGATATTTTTATTTATAATGACACCCTCTCTCAGCGACACCGACATCGGGGGCTTCACTCTGAGTGAATTACGGTCGTCATGGTAACGGTCTATTTCGCAAGAAATCGCGCAGCACGCGATGGGCGGCAGAGGGAAAAAGCGTGAGAGAGTCACACGGGCGACCAATCACAGCTCCAGATTTTCTGCGACGTTCATATCCATAGAACCCTTTTCGTCTATTGCCGTTGGTTTTGAAAGTCACGCGAGATCAAGTCTCTGAGGCCAGATTCTAGATCAATGACTCCAATATTCCACGCTGGAGGAAAATATTCTACTCCTCCGAATCCCAAAAGTAGAAATTAAGACGGCAGATTTACATCATATAAGCTGCCGCGCGAGAACATGGAGTTATGTTTGGACAGAGCAATACTTACATTTTATTCTTGTTGAATGATACACTTTTACTTCAGTTATTTGTGAAGTGAAATTTTCGGATAGGAATCTAGCACGATGGTTGACTAAAGAGAGATAACCTTCTCAATACGAGCGCCAAGAATGCGGAAAAAACCCATTGATCGACTTCGGGTGAATTAAATTAACATACGAATAGGAAAATGTCCGTCTGAAAGATTGATGTTGAAATTATTGGATTTCGTTGACCTTTGTGAATCAGAAATAGGTTTGATGGATAAAAATTCATAGCAGTGAGTCCAGATTCGAAGTTATGAAAATGTATCCTCAAAGCTACAAAAAGAGATACAAGCATAGAGAAAAATTAACCAAACCATGCGTCGGAGAGTGACGATAATCTTCTATCACCCTTTTAATGCCTTATCATTTATCCTACTAAATTATCTACTCGAAACAGGATACGGAAATAATTGCACCTTAAAATGCGTCAAAACAACATGCGTACTAGAATTAAAAAGATAAAGAAAACTGATGGAAAGTATAAAAGCTGAAAGAATAACACTAAGTTTTGTAAGACCGATTTATTAATACGTTTGAGACGGATATAATTCTGAGCCTAATAAAATTTCTCGGAATAGAAATACATGGAGGAAGCAGAGATATGATATTAGTTACGTACGCGCCATTTAAGAACAGGATAATTATCGTGCCACTTTTGAACACACGCAATTTCTTTCTTCGGACAGATTAAAAAAAAAACTTTCCAGTAACTGCTGCGGGTCAGAGGCCCACCACTCCCAGCTCTCAAAGCTGCAACGTTATTTTTTCACCTGCTGATGTACGTCACGGTTAATGTCAAAAATGTGGCTAATGTCAACGTCAACCAGGCTAATGTCGACATAACCTGGGTGCACATGGCTAATAAAATCCACACGTGTACAAATACGACTCTTATTGCGCAGTCACGCATCAAGAAATTAAATACTGAAGCATGGAAAACGTAATAAGTAACATCAACATCCCAAACGTCAAATATTCCTGTAGATTTATAATCAGCTATGCAAAATCCATACAACTTTTATATTAAGATGCGTTCAAATGCCATTAATTAGTATCATAACACTAGACATGTTATTAATATGGAAATTTGAGAAGCTATCACAACAGATGACACTCACTTCATGTCAAAATTTAATTTATTATTAGATTTTTAGTGCCTTTAATATAAAAGTTGTATAAACTAAAAAGGTCTTTTATTTCCTATCATATCACTTTCTCCAAATCCAGCTTCATTTATTGTGTAATTATGCCTTTCTGAAATGTTTACTTTTATGTCTTGTAAGCAAGAAACCCGTGAAACTTGTCCATGATTGAACACTGACCCTGATAAATATACACCAGGTGCTTGGACCCATCTGCGTTAATAAACATTTAAAATATAGAATATAATGATTTTACTTGCAAAAACGGTAAGATTCCAGTATTCAATAGACGAAAGAAGGTTCCATGCTTTGGTCAATCGTTATAAACGCTTCCGACACGCAGTTTCCTGTGGTTTCCTCAGGTTTCCTGGATAATTATCAGAATCTATTTACGTTACTATGTATAAAGAATGACGTTGCTGCAACGATAATTTCGTTAAGTAAACAAAGTATAACGCTATTCTTTTGTCTATTTGAAGGCTTCATTTATGCTAACTGAATCGGAGGTAACAATGATGGTCGGCTTGGCTACGCCCGGAGAAAGTACGAAAAATCCAAATCATTTCGAAACAAATAGCGTATTTCTGAAAACTTCGACCGTGTAACATTTAAACATCGCAAGAATAAGATAGTACACAATTTTAACCGTCGTATAAAACAAAAATGAAGAATATCGGGGCGGGGGATTGAATTTTCTCTTTGTTCTATTGCCGACACACGGACAAAACGCACTTAATATATATGATTCCACTGTTAGATTAAGCTCTGAAATGGAAACTACCTCTACCTTTCTTATTCACTCTTTCCAAAGTGCAACCTTTTCTCCTGTTTGGTCTTATAGACCGCATTGAATATATTCCAAGCGCCAAATGCTCTTGGATGAGAGGCGGCTCTGTATAATAATTACGAAATGTCTGAAATTCTGTTCTATAAATATGCCCTCTGTGTCTTACAATTAGAATCACTTCACTCGTTTGTCTTAAAAATTGAGAACGCTGCTCCACTTCATACAAAATAAAGTCCATAGCGTCCCCTTTGTTAAAAAAAAATCAGTTACGAACGTTCCGGTTCTACGAATATGGTACCTACAACAAGCCGTGATCTTTCATCCACTTTTTCGATTGTGACGCGGCACATTTGTCTTACTCTTTTGAGAAAATATCTCTACGTGTTAAAAACTATTTTCACTTTTGCATACTGATGCATAGACAGTATATTTCGTGTCGATTTTTTCAAATGCCAAAGGAATATAAGTATAAACAGTTATGTTCTGCAAATTTAATTCATAAAAATATATACAAATTAATTTTTGTCGGCCCATTTAATATGGAAAAGATAATCCAAACAGTACATATTTTCAGAAAAAAATTGTACGAACAACTGGACATAAAAGTTACATATTCACGGAAAACAATTGATGAATATATCGAAAGTTTAAAGATTATAAATTGGTGAAATGAGTGATCCGAAGATCCTTATGTGAGAGCCATAAGCTGTAATGATGGGAAATGAGGAAACAGAAGAAAAAAATCTACTACGACCGGGAATCGAACCCGGGTCTTCCACTTGCCGGGCTGATATTCTACCACTGAACTATCGTAGCAGACTAAACCTCATCTTTCAGATAATAACTGATTTTTCTCCTTTTTCCTCATTTCCCATCTTTAAAAATTATACTTAAAAAAATCTAGGGTAATTACAAAGTAACTTTAGAACTTCGAACATTTATAACTACTTGAACCCGGGTCTTCCACTTGCCGGGCGGATATTCTACCACTGAACTATCGTAGCAGACTAAACCTCTTTCAGATAATAACCGATTTTTCTCCTGTTTCCTCACTTCCCATCTTTAAAAATTATACTTAAAAAAATCTAGGGTAATTACAAAGTAACTTTAGAACTTCGAACATTTATAACTACTTTACTTGTCATACGAAAAGAAAACAGAACATGACAATGACGAATTTTTTTGTTTACAGTTGTTCGTATCGTTTTCCTTTCGTGTGACAAATAAAGCAGAGTTATAAATGCATATAAATATTTGGACTTGTAAAGCTACTTAGTAATTACCCTTTTGAAGCTTACTTAATTATGAAAGTAATAAAATTCGTTTCTCTCTAAAATCATCATAGCCTGTCAGATTTATGTTTCTGCATTCGTTGTTTCTCAAGGTTTCAAATTAATATTACAGGAATACGTTTTAAATTGACTCACCTCCCTTAACATAGCAAACCCGCAACAAATACTGCAACTTCCAATTTTGGAATCTTGACTGGTTTCCAATAATTAGATTCCGGAGCTCCTAAATGTATTCCAGAGTAGATACCGTGTTCGAAAACTAGCGTCATATTTCAAATCCTCGCATGCAAACCAATCAGTCACAAAATAATGATAAAAGAACAATATTATAAGCTCAAACTATTGTACATCGAACCAATACAACTGAATCTTACATCAACGTAGAAACTCGCGCCGCCATCATTTCGATTTCAAACGGTCTGTCGATCAAACGCATATCGATCGATAATTTTCAAGCTACCTTACAATTGCGTTATTATTTCGTTCAGAGAAATATAATAAAGAAATTTACCTTTCATTTATTTAGCAAATTTTTATGCAATGCTTAAAAATTCTCTTAAGTACTCATAAATCCAGCTAAAACTCAAGTTATTCATTTGTGAGATGAGATTACCCGTATTCTTTTCTGACGATAAAAGGCTGAAAATGTTCTCTCTCAACATATATAAAAATCCTCGTTACAATGCAGATAATTTTGTCTTAGGTATCTTTGGTTTTTAAGTTGCAGCTAACCTGATGAATTTATATTTGGGTGTTGACATTATTTAGAATGTTTCAATGTTTTATATTGCTCTTCCATTCCACACACTATCAGACAAGCACTGTAAATCATCATCACTGAACTATGCATACATTGAAGTTACAACTTCCTTTAAATCCACTTAAAAATCTAGTGATTCTTTTAAAACGGACAGAAACCTACTAAAGCTCCACCCACTGCTCATCCCAAAAGCCATCATCCTATTTAGGCTCATTCCAGTTGTAAGATCAAGGCAGTGCCTTGCTCAACTTCCCAGTATGTAGTTATTTTAGTAAGTTCCTCGATTCTTAGATAAAAACATAATTAGCATAGCTAGAATTTCTTTGTTACCAATTGTCAATTTTATTTTCACACATCTTCGAGCTTCATCAACATGCTCAAATTGCAAAATATGCCAAAATAGCACAAAATTATGGGTCAAATTAGTTTTTAAAATAAGGATCAAGACTTGATTTTTAAGGAAAGTTTTGACTGGAAATCAAATTCATTTCTCTTCGAATATACATTTTGTTAATTTAAAATACAAATTTTTAAGAGATTCACTAGAAAGTTATAGGAAATTTCCTGGATTAGAACCCTGAATTTTTCTTCACACTCAGTACAATCTTATTTCTATGGAATAAATCCCAGTTCTACCCGTACACCCGAACTTCGGTATTGTCGGTTCTCAATTTGCCTTGCAGAAAAAAATTTTGAGAGAAATACTGACATTAGCCATGGTAGTAAATGGTATAACAATACAGAAAGTAACAGCAAAACAATGACTTTCTCTTCCACCTTTTCAAAGGCCCTACTTAGCAGAGATTTAAACTATTTTCATACATGTTCATTTCTTTTTTCTTTTAATATGTAACTATACACAATACACTAGTTGAAATTATAATTGCAATCAAGGGTAAAGTACAATGTATCAACTTGTATCTTACACCTGAAGAGGTACATACACGCTAATATCACCATAATGGAATGGTATATTAAACTATACTTAATCTAAGCGGGTGAGTTAAGGTAATGATGACTTTACAGTGGCTATGATGATACGTGTATTATATATATGCTCTTATAAAGAGTACATTAACATCTATTTCTTAAAACCACAGTAGAAGCCTTTTCAAATGCTTTCCACATCATATGTCGAAAAAGAAAAATCATTACTTTTTTAATGTCTTTTTTTCCATGAATTTCTCTTTTTATCTCTCTTGGCCATATACGACAGAAGTGTGTAAAATGAACAACAGAAACACTAACATAAAAAAACTATCATAAGGAATAAGCACGTACATACCCTCAGAATAAATGAAAATGCAAAACGAGGGATTTTCTCATTTTTTGAACTGAGAGCCGAATGATCATATTTCCTCACTAATTCTCCACTTTCAAACAATTAAATAAACTCATTTAGGAAGCGAGACAAAGTACAATACCCTGACTCTTCTTGATGTTTAAAACATTTAAATTGGCCAACGCAAGATGCCAGAACATTGTGCATCTCACGCAGCAGACTACATCCACTCTCTGAAACAATCTTCAAGCAGAACAATTCCAAAAAACACGGAACATCAGGACAGCGGCAGTAAGGGAGAGGGGCAGGCAGATTCCTGCAGTCATTTTTTAAATGGAGGATGTTCACCTTCACATCCAAACACCTTGAACATCCCAATACAATGCACACACATACATCTCAAGTCAATTACGCTGACAATCATACTGATTTAAGTTCCAACTGAAGTTAATCAAAGTTAAATGCTTATCTCACTTGTCCCTTCATCAACCTTCTCCTTCCTTCTTTAACATGAAGTTTTTTTTTTCAAGTGTACTTTAATGAATGGCCATAATAAAACAAGCAATGCCTGTTTCAATTCAAGGGACAACTTGTATCACTGGGGGGATCTAAGCCAAGGAAGACCCTTTTTTACAATTATCCCTCCGCTAATTTTGGGTGCTTTCCCAGCTAGTGCAACACAAATAATATACATAAATTTGCTCAAGCTACATGGAAACTTCCAAGGTGAAGTGATAAAAGCAAAAAAAAACTTTTATAAGGAACTCACAGCCACCAATTCCACTATAGTGACATGAATACCAACACACTGGATACCCTGCAAAATAAAAGCCTAACCCTTAGATTACAAGGGGTAAGAAATGAGCTAACAGAGCTCGCACTTCTAGCAGCAACATCAGGCTTCATACTCCGAAGTCAGCTCAAAAAAGGGTGCAGCGACACATCTCCATAAAATGAAGAACGATTGACAGGGTTGGCAATAAACACTCAAAACAAGAGTGACATGTTTTTGTCTATCTCTTAGAAGCTCTGCCCCTAAATTCATCACGCAACGTCCAATCAGGGTCATCTCCCAAATCTCCTGGCCCAAGATCATCTTCACCCCTGTCGTCTTCCTCGAGAACAGATTCAGTGGTTTCACTACATGGTGACCTAGGCGCACTGGGGATCTGAAAAATTATAAATAACATTATCATTTAAAGATGAAAAACAAAAGTTATGCAGAGAAAGGAGCATGTAATCGTTACTTCCATTTAGAAAATAATGAGATATGTTATAAGACCCAGTAAAATTAAAAAATAGTCATCCTATTTGCACAGACTAATTCAGACAAATTAAACTTTAAGTTCAGTTTTCAAGTACATACATTAAAATATGTCACAAATTTTTTTATCAAGAATTTTTTTCACAATTTGCAGCTTGAGGTTTATTCTAATGTAATCTTAATTGCAATACAAATTTTACTTTAAGAAACCATAAACTAATACAATATTTAATCTCAATAAGCCACTAATTCATTTAATTATTTCTTGTTTTAGGTTTTTTTAGTACACAAAATAATTTTTATTTCAAAAAGTATTTTTTATGTTATTTTATTTTCTCTGAGTAATTAAACCATTACAAATGAGCCAAAAGAAAATGACATGCTAAGAAAACGAGCAGTAAAGAACTGTCATCTGAAAATTTTCACAACAAAAAAATATCTACCTGTTCCAATGAATCTCCATTCTTGGAAGATAAAACCGAAGCAGTAGGTTGGATCCCTTCTGTTGGACCATCACCGCTGGTTGATGAGGCTTGAGATGAGGGCTGAGAAGGAGGCTGAGAGATTTGTAATGGACAAATTGGAGGGAAGTGATGTCCAGGAGGCATCTTTGCAAGTAACATCTTATACTGATCATCAGAAAGTGGGAAGACATAGGGCTCAAATGGCTTTGGCTGAGGATACTAGCAAAAAACAAATTTACAAAGAATTAGAATGATAAACCAAAATAACATAAAATAAATCTTATAGGTAGGATTTGGTTTAAATCAAGAAATATCGATCATCATCAAATTAGTAAAACATTTTAATTTAACGAAAATTACTTTCATTAACTTAATTTTTCACCTCTATATTTTCTATGAAATTATTCGTCATGGTTTGAAAATTTGGCATATCAAACTAAAACTATGTTTTAGTGTCAAACATCATAAACAAGAGAAAATCGGTATTTGTCATGTTAGATGGCTACACTTCGTTCGGAATTTGATACTTTGTCTACTAAGTTCTCTTATCATTTTCTTGAGGACCTATACCGAGCAGCCATGAGATCCAAAAACAAGGGTACAGGACAAAACAATATGATCAGTTTATTGCACTCTGTTGCAATTAGCAATACAATGAATCAAAGACTGCAACAGAAAAATGAATTTGCATCTCAAAATAGGACCCAATACTTTATATTGCAATATAACATACTGCATTAATTTGTTTCATCAAAGAGGAATAGAAATGACTTTCAAAATTTATTATAGAAAACGTTAACTGATACACATTAAAATTTTCATTGAAAATTGCTGTTCAAGTATCCAATGTAAAAAAGTCACTGGTCACACTGGCCTGGATGCTGCATATGCAACACCATTAGAGGAATTGTCCATTTAATAAAGAAAAATATCACATCTAAGAAATGAACTTTAATTGGTAAACAGCATAATGATGAAAACTTGTTGACCAAGTAGCTTCTGTACTCAGTGTGCAGCACCACCTAGTTGGCCTTCCATGTAATAACAAAAAAGTGCCACACAATACGAAAATGGTCCCTAATTCATAATCCATGTAGCAACAAAAATGCATAAACAGAAATTGCATTATAGAACTACCCATAGTGAGCCTCGCCAGAGACATACATCAGGTATTTGTTTGGATATGCATGTACACATTTAGAAAATGAAAATTTTAGCATCAACACTTTTATATGAAATTTGGATAAAATAAAATGTTTCTGTCCAACCTGCATTTCTTGTTAACTGGTTTCTATTGCATGGTTTTGCCTACATGTGCAAGTTCATATTAACCTCTTTTTTATCCTTTTTTTTGCAACTAGCAATGTTTTATTTATTAACATACCTTCTTGTACATACCGGGTATCCAAAAATTACCTAGTAAACATCTACATTGCCTTCATATAAATCAGTGGTTCTTAACCCCTGGGTTGCCAAACCATTTTGAATGGATGGTCAAAGGTCTTCTGTGGCTGTCTATATCTAAATACAGGCGACTCCCGAGATTCGACCGTTCGAGATTCAACCAACTCGAGAATTCGACTGGTCCAATCGACCCAGCCAATCGATCGGTCGAATTAGAAACTAGTTTATGCAAAGTAATTTTCGGCCCGCCCGACCACGAGAGGTTTAGTTTCAGTCTAGACATCGTTATTTCTGCTCTAATTGTTTGAATATGTGCTGATTCGACGGTTCGAGATTCGACCACGTTTTCAGAAACGCATCCCTGTCGAATCTCGGGAGTCACCTGTATACCATTCCTACTAATGACCTGTTCAATGCTAATGGCTTGAGAGCTTAAATTTATTTACTTATTTAATTCCTTTATATTTTATCATTTATCACAAGTGAACTATTGGAGAACATGGGTAACTGCTGCCGAAGTTTGGGACCCTACCAAAAAAGGTGATATGTGCTTAGTAGGTAATTTTGAATTGTCCTGTATATCAGATTCACCTGAACTAAAGATGACTCAGTAACAGTTGACACCCTTAATAAAGCTTATTATTTACAGATATAATGCTGAAACTACACCACTAACGGGTCCACAAAATAATTCGCTTAATTAATGACAGCTTTGTTTTCTTACCATCTGTAGTGCCTTGATATAAAAATATAATTTTACATGGTTATTTCATATTGAATATAATACAACTTGTGCTATTACAGTTTAGTCAAGTAAATACTGTACCTAAATATCTCTATGTGAAGGTAAAAATTATTTTTTACACTTGGTATTACAACACCATTAATTGAGATAATATTCTAATCCTTTTAGTGCTAAACCAAGCTTTGGATTGCTCCTGAATTAACTGGACTTCTTACTAATTCTCAAATGTTTTTCCTATAACATTATGAAATATATGATTTTAAAAAATACAGACTTCCAAAAGATATACAAAATATTCGGAGGAAAATGTTATTACAAGCTTTTTTCTTGCAGAACCTAAAGCAATATTAACCCCTGGTATCCTAACAATGAGTCTGACTCGTAGCGATAGCACAATACCAAACAGCTATGCTACGAGCCACACTGTAACTATGTTCAAGATTAAGCTGACTACATAGGACACGAGGTTGACAGCATATACAGTCAAAGTTTATATTTCAAGACCAAAGATCCTATCATTAGTATGCTCAGCATATTTTCTCCACAAGTAACACTTCAGAGACGAAAAATAAAACATCACAGCATACAAGCTTAGGGAATAAACTAATTAAAATGAATAATCCATGCAAATGCAGGATTTACACACCTCGTCATACGGATCAATGGGAGTGGTACTTCTTTCCCTTCCAACACCACTCAATGGATGAAGGTGGGTTAATGACACGGTTCGCCGTCTCGAAGTTGCTGAACCTTCACCCCAGCCTTTAGAACCCTTTGAGCCATTGTTGTTCAACTTTGATGTTCCTACTTGGGCTTTGTTAGGAGAAGATACTGGCGAATCTGCTGCGGATACCCTCCCATCGACATTCTTCAATGGGTATGGCACCAATGCTTCCGATGCAGATGTTTGAGACTTGGCAACTACTGGAGCAATGGACTCACTCGAGTACTGGCCTTCTTGTGACTTACCGGATGACAATGCTAGGGTCACACCATCAGGTGGATTTTTAATTGGGGATGGTGCAGCAGAGCTATCAGCTGCTTCTGGAGACATGGGAGCACTTTCTTCGGGGAGTGGAGGGAGAGGCAGAGGAGTTGGAGGAGGAGAGTTAGCAGCAGAGAGAGGTAATGGAGATGGGCATGCCGAGTGGTGATCTGGAGATAAGGGATCTGTAGAAATGAAAGAAACAAGAGATTACACTAATATTCTTTCACAGACCCTTTATTCTTAATTTTTCTCTTTAGACAAAACAGTTATGTAATAAAAACAATTATTTATACAATAAAAAAATGCACAACTTTGGAAATGAATATTTCTCACTAATTCAGAAATAATCACATGAAAGAAGATCTTATTATAGATATCTCCAACAGCCATAACACTGGAGATACTTAAGCACATATTTTTTATCAAGTGCTTATTCTGGATAACAGTAATAATAAATTTTGTACTTTTCACTGAAAACTATAAATTATTATTACTATTATTGAATCACTTTGCAAAGTAGAACTAAATCAAGAAAAATTTGTGCTTATTCTTGAATTTGTTTTTAACCATAAGACAAACTCGATAATTCTCCAATGAAAATTTTGTTAAAATTTATGTACATATTATGTGTATAGTTTAAATTGCGATAAAAATTGGTTCACAAACAATGGATAAAACAATGACAACCTTTAATAAAACAATCATTTTTGGAAAAACTCCGACTTCAATTTTGTTATTTTAAAGAATCAGGCTGATTAAAATTTTAATAAATATAACATGCAAAAGTAATTACCAAACTAATCTTTCAATAATTGAGGTTTGTTATATTTCCCTAGTTAGACCGTGTGTAGCATGTGGGACTCTTATGAAATAGCCCTTATACAGGAGTTAAAGAAAATTCAAAGAAATGGAGCAATTAAGGCAATTAAGTGTCACGAGCCCAATAGAAGTTTGGATAGGAGTCTCTGGAGGAAAGGCGAGAAAAGTCTAGACATCAGCTACTGCAGAGCCCAACTTATGCAGGATGCCATGACCCCACAGACAAGATTCAAGAAATTGACTGTAGGACAGATAGATACAAGAGATCCTTCTTCCCTAAAACAATAAGAGTGCATAATCAGATAATAAGATGATAGGTCGGAGATAAGTGCACCCTGACACACCAACTGTGGTGGCTTGCAGGATATTTACAGTGAAACCTCGATTTTACACCATTGAAGAGACCACCTAAAATAAACGTAAAATCGAGGACAGTGTAAAATCAGGAAAATGAAGATTAAGTAACAAAGTAAAATGTGGGTTGCTTTATATCATAACTTTGGTAAAATATACGTTTGAACACAATAACAATGAAATTGCAAATAAACTAACTTACATAACATTTTATTTCTTTAACCAGTCAAAAAGTTTGATACGTGCTCCAACATGCACATTAAGTTGAGCTAAGATATTTATTTTATCACTTATAGTAAATACTTTCCATTTTGCTTTATTATCCATATTTAAAAGACGGCTAATTCTACGAAGTATACACACATTTATGCGACCAAGCAAGCATTTAAGTTACGCCCTCACTGCAGGCATAAATTTTCTAAAGTACGCAGAAAGAATATGCCGACTAAATGATAACTATAGTTCAATGACTACTGAGGGTTTGCCAGCTTGAGAATAGGGAGGTTCAAGTTTGGTCCTTTTCCCTCATCCACTTCAGGGATTCGGAATGGTGAAATTTTGTTGCAAATGAAAGATTTCATCGTTCAAAAGGAAGATGGAAATCCACATCTCAAGTGTTTGAACTCGTTTGCTCCTAACCTTCCAATATTTACTCACGAGACGATATCTGAAAAAACTCCCCACCCACGTAGGGAAGTTCCCATTCATAGATGAACAAATAGTATGTGAAGTTTCGCCTTGGTGCATAATACAGCCATCCCTCGCTTAACGAAGGGGTTACGTTCCTAAAAAGCCTTCGTTATGTGAAAATTCGTTAAGCGAGAGCTAATTTTCTATTGTTTTATATGGGAAATATTTAGTTTTGTTCCTAACACACTTAATTTGATAACCTAATAATAATAGAATGGCTAAAGTTCACCGAAAGTATTTGATAGTGTAATTGGTTGCACTTATACTCATAAAGCAAAAGTTGAAAAAGAATGACACGTCTGCCTTTTTCTATGATGAGGTGGAGATTGACGAATCTTCGCACTTCATCATCTTAGATATATAGTTCAATTTTCAATATGTAATATTGCACAGTAATTAGAGCACAATAAAGAAAGATTTGCATGAAATAAAAGTTGTTTTATTTTTGCCAGTGTTTTAATTGATATAATATGATACATTCAGTTACATTAAGGTTAAAGGTTCTAAGTTAATGCTTCGAACAAAAGCAGTGATGAACAATTTCTTCTGTCCTCCACCTACTCATAGCCTACATTCATAGCTTAAAAAGTTTGACAGCAAAAGATTATAAAAAAGGGTTCTTTATAGTTAATCGGGGAGGGTTGCGAGCGCAATCTGAGGTAGAAAATGGAACTATGGCTTCGGATTGGACCAGGGAAATTTAAACATGAGGAATGATGGAACTTCAGTGGAACATGTTTGGATCAGGAGAATTGGACTACTACCGAAGTGGAACAGGATTGGATCAGGGAATTTGAGATATATATTTAATGGAAGAACTTCATTAATGCGCCGTATGTATGAGTATTTATTAGAGAATAGCACAGAATATGTTTACAACAAAAGGAATCAATATTTGGAGGACAGAAGGTGGCTGCAATTCCGTTCACTGGCAATTACTTCTCGTTCCTGAAAAAACTGAACGCTAGCTTGTTCGCCGAGAGGCCAATGGTGATATTGGGTTATGAAAATAGTAATAATAATAATACTTCATTCACACTCAAGATGAACACAACACGTGAGAACAAACGAACACTGCGAAAGAAAGTGTGTTGCAGTGTTAGTAGTGTGCCGCGGTCGAAAGTCGAACATCTTCGCCTTCGTTATAGCGAGATTGTCTTTGTTATATTCGAAATTAGTATCAAATAAAAACCTTTGTTATAGTAAAACTTCGTTAACCGAATGTTCGTTAAGCAAGGGATGACTGTATTACTTCAAAAAAAGTGAAGTGGGGACGAAGTTGCATAATATTACAACAAAAACAGTTAAGGGGTTAACAAAAGAGCACTATCGGTGAGATTTCTGCTAGTATCGTCATAAAGAGATCATCCAATAAACTGCGTCACGTAGAAGGGAGAAGATGCTTAACTTGGGCGGAACTTGTTTCAGGGAGTGAGAATCGGTGACTTAAAAAAAACTTATTCTGACTCAAATTAATTTTTTCCCTCTGAACCAGCCCAAAAATAGGAGTGTGCAGGGTACACGAGTGCGCGGGTTACATGAGTAAATACAGTATATACAACACCTAGCGTCATGTTGACATAAACTTCCTACAAAAACAAATGGCTACAACTACGCAGGCGTAACAGTGAGCATGGAGTGTGTTCGTTTATTCGATTGCCCAATAAATGTATTGCCTCGTGGGATTGCAAACATTTCTAAAATAAACATATGCCTATTTAAACATGAGTTTGATAAGTTACGACTAAAACTATTGAATAAAGCCTATATTTAACCTTGAATACGAGCTGAACACTGCTGATGCTTCTTTGCATTTTCTGAAATAGAAAATTGAAAATGTAAAATTGGGTGAGTTTCTGTTGTCAGGACTCAAAAAATAAGATGCAGATTCAGGGGAAACGTAAATTCGAGGATACGTAAAATCAGTTAAAATTTTACATTGTTCTTATAAGCAATTGGCCGGGACCAGAGAAAAAGTGCACAAAATCGGAAAAAACGTAAAATAGGAAAGTGTAGAATCGAGGTTTCACTGTATTCATATTCAGATTGCTCTGGGGACCAGGGAAAAAAATCTGCTAAAATTGCCAGTGTTGCTCACAGTGACTTGCTGGGGTCTATAAATTGAGAAATGTAGCGACTGAGCAAGAATTCTTAATGACAGTAATTCTAACCTTTATCTATTTCTGACTTTAAATACTGGCATAATATGCCAAACAAAACTAGATTTTCAAAGAATTTTACACATATTACTATGTTTACAATGTATATTAGGTAATAAAAATTTTTCGTAAGTTTTAACAGTTTCGTCTATTTAAATGTTAAGCCATCACTGCACTATGAGAAGATAAATTAGGACCACAATAAAATGTAAAACTCAATGAAAATTTATAAAAGCTTATAAAACAAAAACTCAATTTATCATCCATTTAATTTCTATATAAATATTCAACTTTTAGTCTGTACCATTAAATCTTTTAAGTTCAACCAAAATAAGTTAATTATAAATATACAAAAATGCTAGTAGAACAAAACAAAATGACAAACCTGGTGTGTTTTGGCCGCTAGATTCAGCTCTGCTGTCAGTCCTTCCCCTTCGATTACCACCTCGGCCACCTCCCTGGCTTTTAGCTTCTCCAGTACCACTGTTTGCTCCATGTGGTCGTCTTAAGAGGCGCAAAAACCTTTTTCGCTCCTCCTGTTCACAGCGCTCATGTCTTTCTACCACTGCCTCAGCAGATACATCTTCCTCCTTTTTTTGAAATAAGGAATTATAAGAATTTTTAACAAATGGCTTTACATAATAGGGAAATGGATGTAATTTAAAATAAAGCAAATTGCAAACTTTCTTTATGCTATTTTCATAAATTTATGTTACAAGATGTGTCAATGAATGATTGTTATCTTCACTCCTAATTGTCATAGTCTCCGTGACGTTGAAGAAACATATTGAATAGATAACAAAGTGTATGTATTCCTTATTGACTTAACAAATGTTAATATAAGCAATATAAATTATAATTGCTATTATATAATTGAAGAAATTAAAAGGTATAAGACTTTTTAACATATTTTCACACATTCGTCTTTGTTATTTGGAATGTATATTAAAATTAGTAACAACTACCGTATTTACACGTGTAAGCCGCGCACCTTTTTTCCTAAACAAATATACGTTAAGCTAGCACCCATGCCGCATGTATTATTCTATTTCCAAATTTCGGTGTACTTAGTCATTTTCATTCATTGTATAAAAATTTTAAATGAGTTTTAAGTTTATTAATGGGTGCTCCCCAAACTCGACGAAGTCTTCTGCTGCAATCGTCACGGAGACCATGGCGCATGCGCGACCAGTTTGGGTTGGTGGGGGTTTTGGGCTCATTATTATAATTATATGGGTGAGCATGGTGCTCACCCACGACCGAAGGTGTGAATTAAGTGACCAACCGACACTAATTTGCCTGCCCTCAACATTAGAAACCGTATTTACTTGTGTAACCCGCGCCCTCATGTATCACGCGCACCTCTATTTTTGTGCCAATTCAAAGGGAAAAAAATAAATCCATTCCGGATTTTAAAAAAGTCAACCTCTTCACCGATTCCTTTTGCCTGAACAAGGTCCACCCAAATTAAGGGTATAGATACGCATATGCAGGGACAAATTCACGAGGCAGCACCGGTTTCCCGGCAGCCAAATCAGCTCCTGCACCTATACTTCATAGAATTTGGCAACCGCCAGTTAATAAACTTAAAACTCATTTAAAAGGTACAATTTTAATTTTATAGAAACATCTTTCTCCAGTCCCCGATGCACGATTCTGATACATCGTATTTTCGCCCTGCTGCATGATTTCCTATTACCTCTGCCTCCCTTATAATTTGCAATTTTACACTAACGGTAAACAACCACAATCTCTTCCCAAGATTCATTGTAACGGTAATGATTAATTCACCAAAAAGGCAGACTTTAAATCTGTCCGAGCATTATCCCCCAAGGATACGATACTTGCCGCTGTGGAAAAATCCCGTGCATTTCCATTGTAAATTAATGTGTGAGTTTAAAAGTAGCTAGTATTAACAATGTTTGGCAGAATGTGATATAGTACCCGGTGTTCCCATTACGTAAAAAGATGTTTAATTTATATCACCGCTACAATATTGTGACTATTATGCTCTTGCAACACATTCAATCCGCAGTGGCGATGCTGACCCAATCTTTGTGCCTATCTATCACTATACAGGCGACTCCCGAGTTTCAATGGGGATGCGCTCCTGAAAACGTGGTCGAATCTCGAATTGTCGAATGTCGAATGCTGTTTTTCCATATACCTGCATGTTATAATCTGGGGATACGTTCCCGCATCTCGGGAAAAAGTCTCATCTCACGTTCTATAAAGATAAAATAACATTACTAATATGTTAATACAACAATATTAAATTATGAATAAATTATATAATAAATATTTTAAATGTATAACTTATTTTTTGCACTAAAAAGGAAAAAATAAATTTTTGTTTCGAGCTTCAAAGATAGATGTATGCAATATTTTCTGCAGATGGCCCGGTCCGGATCGCACCTGCATACATCTATCTATACATACAACTATTTATAGCAGCGAAATTAATATAAAAGTTATTAAAAAAGCATAAAATACCTTAAGAATAAAGAAACAATAAAATTAAAAATATTTTCATACCTTAAATCTTTTTCAACTAAACTTACTGGACTTGGTTTTTAATTGAGAAGTTGGTAGAATTTAGTTAGAAGAAGAGGAGCGATTGGGTGGGGAACTGGATGGGCTATTGACTGGGGAATTCATCAGGATAACTTGAGGCAGCATCAGTATTTGCACTTGCAGCCTCGCCAGTTAATTTAAGGTTATGCAAACCTGCCCTTCTCTTAAATCTGTCAAACCAGCCATGACTTGCACTAAATGGAGGCGCATCAACAGTAATTTCATCCCTTTCCTTCAAATCATCATAGAGATCCTTAGGCTTTGCTCTAATCATGGTCTCACTAATATGAATGTGTTTCTGACACTGATCATCTACCCAACGTTTTAAAAGTTTTTCCATTTTAGGAATCACAGCCTAGGACTGTTTATTGTTGTTACAAAATTACATGAATTTATCACATCTAGAATTTTCTCCTTCTGTTTCACATAAGCGCTAATAGTTGAACGACACATTCCCAACGATCGTGCGATTTCAGTATGGCTTTCACCTTTCTCAACATGCTTTAAAATTTCTAATTTCAATTCATAACTATGAGTCTTATGCACTTTTATTTGATTCCCTTACATTATCACTATTACATTTCCTTTTAGATGCCATGTCAAGTGATAAATTTATAAATAAATCAATAAAATAAATAAATTTAAATAAAAGATTTACAGAAAAAAGAGTGAAATCAGCACAAATTCAAATTACAGCAGATATAACTGTCTACACTAAAACTAAACCTCGCGTGGTTGGTCAGAACCAATTACTCTGCGACAATTACTCTGCGTAAAGTAGTTCCCAATTCGATCAACTGTGTCGAAATCTCGAATTTGTCGAACCTCGAACGGTCAAAACTCGGGAGTCTCCTGTACTTAAAATTTATATACAAAGAACAACGTCTCAATACAAAGAAATTTAGAAATAGAATAATAGATGCAGCATGGGTGATGGCTTAAGATATATTTGTTTACCGACACGACATTTTGGGAAAAAGGTGCACGAGGTACACAAATTGAATCCTCGTGTAAGACGCGCACCCCCTTTTTTCACCGGCATTTTGGGAAAAAAGGTGCACGGGTTACACGAGTAAATACGGTATTATGCACACTATAAATGGTTCTAGGGTATGAAAACTGCAGAACAGCTGCACAGTTCTTAAGTTGTTCAATAAAGAGATTATTTATTTGTAAAAACTATGCATAATCCTATAAGTTTAGCTATAAATAAAAATAGACTAACATTATTACTAAATATTTTAAGAAATTCTTAAATGGAACCAGTAATTCAGCAAGCAATAATAACTTTTTTGACAATAAGCTTCCTGCAAGATCATGAGATTGAATATTTCTTAACAAGCCAAAGTAGAAAAAATATGAAGTACAGGATGTAAAAGAGAAATAACAACAGGTTTGACCATCATCTTTAATCTTTATACCAATTTTCCCAAGAAAATATTGACACTGACTGATATGAAGGATGAAATTCTAATAGGAATGTCAAATCAAATGCTACCCAATTGTGATTAATTACCTCGCTCTCATGACTAGATCTTCGAACAACCCCATTGTCTCCAGATTCAAGTTTCTTTGGAGGAAAAGGTTCTACAACACGCCACCTGCAGATAACAAAAATGTAGCAATAAATTAAGTTTCAACAAACAGCTAACCATAAAACAAAACATGGGATACAGGAAGAGCTTTGAAAATTTTTGAAGTTTATAAATCCTGACTTTGAAAGAAATGAATTTAGAAATGAATCGTAGGAATATAAATATTAACACAATTATGACAATCACAAAATGCAACAAACAAATATGAATATCACTCACTTTGGTGTGAGAATTTCCTTGTAAGGTAGCTTTTCAACCCGTGTTGAAGCAGCTACACTATATGGAATCACTATGTTGTCAATGTCATAAGAGTTTTCCCTCTTCCTTCGACTGTAAAAGGATAAAAGAGATTTTAATCAGTACAGAATTTAGGTTTAACATAATATATATAAAATTCTATTTAAAAAATTAAAGCCAGGTAAAGAAATTAATGAAATTCATCTTCCATGGTCTCTTAATATTTACTGCTGAGTATACTGATAAATATGCTACATTTCCCTCATCTATCAAATACATATTGATTAATAATAAAGATAATATATATCTAAACTAATATAAAAGACAATGTCACTTTGTGTGTAATGCTTTTTGAATGTTAATATCTCGCAAACGACTGAACCATATTTGATGAAATTTTTCAGGATAATATTATGATATACATAATAACAAAACGTTTTAATGTATCAAACTCGAGATCAAAGACTCAGGTTTGACTCCAGGGGATAATTTCCATTTCCAATAAGATAACACGTAATTTCATGTAAAAATTAACTTTTCAGCACACAAGCATTCATTCCTTTTTTAGATTAAAATTAGAAAGAAATGGCCTACGAACTTTGGACGTGAACCATTTTGAAGAAAACATTATAAAGGTTCTTATTCTGTTCATCTTTTTTCCACCTACAGTTCAAAATCACTCAATTTAAAAGTTTAATTCACACAGTTTGAGGAAATCTAACCATTTTAAAGGGATGTTGCCTTGCCTACCAATTCCATTGTCAGACCTTGATATCATATTGTTATTTCAATCCTTATGGGTGTAAACATGCTTTGATTGCTTTTAATATGAGAGAGAGAGGGAGGCAGAGGGAAAGGAGAGAGGGGAAGAGAGTGGGAAAGGGGGAATGAAGGAGAGGGAAATGACTTTCAATACAATTTATGTTTCTGATGTCAATTTGATCTCCATAAATAGCTTGAACGATCAAATATTTACTCCCGTCATTTTTGACGGGCTATACACTAGTATATATATAATTTAAAGATTACATTTTGCATAAATTCAGGTTAAGTTCATTTATTACCACTTTTTTTAAATTTAGACATTAATTCCAAGCTGAAATAGATGAGTCCATAAAATCACAAACCTTGCCAACAAGTAAAAAACTAACATGGAAGTCAGCATCATTAATACACTAAGTAGCACAAAACAAGCAATACAGGATTATTAAAAGGAAGCAAAAACAATAAAAGAATGCTGATTAGATGCCTTTCTCTCTTAAATCATAAATCTACTTATTTCACTTGATCTATTGCCGGCTCCATAAAATCAATTATATTAAAACAAATTTTTATAAATCCTTTTTTAGCACAGGAAAGTTATCATTAAACTAAAATTACAAGAATTAACACATCAGCTTGAGCTTGGATTGCCATCAATCAACTGGCAAGTCCAATTTCGGAACAGCAAGATCGCATTTATGGGACATCGCAGAATACACTGAATTAAAATAATGTCACCAAGAGCGCTAATTTCATCCCAACATTAACTAAACAAAACAGCAGAACATTTAAAAATTATAGAAAACCAAAACTGTCATATCTCTGGCAATTTCCAATCAAAAGTAATTATTTTTTGTATATAACTTCTTTAAAGGTTGTAGTCAATGAAAATCTCCTCATCAGCCAAAAAGTACGATAATTGTTTTGAAATAGTTTAAACAAAAAACTCAAAAATAAAGCAGAATTTTCAGTCACCTACTAAATCACATTCTGTTGGTTTTAGATGGGTACAGTACACAGGAAAAATGCGAAGAAAGGTTCATATTTGCAGATGCCGCAATAGGGAAGTAACAGTGTTCGTTTTCGAAATATCGAATTATGTTTGAAAGAGCAAGCGGCCCGAACAGCCGCATCTCACAGCAAATAGTTTTCGGGAAACTGCTGCAGAAACTATTTTCATTTTCCTCACAATGTCAGCATCTGGGTGTGGTATACAGTATAATTTCACTCCACAATCTGCTGACCTATACTAATGTCCATGGCATAATGTATGGTAGACATTGGTCACTCCTGCAGCAGTTACTTTGTCCACATTGTTGTCCTTCAGCATTAGGAGAAAACTTGACATTTTCTTTTTCTCTCTTTGTAGTGCATTTTTTATGTGAGACTTCCCCACAGAATGCCGTTTTACATCTGCTTCCCCTCGATGAGTAAACAAAAGTTCTGCAGCAGACGTTGCATTCCGCTTTTTGGGAGTCTCCTAACAGAGATTTAATCCAGGTGTATTTTCCTTCCCAGTCTTTATTGTAGCAACTCAGTCTCTTTTTTGTTCTTGGAGGATCCATTTTATTTGAGGATAAATTCAAATTTACAGTTAAAAGCTATTGTATATTCATTTCATACAATGCGCGAATATAGGTAAAATGAAACTTGATGGCCTCTGCACAGAAGACTTGGTCTAGACGAGTCCAATCTTGGAAGGGAATCACCATAGGTGGAAGGGTACTAGGTGGGAGCGAGAACTTACTTTGTATTTGTGCACTGGGTCTAGTGAAGCCTCGTTTCTCCTTAATGTTTCTCCCACCCTTTTCCCTCTCATGCCTAAAGCTTCACTCAGCTAGCAATCAACAACTTCTTTCGATGTAAAACAGCTTTGATTTAGACATTGCTGACTCATGAGTAGCAATTAGATACAAAGTAACACATGAATTTGACTCATATTTCGAGTGTTACTTTATAGAAAATATTGATAAGGCTTTCTCTTTAGTATATTACGAACATACCAATTTAGAATAAACTTTGCTAACCCTAAAAATTCCGATAATATTAACACTGGTGATATACAATAACCTAAATGTTTAATTTTTAAATGGGTATTTTGCTGGACATTTTTTTAGATATTGTGGTACATGGGACAATGAGGCTAAATGCAGGACCATCCTGCAATTTGGGGGGCTGTTGGTCACCCTATCAATACCTCAGTCTGTTACATAATTACATTAAGATGTGATAAGTCGATATAAGTTAATTATGTCCTAACATTTTAAACAGAAGCTGCAATCAACTTTACTCACACAGACTAATAAAACTTCTAAGAGCCCAAAACTGAAGATAAAACGCTCACCTTAACAAATCATGGAGCATGCTGGCCTTTCTATCGCCCCCGGCACCTATGGAATATGAACTGGGGGCGAATGAGGACAATAATGGTGAATAAGGAGAGTGATGGTGATGATGATGACCTGTGGATGACGTAGAAGAGGAGGAAGATGCAGAAGAGTGATGAGGAGGTGAAGTGGACCCAGGTGATGCCGGAGAGGCAGGAGGAAATGGAGATGGAGGTGCTGTTCCTGGAGCTGAGAAGGTACCAAGGGGAGGCATGCCTAACTCCATTCTCAGCTGCTCGTCTGCCTCCTCGCATACCGATTGAAGAGCTACGGAAAATGAATCAAGTTATTAATCCACAATGCAGTGACATGACATTTAAAACCTAAATCTAAATAGATTTCCAAAAGTCTAACCACACAAAAACATACTGCAACAGTTTCTATCTCTTATAACAGCACCAATCAATGTAATCAATGAGAAAAATCAATTCGAATGAATTTTATTGTCAATGAAGACACTTTTATTTAATGATGGGGTGGCTGCCTCCCTTAGTTAACACAGCTCTCTTAGGTGTTCATATACCGTATTTACCTGAATATAAGATGAGGTTTTTTCCAATTTTAGCACATGAAAAATCTCGAGTAGTCATATATTCGCATGATACGGAATAACTTGGTGTAAATCAATCGTATGTTGTAAAAGTGTATGACATTTGTTTTGATGCCAGAGGATGTAATTCTATCCTATCACAATGGAAAGTTGGGTCACTTGGCGGCCAAGGTATGCACCAAGAAACAATCTCGTCACGCCAGCCTCTATACTACCACAATGTAATGCTTGAGTTCCGAAACAGGATACTTCGTGCATTACAATGTATCTCAGTGTGGCTAAAGCTAAACAGAATGCCTACTTCTTGTTGAAAGCAAAAATGATGGCTGAGTTAGTTACCCAGTTCATGTGTAGATTTCATGTACGTTCAACCTTCTGTTAAAGGAATTCAATTTTTTTTATGGTAAAATATGAGTGATTATGGTGAGAGTAGAGTTTCTACATCATCACAAATATCAAAATCAATGCATAATAGTTACAACAAAAACTTTACACTCATGGTGGTAAAAAATACTGAAGAAATGAACAACTGCATCGCTGCACAAAAATTTTGTGTTACCGAAGCAAATGTGTGGTGGGAAAAAAATCGAAGGAAAACCTAAAGTGCACCAGTTCAACGCAAAAAAAATTTTGTGGGCCCAGAGAAGGGTGCTACATACTTATAGAAGAGCAAGTAGTGGCATTTGTGTGTGAAAAATGCAACAATGGACTGCTAGTTACACGGGAGGCTATACAGACGAAGGCTTTGGAAATAGCAACATCGTTCAAGGTATCACAACAGCATTTCAAGGGAAGTGTTGGCTGGATTACCAGGTTTATTAGGCAAAATGTATTCTCTCTTCGTCACGACTTCCCACAGTACTGAAAATATAATCTCCGATTTCATTTTAATCAACCAATGACATTATGAATCACATTATGGATGCCAATATTAACTAAAAATTCCATCATTAACCCCTTTGCTGTAACATTCAAGCACAGCTTGAAAATAAGTAGTCGCCTGCCATTATTCCCTTTTTTGAGAACCGATGTATCTGTCATAAGTAGGCTGACCATATCCTAACAAGACAAAAATGGTACATTCCCCATCAAGGAAACGGGACAGTTTTTTCGCACGATTTTTTTAAGAGGGTGGTTTTTATCACTTCAATAAATACATAATTTGAAAGAACTTGAATTATTTTGTAGATAAGAAATTTTTCTACACCTATTTATTTATATTAAATAGAGACAAGTGCGTCCATGAGCTCGGCAATATACGTTAAAAAGAGTTGAATACATTTTTAATGCCACAATGTCCTTTTTTGAAAGGAAAAATTATTCGCCGCTATGTTAACATACAGTTTTCAAGAATAGAGTAATCCTAATGTGAATTAAATTTAGTATGAAAACGATTGCTCATCTTTTTAGCTCTCAATTTGAATACTCGTATAATAGTGAACTAGGCATGAGATTTCTGTTATAATTGTTGCCGGATATTTATATTTAATATATTATACATTACGAAGTACTTAAATGTATAACAAATAATCGTAATCTTGAGTTTTTGTCTTTTATTTGGAAGTCAAGTGATAAGTTTTAATTAAAGAGACAGAAACGCTATTTATTCGTTACAAATCTAGTTAAAGAAAGTCAATTTTAAAATAATTATTTCATTTACAATGCAGATAGGGTTTTGTAATTAAATATTTGCATTAGATAAGATCTTTTGACCTCATTTCGAAAGCACTATAGTATCAAATAGTAAGGAAAACAATTGTATTTAAAAAGTAGATATACAGTATTCTAATTCTCCGCATGAAAGTAACTACTATTTGTTCAATATCAAGCAAGAGAAAATGGTAATTAAGCCTATAATGTAAGCAAATTAAGTAATTCTGTTTCAAAAGTTATTTTTAGTGGTTAAAGTTTTTTGAAATATTCTCATTTATTACGTATGTATATTTTCACAAAAAACAAGTAAGATGAGTTAATAATGCCGATGATGTTTCATAGGAATAAATTGCCATTAAAATATGCAAATTAGTAGTCTTACCTTTCACAGAATTTTCTCTTAATTTTCTCTCACTATCACAATGTATATCACTTCCTTTGCTTGCTACACTTTTTTACACTTACATGAGTACCCTGCAGGTCGCCAGAAGCATTTGGCAGGGGGTGCTATGGCACCAAATGAACTCTTAACTAATGCCTCTCTTGGCCTGTCTTATTGTGTCTGGGAAAAAAGATCTGTAGTATTTCTCAGTTCTAGCGACTATTTCAACGTATTTGCTTGTACGCTCTGATCTAACATTATGCTCACTAACACCGATGGGTACAACTATGCCATGTACGTCTTCAACGAATTCGGAGTTTTTAAACAATTCAAATAGTTTCCTTTTGTACTCAATTCTTCTACTCTTCAACGTCTGCCATTTCAGGTCAATCAAGATCTCTGATACACTGGCATCATACCGATATTCTCCCTTTACAAATCTAGCCAACCTACTCTGAACCATTTCGAGCTCCCTAGTTAGGCCCTCTTCGAAAGGGTCCTATTATAGGGATACTGTTGCATAGTATAGGACTTCTATACTACGCAACAGTATTCCACGACTACTGAACTTTTGTAACAAAGTTGAAGTTTCGACCTTGGTTTGTTTGAATACCTCGATTAATACTGCTACAAAGATGCAAGTAAACAGAGCCTATACAGCATAAACACTGAAAGATCCAGAGCTCACAGAAACGGGCAGTTGAGTAAATTTGTGCTTCCTGCTCAATCAGAGGAAGATCCAGAAACTTCTCGCCCCTCCACCTATCGGATCCGCCCCTGCCAACTGCCCTATATTTTGAAAATCCATACCCCTATCAGAATCCTTCTTTCCCTTGCTATACATACCTAATCTGCAGCGTATAATTGAGGATTTTTGCACGGAAAGAATTTAAGAAAGCACCCAGTGGACTGCAATGCGGTTATCCAAGGAGGGGGCGATCAGCCCCCCCTCGGATCCGCCACTGTGCTCAATCAGGTGTCAACCTGACCTTATTCTCACTTTGCTAAACTGTGAAAATGCTCAGCTAAGATCTAATATGATCCATATTTTAAGAAAATTGGAAAAATCTGAATTTTAATTGCGAAAGGCGTTAAAACGGGACAAAATGGCTTTTTTGCCGAAAATGATGGGACAGTCTGGAGAAGGCCCAAAAATGAGACTGTTCCGGTGTAAACCGGATGTATGGTCAGCCTTGTCATAAGGAAATGCACACTATTAGCACCTCTTCGGTAAGTGACTTATTAGGGACTCTTTAGAATACAAATGATCTTCTAGGGCAGTGTTTTTCAACCTTTTTGATGTTTATGTTTATTAACATCAAATTAGCACAAATATGACCGAGGCCATTTCAGAGTATGTACAATGAAATATATATATATAATTCATTATTTAACAAAATAAAAATCTGTCGAATAAGAATTTTTTTTTAATGTGAAATTTGAGCCTTTTTTCTAAATTTTCACAACACACCGGTTGGGAACCACTGTTCTAAGGACTGTTTAAAGTCAGGGAAAATAAATCAATCAAAAGAATGAACCTAGTGATCTTATGAAGTAGAGTTAGCTTACCCACAACTTGGCTCCACCCACGACTAGCTTTGTAAGCTATAACATTAATAAGGAAACTACAGGGGAACTTCTATAAGTTGAACTTCAAGGGAAACAAAAAAATATTCAAGTTATAGAAAATTCGAGTTATGGAAATACATTTCTCGTTTCTATTTTAATTGAATTTACATCAGGCTTATGTCCTTTAGCAAATAAATCATTTATTCAGGTATTTGTAATAGATATAAAATCAAGAACCATATCTTATGAATAATTGAGTTGAATACGTAATAAAGTACATTGAGTTGCTAATTACATTCAATTTACAAGTAACTTTAAATTACTTAAAAGGATTAATATTAATTTTTTCAAATTCAAAACATGAAATTTATATTGCTACATACCTATATGTATAAACAAAGCTCAAATACAAATGTTTGTATAACTACTTTTTATTTTAAAAATCGGTTATTTTTACCTTTGTCATATTATTTCTTTGACATGAAGAACAAAAGTTTTTAAGACAACGAATACAATAAAAAATATCATCATTCATATTTTCTTGTGCTAATATGTATAATTTAACAGTCTCTAAAGGACTGATTGCATCACGTACTCCAACTGAGGGTAACTTCTCGCAACAATAATCTTCGTGTTTATGATCTTCTAACACTTCACAATCAATATCAGAACTCCTTTTTATTGTTTCAATTATGTCAACATCAGTTGAATGTTCAACCACTATTACGTCACAATCTACATCCACATAATCATCAAAAGTGGTTTCAAAATTTGCCCGCTCTTTAAATTTGCACCAAGTTCTGACAGCGGAACCTCAACATCATCTTTCCAATCTCTTCTTTCCCCTTCATCTTTACATATTCCAGCCTTTTTAAAACAGTTTGAAATTGTTACCGAGGTCACTTCATGTCATGCTTTACCTAGCTCCATAACACAGTCCAGAAGTGTAATGTTGAATATTTTCCCATTGCCAATTCTATCCAACATTTTCCAAACTGTTCTTTTGTGGTAGTGATGTTTTAAATTTTTTATAATACCTTGATCCAAAGGTTGTAGTTTAGTTGTCATGTTCGGTGGTAAATATGCAACTTTAACGGCACGTAGTTCTTTCATTCATTGTTACGGTAGGATGTACTGGACAGTTGTTCACAAACAGAAGGGTTTTCCTTTACTCATAATGGAATTTCTGGTCAATTCGCTGCAACCAATCTTCAAATATTGAACTGGTCATCCACGACTTTTTTTGTTCATATATCACAGGGAGTGACTTCACATCTCCAAAACATCTCGGCTTCTTCGACTTCCCTATTACCTGAGGCTTCAGTTTTTCTATGTCATTACTATTAGCACACAGCAGCACAGGCCTACGATCTTTACTTCTTTTCTCACCGTAGCACGGTTCATTTTTAAAAGCTAAGGTTTTATTGGGAAGGGCTTTTAAAAAAAAGTGGTTTCATCTGCGTTGAAAATGTCACTTGGATCATAATTCTACATCAACTGCGACAGAACTTTTCTCCAACAGTCACAGTCAATGTCAGACACTGCAGCACTTTCACCACTCAAAACTTGATGTGAAATACCATTACAAGTTTTAAATTTATCTAACCATCCCATACTTGCTTTAAATTCACGGTGTCCTAGCTCTTTAACAAATTCTTCTGCTTTTTCTCTCAAAATCGGACCTGACAATGGTATAGTTTTATCTTGTGCACATTTCATCCACATCACTATAGCTTTTTCAACATCAGGAAACCTACAAGTTTTTAATCATTTTCTGAATTCACTTCGAGTTATGGAAAATTTGAGTTACAGACATTCGACTTATTTAATGCGTAATAGCAGCGATATCAGCAATTCTTTGCCTATACGGTGAAATCTCGTTACAACATACTTCACGATTATGTAGGTTTCAAATTAACGCACTTTTTTTTGAATCCCTGTCAATTTTCCTGTATATATCTACTATAATATATTTTGAAGCGTGTTTATGTATTTGTGTTTGTTCATGGAACTACTCCTAAATGATAGAAGCTAGAATAACCAAATTTGGTATGATTCATCCTTACATCCTAACTTAGTGAATGGTCAAGGTTTGGTCAACCGGGATTAATCAGTGCTGCCAACATAGGGGATAAACATTTTTCCGTAAGATAACACATATGAATCCATTTCTTGACTTGCAAGGTATTCCTTCAAGCATTAAAATACATAAATACGGACCGATATTTTTCGTTTTAGCTATATTCGACAAATAAAACTCTATACTATCTTATTCCTGCGAAATTTACGTTACACGGTCCAAGTTTTTAGAAATACGCTATTTGTTTCGAAATTTTGTGGATTTTTCGTACTCTTTCCGGGCGTTGCCAAGGAGTCTTTTATTGTTGTCTCCGATTCAATTAGTGCCAATTAAACATCCAAATTGACAAAAGTTTAGCGTTATTCGATTCGCACTTTTGTTTAAGCAACGAAACGATCGATGTTTATGGATAGCAATGTAAATAGATACTGAATATTAATCAGGAAGCGTTTATAACGATTGACGAAAGTAATTGAACCTTTTTCATTTACTGAATACTGGAATCTTACATTTTTTGTAAGTAAAATCATTATATTCTACATTATAACTTTCATTAACGTAAATAAGCTTACGTATCTGGTGTACATTTACCAGTCAGTGTTCAATCATGGACAACTGTACATTGCTTTTTCAAGACATAAAAGTAAATATTTCAGCGAGGCATAATTACACAAGAAATGAAGCTGGATTTGGCAAAAGTGATATGATAGGAAATACAATTATCGTTATATTTGAATGCAATAGGCTCGGAAACGGATTGTTACAAGCAAATATGATTAATTGTTAAGAAAAGCTAATTGTAATTTAAAAAGTATCTACTATATAGATATTTTAAAGAGTTTGTATGTTGTGCTGTAGTAGCTTCACTAAATCCGTTGAATTCAATGGTAAATTCTGCTAGTACAGGCGACTCCTGAGTCTCGATTAATTCGAGATTTCGATAATATACGCGGAATAAACTTCGCGTAGTTATTGGTTCCGACCAAATGCGAGGTTTAGTTTTGGTGTAGACGTAGTTACATCTGCTCTAATTGTTTGAATTTGTGCTAATTTCACTTTTTTCTATTAATCTTTTATTTAAATTTATTTATTTTATTGATTTATTTATAAATTTATCACTTGACATGGCATCTAAAAGGAAATGTAATAGTGATAATGTAAGGGAATCAAATAAAAGAGAGCATAAGATTCACAGTTATGAATTGAAATTAGAAATTTTAAAGCGTACTGAGAAAGGTGAAAGCCAAGCTGAAATCGCACAATCGTTGGAAATGTGTCCTTCAACTATTAGCACTTATGTGAAACAGAAGGAGAAAATTCTAGAATGTGATAAATTCAGGTAATTTTATAACAACAATAAACAGTCCTAGGCGCGGTGTTGTGATTCCTAAAATGGAAAAACTTTTAAAAATTTTGGGTAGATGATCAGTGTCAGAAACACATACTGAAAGCCATACTGAAATCGTACGATCGTTGGAATGTGTCAACTATTAGCACTTATGTAAAACAGAAGGAAAAAATTCTAGAATGTGATAAATTCAGGTAATTTTATAACAACAATAAACAGTCCTAGGCGCAGTGTTGTGATTCCTAAAATGGAAAAACTTTTAAAAATTTTGGGTAGATGATCAGTGTCAGAAACACATACTGAAAGCCATACTGAAATCGTACGATCGTTGGAATGTGTCAACTATTAGCACTTATGTAAAACAGAAGGAAAAAATTCTAGAATGTGATAAATTCAGGTAATTTGATAACAACAATGCTTTCATCCATAAATGACTCGAGTATAACCAATTCTTGCTCATTCAAGTTGTTTTACACCAATTTTGAAGGCATCTTTTGTCTTTAGTATGAAAAGGTCTCTGAAACTCCACCAAAATCCCACAAGAAGAGATTTTCCAAACTGAAAAATTTAGAACCGAGGGACAATTATTCCTCTCGTAATTTTACAATAGCATTGAGATAAAAATCTTAAATTCTAGGAATTTCCTCTCTTGTTAGACTCACATTCTCACCAGTTTGTTTGCACTGGACCTGTGAGAACGCTGCCCCCACACCGAGATGCTTCCAGAAAAAATGCTCTACTCCTTATAGGTATTTCAGTATACTTTCAGTACAAGTATAAAAATTTATGCTCCGTAGAGATACACTGTACTGAGATTTTACTGTAGTGATATTAAAACAATTGAGAAAGATCATGTTATGATTAACATAAATAAATAAAGGAAGAACTCTAGACACAGTGAAGGCAATGAACAGAATAGGAAAATTAAAAACTCCAATTCACCGTAAAGGCGGTACTTACGTGTCAAGGCACAGAAGACTCGCAGGACCACTTAGAGGACGCGCGTTTCGACAGCTACGCTGTCATCTTCAGCAATGTCAATGTGTGTAGGGTTAGGCGGAGTATTTATACTGTTGTTGACCGTTAGAGAAGTAGGGGTGGGGAAAGAGAAAGGTGTATTGATCATTAACTGAAATAGAGGGGAGTGGGGGATAGGGCCAGCGTCATTATTCATTATCTTGTTTTGGTTGTTGTGTATGTAGAGGCTTTCATAGGCATCTAGTTTGTTTTCGTTGGTGACCGTTTTCAGAAGTTTTAAATTTTTGGTTGTGATGGGATGATGGCAGGTGTTGATATGAGCTGCTACACTGGACTTGTCTATTCTGTTGTTTCTGTAATGGGCTAAGTGTTCTTTGAAACGTGTTTCTAAATTCCTTTTTGTTTGCCCAATATAAATGTTGTCACACTTTTCACATTTAATTTGGTATATGCCTGATTTCTTATGGGAGGGTATGCTATCTTTAGGGTTCTTAATGAGATTTGACAATTTATTTTCATTAACAAAAACTGTGTGTAATCCTATTTCGGAGAAAATTTTTTGAAGTTTTTTGGTAGCATAGGGGTAGTAAGGTAGCTTGATAAATTTTTTGGAATTGGTGTCTTTGTTGTTGAGTGTTGTGCAGTTTCTAAGGATCATTCTGTGTTGATGTTTTTTTAACATTTTATGAATGAGTTCTGGTTTAAAACCATTCTGAATGGCCGTGCGTTTTATATAGGATAATTCTTTGGAGAAATTTGTATTTGATAGTGGTGTATTGACTAATCGATGGATCACTGAATGAAAAGGTGCTAGTTTTTGTGAATTGTGATGGTGAGAACTCATGTGGATGTATGTGTTGGTATGTGTAGGTTTTCTGTAAATGTTGAAATGTAATTTGTTGTTTTTCCTCGTTAGAAGAATGTCTAGGAAAGGCAGAGATTTTTTATTTTCTGTTTCATGTGTGAATTTAATGGTGTCAAACTGCTTGTTTAACAAGTTTAAGAATTCTACAATGTTACCTTTCGATGTGTCGAAAATAGCGAAGATGTCATCTACATATCTGAGCCAAATTTTAGGAAAATACGGAAAGGTGTTCTTACAAGTGCGTTCGAAATTAGTCATGAAGACCTCTGCTAATAAGGGAGACAAAGGGTTGCCCATGGTTGTGCCTTCTTTCTGTTGATAAAAAGAGTTGTTGACCTGAAAATATGTTTGTTGCATACAGAGGGAAGTTAGGCGGATGTATTCGTCCACGACCGGGCCGGGAAAGTTTTTTTCTAGTAGTGAGCTTCTTAGAAATTCTATCGTGTTTTTTATGGGCACACTAGGAAATAGAGATTTTACGTCAAACGATACCAATATTTCGTTGTCTGAAAGAATTACGTTTTCTACTTTGTTGATGAAATCTGTCGAGTTTTTGATGCGTGAATCATTAGGAAACTGCATTTGTTTAAATTCGTTGTTCAGCCAATGGGCTAAATTGTATGTGGGAGCATTGATTCCTGAAACTATAGGTCTTAAAGGAGTGTTAGGTTTGTGTACTTTTGGTAGGCCGTACATTCTGGGGACTGTCGGATTTGAGATGTTTAAACGGTAACGGAGTTGTTTGTTTATTAGTGTAGGACATGTTTTAAGAACGTTCTTTGTAGAGGTGATCATTTTGTTGAGAGGATTTTTTGTGATTTTCTCGTACGGACCTTCGTTGAGAAGATGTTCAACTTTTTTGTGATAATCAGTTTTGTCTATTATTACTACGTTGTTTCCTTTATCTGCTTTTAGGTAGTAACAATTTTTTTTGTTTAAAGAACTAATCGTATGATAAGTTTTCGGTGTTTGTGTTGGGAGTTTATTTATGTTGGTGATATTAATTTTTATTTGATGGTAAGTGGCATTTCTGATGAATGTTTTAGTGTTTTCAGGGAGGAATTTTATGGAAGATTCGATATCCGCGATTATGTCGTCTATCGGAGGTTTTTGGTATTGAAGAGTGTGTTTGAGACCTTTGTTGAGAAGATCAATTTCATTTTTATGGAACAATTCATTCGATAAGTTAACAACGAAATTCTTAGATGGACTAGGTGTAGGTGACGTTAACATGTCAGAAATTAAGTCGTCTCAAGAAAAGTGATGAATTAAAATATAAAAACAATTAAGTTAAGAAAGATGCTTACCCATAGCAGCCTTGAGCCTCTTCTGCTTGAGCCTGTGCAAGGGATCACAGTGGTTCCCGCCCACTCTACCTCGACCCCTTCGACCCTTTGTCAGCTTGTGACGTATTCCTAAAAATTAACAATATTTTAACTCCATGCCATAGAAACTAGCTATAGGTAATAAGAAATTGTTTTAATTATCCATGAAAATAATTATGCCAATATTTGTAAACCCCTCTAACAAAAAGCAAAACTAAGGAAAAAAGATGAGGGAGATGAGATAAAAATTGCCTCCTTTGATATTAATAAAAAAATCTTGCCTCCTTTGATATTAATAAAAAAATCTTAGGCATTTCAGAATACTACAAGAAGACTTGGCACTTCTGGGAATATTTTCAACAAACCAGCAAGAAAAAAATTTTACGGATCAAGACAGCTTGAGAATATCATGGCTAACCTAATAAAAATATTTCAAATAATGAAGAGAAAAAAATGGAAAATGATAGCAAAAATCGTAAATACCGCTGCTATGAAATTACGAGCAATCAAGGATAAAAATATTTTCAAGTAATGAATTTGTAATTTCAACCTTATTAGAGGTAAATATAAGTTTCACGTTTATAACATTATGAATAAAATGATACTAATGTAAGACTTAAAACAAAAAAATTGCTACAAATATTTAACGAATTTCTGCAAAAGCAAAATAAACCCAGAATTCAAAGCTAAAAATACATTACCAAATGAACAAAGTCTACTTACTTGAAGTTAAGGCATTTGTTGAGACCTTCTTAAGCCTAAACCCAGCATAATTCCTTCGGCGGGAACCAAGCGATGCACCACCCCTTGTTCCCGGATTGAAATCTGTTCCCGATGCGACACTCTCTTCCTCCTGTTCCTCCCCTTCTATAGCCCCACTCGAGAGTGTCGGCCGTCTTCCTCGCCTTGCACCTCCAACACTCCCACCCCTTCGCCTGCGTGCCATACCAGCAGTTGTGCCCCCACTCCTACTTGACGCGCTGGAGTGTGTTAAGTTGGCCAAGGACGGTTTTCCCTTCTCCGAAAGTACTTCTTGCTGCCAGCTCTGTGTTTTCATAATAGCTCCCACGTGAACATCAGCAGATATATCTAAAATTATAAAATAATAACAACTTATTAATATGGTCACAAAGTAAAATTGTTAATTGAAATGGCCAATGACCACCTTATCTATAATTAAGTTTTTCGTGTATTAAAATAAAATTTCATAACATTATAGGCTTAATGATTCAATAAGTAAAATCTTATTTCTTGCTTGCACAATATCTTTAAACCACTCAACTATAACAAAATGTCACACTTTCCTCTAATCACGTACATCTAACTCTCGATTTATGTGGGGGTTGCATTCTTGAAAATGAGAAACGTGTAAATTAAACATAAGAAATAATGGAAATGATCGAGTTAGGGGAAGCGCTGGCTTAAACCTCATTCATGTATCTATTTCAGTCGCTGTGTTTCATGTTTCTATGTATTTATTTGTTACAATAATAAATACATAAGAATGAAAGGATATACCATGCAAAAAATAATTTATGCACAACAAAAAATCGATAATATATAAAAGCCTTATTTATGTCCCTTTGTCACTCCCTTTGTCACGCTCTGAAACATAGAAATATAGCTGACAAGAGGGGACTATGGTCAGCTTTTGAAGCACAACAGATACTCATGGCAAGGGTTTCCAACCTTTGCTCAGATTGAAGGCAACCCTCTCAGTAGAAGGTATGATTTCAGGTCAAAGAAGGCTGCCTCAATTTTATTTTAGAATAATCGATCAAGATATGCATTTTTATTTATACACTTTCATTGATTTTCACTTGGATCTTGTTTGTCACCAACATTTAGGGTTGCCAACTCACTTTCCAAATTGAAAATTTTCAAAACAAATCGAATTTTGGCTATATATGTATTAGATAGTTTTAATAAAAAGACTAAAAAGTATAAAATACAACAAATTTAAAAATTTTTTTAGGGAATACACTTTTATGTGAATTAAAATGCACTCAAAAGCAAAAAATAATTTTGTTTCTAGATAAATATTGTTATTGAAAAATTTGTATGCTTCATAAAAGTGAATGGCTTATTGTGGGAAATGATACTGGTATAATAGAAGAAATTAGTTGGTTGATAAAAAAGCCATCCACTTTTATGAAGCATACAAATTGACCAGGGGTGTTATCAACAATAAGTAGAATCTTAAATTCGAGATTCCCCTTCGTGCAGTATTGGCACAGCTCATCTTCAAGCTTGGAGACTAAATAATCACAGAAAAGAGTGCTCATTATCCACCCCTTGGCATTGTAGTAATAATGAACAGGTAAAAGTCCTTTAACATAACCTTTAAGAGCATGGGGATTCGCCGAATGATACACCATCACTGACTTCAATTTACAATTACCTTCGGCGTTACCACCAACCAGCAATGTAAACCGATCTTTGGCAGCCTTAAATTCCGGCACAGATTTCTCCTCTTGAACAATATGTTCTGGATGGCATCCTTTCCCAGAAGAGTGCCGTCTCGTTGAGATTGAATATTTGTTTCGAAGAATAGCCACCTTCCTCGATGATAGCCTCCAAGGTTTCTTTAAAGATTTATGCAGAGGTCTGAACGGTACTCTCACTAAGGCCAAGCACCCGACTGGCATCAACTATGCATTCTCCTCTCTCTATGTGGCTTATTATGTCCAATTTCATACCAACAGTGATAGTTTTCTGAACCTTCTTAGGTTGGGTAGCATCTTTGGTTGTAGATGGATGTTTTCCAGTCATAATAAAGGGCAAAAGTTTTACAAAAACAAAGCACACATGCAGGAAATTGCAAGATGGAAAAATCACTCAACTGACGGTTGAGTGAGTGGCACAAGAACTGATAAGATAAGATTCCTGATAAGCTAACTGTGACAGTGACTGTCGGAAACACTTCCTCAGCGCTTACTGATGGCTGGCTCGCTTTTCAGACCATGTTATTCCAAAAAAATTCCACATAAATGGTATAAATTCAGTGCCTGCATTATTCCAAAAACGCGTAAATTAAAACCACGTAAATCGAGAGTTGGGTGTACACTGAAACCACAATTTAAGATTCCCACATTTAATGTTTAAGTTCATGCAGTTTATATTAAGCAGTTCCTTCAACAATCCATTTAAGCCAGTGGTGGGGGCAACCTTTTTTATGTGGCAGACTGCATTGGCCATTCCGAATTCCTTGGTATTGCATTAAATCTTGGCGGGCCAAATTAGACTTTACATTGGACATTAACTAGAGATCACGAGGTATCACATCAGTGAGAAATCAAGTCTAACTTAGGTTTTTAGGATTAACATTTCAATCTCAAGTGTTTTAGTGTCGTAATTTGATAGTTTATTATACGGATTTGTTTGTTACGTTTCACGGATATCTTTTTAATCTTAGCTTCACGGCTTGCTTGAAACCCTCTCAGGAGCACTGACCACGAACCTTAGGTTGTTCATCACTGATTTACGCAATATATTATTTTCTTTAAATCATATTTTTAAGTAGAACAGGTTACTCACATTTAGTACTAAACTTTTTTCACTACTTCACAAATTTCTACCTAGATTTAATTCAACCAAGTGGCTACAGCAAAATCATGCTTATGTTTTGTGCTCAAATATACTAGGGGCTCTGCCCCTGCACGCTCCATGCACCAACCCCAAAAGCAGTCTTCGGCCGCAATCTTCTCTCGTAATGATAAATATTTTTAACACTCCACATATTACCTCCGATAAGGTAGCTTCTATTAATTTTCAATCACTACGTTAGGGGGAACTACCTGTACTCTACATGCATGCTCTCTGCTGGAAGCTTCGAGAATGAACTCCACCTGGCAAAAAGCATCACCTCACCTTGTCTAATAATATAAAGGATAGTTGAATAAAGTGTGTATACATTTTTTGAGACACCCTTTATAATTCCAGTTCAAGTATTCATGGTTAGAACCCATATACCTGATAAAGTATTGTCATCAATAAACCATTACGGTCTATGTGAGTAAAAAAGCTAGTTCTTTACAATAAAATTTATCGCAACAAAAAAGTGTGACTGCAGATGTTACGATAGCAGAAGACTGTAACAAGAACAGTGGAAGCGCAGTTAATAATGCTGAGCAGTTGACGTATCAACAAAGAAGCATATTAATGCCACTTGCACAAATCCAAATGCAAGTTTTCCTGATGTTTTGCCAAGTTACTAAGTGGCCAAATTCATGGACCAAGACAATTTACTAACAATGGGACCTTACGACATGTTCGTCGCCGATTCGGTTGAAACTTGGTGAGCATGTAACACACACCTATTGATGAAAAACGCCAAAGCAAGAAGACGCACCTCTCAAGCATTCACAAGATATTTGCAATTAAATTTAGCGAACATACTATGGGTCGAATGTATACCCTAATATGAGTTCCAATTGTCACCTGAGGTGGTGGCCGAGTTGTATTTAAAGTAGAAAAATTGATTGCTTTTGATATGCAGGGGGAGTGCTGTAGCACCATATGCACTCTCCCGGATATGCCTCTGGTGTACATGGTGTTTACTTATACATTAATACACTTATATCTAGAGTTATAATGTAACTACAAGCATTGATGCATTGATTACTTTTTCGTTCATTGATTTTGAAGACCGGATTCTAAGCTGTGGCAATTTTTAAGGATGTAAAAAAGTAAAAAAAGGTCGGCTTCCAATCGATTAAATACCGTATTTATTATTACATAGCCAGATTCACAGAACACTACTATAGTTAATTGCTTGTATGACTGCTACAAAAATCATGCATACAGTAAAAGGATTACACTTTCTAAGCTTTATCCTCGAATGCTGTTAATAGCATCTTATGGGTTTTCTTCAAGAGTTTAAAAGATCTCAAAATGAAAAAAAAACTGATGTACAGTAAACTATTTAATACTCAGGAATGACACAATGACACTTTAAATGTAGCTGCAGAACATGTAGTTAATAATTTAATAATTTTCTAAGAGCATTTATCAATATGACATTGTTTTTATGGTATAAATCTAGTCCCTGAACATTTTGATCACATCACTTGCATCAATGAACCCTCAAACAACCTCTTCTGAGGCAAGTTATTAATAATATCTAAAGGTTAATCCGTCAAAGCAAAGAGGACACTAAGCAATGAAAATCAAGATATGCAGCAAGTACACGTGAAGCTGAAACTTGCACGCCAATGCTTCAATATATATCACAAAAATATTAATAGGAAACATTTTTCTATAAACCTATATTAACACTTTCAGCCTGAATAGTATTTTCCGAGAATTTCTGAAATCCGAGGATTTTTTTTCTGTGATATTCCTTCTTAATAGTCTACTTATCCTATTTGAATGCAAATTACTTTTTTTTGTTGACCGTAATCGGTTTTTGTCGAAATTCGCACTTTTTCTTGTTTTTTTGAACAGTGCCTACACCTCTTTTGGACCCTGGACTGAGAACCGACCCATAGCACATGAAAGGCAGGTCTCAAATGTGACCGCTGTGAAGGTTCGAGAGTTATACCTGCAGAAATGGGTGGGGACGAGAGTTTGAAAGCCGAAGCAGAACTGCATAGGTGCCCATCATCTATTGATAGCGCTCGGATCTCGGCAAAGTCCGAGCGTCATCTATTGATTGATGTGTTAATGAAGGATTGTTTGATTAATTGTTCTAATGCATTTTTGATAAAAATCTCCCACAATATATTTGACTGCCTCAAAGTAACAATCATGAAAAACCAAGTGAACAGATTGTGGAGGATCTTCATCTTTTCATCTCACTTTGTTTAAATTGAAGAGAAATTCTAGATTATATTTAAAACATACATACCCTTAAAGACAAATGACTTCATCCTATCGACCAACACTTCACAATTCAAGACGATTTTGTTGGAAAACAATTTAAAAGAAAACAATTATATTTTACAACACATAAACATAGACGAGCACTTACCTCTTGGAAAAGACAGGATGGGATGAAACGATGGATCAATTCTGGCTACCCTCTCTGCGACTGGGAGGGATGATGGTGGTGGAGCTCTAGGAGCAGAAAGGGATGGTGCACTTTGCCCCCGCCTTGGGGCAGAGCACAGGACGCAAGGTGGCACACGTAAGGCATTCTTATGGCAGCCTGTGCACAGCACCTCGGCCGCCTTTGATGGTGGGCTCACACAGCTGCCACGCCCCCTTTTGCCCCCGTCACCACCCACGCCCCCAGGGTCCGAGGCTTGCAAGAGCCGCCTCTTGCGAGGAAGTGAGCGAAGGGGCCGTACGCGACAGCAAGTATCGCCTTCCCCAACACAGCCATCCACATTTTTACCCAACTCTGTATGATGGAAGCCATTCACAACTACTGTCTGAGCCAGTTGGTGAGCCTGCTCAGCAGGTTTTGCAAACACCAAAGGCCCTTTGGATGCTCTGATTTGCCTGAAATATACACAATGCAATTAAAATTTTTCAACGAAAAACAAAATTTAATAAAGATACTGCCATTTTAAGGTTAAATATGATACAAATCTTCTATTATCTTCATTTATGATTAACCTTCAAACAAATTAATGGTAAAATAAAATACCTACTTTATGGAAATTTTTCATTGAAATGCAATTCTACAATAAAATAAAATGCAGTTCTAATGCTAGTCAAAAATAATCTTAAATTCCAACAAAGGTGAATTTATTTGCTAGAAATATAATAAACGTAGATTGGTGAAAAAATAATAATACCAGATTGGACTTTGATCTGCAACTTGACTAAAAGATAACTATTTCAGTGTTTGAAAATGAAAGCAGATAAAATTTTTAAAAAGATCAACTTTAGTAGCTACAGGATTACTTAGTAAACAACCATGTACAGCAAAAAATATGCACCAGCCGAACACAAAATTCTAATGTAAAACTGAGTTATGGAAAGAAGTATCATGAGAGTTAACAATAAAAGCATAACAGGATTTAAAAAATTAATAGTTTAATGCCAAACAATAATGTAAAATGTACCAAATCTCCAAGCAATACAAGCAAAATTGTTACTGATAAATAAACTGGAAATTTGATAAATTATCCATAATAAATGCATGGTTAAACTTTACATTGGCAAACCACAAACATCAATTTACAACAAAAGAAAGAATATTCTACAATATATAACTTAAACCCCTTTTTTAAAGATGGTAACCTCAATCCAAAATATTGAATATACAACAATATGCAAGAGAGATAAGTTGAATATGTGTACTGAAATGTAATCTTGTAATTACAATCCCTGACACTGAACTTTTCTTTGGGGAACATAACAACAAGAAATAACAAGACAATACTTACAAAGCAATCCTGTTGGATGAGATTCAGTTATTCTATGCCAAAACACACCTCAAATAATTGTTACAAGCACTGCAGAAAAGTTAGTACATAATGTTATCTTAAAACCTTCTCTAAATGTCAGATTGGAGAGCCTTCTGCTGTGCTGACTCAAGGCAATCTGATAACAACAAATAAACTATCCTTACCGATGGATTTCACTATGCTGACGAATTCGATACTCCAGGTCCGATATCTGAGCTTGTAACCATGTCCATCGAGAACCAACCCATGCCCTCTCACAAGCCCACTTCCAAGCTGCACGCCTCCCACTATAACAGACAAAGTGAATTCAATTAAGTCTCCAGCCAATTTTAGTAGTTTTGGCTAACACAATATTTACTAATCCCAAATTAAATAAGACATCAATAGGTGATGAAATGGTCAAAGCTATATTTATAATTCAATAAAACACACTGCCCAAAGTTAAATAATTTCTTATTTATATAATTGCTTTCATGTAAATATAACTAGAGGTTAAACAGTCATAAAAACAATGTTAGCCTAGTTTGCTGGATACTGATTTCTTGATTACCAACATACCAGAAAAAAAATCAGTTTAATAAACATGCAAAAATATAATTCTGATGTTAGCACATGAATTTCCGATTGAACAAAAGAATATCGAAATGCTGTTAACATTACAGAAACAACCACCAGCAAAAACAAATTGCTTCTCCATTTGGTGGCCAAATCTTCCGATAAAAACACCCTACACATCTGCTCAACATAGCGATTTCCCCTAAACACCCTTCGGTAAACCAACAATGAATCCGCTTCGGGATACAGGCCACCGAAACAAAAGAGTGACTAATACGGAAAAAACACGAAATGAAAAAAACAACCACCGACAGGCGATGGGGAACGAATGAACGCTTCGACAAGCAATACAGTGACATGCATACAAGGGGAGGCATGAAATCAGAACACGAGTTATGGACGAGGGGACCAAAAAAAAAGCGACGTCGAGGAGGTGGTGGTGGTGGCGGCGGCGCCGGGGAAGATCAATTCCTCTCTCGGAGCATGGAAGGGTCAAGTGGGGAGTTGCAGTGGTAGGAGAGAGATAGCAGCAGCGAGTTCTGCGGAAGTCGGCTGGCGGGTTGGAGGGAGGCAAGGGACGGATGAAGGGGGAGAGGAAAGAACCAAAGACGGGAGGGATAAGGTAGGACAAGGAGCGGGAGAGGAATAGAGGCGAGGCGGAAAAACATAGCCGCTTGCATCTCTGGCAAGGTCAGCGACATGTATCTCAAACCTAAGGAGCGACGAGTTCTTCGACGTGTTCTTCCGAGGGAAAAAAAACCAGCGACCTCATAAATGACTCACCTAACACGGTCGAACGCTTTGGACGCCATGCAGACTTCTTCAAAAATTAGATTTTTTCCTCGAATAAGTTGCTGCGACGGTTATCGCTTCCTAAGAGATTCTTCGGCGCTTGCTTTCTCTCGAAGATACTTAGATGAGCTCATCGTGGAATTACGAAACTTGAGAACAATGAACTTTCAAAAATGAAAAAAAGAAACACGTGCCAAGGTGTCAATAGCCTGCCTCGCAAAAATATTCGGTTTAATATTTTACAATTAAATACTAACAATAAGTTATCCTCTGCTTAATTGGAAAGGGAGGAAAAGTTAACAGCAGTTAGCGATTGTTGGCCTGGGAATACTGCCGTTATATGCCATCCTTTACAGATACGCATACAAATACATCTCGAAAAGCTAAGTAACAAACCTTTTTTACTTTATATGAAGGGCTCAGCGCCAGAGGTGCCTAACCCACATTTTATCAAATAGAGAAAAATGTAGGTAAAGTTTAATTAATTTAAAAAAATAAGTATTAAGGATATTGTAATTTTTATTATCCAATCTTTCTAAGAAAATGCACAGAATTATACGAACAATGGCTTTAAAAATTGCACATTAATAGTACATGAGTAAAAACACAGGAATTGTGGGTTAGGCACCTCTGGCACTGAGCCCTTCATATATTATGGTGGCTGATTATTCAAAAGTAAATGCACTGCAAAGTCCACATTCTTTCGAGGAAACTAAAAACCATTCTACCATGAACTACTGCTGCTCGCAGAGAAAAGTTTCAGGGTCTCCTACGTTACGCTTCAACGGCGATACGTTTTAAACCATCTCATTCCGATCTTGTAACGTTTTATAGGTAGCTCTCTTATCCTAACCATCGTTCCACCACCTAACACAGCATTTGCCGAATTAAAAAAAAAACTAAGTAACCTTCGGGACTATTACAAAATTTTATCTATTTACAGTTATTTCTTTAACATAATCGTCGACTATGTTATATATTCGAACACTCGTAAAAAGGGAGTGCATCCTTCGTGACACATTTCCTCAGAAGTTGGTATATTCGCAAAGAAACCGCAGATCGGTGGCCAACCCAATACTTGTGTGTGGTCAGCGGAGTCTGGAAAAATATCCATCCTCATTAGCGGAGTGGTTTTTATATCGATGCGTAACCAGTACCTTCAAAACTTATGTTTAAACTGCAACAGTTTTTGTTAGCTACAACTAATGTCAGGGCGTAAGACATACACTACCGAGATTAAACCGTAACCAGTGGAAGATAATCCCACGGTTGGACATTGAAACCTGCTGTACGCTGAGCATGCGTATTCAAATCCTGAACGGCTGTAACCGACGGGCTTGCTTCCTAACGGGGGACAACTGGAAGAGGCAGCACGTATAACCGCTTTCTTTAGCACCAACTTCTCAGTCGCTCTACCTCGTCCGTACAACTATTCATGCATGACCTTCTCCACGCTCCTCATCCTCATCTAATGCTATCGCCACAACTGTTCCACTACTACTAAATCCTTTCGTCTCCAGTCCGACTTTTTTTATACCCTACGCTTCACATACACGTCGTGAATACATTAACTTCTTTTATGTACACAATCCTAGACGTTCTCAATAAAATAATTTTATTAATAAAAACAAGGCAAATGGATATAAAAACTAAACGTGATGAAGTCGGGGATCAAGAGAGTAGATTAAAAATGAAGATAAAATTATAAGTACAAATGCAATAATAAATATGTCAACACCACAATTTATTGTAAATTTAGAATATTTACGGTAAATGGTGGTTCTAACAAAGTTATTTATTTTCCGTCCCATAAGTTCCAAAAAGTGTATTATTTATCCAAAACATGAAACTGTAATATTTATAACGAAAAATATAAAGACTGCAACCCAATACAATACCAAATAATATATGATAATTCTACCGTATTTAAAAATTCCATTTTAACCTCGAATTATTTTATTGTTTGCGAAATAGCTCGTTCGTGAGATAGTTTCTCCCCAATTCCTTGACAATTAACAAAAACAGATTGTCTCATAATAGGATTCTTTTCTCACATTTCCTGTTCAATTTTAACCCAAATTAACTTCGAAGTTTTATGATGCATGATGATTTCTCCTTTATCACGTCTATCCTTCATAAAAGCAGCTGAACTTCTCCGATCCTGAATTATGTCGTCCGGGAAAATCCCTGCTCCAGCGTGGATGGCATTTCGATTTTCCCGTTCTCTGTGGTCCCAAAGCTTAAGTAAGATTTTTTTGGTTCTCTTCGGTTATCCCGGACCCCTTTTGAAAAATAATTTTTTGAGATAACCCTTTCATGCAAAACGAAAGCTTGCAAACCCATGACTGATCTGCCTGTGGCGACACTTACCAACCATATCACCGGCCAATGGTGAGGGATAGCTTCGTTACAGAGAGGCGAAAGGCGCGTTAGCTCCCGAAGACGGCTACACCCGATATAAAAGGCATTATAATCTAAAAAGAAAGCGAGCCAAAGGCTCACCAATATCCTCGATTACTTGTAAATAAAAATTTTTTTTACAAGTTCTCATTTTCTTAGTTTGTTTTAATGTTTTCCCCGGGAAAGGGTTATCGCAAAAAATATTTTTCAAAAAGGATCCGGGATAACCGAGGAGTACAGATTTTTACTTTCTCCATAGATAGATAAGTGGCTTTATTTTCAGGGCGAAATTGAGACCATAAGGTCCCCTCTTCCATACGTAGTATAGGGAAAGTATTGTGATCACGAAAAAAATCGACTTCGAGATTTCAACGGAAATACACGTTTTGAGGTCCCTAGAACACGTTTAGACTATTTTCGGAATGATGTGTGTGTGTGTTGGTGTGCGTGTGGATGGATGTATGAGATTGTGGGCGCTCTAACTTAAAAATTACTTGTCATATTAATGCCAAATTTCATATATAACACTTGGTATGAGCACGAAGAGCTGATTAGTTTTTGGACAATACCGGTTAACCGAAAGTCGAGGTTTATTCGAAACCCGATTCGGTTTTTGCGATATTTCTCCGATAATACGTCATTATTGTATACATTGACCATTACAGAAAATGTTTGAAATATAATTTCTTACATCTTTTATTTCAAACAATTTTCCATAGGTTATTGTTCAGGAATTATTTATAAATAATCGGTTTTTTCGGTTTCCGTCAAATATCTCCTTAAAAACGTCATTGGTAATCTTCGTGACGGCCAAAGTTGTAGAGAATAATATTTCTTCCAAGTTTTGTTTGAAACAAATTTTCGTAGAACAGTCCATTTCGGAGATATTTAACTTTTTCTTAATTTCCAGTATACAGCGCCACCACCATGTAGCGGTGAATTCTGTAAACCTATTCAAAATATAGTTTACGGCAATAAGGACGACTGTACTCTTTTACGATACGAAATAATAATTTTGCCTTATAATGCTATTCATAATAATTTAAATATCTTTGAAAGAGTGCAGCGAAAAGTCGCTAGATTCGTCAAAAATTGTTACGATAGAAACAAAATTGTTACAGGCTTGATACAGTCTGTAAAACGTAAAAACTTTTATTTGTGACCCCATCAGGATCTAATAAACCACGCTTTGTTCAAGAAGCCCCATACACCGACATCCGTTTTTATAATATTTACTCACATCCTTGCATTTAAGAAAAATTTATGGCTTAGTGTGTACGCTAGCAGTACAGTCTTATGTTCATTACTATCCGTGACTCGGAAAATTCTAGTTCGGAACGTCTACAGTCAAGATTTGTGAGGTACATACAACAGTATTTATGTTTCAACTTAGCATAACCTCAGTATCATCGTCATGGTACATAGGGTCAATGAAATCATTTTAAAAGCGACGAAATGAATTTAAAGACTTTTTCACTTTTCCCAATAACATCGCCCTTAGATAACATTCAGTGCTCTTTAGACAAAGGATTATTTTCCCAAAATTCGTCACTTGAAAAGTTTGTCCAGCGGGGTTGGAATATAAAGGCAAACATACCTTACTAATAAAAACGATTACAACATATATATATATATATATATATTTATTTATTTATTTATATTTATATGCCTTTGGTTTACATTTCTGAGCATTCGATACTTATGAGATATTAAACAGTCGATGGAAATTGAACCCTAACTTTTCTCCTTTTCATCACCTCGATGCCTTCAAGAATATAAAATTAAGATCTAAACTTTCCATAGTGTTGTGAAATATCACAAAAAACCACAATCACACAAGTGACAAGAATGCTGCCTCTACGATATTAAGAACAAAGTATAAGATTTTACTTTAACATTTTTGTATTATTAACAACTACAACATTCCACTGAAAAAGGCAAAACAAATCCTCTTCTAAAAATTTCTCGATAAATGGTTTTTGAAGATAATATGTTAATGCAGTTCAATATTTTAATTCACACTTTTGCAATCACATAGTACATACATTAACGAGTAGCTGAATACCCAAGATAACGTCAAATAATCGATGCATCGAGCGAGACTAACTCGAACAACTACATAAACATGCTGGCACACATCTGTCACTAACGAAGACCTTTTCAATGCAAATTAAGCACAGATGCAGAAACGAAAACGTACATAATCCAGAAATGTGTCAACTTTAACGACGAGGAAAACGAATATCCTTTTTAGGCGCGTTTCGCTTCCAGCGTGAGCGTCTATTATCGTCGGTCGGTCTGTCCGTCCGTCCATCTGTCCGTTCGTCCGTCCGCATGTTCGTTCTCGGCTTCTACCGAACGGATTTTTATGAAATTTGATATTAAGGGCTTGCAATCAAATATAACAAGAAAATCGCAAAAATGAATCACGTAAGCCAATCAGGGGTATCACTTTACTTGTGACAAAAAATTAAATTTTCGTCATATCTCGTAAAATATTGCTCATATCAAAATATTTTTCAAATAAAACATGTAGAACTAATACATTAAAGTATTTCTTTTCCTATACATTTTTATCGTAGGAGTAGCCGTTATCCATAAATCGAACAAGAAAGTCTAGAAAATTTCTTGCATGGTTACTTCGTTGCAAACATAATCTCACAAACAAACGTTTAATTTCCTTAAGTGTGCATGCGGTATTATTAAATAGGAAGAAAATGGATTATTTATAACGAAGAAAAAACTTTAAAACGCTATTTCCCTTACGTGCAGGTATATAATTTCTTTCTAATACTCCACTGCACGAAACGCGCCCACTTTCCTAACTTGTTTTTAAATAATTCAACGCCCAAAGGTACATGTATACATTTGATTTAAAATAACATTGAACAAAAAGCGAATTAAATAAGAAGACCGCAAAATTATTTTGGGGCAGCACTCGCTAATAAAAACTTAATTTAAATTTAAATTTTAAACAACTTCTTAAAAAGTCTACTATATAAAATACAAGACTGATCATTCAGTAATAAATGTGCCACACCTTCAGATCCGATAAATGCCATCTCTTACTCATTCGATCGCATAACGACATTTAAGTCTAATATGCTCGCATGATGGCATCTAATAGCCCAGAATAGCATTACCTACCTACCCTATTACATGCACTATTTCCATAATACCAGTTAAGAAACTTCCCTCTTCCTCCTCTAGGCTCGATAGTTACTTCCTGAAATATGTAACATCGCGGAATAAAAACTATTTTAGGGAGTAAGGTTGAGTGCCCGAAGAAAATGAAAGGATAGGCTATTTGTGTTTACGTCGATTGTCACTTAATAGGTTAGCAATCAGAAATACTTCCCGGGATATCGTATATAATAAAAAAAAACGACCCGACGTAAAAAGTTGTATTACCGCTGACACAGCCTATTCGTTAACAAACTCGAAAAAAACGAGTACAGCAGAAAAATACGCCTGTACGAGAAAGCCTACAAAACCTGAATTCCAAAGGTTGAGAGCAGAATTAGAAGAACGGCAGGGCAACAGTCCAACAGGATGAGTGGGATAGAAATGGCTTCTTGAATCGGCGGGATTTTTACGAAATATTCCCTATTTAATTCGATACACCCCGTTCACTTACTTTTGGAATTTACGAGCGCAATATGTCGAGCCATATCACTTAAGAGTCTCTCGGTAAATGTTAACCTTCTTTCCTATCTCTGCAGATACGAGAAACTCGCTCAAAAAATCGATCGATCGATCGATCAAATACATATATCGAATAAATAATATGCGACTGAAACTTGTATAAAATCTTCTAGATATATGCAGGCGCTTAGTCTCATAAATAATCTAAAATTCCATTTCACTGAACATGTTCTCATGCTTAAAGACTATCAATTACGATTCGTTCTTTATAAGACTTCTTTCAAGAACTTTAAGTGCGCATAATAGCAAATGATTATATATGAATTAACTATACTGTAAATTGCACGTTCTCTTTCCATATTTTGCATCCTTACAAATGTTTAATTCATCGGACGGTTGGAAATTCTCATTTTTACCTCAAATTACCATACATTCCGACATGAAACGCCGCAAATCGCCAAAGAGGTATGTTAGAAAGTAACAATCATTTGCATTAGTAACCATTTTCCTATTTTATTCACAATGAATCCTTAAAACTCACAGCCTTATATACAATAAAGGGATAATAACAAGATGTTTCCTTTTTTTAAATTAGTGCAAAACAAAACTAATAACTACACCCAATTAGCATTTATTGTATTATGGTAGTCACAAGGACATATAACGAATGCTTTTAAACAAATTCATCGATAAAATTGTATCATAAACATTCTGGTTTATGATATGTACTGTCCTCGGTTTTATAATGAACAATGATAAAGCTACCAATTTTTCTATCGTCGTATATAACAAATTATCTGATAAAAAAAATCTGATGTGGCCAAAACATGACTTTCTCCATATTTGGGGTATAGATATTTAAATTATTATGAATAGCATTATAAGGCAATTATTATTTCGTATCGTAAAAGAATACAGTCGTCCTTATTGCCATAAATTATATTTTGAATAGGTTTACAGAATTCACCGCTACATGGTGGTGGCGCTGTATACTGGAAATTAAGAAAAGGTTAAAATCTCCGAAATGGACAGTTCTACGAAGATTTGTTTCAAACAAAACTTAAAAGAAATATTAATTCTCTACAACTTTGCACCTCACGAAGATTACCAATAACGACGTTTTTAAGGAGATATTTGACGGAAACCGAAAAAACCGATTTATAAATAATTCCTAAACAATAACTGCTATGGAAAATTGTTTGAAATAAAAGATGTAAGAAATTATATTTCAAACATTTTCTGTAATGGTCAATGTATACAATAATGACGTATTATCGGAGAAATATCGCAAAAACCGAATCGGGTTTCGAATAAACCTCGACTTTCGGTTAACCGGTATTGTCCAAAAATTAATCAGCTCTTCGTGCTCATACCAAGTGTTAGATATGAAATTTGGTAATGATATGGCAAGTACATTTCGAGTTAGAGCGCCCACAAACACATAAACACACACAGACATCACTCCGAAAATAGTCTAAACGTGTTCTAGGGATCAAAATATTTAATAAACTATCGGTTTTTCGAAAAATTCCTATCACATACACACAGACAACATCGAGAAAATAGTCAAAACGTTTTCTAGGGACCTCAAAATGTGTATTTCCGTTGAAATCCCGAATTAGATTTTTTTCATGAATACAATACTTTCTCTATACTACGTATATGGAGAAAGTAACGACTTCGAATAAAAATATCAACGCATAGTATTTTCATTGCATTAACTCCATTCCACGAGAACAATCTCCGTGTAAAGTGAGTTCGTATGTCACTACGTGTAATAAGTAAAACCTAAATGGAAATTGGAACTCTATAGTAACTAACAGCACCTATATGACCTGTCATTTACCCGCAATGTCGCCATTACATGGTCAACCTCAAAATGTAATACGAACGCCGGTCCATTTCTCGTTAACAAAAAGAAAATATCTCATTGGGAAAGCTTTGATATACACAATTATTGATGCAATAATGTGATGAACGTATTTCCCCCATTAAATTTGGAAACTCGTTAATATCATGTGAAATACATTTTCATTATCTAATTATTACCTTTCAAAGAATTAGATTTTTTGCTACGAAAACGTAATACAAATAAATAAAAACACCAAGTTTGACAAAATCCACATTTAATAAATAAATAGATTGATAAGCGTCTTTATTAGGGCGAAATTTAGACCATAAGGTCCATTCTTAGATTTATCCCATCGTCAATATTACAACAGTAGGTTTCAAAATAATTTACATCTATACGGAATAAAAACTCATAACCCCGAGAGAATTTTATGCTCCTCTTTCAGACCATAATACGCGCCAAGCGAAATATCGACTTTTCAGCCGAGAATGCGCAATATTGCCTGGGCGAAGTTCTCTCAACGCCTATCATATTTCCACGTCCTTATAACATACCTCGTGAGCGTTGCATTTTCAACAACATATTGTAAATAACGTTTTATTAACTACATCGAAGCTAGAATGTTTAATTACATTCGAATGGCTAATTGGTTTAAATAAAAGATCCAGCAATAAAGTCACAAGAAAAGTTATATAAATTCATTTAGAGGAATTTCATCACCTACTAAAATTGAACAATATTTAAACCGCATTATATAGCTTGACACCGAAAAACTTGGCAGCTGCAGTGCCCTTGATGCAACGACGAATTGGGAGGAATGATATCAGAAATGCCTACATGATAAGGAGGTTGTTTCAACAATGCGTTAGATTATCACGCTTGAGAGAATCTGCCGCACAAACAATTTCGATTGTGGTGAGTGAACGTCGCCTTACTGCATTTTATGATATTACGGAAATCATTCTTTACACCTAATCTTGTGATCATAATAATCTGGAAATGAAAAATGCAACGCTAAAGAATTATATATTTTCTTTCTCCACCCTAAGCCCTTCTTCATTGGGAAAATGTCGTCAAGAGTGTACTCGTATTCATTAAATACACTTGGGTAACTATTTGGTACAATCCACTTTTTCCTTACACAAGATTTCTTAAGTTACTCGTGTCTTCGCTGGATTCACGGCCTCAACTTAATACCAAAGAAAATTAATGTGTTACCTCGAAGACATTACGTGTTAATCCGTCAACGGCTATAAATCACGGTGAAATAATGCAGAAGGGGTTAATCAAACCTTTACCGCATCGGTTGGGTATGCTTTCGAAATTCAACAAAACTGTTGAGTAAGATGCTGAAGCGAACGCTTATGTCGAGAAATACTGCGCCTTATTCATTGCATTATATATACTGCTTTTGAAATAAATAGCGAGTTCGCATCACGCGGGCGTCTTCTCGTTAAGTAATGCCCACTTTCGATTAAAGCTCACGTATACGAATAATGAAGCTGCCAATGATAACTTACAAAGCTATATAGGAAAGAAAATAAAAGTGATATATTATAGTTTTCAAGATACGAATCACTTGTATATAGAAATCATTCTACGTGGACTATTCTCCTATTGCGAGGAATATTTTCCTTAACTAGTTACCTATTACATTTCGTATTTGCGAAATATTACAGCAAAAATAGATCTATGCGGTAGAACTTTTATAATACGTTTTCGATTACTCGAAATCTTTCCTTCCTCCCTATCTTCCAGACACACTGGAGTAGAAATCTTTATCATTTCACTTCACCGCGGCTTATCCGTTTTCCAACTATTCCATGTTTCGTCTCATATTATTTCCTCTCAAAGAACCAACATATGAACAAAAGATATGCTCCATGCCAAAACAATTTTTTCCTTCGCGATAATAAAATTAACAGCTGAAAATATTTAGGTCGAAGGCTCTCTCACACCGGCTCTGCGTCGCATAATGAACAGAAATTACAAAGGGTAACCTCGTAAAAACTTCGCCAAGGATGTACTTTAAACATTTAATAATTGAAACTACGCATCAGTAGATAAACACCCTTACTAAATCGAATAGAAATGCAGGCGGCATTCACCACCACAATCTCCACAAAATAAATATCGCGAAGACTTTATGATAAACACGAAACCACGACACTGATGCGAGATACAGCTCAACGGGGGAAAAAACGAGATTACCCCTCCTTGAAACGACTCGAATATGAACGCGATTCACATCGAGGCCTTAATACGAAGCTCAAACTATACCTTTTTACCAACATCTCCATATTGGATTAATAACACGTAAAGTCGACCAAGTCTGGTAATGATAAAAGGAAGCTTACTCGACGCTACACCTCCATTTACTATTTCTATTTGAAAGAGTATCGAACGAAAGCTCGAATACTTTATAGAGAGAAGTACGAACCGGGTCTCAATATAAACCTCTCGGCTATGAAAGGATTGAATTCTTTCCTCCATAAAGTACTGTTAAGACGCGATAACGGCCAACTTCAGCACTGCCACGCCACCATATGGAAGTCAAGTGTAACAGCGATTAAATTCCAACTCGACTGTTATTTATCCTAACAAATGCAACGGACGAATCAACGTAAAATCTTTTTGAACCACACGCGAAAATAAAACACCTAAGAAACGATCTGCACGAACGCTACACGCGACGCAGAAATTAAAAAAAAAATAAAATCTAACTCGAATATTTACAGCCGCGTATCCGAGATATAAACTACGAACGAGTTACGAATGGGGGAAAAAACAAGCTCTATTAAGAGTTTCCGAGCATAAAAATCAATGACACTACTAGCTTGGCGAACTCTGGATATGCTCACGAATATCCCGGCCAAAATATCCGTACCCCGTCTGCCCTGGCAGAGGCCTCGCAGGCCGCACCCTACTCGTACTTGCCGAGCGCGTTAAGAGGCTTGAAAATTTCGTACGAAACACGGCGCATTTCAAGCTATGTCATTGTGCGCAGACGGTACGGGAAAATGGTAGTGCCCACACACACCGCCATTCCCTCGAACAGACGGAGGAAGATCCGAACGCCGACTAAAAAACCACGCTTACCCGAATGAAGCGGAGCAAAGTGCGCAGCACGCGCAGATTAAAACTTGACCGATGCAAATTTTCAACCAAAATAAACGCTAGACCGAAACCCGAGTCAAAAACGCGTCACTGGGTTACATTTCCCGCAGCAAAGGCATCACAGGATACGGTGACGTCACGGCGCTATTATTGAACACCCAAACGAGCCTGCAAAACTTACGATCGAACTATTAGTTCAACGCTACGACCTAACGGTCTCGCGGTAATAACGCAATTCGTTTATAATCTAGTTAGCGCCTATATGAACATATTCCCATCAAATTTTACACCTATTAACGAAAAACGTTAAGCGAACACGTTTTCAAATACGACGCCAAACATCCACCCCACCACCAACCCGATCGACCGTACCACGAAATCAAAACGCGTCCTCTTCCCTCGCGAAAGTTTCCGCAAACGCGGAAAATACGGCACGTGAGGCATCGCTCCCCCCTCTGACGGACTTTTCCTCGCTAAGCCTTGATGGAATGCACGACCAGAAGACAAAAACATGTGGCGAGTTAAACAATTGCTTAGGAAAAGGGACCACGGGGAGGGACGAGGCAAAAGGGGCTGCATAGGTAACCGAGGGGAGTGGTAGGGCATACCGGAGGGAAAGCCAGTACGAGCTTGTAGGAGAGAGACATGGGTGAGGCTATCGATTGGTGGAGAAGACGGGGAAAGCTTACTGCCGGGACTGGGAAACGTTGGGGGGGGAGGATGGGACCGAAAGAAGCAATGCGGAGGGAACTAGAGGGATAGGGGAGAGGACGAAAAGGGAACGACGCGAAGGTCCCATGGGTTGCGATGGAGGGGGGGGGGGGGGGGGGTGTGGTTCGCCCAAAAAGTCCTTGGCCACTATACCTACTGATACCAGAAATGTATATGGAAGGCCGCGCCTCGACGGCTGCAAATGAAGACGCCAACGCGGAGGAGCAATAACCCGGGCAAAGAGCCATCGCTAAGCTACCCGGCCGGATATCGAGCAAGGAGAGGGAGTGAAATGAGAGCGGGAGAGAAATGAGAAAGGGAGAGAGATGTAAGAGGGGTACGGCGAGTGAGGGAAAAGCATTTTCACGGTCGAGGTTAGGTGCTGCTACTGCTGCTGTTCAACCCCACTCCCGATCAGCCAACCCCTCTCTCTCTCTCTACGACGAAGGAAAACGACTTACTCACGTGGTCGGTCACCACTTTCGACGAACATTCCATTCAGGTTTTGGAGCAATCGATTCGATTTCGGGCCACATATGCTACGTCAACACCGTATCGAGAGAAAATTGCGAATTTCTGGGCGGTTACTTCTGCTTTCATCCTCGAGTTCCCGTACGATAATTGATGCGCGAGCGTCAGAGCACAACTGCGGATATGAAGGTATTATTCCTTTGACGAATGACTGGTCCTATCAAATCTGTAATGTGTTTTCGTCCAAACGCCATTATAGGCCCATTTTTAATACAAACGAGGAAAAAGTGTCGCGCAATTGGCATCAATTTTAAAATCTGGCAGGGGTCAAACTGAAAGTATGTTTTATCAAAGAGGGAAACTAGCTTTCTCTTCAAACAGGATACATCTACATAATTCTCTGCAAGTCACCTTATTGGTAGATGGCAGGGGGCAATTGGCTCACTTAAAATTTCTACATAAGTGCGGGCGTATTTTCAGAATTATCACAAAAAATACCAGCTCGGTCGATTGAGCTCGATTGTCGCGCCATTACTTCTCAACGGGTGTACAACAAAAAATCATTTATTTTAGACATACACCAATCAAACAGTTTTAAATTAAATATTGAGGTAAATAATTACAATAAACGCCAGATCGGTAAACCCATTAATCCAGGAAACTGATAACACTCATGACGAGTAATTTGCCATGATAAGACTAATTTGTGATATACGCATGTCATTAATTGGGAATAATTATGCGTGATATTTTTCCGTATTTTTAAGTGTAATTAGCAATGCAGTGAAATATTTTCGACGTTGAAAACAGAAACCAGTCACAACGTAAAAATGGCATTTCCAAGCAAAACCATACAAAGCACTGCTTTTATTCCCTCGCCTATAAAACCCTTCACAAATGGAATACAAATAAAAATTTAGATTGAAGACTAAAATACCTCATTTTTATATTTTTGAGCTTATTTAGTTATCACTCTACATTCTAAATGGTGGCGGATTAGCTTGTGTCTAGTCCCCAATGTAAGGGCCGAGGGCATCGCAGTATGTGTTTTCATTACATTTATAATAATACACTAGTGCAGTGACTCTCAAACTTTTTTTAGGCATGACACCATTTCAGAGATAAAGAGAATTCTGTGGTATCACTACCTTGAAATAAGGGTTTTATATTTTTATATACGAGTATTGCAACCTTTGGACGCGCCCATTTGTTAGTAATACACCATAATCAATATATTCGAGGGAAACACATTGACTTAATTGCCTATTAACATTCCAAATCGTGGATTTACTATCAAAAATCATCTGCGGCTTCCTAGTGTGCCGCGGCAGTTTGGGAAACACTGCACTAATTTAAGTGCCCGTAGAATTTCAACGGATTTAATGAATCTATTTTCGCTGCCAATTCTAGGGCATATGCGAGACATACAAAAACATTTTAGCCTACGAAAAACTGAAAATCACCTATATACATAATACTTTTTCGCTTAGCTTTTCTTAACAATTAACCAAATTTGTTTGTAAACAATCCGTTTCCAAGTGTATTGCATTCAAATATAACGATAATTTTATTTCCTATCATATCACTTTCACCAAATCCAGCGTCATTTCTTGTGTAATTATGTCTTTCTGAAATGTTTAATTTTACGTCTTGTAAGCAAGAAACCCGTGAATAGGCAAAGTAGTACGTCTAGTTGTCCATGATTGAACACTGACCCTGGTAAATGTACACCAGATGCGTGGGCCCATTTGCGTTAATTAACATTAACAATGTAGAAAAATAATGATTTTACTTAAAAAAGATAAGATTCCAGTATTCAATAGACGAAAGAAGGTTAAATTGTTTTGGTCAATCGTTATAAGCGCTTCCCACACGCAGTTTCCTGTATAATTATCAGTATATATTTACGTTACTATGTATAATTATTGACAACACCGCTAACTTCGTTGCTTAAACATGTGCAAAGGGAATAACACTATTTTTTCGTCTATTTAAAGGCTTCGTTGATGCTAATTGAATCAGTGGTAACAACGATGGTCGCCTTGATAACGACCGGAAGGAGTACGAAAAATCCACATCATTTCGAAACAAATTGCGTAGTTCTGAAAACCGACGGTGTAACATGTAAACATCGCAACAATATGGTAATAGTACATAATTTTAACCGCCGTATAAAGCAAAAATGAAGAATATCGGGTCGGGGGCTTGATTTTTCTTTCTTTCTTTGTTCTATTGCTAACACACGGACAAAACGCACTTAATATATAAGAAGATGTAATTGGGAAAACTTGTGTTACATAACTTTTATATTAAAAACGTAATGTAGTTGTGCGTATGAAGTTTCTGGTGGCCCAGGGGCGCGCGCCCCACAGTTTGGGAACCACTGGTTTAGAACATCAAAGACGTCGGCGGCATGTCTAGTGAATCCTTCTGCGTGCCAAGAACGTAAATCAGCATAAGCACGGCATTGGCTTATGAATTATTGTCTAAATAAATTCCATTTTGATAATGAAATATTTTAAAAACTACTTTGCAAGCAACGCTGTAATGGGCAGTCTAGTTAGGTTTTATTATTATGTATTATAAAAATTTGTTCGGCATAACTGGTTCCAAAACAATGGTTTGAATTAAAATTTTTTAATATCAGGACAAAAAGTTTACATCAATGATAAACTTTTAACTAACGATAATAATAAAACTTTGATACTGTTTACAAGCTCGTGCCTTTTAGACACTTTCAATGCCAAAGATATAAGGTATATTTAAATCACCTAAATACCATAGAACATTGACCCTAAAAAAAAACAAATAAAAAATTCGACTCGAAATCTAATGAAAAGCAATGTCACCGGATTGTGCAATGCAATGAAACCGTGTGTTACTTCTTTTAAACTGTGCCTTGCTCTTATCAATTTTATTTGGCTTTATCGACGCGGTATACAACATTTAAACATATCACGCTAAATTCTGTAACTTAATAATCGATGGCACAACTCGTTTCAATATTATATAAGACGCGATTCTATAACATTTTTAGAAAGTTGGCTAACAGGAACGAATGAATTGCATCACAAGGTTTATTGGTTCGAGGACGTCCTTGGCCCACCGTTTCCTTTTAGATACATTTACCTGCCAAATACAAACAAGCTAGCACCTAAACAGCGACTCAATTTTGGCAAATGATAAAACATCCGATTTAAATTTAATTATACCCTGAGCTTGAAAGGCAATAAACAAAAAGCAATCACACACGAAAATCATTTCCAGAGAATCGTTCGGATGGCATCGTCTCGCGAGTTATCGTAACAGAAATTTGGTCAGGAAAACTTCCCGAATATTTTCCATGTTATATCATAGCTTTTGAAATTTTAGGCGTCGCATTTTGAATTACTTTTTATCCTAGCTGACGCAGATTTTTCCCCTCAATCCCCTTAGGCCTTGTTTTTATTAGCAGGAGAAAACATTTGAACCTCAGATATAGGTATTAACGCGACAACCCCAGCCGGAAGAGAAACGTAACGCTTTTTAATTCTGTCTGTTCAAGAAGTCCCTTAGCATACAATAACTCATTTCGTAATCAGCAACGTGCCAATTACGGTTGAGCGGTTCAATTTTCAACAAATGTGATTGAATTATTGTTACCAATTAAAGTATAAAATCGATAAATCCACTATAAAACTTGACAAATACCTAATAATTCGCCGTTACGTGACAAGAGCATTAGCGGTTGATGTTGGTCAGGATGGACGACGATACGGGAAATGAAGATGAAACGTAAGCGAAATTATATCTTCAACCCAGAAGAACCCTCATCGCGTAACATTCACTACGCATACATAGCATCTCAACAATGAGACATGTAAAAGCGACCCGGAACCACTTCACAACTTTTATCATGCAAAACTAAATTATTATAAATGTCTGAATCCAAGAAAAATAAGAACTGGAATTTGTATTAACGATGCCAAGTGACCAGAGAAGAAATTAACTTCGCTGCAGCGAGGATTCCGAAAACATTCTGAAAAGGATACATTCTGGAAAACATGAGCATCATCAAAAATTTACAATTTTTTCTATAGAAGGCGGAAAGTCAAAATTCAAAATCTTAAAAAAAAAACTGCAAAAAATTTTTAAAGCATGTCTCTTGAATCACTAAGTAAGAGAATTTCGACCAATCGAACCTGTAGCAAAAAATGATAATTCTCCTAAAATTCTCTATAAAACACTAAATTTTCGAACATGCACAGACCACAAAAACATTTCAATCCCAATAACAATATAAGCAAAATTGTTAGGTTGTAATACGAACTAATATTATTACGCGTTAATGCGGGGGTCGGCAACCTGAGGAACAGTAAGAATTCGCAAATACACCGTACAATGCAGCATTACGTACCCTGTCGGCCTCTCCTCGTTCATGAATTTAACACATTACTGAAGCTTCTTAACATAGTTGTACACAATAGAAAAAATGGATGCGGGGTGTCGCCTCCAGAAAAATGTTTGGAAAACACTGCACTGCATGTACGAACTCGGCACGGCACCACTGTATGCAGAAAACATTGGCACCCATACTGACGTTCTTAGTTATAAAAGGTGTAATGCCTAAATAAACCAAAATGAAACAATATAACAATTACAATACATGTATTTTATTTTTGCTACTGTCTTACTTAGCATCTGGGGGTTGAGATATTTTTGGGACACCCTGTATTGCGCGCAGAACCGCGAAATTTCTCTTTAAAAGACAACGCGCATGCGCAAGCCTCGCCTTGGAATTTATTTGGTTGGCCATAATGCGCAGAAATAATTCTAGTGCTGCAGGACCCTTCCAACGAAGGGATTATACCCTAAGGCCTGATAAATCAACTTTAACCTATTCACAATTGAAGGAAAATCACTCAATGAGAATATTTTGAAGGCGCGGACTGCAAATGAATATACCCCGCTTAAAACCAAGGACAGGTTCCTGAAAAATACGTGAAGCGAATTTCGTGTTAACGGGCTGATATAACATACGGCGTCAATGGGACGCGTGCACGTCCCTTCAAAATTGCGGTAAAAAAACGTATAATTTACTCCATAACGGGCTTGATGATTTAATAAGAAATGCAAAACCGAGCACGAGGATTTCATGCACAATGGACATTCTTTTAACAATTAAAAATTTTTCATTGCATAAAAAAAGTATTCTTTATACAGCGCGATTCGGAAATAGGTTTCATAATTCAGGATATGAATTCAAGTCAAACTGAAGCAAACAGTTTTTATCAAAATTAGTAAGCAAACGCTTCCTAGTCGAGCAAGTACCACTTTGTGCGGTCAACGCTACTGTCACATATGTATAACAAAAGCAGTCGAACGGGCCATTTTGATTCATATTCCTACGTTACAGCAAGTGTTCTAACCTTGCATCTCTACATCTCTTCTGCGCAACGTAATAAAGATTGGCTCATACGCAGAATAAACACGGACTATTTCACAAGAGTCTTACACATGCTGCTATTGTGGCATCGACAACACAAACTGGCAGTAACTCAGGTAAGACGAGTTTGTTGACCAACGTTGATAGAAACTTTTTCTTCATTCTGACCTCTTGAATTATGAAACATTTCCGAAACACTGCATATAACACGCAACTGGAAATTTCGTAGTTGTTGAATATACATTGTATAAATCGCGCTTAATACATGCCAGTTTTCGAGTAGTTCCCATCATACCATTCCAAGGACCTCTTCACATTCCAACATGGATCTCCTTCCTACAGTCAATAACACCATCTTCCCACCCCATCAATGAGATTTTCACTGCAATTTTTCCTTTGTTTATTTTTAATTAACTCTAAGCGTTTCAAGACTAATTATGATATTAATATAAACAACGTTCTGCCGCACATCAACATCCTTCCCTGAAACTTCGCTCTTACACGCGTGGTCATTTATTTTTAGCTTTAATTATCAGTTGCGGTCTTCCACCTCTTCCTTTTTTCTACCGTTTGACGCGCTTCGAATGATTCTTATCAAAATACAATTTTCCCATTACGAATCTCTAGCTGTGCTATTTGGAAGTCTGATGGCGCTCTTTGACAGGTGACTGTGCTCTTCTACGGTGCATAATACCTCACTTCTTAGGACCTATAATTTAATTTGTTCAGTTTACTTCTTTCTAAACTTATTTAAGATCATTAAGAATACTTTTTTGTTGGTTTGTTTTTATTTATTATCATTACTACTCTTGCGGAAGTATAGTGGTGCTCTTTTGATATTCTAGCATACAATTTGGTGCTCGCCACATCGAAAAGGTTGGGAACCCCGGCGCTAATCCCCTAAGTCTTCAAACTTAGTTCCCATGAACCCTGTAGGGGTTCCGCGGTAGACAGACTCGATACGTTCTTCCTTCTCTTATTTACAGCAGGAAACATGAGCTTCACTTGTAAACTGTATAACGCAAGATATATAATCTATGTAAATAACAATTACAGTGATTATAAAGTTAATTTTATTGCGATTTAACTTACCACCTCTTTGTTAGGGTTCCGCGAACAAAATATTTTAATACTATGGAGCAAGCCCCCTGCTCGCTGACGCTCAACTCCCTCCCCCCTTTGCTCGCTGTTTCTTCATTCCTATCATGTACCTATTGGATTTAGATTAGTTTAACGGGAATATGTTTTGAATATGAGTTTAATGAATATATTTTATAAGGGATGTATGTTTGGTTTTTAATAACAAATTAAGAAAATTAGTGGAATAACTCGTTAAGAATGGCTGAGGTATAAAGCGTTCAAAAGAGAGAACCAGAAATAGGATTTTAGTTATATAGGTAAAAAATATAAATAACATGAATACTGCGTTCGATTTATTTGCATTAAATTCATATCTTCGGTCATTTCGAGCAAGTTTTAATCTTATTTTCGATCTTTAAGCCTTTATTTAAGTGCATATGCACGGAAATTACCGAGGACAACAATACCGGTAACCATGGAATCTTATTATTGAAATGTTAAAAAATTTACCAAAACTCGAGTATAAATTCAAAATCTGAGCGAATTCGAATTAAAATGAGTAATCGACGGTAAGAATAAGAATCCTCATTCATTTTGGCGTGTTTTAGAGCAAATTTGGTGTCGATAACTTAATTTTAAGATATTTTAAAGTGTAAAAGAATGAAAGCCTTCAAACCGAAAAGGTGATTTTACGTGTTATCTTATGGGAAACGCCATTCATCCTCTGGAGTCGAACCCATTATCTTTTTCGAAATTCTTTACTCATAACGTAAAGAGTTATCAACACTGAAATCCTGAGATATTTCAGGATTCTAAGTTTATTTCTAATCGTGTTATTCACAAAATTTGAGCGTTATATACGCATCGTGATGACCATTACGATTTTATAATATAGAGAAATAAGGGTACCGCGGCTTCAAAAAGTTTGGGAATCCCTGCTCTAGCCAAGGGATTTTCAAATGGGGGTAAGCGAACCCCTAGGGGCACGTCAAGAATTATAAAGGATACGCAAAAAGTTAAGGGTTATAGCTTTCCTTCTTACTTCGTCTTTCATGTATTCGTATGACTTCGGAATCAAATGGGTAAAAATTGTGTTTTAACGCTATAAACATATCTTAATACAAACACAATTCGTTTTATTGCTACTTTCAAATGTACTTGGCAGTACGCGGCTATTAAAAAAAATGCAATCAGGAATAAGCGACCAATAAAAAAATCGCCCTAAGGGGTACGCGTCAGCAAAAAAAGGTTGAAATCCCCTTTCAAATTCTCAACTCCGTATCAATCCTTTGACTAATTTCCTTTTGAAATACCTATTCATATCCCTAGTCATTGATATTTGGCTTCGCTATTTTTTACACAATTCTGAACTTACTAATATTGTCACTTTGAGGTAGGTACGTTGAACACCCAATATCAAACATAATAACATACAAGCAGCAATTACTCCGTTGTTCTTTCGTTGCAGGTGCGTCAAACGTTTTTTTTGTGTTCCAAAACAAAAACCAATAAAAACTAGTTCAAATTTATTGTCATATTTTTGCGCGAGTGCTTAAGGATACGCTAACACAGTGAATCCTGCGAAACTCAAGGGATCGAATTCTACTTTCGTCTTTGACAAGTTTACCAATTTTTACACGTTAAAGAACAATTTAATTTTTAAAGATTAGCAGATGATTTTCAAAAATCTATTTTAAAAAATCTTACTGTCCAAGCACATGACTTTCTATATCAAGTGTAACGGAAATAAAGCTGTTACCCAGCAATATCAATGCACTGAACCAATTCCGATTGATAATCGGAAACAATTCGTTCTATGACAAAATGTTCTTAAAAAGTTGTAGAATATTATATTGTTTACAACTTTAATAAAGACAATGTTTACCTTACTTAAGTCCTAATGGAGATATCTGGCAAAAACGGGAAACTTTCAACAGTAAACCTACACTTTCGGTCGACTGGATTTTCTAATTTAACTCTTAATCGTTAAGTTTCATATCGATTTCTATAATAGTTTTTGTTGAGTTAGAGCAAAATTTCAATCACACACAGACATCGAGAAAATAGTGAAAACTTACGGTGGTACATTAAATTTTTCGTTGGAATCTCGAATTCACTGCGCGTATGGATCAAGTAAAAATAGATTTTTATTAATAAAACCATATCCCCAATCATTCTCCGGTAAACGAGTACATGAAAAAGAAATCGATAACAAATTCATCATAAATTTAAATGCTTGCTTCTATTAAAAACATAAAATTTAGCATTGAAATAATTACATGCCTCAAAATTTAGATTCGCATACAGATGAACAGTTAGATATGCAAGTATTCTCCGATCGATAGAACGCACCTATAGTTTCAGAAAAAATTAAACTGCATAAATTTACACGTTATTAAAAACACAAACATTTCACACACAACTTCGACAACAAAACGAAGGTTATTCATCGCATAACTCTCATGTAATTTTTTTAAGGCACATAAAAATATTAACTACGACAGACACCTATGAAACAAATGATTACCAATAGGATGTTGTTACACCAACCTGGGGAAATACAGGTAACGGGGGGGGCACTCCGTCCGTACGTCCGAGGTGCAACGTTAACTTATGAGAGTCAAGGGTTAAAAAAAATTACGTTATGCCTATACGACAACAAAATTGGTTTAGAAAACCATAACTCAGTGACTGCCTTCTTCCTTAACAATTGAAGGGCTCAGTGCCAGAGGTGCCTAACCCACAATTCCTGTGTTATTACTCATGTATTATTAATGTGCAATTTTTAAAGCCATTGTTCGTATAATTCTGTGCATTTTCTTAGAAAGACTGGATAATAAAAATTACAATATCCTTAATTCTTATTTTTGAAAATTAATTAAACTTTACCTTCATTTTTCTCTATTTGATAAAATGTGGGTTAGGCACCTCTGGCGCTGAGCCCTTCAATTATGACATGTATTTAGTAAGTAAATCTAGTTATCTATTTGAAACAAATTTAGTAGTTCTGGAGATGTCCTATTCGTGGAATTCTACGAAGTATCGGCTACTTAGTGTATTCTAACATTTCTACGAACTTTTCACAATATTCAGTTTAATCATTAGTTTAAAGTGATTTTATATGGTGCAACTTACCAAGAGCAAAAGACCATTTCTCCTTATAGCACTGCCACTCGCTACACCTAACCCGCTCTTACGGGGACCTGTGTAGTTCGGTCGATAAGACGCAGGCCAATCTTTGGCGACCTTTTCCGGGATAAAATGTCTCTCTTAACGGCCGTGAAATGCGGAAAATTCAATAAAACCCGAAAAAAAACCTCTAATTTAACCAAAAATGCATTTTAAAAATGTATCAATTTTTATTTAGCTTATTTCATTTAGAGATTTTTCTCATATTTTCAAAATAAACACCCAAAAATTCATCGATTCCAGTTTTAACCCTTCACTATACCAATTCTGTGATTTTTAAACAATGTACGAGTAAATGTCGCGACAATGTTGACATCTCTGTATCATCGCAATATTCTTCTTACATCATTATTGGAATTATGAACAGAATTGTTATTCTGCATTTCCACCACATATTAAAACTGGCTGGTTTACATTTGTGATTACATTTTCATCGGTGTTTATGAATCTTTTAGCACTTAAGTGTATCTCCTCAATTCAATAAAGATCCCAAGACAAGCATAATATTCCTGCAACATCGTTAGCGCTACATATATATTTTTTATACATCCATTAACTGTACCCAAAACAAAAACTATTTGAAAAGGGTTTTAGACACGTTTCTTGAACGCACTCTATTGGACGCCACATGACAGACCAAAAATGCGTGATGCCATAAAAAATGTATACCGATAGTTTTGCGTGAAAGTGATCCACGGATTTTATTTTGGACTATTTATTTCTGCTTTTTCTGGGTTCTCAACATAATAAAACATGGACAATTGTAAATGAAAAAACTATCCGTCGCGTCCCGCACTTTGAAGTCCTTCAGAGATAAAAACGGTAGGTATATACCACGAATTTTTAGTAAATTTTCGAATTTGAAAGTTTTCCGTCAAATACAGGCGCCTCTGGCAGGTTTCACTGCACTAGATTCTGCACATAAATTAACCATAACTTATGTGTATACAGAATTGTTTTCATAAAAAATATAAAACATACCTAATCAATAGTAATTAAACATTACAAAAACGAAATTTAAATAATTATATACTTCTAATAAAAGAAAAATTAGCGAGATGAATGAACTCTAAGTCTTTTCGCTGACTAGTACCTACCGCCACTGTTTTCACATTTCTTTTGACCCCACGAATCTTCCGTGTCGGCCTCAAAAGGGTCGCGACCATCACTTTTCGCACCACTGGTTCAGTGAGGTCATTGGTCTACGCAATCCTTTAGCTGGATCATTTAATAACGCTTCATCGCCTTCATCCGATTTTCGTCCCGGCTACGTTTACCGATATGCTACGAGAGGTAAATTACGCGGCACATTAGACAAACCCGCGCGTGCTAGACGGACTTATAATGAAAAAAAAAACAAAAACGAAACGGAAGGACTTCTTCTCCCAAGCTTCAAAATACACAACACGAGGAACGTCCGCGACCAAAATTCTGATACGCTTCCGGCAACAAAAATATATCTTCCTTCCGAACCAAACCTCAGAGAACGTAAAACGCAAAAAAAATGTCTCCGGGGAAATATTTTCCGCGGCAGCTAGAGATTAGATAAAGCGTGGCATGCAAGAAAACTCATCAGGTGAGTCAGGATGAGAAGCGCGAAGAAAAAATACCAGCCAATGGCAAAAAGCGTGCAGCGACCGTCTGCGAAAAATCGATCGCCTTCCGCGACCCTACCCACTACTACTCGACAAACACAATAGATCACTTCTCCCGGGGACGGCTTCGAACTAAGTAGACGCCCAACCGTAGCAATTTCCCGGCGAATTCAGGACACACACGCGGCCTACGTACTAGATATAAACGAGAACGAAACGGTCGTTAAGAGAGGGAGAGAACTCTACGCCACGCCGCGGAAGAATTGCACGCTTGATCGACAAATTAAAAAAAAATCGGTACACAAACTTTCTCCCATCCGTTAAGCTTCTACTCGACACAATAATGTCAATGGTTACGCTAATGCGCGTTTACACCCAGTTTGACAAAAACAATGCCGTCGCTGTTAATAGGAAAAGGTTTAGCGGCAGTTGGGCCTAACATTCTTTGGTAAATAAAAAAACTCGATGTTATAATTAACGCTGTATACTCAAGTTATTGGTAAATAAAGGTTATTTATTAAAATAATAACTACAGTTGGACAAATTTTAACAAATCCACGGAACCATTACTTAGTAAACTGGCAATTACTACATCGACAATAAACTACCCTGAATCTTTCAACGATATGGTTCGTTTCAATATGGCTTCCATCCCCGGTGTTGACCCTTTATGAAAACGAAATTCTATCAGAAACTATTAAATAGTTTAGGCCAGAGGTACACAACGTAGTGCCCGCCGAGCCATATTTCTACGTGCCCGCTTTCCTCTGCACATGTTCATAGTCCCTTATCCAATGATGCACGCCTTCAAAAACTCGTTTAGTTTGCAATGCTGCCGAAAACGGTTAATGCCGTAACGAACAGAATCAACATCTCACTTGCTTCATGAAAATAATTGCCACTACCAGAGCAGTGCCCAGACATCTTGTCGCCTATCACGAGATATGACCCGTTTCTTTCCATCCAACTTCTCCCTCCTCTGGCAGAAAAACAATATTAAAATCAGTTTTTCTTTTCATAGAGTTAATTGTTTCAAGCATTAATAAAAAATCTAAGTTATTAAATTATATAGCTCATTGCGTCATTTCTCGTGATTTCTAACAATTTTTATGCTTGTGCCAGAATTTGTTAAGTGCCCAACGGAGGTAAAAGGCTGAGAACCACTGGTTTAGGCTCTAGAGCCGCGCAAGTACGACAAAACTACAGAGATTGAATCGTAAACACTACTTTTTCGGACTCGGAGGCACCGTAAGCGTGCATCTTCATCAAAATCTCGTATTATAATTTTTTTGCGACCTCAATACTATAATACCTATACTTCGCACGCGTGAAAGTAAAAACAAGACGATCATCCAGACAAAAACCTCCCTACAGTAAATATTCAACGCCATTTCCTTTTTTTTTTTTTAAATAAAACTACTCGAATCATAGTTTAAATAAATCTAAAACTGACTGATAAAAAATCGAAAAGACCATATACCGTTTTACCCCATTACTTTTAACGACGTGAACTTGAATTAAAATTACTTTTCGAGATGATTATAATTAGTACACATTTCAACCAAGCATTACAGAGTACGACCTCAAAATATGCTATCCAATTATTTTTCCGAGCAAGTTGTATGGAAGTGGGAGTCAGCTGGACGAATCGTTACGAACTGCCTTCCACTTAGCCTACCGCAGAAGCAGGACTGAGGTTTAAGAAGCTTTATTAATAGCACCAGTCGGTTAAATAAATCTACTCGCATCACCGATCAATAGCACATAGCATAGCAAATGTCTATTTTCGGAAAATTCATCCGTTGATATAGGCGTCCTATCTGGCAAAACACATTAGATTTATACATTTAAATCGATGTAACAAAATTTCCAGAATCTTTCTTTTACTATGCTTGCATTCTAAACAAAACGTTCATTAAATATTTAATTCCGGAGAAAAAACTTGAGTGAATATTCTGAATCGATGGCAGCCAAAAAAATAAAGCTAAAATACGCTTAAGTGTACATACAAGTTATTTTCGTAAAAAAATACTTGAAGACTCAACCATAACCTCAATGTAATCCTGTCCTTCCTTCAAAGCTGTAACCTGATTTAAATTCTTCCCCATTTAATTTTGCTTTACCGTAAGAACGAGACATACTTCTTGGAAAAAAGAGCATCGCTCGGAACGTTTTCTCTGAATATTTTTATTGTACAGCATGAAATCTCGCCAATTCCGTAACAGTCGTGTGGGACAGATCCTATAAAACAGTGGTGCTCAACGTTCTTTAATCGCGGGCCACTCAGACAGTAACAAATTAGCGAAGTGCCACGTAATTTAACAATAATTTGACATAGGTATCTGTATATACAAACACACACACTACCGTTACATTACTTGAATTATCCGGACAAAAATTTAGAGGCAAGCACATCGTGACAGGTCTCAAATTTGGCAAAAATACGGTAATAAAAATGATAGTATTGCCCTACATTTATAATTTTAATTTTGGCGTTGTTTCTCGGCAGCGAAGTTGTTTATATCAATTTTCGTTGGAAAAAGGAGATGAATTTGAAGGCCTGTGGGAAGAGATATGTGCTTATTCTTGATTACTTTCATTGGCAAAAACGTTCGTTCGTTCGTCTGAAGAAAGCTTTCGGAAGTATCATTTCCTATTGGTACTGCAATAAGTTCCCTTTTTAACTCTACAGTGAATGCTAAATCAATTATTTTAATTGGAATTTACAGAAACGTTTAACCTTCACTTCAAACAAAAGGAGAAAAAACGAGATTGATAGAAGCAGTTTAATGACTCTTCAGTTGTTTTCGTTAAAAAAATACAAAATCTTAAAATACTTTACGGCTCCCAATGCCACCTGATAAAGGCTCGGGGGCCACCAATGGCCCGCGAGCCGCGCACCACTGCTATAAAACCACATTATCTAAATATAGCTCGCCGCTTGTAAAAAATGTATACTTTTGTGGCCTAAATAAATACGCGATCCACACAGCGCTCAAAACAATTGTACAGCATAAAAAACAGTGGTGTGCTAAATATTTCGACATTTAAATTCAAGTTCGGTTCGTAGATACGAACGCCAACAGGGTTAACACCCTTACACACTAATAAATTCTAATAAATTGGCCGCTGTTAGGCAGTGAATCGATTTGATTTCTCTAAACAACACCGACTCATTGAGTTAATAAAAATGCGAGACACCGCAATCAACGCCAATACCTCGTAACGCTCTCTTCGAAAACATCCACCCAGGCAGGGAAATTGAATGAGCTAAATACTAGCAACGCCCATTGCGGTAAACGAGATATATTTAATACAGCTATTTGAAAACATTCTAATAGGGCCCGACGCCATATTTTGGTGCAGCACAACAATTTCTACAATTTGACTTCTACATGACCAAGAGCTCAACCCAATAATTATTGAAAAATTAAAATCATACGAGAGATATTATTTCCCATTACGGAAATATTTTTATCGTGAGCTGTTTCAACTGTGCTGAAACGAAGTATCGCCCATTTACCGATGCAATTCATGCAAAATACCCCTATGGCCCAAAAAGTGTTTTGAAGTGTAAATACCAAATCCAAATGCTTACAAAAATCACTTCGAATCCAACACTTGGACTTAAGATCATTGCCAGGATATTGATGCCACAATATGATTACGATGACAGTTTTTAAAAAACGAAGCACTAGTGAAAGCCATTAACGTATTGAATTTGACATTAAAATGAAAATTTGTGCCCAAAAACCTAGCGACATCCATGGATTTTTAGGGATGTCGCAAAAATCATTTCAAAATTCTATTACTAAATTTGCTTTTTCATTTAACTAACACAAAAAAGTTATTTAAAGAAACTGGACCCTTTCCACTGGAATCAAGAGTGTTGGGTTAGAACCAGAATAATTATATTTAGGTCCAATGTGGATTCTTCGGTAGGAGTTTCTCACAAACATCAACATTTTGCAGTTGATATACAGTATAATACTTAAGAAATACCAATAAGAAATACTACTAGAAAATTTAAGACATCCTTCGAATAGAATACACTAAGGAATCTTTATTTTTTCTTATGGCCATATTTTTTCGCTTACACTAATCTGGAGGTTAAATGAACGTGTTTATTACATATTTCACGAGATTGAATTTGCATTGGATTCTTCTGAAATATTCACAATTACCGAGATGTCAAGCATGTATTGTGTGCGCGGATAAACCGTTCGGCGGATTAACCGGGCGACAGGGCGTTCTGAAGCAAGCTTGAATTTACCCGCTTATATGAAAAACGAAGAAGACGCGGATATCGCCGATAAATCAAATAAAAGCTGTTTTAGCCAAAGAAACAAAGTTGAGTTCCTTTTTAGAAACCGTAATGCAAAATGATTTACCTACCATTTTTACCAGAAATTGAGCTTTTGTTCTGCGATTCTTATAAAATCAGGGCCATCTTAAATTAACATCTATGCTAAATTACTCGTAGTGAGTGAATGCTTTAGTAACATTTTTATATTAATCTCCAATCTTTTTTATGTGCATATCTAGCGGTTAATTGTAAGACAAAAGTACAACAATAAAATTTTTTAAATGTTTTGTTAATTTATTCTACCCTTATCACAGTTTTTGTTTTAATTGTTAGCTCTTTATTTGTGGCACGTGCCCAGCTTATGTGTAAATAAATTTGTTCGGTAATTAACAGATATTACACAAATAAGGAAAAGAATCACTAAGTAAAAACTCCAATTTATTTACGAAAAACGACCGGTTTTGACAAACATAAAACTAATATTTTAACTAATAACAACGACAAGCGTGATATATTATAAATTTACTTGCAACGACTGTAACGCCATCTACATAAGACAAACGTAGAAATTTCCACATTAGGGCTACTGAACATAAAAAATCTTTCTTACAAGGCCCTTTTAAATTCCACTTTACCCAACACCTACTTTAAAATAACCTTTCCTCCAACTTTAATCCGGCTGTCATTCGTTTCGAAATCAAAGGCCCCAAATTAAATCTTTTTGGGCAATTAGAAATACTTCGTTCGTTAACGAACTAATTTCCCCACTCACTCCTCTTGGCTTACTTTGTTTCTTCCTAATCACAATCCCTCCCCCCTACCTAGACTTAACCTTTCCTCCCCTTTGATCTATCAATTCATTGGCCCCTTCTGTACATTTCCCTCCCCCACTTCTCTCCGCTTCTCCTGTATAAATTTCTGTTGCTTCTTGCTTCCATACCTGTCGAAACCGGTCGCTTTTCGTAAATAAAGTGATTCTTTTCCTTCTTATTTACGGTGGAGTTCCACAAGTCAAGGCTTTATCCGTTGATTTTAGATATTACACAAAATGTTGCCATTAAAACGCAGACCATCCGTGCTATTCAATTAACAGTACCTACTCAAATAACACGGATAGTCGGGTTTCAATGTGTTACATTTTATTACAATTTCCACAAATCAAGAAAGACAAGGTGATAAAATGAAATTATTTACATAGCTACCACTCTTATATTACAAAATTGAGATTTCTAATATCAAAATTACAATTAATACGCAAAATAATTTTTTTAAACAGGAAAACGTATGTAACTCAATGATGTGTATAAATAATAAACATCAGTTGACTGAATAATTGAAAAATAATATATATGCACATCCTGCAAATCCATTAAAAACCATTAACAAGAAAAATGAGAGGGAAAAAATTTATTTTATACTGTAACTTTTTCTTATCGACAAGTACGATGAAGTTGGAACTTTGTCGACTACCAGTATTTGTGCAAAAACAAAATCTGTTACGCAAATCACGGCAATTAAAAAGTTTCATTCTTTTAATTGCTTAAAAGGTTTGGGAAAAGTAGAGCACTGCAAATTATGCGTGAAAATATCCCATTTCGGAATTTCGTTCTCATGATATGTAGGGAATTGATGTTAATTAAGGGAATTGATTGAGCAGGGCGATGAGAAAGAGTAGAAAATGGGAAAATGATTTTGTAAGGCAACGCTATAAAGCTGGAGTACGCTTTTAAAAACATAATTTTACTTAATAAGCACTTTCAGTTAGACTTTTGACCGAAAAAGCATGGTAGCAAAGCATAAAATTCTTACAATTCTAGAATTTCAAGCAACAAGGGACCACCTAAATCTAAGATAACGGATTTCACGATGAAAATATATATATATATATATATATATATATATATATATATATATATATATATATATATATTATGTATAACATTTAGCGTATATATATATATATATATATATATATATATATATATATATATATATATATATACGCTAAATGTTATACATAATATGCTAAACGGACGTGATGTATTTTTCCTAAAGATGATATGAAATTCTTTTTAAAAAACCGTAAGATAACGGATTTCACGATGAATATATATATATATATATATATATATATATATATATATACGCTAAATGTTATACATAATATGCTAAACGGACGTGATGTATTTTTCCTAAAGATGATATGAAATTCTTTTTAAAAAACCGTTTTTCTGATATTTAATTAAATTAAAAATCTTCCGACGTGTTTTAACGGGTAAACACTAAGAATTCCCCTACTTGATATCGATCGATAATTCAAAATAAAAACATATAAGGTTAAAACTACAACGTAACGCCGGTGACAGAGAAAGAAAATGTCACGCGCTATAGCGTAACAGCCGCCTCAGCTCTGAAGATCAGACGGACTATTCTACGTCATATCAATCGATTTGGTAGCCACTTGAGAGCTCGCCTTTAAAGCACCGCCCATTGCAAACTTTAGAGAACAAAGGGGAATAAACTTCCTTTCGAGATCACGTACCACAATTAGTTTAAGCCAAGGGTCGTCAACTACGGCCCACCGGCCGCATGCGGCCCGCGGAGATATGGTGAAAAGGCGATTCCGTGAAATTTAGCACAATTTCATGTTTCCAATTCGCATAAAACCTTTCATTTGAAGATTAAACGTTTAAAGAAGTTTTTAAACTAGATTTTCACTTACCACGTAATATCTAGGTATCCTTATGTAGGGCCGGCCGAAGGAGGGATGCGGCGGATGCTAAGCATCCGGGTCCCCGAATAATGGAGGTCCCAGAAGTTCTCAATTATTCAAGCATCGAGAGTAAATTTTGCAAAAGCTTCTACTAAAAATCACTTGCAAACTGATTTCCAATATAGAAACACTCCGTAAAAGTTATAATATTAAACTGGGGCTCCATAAATCGTTCGTTATAACTATAAAAAATAATATCGTGGGCACCCCATTGATATTCGCATCCGGGTCCCCTTCAGTGCTCTGCTTATGTGGCCCGCTGAAGCATTCCCAATTTCCTATGCGGCTTGCCGAAGCGTTCGCAACCTTCAATGGGGCCCGCCATGAAGTGAGTTTGCCGACCCCTTGTTTAAGCAACCAACCAAGGAAAACTTTCTCACAGCCAGACTGTGACTGAAAGGATTACATTCACGTCTATGAACCTCTAGGGCAGGAGTGGGGAACCTTTTCTGCATTGAGGGCCGCATTTGTGATAGAGAATCCTTTGGGGAGCCGCATTGAAAGTTGCAAATGCTTCGGTGAGCCGGATTGAAATTTAAATCGTAAGTTACTGAGAGATTATGAGGTATTATCATATCAGTGAAAAGCAATTGTCAGGTTTTTAGGATTAACGTTACAACATAAAATGAATTATTTGAATTAACAAAATATAAATTTGTTTAAAATTTACATCAGTTTCGCAGGCCGCACAAAACGCTCTTGGGAGCCATATGCGGCCCCCGGACTATAACTCCACCACCCATTGTCAGGGAAATCAAGGCACTAGGATAGGATTGTCTACCAATAAGCTACGAAATATGCCACATTCAAAAGTAATCAGAAAATAGGGCAAAACCCGCCAACAACCTCGTTGCTTCTCAATCCCAGGTAAATAAATACCCCTCGCTGTCTAAAAATCTGTGTATATCAATGTTAAAGAAATCGCAAATCCCCATTTTAGTGATACAAAGCTGAAATTCAATTCACCTTCTCTATCTCTCAGCACACCTTCACTTCATCCATGTAAAGCTACGATGTTTTTTTCGCCAAAATCAGATAATGACACAGCGTTTCCGGAATGAGCACAGGGTTTAAATAAATGGAATTCTTTAGAGACCATGCCTCGCAGATTTCGAGAATTTATGTTCATCACTCGTTTATAACTAATTAGAACCAAATGGCGCCGCAAAGAAACGCATTACGTTAACGTACAAAAAAATTACCCAACATCCTGGAGCGAAAAGAACATTTCAATCGGAACCACTAAAAATACACATACGATTCGCAATCTCTAGAAACGTTATAATTTGAAGAAACTAGAGTTTCTCTTGGTCTGTATCTAAACTCCGTTTACACGGCTGAGAGGAATGAAAACCGTATTGATTTTGAGCCCCCATTCGTCCCAACCTCCCTAGAAAAGGAAACGTGGATTCCGGATGGAGAAACCTTGGAAGAGAGACGGAGAGCGAGCAGAAGACCTGGACGGGTGCAGGAGAGCGGGACACCAATCGGTTCGACGCCCACACCGAATGCCATGAATCACACAGCACGAACAGGGCGGCAGAGCTGGATCGACGTAAACAACTTTCCGCTTCCATCGCGATTACCCGAAAAATCGCTTCCGCCAGTCGTAAGAATTTGCCAGTTCACCCATTACGGCGGTGAAAAAAATTACGGCGTTAATAATAGACGGAACTCTAAAACGCCCGTCCGTCCTACTTTTGCGTGGCACTTGCAGATCAAGTTAAGAGACGAAATTTTGTACGGGAGCAGATTTTCGGTACGACGCGGGAAAATCCAATGTTTCGGAAGTGAGCAAGATGTTTCTCTTATCCATTTAATAAACACGGGAAGGAATGGAGAATGTTTTACTACGATTTTTTTTAAATATATACTTAGAATCCAGATCTTAACTTGGGAGTCCAGGATCAGTTGTTTAAAATGGTACTTTTTACCTTTCTTGCTATTAGAAATGTAATCCTTTCCGTTGCAGCCTCAAAAATTTGCTAAAACCAAACATAAGATAATGAAAGGAAAGGTAACTAACATTACCACTTGCCGCATCGTCTTCACGTGACTTGGTTAACATTAAAACCCATACCAATCGTTTACATTTGATTAAAAAATTCGACTAAATTCTGAAAAAATTACGTAATACTAACTCACGGCATCAATTCCTAAGCAAAGAATTTTAAGTAAGGCTACGTGGACTAAAATTTTATTATAACAACATAATGCTTAACAGAAAATGTTAAAAAAAATTATAACAAATATTTTATAATTATATACCTAATTTGGTATGTCATTGATTCATCTAAAAAAAACTGCTTTTTAAGAAATATGACCCATTCCATCGAAATCATTTCATATTAGGCTATAATAATTAAAATTACTAATAGATCCACCATGCAGCCAAGTTGAAAGGATATTTTCTAACACGATCCACAAAGATATACAACTAAAACAAAATAAATGGTTGGCTCTTCATAAGAAATTGGTACCTTCCTGTAGCACTCGACGAACAAAGAAGCTACGTCTTATAATATATTGAGGCTTCTGACATAGGATATAAGAGAAAGAGGAAGACACAAATTACGAGGCACTTCCACGTGAGATAGAAACTTGAAATTTGGTATGTAGATAGGTCTAACGGCAAAACCGACGAGAAAAATAGAAAATTACAAAAAATGTTTAGCTTTTGGAGGTTAAAAAATCCCAAAATATAAACAAACAATTGTTTAAGCATTTTAAAATGTGCTACAATGCTGGAATTTTTTATAACGGTAGAAGTTGCTAAATAACCAAAACGGGATTATAGAAATTTAAATTTATGTATTTGGCCGTTAAAAATCCATACAAGTAAAACAAATAGACATGTTTATGTAATTTCGGTCGAACTAGGGAGCTGAAAATTTTCAAAAAAAAAAGCTTGGTGCACCAGCAGCAATTAACATAGATAATTACAATGAATTTTATTATTGTGGCAGTTAAAAATCCATAAAGTTTACACAAATAAATATAAATGCATTTCTAGAGGTGTTACATCATTAAAGTCTGGCAGAAATACATGGCATTTGTAACAAACGTTGGAAAAAATATAAAATTCTTAAAATTGCAATTTTAGCGGCTGTTTTGCCCCATTACTGTCCCATACGAGGATAAAAATTATGACGCACTTCCAAATAACCTAGATACTTCAAATTTGGCAGGATTATATGTTTTCAGTCACAACCAATGAGAAAAATCAGACATCGTTAAAATTCTAATTTTTCGGGGTTGATTTTACTCCATTATTGAAATGTTAACTGAGATAGGTCCCCAAAGAAAAAACATTCCTCCAAAAGATTATATGTATATCGTTGCGTTTCGCTATTTATTTGATAACTTCGCGCTTCTCTTATTCTCACTGGCAAAAATAATGTATTATTTAAATGCTTACCAAACAGTTTACACGTACACTAAAAACGTATGTATGATGCTGCTTCGATCACTCATTCAAGAATAGCGACCTCGTCTTACCAAACAGATATACTAATGATGTCATCATGATACAGCTTCTTCGGTTAAACATCCATCTAACTACACTTATTAAGTGGTTTGAATCTGGACTGGAAACTTGATTTTGCTTTGGTCCCATATAAACCAACGAGCAATACAAAATTCTATATCACCCTGAAAGCAAAGCAGGACCAATAAACTTTTACGAGAGTTTTCACAAAAATTATATTGACCGGCCATATGCGATTACGGAATAGTAAATGTTAACCGGAATGAAACGGGTGACTCGTGCAAACTACTTTAAAAAATCTTTCCAAGAGTTAACACCATCCTGCTAAAATTGTCGGGTTAATGAGTTTCTCAAGAGCTAGCGATCGCGCAATAAAAAAATAATGATTCTCAACATTCCACTGGGTGAATATTTGTGTCTGAGCAGGAAGGAAGTGTAAACATTTATGTAACTTCAAAGCACATGAAAGGCAGGGGAGCTAAGAGATGAAGTTCACTCCTAGTAGAACCTAAACAAATTGAAATTTTTGAAGAAAAAAATATTTAAATTTCGTTAACCTTAATTATTATTTTTTTAAAACCGGTTATAAATCACTGAACAATATTCTCATACTTACTTATTTGTTACTTCCTTTCCTACCACTGCTCGCTCAGTTCCGTTACGTAAACACGAGGAATATAAATATCAACCACACTTTTAAAGACAGAATATTGAAAAAAAAAGGGAACAAATTTAACGAATATTTTGCGCTGCCTACGGTTATTAATGAGTAGGCAATACCAAAGTTGAAGAGTATTATTAGGATGGATCGAGTACTGACCTTCCGCGTAGCGAGCATGGGTTCGAAGGCCCGTTTTTACAACCTGGGCTTGTCCCAACTTGGGAGTTTTGAGGGCACACAAGTATAGCACTCCGTCCTTCGAAAGCCCCCATGTTGTCTTTCGTAAGTCAGCTTATACAGGCATCGGGTTTCCCTCCTCCCTTCAGCGTGAACGTGTGTACGTGGATGGAGGATTCGGGGGCATAATTTATTATCGCTATGAGCGCCTTATAAACAGCAAAAATGAATGAAAAGCTGTTTATAAAGACAAGAGTTCAGAGCAATGAGGAAAGCGACGAAAGAATGAGTAGACAAGTATACTAAACAGTATAATGAAATTAACTCCGTTACACTGTTTCAAAAATTAAAAACTCCTTAACCGTCTACTTTATACGGTTTAAGGAGTTCTTAATTTTTTAAATATCCATCTCGCCGTAGTCTCTAACACTTTTTTAATTATCCGTTACACTAGATGATATTAAGAGCAATAAAAGTAAAATATCATCCCAAAACAGACACATATTAACTGTAAAGACAATCTGGATGCAAAACAAACTGAAAAACGTTTATAGTGTACGGCAAGTATAGCTGGCAAAAACAATATTAACAATCAAAATTCTAAAAAGAATCTAGAGTGAGCTCCGAACGCTCTTCTAAGCTGTCTGTTGAACATCCAGAGGGAACTACTATACAGCAAGCGGACAGCAACAGCTATGCGCAGCAGTCACACGCCGGTGATAGTGAGACCCATTTGTGTAAAGGTTTGTGCACGAGCCAAGGCCAACGCTTATACGCCGCATTCTCGGCGAAACCTTTTATTCTTGCCGGTCTCCCTTTCTATTTAAAAAAAAATCTAGGAGTGTATCGCCACGCACTATCAACCACTTCCAAATCGTGTTTTTGGTAACAGTGCTATTCCCCGCGTTTGTTTTGGAACACTCGACAACGAATTTACGATCCAAAAGGGTGAAAATGTTACTACAAAATAAAACGCTTTGCATTTCACATGTGATTATTCGTGTGGTGCTGCATGAACCGTCATTATCAAATTGCTTCTTGCGTCAACACTTCAACATCACGAAAAAATCTTCAGGTTCTATTATGTTGTGACTAAAGTAAAATTTAATCCAATATCTATAAGTTATTTAATCTGTTAAACCGAACCATTATTGTTCCCGTGTGTTTAATAAAAATGTAAATGGTGAACGTTCTTATGCTTACCGAAAAAAACCAATCCACTTTTCACAAATTACATACGTAAAGAGGCATCGACATTTTATTTAAATTGGTTTGTTATTTTGTTGAAGAAGCGAATAATAACTTCAGTCCCCTGGACATTTTGTCAAGCTATTCGAATCGCAAATTTTTTTATCAATTAGCTTTCTAAGAATGGGAATGACTATACATTCATGGATCACAACGAAATCTTTTTCGAGGCGTAACTTTGTTAAAAATGTCACGCACTTGAACATTCTCGATCGCTATCTTTCACGGCGTCCTATTTAGGTAAAGGGGAAAGTCAAAGCGTTGCAATAAGCTAACGGTAAACATGAGTGGATGGGAAGAGAAAATATAGTGGCCATTGTCGCGCGCTTCAATGCACCCGCCCCCTCTTCCGCTCACGTTTATACTAATGAAGTGCAAAATTTAAACTCTATATCTAATTCCTCGTCAATGCAAAAATCGATTGTGACACAAAACTCCGAAATATGAAAATCCCTCGCAAACACCATATTCAACTGTGGCGGTTAAGTTCGCCAGATGAGTCTCGAATACATTAACGGAAATGAGATAAAATGTAAGCTTGCCCAAAGAGCGGATGATTTCACGATACACTTTACCTATACAGACGCCTTTGAAACAATAGTTCTCTACTTTATCTTATCAGGTATTAAACACAGGGGATTTTGAAATTGATTAAAAATTCAAGCGCTACGTAACTATTATGTACTTTGAAAAATAAATGTCTTGAAAGAATTTCTGCACCCATTCCGGGCACGATAACCTTATTTTCTATATAAAACGCTTATTTTGTCACTCTGCAAATTAAAATGAGGAAAAATTGGCTATTGATTTTTTGTTTAAAACAGTTAAATTCATGCCCCGCCATTTCTGACGGGCAATTACTCTAGTAATATATAATCGATTACCCATCTTATAACGACATTTAATAGGCATACTCATTTTTTTCATGGCTGAAAAAATTAAATTTGGAACATATTTACCTATCTATTAAAAAAACCACAATGCACAATTAAGAATCCATAAACAATTGCTATTCCAAACTGATAAGCACTTGACAAATTAGTACACGTATTTTCGGTACCTCCAATACTTATAACATTGTTATAAAAACAGCATGCGCATATCGGCTACAATGCAACCGTCTTCGGTGGTAATTCACCGAAGGTAAATTACAACAAGTTAGGAAAGTGTACAACGTATCACAAATGGGCGCGTTTCGTGCGATGGAGTATTAGAAAGAAATTATATACCTGTACGTGAGGGAAATAGCGTTTTAAAGTTCTTATATTCTTCAAAAATAATCCATTTTCATCCTATTTAATAATATTGCATGCACGCGCAAGGAAATTAAACGTTTGTTTGTGAGATTGTTTATGATATCAACAATGAAGAGGTAACCATGCAGGAAATTTTCAAAGTTCAACTCGAATTAAGACATTCTTATTTGATTTTCTCGATAACGGCTACTCCTACGATAAAAATGTATAGGAAAGAAAATACTCTAATTTATTAGTTCTACAATTTTTATTTGAAAAATATTTTGATATGAGCAATACTTTACGAGATTTGACGAACATTTATTTTTTTGTCACCAGTAAAGTGGTACCCCTGATTGGCGTACGTGATTCGGTTTCGCGATTTTCGTATTATATTTGATTGTAAGTCCTTAATATCAAATTTCATGAAAATCCGTTCGGTAGAAGCCTAGAACGAACATGTGGACGGACGGACGGACGGACAGACAGACCGACGATAATAGGCGTTCACGCTGGAAGCTAAACGCGCCTAAAAAAGAACCTAAGATTCATAAAATGCGTACTTCTTTTTCAAGTGCTTATTCTTGAATTTATTTTCAGCCGTAAGACCAGCTCGATAATTCCCTAATGAATTATGTCAAAGTTACACCAAATTTAAGGCTTTAAAGATGGGTTTCCACCGAAACTATTTCTATTACCATTACAATTTGATTTATTGGGGAAAAAACAGTTACATAAAACCAAAAATATTCAAGCAAGGTCTGTAATTGTTTCGATTGTTATTGAAATAATAAACCTAAATATTTAATCAACACTAGATCAAATTACATCAATTATATCACAATAAACACGTCTATTAAAAATATTGTTGGCTTCAAAATTATTTCGCACGAGTGGCGTTCGTAGAAGACGAGGCAACTCGTCGTCAAAGTCGTGTATTTCCCCAGCATAAAAGACGCTGATTTGCTTCGTCATGTACGCTCAAAAAATCCTTCTCACTGATTACAAAAGAGAAAACGACAAAAAAAGACAACAAACATTCTTAAATTGCTCATTTACCAAGCATAGCATTACGAGTAGGAAATGAGAGATGCGGAGCCGACATTAACACCACCAACAATCGCAGTAATAATCACGGCGAAGATAAGATATGAAGGAGACTGGAGAAAGAAGAATTCATACAACGCGATCCTGGATAATTACGTTTCCCAGACGGATTACGGATTAAAAACTGTTAATGTACATTCAAAATAGTTGTTATATTCTAAAGCCTACGAAATAACGCTCACCTTTTGAACTGTTCCGTTCAATACAATGGCCTAGTAAAATCACTTGCGAAGTAATGAAAGGCAAATGTTAATTACGATATTAAGACGTGACGGAATGGCATGGATGTTTAAGTTGTTTGATTTAAAAAATTCTCCTGTCACACTCCAATAAAATATGCATTAACTCATTATGTTAATCTTACATGACTACAAATTTATCCGATCAAATTATAACGGTATCATAAAATTTACGGAGAGATGCTTACATCGCGCGCACAATACGTGTCTAAACTACAGAAAAACTGAGTAATGGCTATTAGTTCTAGATTTTAATGCCAATACATGGCTCCTTCTTACGGCAACAGAAGTAAACCGCCAAATAAAATAATTTAAAAAGCTGGAGATAGTGAATAATGACCATTTCACCTTTCACTGTACATCTTCGTGCAAATAGCAATAGTTAACAGTAAATGCTGAAATAAAAAACACAATGAATGCACGCATAAGAACTACGAACTGGTGGTTGTAAACCGCTTTCCTTTACGTATCTTACTCTTTAAGCACTAATCCATACCACTATAAACGAGGAGCCATACGGAGAATGCCTTTATTTGACGTAAAAATTGGAGTCGATCAAGATGCACTGTGGTTGCGGTGTGCTCGAAATGAATAGACCAGTAAATAAGGCAACTTTAAAACCATTAATACTTTTGATATATTTAAAGAAAATGACGCCAGGAATTCAAAACAAATCCGCGGTCATCCATAATCAAATAACTTTAAGGTATTATAAGAGCGAAAAAAGGCGTCGCGTCGGTGTGAAATTTCTCTGACTCTTCCAAAGGCGTTTTTTTTTAACTTCCGCTATATTGGCAACTGTTTACTTTTAAACGGGTTCGACTGATAAAAAGTCATTCTTCGACGGCCCATGGCAAGAATTCTAAAATTGATAATGTTCGTGAGATGACTAACTGCAATAGCCTGTGAAAATTCAACATACTAACACGCACAACTCCTGATACTTTACACCAGGGGTCGGCAAACGGCCGATCTCGAAGCTTGTGGTCGATCACATAGGACAATTTATAATGCTTAATAAATATATTTTAATTTATAACTTGTTTTTTTCATCAAAACTAATAAATATACACATCATATGAAAAGGAGGTCGATCTTAAGGTCTCATTTTTTTTTCAAGTAGCTCGTATGACCTTAAAGTTAGCCGACTTAAGCTTTACTCCTACCGAATTCAACACACAAGTAGCTCCTCTGGCGTCATCCTTTTTCCGATACCACCACGAACCCAATTTGATGATACAAATAATCCATTACATTAGCTAACACATATAACACCACGAAAAAACCACATCTATGTTATTACAAAGCGGATATGCCCACACAAGACTTATTAGCAAATCAAAAATACAAACAACGCTTTTAAAAAACCGACAATCACCGTCTTAAAAAAACACGACTCAAAAGGCTCCCGGGATTTAAGCATTCGACGCATAAACATCAGACCACGCAGTTACAAAACGATGTAGAGCAATAAGACTGACGGGACGCTTCGTAGAAAAACGAGGCAGGGACAGAAAGAGGGGGAGAGAGCGAAGCCGAGGAGCGTATACGAGGAACAGATCTGACGACGCTTAGAGCGAGAGAAGAGGCAGCAAAGCAAAGTCACCTCGAAGGACGAGGTAGTGAGCCTCAAAACTGCTGGCCGTGGCGATGCGTCATATGCTAGCCGTGGTGCGTAGGACTTTTTTTTCGCGTCCTTTAGCGCCTGCCACATATGCGGCCACGAGAGATAACGATAGCGGGCGGTTCTTGGAATGAGTAAATGAGAAGGGAAGGAGGGGAAAGAAGGGAGGAAAAGTGGAAGGGGCGAAGAGCGTTAGGAGAGAAGATAGAGCGTAAAAGACGCGGAAGAAGCAGGAAAAAAGACGGCAGCGGAAAAACTCGTGACCGACCAGTTGGACCTAAGACGAAACCGAAAGGAAGGCACTCATTGCCTGGGTTTTACACTACGTCACCGACCAAAAAAAGAATATGCGGCATCGCTAAGCTAACCGAAGAAAAATATGCCACTTTTGGAAGTTGAAAACTGTGAGAAAGAACTAATGTTTTCATTAAACGTTAAGAACGTGGCGAAAATATCATTCAACTCTTCTACTTCCCGTTTGTGCCACTGATGTCGGATTGTTTAGCGCCGACGACATAGCATTAAAATTGTTTATACAGTTCCTCACAGTCTTAAACAAGACGGCAGTAAATGGCGTTTATTTTGACCGAGAAAACGTGCAAATGAGACAGTATACCAAATCGTTTCAGAATAACCAAGCCTCTCTCTGATTTCGTTTAGGAGTTAGAAAATGTGACAGACGGACAAACCGAACGCATATGGGTATTTCTTTAACTCGCTAAAAACGCGGCAAATCAGCATATTCCCTAATGAAGAACTAGACAAATCAAAAAAGGGCGTCGGAACTGGCATAATACGATATTATACTTGAAATCCATCCTTTAGCATTACAATCTCGTACGGAAAAAATACTTGATAGATCGGATTCAGAAAATGCAGGGCATTCATGCTACTCTTAACTAGAGCATGGCAGCTGCGAAAGTCTGAGCGTATACAACGAAAACCTGGGCATTTCTGTTGTGAAACCAAAAGCTGTTTGGATTGAGTAACAACTCCCGTATAAAATCAATCAACATTGGCTTTTTTCTACACATCGAGTGATTTAATTCCTATGAGAGGGGGCGAGGATTCACTTTGTCTTCAAACTGTGCACATCATGTGACATTACGTCCACGACGATTTACCCAAAAAATAAAGAGGAAATACATTCGATGATGAATTAAAACTATAGACAGTGCATATAACCACATTTTTCATACATGGCACAGTGTTTGATTCTGCAGAAAATAAATCCAACGCGGCTAAGATAGTGCCGATTTCACACAATGGAAATAACAACGAGAAAAGGAAATGACGAATCAAAATCAAACCTCAAGGTCTTGATACGACTAAACCTCACAAAGAGTTACGCTCAAAGAAGGAAAGTATATCCAAATTTCATTCACATGCGCTTTGGATTGCATGGAGCGTTCAATGCACCAAATTAATCCAAAAATTAGTTTTTTTTACTTTAACACCTACTATTGCCGTTCAATCGTACAATTTCTACTTCTAATCACGATGTAACACGCCATTTAAAAACAACATTTTCAAATCTGCCCTGTATCAGAATCCCAATTAAATAAAAGCGACGCATCCTGAACGAACGATTACAGTTTTGGCGATACGTAATAATTCGCAAGCCTTTTAAACTAGCAGTTCTTGCGATAGAAGACGAGGCAATGTGACCGCGAAAAGTAACGGTTTCGACCAGTTCCTTCGGATCCCGTCTTTCCATAAAAATACTCCCGCGCCGATCAAGCAAAGACATCCATCGGTTGCATAGAAACACGCAGGGATGGTTACTATAGTGAGGGCGAGAAATAGCACGTACTTGAGATTAAATTTAGTTCATGAACGGTTAAGAGACCAAAATAGACCTACTCCTCATTGCGGTAAATTTAGAATGACAAAATAATACGAGTTTTATCCATGAACATGTATAAATTAGCGCGTTCTTTATTATTATGGTTATACCGACACATATTCGGTCACTAGAGCCTCGTTTAGTTTTGGGCGCAATCAATTTTGTATTGTAATTTTGAACGTTTCCCTAATCGCCTCTAAAGTTTTCAAAAACTTTTCAAGAATAAGCGGCATCACTGCGGAAATCTCCACGCAAACATTTAGCTTTCAATCTTTTATACCTTCGGAGACATAAGAAAAAACAAGAGAATATTAAAATTAAAATTTACCTCACTTGAGTAATTGTAACGTAATCTTTACGTTCAAGTTCATTTCTTCGACGTAAATTATCATTCCTTTTTCACTTTCAAAGCGCTCTGTGCGCACGAAAGGAAAATTAACGTATTTACGTTCATAAATAATCCATTTCCTTTCAATTACTATGCTGTTTACACAAGAAATGCGATTTAAAGCATTTCTGTTTGTAATACATCTTGTTTACTTCAGTTGCTAGGACAGGGATGGCAAATACGTGGCACGCGTGCCACAAATGGCACGCAAGCGATTTCACTCGGCACGCGTAAGCTAGTATTTTATGTATAAAATATGAAGTTTCTTAGAGAAAGAGTAAACAAGTGGCACTCGAATAAAAATTCTGATGATTCTACGTTACTTTCTTGGCACGCGACTCAAAAATCACTTGCCACCCATGTGCTAGGAAGATAGTTTTCGTTGACAACAAACAATAAATGTGTCAGAAATTTCAAAATAACATATTGTTCGTTTATCTGCCGTAGATAATCCATTTCCCTTCATTTATTACGTTGTGTGCACAAGTAAGGAAATGAAAAATATTTACGTATTTGTAGTAGTCTGTTTACTTCAGTTGCTATAAACATTGTTTTCGTTCGCAACGATTGATAAATCCGTATAAGAAATTTTCTAAATACAAACTAAATTACGACTTTCTCGTTAGGTTTTTCTCAAACTTTTACAGAATGAGTGGCATTAATGTGGAAATTTACGCCCAAATTTGCAGTTATACTTTCGGAGATATTAAAAAAAACAATTTTAATGGGCCTCAATCCGAACTTGTATATTTTCAAAACTCAAATTTAAAGAAAAACAAATGGCAGCACTACAGAAATCTACTCTCCAAGTTTGAGCTCCGTCTTTTACGGTTTCGTTACCAATTCAATTTAAGCAAGTGCACAATCCGACAGACGCCAAACTGAACCTATAAGCGCATTAAAAAAACGCGCTAAAAATCACGTCCTAGGAAATTAGAAAATGAAATGTCACCATCCCGACAATTCCAGCAGCGTTCTTCCACAAGACCGTCTTTATCGGTTGCCAAAGTAAATTATCAAGCACGAGATAAGCTAATAAAAATAATGTTTGGAACCTTTCCATCTACTAAGCAATATACGAAAACTAGGTGTTGAAAACGGAATAAATAAATCAAATAACCAGTGGCGTAGCAAAGGTGAAGCCGGGCCCTGGTTCGAGAATTCTTTACGCCCCCCCCCCCCCCCCTCATCAAATATATATTTTTTTTTTAAGGAGAAATTTTTAATGAAATAAGTTTCATGATCTCGGATTCTTTTCACTGTATTTAGCAGCTCTTGTGGTATAAAATGACACAAAGGGTAAAATTTTGTATATGTCGACCACGGGCCTTGGGGCCCCATCGAGTTCCGGGCCCTGGATCGACCGATCCATCGGATCCCTACGCCACGGCAAATAACTTATTATAGCATTGCTGAGTAATAAAAATGTTAGCTTAACCGACGAAATACGTTCTATAAGGTATCACAGGGGATGTAAGAATCAAATTTAGAATGAGCCGACTCTCCCTGCTTTTCGGTGACAGGTATTTCCTGTGCACATTTAGATCTTAGGGAGCTCCAAGTTTAGAGAATCGACTCCTAGGGGAACTAAGATGACCAAAACATTATCAGAAATGCATGTTTCGAGCTGCTAATTTCATTTCCCTTTTACTCATTGCCCAAATTTGAAATCAAAATAAAAAAGTCAGCAACCACACATACAAAACTGTTTTGTACATATGATACAAATGCATATAATGACTATATTCCTTTTTTGTAACAGTGACGTGTCAGCGTGCTTTGCAAAACGCTAATCGATTTCACCGACGCCAGCGATGGGAGATTAACCAACGGCATACATTAAACCTGTAGCTCAAAACAAATTAAAACGAACCGGCAACAATCACGAATTCTTGATCCGTATTTTCGTTTGAAAGCGCAAGACCAAAAATAAAGAAAATTAATCCCGAGTGAATTCCACTCACGGCGGAAGGCTGTATTTACACATTTTATGGGCGAATTTAACGATTGGATAATGATAGCTCGTATTTCAAAATATATATCTAAAGGATATGCGCTAAAGAAAACACCCTCTCTAAAAAAAACCCGAAGCAATTGAACTAACAGAATATCGAAAATTGTGAAGCCAATCGATTGAGTAAGATAACTTACTAGGCCTGGCAGGCGACGGTTTTTTACCTTTCTGCAGAGCTGCAAACCGAACCAAACCGCTGAACCGAACCGAATCGCAGCCATTTTGCTGAACCGCGAACCGAACAGAAACCAGATTAATTTTTCAATAAACCGAAAACCGAACCGTAATTTTTTGCAAAAGTGGTTCGGTTTCGGCTCGATCTCAATCCACAAAGTACGGACGAACGAAAAGACCATGAATTTCCATTGGAAAAACCAGCGGGTTTGCTTCAAAGGAAAGAGGGCCTAACTCTTTCCTCTCTGATACTATTGTTATCCACATAAAAAATCACGTTAGGATCAAAAATACCATTTTTTTAATATAAATAAATGAAGACTAGCATTCCGTTGCAGCTACGCTTGCAAATAATCTAAATAGTTCGGCCCTAGGTTACATCTTCTTTGTTTCCTATTCATTTGAAGTTTTTCCCTATTTCTTTGTCTTTCTTGTACTCTCCGCTCCTCATACACACGGGAAATCCTATGAGCTTCCGCATCTCTTTCTCTCTCTTTCCTACAATACTCTTCCTTTGATCTCCGGCTCCTCTTCCTTTCTCAAGAAGCTGTAGCTGGGCTAATAGCTCTCCTTTTCACTGGCATTTTTAAATTTTCTGCGATTTTACAGCAATATATTGGAGCAATTACGTGATCACAATGTCACAGAGTTACTCAATGCTAGTTTAATATCGCGGTATATTCAAAGAGGAAAAATAATTCTACCTAGCCTTAGTTCCAATGATTATCGTTTCACCCTTATAGACGAACTCACAAACAGTCGCTTTCCTTCAAGTGTCTATCAACGACTGATTTTAACTTCTTACAGGACCTACTATAAAGGCGACGTCAATGCATGCATTTATTTAGATTATCAATGAAGAGAAAATAACAATAACGCTTTTCTTTCGTCTATTTGAAGGTTTAATTGGCCTTAAATGAATCGGTATGAGTACAAAAAATCTGAAAATTTTCGAAAATGAATGCGTATTTCTGAAATATTCGACCGCCTAACTGTAAACATTGCAAGCATAAGATAGTATAAAGCTTTATCCGTCGAATAATGCAAAAAAGAAGAATAATATATTTACGTATTTTAATGAACGAATGAAAAAAACCTTGCCCTCTGAAAAATCGAAAATCCCGTGTAAACTTATGGGAAAATATAATTGTCTCCTGGATTTGAACCCGGGACACTTTAGCAAAAGAAAATATTTTTCCAGGGACCTCATAGCCAGTAGAAACAAAACGCCGTTTACCGCATATCTTTACGATGAACGGTTCTCGAGAAATACGCCGATATAATTACGCGAGGCGTCATAAGCACTGACGGACGCAGCTTCACTACGCGCATAATATATAGGATGATGATGGGATTGTAATATAAATTTTTAAAATATAAATTTTTCCTTTCTTTAAATAAATTCTTCTTTCATTTACAATAATAGTGACTGCTGATTGATTTACTTACAGACTGATACAGAACGTGTAATGTATATATTGGATAAATTATTTCTGGATATTATTTCAAATGATTAATTTAGTTGAACCGAACCGCGAACCGAACCACTTGTCAAAATTCCCGTCTGAACCGAACCACTTCCAAAAATTTAGAACTGAACCACCTCCAAATTTTGAAGTGGTTTGCAGCTCTGCCTTTCTGGTAATATAATCAGTCAAATAAATACTTCACTTTATATATTTATGATAAACATAACTTTGTATAACCGCTGTTTTTCATAAAGGCACTATCAGTAATAAACCTGCGTAGAAGATAAAAAAATGCTTTTGTTTTTTTCATGGAAGACGACGAATATATGAGACAATTTGAACAAAAAAATAGACAAAAGCATAGAAAAACCATCTAAGTGTTATATCTCTTTTCGTCTTTAAAATTTACATTTTCACCATTTTTAAAAGCGTAGTCTAAAAGTGACGGTATAGTATTTATGTAATTTATTCAAATTTCTTTAAATACATTTGGTTACTTTTATTTCCGCCAGCGGCTATTTCAACGCGTTATTCATAATCGCGTTTAAACGCTTAATTAATACGTAAAAGGGCTTTACTTTACGTATAACTCAAATTTGTAATTTTTAACAAGGAATAACATTTCGATGTTATTATTCATTCAAAATTATTATTCGCATAGGAAATATTTTGTTATGTAGCAGGATTAAAATCGGTAAACATGCAAAAAAACACGTCCTTACCTCAGAAATCTCGCATTTAATCTAGCACTCCATTAGCATCTGACACATGCACACACACACAGGGCCAGAGAGACTGCAGTGCAATGGTTAGTATTTTAAATTGGGTACGATGCAGGTAAAATCGGGTTAAAATTTTTAAAACTTGTTAATTTCAAATTTCATTTTCATGCAGTTATTCATTAGATCACATCAAACTTGACAAGCGGGGGGCTTCAAACCAATTATTTTTAATATAAGAATGAATGATTACCCGTGTAAAAATAATATAATAATAAATAATAAATAAAATATTAATTTGAAATAAGAATCAAGGGCGAAATTTTGGTACAAAATATACTAAATTAGCAATGGCGTAAAAATGCAATCGCGGTGAAGTCATATGTAAAAATGTTTAAGTGTAAGTTCTAACGCTTACCGGAAAAAAAAAGAATCCGTTTCATTAATTGAGGCGTCCATTTCTTAAATTAAAAAGAGCAAAACGCCAAACGCTCTTTCCTATTAAACAGCGATGGGGAGAAATTTAAGAACAGCTGATCGATTCGAAAGACACGGCCAACGACAAAGATTCAAGATGACGCAACCGATGTTTAAGCGCAATCATACAAACCGTGAATGACGATCAATGGAAGAGGATGACGTAACAAAACAGATGAAAGACGCGGTATTGTCCCTTCTGCAACATGATTACAGGGGAAGCCTAGCCAGGGATGTGTAGAAACGCGTGCAATTTTCACTAAATAGCGATAATAAAAATCTCGGTCCAACCACGCGATCTAATTACGTCATCAACTAAGCGTGAAACGGGGCGATGGGAATAACTTTGCCCTTTCTCGCTTGGTTGCCTCAAAACACGTCGTAACAATCACCAAGAGAAATTCGGTATGGAAAAGAATGACGAAAACGCCTACTTTTGATAAGGTACTGGAGTAAATTATAAATCAGACACAAAAAGACCTGTTGAAATGCTCCCGAGTGGTTTACTATACTTAAGATGGCACATCACGAAACTTATGAATGAATAATCATGCAAGAAGCTATCTTATTGTTTTAAAATTGATTCGATTTAAACAAAAGAAAGAAAAATTGAACGACGAAGCGACGGTAATTGCACGAATCATAAATACCTAAATACCATTATCATCAAACCTCGGAGTGTTAAGAAATATTTAAATAAGAAATACTGCAAATCTGCATTGTGGTGAAAGTACGCCATTAATTAAATCGTCTATTCCAGTATTTTAACAAACAAATACCAGACGAAGAAAAAATACAACTGCTTCTAAAACATGATTTTTTTCCTAAAATAATCATACCTGGCCGTAAAACACAACCAATTACTAGAAAAATATACAAAAAACAACAAACTTCGCCCCGACATCGACTAAATATATGCGCCACCGTGAAACGGAAAGGAAAAAGCATAAAATGTTACTACGCCTCCTATAGGAAGAAATCGGTGGATTAAGTGGCAAAACATTCTGACTAAAACAATGGGACTAATCAATAATTCCGAAACTAAGAAATAAGTGTGCTCTCGCATGTTCCGGCAAAAGGCATGAATTAATGAGCTTCCCGAATCAAAATCGATTATGTAAATACGACGAGAAGCGCGGCTACTAATGCGCGCTGCCCCACTTTTTTTCCTTGACAAGATGTAAATTAACGCAAAAATTTACTTTCGCCGGTGAACCAAGAGTACCGTCTGTTATTAATAAAAACTATTTAGATCCAATTGTTCCTGCCCGAATAGGTAGAAAAACTGATTCGAACAAAATAAACAACACTTTACTTACCACTGAAAACGTAAATACACGAGAAAGTTCAGGATAACTGTTCGATGAGTTAAAGTGCATGACGATGCAATTAATAATAAAGAAAATCGATAAAAAAAACACTCGAACGCAGCGAGGCCGATCCTACGAATAGGCGACGATTCCTTCCCCTCCTCCACGTTGAAATGCATTGGCACACGCATGGCGGAGTAATTGCCGCCAACCTCTACCACGAGTATAAACGAGAAAAACACTGGCTCGATGAATAACCATATATGATTAACGATACCCTACAAACCCAAAACATTCACCTTTATTTCGCTCGAAATCTAGGTCTGATGTTTGTCAACATCCAAACATATTGCGACAAATAAAAACAACGTATTGATATAACACTTAAGGATCTTCTCGACATATTAGAAGACGAAGAATACACTTTCCGACTTAATGTATCCTTGATGGGAATCTAAATCGGGCCGTCGGACGAAAGAGGCCACCCGGCAACGTAGCTAGGCATGCAACGAATACCTCCAAATGGCAACCTGAACACGAGTCTTACGGGGTATATCTTTACATTCCGTTTGAATCGGTGCATCGAGATCTTTTTCTCTACTCCGTCGCATTTTTCAAAACTTCAAAAATGAAGAAAAAAGGAGAAAAAGACACCTGTTCACTGTTGGGGAATAATGCCCACAGTTCATCTCACTCCCAAATGACTGAAGCGCTTAGAGCAAGGGAAGTTGCCAGGCGCTGTTGTCAAGTCTACCGAGTGATGTAGGAAGGCCAAAACGGAGAGGGGAACCGCGGGCTGTGTATATAGTTGCTGGGAGGTAGCCGGGTCGATAGAACGGCACTACCGAACGCCCACTCAACATGGGAACAAATGACGACGAATGATAAAAGTGTTTAAGGGAATGGGATGAGGTCACACAGCTGAGAAGAAGAAAGTGCGACCAAAACCACGCAAAAGTTGGTACGTAATCGTAATCCCTTTGCTAACGTCTAAGCGACCGAGAATGCGCCAAGTAAACTTCAGCAAACGGGATGGAGGTTTCTACCACCGATAAGGAGTGAAAAAAAAAGCAAATAACGGATACCGGAGTATTGCCCAACCACTCCGAATATGTTTGGTATACATTAGGGATTACTTCCAACATACTGAAAAGTAAAAATGAAACGATTCAAAAGGAATAGATGCAAATCACTGGGTCAATTGAGAATTTCGTCTGCAACTTATTAACGAATAACCGACGTCGAAGGCCAAGCCAAACAGTTTTCTTTTGGAACCACTCCAAGACTTCTTCGAAGTTTAGTAACAGTAATCACTTAAATTGACAAAAGAAAATACTAAAATGCACTCACCACGCGGCAGTAAAATTTTCGATTTCGAGGGCGATTATTTCGAAATAATAAATCAAGAACTTGAAACGAATTATCTCCCTATAGGATAAAGTTCATCCGAAATCTTAAAGGACGCAGTTCGACTGTTTACAAGTTTTCGTCTTTTTTCTGATTACTTAGAAATAGTTCGTTAATGATATGCGCAACGATTTCTTTTTATTGCGCATCATTGGGGAAAAATAAGTCTAATATGGGCCATCTGTGATATTTTTTAAATTCCGTCGTTATGATTAACCCATATGGAGAGCAGCATTAGAACTTCCAAGGTTGAAAGTAACAAAAATCGATAGAGCAAGAACAGGACAGTGCGGCACATTAGAAAATAAACTATGTATCAATGACGAAATCGTGCGTCGCTATTACACTAAATCTATAACTTTAAATTCAAAGCTTAAGGTTTAAACCTTTCGATCGATTCTGAACTCTGGAAAGATCCGATGAAATCGGAAGCGATTGGAAGCCGACCACACGTAAGTGATCAACAATTCGGTCGCTGCTTTGGACGTGAAAACAAAGACCCGTTCACTTCGATGCGAAAATGAGCTGGATGAAACAAAATACCTGAAACTCGCGGAGCGATATAGCCGAGTTATTGAACGAATCCAAGCTTGTCACGACCAGTCAGTTTCCATGCCGCGCATTGGGATGAGAAATACAATGCTATTCTATCGGGTAAATAAGGAAATCGAGTTATATAATTTATAACGCTAGCTTTCGAATCGAAAATGAGCCAATGGATGCTGGCACGAAGAATTCCATTTAAAACATCTTAAGTATAAAATAACCCAGCACAAATAAATAGTCAAGTTATAAGCTCAAACTAACGAAAATGAATACGGATTAACTAACACGACATGAAGACCTGATCGGGAAATTAACTACGAATCATATTATATAAACATACTTCGCTTCTACAAAGCCAATGATGTGGAAATATAGTGCTAGGCGAAAATGTTTACATAGACCTGACCTCTAAAAAAGATAAATAAAGAGAGCTATGTTAGATTTCAAGTGCCCGTTTCAACAATTTTCATCGAGAAGACGTGAATTCTTCATATACAATTTCAAACAAAAGAGGCTTTCAAAAACGGGCGGCGTCGCAAAACCCTAGCATGAACGGCAGCAGAAGACAGGCCATACAGCCCCGCTCGGTTCGTCCCAGCTCCACGCCTCGCAGCCGCTAACTTCCCTCCCTTTTCCCAGGACGAGGCAAGTTGCCCATCCATGCAATGCTACCAACCCAAGAGATTTCAACGAACAATGCCGCGGACGCTTAGCCCGAATTATACTTCTAATGAAAGGATACTCAGGATAACTACAATTACAATAAACTCCTAAAGCATCAGGACAAAAAAGTACCTATTCCCTCAGTAATTGGTAAACATTACGCATGAAAACGTAAAGCCTAGAATAAAATAATTAACTACAATGTCCAAAAAGGGTCAACATTGACAAGCGTAACCGACGTTTAATGAAATTAAGTTTTAAAAAGTCGAGGGAAACTACCAGTAAGTGAAAAGAATCAACATATTACGAACTTCGCACGGATAATACATCAATGTCGTCGTTGGACCCGTCGTTTAAAAAAAATTCAGCATGAAATATACCGTTATGTGTAAATTTATAGATATCTGTAAAGAAAAGTATTTGTATGTTTTTTATGGCTCGGCAACTACAGCACGTAGAAACAAGAGGAAGGTGTCATTATAATTGGTGTAGTCACGTTTTTATACCGCTTTGATTAACCTATCTAATTTTAAAAAATATTTTTTCATTTTCTCCATTTGAATAACATAGGGATGAGTGCAGCTTATTTTTCATTTGAATTTTAAAATTACTTAGAAACATGGTACGAACTTGGGACTTGGATGGTTCTATGAGGGAAAGAACAGTGTATTTTCATTGAACACAGATTCCGAATCCTGATCAAATTAGCGTAAAAATGCGTTTAGAATCAGATAAATACGCGAATTTATCAGTTTTATGACAATACCAATTATAAGCTACCATGACAACTCCCATTGTTGCCGAAGTTGAGAATCTATTGCATTTATATGGGAAATTTTTTAAAGTAAAATCGTTTTTCAATTTGTGCGATTTTGCTTTGTTTACATGGAAACCTAATATTTGATTGTAATTGAAATATTACCGATAAACTGTTTTTAATGATATTTTCGTGTGGCGTCGAGTTCTCCAAAGAAAGATGTTTTTAAAACTACGTAAGAAACTTAAATAATTAGACGTAGATTTTCCACAAATTGTGATTGGTTAAACAGTTTTATTGTTTCCAAAGTACTGTTGATATAAACTATTTTCTCGTAACAGAACTCACTGATGAGAGAATCGAGCTAACAGAGGATAATATTCACTCTGTGATTCTTAAACGTTATATATTAACTTTTTAGTCTTTCGTTAAATTAACTAATTTTGTTTGTTCCTTTGTTCATCCATTTTCTGTCGATTATTATGTCCTTGCTGGTTTTAGTTATTTTCGTTTTGAAGATATCGTCACGAAACTTCGCATAGGTATATGTTATTCTGCGGGTAACATAGGCTACATGACGATAAAAGATTTGGAGGAGCTTAATTCAATAATATTTTCCCATGAGTTTACACGTAATTTTTTATTTTTCTCAGTGTAAGATTTTCTTCCTTCATTCATCTAAATAGGTAAATGCGGAGCGATTTTCTTCATTTCTGCTTTATTCCACGGATAAAACTGTCGCGATATTTACGTTACACGGTCGAAGTTTTTTATCCACTAAATCAGTTGAAATTCAACGGGCACTTCTGCTAGTCAAAATAATAAAAAATGCGCGATAATTTTTTCTGATACAGATTCCAAATGAAGGTCTTAACGATACATACCGAACAAATGCAACTATTACGTAAATAGCGCGACTCATAATAAAGCGACTCATAACACAAAATTATACTTCATCTCTTTCGGCCAACTTAATCATCATTGATAACTCTTTTCTACAGTTTTCCTATGCGAATGAAATCCCTAATACATGCAAGAATTCAATTGTTAACCGTAACCATAAACAAACAACAATTTAAAAGACCCGAATTCATTAACAATGTCAAAACATCAGACATGATTACCATAAAATGTGTTCATTTCCAATTTTAAGTTCAACTTATGAGAGTCAAAATAGCTTACACGTCAATTAGCTAAAATAAATGATCATTTGATTACCGCAGACTGATTAAAGAAAACGAGTTTGAAAATAAGATGTAAACAGAAGCCTTCCAAAAAATGATATTGTGACGTGCCTAGCAAAACCTAATTATAAGTAGTATCATAACTTAACATAACTAACGATAAAAATTAACCATTTATGAGGTGAAAAGGTACAAAACAGGAATAAATTAGAATGAAAGCATAATATAAAACAACAATCGACAATATCAACGATTTTATGAAAACAAAAAATGTCCGTACAAAACATGACTATCTTTATATTAAACCAAAGCCTATGACTAAGAATATTGCATTAACACAAGAAGAATCTTAAGGTCCAAATGGGTATCATTAAAGTAATGGATAAAGGAGGAGGAAACCATAAGTGTAATTAAACGCAAGAATATATAACAAATAAAAAAGAACTAGTAACATAAAACGTCAAGTTTTCCTAAATAGCTAAATGCACAAGATAATTTTAGTAGAAATGACAGGGAGACAAAACAAATCCTTAAATTTTTATTAAATCATGCAGTTGTTCAAAAAATTTGAAATTTGTATGTAGTTAATTAACTAATGCATAAAAGTCAAGCAACCAGAGGAAAATGGCAAACCACCTGCTATTTAAACATTTCACAAATACGATACATTATTAAGATTGTATGGGAAACATGAAAATGACAATAAAAATAATTTCAAGACATCTATCAAATCTAAATAACAATAATTCTTGCCTACTCTTCTCATCATCAATTTAAATATGGGCATCACAAATTATTTTAGTTAATTTTAATGCTCCGCCGGTGTATTTGCAGCAGAAAGTGAAACCTGGATATAACTTTCTAGTTAACGGATTGCAATATGAGCCAACTCTATAAAAATTGTTACAAAGCAGGTACGACATGGCTCAACTGACTAACAATAAGTCTAAAATAAAAACATATTAAAAGTAAAGAAAGAACAAGAGGAAACTTACATTGACAAAGATCCTGTGGCAGATGCCGAATAGCCTGATACGGTTTCATCAGCACTCTCTGCACCCGAGCTGGAGGCTGTGGCATCTGAATCAAATCCCTTCTCCACCACCCTGAGTTGTGCACCCAATTTCCCAAATGCCTCCTCCACTTCCGCCTCTTCCGTACCCACCCCACACCCCCAACCACTACGTCGCACCACCACTACCTTCACATCCCCATCTCTCTTCACCTCAACTCTCTCCTCTTCCAACCTTCGCCGCCTCCTTTTCTCATCTCCGGCGTCCATCTCAACTCCAGCTTGCACCTTCTTCCTTCCCAATTCTTCACTCTCCTCCTCTTCCTCCACACCCCACTCCCCGAACCTCCTTCGCCTCCTCTGTCTTCTCCTAGCATCATCTGTCCTGGACGCACTGGATCCTATTTCTGCGGCCGCGACGGCACCTTCCACGACCTCCTCCAGCCTAGCCCTGGGCGACCCAGAGCCGAAGTATCTTTTGGTTAACTTTCCCGCTCCAGATCTATCGAGCCTTTGGGCGAGAGACTCGAGGGCGGCTGTTGGAAGGTTCCGCACGTCCTCCGATGTCACTAAAGACTCCCCGGTGCTTTCAGCATCGCCGTCATTGTTGCCCGTGGTAGAAAGACGACCAATTCGTAGTCCAGCAGCTGGATCCGAGACGACGTCTTGGACGTAGGATGATAGGAAGGGCGGCCTCTTCCCGGCTTCGGTACCGCTTAGAGAAGAGGACTCGTAAGATTCTGTCCGACGATTAGCAACGAGCGCTCCCTTCCCCGAATTTCCAGCAAAAATGTTGGACAATGACTGCTTGGCATGTTCCACCACAACCCGTAATTCTTCAGCAGCATGCCTACCCATCCTTCTTGCCTGAAGCTTTCCTAATCTTCGCAAAAGCCGCTCTATTTTACGTTCAACTTCCGCTTGCCGCCTCTGAACTTCACATTTTTTCTCTCCTGAGAGAGCCTCCCTTGAAACACACAAACCATCCTCCGCTAAGTGCGAGTCGAGGGCCAACTGCGAGTCCAGCCCACCTCCATCTAAAAGACCCCCTGAATTCCCACCCACACCCAGGGAACCAGCATCAAGGAGGGCCCCAGCACCATTTCCTGAGCTACCACCTGGAAGTTCAACTACACACATTGACATCATGTCCACTCCCGACAAATTGCAGTCGAGGTCTGTAACGGGATACATTCCATCAACTGGTCCATTTGTTAGATCAAACGCCGAGGCACCATCGTGATTACTTGTGGAAAAAATAGACCCATCATTGGTCCTCACGTGGTCATGAGAGGTGACTGAAGACTTACGATCTGAGGCAAATGGATCCTGTACATTTGCCTCCTCCGTTTTTTCCATGCCCTGGATGACCTCCAACAAATCCCGAACATTTTGCCCGAGGTCGTCGGTGGACATAGGAAGTGATTCAGTTGCCTCTGAACCATCGGCGTCTCCTGCCGTGTCTTCGGGAAGATTCGTGGACATACCGGACGTATTCCAAAGTTGTCCCAACGTCCCTCCACCATTCACAGACTCTCCACCGACAGTATCCACAAAATGACCGTTAACCACATGTGATCCTTCTGAGTTGACAGATTTATTCACCTTAAACAGCTCCGAGGCGATGGCCAAGGTGGTGAGATTCTCGAATGCTGCTTCATCCACTCCATTCCCCTCCGCACCAGCACCAATTAAAACTCGTTTGCACGACACGTATGCCCCAGGGAGATCACTTACTGACCCTGGGCCCTCGGTCGTCCGAACCCTGGGGCTACCGATATCTTCCACCGCCCCACCACCTACGTTGCCACCGTTTCTTAGGCCGATGGGAGAACAGTTTGAAGAGGTCAAGGCAAAGTTCTGTGATTGACCGGCTTCAGTGAGGGCCGGAGCCATAGCAACGGCATCAGGGATGTCCGAGCCTCCACGGCACTGCTGGTAAATAAGTAATCATTCTACAGTGTGCTAAACTTTACACTAAACAGTTATCTTATTCCTTTGGGCACTAAAATTTAATTGTCTAAAATCTCTTAGAGAGTGCTATTATATTTCATAGATGAAGGGATTCACTAGAAAATCAATAATACTGACTGTTGTAACATAGGAACCACGCACATAAACGTTAGCGCAGAACAGAAAGGGTGATTCTGATAATTTACACCACTCCATTTTCATTGCATAAATCTTGTATTGGAGAGATCACACATCTACTTCCGGCGGAAAAAGGTTAATCGCGCGCGCACACTGCCACCACACGCTGTTTATGGTTTGTCGATCACAAATTACCGTCCATTCGAACATTCATTCTTGCTCCTTATAGGTCCCAATGTGTTACTGGCTTAATGTTTGTAGATGAAAATCAACCTAAAAATCAAACAAGAAGTTTAAAATCTCAGCAATAACGTGTATTACAAATATCACTTTTTTAAAATGAACTGCACAATTTGTGTTGATTTCTGTTGTGTCAAACAATAAATTATCAATAAATCCCGACGGCCACTTACACTCAGGAAGTGCTCCAATACTGAACACCCACGTGACCAAGCCCCTTGTCTGATGAAACAAAACTGGCCGAGATCGCAAATGCGAGAAAAAAAACACCAGGGCACACGGTGCGTGATAATTATACACACATTGTATAGGCTCTTCGACTGTAACCTGACAAAACCGTAAGCGGTATGCTTACTGAAATCTATTCTGGGCTAACCATGATATACAACAAAATACGATTCTAACGTTCATTCCCCCCATCAAAAAATTTTTAAGCTAACAACAATGGCGGAAACACATAGATTGCGCACGACACTCTCAGCGGAAGAACGACAAGGAAACGACTGACCCAAGGCCTCTACCACAAGTACTACTTTCCCAACATACTAATGAAGTTGGCGGAACTTACTAAAAATATAAGAACAGAAAAAAGCCTCACCATGGTACATAAATAATAATTTTATTTATTTTGGTGACGGTATAGTAACAATACTCTTGACGAGAGCAGCACTATTTTCCCTCCACATGCACTAAGAATATAGTCGCTCAATAGCTTAGTTCAGCGCAGTGTGTGACATCAATACGCGCCACCCCTCTGCTTCCGAATTCGCTATTGGCTCAAGCAGACATCTTGAATTGTACGTTGCGATGCGTCCAAAATATTTTAATTCTACAGAAATGTATAAGGTAAATAAAATTGCAAATGCTTAACTTCTCTTTTTATATTAGAGCATCAATCTTTAGTTAAAATAATTTACTTACCAATCAAACAAGAGCTATAGTAAGAACAAATTGAATTCAAGAACGTCCTGCTCTAACTTCGATAAAGCAGCGCTTTCAGCGTAAGAAAGTAGACTAACGTTTACAAAATGCGCTGCGATTGTTACTGTTGATATCAAAATACAAATACAAGTCAATTATTGTGTTATAACGAACAATAAGATATCAAATTTAACAGGATCGTTACTACGCACAATTTAGAGATCTGTGCCTAAGATAATGAACTTAATACAAAATTTCGAAACTTTTGCCAATTATTATAATATAAAATCAACAATTAATATCCTCTTAATTTTACAGAGTACATATAATTGTTTAAATGCATATTCGTAAATACTAAGAGAATAAAAGCAATTGACTTACCCCAACATTATTTTCTTCAGGTGGGAAATGATTTCAAAAGCATATAATGCCAGCTCCCAAAATTTACTCTTGAATTGCATAAACTATTATAATTTATACATTTGTAAGTATGATTTATATAAAATAAATCTGATTCAATTGTAATTAGTCCCATCACGAACAGCATCTGCATAAAAGACAGCAAAAATTACATTAAAGAACTTAAAGAGTAAATAACTGTTAAATCATACAAAATAACATCGATATAATTTATATATATATAGTACTTGAATGAAGTTTAGACACAAACGACGACAAAATATGAATTACGGTGTCTTCATTTAGAATTTATAAATGTAATACAAGAGAATGAATATAAAATGTTTGAAATAGTAAATCAAGCATATAAATCAGAAAATCTTGAATGAAAAACGTTAAATAAGCAAGTTAACCAAAACTTTTTTATAAAGAACGAATGAATAATTGAAATCACCACATTTAACATCTTTGTTAAATCTAATTCAAGGTACCAAAAAGCTTATAAATACAATAAATATAAATAAGTGCTTATTTTAAAACATTCTAAAGAAAAGATTAGTCAATAATAACCTTTAAATAACTAAAATAGTCTTATCCTTAAATAATACAAACCGTGAACTAATTGAAGTGCGAATACTTCAATTAAAGTAACTCCGTAACAGTATAAAACGTAGCCGCATCGGTGAATAAGTTATTAAAAATCTGAAAGAATATATTTAGATTATATATCCTAAATTGTTATAACTATGCGTCAAACAAAATGCAGCTAAAAACCTTAGAATTACTGCTTGCTAAATGATGTTGTGTGAATTTACGTGCGCTTGTGGAAACTCGTAACTCGAGCAACCAATCAGCTGGCCTATATTATACGGCTCGTTTGAGGCAACTTTCAACAAATGAATACGAAGAGAGATGATGTGAGTTAGCGAGGTTTTGAGTTAGTCTTCAATCTTACTTCCAAATTTTGTTGCAAAAATTGCTGGCATGCTAAACACGTAATCCAGGAATCTCCCTAATATATTTTTCCAGAAATACCTGACATAAACAAATTTTGGAAAGTATCATAACTTGTTTGCGCTTTGGTTTGCAAAGAAACTTTTGAAATTGTTGTATATTGTTTATCTTCAAACTTACAAATAGAGAATTATTTTTAAAAAGCAAGATCAATTATTAGATGTCAATTTATCTTAACGAATAACATACATGATTGCCACTGTGTGGCAGTGTGCGCAGTTGTCATTTTCGGGGTAGGGATGAGATCATCTCTCTCTTATGGTAAAGTAATATTTATTAAGTTGCAATGGTTGTAGCTGTAAAGTAAGAAGTTGTATGCCGTTTTAAGTATTGTAGGTCTGTTGAAAATTTGTTTAAACGCACATTGCTTACCAAATTTTATCGGGGGGAGGATTCTGAATCATTTTGTACCATGCGTGTGCTTTGAATGTCTGTCAGGCACCTATTATTAAGCAAAATCGTCAATTGCTACTTCTAAAATTATTTACAAAATAAATTTTCTACCAACGAAATATTTCCTAGGTTAATTAAGAAAAGAATAGATGCGATTATTATTTTTGTATTGCATAGACGTTAAGTATTTTGTGTTTTAAGGAAATTTAAGGAGGAATAATGTTACTTTATTATTTTACTTAAATGATAGAGATATTTGTATCTTATTTAAAATATACTTTTGTATTTCAGGTGGCCAATAACTTTCCTTTGAATGGGTTAATTATCTAGTTTTAAAATTTGCACAATAATGAGACGTCGTTCAGCACCATTAGGGATGGATAATTTTCTCTCACCATTGGATACCATGTTTAATTTCATTCCACAAGGCCATGAGAAAGCATTGAAACATGCACTCTATAATGCCTTAGCTATTCTGTTTATGATAATATGTGTCTCTGGGGTGATAGCTGTCTTTTATATTCTCGAACCATTTATAAAACCTCTTCTATGGGCTGTACTTTGTGGATCCGTCTTGTATCCATTAAAACATGCACTGGCAGACATTCTAAAAAGGTAAGTTTGTGTAAGAAATGTTGAATTTTTAAATTGCCTGTAAAAAAAAAGGTCCTTAATATCCGCGATAGGCGTTTGCCTTATTTTTATCATTTATTTTCCATAGATTGTACTTTTCATTGACAATCCATTGTTTATAACTTTTGTTCTGAGATTATGGTAATTCAGTCATTGCATTTATTTCACATCCATTGCTCAAAAATCTTTATATATTTTTTGGACTAATAGTTTCTTGAAAAGGTTAGGAGGAAACAACCACGACAATAGAATTTAAATTGAGTTTGCCAATAAAACTATATGTTATATTGACTATTTTTAGGAAAAATAATTGTCACTTGATTGGGAACTGGTAAATGCAAATAAAAACTAAAATAGCATTTCCAAAAAAGGATTGTTTAGAAATTCCTACAATTTTCCTAATGTGATCAAAGTCATGTGTCCTTGGCATGAAGATACATCACAATGTTGTAAAAACAATCCCCAGAAGGTTTTAAGATCAGTGGTTGATACTAAGATTAGATTGTCCCTAATTATTTTATTGGTACTTTTATAAATAAGTCATTAGGCATATTTTAAAATTGTTTTTGTTTACTAGTAGTATATACTATTACATGATGGTTATAACTGCATTGCATAAATTATTAGTTAGAGCTAGATTTGCATCGAAAAATGTGATTATGAAAATGAAGTAACTAAACAAAGCAGCAGCTTAGTTTGCTCACAACAGTTCAAAATTCAAAAAAATAAGCAGTCAAGAATATAAAATTGAGAAGTACTTATCATAAAAAGGTTATGAAAAACAAATAAAGGTTTCATTTTTGATCAACATTGAAGACAGCTGCATCATAGCTAAGATGCACGTGTTTTTTAAATTGATATTTGAGATAGATAATGATATTATCTTCTCAATTTTTATTCTTTAGCGCTTATTTTTTATGTTTTTACCTGTAAGGCAAGCTTGATAATTCTATTGAAATGCAATTAAAGTTTTAAAATTTGGATAAACATTCCTGTTACCTATGTTTATATATACCTTTAATAGTAACAATATAGTATATCCTTGGATTTAGTTTTACTTATTGCCAGTCTGGGCAGAGGGGTGGTTTAGCATGTTAAGTTCCCAGAGCTATGGTGGTAGGTTTCAATTCAGTTCTTTTGTAAAATAGCCCCGCCACTCTTAAAGCCCTCTAAATAGATAGGTAGATTCGAACGGATCCCGTAATATTTTTACCCTAAAGCTTGCTAACCCATGACTAATTGGCCCGTCTCGACATTTACAAACTCAATCACTGGACAACGGGGAGGGATACTTTGGTTCTGGGTGAGGCGAAGGGTGCGGTAGCATCCAGAGACGACTACCCATTAAAACAAAGCGAGCCGAAGGGTTGTCAATATATCCTTTCAGTGTTCTATCCTCTTGACTGTTGCGCCGCAAATGGAAGGATATATTGACGAGCCTTCAGCTTGTTTTGTTTTAATGGGTAGTCGTCTCCGGGCGCTGCCATGCCCTCGCCTCACCCGGAACCAAAGTATCCCTTCCCGTTGTTCGGTGATCGGGTTAGTAAATGTCGAGACCGGCCAATCAGTTCTGATATTTAAGTATCAATGCTTGGAAGTTCATCTCCGATGGACTCCTGGCAGGGCATTTAGAGGGCTTTAAGAGTGGTGGGGCTATTGTACAAAAGAACCTTCAATTCTACCAAGGGCGTGGTTGTATGTGTTCTTTGTTATTGTTGTTGAGCTCATTGTTAAATGACAAATTGTTGTTTATGAGCTAGTTATTAATCATAAAATAAATAGTTTCAGCTTCCAGTCCTTTCAATTTAATATTGTCTTGTCATATTATTTTTTAGCAAAAAAACTCCACAGAATGTAGAAAAGCTAAAGCCTCCAATTCAAAAGGGTATATCCACCCTAGAAGATTACCAAAATTTCTTAATTCGTCAAATATTTTATTTTTTTTGGAATGTGTGTTGTTCTGTGAAACAGACTTTGTTTATTAAATCTTCTGTTTAATGATAATTTTTAAATTAAACTCAAAAGTTAAAATGAAAAATCATGATATTTCTTCGCAGTGTAATCCTGTCTTTATTTTTTAGGTGGCTTGAAGAATTAGACCAGTCATCAACACCTCTCGTTTTTGGCATGATGGTGGCTCCTATTCAAGCGGTGGATGCCATGTCAGAGTGGGCGCTATGTGCAGCTCTTTTAAGATGGAAGCTTATTTTAGGATTTATATCTTCCCTTGTACTTTTGTGTGTATCATACAATTACACTCCTGGAATCATTGTATGCTTTGTACGGGCTACATTCGTGACCATATTATTGATTGCCGATACGATTGTAAATTTCCTCAGCACTCCCATAGTAAGTTATTCCTTCTATTTAAATTTATTTAAATTCCTATTGCTATCTTTATTTTGGAAAATAATTTATTAAACCCCCTGTTGTGATTTAATTCTACAAAATTCTTATTCATTGTTTTTCTTTAATTTACATCTCTAAAAACATTTAAAAGAAAAATCTTGAAGAAATACTGAAAATTATTGGATAATTATATCACTTTTATTACAATACTTCATTTGCAGGGCTAGTTGAACCTTATAACCCCACATTTTCAGGTGAAGCAGTTATACAAGTAAATCAGCCAATCATTTAGGTGTGGTGCATTTTCAGCTGATAATTTGGTCTTACTTTGGTTGTTTTGACCTCCTTTACTTTTAATCTCTTTTTTCAAATATTAGAATGAAAGTTGCTTGCAAATTTTTCTTAAGTCAGTTATGCACTAAAAACCTGTTATAGTTTTTGGTATGCATAAACTCTTGTCTTTTAAATTACAAATTTGGCCTGTAAAGAATTGCATGACTGACACAAATATCAATACCCAAGGCAATTTTTATCATGTATCAGATTATCTAACCCTCCTCTGCCAAGGCCATCTTCATTGCATATAAAATGGGTGCTTCTACAATTCAAATTATTTATAGGAATTTGTGCAAAAAACTTGTTTCAGTGTCAATTTTTGAATTGTGAGATGTATCAGTTTCCTGAATTATCATTCCAGAGTGAACAAATAATCTTCTGAATTTGTTATGTTTTATGTATCAAGAGTATTACAAATGTTATTCTCTTATTAAAGGTTGCTACCCTCATCATTGCTCATCTTGTTGCTGTTGGTTTATGGTGGTACAGTCCAATAAGACCTGTAGCATCATCAGCAGAGGGTGATACAAAGGAAAGCAAAGATGATATACTGCACGGACGACTGCGAAACTTTTTGAGGGCATCAGCAACCGTTGTGTGGCTTCTAACAGGAGGATATTTGGTCGGGGAAGGGTTCCTGTTGAAAAACGAAGAGTATAAATCACTTCGCACACCTGCTTTCCTCTCATTTTTTTCATTCCTTACACTGGGATTAATATCGGAGTACTGGGAGAGCTATTCGAAGAATCGGATAAACGCCAAGGAAGGTATGCTGATTTGTACACTGGTGATGTCTTTGATCAATACGGTAAAACTCCAATTATCCAAATTTTAAATTGCTACGTGTTTCTCAACCCTTTTGTCACAACATTCTGATATACCCAAATGCTGATTTATGACCCTACGCTGTGATATTTGGACTCTCCAACTTTCTTTCGATATTCTTTCATTCAGGATCCCCTCTTTGCCTTAAAACATCGTCCAAATATCCCCTTGAATGCTCTCCTTTGCAAAAATACCAACAATGCATCCCACCCACTTTGGGCATCATTTCCCTGAGTGGAAGGACACATGTTAAAAGGTTGTAAATGCTATTTTGGATGTCTTTCACATCTTTTGTAGAGATTAGAATAAATTTTATGGCACTGGTGATGGTTCAAAAGGCATCGTAGAGAAATTTGTAGGGCAGTTTTTTGAAAATCTTTCTTTGTTGTCAGACATTTCTTCCTTAGTTTTTTCATGCATATCCATTTTCGGTAGTTATCTCATATTTTTTTGTCATTTTTAAGGCACATTATTTGCATAATAATACCATATATGCTGGAATAATTCACATACATTTTCTGAAAATAACATGATGAAAAACTGGGTGTATGAAATACTCAGGGTAACAACCAGTAATGCACCTATTCATATTACAGATAAACAGTTTAGCTTTTTGTTTCCTTGAAAATTAAAATAACTTGTTTATTCTTTTAAACTCACAGTTGCCCTTTTTTCCAATTATCCAAATATTTTATTATCCAAACTACCCTTGTTCCCACTTAGTTTGGATAAAGCGTTCTACCACATTTTGGGAATGTTATTTTTTGTATTCCTATTCAAAAAGTCAAATTTTGTGAAATTTAGTAGTTTTGAGCTATTCTCACATGGATCAACAGATACTTTGGTAGTCTTACATTTATTTGTTTAAAATACCAGTTGTTCTGAATATTTTTAGGACTGTTGGAGCTACTTAATTTATCAATTGTATTCCAGGCATAAGGAAATCTCAGTAATTCATTTTTAAACTTCTGTTAGTGAAAAATCTAATCAATATAATTGCGGATTAACTTTGTGAAAAATCCAAAAAAATAATGACTAAATGTTATGGTAATATGTGAATTCTTTTTTGCATGGACTATGATCTAGTACTTTGTTGTTACATATGATTAATTGTATCACATAACAAAAATGTAAGAACTCATTGCATGAATATCAGAAAGATATCACAAGGGATGGAACTTCTTTCTACCATAATTTAAATAGTTTTCCTCTAGCACCTTGTACCTTTTATGGCAAATTTATGAAAAAAAACCTTTAAAAAGATTGTCTAATTTATGGTATGCCTGGGAGGATTGTTGAATATTTTTTTCTCTTCCTCTTCGTCATGAGGTGAAAAGTTTGAGAAATTTTGATTTACAATGTGTAATTTGAGAAAATTTTATAGCAACTTGCCAAAAATTTCTGCAACTTAAACCTTGTAAACTGATTGATTCCTATTAGCATTACTAAGCATGTTCAAACGAAAAAATTCATTTGGCATGCTTTTGGCAATTCTTTTCAGAGTGTTCTTTTATAATAATGTTACTACCTGATTGGTTTGTAGGTGAATTCAAATATATTTTCATGTGACTTTTATTTCTATATATGTATACCTTTTTCACTTCAGGTCTTGGCTGTGTAGCTTGTTTAGTATGACTTGAAAAGTCCCTCGCTTTTCAGGTAATAAAAATAGGTGTGCAAACCACCTACTTCCTTCAAGTTTACTTGTGGTTCCACAGAGAGGGCTACTTTTCTTTTGACCAACTGTGTATCTTTTATTTGCTCGTCATCACTCAAGAGTGGGTTAGGTCTTCAGCATTGAAAATTTGTATACTGCCAGCTTAGGATCTACTATTCTTTTTCTTTCTCCTCTTTCTTTTCTTTGGTGTACTGCGTAGATGTTTCAATTTTCTTCCTTAAACATCATTCTTGAATATTCCTTTGATATAATCAGTCAAGAGAGACTACAAGGAGATTTAAACTTTGACTTGTAAAGAATTTAGAAGGTTTCACTTTTGAAAGAAATTCCATTGCCTCGTTTAACTTTATTTTTCACTAGCTTTTCGTACCCGGCTTAGCCTGGGTGCATTTCGGACTGAAATGATTGGAAAGGGGATGTGTCCCAAGTATATAATAGACTTTTTAGTGGTTCAGCGGGTTCCATTATCATTGGTAACTTCACTTTACCATTAAAGCAACAAAGGCCGACACTTTCGTTTTTCCGCTTTTTTGCTCTGCAAAATCGGCAAACTTTGTCCTTTTCGCCTAAAACCAATTCAGCATGATTTTTGTATTCTATTCGGGGACTATAGCGAAAAGCAAAACGAACTTTCGAACCCCATCTTCCTACTTGGCTCTCAATCCTAGCTTGCCTTTCTGCACTCTCTTGGCTAGACAATTGAGCGCGCCGCCGAGATGAGCATATGCGCTGGCTTTCAAGGCGAACTTCACGGGCATTTGTCGTTTCGCGTGCTCGGCGCTCTCTTTGCCTCATTAATAAGGGACCTATCGGGACTTTCTAATTGTTCTCGCCGTAAAGAAGATCACTCTCGTTCGTTTTCTAGACAATTTTGGTATGAAGTTGTAGATTCATTTTCTCTAAAACGACAACTTCACCTTGCTGAACCGGACAATCGCCCAAGTCCGGGCATTTTCTTAAAGGTATATTCACAAAATTTTATTAGTCAGAACAGTAATTTAAATTAAACAATAGAAATTTTAGTAACATCAACAATGTATGGTAGGTATATCAGAAGAAAAGTTAGGCAAGTAAGAAGAATGTATTAAAAAGTGTTCACTCGTACGTAAATGCATGAAATTCATAGCTCAGTATGAGATGGCGTGGCCGTGCTCGAGGGGAAGGCGAGAGGAGAGCGCTATAGAAGAGCGCGAGAGGGGAAGGCGTGGATAGGAGGAATATCTTACTTCCTAAGATTGCCACCGGGAAGAAGTAGATAGTGCAGTAAGTGGCGCATGCCGACATCGCCTGGAGTTGCTTTTCTCGCTGACAGAAAATGGATGTTCATGGAAAAATCACCATATCTTTGAAACGGCTTATGTTAGAAGAATAAAATTAAGCCTAAAACCTATTCGAGATAGCTGAATCTTTCAGTGAAAGTTTCGTGAAAATCGGTCCAGTAGATTAGGAGATTTCGCATTGCAAACTTTCAAACTCATTTATCATTAAGCCTTTTATATATATATATAGAGATCACTTAAATTAATTCAGTATGTATTCTACCACTAATGTAGTATGAATGAAACTAACAAAACTTGTATCTCTTTTTCTCTTAAGGTCAAAGCCGTGCTGTAGATTTCTCAAAATGGTCTATTTTCTTGAAAGGCACAACAGATGAGGTAATATACTGTTGTTTTTCATGAACCCATATTAAATTTTATTTTGAAAATTTAAGTAGTATTGATTTTATTTTGTTTTATTTATTAACAATCATCATGGTTTTTTTTTTAAAAAAGCAATCTCTAAGCAGTAGAAGTTCAGAGGAAGAAGAAGAAGAAAAACAGGAGTTACTTCAGGGAATGACAGACTCCGCTGTATCTCTGCCACCTTCCGAATCAGTCACTGGACAGAAAGAGGATGAAAGCCAAAAAGTAAAAGAGGAAAGCAAAGCTTCTCCAGAACTTGTAGCAAAACAATCAGGCAAGGAACCTGAGAGTGAACAAAGTCAGGATAGAACCCCAAAGACTTCTAAGAAAATATGCTTTGCTGAGGACCTACAACAGGGTACAGAAAATAAAGAAGAGGAAGATACTGCAACCAAAGAAAGACCTGCAATTCTTAAGGTATCAAACCAATCATTGGGTTCAGTAACTCTACGTGACAGGACGGGGACCATGGGTGATTCGTCGCTAACAAGGTATGATCTTAAAAGACCAATTTTCAGTTTAAATGGTTTTTCATGAGGGTTTTATTCGATAGACCAAGGTGATGGGCTCTTTAAGGCAGCATTATCCTCAAATGAATGTAGTGAATCTGTTGCATACACAGGGTGAATTGATGCAATTTTTTCCTACTCTTTATGACCTCTGATAAAGCATGTTTTTTATGGTTGTGGTAGAAGGTAAAGGTGTCACAATCAAGGTGTATTATCTTTATTAATGTTGCATGTATTGTATAACTTGCTGAAACACCCGGCTTCGCTCAGGAAAAAGTGGCAAACGATTTTTATTGCTCGGGGCAAACGTTCCCCATTCCTTAATTACGCAAGCGATGCTTACATTAACATTTACTATTTTATGTATTGTATTGTACGCATTAACGTCTTACTTAATATTCACATGGATAGATGCACCGAAGCCTTTAAAGTGGCAATAAAATTATGTGGATTATGTCAATACTATTAGCCAAAACGTAAACAATAAACAACATCTTGGTTACCGAACAAATGTAAGTAGATGTATCGATTTATGTTGCGATAAATCTTTCAATGTTAATGGTAAAAGATAACAATGTTCTAATATTCCTTTAAAATCATTTGACTCACTTTAAAAGTATTCATAGACTATATTTAGGCATATCTTGGCGTTAGCTATTCTTCCTCTACGATGTGCCACGGCGTGGATTTTCCTTGCATTAATCTTTACGTGTATATCTCCCTTTGAAGAGGACAGCAATTAAGAAATTTAGCTTTGTTGTCGCCTGGAAAATGGACATCTAAACCGATAAATTTTGTGCTTAAAGGAAAATTTCGAGCGATTTAGCATGTAATACCACGAAACATGAACAGAATTAAAATATTCAGTCTTTCGTGCATAAAATAATCCATTTCCCGTGATCGTAAGTTAATATTTAGGTATATTTATATCCACATCAGTGAAGGGCTGCATGGCATTTTGGGGTTTCTCCACACCATTTCCCATGAATTCTTATGGAAATAGTATTTTGTTGACCCCATAGGGTATAAGAGACCTCACGGTCTGCAAACCTAGACCAAGTTCTTCCTTTGGTCCATAGGATGGCCCATGAAACTTTTGAATTCGATAGCTTCAACGGTGTAAAAACGTGTAAAGAACATATCGTACATACACACACACATACACTCTAAAATATTTATAAGATGTTAGGTGTTTGCTGCAAATGTTGTGAATATTGATATTCTGTTGTACAATCCTGCATAATTTTTCCATATCTCAAGAGGAGGTTTACCATATGAATTCGGTAATGACTTCTTTAATTCATTAAAATTTTTGAAGTATTAAAAAATTTGTCTTTATCATAATTGAATCCAGTCAATTTACACTGTTAATTTTTTACATTGTCACTGTATTCTGATCTTAAGTATTTTTAATTGTCAGTGAAAATGACTATTTAGAATTGAAATTCATGTATTTTTCATTTGAAATTTTTATTTTTTTTATTTGCCTGTTGTTGAATGTTTACTGAACAGGCGACTCCCAAGATTCGACGGGGATGCGTTCCTGAAAACGTGGTCGAATCTCGAACCGTCGAATGTCGAATCAGCACAAATTCAAACAATTAGAGCAGAAATAACGATGTCTAGACTGAAACTAATACCTCTCATTGTCGTGCGGGCCAAAAATTACTTCGCATAAACTAGTTTCTATCGGCTGGGTCGATTCGACCAGTCGAATTCTCGAGTTGGTTGAATCTCGAACGGTCGAATCTCGGGAGTCGCCTGTACTAGCATATGACACTGTAATGACAATGAGGAAATATATACAGAATATACAGAAATATCCCCTGTGTAAGGTGATATTTAAATTGGATTTATGTTTTCAGTATCTGTATTTTAACATTTTAGAGGAATTATTTGCATGATTTTTTTTTTATTTTTGCCCAAAATGTAGCATGATTTGAAATTTCACTGTGAGACATTTATTTGTGAAAATCACTAGTTTTTCTCACAAGAGTCAATGTAGACAATATGGATTCATACAGTTTTATTTTAACTTTTCTGTTTGCATCTTTTAAATAAGGTGCTTGCTGTTTGTTGTAGGTAGCACTATAAACCATTAATCAGAGATAAGCTGAATGTTTTGCAATTATCATTAGTTTTTGTTCTCATTTGATATACGGCATGTAAAAAGGCTTCCATTTAAAATTTAATTAGTACAGCCAAGCTGAGTTTATTGAAATGGTTTCAGCACTGTTCTGTTGTAAAACTTAAAGAATTTTATATACATTTTAGCTTGTAATGCTCATTCTTTCATTCTTTCATGGCAATTCATTGATTAAAGAAGTTAGTTATTGTGGATTGTACTAAATCAGACATGAAGTAAACATTGAGACCTATTAGTTGAATATAAATGAATTATGTAAATTCTTTTAATTTCAAGTGACTTGTTGTTACCTGCCAAACAAAGAATCGCCTATTTAATATGAATTTTAAAAATTATAACTGTAGTAAAAAAAAGGTTCTTAGCCATTCATCTCTCAGTAATGTTACAAATTGTGAATGGTATCCTGGCATTTGGAGTTGTAAATTATAGTTTGACAGAAAGAATTCAATATTGAAGTTAGTAGTAGAACTCAATTAGACATTTAGATTTAACTTTCCTATGAATGTTATCCATGTGGGATCTGTTATTTTTCCATTAAATATATATCTTAGAACTTCAGTAATTATTTATATTATTGTTGAATTATTTTCAATGCAACATCAGTAGACTTAATTCAGAATAAAGACCATTTCCAAATTTAGTTTTTTTTTTCAAACTAATATTCAAGTACCTGGCCAAAAGTTAATTTGATTAACTTAAGGATTATATGTTTATGCAATTCATTTTTATGTTTAGGAAACCTAATATTTTCTTTCCTAAATTTACAGTTTGGCAGAAGCAATGATAGGAGGAGATATGTTTAGAAACACTATCTTATTAACGAAAAATCGTAGTGGATCAAAGTGCTTTGTAATTCCAATTGAGAGGTTTGTGCCAGATAATGGACTGGTTTCATTGCCCATTTTTACATTTCCAAGTGAAACTAGTTATGTAGTTTATAAATATGTAATGTGATTTTTAAATTCAATGTTTAACAAACAGAATCATTGTCACTGTCACTTATTTATGCAGTTTGTTTAAAAAGAATTTAATTGCACTTTTTTTTAAATGTGCCTTTTCGTTTAATCAGTCTGATTCATTCTTTTGTTCATTGCATTTAGTTTGCTAGTTTTAGGAATGCACTAAAGAAGCAAATGGATAATTTTTTGCTGGAAATAGTAGCTTTGCTTGAAATGTTTATAGAAAAGAAATAGTGAAGAATATGGCTCTAAAATATATACAGGCACTCCCCAGGTTACATAAGAAATGTGTTCCAGCACCCGTTCCTTAACCCAAAATTTGTGAAGTTGAAAATGACTGTGGATGCTATGTGTTTAAAGTAATTTACTGCATCTGTACAGCACAACTACAGGCAATCCCCTACTTTCGTACATAAGGCGTTCCTGAAAACGTGTACGATAGTCAAACAGTAGACTTACATGTTATAATGGGGGTTCTGTTCTCAGAGAGCCAAAAATATTATAAAATCTCTAATTATGGTATAAATGTTTAGTTTTTTGAGCAGGGGCCTTTTAGACACAATCGTAGATTTTATAACATAGATAGGGCAAAATGCAATAAAATATTTAAATAATTGCACAAATAAACACTGCTGTACAGACAAAGATGGCAACGCGGCAGAAACTGGTGGCTGGCAGCAAGCACCACTCAAAATGTTCGTTCGTCATTTTGCTGACGTACCAAAGTCCGAATTTGGCATACGAAAGGCAGTTCATGGGTGTCAATGTGTAATGTACGAAAGTGCGAGTTTTTTTCATTAAAACATTTTGCTATTTTCATAGTTTTTTGTAATATTGCCTAATCATGGCCCTAGAGAGAGTGATGATTGAAATGAAAGAAAAGTCGTTAAAAAGGGCGAAAAAAGTGATGAGTTTGGAGAAGAAAATTGAAGTTTTAGATAGGCTTGCGCATAATGAATCTGCTTCATCATTTGGTAAATTACTTGTTGTGAACAAGTCCACAATAAGATCGATAAGGAAATTGAAGAAGCAATTAGAGCTAGTGTTGCAAGTGGTACTTCAACGAGTACAAAAGTGTCTTTTGTACCTAGGAATCCGTATATAGAGAAGACAGAGAAGGCTTTAAATCTGTGAATCGAGACCCAAACTCGTAAGTCTCGCTGAGTTCACTTGTCATTCACGAGAAAGCCAAGCAACTGCACAATCATTATGTCTCAAATTGTTTCGCGGTCTGCTTACGGGATATCACCAACGTCATCGAAGCGTGTGTAGATCGGTTCCTTGCTTTATAAAAAAATTTGAATCTGCTAGGTCACTTTCTAGAAACTCATCAATTGAGTAGAATGATTTAGATTTCAGCCAAGAAGCCATCGCTCTTTTGAATTTTATTATATTTATGCATTTTGCTTCATTTGGTAATTTATTAAAAGTTTTGGGTTGGCTGACGGACAGCACCACTATGCAATAGCTTGAAATGTTTGTTTGTCAGTTGATGTACGAAAGTCCGAATTCGGCATACGAAAGGCAGTTTAGGGGTGCGAATGTATAATGTACGAAAGTGCGAGTTGTGCGAAAGTCGTACGTACGAAAGTCGAGGACTGTCTGTAATTGGTTAACATAGAGGCATGTGAACTAGCACTTTCACTCTCACTTCAGTGTTTATAAGCCATGATTGCGAGGGCAACGCTTATGTTAATTTGCGCAAAAGCGAAACACATTAAGAGATCAAACAAATGTGCATGAGCGGTAGAACACACTGAGAACACCGCATTATGACCCACGCTTTGCGTTCTTCCTCTGTGCATGTATGTAGTTCCTGCTTGCTTATGCAAACCACTAACGTAAACTTTTGTAGTGATTTATGAGGCTGCTTACATAAGTGCGGGTTTAACCCTTTCAGTGCCACGGATGTTTTGGTGGGTGTATCCAGAAGTGCCACGCATATTTGGGGCATTTTGCAACACTGTCTTAGAAAAATCACAATAATGTTATTTATGAATATTTTGCCAGTAAAAGATTTTCGCTAAATGAAAGTACATATTGCGTTTTACATATTTATTGATAAATATAGAACCATATATGCAAAGATTTTACACGATATGAGTTTTTTTTTATTTTGCAATAATGAAAATAAAAACTTTTCAGTTTATGAAAAAACAATAAAAATCTTCTTTTCCAATAATAGACTAATAATTGCAAAGAATAGGCCTTCAACTATAGAAATACACAAAAAAACAGAATTTATATAAAAAATTGAGAATACTGGACAATATCCTTTTATGTTGCAAATAGCATATAATTCAGGGGAGAACCTTCGGCATGGATGAGCACTTCCTATGAGTTATTGCTTTGTAAAAATCTAAAATATAATTGAAAAAACCGTAAACAAAGAATTATTATGAATGTTATTACTGACTATGCTTATGTCACTTGCATTTTGAAGGAGGAACAATAGTGTAAAAAATAAAAATCATTACGAACAGTTACCTTCCTGCAACAGACATGCACAAGTGAACACTTTATTCGCATTTATGTTGTGACAAACAAATTCCATGCAGACCTTTTACAAATTTGTCGCATACAGTCCTAGACCTTCGAACAGGGCCTCCATCTTTTCTGCTGCAAACCACATACCTTTTCCCTCTGCCCAGGCAGCTTTCTAATCCCGAACATCGGTGGCGCTGCCAATGTTTCATTTTCAGCAGATGACGGGCCGGAAGAATTCTTTGAAGACAACCGCTCCAACTCAATACTGTGTTATCTCGGATGTAAATTGAAGTCTATCCATCTTTTTTCCCCGGCTATATAATGGCAAAATAGCTTACAGACTACATTGTTCTACTAAACACGTCGAAGGAAATAATCCAATGTATTGAAATTTGCTTGCTCTTATTTCCTGCGGAATATCAATGACTCAAAATGTATCAAAGACTCAGGCATCGCTCCGTCTCGGAAAACACCTATCCTTTTCCCTTTGATTTGAATGCGCGCACTTCGCCCGAATCTGAGCATATTCATACAAGCATATTTATTTGAATATACTTTATATGCAAAACTTTGCAACAAATTAAACAACAACAAAACTCTCTTTAAGATGATATAACAATCACATGTCTCCTATCAGTATCAAATGAACAGCAAATACTAAAAATTTTGTCTACACAAACAACGATATATCGTCGTGTGGCACTAAAAGGGTTAAGCAAGTTGAGGCTTATGTAACCTGGGCAGTGCCTGTACTTATAAGCAGTGCTCGAATTGGAAAATTTTCCAATGAGAACACATGTAACTGGAACATTCTTATCTAATCTTTTAACAATAAGAACGCTATGGGTTTCATTTTGTATCAAGTAGAAAGGTGTTCCCATGAGTTTCCACCTAATTCGAGCGCTGCCTCTTGGTGCTCTTCGTAAACAGTAAGGTAATGCCAGCACCTGGTTTCTCTCCTTCATTCTGTGTGGAAGGATTTATGGCTATAATAGTCCAGGAGGCTGATAACCATAAAAACATACAACCAACCATTCGAGCACTGCTGATAAGAAGTTGTAAGGAAATGTCTCCCAGTAAATATTCACTTACAGTTGGGCATTATAGAACTAATTCTATTAATATTCTTTGACATTAGTGTTTTTTATTAAGATTTTTGACTTCAAAAATGCCTGATGCTCTTGCATGATGAATGATTTATCTGTGCATAACAATAATTATTTGTAAACTGAAAGGCCAATTTATTTTTTCTTTTAAGAATGGAAGTTTTTATTTAAAAATTAGCAGTAATCTATTTATTTGTGTATTTTATCTTTTTAGTGATTTTATTATTTGATAATTATTATTTTTTTATGTAAAATGTTTTACCACCAGATTTGTATATAATGAATGCCAAATAAATTTCACTCTATGGAGTAGATAAGAGTTCGTTATACTGAAACAGTTTGTGGTGTATGACAGACTGAATTCCTGCAATATACTTTATCTCAGGTGTTTTTTAGAAATGCATTAAAGAATTTGTTATTTTTTAAACCTTAGCTGATTAAAAATTTCAAAATAAATATTACATTGCATATCTGTTTTAGTTTCTTGTGTATAACTGTTACATATATTTTTCATTTAATGACAACATCACAAATAGTGATTATTGCTATAAAACTTCCATTTGATTTTGAATTAATAATGAGTTATAATTAAACTACAGTTAAAATAACAATTTCCTCATTCAAGAATTAATAAAGCTGATAGAAGTATTTCATTGTGGTAACTCTACATTCAATAAACTACCCTCATTAGTATGTATTGCTGGCGACCTTCTGTAGCCAGTGTTATATTTAAAATGTTAGATTAATGTTGAAGAAAATTTTGGAAAAAATTAATATCACAACATTAAGACCATGAGTAACATTATCATTCTTGTGGTAAAACTATTAAATTTGTGTTAGAGCAATGGATTTTTATCAAAGTTTGTTGCTGCTGGGGTATTTCACCGAAATTTAAATGGGTAACACATGCACATTACATTTATATAACCCTTGAAATTTATAGTATATTTTGTGCTGATGTAATTTGCTAATTTGTTTTAGAAAAATTCATTATTTTGCAATTTCAAAGGTAATTAAGGAAAAATTAAGCACATTATGTAGTCTCTTGAATCTTTTATTAATGGTAATGTGAAAGTAATATAAAATTATGCATCAGTATCTAAATTTTTATATCTTTTAATTCCACGCAATTTGATTTTACGTAAATATTTTCATTCTTGTAGTATTGATTCTAATGCCAAAAAGTTGTCTGAAGCAGAGGAAGAAGGGGATCCGAATTTAATGAGCAGCTATAATTTTATATCTGGAGTGACATGGGCCTGTGTTTTTGTTCAACTTCTCAAAAACCCATGGATATTGCAACTTTTATTCCTTCCACTGATTGTGTGCGTTTTGCATAGAACATGTGAGTTATCATTTTTTCCCATTTTCTCTTTTCCTCTCTGACTTCTAGGCATGGCATTATTTGTTGAAGGATATTTCATCTCAGCTGTATTTTTTCCTTATCTTTCAGTATATGATACTATTGAAACTGGTGTCGTATTTATCTGAAAGGAAAATAGCCAAAATTTAAGAGTACCCCTATACTTTGGAAAGTATCAGTATAACTTTACTTCCTTGGTATAATTAGCTTCAACCTCACCGTGAAATTTCTTTGTCTCACTCAATATTTACTTTCTCTCTCTCATCTATGGTAACAGTAACGGTACTTTTTGCTGTTTCCTTCATTCTTTATTACTGATTTTTACCATTACTGCTATGCATATGTCATATTTCTTTTTTATGAAGATTGTAATTGACCAAAATAACCATCTGCAGCAATTAATCCATAAGAAATGAAATTTCACAAATTTCAGCCAGATGCAGAAGGAGACAAATGATTTAGAATAGTTTAAAATTACAAAATAACATTTAAAATGAGAAGATTAGCAATACAGAAGCTTTGACACTCAATGACTGATGCTAATGTTAGTCTTATTTAAATGTTATGATTCTGAGGTTTAGTTATCATGTATTGGGCCAAGGGAAATATTTTTTTACCTAGCTATTTATGTGGTTAAATTTTTCATCTTAACCTAATGAAAGGTTTTTATTTGCAATGCGTGTAAGAATTTTGTCAGAGGATTTGATTAATTTTAAATGTGAAACTATTGTCTCAGTGCTACATACTAGTATGATTAGTCTGAAATAATAATATAAAAAAATTTATACACAAACTGAGAAATATGTAAACATGTACAACAAGACAGAACATTGAATCAATTGGTGAAAAAACTAGTGACTTTCGTTTACGAGTTAGTACAAGTGACAGACAGACCTTTAAAAAAACACACACAATGAAGCAGATTACTAAATCAATTGACAAAAAATGAAGTCTGTTTTCGTTTAGGAGGAGTTAACATTTCAGACAGACAGATGGACAAACTGAACGCACGAGTCGATTTTTTAAAAAAAAAAATGGAAGTAAATGACTCAATAATGTGTAGTCTTTGACGATCAGGAAATCTGTGGTTCCAACAAACAAATTCATTATTATATTGATATTCCATAAGAGAAAGCTCATTTTCTCCTTTTTTATTCCCCAAAAAGTATCTCATCTATACTATTTTTCCCGTCTTACGGCGCATGACCTTGGAAGAGTGAATGGCCAATGAGAGGGTTTTCCCCTTCCACCACCGCTTGCAGCTCTAGGAACGACCCTAGCTACTGAACAGCGTTGCTACAAATGCATGCGGGTAGTTTTTGGACAGCGAGAAATTGCGTTCGCTATTTAGCCTTTTTCAGTGAGGTAAAATAGCTATCTGGCAACACGGTCTAGCAGAGAGCGAAGTGAACACCACGACAGTCGAAGAGACACTGGCTTTCCCTCCCCCCCCCCCCCCCCCTGCATTGCTTGTCACTGGTGTCTAATTGGCTGCAACAGTAGCACTTCCACCAGTGCACTCAAGGTCATGCGCCATAAGACAGGAAAAATAGTATAATGTGTCACAACATTTTGTTATTGCATTGTATTGCCTTACAACTGCTGCTAAACCTTATTTGCTAATTAAGTGATTAATTTTTGCAAATATGTCTTTAAAATATTTGTATTGTAGTCTTTTGGATTTTGATAATTCATTTTTTTCCATTTAGGTTGGTATTTTGAAGTTTGGTCTAAATTGTGTCATCAAGTGAAACCTCTTACAGATGTTGTTTATAATTGGTATGAACCTCGTAAGGATGCAATATTCCCTACTGCCATTAAAGGACTCTACAAGGCAAGTACTGTTCTTTTAATATCTCTGATCTTTCATTTCTGTAGAAGTCATCTTGGGAATAACAGTCATTTTATCTCAAGGAAGTAAATAAGTTTCATTTTATGTTTTTATGGATATGATAATAAATAATATATTTTTTGATTCTATAATTATCTTACAGCTTATGGCTAAGTTGAACAGGAAACTCACCCAGATATTGCTTGGAGCTGTTGATGGAGCTGCCAGTCTCGTGGTCATGATTGGTATAATCACATTTGGCATAACTGCAATTGTGTTTTTTGCAGTTCAGGTAAGAAAAAGTTACATTTATATAGCCTTTGTCTGCAAGAAATTTAATTGCAGTTGCTATTTGTTTTAGCTTTAAGCGAGACTAGCATTAACTAAATTAAAAATCGAGTCATGAAAATGACAGGTGTTAATCAGGGCATCGAACCGTAATTTTTTTCGCTCCAGTTTTTGTTCCGGTTCACTCAAAGCACAAAATTTCGGTTCCGGTTTCGCTCTGGTAAGCGTCAGTGAACCGGTTCAAACCGGTTTTTTTCGCTCCGACCTTAAAATATTTTTAGGAGACTTTCAATAATTGATTTATTAATTAAGTAATTTTCTTATTAAATCAAATACATCTTCACTATAACAATAGTGATATTTAAAAAAACATAAAACACGAAAATAAATTATTTAAATGTGAATATTTAGTATGTATCTTATTTATTTAAGATTATATTTTAATTGAATATTTACAAACCATACATGTGCTGCAAATGATTTCAACATATTAGGAAAGTATAAAGTAAATTATAAATGAGCACGTTTTCTGCGATAGAGTATTCTAAACTTATTATGTTATGCAAAGCATTCATCTCATTTTCTAATTTACTGTGCTTAGTCCTTAGTACTAAATTTTATCAAAATCCGCTGAATAGCTACGGAAAAAATTGCATCCTGATAGAAGGACGGACAGACAGAAGCTAATATGCACTAAAGCTGGAATGCCTAATAATGAATCGTGTTATCTCAGTAGTGCCAGTAAGTTGAGTAAGATATTACGTCATTTTCATTAACAATTTGTAGATCATGTCCACTCACTGCTCGTATTATAGCAAAAACTGTAAATGCACAGCTTAATTTTTTAATTCAGAAATTACTTAAATGGATGAAAAAATCTATAAAATATCTATGAGGAAGAAGCCTGCAGAAATTGAGGGTCCGAGAATTCAGAAAGGTTGAGAAATGTTTATTAACATGATACAAATTTAAGATGACTGAATATTTTTAATCACTTAAGTAGTGTGAGAATGTTAAACTTCATTATTTCATGGAATTGAAATGATAAGTACCGTTTCGAAAAATTATTACTAAGCGAAAGCATGTGATTTTCACCCGGCAGCAAATAAAAAACATCTGCATATTACCCTGCAATCATACATGCAAACAAAAAGAAAATAAGACTTACTTATTCAGCCTGTCATGAACTTTCTTCAGGCAGAGTCTCTAATGTGGGTTTCTGCAGTCGGCAAAGTATTTCACTAAAAATAAGCTGAGGAGAATGTTCTCTCAAGAAAAACCCAACCCTTTTCTTATTCGGTTTCTAAATGTGAGGCTTTCAGAAAGACTCAAACTAAAGCAAAAGGAAAAAAACCCTTCTGCTCCCACTTTTTATGCGAACCGAAAAATATGGAACTAAATAAATAATGGTTTTCGGTTTTGGTTCGGGTTCAGGAAAATATTTTTTTTCGGTTCGGGTTCGGTTTCACTCCAGGAAAAATAACGGTTTTTTCCGGTTTATGTTTTTGGTTCGGTTCTGGTTCGATACCCTGGTGTTAATATAGCAATTTCATTGCAATACCATATGCATTTATATTCTAATAACATTTCTTAATGGAGGCCTGTTATTTATATATGCAACTATGAAATGGGCTCTTAAAATCTGCCACTCATTTACTCTATGGAGCTGCGAAAGACAAAACATTATCCATTGATTTTCTTGGTGAAATGTGTTGAAACTCTATGTAAAACTTATTTTAGAAAGTTATTCATTGAAAAATAGTAAACTTTTAAATGACATGTCCCATACAATAACATTTTTTGCATTTCTACCTCATCTCTTTCAGTGAAACCTACCTCATTTCTTTTTCCTTTTTTCTGTGAACTTCCCTTTTCCTTTCTTATGTTGAGTACCTTTCAGTATTTCCATTTACCCACACTCTCCTTTTCTAAAGAGTATATCTGATAGGCTTTTTAGGTGCATTTCGCCTCCAGCGTGAGCGCCTATTGTCGTCGGTCTGACCGTCCATCCTCATGATCGTTCTCGGCTTCTAACGAAATGGATTTTCATGAAATTTGATATTAAGTACTTACAATCAATGATAATAAGAAAATCGCACAAATGAATCGTAAGCCAATCAGGGATACCAATTTACTGCTGATAAAAAATCAACTTTCCATCGTATCTCGTAATGGATTGTTCATATCAAAATATTTTTCAAATAAAAATTGTAGAACTGATAAATTAGAGTATTTCTTTTCCTATACATTTTTATCGTAGGAGTAGCCGTTATCGAGAAAATCAAACAAGAACATCTTATATCGAGATGAACTTAAAAAATTTCCTGCATGGTTACTTCTTCATTGTTGCTAGCATAAACAATCTCACAAACAAATGTTCCGTTTCCTTACGTGTGCATGCAATATTTTTAAATAGGAAGAAAATGGATTATTTACAATGAAGAAAAGAACTTGAAAATGCTATTTTCCTTACATACAGGTATATCATTTCTTTCTAATACTCCACTGCACAAAACGCGCCCATTTGTGATACACTTTACACTTTCCTAACTTGTTTCTCAATCTGCTAGACATTAATTTTAAGGATTTTGCTTAATCCATTAGATTTAATTTATCATAAAAAAGTATGTAGGGAAGGTAATGTGATAGTACAAAAATTGGCTTTGAGATTTGGATGAAAATGCATATTTTAAGTGCCCCTGACTTGAATAAAGTGATTCATGTAATTCCGTCTAACAGTTGTTGTCTAATTGCAGTTCTATGGGCAAAAATTGTTTCATAGAATCTGATATAATCTCCCATTGATAGAGGATATCACCCAGAGTAGAAACCTTTTTGGGATGAAACTTATCATAGAAGAATGGTGGATAGTTTATTCCTGTCACTTTTCACAATAATTCAGTTTACTCACAAATAATTTTAATTTAATTTCATCCATTTATAGAGCTCCTTATCATAAGCAATACCTACTACATAATGAATAATAGAACCCAAAATAATCTTGTGTCCAGCACATGACTTTCTCCATACAGAGCAATGAATATGATTTCTCTCGACATCAGCGTCTTCAGAAATAATTATTAGCAATGACGCTCGTGAATAATTTGAAAACATTTTCAATAGTCTTTATTTAAAAAAACAACAAGTAAAGAAAATTGTTAGCTGTTTCCATGGATAACAAAATATAGATGCATAATTAAAATTACCCTTGGCGGCGTATGCAACGCTATCAACAATCAGAAAATTTTAACATAACAACAGAAACAACGGTATCACTTACAATTAGTGACATATTTAACATGAATTTATAAGAAAACTCAAAATATCTCTTAAACTGTCAGTTTTAAGAGAAAATGTTTCAAATAAAACTTGTAGAAAATTACATTTTCTGCAATAATAACAAATATTTACGTAAATTGAGTTTTATTTGGAAAAAAAAAGGAAAAACGACAAGAATAAATCATCACTTTCAGTTGAGCATTTCCAGCCAAAATATTTTCAGATCTTCATTTGCTAATAAAAATGTTAAATATAAAATATTGTGCTGATCTGATCATAAGTTTTCGAGTTAGAGTGCCGACAAAATTCTATCACACACATATCATTGTGAAAATAGTCAAAAGATACTCAGGGGACCTTGAAACGTACCTATTTCCGTTGAAATCTCGAATTAGATTATTTTTCACGAATACAGTACTTTCTCCTATACTTTGTATGGAGAAAGTAAAAATAGCCATATTGTGTTTGTGACATCACAATTTATTGAGTTTTATTGCCTAGCTACTGTTAGAAAGTTTGTGTAATATATATCTTAATATTTTTAGCATTTGATCATTTGTTTTGTTCCTTCTAATTGGCCAATGTTGTAAATTGTTTTTACATGTATGACATATAATAGAGCTATGGAGAGGGTTTCCACATGTTGCAAGTTTGTGGGAATGTCGTCAACTCCACCATAATGAATAACCCTGAGTTATCTGCCTATCTTCCAGAGGGTATGGAAACAATGGTGGATAGTACCTTGAACAATGCATATGTATATGGAAGGGAAGGGCTAGTATCACTGGTGAGCATTTGTCCAATGTAACAGGTGTAATGATGGCTGTTTTTTGGTAATATTTAAAAGAAATTTGAAATATGATATATGTATGTACTTCTGTATTTTATGTATCAGTCATACTCTTGCATACAAATGTGAGTGCATTGGTAGGTGAGCTATTTTCTAATTTGTATTTTGATGAATGTTATATAGCCAGCAAAAAAGAAATTTCAAATTTTTATTGTCGATTGTGATCTGAATGAATTTTATCATTTGTGTTAATTTTTTTATGCAGAAAGTAGCATTAGAAATTGCATGTTTTTACTGAATTTACTAAAGTGTGTGCTAATAAAAGCACTGGTGCATTATTTGCTATCTTGAGTACAAGATTATTTAAAAATAGAATGAAGGCTTTGTTATGTTAGACTGCAAATAATTCCCATTAAACTGTATACATATGTAAGTAAATAAAAACAATGTCTTTTTGTGAATTTATCTGCAGATTACATTAAAAGCACTTCATATTTATTACAGTTCACTTTCCAAGGACTTAAGTAGACAAATGCTTCAGATTTTTAATGGGTATTATAGTATGTTCACTTTCTTAAGTCTCTTGACCTTCATAGAGCAAGTAGCCAATCATGAACGTTTCCCCTTCCATCGTCCCTCACAACTTTTGTGCGGGAGGACAGATACCCAATCACGAAAAGGAACAGCAAGGAAACGGCGGTAGAAATGGCAACGCAGACCGATGTGAACGCTTCGAGAGCAAGAGTAACACTGAGTTCTCCCCACTACCTTCCCAAACGGACCGTCTCCTATTGGCTGCTGCTAAGTGGCGTATGCCTCGTCTTCAAGGTCAAGAGACTTTAGAGAGTGAACAGACTATAGTGCATACTAATAGTTTTGATTTATTTATATTTGTAAGCAGTTGGTAATAAAATAACCTCTCAGTATGATAATTCTTAATTTGTAGCTATTGTTGCTTCTAAAAATTATTTTTACTTCTTAAGGTACAGTGCAGCATTTCTCCCACCTGTTTATCATTCACTTTCTTTAAATTTCAGAAAATGAAATGGAAACAACATCTTTTTCATTGGTCTAGCATAGGTCACATATCTTGTCCCTTTGCTCAAATCATTAAGCAGAAATATAGAAATGCTAAGTATCCATAAATCATTATGTTGAAATTTAACTTCAGCAGCACCATAAAATGAAAGGAACGAAAACAGTGTAATAAATGGCATGTATTTTGTCGAATAAATGGCATATTCTTAAGTTTCTTTTTTGAATTACCATTTTCAGATAAGGAGTTTACTTGGAGAGGAAAGTGAAGCACGAGATCGTGTGGAGTCCCAAGTGCTGGAGTTGTGGGATCGTGTATACCAGGCATGGGTCATGGGTTCATCAGGAAACTCATCAAATGGTCCAGTGGTGACAGACGATGCCGTATTAACCAGCTGGGACAATCTTCTTGACACAGTCAAAAAGACACCAGGTGGGATTATGTAACAAGTGAAACTGTTTGATATATTGTGGTCTCAGCCTTTAATCTGATAAGAATTTGAAATATGTTTTTGACCAAAAAATTCAATGTTTATAATACAGTAAGATCTCACTGTTTGCTTATTTGTGGTAAAGTTTTTGAGGTACAGCTTTGCTGTTCTAAGCACCTCAACTCTTCGCTGTTTGGCATGGAAGAAAGTAGTGCCGGCATAGTGGTCAATGCTATAGGGCAGTTTTTCTCAATGTTTATGGAGCCGTCGACCCCTATAAATTTTCAGTTTTTGCAGAAAACTTCATACATTTTTCATTTATTGTTTTGTTTTTTCACTTTGAAATATTAATCAGAGCTCTGCATGAGGTCAAACGAGTTATAGATAAAAATAAATGTGCTACTCAACTTGCAGATCCCCAAGAAATAACATGTGGACACCCAGTTGAAAGACAATGATGTAGGGTGTTATAACAGCGGTGCAGTTAATATTGTAGCAAAATACAAGTCATAGATTATACAGGTTTAAAAATTATTCATATAACAATTTTAAGCAATTAGTTGATCTTTAAAAGATACTCAGAATTTACGTCACTTCAAATCTATACCATAATTCACTCACATATTAGTGCAAATGAGTTGCTCTTAATGCAGGAGCCCAAGAAAGCTTTTTCTTCCCCATTTATGGTGATGGGATGGCTCGAGTGTTGGCCTTCCACGTAGTGGTGCCAGGTTCAAATAATGCAAAGGCCAGAAAAAGATATAAAGACGAGAGAGGAGTGCCAAGAAGAAATCAACATTTGTTCTATGGCTCTTAGGGTTTCAGAGATTGCAATATTTATGAGAATTTTTTAACCATTTGGTATAATTGGGCATACCACAGTGATGGGTCAAAAAAGCTTGTTTGTATCTGAATCTTGCAATTAATGGATTAAATTTGTTCTGTTGGAACAGTGATAATTAATACAATTGAGATTCCTTTGCTTAACTTGCATAAATCTGACTAAATGTTAGTCATGCGTTTTACTTCTTACAACATTTGCTGTATATATTTTCAACTGGAAACTTAATCCCTAAGAATGGTGCTATGGTGATAAAACTCCAAGTATACTTATCTTTTGGCAGATTCTTGGAAAAAGTTAAGTTCTTAAAATATTCCATTCATACATGCCAATTCATATCTTTACTATAATTTAGAGAAAATGATCACTTACTACTTTGTGTATAAATATGGAGACTTTATAACACATTGCCTACTACCTACAGCATAATTTTGGATAACTTAAAATTATAACCTATTTACCAAATGATGACCAACACACATTTTTCAGGTGCTTTCAGGTGGAGATAAAATTTGGTACGTACAGCAGCTACCATTAATTAGTGAGAATGACAATAGATAACCCCAGAAATGCAGCCCATTTTCCTACTCCAGTAACATTTTTTTCCCCTTTTTATTTGCATGGAAACCAGTGTAAAGTGTTTTTTTAAGTATTTATAACCAAGATAGAACTCAGCAGTTGTATTTATTTCTAGACTTTCTCTGCTTACAAGAAATAAATCCATTCTAAATGACCAAATACAGTAGGACCTCGATAACTGTCGCCATCAATAATCATTGTTTCAATTAACCATCGTTTGGCGCTAAGTTGTAAAAAAAGAAAAAATTCCCTCATCATTTGAAAGAAGTAAACAAATAAAATGACAATTGCTCTATAACTGAGAGAGAAAGATTGCTTCTCGCCCATACTGTGTTCTAACATACTGTCGCCTGAGGCAACATACTATGTAACGCACGTTTAATTTTGTAACAGAGACGTTAATTCGCCTCACCTGTGGAAATGGTGCGCTTTGGCTGTTCCTGGAGAACATTTAGTCGATGGTGTCAGAGTGAAAAAAATTTCGTGTAAATTGAAACAGAGTTAAACAAAGACTAACACTATTTAGAATTTTTCCTTCAAATCTAAGAATCAAACAGCAAAACGTTCCTTCATGGATTTCCACAGTACAACTGTTAACACATTTGTCAACAGTTAACATAACCCCATCACATATTTCTTCAATATTTTTAGCTTATTAAACCCTAAGTGATGAAAATAGCCCCAAAACGCAGTGCTAGTGACAATGCTGCTAAAATGTCCAGAAATGTGACATCCCTGCAAATAAAACTAAAATTGAATTAATGAAAATGACGCAATCTAAAATTCCAGTAAACTAAGGTCTAAAAATTTAGTTTTATATGATGCGGGTAAGGTCTTTTTGAACAAATTATTGACCTATGACACTGTTTATATGGGAAAATCGGTTTTGATTATCATCATTTCGCAAATCGTGGGGATTTCCAGGAATGAATTAACAATGGTTATCGAGTTCCTATTATAATTAGCTTGAAATGCAAGAAAATTTCAGTTTGTTATGAATTTAGAAGAGAGATTTCCACGACCACTTCCTTTATTGTCATCACATTAGAGGTTTTAGTGTTAGTTTTTTAGCTGAAAAACAAAGCATTGTAAAGTTTCTTTTTTTCATTTAAACCATCTGTTGTTGACTCAGCAAGACAATGAACAATGCTGTTTATCAGCATTGTTTTAATGGCTGTACTCTATTCTACTATTTAGATGGCTAACTTATAACATACTACCTATTTTCAAACACAATGCAGTCACAAAGGGGCATATGAACATCAATTCAAATGATTTGAGTTTGAAAAGTAATAAAGTGATAATACTTTAAGGTGATGCTTATCTTTTTTTAATTTTCACATTAATGAAGCTGTTAAGACTAAATTATAAAATTCAGAAGCGTATCCTTTTAAAAACAATGGTCACTCTCCAAGTTGAATAGTAATAACTAAAATTGATTTGAGCTTACAGAGACATTTTTGAAAACTTTATCATATTTCTACATTATTTAACTGTTTGTTCACTTTTTCTTATCAGCGTTTTTTAAGAGAATTATTGAAAACCAAGTTCAAAGTGAAGATGATGTAATTTTACAATTGTACTATTTCTTACATATGCTTTGTGTGCTTAATTTTGCTTATTTATGCTGTTTGAAACAAAGTGAGAACAAAAACTGTTTTCCTATTATTCAGCTATGTATAGTGTATAGCTCTTTCAAAAGCTTACGGCACCTGCGAAGACGATTTTCGGTATGGAAGAGTCCACTTTAGAAACGCGAACTCGGTAAGGGTGAGGGTGTTTACAATTGTGAGAGAGCTCACATGTGCCTTAGTTGCCAACCGTGCCGCTGTTCTATTAGATTCACCTTTCTATTATCGCTGTTCTGTTTGTTGTTTGGTTACATTGTATTTAATTGCCGAATAAAAATTTGCTTTGGAAAATAGTTTCTTCTTTCAAAGTTAAATTAGTGCAAAATCAAACTACATATATACATGATAAGCTACAGTTCAGAACATTTCCACCTCTTTTAAAACGATCCGGTAGTTTGACCACCTGCCAAGCTGCGGGTTCCAAAGCTTGGCTTCCGCCTCAACTTCCCCTTCCACAACCGCTTTCCCCTACATTACGTCGCAGTCCACATAGGAAGGTGCCATAAGCTTTTGAAAGTACTATACTGATGAAAGTTACATTGAAGTTAAATATTAATAGAGATTGTATTTTATGTATTACCTAATTCCTTTTGAAAATACCTAAACGTCGTGACTATCGGAAGTTTTTTTTTAAATTTCCTGTGCTTCTCATATGAAAATTTTATTTCAGCCCTTAAAACATGTATTGATGTTTTATGAAAGTGTAAATAGTAATGCAGTTGCTTTTTTATTCCAGCCCTGACAAACTTTAATGCTTGGTCACAATTTGCCCAAGAAAATTTGGAAACTGTTATGTCTCTCGTGAATTCCGTTTGGCTGCTATTAAAGGGAAACATAACTCTCTTCATCACCATCTTTACAACTCTTCTTTCTGTTGTTTTTGGAGGAGGATCAGCCCTCTTTGGCTTCTTTATAAGCATGGTAATTGAAATATATCTGTATATATGTAGGCTTATAACCGATTGCAAAGCTTTGAATGTCACTTCTCCGTAATGAATAATTGACTCGATTTTAATGGTAGCAATTGAGTATTATTTATAAATTGTAAATATCCTAAACAAGGCCAAACATTCCCCAATAAATTCGTAAATTACAGTAGAGTAACAAATTTATTTGTTTTCTAGGTTTACAGTAAATGCTAATTTTTGTCTTGTCCAAGATAATTGATGGTGTATATCTGTCATTTAGCTTGGTGTGACCTTATAATTGTTGAATTTAATCTTTAAAATTTTTAAAGGTATCATTTCAGATTCTTGAATCCTGATTTCTTATAATGGTTCATATCATATTCTTTCTTTACATTAGCATTGGCAACCAACAAGGAAGTTGTTTAACCCTGTACAAAAACCTCATTTCTTTCAGATTATAATTATTTTAATTATGCATATTATAAAGTGTAGTAAATCCTTGCTATTCGTTGTGGATGTGATCAAGAAGGTCATGATGAATATCGGGACTGCCAAACCTCTTGACTCGCATTTAATTCACAGTGGATACGTTCAGGTGAAAATGTTTCTAAATTAACTACTTAAGATTGTTTTAATAATTTTTTATGATAGCATCTCACAAAAAAATTAATTTATTCCTAACTCAACATCCTGTATAGAAGAGGAAGAAACACAACCTGATTTTTAATTTCCGTAGTTAAGGGCTTAAGGTTGATTTGTAAGGTCATAGCTCTGAGAAAACCACTTAACACATTGGCAAAAGTTTTGACCAAACCAATCTTGTAAAACATCCTGAGTAACCCAAGCCTTACAACTTGAATGCCACATTACAGGCAGGCCTGCCTTGCTGTAGTCTTTGGTCCTTGTAGGTTCTCTGTACCAGCAAAGGTTTTAATTTCTAATCTCCTGTTGAGTTTTACTATAATAGTCCAGAAGGCTAATTATCCTAAAATACATACAATCCTGTTGAGTTTCCTTCATGCAGGAGATTCAGGCAGTCTTTAGCGTAATGTTGTTTATCAATGAATCGGTTTGCCTTTTTTGAGTTGATATTTTTTTAAATTTAACAGGTAATTTATTTTCAAGCGAATTAATGATGCAATGAGCAACAACAAAAAAAGAGAACTTTCTGTAGTTAAATAATTATTAAAGAACCTTCTAATTTTGTAATGATTACGTATTTGGATTGTAGGTGTTTCACTTACTTTCGTCTAGATTAAACAGGCTTCAAAATTGTCTTATGTGAGAAAAATTCAAATCCTCTGTTATGTTTGTCATGTTTTAAGGACCACAAAGCGAAATGTTTTAGAATTAACTACTATTAACATTTTTGTCCTGATTTTTCTCACAGGTTAGTCATGTGCATCAGAGATAATTAATTCTGCCAATCTCTGTATCAGCATGACATTAAATGTTTTTAGAGTGGCTTAAAACTGAATTCCTAGCAATTTTTTGGAGAAATCATATTGCACTTTAGATCCAAATCTGTGGAGTAATAATGTGTGAAACCTCAGGTTTCTAATGTATACTAACACTAAATCAAATTTACTACACATGAAAATTTATTGTGGCCTGTTTTTCTTCCAAAAAGTCTCTGCACTTGAACTTTCATACTACCAAAACATACATCCTACCAAAACTAGCACACTATCAAAACTTGCAACTAAAGCAATTAATTTAATTTTGGATTTCTTAATACTTGATTCATCTTCTCTTCATTTTCTTTTATCCCAAACTTGATCTATGCTTGATTGCTGCACCAGTATTGTCTTTCAGCATCCACATTCAAATGTTGCTGAGTGAGCGTTACAGAGATTTTAATTTTTCCACATAGTATTTGTTTTAAAAAGAGGTTGTAAACTATACATGGATTTGGTCATTTATTAGGAAATTTAGTTTATAATTGCATTTTTTTAAATATTTGTTCATATAAATTGTTTTTTGAAAAACTGGTTAATTATTAGTTTGATCCATTGTTTGATAAATATTTATTTCCATTTATTTTGTATTATTCATTTGCCAGTCATGTATATATCTTTATAGGATTACAATTTTTTCTGTTGGTCTATATACTTTGAAGAAACTATAGCAAAAAAATTAGCATGTTCGTCTAATTATAACACAATGACTTAAAATATGCAAGCCAAAAAATCCATACTTATAATGACAGTTAAAGATATATCTGCTGTTGATAGTGAATTACAACAAACTGATAAACTGAAATTTTTCTAAATAAAAACATTGCATTGTTTTTTCCTTTTTTTTCTTTTAAATGGGATCCAAACAACAGCTTGTCCTGTATTTTCAAAGAAAAAACTTTTAATTATCCTTAAAGCTGTGAAATTGTAACTGAAATTAGAAGTTGTTTTATAGTCATGGTTACCATTTAATAGGACCAACACAATATTAAGAGAGAACATTTTTAAAAGATGCACTTTTTAAGATATGTTTTTAAAATGTAAGAGTATTTTCTGAGGAATAGTATAATTTTCTGAAATTTGGGTTGTTTGATTTACTTCAATCCCTTCCTCTTAGCAAATTTGAAGTACAGATTGGTTTCGTTAGAATTCCTTCAGCATAACCTTTCCTTCTTTTCAACATAAGTTGTTTGCATGTTTCAGTTATTTTTAAGGTACTATATAGAGTATTATTATAAATTAACAATAGATTTGATTGCAGTTCCCCTCGGTTAAGGCACACTTGTACGGAATTGTGACTTTAATCACTAATTCTCTTCCGTTCTTATTTTTTATGGATCTGTGGATTGATCGACATATTTTGGGATGCATCTTCGAAATGCAGAGCATTATATTATATGAGTTTGCCTTCAGGGAGGTTGGTTATTCAATTAAAGAATGTCTGAAATTTTTTGTTTGTTGCTGTAAAAAGTCTTGGTTTTATTACAATATTACTGACAAAAATTTCAATCCCTCATAACTGTTTAAGTTGGTTTGCTCATTAATTTGAGTTTGCCGATTAGATTAGCTTTTTATCTCCTACAGAGTCCCTATCAAAAGAGGAGTATTATCAATATTGTTTCCTGGAAAACATTTTGTTTTTTTTTTGTTTGCTCTACTATGAAATTTGTGCCATCATTTATCATCATTAACTCACCTTACTTCAAGCTATCCAATTAATTCTTTTTTTATACCCTTAGATAATGTAGTTAAAATTATTTTAAACTATTTTGTTGTTAATTGTATTGGTGAATATAAACGTAGTCATTTCTTATTTCAAGTTGGAGTACCACAATTTTTCATTTGTTGGATCTAGTTTTTATTAGTTGCACATACTTCTAGAAAAGGATGCTTGACCACAAATTGTAGTTATTGTTATAAATGTAGTAATTCCTAAGAGTAGCGTTTTGTATTATTATATTCTTATATTTTGCAGGATTAAATTTTAATTGTTTAGTTTCTTTTTATATTAAGGATGTTGAAGACATTTTTATGACACCAAGTATGTGAATTTTATAATTTTGTGTTGGTCATTTAGAAATTATTTCCCGTAGCTATTAAGCTTGTTTCATAAATTTACGATTAATTAACCAGCTATTTTGCAAAACTTTTGCCATCCATTAGAACTTGATTGTAAATTAGTGAAATTTTTTTCATCAAAATTACAATTCTTTATAATCATATTCATTATTCATTTATTTTGTGAACTTTTGTATTAACCAACATTTTCAATTAGTGTGGCATAATATATAAATTCTTCCTTTGTTTTTCCAGAATTTTTAAATATATGAATGATGTTTAATAATTTGCTTTAATGTGTATATTTATCAGGTAAATGCTGATGGTAGAATTATTGTACTATTTATTGGTTAATATTTGTTAATTGTGATACACATATTAAAAATATTAATTAAAAATCTAACTTTCATATTGATGAATATGTATACATTAAAAATCATTTTCATTCTAACCTTTTATTGCTAAAAAATATACTTAAGTTTTTTCCTATCTGTTTTCATTTATTACTTGTAATTTACTTAAAATTGATCTAATTTCCGACAATTGTGGGTATGTGATATGTATTTATGTCCATCAAAGTACAACCTATGTTCATCAAGTTCCCAGACCAACTATAAAAATAAATGCAAGATACATTCACCTTATTGCTGTTTGTCTCCATTGAAATAGTCTTCCCCTGCATCGATACACCATTGCCAGCATTTCTGAAGGTCATTGAAGTAGCTCTGGAAGGCATTAGTTGTAATGCTGTGCAGTTTCTGTCATAACTGCCTTTATGGCTTGAATATCAGTGTAGCGATGGCCTTTCATGGCTCCTTTCAGCCGTGGGAAATATTTCTGGAGATGAAACCTGGTGTCTGCAATTTGACCCTCAAACAAAATGACAAAGCGCAATGTGTAAAGATACCTACTCACCTCCTTCGAAAAAGCTCGAGATAGTCATGAAAAACAAAGACAATTCTGACCGTTTGTTTCAACTGTAAAGGTATAATGCAAAAGAATTTGTTCCTGAGGCACATACTGTTAACCGAGACTTCTATAGAAATGTTCTACAAACATTTTGAGCATTCCTTGTCATTGTTTTGAGTTGAGGACATCAGGGAAGTCGTTCCTCCTCAGAACCCACTTGATGGTGGTGCCATTGGTGCGACTGCACCAGGTCCCGCACTTAAAGAGGCCTTATTCTCTCAAAAAAGATTTGTGTACTTATAAAGTACACGCATTTTTTTTATCTAAAAAATATTGAAATGTCATAGTGAGAGAGATTGCTTTAGTTATTAAAATGTAGTATTAAAAAGTTTTGATGCGTAAGAGGCTCTCAAACTTTGCACTTGACCCCACAATTTTCCTAGCCGGCTCAGTTCCTTCTGCACGATAATGCACAGCTGCATACTATGTTGCACATCAACACTTTTTGACACATAAGTCATTGTTTTGCCACATGCGTCATCTTCCCCAGATTTGTCTCTGTGTGACTTTTTTCCCTTCTCACGGCTGAAATGAGCAATGAAAGGCCATCACTGAGCTCATATTCAAGCCATAAAGATAAGAAGAGTTAAAGGATGGAAATTTAACTTTTATGGGTGAGTGCATAAGACTGATCACAAATGTGAAGATAGAAAAGGAGAAAAATACTGAACTTGACCGGGAATTGAACCGGGGTCTCCTACTTGCTGGGTAGGTGCTTCGAGAATGGAGAATTAGACTGGTTTGATAGCTTAGTTGATTAAAGCACCTGCCCAGCAAGTGGGAGACCTGGGTTCGATTCCCGTTCAAGTTCAGAATTTTTCTCCTCCTCCATCTTCACATCCATAAAGATAGACAACTGCACAGCATTTCAAAAAATACCTTCCAGAACGGAGTCAATGACCTTCAGAAACACTGGCAAAAGTGTATCAATGCAGTAGGAGACCCTTTCAAAGGGGGCAAGTAGCAAGTAGTAATGTGAAAGTATCTTGTACACATTTTTATAGTCAGTCCTGAAACTTTACAGGAGGTTATATTTCGAATCTGTAAAATCTGAAATGCACCGAGCATTTTAAATATAAAATTAATTGAAATCAAAACTAAATTCAAAATGTTATTACCCTAATTGGAGTGCTCAAGCAAGTACTGTATGTATTACGATAACTTTTTGTGTTTAAATGGATAAAATGTATTTGTACAAAGTTGATTGTAGCCCATTTTCTACACTATTGCTAATTTCACTTAAGTTATGCACCAAATTTCACCTGATAAGATATTGTAGATTGTGAAAGTTATATATTTTCTGTAATATACCATTATCATTACAGTTATGCATTTTATTATGATAATACTCTTCTTAGGGACTCTTAACTTTCTCTAACAAAAATTTTCTTATAATTTTCTTGTGTTAACTGCTTGAGAAGGCTCTTTTCTGTGGGTTAATGTATGTTAAATGATAGGCTAAGGAATGTTTAAAATTTAACACAGTAGGAAAAAATAGCATTCATATTTTCACACAAAACCTGAAATTTGAATTCATTTATTCTTTTCAATATTTTCAATTAGTTCACTTTGTGCCTTCATTCATACCTGATCTTTATCCTTAGTTTAAAATTATATTTTCATAATTACTGTGTATTTTCAAAGCTATTATAATTTTCTCCCTGAAAAGATTGCAGTGAAGTACACCAAATGAATATTGTTGAAGGTAAAGAGTTTTACTGAATTTCATGAGATACTTTAAATATCAACAAAACTGCAATTTTTGTGTTATAAGCTTCTACAAACTTTGTGGAATTCATACTGATACATTAATACTTTGTTTCTTAATAAATTTTATTTCTGTGCTTATTTTATTGGCCTTATTTTCACTTATTGTTAGATATTCAAAATTGAAAATTTGCATATATGTAATATTAGTGTGAATTTCCTCTGAAATATTTTTAGCATGAGAGATATTTGGATGTGGTAGATTGTAGTATACTCTAATTGTTATCTAATATGTGGAAACTGTACTCCCAAATTAACACAGCTTGAAACAAAAATGCATGTTGTAAATGATGAAATTATTTTTAATTAATTAATTATTAATTGGAGAAATTTTGTAACTGTATACTTTCGTAGTCATAGCAATAATAAATAAATTTAAAACAAGCTGATTTTCATAAAAATAACTAATCACAATATCGATTTTCATGTTTTTAAATCAAGTTTGACATTCGCTCCATTTTTAGTAATTTTAATGCATTAATTGTAATTTTCAAAAATTCTAATTATCTTGATTAAAAATAATTAATTAAGTAGTTTGAATAATTGTTCATTTCACAAAAATTAACTTAAGCCATTTTAATTATGTTATTAATTGTATGTTATCATTGGATATAAAACTATAGCCGCATTTGCTAAATATTAGTTTAGTAGGGCGATGGAGAACTATACCATGTAACTTTGGATTAATGCTTATATAGGAATATCTTTACAATTTATCTCTTGAATTACATTCTTTAATCTGAGAATATACATTATTTTAATAATATGATAGATAAAACTATTTAGAAGCAGTTCAATCTAGAATTATTTTTGGCGATTTAGAAAATAATGGGAAATTAAATTTTTTTCTTTCATTAAATATAAAAAGTACTTTGTTGAAGGAAAGTTCTGCATAGAGACATTTTAGTTGCATATTTGCAGTTGTCTGAAAAAAAAACTAATATATGTACAGTAATTTTCTGATTATAATACGCAACCTATATAATACGCACCCATGTTTTTACGAGTGATATGTGAAAATTCTCTTATCACTATGTATCTTGTAAAAGATCAATGTAATTTTACTTGACTGTGTGTTGTATCAGGACAGTTCTCGCCTTGCCGCAAAATGAGATATGTATGACGCCGGCTCCACACATGAGTTCACGAATATTCGCAGATATTCACGAATATTTGTGGTCGCATGTTTGTCCACGATTGTTTGTCGAACACAGCCTCCACATATTCATCCTTTGATACCGATTATTCATTATTTGTGACAAGTTGCGGGAAAGTAACCAGTGTTCGTACGAATATGAGCTCTGACGACGACACTATTGTTGCGGCTGCAGCTTATTTTCTAATGTGTTACTACTTTCTAAAAATGAAAAGAAGAAAAGAATGCATCTGCAACCTCATTTCGGTTTTTATGAAGATCTTGAATTGGGTTCCAGATGCAGGGTTCCATTTCGAAGGCTTCTAAAAACTGGAATACAGCTTAATTTGTCCACTCCATTTATGCTTTTCTAACTTCACCGAAATGGTACAACAACTTCTTTTCAAACAAGGCACTAGCACAAGATACAAGAAAACAGCACTTAATCAACAAAGGTTACACGCCAAAGAAGGTTACATCAGGTTATTTCACACAGAAATTAATACAATGTTCGTAAGCAAAGTGTGGAGGGGCAACGAGTGTGAGTCACAGCAAATGTTCGTGGACTTTTATGTGTGCTCATTTACCGACTCGAGACGGAAACATGTTCGCTATTCGGCACAAACACCGAATATTCGTACATGAACACGAACATTCTATCCACACTTGCGTACATTCCTGCGAACATCAAATATTCGTGTACGAACAACGCATGTGTGGAGCCTGCGTGAGAGAGTTTACAAGAATATCACGTTACGTTCTGACTCTCCCTTTAAAATTTGCTACGCTGTATAAAAACATTTTGTCTCGATGTCACCTTTTGCATTAATCTGGTCGGTTGGAATAGGAGTTCGCGCTTTGCTGCCAAACTAGGTGTTTGTGAGAAAGTTTACGAAAATATCGCGTTACGTTCTGACTCCCATCGAGATCGATACAATGTATAAAAACCTGTCTCAATGTTGCCTTTTGTGTTAATCTGGTCGGTTGGAATACAAGTTCACGCTTTTTTTGCCAAACTAGATATGTGTGAGAGAGTTTACGAAAATATCACGTTATGTTCTGACTCCCATTAAAGATCAATACAATGTATAAAAACCTCAGTCTCAATGTTGTCTTTTGTATTAACCTGGTCCGTTGGAATAACAGTTTGTCCTTTGCTGCCCAGCAACATCATTCATACAAGCCGATCGAGGTGTGTAAAATGTTCTCGGGGATGCAATTTACGTAGACGATGAGAGAGAACACATGATCGCCAAGGAACTGTTTGAAGACAGTGAGGGGAGTGGTAATGAATTCCTAGGCTTTAGTAATTCTGACAGCTAAATTAAGTAAATAAATATTCTTATTTTTGTTTTTAAAAACAATATTTAAAGGTATGTTATCAAAATTCATTGAAATTTACTATTTATTTGTAAAAACATGTTCGTTATTGAAATGTACAGTTTATTGGTAAAAACATGTTTGAAAATATAAATTATTTCCGTACTGAAAAAAGGTGTATGCATTTATAACCATATATAATATGTACCCTAACTTTTTGTCAACTATTTCGAGAAAAAAATGCGTATTATAATCGGAAAATTACAGTATTTGCAAGGACATTCTAATAAACCGTAAAATCAATGCCAAAATTATTCTCTTTAAATTGTGATATAAATGGAAAGATTGATCAAGATCAGAACTAACTTATGTTTAAATAAACTGGATTCAAGAATATCTTCTTGGAAAACAATAACACATTTGTCCCAAAGTATTTCACTAGTAGGACACACATCTCTGATGGGTCATGAAGGATATAGTTAGTATATCCCCATGCTCTGCAAGTAGGATATGGCAGAAAATGAAGTAATTGTCATAGATCATGAGCATGCCTAATTTGACAAGCATGTTAAGTACAGAATTAATTTTGTTTCATAAAATGTCATAAAAATTTAGGTGCCAGGTTAAATTAAAGAAGAATTCATCTGTAATCATTTGGAGATAAGTTTCAGAGATTATAATTTATTAATGTCTAATTATTGTGCCAAAAGTTTTATCTTTCCGTTGGTGTTTTTTTATTGTGGTGTAGCTTTGAGTCCATTGTGAGAAAAATAAACAGTGTAGCAAGAGGATAATTAATTGTATTTGAATGATTTTTATTTAATATCTTTAATGATGAAAACATTGAAACAAGGAAAAATAAAATAATGAAGTTCTGTTTCAGTGATGAATCGCCATATAAATTATGTCACAGTTGGTATTATAGTATAAAAAGGAGAATTTAAAAGAAATTATAGTATAACTGATAAAACATGAATTTTACATGAATGCTTAAGAAATTATATACCATACGACAGTTGCAGAGGAATCTTGGACTTTAAAAACTTATTTTGCAATCTGCATGCAATTTCCTTAATTGTATTTATTAGATGGCCATCAAGAACTGTGTTGTTCATTTTAGATTAGTTATTTATTTTTGTTGGTTATTAGATCATTATGAAAATTTTTTCACCCCTGCATGATTGTAACATTTTTTCACTCACAAATATAATTATTCCTAGTATTTTTTAATACTCTTTATCTAAATATTATTCCATTAATTTATATTTTTTATTGGAATTCTATTTTATTTTACTATCAATGTAGTTTCAGTATATCTCCTCTGTGTTATTTTTACCTTCATACCCTTTGCATTTGTTGAATGAAGTATTTAGAGAAGTCACATTTTTAATGGGATTATAAATATTACCTAACTTAAAAACTTATTTGCCATTTAAATGTTATTTCCTTTGAGTCTTCAAAAGATACAAGCTGAACTATTTTCAGTTGCTCTTGAATGATGATGATAGCAAGTTGTTTATCTTTTTTTCAGATTGTTTTTCTTACTGCTCTTTTCTACTTGCTTAACTCAAGTGGCAAGCATTATAAACCAGTGGAAATGTTATCAGTCGTCAGCCCAGCATATGGACCAAGGTTAGTTTGTTTCATATTAAAACAAAATAAATTTTGTCTTGACAGTTGTTCTATTTGAATGGCAAGTAATTGATTATTAGAAAAGCCATAATATAGCAAGCAAGACTACGAGTGTTAATTTTATGGAATCACACATTTAAAGCAGCATTTTTAAAGTAAATCTTATGACCTAATACTGGCACAGAGAAGATAACGTGGTCTTTTAATATATTCATTATGTTTGCTGTAGCTAAAATTTACATTATATTTATTCACTAATAAGATATGAACTTTTTATATCATTTATTTTGTTTTAATTAGTTTGTGAAAAACTTAAATCAGGAGTTACTCCTCATTTTGATGTGAGAAGGGGTTCAGGAGGCAGTGTGCTGTTTTCAGTTGGTTTTGAGTCAAAATAAGTTTGAAAAACTACATAGATCTGTTAAAATTTTCCTTCAATTTGCCATTCATAAATTTGAGCAATCATTTTTTAGATAATCTTCCATATACTAAGTTGCATAGCTGTGATTTTAAGCCAGCAGTAAGAATTAGATAGTATTGCATTAAGAGTTTCTTTAAAAAAAGAGCAAGTGTTAAACATAATTTATCTCATTCATACAGATTCACTTATGCACGTTATGGGGAAAGGATTAAATATTTTGATTGCTTTTTTAGCCATTTCCTCATACTCGTTTGATAACTCTGCCCAGAAAGCAATCAAAGATACCTCCAAGAATTTCATTTTCAAGTTCTTGTCAGTAAAAATATCCATGAGACTTTGTTCTTTTTCTGTTAGATGTGGAATCCATATCATATGAATTGTGCACCCAATTACCATAATTTTCTGATTATAATACGCATTTTTTTCTCGAAATAGTTGACAAAAGTTAGGGTTCGTATTATATATGGTTATAAATACATACAACTTTTTTCAGTATGGAAATAATTTATATTTTCGAACATTTTTACCAATAAATCGTATATTTCAATGCATTTCGATAACGAACATGTTTTTACAAATAAATTGTAAATTTCAATGAATTTCGATAACATTCCTTTAAATATTGTTTTTAAAAACAAAAATACGAATATTTATTTACTTAATTTAGCTGTCAGAATTACTAAAGCCTAGGAATTCATTACCACTCCACTCACTGTCCTCAAACAGTTCCTTGGCGATCATGTGTTCTCTCTCATCGTCTACGTAAATTGCATTGCCGAGAACATTTTACACACCTCGATCGGCTTGTATGAATGATGTTGCTGGGCAGCAAAGGACAAACTGTTATTCCAACGGACCAGGTTAATACAAAAGACAATGTTGAGACTGAGGTTTTTATACATTGTATTGATCTTTAATGGGAGTCAGAACATAACGTGATATTTTCGTAAACTCTCTCAAACATATCTTGTTCGGTAGCAAAGCATGAACTCGTATTGCAACCGACCAGATTAACACAAAAGGCAACATTGAGACAAAATGTTTTTATACAGCGTAGCGTAACGTGATATTTTCGGAAACTCTCACACACATATCTAGTTTGGCAGCAAAGCACGAACTCGTATTCCAACCGACCAGATTAATGCAAAAGGCGACATCGAGATAAAATGTTTTTATACAGCATAGCGAATTTTAAAGGGAGAGTCAGAACGTAACGTGATATTCTTGTAAACTCTCTCACATGTATCTCATTTCGCAGCAAGGCGAGAACTGTCTCGATACAACATGCAGTCAAGTAAAATTACATTGAGCTTTTACAAAAAAATAGGTGCATATTATACAGAGCGATAAGAGAATTTTCACATTTCACTCATGAAAACGGGTGCGTATTATAATTGGAAAATTACGGTATTAGAATTTCTGGAAAAAATTCCCGTAATTGCTCTGTGAGTCCTTCCAAATGTGCCTTTATATCTGACAAACCCAAATTGAGGAATAGAAATTTCAGATTCCCCAGATTGGTTTTACCTGGTTTTATGTCTTAATCCATAACACATGGCTTGTCCCTTGGTCAACGGAAACAAACAAAAGACTCAAGCCTCCATCCTCAGTGATTGGCTGCAGTTTACTCTTATGTATGCATTCAGTATTTTTAGAGACAAAATATACTGTATTGTTTATGAGCACACATAATGAAGGAATTTATTGTAAAATATATTCTATGACAACATCAAAATGAAAAAAGCTGATTTGGAGTGTTCAGTTTCATAATATCAGCCATTACGTAAATTTTCTCAAGTACCCCCTTGCATCTTTAAAAGTACCCCCAGGGTTATGCATACCCCACTTTGAGAAACCCGACCTGGATGAAACCAAACATTTGGTTGCAATTCCTTACATAAAATATAATCAATAGAAGTGAGAATTGTCAGTAATCCAAATCAGTAAAATAATTTTAAACTTCTTCATCTATTTAGGATTGGCAAAGCTTTCCAAGCTGCTATCAATGGAGTATTTGAAGCTTCATTCAAAATGGCTTTATTTTATGGAATGTGGACTTGGTTTATCCATAACCTGTTCCAAATGCAGATTGTCTACATACCAACAGGTAAGATATCCAGACTGTTTGTTTTTATTATCTCTAAGGAATGTTTTTCTGTTAAGTACAGGCATCTATCACTTTGAACAGTTTTGCAGAACATATTCACTTTAAAATGGTATTTTTGTAAGGACATCCATGTTGTTTTAGTATGGTTTAAAATTAATTTGACTCAAATTTGCCTGCAGCAAACAACTCTTTAGCTGACTTTAGATGTAAATGTTATTTACTGTCATGCTAGTGTTTATTTCAAAGTTTAATTATTTCACTCATGCAGTTTTGCAGAACACTATAGTAACTGTGACTTATTTGTAGTTTGTTAAATACCAAGTCATCAAAAAAATTTCTCGTTCCATTACTGCATTGCTAGAATCATTCATTGCAAATACAAGATGCTTATGCTCATGTTTAACATCTCATCTAGGATGGTTTTGTCAGACCTATTCACCTGAGGAGTTTTTCCATACTGGTTCACAGGGTATTGAATATCACCTATACCAACCAAAAAATTCTCCATTATCAATTCTTTATTCAAGAAGACAAGTGAATTAATTACATTTTGTTTTCCATGGCCTATTTGGTGAACTGTTTGTCTGTCAACTAATTTTCAGCTATTTTACTATAAACGACTCTAAAGATCAACATAACAGTGGCACAGTAGGGCATATAATAGTCTGATCCACCCCTTCCACTCATATGAGTGGGTTTTTTCTTGGGTGTACTCATTTCTGTTGTAGCAGAGTTTTGCAAAGTTTGTGTTAATTCACTATTATTAAATCTTTCTTATTAACTCATTGGCTTGCAACTAAGTGAGATGTTGTCTAAATGCAGCTTATATTCTTAACTAAATTCCAAACCTAGATTGCATTACTATATGAATTCTCTTAAGTGCAATCAAATCAAGTTATTCTGAAATAAGCATGCACATATTCCTTCAGCATGACATCCTCTGCTGAATGCACAACTCCCTTTAAAGGTTTCTCAAACTCCTTTTATACGGATTGGTATCGCTTTCCCGAATATCACTTTCCCGAATGATAATTTTCCCGAATATCACGTTCCCGAATTATCATTTTCCAGAATATTTTCCCGAATACCATTTTCCGGATTATCACTTTCTGACTATCAGAAAATGTTTTCCCCTCCACATGAACATCCCAGAAAGCATACTTGCCCTTGCCTCCCCTCCATGCCTGTGTCAATGAGGAATGCTGTACATCACCGGATGATGTGAAAAACAATGACTAGTGACCAGTCCTTGAGCTTTGCGCTGCGGGAGTCTGCCTTTACAATCGTTAGCACTGAGACACAGTTGTTGTGGCTCAGGTAATCGATGGAGTATGTTTCTGTCGATAAACATCATTTTTATGAAAATTTCTACACTAAATATTATTTTTGTATTTCTGGCAATAAACTTAATTTTCAAGAGCATTTCTACGCTAAATATTATTTTCCTATTTCTGGCAATAAACTTAATTTTCAAGAACATTTCTACGCTAAATATTATTTTCCTATTTCTGGAAATAAACATAATTTTCAAGAACATTTCTACGCTAAATATTATTTTCCTATTTCTGGCAATAAACTTAATTTTCAAGAACATTTCTTTGCTAAATATTATTTTTTGTATTCCTCGTAATAAACTTAATTTTCATGAACATTTCTACGCTAAGTAATATTTCAGGAAAATGATAGTTTGGGAAAATGAAAATTCGGGAAAATGAAATATTCGGGAAAATTATAATTCGGGAAAATGAAATATTCGGAAAAATGATAATCTGGGAAAATGAATTTTGGGAAAATGATCATACTGGAAAATGAAATTCGGGAAAGTGAAAGTGACCGCTTTTATACAGGGTGGGCCAAAAAATGTAACCTATTTCAAAATTTAAAAAAAGCAAATGAACTGCGATGAGTATGAGACAAAAACCAATTACGTAATTCAAATTTATTTTCATCCATACAGATTTTTAAAATGCCTTCCATCATTCTGAACACACATGCAAATGGGTACAGAAGTGTTTCCCAGCCTTTTTAGAGTTGCGACACACTTAAGTGACTTTTCAGAATTGGCGGCACCCCTCCTTATCCACCGTCAGTAACAATCATAATAATAACCCCCTTCTCCATATCGCCTTTCATTTCTAAGTGCTTTTGCGACGAAATGAAGTTCGTCTTAACTCTGGTTTGGATTTTTGAAAGCCGGCGATGCAAAATGAGGCTAAAAATGGGAAAACAATAATTTTTGCGGCACCCCTCAGAACGCTTCATGGCACCCTGGTTGAAAACCATTGGGGTACAGTATAGTCTTGATTTCTTATCTTTTAGCATTGGCTTCACTTCTGGCTGCTATACCATTCCTAGGGGTTTATTGGGCCAGCTTACCAGCAGTTCTAGATCTGTGGCTGTCCCAAGGGAAAGGTATCCAAGCAATATTAATATTCCTGGCCATCCTCCTTCCGTGTTCAATGGTTGATACTGCAATCTACAAGGAGATAAAAAGGTTTTGTAAATAATTATTGTTTCCATTTGAGCTTTCTGTGGCATTTATGTTTTTGGAGGTGTTAACATTGCATTCTGAATTCCTGCCAAATTTTCTAGCTTGCGTAATAAATTTATCATGTACTTCCATACGAGCTGCAAATGGCTGAGGTTTTTTTTTTAACTATTATATTTGAGGTTCATAAATTGAAAATAAAGACTTGAATAACAGATTTCCAAAGTTTTAATTTCTAGAATTTGATTTTTTTATTGTGTTATTTCCTTTTCAATATATTTAAGGTGGCACAGTATTTTCATTTCATGCAGTTTATCTTTATTTAATCATGTTTATGTAGAAGTTAAATTAGTGCCATTATATGTTCACATTTTTGCTTCGTTATAGTGTAAAATGCAGAAGATATCCTTGCTAGAATTGCCTTCTTCATTAAAATTCTTTGCATCTCACTTCTATAGCAGTTAAACACTTTTTAATTAAGACTCCCTAAAAATTTGTTACTTTAAAAGAAAATGTTGAGGTCAATAATTTTTACCATTTTTTGCCAAAAAGTCACTAATTAGTTTGTGTTTACCTTTATTATGCTGAAGTCCATGTTGTGTTTTAATAAATCTGTCATTTAAGGGCATTTGGATGGTTAATATCCCATATATCCTGCATGTCAATTGATTAAATTTAATTTAATTTTGCAGTGGAGGCCATCCTTACTTGACTGGTCTTTCCATAGCAGGAGGTATATTCTGCCTTGGAGTTGAAGGTGCCATCATGGGTCCCATGATACTTTGCTGCTTTTTAGTCGGTTTAAATCTCTCTTCTAACTTTTTTAAAGATTCTACGTCCGAAACTGTGGTTCCTGTCCATATGAGGAGAATGAGGAGGTGAGTTGGAATTTGTTTTCAGGCAATTGCAGTTATGTTTAGAAGTTTGGAATAGCCAGAAATAAATTGTAGATTATATCAGCATGTGACAAAAGAGCGCTAGAGAAGTATTTATTAAGGCTGCAGTGGCCTAGCATTCTTTAAAAAAATCAGTTAAACAGATAATCGTGCTATTTTGTAGTCCAGAAAGAAGCTAATCATATATGCATGCAAATCAGCTTCAAGTAATCATCTTTTCAGATCACTCATCAATTTTTAATTAATTTCAAAATCAACGATCAGTAAATTATGGCTGAGAAAGGCCAATTTGTCCATGGAAAAGTAATATTTCTCTGATCCCTGTAGATATATTGGAATACAAATCCGTTGTTAATTAAATTGATAAAAGCTAATAATGATTTTTCTCTCATAAAAAAAACCTTGCATTTCAATTTCCATAAGTAACCATAATATGGCTGCAAAGTTTACTTAAGAGCATTTATTGTAGTATTTCTCAATTTCTTTTGTTGCTGAGCAGACAAATCCAAACTTTCCATCTAAAAAGGTTTCGTAGAAACAAATATTAGTAAAACAGTTTATTCAGATGAAGATACATACCATATTTACTCGGATATAAGCTGCCACCACATGTATGCTACCGCAGTGATTACGAGACATCAAGAAAGAAGTTCCGAAAAAAATGTCGCGGAGTGTGCGGTACTTAAGCAATCATTAGCATACGCGTGAATTTCTGCCTCGCGAATGAAAGAACAGGTACTCAAAATTAAAATCGCAGATTCGCAAATGGTGAGGGATTACTGTATACGTCTTACGACTTCTAATCGAAAATGACGTCAAAGTTGAAATTGTGATCATAATGTGAGAATATCTCACTTTAAGAATGTTTTTCCTTTGTATTATTCGCGCATAAGCCGCACCTTAATTTTTCAAATAAAAATTTAGGAAAAAAAGTATGGCTTATATGCGAGTAAATACGGTATGTATATACAGGCAGCTCCTATTTAGCATGCTTTGGTTAGCGATAATTGGATGTAGCACTCTTTACATAGCTTGTTTTTATACTTGCTCAAATCACCTAAGTGCTTGTGCAATCATATGCTTGGCAACATTGTACACTTTCAGCTCAGTGCATCATCACCATGTAGCCACGGTATGCTACTTAGCACCAATCTGAGAGCTTCAGCATTTCAGTTCACTCAAAATATTAGTGCTCTTTGAACCTCTACACTAAACCTTTTAAACAGTCCTGTGCATACAATTTAGAAATATGCTTTTACTAACTTTTCATGTTATTTTATTTGATTGATCAATTTTTTAATTATGATTATCTGTTTATAATGCCTCTATGTATATTTCAGAGTAAAATATATTTAATTCTAAAATGTGATATATATATTTTATAATTATTATATCACGTTAAAATATTTCTTTTTAAAGAAATTGCTATAGCAATAAAATCAATATTTAAAAACTAGACACCCAAGTAATAAATAGGTTTTCAGCATGTGCTGATGCTCATTGTTATTTTACTAGTCTGATAAAAATAGCTCCTTTTTCAGTATTGTTGAACATAAAATGCAAGAAACAACCCACTTCTAAAAGTTTAATTAAAAATATAAATAGACATAGCAAATAATACTTATTAATGTGCCAAGTAAATAATTAAATATTAAATTATTTAATTTTTGCTCCTTTAGTTTGAATAGGGCAGATTCTTCAGTTCAAGCAATTTGAATCTCCATAGCCTTCTGTTCAAAGAATTTCATCATTGCTCATGGATTTAATCAACATCGGAGTCATTTTTGGAGTTGATAATAAAGTTTGCTTTGATAATTTGTGTTTGTTAATAACTTAAAAACAGCACTTCAGTAGGTTTGTCTAAAAGTGGGAATTGCTATGCTTGTATTATACATAATTTATCTAAGTGATATGAAAGAAAATCAAGGGATAATTAAATATTTGCTCTGTAATTCATTAATAGAAATTATCAAATTGGCAGTAACTGTGTGAACAAATCTTTGCCTCATACATATCTGTGTAAAGTTCAATTAATATGGTGGAAGCAAAAATATTAGTGAATTGCTTATCATGAATGCTTGATATCAAGTAAAAATTATGGTGATTATCTATCAATTCATTAATTTTAATTTTGTGTTAACTTATTGCACTTCTAATGTATTTATACTTTCCTTTGACTTCTTGTTTTATTTTGGCAAACAATACTTTTGAATTAGATCAGAAATAAGCTGCATCAAATATTTAATATCTTTCTTTTTGATGTTCTTATAGGATGGACACTGTTATGTAATCTTACAAGTTCTTGGAAGCCGTCCCTGGATGATGTCTTGTATCATGAATCTGCAAAATTTTTCTCCTCTTTGCTATAAGTGGAATTTTAGTGCCTATTTTGACGCAGGCATGGGTCTATATCCCATTTAGTTCCATGCTTGTCAATATTTCAAGCACTGCAACTGGAAGTAGACAGCTTTAAAATATTCTTATTAAAGATTGTGAGATGGTGTTGCAGCTTCAAAGTGTGTAAGGCTGACAGTGTTTAAGCATAATATATAAATATATTTAATTACACTTCATCAATGAGATATAATTAAAGGGTATAAATTCCAAAAAAAATTCAGATTATATATATATATATCAGGTAACCGAACAAGCTTGTGCGGATTTTTAGGATGAAATTGAAACATTCATAAAAAATGAACAAAAACACTTGATTCTGAAAAATAAGCACCATCACAATCAATAATCTTTTCCCAATAAGATACAAGTTTATAAATACCACTCCTATTAAACTCCCAATTTTTAGAAACAAAAAAATCTTTCAACTCCGTTTCCAATGCCTCGGTTTCGAAATTGTTGGTTGCACATATGATAAGAAAAGGTTATAATCAGATGGCGAGATGTCTGGGGAATATGGAGGGTGGAATAGAATTTCCCAACCAAGGATGTGGATCTTGTCCCAGGTCACTTGTGCCATATGAGGCCTCACATTGTCCTGAAGGAACACAACACCTTTGCGATGAACCAATGCAGTGCATCATGAACCCGCTGCAGTTGTGCTGAGTAGACATCCCCTGTGATTGTTTGGCCAGAGAGTAGAAGCTCGTAATGGGCGTTACCAGTTGTATTCCACCAGACACACACCATAATCTTGTGTTGGTGAATTGTGGGCTTCAGTATGTGCGGCACAAGTTCATTGGACGATAACCTATGATGTGATCATTTGGTGTTGCTGTACATAAGCCATTTTTTGTCACACGTCAACAACTGGCCCAAAAATGGCTCATTATTGTGACGCAAAAGCAGTGTCAAGCAAATTTGAAGTCTCTGGAGTTTGTTGTCGGCTGTGAGTTCATGTGGAACCCATTTGCTCAGTTTGTACACCTTTCCCAGTCGATGCAAAGGCAAACGAATGGTTTCATCGCTCACATTGAATCTTTCTGCAAGCACCTGGCATGACTGGCTTGAATCCGACTCTGTGGTGGCTTTCAGTTTGTTGTCATTAATGGTGGTCAGTCGCAGTGCTGCAGTCGTAAAAAATGCAGAGGGTATACTGTATACTAAGGCAAAACTTTGAGGGAGGGTTCTTACCCAGTTTTTTAGAGCAAATTACACGATAGTAATGTTGTTACGATACCAGGAGAAAACATATGAACGGTTTTTTTTCAATTGACCTCTATAATTTTTCATAAGGAGTGGATATATGCTATTTGTTCGACAAAGCAGAGGGTATACCCTATTCACTCGAAAAAAGCAGAGGGTATACCTCCATATACCCTCCACTACAGCCCTGGTCGGTCATCCCTCACTGGGTGCGTCATCAAGTGACTCATCCTCTGATGAAAATTTTTTGAACCATTTTTGGCTCTGTGTTCACTCACTGTGTCTTCTCCGAATGCCGTGCATATTTTGCGTAGCATTTGTGCCAAGTTTATACTCGTAAAGTAAACATGCTCGAATAACTGTAATTGGAGTAGCCGCTGTGTCGTCACTTTTCAATATTTTACCGAACCGCACTTCTCGCTCGCTAGGTATCAACTGACTCAGCGTCACTTGTACTTTCGAAGTGCATCAACGTATAAGCGCCATCCATCAAGGGGTCCTACATAATTTATTTCAAAATATTAACTTTGCAAAAACCGCATGAACTTTCTTGGTCACATGATATATGTGTGTGTGTATGTACAGTAGAGTCATGATTATCCGAGGCACATGAGAAAAAAGTAGCAAAGTATCATTCTGAAAATTTGCAATTGAAAAGCATCATATTCAATACAGTTGTATCAAATATACACTGAACTTAAAAATTGGATATTTTGATAATAAATCCAATTTATTTCGCAGTAAAATTTTCGTACTTTTATTTATTTCAACACATAGTGCAACTAAGGCATGTACTGTTAAGTACACTATAACGACCATAGATACTGGGAAAATGTGACGGCTTTCATTAATGGCATATTGCATGAAAGTTGTCACATATTTCCCTGATGTGGGCAACGTTCCATATTATCCGAGTTTTTGGTTATCTGAGGTTGTTGTGGTCCTGTCAACCTCGGATAATCAGGATTCTACTGTATATGTAAATATAAGGGTGTAGTTGAGTGTTATACTTTTGCTAAGAATTCTGGAAAGGTTTTGTGGTTCAGTCGCAATTGGCTTTAAAATATTTATCTAATTATTTTTATACCTCAACATATGGATTAATTTGGCAGTGTTGGTGTCATTGCAGCTGTAGAGAAGAATAGCTAACATATTTACAACAGCTTATATTTACAAGTTCTACAGTGCAGCAGTGATGAAATGTTACAAAATTTGTAAGCATGGGTATCGTAATTTTTTATTTTTATGAATTTTGTGATTTACTTGAATGGCATTTTTAAGCAATTTAAATTTTATAAATTACATTTACAATTGTAATATTTTTTCGAGAATCATCATTGTTTCATATGATTCCATACAGTAAAAAATATTGTAATGGTAAAGATTCCTCACAGTTTTGAGTCAAAAGTACTTTTGGTGCTCTCTCTAAAGCAGGTATGGCAAATAATTTTTGTCTCACTTGCTAAGAAAGGAATGTGAATCATCCTATTTTTTTTCACGTGTCACTAGTTTACTCCTTCTCTAAGAAACTTCATATTTTATACAGAAAATACAAGCTTACGCGTGCCAAATAAAATCGTATACATATTTGCCATCCCTGCTCTTAAGGAATAGGAAGGGACATTAATTTATTTACTTAACTGCTTACTAATTAAAATCTGCAAATAATTTGTTCTCAAATTTGGTAATAATTTATTTTCTTTTTGTACTTAAGTTTTATACTTGATTAAAGGCAATTAAATTTTTGCACATATTTTGAATAAAAGGTAAGCAATAAAATCATTCTCTCTTTAAAATGTCTGCTATTTTTGTATTCATACACCAACCATTCTAGTGAACGATTCCATGTAATGCATTAGTTCTTTGTTTAAATGGCTGTGTACATCAAAATAAATGTTCAATTTGCCTTGATCAGTATTTAGTTTAAACAAGTTATATTTAATTTTGTTTAAAATGTTTTAATGAGAGAAAAATAATTTCTGTCTTGAGCCTACCTTATAATAAAACATTTATTTAATTAATTTGTATGATAGTATTGATATTTTTTCAAGCATTACTGGTAACATCCGTCTGTGGGACTGGTATGTGATATATTGCCGTTTATGTGTACAAACGTCTTTTTGAAAACAGCGAAACTATTATTTTTTCATTTTTTGAAGTTTCTTTTATATTTTAAATAAAAAATTCTTTTACAAATATGAAATTTATTATTAAATTTTACATAAGTATAAACAGACTCGATTACAATCTAAGGTATTCGTGCCCTGATTTGAAAATAGAACAAAGTGTCATCAAGCCTACAAATGCCTCCATTTCATCACGATCTGTGTCTTTGTAAGTCGGCGAGTCAGATTTCTTCAGTTTACTTCTCATTATTCCCAACTTTGTGTTCGTGTGGGTGTACAATTTCTGAAAAAATTTCATCGTCGAAAAACAATCGCCACACTTCATCTGGAGTAGAATTCTTGTTCAAATTCAGAGCATTACCCTTCAGCGCCAATATCTTCACTTTTATTATATTACTCCTTCGTACTTTACCTCGGATATTTGGCTCGCGGGAACTCCAAGCAAAACAATTATTTTTGCCGTAGTAAATATGTTCCCCGTCTTTCTCTTCTTCTGTTTCTTCTTTGTCACTGTCTTCATCGTTACTCCGACTGGGTTCAATATCATCGATTTCAAAATCTGAGTCTGTGTCATAACTTGAAGATGATAATACATCGTCATTGTTGGGTACGTATGAGTCGTCCGAAGCCAATTCATCATCGCATTCACCCACAGCCAACTGTACTATCTGTTTTGTACGCTCCGATACATTTACGTCAAACCTCCTAGTTGCCATTTTCATTCATACTTGTACACAGAGTCAAATATGCTCAAGAATAAAAATTTATAAAATAGGGAATGTAAAAGAACCGAAAATATTTGAAAAATAAACTAATACATAAGGTGAATACATAATCATAAATACTAATACCAGTCTTACAGGCGGTTTAAAGTATAGACGTAAATAGTAATACCCGTCTGAGAGACGGGTAAAAATACTTACCGTCTGTGAGGCGGACATAAAAGTTTACTCACTATTGAACAATACGCTACCAAATAAGAGAAATAAACAATACTGCCCCCCATAGAGAGCAGCACTTGATGAACGCATATCTCGGTGTTTAAGTCGAAACAATGACTGGTGCGGCCAGTAGTGTAAGAAATGTGAACCATACCAGTCTGAGAGACGGATGTTACCAGTTAAGGGTTAACTCTAATGTAAAAAAAACTTTTTACCAAATGACGTGTTATGACTTGATGTTAATGGCTTTCTAATATCAACCTACATATGTTGTTATCCTGTTTTAATTGTTTTAATAAAAATATCTTGCTTGCCTATGTTTGGGCATCTTTAAAATTGAGTTTCTTTTGAGATATTCTTCTTTAAAAAATATTATGGTTTTGAAACGCATATGAAATTTTTGGAAATAAGTATATTTGTACAAAGACAAACTTACCTATATCTGTAATTATGAATGAAGTGATGTTGTCCTAGGTATTTTTGAAAATAGGAATAACTTTCAATTATGGCATCTTTGTGCGATTACATTAAACTTTTCTGAGATTCTCAGTCATTGAAGCAATTAAGTTTTTTAGTGCATTGCCATCATTGCATATACATCTTTATCTTGTGTAATTTTTGTAAATTTATATATTTTGTCTTTCTTTAAAGCTGATTCCATTTTTCTCATGTTTTACTTCATAAATGTACTTATGTTTTTGTCTCTCTGTCCATCTGTGCAATCAGTTAAAATTGCTGGTAATCAGTCAGAGTCAGCCAAGCACTGAAGGAGGCCTGGATGCGAATATCAATGGGGGCCCCACGATATTAATATTTATAGTAATAACGAACAATATATGGGGCCCCAGTTTAATATTATAACTTTTACTGAGTGTTGAAGTCAGTTTGCAAGTGATTTTTAGTCACAGTTTTTGCAAAATTTACACTCGATACTTGAATAATTGAGAACTGCCGTGGACCCCATTATTTGGGGGCCCATATGCCTCACATGCCCCCTTTGGCCGGCCCTGTAAACAGTAAGAGATATAAGACTGAAACTGTTCAGTTAAGCTGTTGTTTCTGACATTGAGAATCTCCCACTTCCAGTTACTTTAGAACCCAATAGTGTAAGTCGTGCTTATTCGTCCCAAGTGCTTAATGATAACAATGTGCCCTTAAAATTAGTAGTTAACAAGCGTTATCACAAATAATCGGCACTGGTGCCAACTCTTCATCTGTAGCACTATTATGTAGTGCATCTCCACGTCTCTAGTCTCGCAACTAGATGTGTTTCGAGATCAAGGACGTCATTATCAGTGTGAAAACTTATTCAATATTATGCACTCTTTGACATAAAGATTATCACCATCAACAGAAAAATTCATGTAACATGATGCAAATTGCGACATCTAGGATGTCGTAATCAGTAAGAAAATATATTTGATAGGTTTTCCTCCTGATGATGTGTTCACGCATAGGACATTATTGTATGTTATGACCTGGAAAATTGAAATTCTCGGTAAAATGGCCCGCGTTCGATCCCAGGAATGTTTATTTTCTCCATTTGATTAACACATGAATGAGTGTCCGATATTTTTGTTTACCTTTTGAAATTTTTTTTTACTAAACGCAAGAGGTTGGGATTTATACGTCTTTGCTGGCGAAAGAGTAATTTTATTTTTGTGCTGAAAGGATTTTAATCCGATTTTGTTTAAGAATTAGTTTCATAAATGAAACAATGCCCATTTATATGAATATTAGAAGTAATCTATGTCCTGAAATGTGTGTACATCTGTGCAGGGGTGCACCTACCCAGGGTGCAGTGGGTGCAATGCACCCAGGCTCCAACTTGCCACGGCACCTTCCCATCAAGGTATTTTTATCTATATATTATTGGAATTCGACTTGGGAATGTTTTCTCCTTTGTCTCAGTGAAAAGGGAAAGTTGGAGATACTAAAATGTCACAAATTCTTCCAGGCAAAATTTTTCCGATCCTTTGCGATATGCAGTCGCATGACTCAGGGTCGCTAGAACACACATCAGTGGTGACCGAAAATGGGTTCACCGTAGGAGTCACCAAGAGGTGGGGGCATACTCTGCCAATTGCTATCCCGACCCTAGCGAGGAGCTCCAGCTGAGGCGGCAATCCTTTCGGAAAGTACCATCAACCTTTACCACAAATCCTTTTGCTGGAAGAATACTAGATGCCTATCCTTTTTCTCTCACTTATCAAGTCTTGGAAATCCCAAATCTGTTTTAAATCAGTTTGGTATAGCTTTTCTGAAAACTAGCTTTCCTTAATCCTTCACGATCTCCCACCTACGTTAACATTCATATTCATTTCTAAATACATAGTACCAAGTTCAAATACCAAAACAATTTCTCCCAATAATGAGAATTATTGACATCTACTTCTTTATTGGATTTTAAAATATCTTAAAATGAAAATACGAAGTCGGGACTTTGACGTAAGAATGTATAAATACTTGAAGTTTTGTTTTCTTATTGTCAGAATAAATATCAAATCTGATTTGACTCATTAATGGACAAAAATATAAGAATTTTTGATTGATCATTAAGGTAACGGGACAGAGCATTGAATTATAATCATATGTGCGGTGAGTTTTATAATTTTTCTTCAAGCGGATATTAACTGATATGTTTATATTGATAACTATGCAACTAATTTTTTCAATCATTTCGTTATAGGATACATCAACAGAAATACATCAGCTTGTCTCCACTCTCTATCGATGAAAAAAGTCGTATTTGATCATACCACGAAATTTCGCTAGTAGGGGGCGCCACAGATATATCTTGCACCTGGGCACGAAACACCCTAGGTGCGGCCTAGCATCTGTGTCTGAAATAATTTATACAACAACTTATGTGGCAGTGACTTAACTGGATATCATCTTATCACCCTCGCCATTATGAAATAAAAACAAAATAATTCACAAATTCAATGGAAAATATGTAATAAAAATAATTTGTACTTTTCTAGCATTTTTGTTAATTTTTGATAATCACACTACACAGTGGCAGATTACCGCACAGGCACATGAGGTGCTCGCCTGGAACCTCGATACTCATGGGGGCCTCAAAACAGTCAAAACTGAATTTTTTTTCAATAATATATTTAGGAAAATATTTCACAATCAGTATAATCTGAGCGATCAGATCAGAGCGTATGAGAAAATACATCGAAATATTTGCTAGAACCAAGAAATACTACATCTTTTTTACCAGACAGGCCAACAGAGGCATTAGTTAGAGTCCATTTGGTGCTGTGACACCCCCTGCCAAACGCTTCTGGTGACTTGCAGAGTATTCATGTAAATATAAAATCTACTACTACCATACACATCTCGTGTTTTTACTTAGGTTTGTTATAATGTAACATCCCTTGCGTCATTTGAAAATACATCTCACGGTTATAATTAATTTTTATTTTTCAGTGTGTGCAAGTTTATATAATAAATATTAAATTTTCTATTTATGCATTTCTGTATTTCAATTTGTTTAACCTGCTGCATACATTTTTTCCATTCGTAAGTCCGGTCAGTTTGGGGGCCTCCCGAACCTTTTGCGCCTGGGGCCTTCAGATACCTTAATCCACCACTGACAGTACAGAACAACTGAAATCTGCAGCCCCTAGAAATGTGTGGTCCTAGGCTAGGGCCAAATGTGCCTATACCATTATATGCCATTGGGTTTTCCCACAGTCTCAGTTCAGTTTCTCACATATTACACCACTGACCTCACACCCTGATTTATTTTAACTCTTACTTGGTTTTCAATGAACAAGTACCAAAATTTATGGTAAAAACGAGGTATTTTATGATTCATAATCCTCATGAATTTCCTTAAAATTATATATACAATCAATATTAGATCATAGATATTATTTTTTGATCTTTACAACTTTTCCTTAGTAGTCATGATGTGCCATCAATTACTTACTTAAATTCCAAGACAGGAAAAACTTGAATTATTCAAGCAAGGTAAATTAAAACAATGTTTTGTACTGAAAGTAAGTTATTTATTTACACAAATTCATCAGCCAAGTGCAAAAGGTGCAGCTGATGCAGTATCCAAGAAGTATAATCCATGAGCACTGAAAAAAAGAATGAAAATGTAGCATTTCCATTTATAATTCAATGATTTATCATATACTAGCTTAATAAAATCTTCTGTTAAAGAAGACAGATAATTCTGAATAAATTTTGTTTATAATCCTAATGTCTTATGTTAGATCTTTTCTACTGTTTTCAACTATTATATGTTACTGGGCTTTTTCATCATTCCAGAATGTTTTATTGGCTTTACTATTTTGTTGTTATAGACATTTTAGTTCTTAGTCCCCTTTATTTTCTTAGCCTATTTGATTTTTAGTATTTATTGTTACATAATGTGCTTCTGAGGACATCATTTAAGTGTTTATATAGCTTTTATTTTTATCAGTAACAATTGTTCCTGACGAAGTTGCCAGTATACCTATTAAACCACACCAACAATAAACAATAATATGGTAATGGTTACAGTGAACCTCGATCTAACGTTCTTGAAGGGACCGAGTAAAATGGACTTTAAATGCAAAAAAATGTAAGAAGCGGAAAATGGAGATAATGACATGCACATATAATAGTTTTCATAGTTGATACATTATAAACAGAAAAAACGTTTGATATATTGCAATCACTACACAATACCAAAATTTATGTAATAAAATAAATAGATCCATTCAAAATCAGGAATAAGATATTTTTTTAAATGAAAAAGAAATAAGTACAAATAAAAAAATATACATAAAAACTACAGATATAATGGCATATTTTAATTTGATTTTAAAAAGTCTGATATTTTTTGGCGATGTTTTCTTTTGACCAAATAGCATAAAGTCATCTTTAAAGTTCGTCTGTCACTTTAAGAAGGTAATCTGTCCCATTACTAGACCATAGGTATCTCTTGAGGGTAAACAACCTCTCCAATGTGTAATTAAAACTTGATGTTTCACTCTGTAGTACATCATTATCCTCATCATCACCATTTTCAATACAGTTATCAACATTGTCATGTTGCAAATCACAGATTTCATTAACTGATAGGACACCACATGTAGCAACATTGTTGTCAAAGGCAATGAACTCATCAAATGTCACTTCATTTGCGTTCACTTGCTCCCATTCTTCGATATGAATTGCTTGAGGGTAATTTTGGTCTTCAACTTCAACAAAGGTCTCACTGAAGAAACCAGGTTTTTTAAAACAATTCTTTATCGTGCCAACTTTAATGGCATTCCTAGCTGAGGTAATGTAGTCCATGGCCTCTAAAACTGATATTTTTTTGTGCCCCTTTGTTAGAATCCATCATTGCCACTGCCTTGCACACCAGCAACTTCTTGTACTGCTGTTTCAAGCAGTGTATAATACCTAAATCTAATGGTTACAAATGACTTGTGCAGTTGACTGGAAAAAATACAACCTTAACATACCATAAGCTGTATGATGTATCAGGCGGATGAGGTACGCAGCGATCCACAAACAGCACCACTTTTCTCAATGCAGACCCCATTTTTGCATCCAAATCTTGAAGATGCTCCATGAATATTTTGATGTCATCCACACATTGGAGTTGTTTTTATATTTGCATGGCAGCATCCGCACATTCTTGAAGCAACGCGGTTTTACAAATTTGCCAATCTCTAAAGGCTGAAGTTTCTCACTGCCATCTGAATTGCTGCTCCTTGCTTTTCTCTCTCTCATGGCAAGATTTTCCTCAAAAAGTTAAGGTTCTATCAGGTAACACATTAAAAACTAAGCCTGTTTCGTCTGCGTTGAATATATCTTACGGCGCATACTTCTTTATTAGTTCCGGAAGCTCTCTGTCTTCCAGTGATCCGTTGTGGCAAGGTCCATGCTTGAACGTTTTCCAGCAGCAACCTTATAGACCAGGGGTCGGCAATGTTTTTCTGTCGCGTGCCACTTTTATTAATATTTCTCTTTGCGCCCGTCTTCGCATGCCACTTTATGAAAAACAGGTTAAAACATTAATTTTTTGATAAGCAGGATTTATTTATAATAAAACTACAATAATTACTAATGAATCGCTTTAAAAACTTCTCATTGAAAGGATTTTTAAAACATTTTCTTCATAATTAACAGCGCCATCTAAAAATGTGTCCAACATAAAACCTTTTAATAAGACATTTCAGTGTGAATAACAAGAATGATTTTTTTAAATTAATAGTTTTTACTGTTTTGAAATGAAGAAAACTAATATAATATAATTAATGACTTCCTTACCCTTCCATTTTTTATGTCAATTTTGGTTGATAATTGGTAGTCTGAAGACAAAGACAAGCTTCCAGAATGTTCTACTGTCAGCCTATTGCGAACAGGATTAAGTGTATTTTTTCATTAAAGAAAACACTTACTCGCAACAGTAGCTAGTTCCAAATGCATACAAAAGAGAGAATGCAATTTTATTCATTGCCGATAATTTTGTTGGAAGCTGAGACCGAGTACATGAGCAAATGTCTAACAATAAGCAATGATTTTCGTTTTTTTTTAAACCTCGTCCTTCATAGATGAAAACATTGACCGACACGTCTGAACTCAGGAAATCAATTAACTCCATCTCAATCCCAAGAAACTCGAAATACTGCAGCTCGAGATCAATTTCTGTTGTTTTCTCAGGATACAATATATGTATATGTAAACATCGGACCGTGAGTTTGGAGGCCTTGGAATCGCCGCGAAAACTCTTCCTTCAAGAGATTTATATACTTATGCAAATTTGGTATTATAAATTTTAAATTTTCGTCACTATCAATAAATAGTTTCAATTTGGGAAAGTAACTCAGATTCCAAGTTTGAAGATCGTCCTCGAAGGTCTGCAATTTCTTACAAAATTACTTCCATCCTTCATACAAGTATAACCCGGTCAGCCTTTTACCTTGAAACTTGTCATTCAACGTATTCAAATGTGCCGTTATGTCTGATAGAAACATAAGGTTTACAAACCATTCTTTATTCTCCAACTGATTTTTCAATTCCTCGGAGAAAGATTTTACTTTAATCAAAACAATTGACAAAACGAGAGGACATTTCCCCTATATAGCTACCGAAAGGGCTAAAATAGGCCTATCTAGCTATTTTTGGAGTAGCTGAACAAAACCAATATTTTTACTTAACAATGCAGGTAAACCATCGATAATCACAGAAAACAGTTTATTTTTTAAATCAAAATGTATGAATCTAGAAATCTTCCCCTTTTTTAGTTCCGAGGATCGGAGAAACAACATGCACTCAGAGGCGTAGCGTACATGCAGCGAATCGATGCAATGTACCGGGGCCCCCAGCCAAAGGGGGCCCCAAAATGCCCCTGTCATCATATCTTTCATGATAAAATTAATGATAGGGACCCCAACATCGAATTTTGCATGAGAGTTTGCTATGCCACTTCCACGCTCTTCTTCTATCACAGCCAAGCTTTGCTGAATAAAATCGTGCAAACAATGTCAAGCGGGCAACGTCATTAATGCCGTGGCTTTATGACTGCATACACACCTCTTTTAGTTATTCCTTGCAGGAAATTAGCTATTTTTCAATTTAAGCTATTTTTCGGAATATAACTACGACGTTAAGTTAGAGATACCTGTTTCATTAATTTTTTGAGAAGTGTATGGCGTACTCTTTTTTGTTGTATATGTATTTCTTTAAAAATATATTTTGGGTGCCATAGTTTGCCGACCCCTGTTATAGACCATACCATTTTTAAATCTATCAAGCCAGCGACTGTATGCTGTGAAGTTATGAAGACCTAGACCAGGGGTGTAACTTTTCTGTGTAGTCGATAAGTGTAATTTTTATTTACATCTTTTTAAGACATTAGAAGCAGATTAAATTCTAGCTACGGGTTTAAAACTCTAAACTGTAGATGCAGAAAAATGCTACAAATGGAGAACATTAGAAGCGGGAAAAATAACATGGCATAAATAGACTTCTGACAGGGACTTTTAAATTGTGACTTAAGATGCGGAAAAATGGTAGATCCGAAAATGCTAGAACGAGAGTTCACTGTATTTGTAATCAGGTGAAATATATTTTTGACCAAGGAATTCTTATATAAAATAATATAAAGCTGTTTACCCTTTGGGTGCATGTTCTCCCATTGATATCTTCGTAAAGTTGTCACAATTTCCAGCTTCAAAATTTTCATAAGTGTCACATGGTGCAGCCTTAAATTTGTCAGAGCCAATAGATTCTATGAAGTAGTGCCATGAGCGACTATGAGAGCAAATACCTCCTAAAAGATTCAAGATAATGTCATACAAATAAAAATTTGTTTATTTATAGATAGGATATGAAAGAATTTAATTTTATAATTTCTATTGAAAAATACAAATGATATAAAAAATTAAAGTTTCAAATGAAAAATATTCTAAACAAAACATGGTAACAAAATCTCACTCTGCTAATTGAAATAGCAGCTAATATAGATCAATGGAGATCATTTTGAATATAAAGACTGTAAAGAGAAATACAATTTATTTAAATTTAAAAATGTATGTTTATAATCAGAGCTTGGAAAGTTCCGAATCCGGAACAATGTGGAACGAGGAACGGTTCCAAAACCATTCCAATTCCTGGATCTGGAATGGAAAATGTGTTGGATCCAGAACCAGAATAATTATTTTGGTTCCGGAACAGTTCTGGAATGGTTCCCTTATAAAACGAATAAATTATTATTGATATTTTAAATTTTTTTTGTTTGAAACATAAACATTTTCATTTCTACTATTATATTTTTTATACAAAATTAGAAAGGTAAAATTTCTCCGATTATTCTTCTTCCTTGTTAAGTTTGATCTAGTGTTTGGACATTGGTATCTAATCCATCTACATTTGGTTTCCATATTTTTCATAATATATTCTGGTAAAAAGCTGCTCAAGGATTACGTAAAGCAGAGAATAATAAGTAACATTGAATTATCTACTCGAATATATTGTAAGAGCTCAATTTCCAATCATTTATAATCTTTCTTTGGATAATCATAAAAAGAAATTCTCTACAATGGAATTGTGGTCCTGGAAGATTAGTCGTTTCTTAATATTTTAATATCATCCGTAATCGAACGATAGGAACCATTTGAAGAATATTATTCAGAAGTTGAATTTGTTGAGTAATTGATCAAAGATGTTTTTTTAAGACGATGAGTCGAGAAACGCTTTATGGATTTGAAGACGAAGATATAAATCCAATGCCTTGAAGCTATCCACAAGATAAAACTATATCTTAATCATCCACCAAATAAAATTTACTCATACAATATTTGTATTCATCGCATAAAGAACCAAAAAGGTCACATCTAAATCCTTTCACGAACTGCAAGCTTGGGCAGAGGGCGGAAATTTTTGTCAATGTGGCACACTGTCTGAACATAACCGTCGCTGTAAATAATGCATGCTGTAACTAATTATCTAATAAATGTTAAAGTTGGGGAATAAAGGGAAGGGTTGGTGAAATCCATATGATACACTCCCAATCGAGTCGAAATAAAGTACAGTCCATGTTGACATTGAAAATATTTTTTTTTGCAAGGGTTGGAAAGAAAAGCACACTTTCTATCTAAGCCCAAATACTCGTAGGTATTACTCGACCTTGTTCCAGACTGAGCAACTGCGCTACTAATCACTGAGGTAGAAGAAAGGTTTCCTACACCCTCACCCACTGCACTCGCTACCCTTGAGGACAATGGTTCTTTCCAATCTATTTCACTCCAGGAGCCATCATTTTGTCTCTAGTAACATAAAATCTATTGTACACTTCAATGGCCAGAAGAAACTTCTATGAATGTGGGACGAAAAATTAAGCAGTGAATTCTTCTTATCTTTTCCGAAAAACCCTCGCCCTGGAATGCACTTTTTCGAGAGAGATGTTGTCTTCACACCACCAAAAGGATTTTCCCCAAGTACTATGGATGAATGGTGAATTCGTCTCTCAGAGGGCAATGTGCAACCGATTTCAACCACTCCCTCACCGTTTATCCAGATAAATTTTTAAGAGAATTTCAGTCTTCCCTTATTATGGCAGTGGAAACAGTGACATTCGTGCTACTTGGTTTTTGACGATTACTATTTGCCAAGTCGTTAGTTGAAGTTCAGTATATATTCTATTTTTTAAATGTGTTAAAAAGCTTGATATTATTTGCGGGTGGCGATATAGCAATAATGAAGTATTATCAACTGTTAATTCTACTTTTATTTGCACACACAGCCATCATCTATAAAATAGTCAAACATACTAGGGGACTTTAAAACGTATATTTCCGTTGGAATCTCGAATTCAGCATTTTTTTATGAATACAATACTTTCACATACACTATGTATGGAGAAAGTAAAAAGAAAATTTTCCTTAAAAAGATGACCTTTGGCCAAACTACTTTTAAGAAGCTTTCATCATTTTTTGATGTAATTGAAAAAAAATTGTAATTCATGGAAAATTTAATCAATGAAAAGCATATTTTTAGAACTAGGAACGGTTCTTGAACCAGATCCAAACCGTTCCTTCTTTTGATCGAACTGAACCAGAACAGAATGTGTTGGAAAATTTATGGTCTTAACCCGAACACTCAGAACCGAACTGGAACTTCCCAGCTCTGTTTATAATACATTATTTGTCAAATAAGTATCAAGATACAGTTTTTTTAACTTCATAATTTGAATCTTTAGCTAGAATTTCTTAGAATGGCTTAAAATACTTATTAGTCCATTCATGAAAAAAAATCTCCCCTTTGAAGACTAATCCTTGGAAAAAAGTTGACGTGTCTGACCAACATGTACAAATCTTGCGACATTCATTGACTCGTTGAGATTACATGAACTGAAACCAATAAAAATTAATGGAATATCACTTTTTTGAGGATAGAAATTGGCTCACCAAGAAGAATGCCACATCCTGGTTGAACGGGATGGCCGCCATTAGGGAAGAAGTCCACATCACCTATTGAACCATCAAATCCATACAGTCCTGCACATGTGTGTATCACATCCACAAAATTGGCATCACCCACTGCAAGACGATCATCTACCTCCTCCATTGAGTATAAGGGACCAGCCGGATCCATTCCTTGCAAATGATCATTAACATTTACATTAGTATGCTAATGGATATGACAGAATCTGACATTATTTTGTAAAATTGTGGTAAATCAAACATAAGCAAAGAATCAGGATGACGAAATTTTTTAATCAAAATAACATCTATTTATTTAATTAAAAAGCAGGACAGATATAGCACTAAAAATATATTTAAGTATCTTAAATTCCAATTTTTGTTAACTTACCTATGTAGCAACTATTTTTATAGCATAAAATAATTAACTAAATGATTTATATTTAAATTCTTATTTATAAAGTATATTCATATTTTTTTGAATATTTTCAACAAACGCAAAATTTTTGACAATATATCACATCTACAACGGAAGTTCACTGCAACCATTTTCATTACAACTGATTTTTTCCAGAAAGTTTAGATTTACTGCTACTCCACAGAACATATGATAAAAATTATTTACTTAATACAAACATTTGCTCTAAAAGAAAAGGCAATTTCAAATAGTACTTTCAAATTAACAAGGGGATATGTTCCATTAAAAAAGGCTTTCTAACCATATTTTAGCAAGTTCTATTTTATATTCTATTTGGCTAACTATTTAGCCAAGCAATATTTAAATATTAAGTAAGACTTGTCAATTAATTCAATACATAATCGATTCATTAAAAAACACTAAAAAGTGTAGAGAAAGGAGGACAGAGAAGGAAAACATCTGTCATTCCCATAGGAGGATACCCAATCACCCAAAAAAGTACTTACTGTGCAAAGTTAATGGTGAGTATGAAAATTTTCCATTTTAGTATTAGTTTATCGATTTTATTATTTCACATCAATAAATGAAAGCAAGATTTTTCTATAATATTTTTGTTCTTACCTGTTATGCGACCAACTTTGCCTGTTTGGACCTTCTTTCCTGCAATGCCCATAATATGAGCACCAAGGCTATGTCCAGACAGGTGAACACTTCCAATGTCCAAATTGCCCTCAGTAACCAAAAAGTCGATAAACTTTGCAACATATGCTCCTATTTCTTTCGTTTGTTCTTTGGCAATAGGATATAAGGGATCATGGGATATGCCAGACCAGTCCACAGCAACAACATTGCAGTCAGAGGTATTCAAATACACTGCAATTAAGATTTAACAATGTGTGTGAAATTCTAGGATGTGAAAATATTTGAAATTATAGATGAGCACATAATGAACTGGGCAGTGGTAAGATGATGTGGTTTTCAGAATACTGAAATTAAAATACGGATAATAATTTTAATATTTATAAATTAGCAAATTAATTTATACCTATCAAGCCATAAAAATATTCAGATAAAATAAAGTAATAGTAGATTAAAATGTCTTTTTTTAAAGATACGTTTCCATGACTATTTACAATTACTTTATTGTTAATTCATTAGATTCAAAGGGTTATTTTTCAACAAATGACCAAATATGCAACTTCAATATAGGGATAATGATATAAAGCATAGTTTGAGGAATAGGGGTGAAAATACAGTAATGCCTCTCTAATTCGGACCCTCTATAATTTGGATTGCCTTCTATAGGTGAAACAGGAAGTGAATAAGAAGAAAGTAAAGAAGACATTATGAAACAGCAATACAATAGGACCTTTACTCAACAAAAAATTTCTGATTTCTTCAAAAAAAGACACTGTGATTGGGGTGGGACCATTTACATCTGATTCAATTTATAGTTATTAACGCATAACACATTAATTATAGTTTATTGTTTAAAAAAACATTCCTTGTGTTCTATTTGATTTGAATTCTTTCTATTGAATTTTGTTTGTCCAATAAAGTAACGCATTTTCTATTAGAAGCAGTAAGGTAACGTAACAGTTGTTCATGATAAGAAATCAATATGATATGCGAATAATCTTCGTATGAGAAAATGTGATTATTAACATACGTTGTTGGATTGTGAATAAATGTGCTTTTTTTTTAGGAACTACGACTATAAAATACATAATTATGTTCAATAATTCAGAATTTTCAGTAATTCCGACTACCCCTTCCCCCCATTAGTCTGAATTGGTGAGATTTTACTGTAATGACAAAAATCATAATTTGTTTATCATTTGTTATAATGAAGAATTTGTTGCATGAAAATGAAAAATATTTTCCAACCATAATTTTTACCACTGAACAGATGAGCTTTTCCTTTGCTTGATTAGTGAAATAGCTATTCAGCTATATTATTTTTATTTCCAAGACAATTCAGTGAATTCTTTTACCATCAAACACCATATTATATTTTGTTCAATGCACAGTTTTAACCACAAAAAATAGCTCTGTAACTTCCACAAACCAACTGAATTTATTTGATTTATTGCAGATATTTCAGTAAGTTAATCTATAATTTATCAGTTCTTTTTGGAAAAAAATGATGAAGCAATGAAAGACAGAATGGGATTTAACGCTTATTAACATTTACAACTTTATGAGTGATATAGCATTACAAAATTAAAATGTGTAAGTGAAACATACTTGCTGTCATCCCATTTGAAATTTTTGTACTTAAAATATTTTTGAAAATAGTCTTTCTCTCTCTAATATCTGCTTTGTGAAAGGGATTTCCATAGCTACATGTTATTCCATTGACATAAACTTAATTTTAGGAGAACCAAATGTTTTATCATGTGTCATTCACTACTTACTGTCCTTGATGCCTTGAATAGTGTCCGATTCAATACTGGATTCAAAGCCATGGGTGATTATATTCGTTGGCCGACTGCTATCATACTTGGACATATGAAGTGAGTCAACATCTCCCACAAACACTTGGTAGGAATTTCCCCTTTAATTTAAAAAATAGATGTTAAAATCAGTTGAACACCATCTGAGTGTGTTTTAATCAGCGAAATTATTTAAGTGAAAAACTGATATTAAAAATGTGTGATTCTATAGGCAAACAGCTTGTTTTAAAATATCTTGTTTAGTCACAGATCCTTGTTGCGTTTATTTATTCTAATCAATGTTTAAAGTAATTTGTAAGTAGACCAGCACAGCATCGTATTAATCGTCGCCCTCGTATAATGATCATACCCTACTTTTACGATTGAAAATTTGATGCATTTCATTTTTACTTCTCATACGAAGTATCGAGAAAGTATTGTTTTCGCGAAAAAATTCGACCTCGAGATTTTTACGGAAATATACGTTTTAGGTGTCGCTGAATCCGAAAAAGTGGTTTTCGCAATGCCGTCTGTCTGTCCGTCTGTCTGTTACTGGCGCTGGAGCCTAGACGGTAGAGCGAAAATGAATGAAATCTCGTAGTTAGGCATTTTATCATACTGAGCAGAGTATACATAGAAATGGTTGACATTGATCAATAATTAAGAGTAGTTTATTCCACGCATTTTTAACAACAATCCGATTTTCTCAAAAACGGCTCTAACGATTTTGATCAAATTTCGTACAGTTACTTGAGTTTACGTCTACAATAATACTATATAGTTCATATTTCTCAAAAAATGAATATAAGGCTAGTTTATTCTAGGCAAATTTAACAACAATTCGATTTTCTCAAAAACGGCTGTAACGATTTTGATCAAATTTCGTACAGTTACTTGAGTATACATCTAAAATAATACTACTTATTTCATTTTTCTCAATGAATGAATATAAGGCTAGTTTATTCTTGTGCAACTTTAGCAAAAATTGGATTTTCTAAAAACAGGCTCATATGATTTTCATTTTCTAAAGATAACTAAAGGACGCATTAGTACCCATATATGAGAAAGTTTGTACAATGTATTTTGTACCGATTTTTTCACATTATATTCGTATCACACTTTTATTCAATTTCGGTTTACTCAGCACTATTACGTCTTTATTACGCGTTTTTTTTTCGTGCACGTGACGTCCTTACTATCGACTCCGTATTTACGGAAATTATCGAATTGTGACGTAATGACCGATATTTTCTAAAACAGTCTCTCTAATGTCCTGATTTGCAAGCACGTGTGAATCGTTACATGAGTCACGAGTCCAACAGACGAGCGTGAATCCCTTACGAGACGGCTAAATATACAAGAGTTACGCGGCGCAATTTGAACCTGAAGTTGTGTTTCATTGAAGAGAATGAAAGCGTTGCAGCGGAGCGTGAGTGAAAAGCCTGAATCGTGATCGGAGGAAACGAAAAGAGCGACTAAAGAACACGAACATGTCCATGAGAACAACACGAGGTACTTACGGAAATTTTTGAAATTCCCATGGAATACACATCCGTTTTACAACCCTTGAATGTAGACAATCTGGTTTTAAAAACTTTCATGCATGACAGTCTCATCTGAATTTCGAGACTTACAAATTGGCGTAAATTGTGCGACGATCAACGCTCGTAAACATGGTAATTGCGGTTGATTTTCAAACGTACACGCTTTAAAGTGCGCTAAGATTTCGGGTGTGTGGATTCCTTGGAGTTTCGGGCTTTCACTGGTGATTTAGGTGATTGGTTTCTTGAGTGTGTTTTTTCCAAGTGTACTACTGTGTCTGAATTTTTAGTTTTGTTCATTCGTGTGAAAATTTTCAGTATTTATTTTTTAATTGCCGGACATCGCCAGGACTTAAACTTTACCTTTCATGCTTCCCGTGATATTTTAAAGTGCTATTTGTGTTCGTTTACGGAAAATTCTTTCAAAAATCATTTATTTGAAAAATCACTCCCTCAAAAATCAATTAATCGCACAAATAACTGTCAATATAGGTTACTGTAGGATGATGTGTTTGAACATCTTATCCATCCCGTTGGCAATTAGTGAATAAAGTAGTAGTTTAATATTTTCTTTTTGAGTTTCTTTTTGTTAATTTTTAGCGTTCATTATTTTATCTGGGACATTTTTATGTTGTGGTGATTTGACCGATGGTTTGCGCCTTTCTATAACTATTTTACAGATTAGCGGTCTTCGTAGCAAATGGTTTAACCGGGTCCGGTGAAAGGGTTGGGCGAGTGGGGCCCTTGGCCCAAGCACTGCTCCACGTGAAGCCTCTCGCCATTGTCATAACTAATTGTAAGGGCAGGAATGTTTTCCATTCTCAAACCCAGTATCTTTTCTCTTCCAGAGTGAAAAGAGAAAGTGGGATTTCCATAAGTTTACGAATTTGCTACCCTTTTCATTCCTAGAACACTACATAATGCCACTGAATCTATGCTGCGCCGCCGCAGGGTCTAAAAGGCACGAGACAAAAGGAGTTCGGTTTGTTCTATCCTGTCCCTACCCTACGCCAGATCAGATAATCCTCAAGAGCCTTGGGTCGTTTTCACGATAATATAACCTACCGAAAAGGCTGTTTCATTTCACGTACCACATGTATATTCCGTGCGAAAACACCTGTCGATCACTTCCAAGATCATGAAATAATGGATTTTGAGAACGTAAAATTAGCAAAACCAAATGTCCCTATCTTGAAATTTATATTTCTTGGAGTTGTTCGACTTACTTTCTCTCACTAGCCGTCCTCCGAGCGCTTTGTCCTTTGACGCGATCTGCCGTATTCTCTCATTCGAAGGTGTTTTTCCAAAAGCTCATCGAGTTTGTTTTGTTATTTTTCAAGGTGATACCGATTTCGTAACACTTTGATTACTAACATTCAGCAACGTAGCAAGGAAATTTGTCATCCGGCACAAGACGTAAAAACACCGCCCCAGACTTAGACAGTTCTAAAAATAATCATTATAAACCGCATAAGAGAAATATTACACTTCTTATCATATGCACAAAAATTGAAATTTGAGTACGATGTTTTTCGAAATAGTCGCGACACAGTTTGTTGGTACTCCTTGGTTTGGGTGCTAATCTAAATACATTCTAATAACTCCTTCATCAGTTAAAAAGAAAAAAATATTGGAAAATGAAAATACAATGATGGTCATGATCGATGGCAAGGTTTTGGATTTTGTGGATGAAATTAAATATCTTGGTGTAATCATTGATGCAATCAGCAATGCGGTGTTCATTTTCGACATTTACTGTAATTTTTTAAAAAATAACATCAAACTATGTTCATAGAAATTTTAGCAATTCTCTCCGTTTTGTATTCTAAGATATAGCGATTTTTTCAGGGTCCTCGAATAAAAAAATCAGCACGTATAATCTCGCTACTTTGTAATTTTTATGTTTAATAAAAAATGGTTTTTTAGAATAAAATTTAAAACTTAGAGGTACGAGCTATGTGTTGAATAGAAGGGAAGGGGGAGAGAGGACACTGGCGCCCGTCGCCTTCGCTGTTAAACCGAAGGCGCCCTTGCCAACGTAAAGTTTGGGAACCCCTGCTTTATACCATTCAGCGGTTCACGGTTCCATTTACCCCCCCCCCCCCCTCTCCCCTTACCCCTTCCCCTCCATATCTACCCCTACCCCATCCTCCCTTACTCCCCTCTCCACTCACGTTGTTTTTACTTTCTCCATACGTAGTATGGGAAAGTATTGTAATCACGAAAAAAATCGACTTCGAGATTTCAACGGAAATACACGTTTTGAGGTCCCTAGAGCATAACGCAAATTATTTATACTGAAAACTTCTCGTAAGCTCAATAGCAAAATTAAAACTTAGTGCTGATTAATCGCGAAAGACAATGTTCACAGAGCTCTTTTGCATTACTAAATGAGAAAGCAAGCAAAGGGCGCAATACAGGTCCTCATAGCCGATAGGTATTTCCCTCGATGTAATACAAAATATAATTATTATGAACATTAGTGCAATGAACTTCAAATTATTTTCATACATACTTGATTATACACCGTTACATATTTTTAAATTCTTATTTTCAGGCACTGTGCTACATATTTATAAATTGTGCACACCTAAAAGGAAGGCCAGTATAATATTAAAAATGCAAGTTTTATACAATTTGATACAGTTATTACTAATAATGATGCTTAGGACCAATTAAAGTGCTTAGAATTGTAAATTTTATTTTATGCAAAAAGCCCCCTATAGGATGCCGGCCTGGAGGGAAAAAACTCATTGCTCAAAATTGAATTGAAATCGGAGGGTAGTAAGATAGATGGGTCGCATACGTTCCCTGCAGCTGGAGGATAGGTAGCACGGTGATTAAGAAAGGTTCGGCAGCCAAAGGAAACTGTTAGCCAGCTGCTTCCTCGGAGGTTTCGTGGGCCAGCGGGAGACATTTGCAGTTCTCAAGAACTAGTTTAATGATAGGCCTTCCAACCTTTTATTCTTCTGTTTTCGCCGATTGGTCTGCAAAGCCTTCTCAGCAAGTCCTCGTTTTACTTGCTCCTTTCTCACTGTTGATAGGGAACCCAGAAAGCAATCAAGTCTCGGGAAAACCAGCCATCTGTATCATTTATAATTCTTAGAAGCCGAATTCGGAAATACCATTTTGCCCTCTAAACATTCATTTGCATGCAAATTTTAACAGATATTCACCCGGCAGCAACATTGACCTAGTCGATCGAAAACCAGATTTAGTTATTTTCAAGGATATATCTAAAAAAGTTAGGTGCCTCTAAAAATTCAGCGCCCCAAGCGGTTGCTTGGTCTGCCTGTATGGTTCAGTAGCCGGCCCTGCCTTAAGGGATCTCAAAACGTGCATTTACATAGATTGAAATCTCGAATTCGGTAATTCTCACGAATACTACACTTTCACATACACTCCGTATGGAGATAGTAAAAAGGAAATTTTCTTTAAAAAGATGACCTATAGTCCCACTACTTTTAAAACACTTTCATCATTTTTCTGTGCAATTGAGAAAAGCTGTAATTCATGTTATCATTTAAAAACATTTTTTTAAGAACTAGGAACGGTTCCGGAACCGGTTCCGAACCGTTCCTTCTTTTGAACACTCGGAACCGAATCCGGAACGGAACGAATTGGAAAATTTAAGGTCGGAACCGGAACGCTCGGAACCGAAGAGGAACTTCTCAGCTCCCAGTAAGAGATAAAGAATTGTGCGGAGACAGGACATTGCCGCCTGGCTTAGGACAAGGGGCCTGCTCGCCCTGCCCTTTCGCCTTTCTTATTTCTTCTGAATCATTCATTCATATCCAAAATATTTGTGTGGACTCAATATAAGGACCTAATGCAGGAGGACATTACTGTCAAATCACTCTTTAAAAATGAATGAAAATTTAATAGGATTAATAGTTAAACATGATAAAATATAATAATTATAACATATTTAGCAGCACATTCACCTATCCTTTATAAATACTTACAATTAAATCTATAATACAAAACAATTTGTGATTTATGAACACAAGGCAAGGAAAAAAGATCTTATTTTCGAGTAAAAATCGAAACTGATGTTATATGGAATATCTACTTAATTGGATAAAGAAAATAAACACTCCTAGCGTTCCGAATGGGCTTTGTTCCTTCATAATATAGAGTCTATATAAAGGACGATCTTTTCAGCTTTCAAAGGAAATTCTTTTTCACTGAATGAAGTATAAAATCTTCCTTTCTTTAGCATTCACACTCTTCTTCTGTTTAATGAACACTATTAAGGAAAAAACGATTCTTCTCCAATGAAAGCCAAAAGAGAACTGATTTAAGAGATCTGCTGGCCTATTTCAAAATGAATATGAACGTAAATATAGGAAGGGGCATTGAAAGTTGGTTTTAGGAAACGATTCTCCATATCGATTTTAAATAGATTTGGGATTCCCAAGTCTAAATAAGAGGAATAATGCAAAAGAAGGGGTAAAAATCTGGTATTCTTCCAGCGAAAGAATTTGCGGTATAGGTCGATGGCACCGTACGAAATAAATGCCGCCTCAGCTGGAGGCCCTTGCCAGGGTTGGGATAGCAATTAGCAGAGTATCACCCCCGACCTCCTGCCATCTCCAAGGTGAATTCATTTGCGGTCGCCTCAAATAAGCTTTCTACCGAAGGCAGGACAATGCGACCGCGGAACCCAAGGGTTCGGGGGCTAATTTTTCACGGAAGGTTTCGCGTCGTTCTGTTATTTCAAACTTTCTCTTTTTGGCTTTAACACAAGGGTTCAAGAATAGATGTGACAAAGATACTTAACACATTCAGAATTTACAACTAGCATTCCAACCGTACGTAAACGAAAAAAAATACGTTTCATAACGTTTTTCGTTACGATAAAAAAAGATCGTTTTTCGTTACACTCGAATCTAAATTTCGCTTTTCGTTACGTTTAACGTTATAACGAAAAGTTTTAGTACACATTAATGAAATCGAACTAATTGCCATTTTTTAATAATACATAAACGTTTATGATATTCTGTATGTTTGCAACCTACATAAGGATTTATACAAATAGTAATTGAATTCAACTGCGGATCAGTAGTTTTAAAAATATATTTCTAATTGGAGAATATTGTATCCTCTGCAACATTAATGACAGTCCTTAGGAAGTGATATTTGACAAAAACTGAGAAATGACATGAGTAAACCCCCCATATCCGGTTTACTATATGGCCGGCATAGTATAACAATCAAGCGTCAAAATAAATACAAATCTTTATAATTTTAGGGTTGCATCGTCGACTGTGCACATCGAGCCACCTACATGCCAAATTTCAGCTTCCCATCTCATCTGCATCAGCGCTAATTATAACAACAAGATTCTACAGAACATTTTGATGCTATAGTGCGTTTCCCGAAGTCGTACGGGTCAGATTCGCAGTATTCCGTCCGCATTCGGGTTATTTCGCTTAGGCTACGACCCAATGTTGCCACATTTCGAATTTCGCTCACTTCAACAGCAGCTGTGGACGAGTGAAGTTCTGAGAGCAATCGTGTCAACAGCGCTCGTCAAGAATTTTTGAAAGGCGTGGGAAATTTAAGAGCTCTTATTGGCTGACACTTTCTCCCCCTCACCCTACAAGTCTAACCGTAGACACGCCTCACCCGTACGATCTCTGGAAACGCAGTATAGAAACACGACATGAAAATAAAACATTGGTTGTAGCCATGACCTATATTATCAAAATATTTACACTAAACTGATGGGAGTGAAAATTTTTTTATTTGCTAAGGAGACAACTTAAAATTTATATTTTCTTCTTTTTCTTATGGTTAGATGCTTAATGGAATAAGATACTAATTGAAGGTATCAATTAAAATAAAAATTGTTTATGTCGTTTACTATCTCATTTTAAGTACTAACATTATGAAGTAAGTTTTTAATTAAAAAATAATAGTAGCAATGAAGTAATTCACTATTTGGTTGATTGATTTAATCTTTGTTAGTCGCCGCCCACGCCTAGGATCGTTCCTGTGTGCAACCCTGTGACAGTATCAAAATAACGGATTTTGTTTTCAGTTTTTCGTAACGATTTTCGTTACAGCAATTTTCGACATTTCGTTAACGTTCTTCGTTACGTTAATAAAAAGTAAGTTACTCTTTCAGTTAAGTTACGCGTAACGTTTTCCATCACAGATATGTCGACACAAATGCGTTGAGGGGAAGGCGCCCCTGGCAAGTTGGCGGCCGGGTGCGTTGCGCCCATTGCACCCCGGGTCGACGCTGCCCTGAAGAGGGGCCCCCGAAATAGTGCTTGCATTGGTCCCTCCAAATGCCGTAGAGATAGCATTTGGAAATATGTACAAGAAAGCATGACGTACGCTTGAAAACGCACGTAAAATGCGTGCGTCGCAAAGCAGAAGAATTCCCGATTATAAGTTCAACACCTCTCCGAGGATAATTATCTGCTTATCAAGTGACAGATTCGATTATATCTTTTATCAATGTTTCCCTCTGAGGTATAGGTACTTTAATGGATTCTCAAGGGTGATAATTCCGGAGTGCAACCAATGTTGTCAATAGCACTTCCTTTCCAAAGTTGCTCCATGTGCTTGTCGTTGATAGTTTATACGCAGACACGTGATCAGACCGTGATTTGATTAGATTGTTTAATTTTTTTGGAAGAATCTGCCACTTCACGCCTTTCGGTATCACTCTCAACCGATTAAAATGTTTTCCTTCAAAGGTATTTTATCATTTCGAGAGATTTTCTTGTGAAAAAATTGCTATCTGGTTTTGTTTTTAAAAAATCCAAAGTCTGTATTTTTTCTTATACCAGGGAAAACCGTCGATAAGGATTATTTTTAGAATTTTAAATATACTTCAATATTTATACATTTCAGACCGTGTAAATGGCAAAATAAAGTTCGATTCCTTATAATAGCAATTTGCGATAATTTATTGAAGTAACAAAGATAAGTTTTGCATTAATTAAAGCCCTGATTAGAAAATGAGCGACTTTGTAATAAATTAAGAGATGGAAAATTATAAAAAAAGTCTTTTTCGTCAGATGCCAAGATCAGCTGAAATTCTCTTATCATTTCCTCATTCATTTTAATCGCAAATTTAAAAAATTCCCCTAGTAAAGAAAGTATGCCGTTATTAAGAATATGTAGCAATTAATTATGAAAGTTGACCTTATTTACTATAAGAATTATTACGTGTTTTGGCGACGTAAAAATTACTTGTAACACGATGGAATACGAATTTGATTATATGATGTACCTTGCTGCTAAATTACTTTAAAAGCTTCATTTCGAATCGTCTGTTTCGGAAAATTTTTTCTTTAGCTGGAATGATGCCAACAATTGTTTTAAGTTTTAACCACCGTGTGATAAAAATTTATTAAGCCCTTTCAAAGTATTAACATTTATACCTTATTTGCAGAAAAGTTTGAATCAGATTATTTTTTTTAGCCGAATGTATCTTTACAAGAAAACTTTGTTGATTGTTAAATTCCGCTGTTAATAAAACTGACCCGATAAGATATTTCTAATTAGGTACGGAGCGAGTCCGTCCGTGCGCACAGCAACAATCAGCGAATCGGTTTATCTCGGCCATAAACGTGCTTATCTACCGATCAGCGGGGTCACTGAATTAAAACAAGAAGGATAAAGTAGTGTGCTTACAAACCTCGTGTAGATGTAAAATTTGACATCTTCCATTGGATTTATTAGTGGAACCTCCGGCTTGCCTCTGAAAATGATCGCGGGCCTGATGTTTCCTTTCTCGTCCGGAAAGTACATTATGGTTGGAAAGCGGAATCTGAGATCATCCACACAGGAACCTGAACGAGAGATCACACAGTTATAGACAGGCGAAATATCTCTAATGCCCTCTTAACACAAGGATCTTCAATATTTTTTTTTGCTGACGTACCCTTTTTACCATTTATTAAATAGTCGGTACCTCCTGGCACATTTTAAAGTAATAAAAAAATGAAAAATAAAAATTGCCAAATACACACTCTATGTCTATATGTAAATGATAATAAATAAAAACCGAATTGAAAATGATTTGCGTAATTAGCGACGGTGGGCGACCTCCTAGGTTAAAAACAAATGAGGGAAGAATTGCAGAGCAAATTACATAAGGTGCTTTTTTCACCGACTGTTATCTTTTCATTGGAGTAAATAATATCAGATACAATGTATTACAGGTTTCCTACATCTGTTACATCATGTATTATTTAGAGATTTTTTTCCGATTACTCTCCAGCAGTTAATTCTAAATCAACCAAATTATTACAACGTCTAGCTCTCAACCCCTCCTGAAAATGTGGCTTCTCCAGGACGCAGGATTCCAGAGAGAGAGACGCAGACGGATGGACAGACAAACCTAATACGAAAGCGATTATACGTAAAAAGCGATAAAAGGGCCTCCCGACATCTCTATAACTTACTGTCTTTGAAGGGATGCGCGAAAATAAAGAAATAATTTTTCTATCCTAATTCACTTTTGTCTGTCAAAAAACCTGTATAAAACATTTTATAACGCCAATTCAAGCCGTGAAATCACAACCTTTGATTCCTAAGTAATCCATGAAAGCTGAAGTAAGTAGAAAAATTATAATATTTAATATCTTTGCGTCTCCTTTACAACTCTGCATGTATCCCCTGTTGACAACCCCTGAAGAGCATTTTAAACGTGATGGGCAACGTTCTTAGTTTCCAATGTTTCTAGGGGCCGCATTGGACGGACAGGATAAGGTATACATAGGATGTTACCTATAGATAGTTTCGACCCGAGACAATTTGGCGCCCCGGGAGAATCGACTCCAGCCTCCACTTCAGATGATTTTCACGAAGTCATTTGAAACTTACACTTTAATTAATTCGTCCCTTCTTTTCAAAATTTTACACTTGACTAGGCAATCATTTTATTCCAAATGCCGCCATTATGCTGGCTGTCGAGAAATATAATGTAATGGCTAAAATGAACTTACTATAGCCGAGAGATTTTCGAATCTTTTTAAAACATCGCAATCAATGTCACAAGCGTCCTTGCTTACAGTCTTCCATCAAATTCTTTGTGGACGAAATGCGCATCTGGTTTTAACGACTTTTATAAGGGTAACTAATTTTGTTTTACAAGTATGTATATAATATGTAAGTACATAAAATTTAAAAAAATGCAATTTAAACGAATTTCTTCACAGGATTGATTTATGATAAAATGGCGAAGGGAAAATTTTACAAGTTGAGAACCTGTCTCAACTAATCACATAGGAAAGTTTTAGCCATGTTATCCGTCAGATCTTGCGGTGTGGAAATCGAAATATTTGACAGCTATATATCTCTAAATGTTGCTATGACCAAGATCTAGATTGTTTAGCGATATGTATCTTCATTCGGGCTCTAAAAATTTCGCAAGAAAAGGAACGTCTCGAGAAAAAAACTTGTACGCAGAAAATTGTTATATACTGACACGAATCTAACACAGGAAACGTTTTGGAAGAAAATCTAAATAAAAAAGCTAATACGTCGTTTACGAAAAAGACAAAAGTTCCATCTTTTTAATCACACTTGTAAACATATTTTGAGATTTTCCTCGTGAAATAGAATCGAATACAAATTTCGCTAGCTTTTCTAAGTTCGAAATTAATGGTAGAGGAGCTTCACGACACATGATGCGGGTAAAAGAAACGCGTGCTCTAAAACCGACGTCAGGAAGAGCTTTCGGCCGTGAAAATAATGCAAAAGTTTGAAGCAAAACGGATTTAGGAGTAGCCTAAGCTGCCAGAAAAGTTTTTAAGAAAAGGAAGAGAACGAAGAAGGCAGGAGGTTCGCGTTTCGTGTAATTTGGGTACCTGATAATCTGAGAGAAAAATCATCGGAAGCACTACGATAAGTAACAAGTAGTTTTTAAGCGTAAGCGCATGAATTGCTGTGAATGTCAATTACATTATACCTTATTATTAGCGATCAATGAGCGAAAACGTATACACGCTATACATATCCAAGGTAGGATTTGGGCGGGCACTTCTTTGTAGGTTAGTTGCTGCTTATGTAAAAATGTGTACTCTATTCTTTAATGGGAAACAACACACATGAAATAATGGCACTTCGACCGATATCTCGTATTGATAAATCAATCCTGAAGCTACATCAGATTGCTTCGTATCACCTTTATATATTAAGTTACACCAACGGAATTTCAATTTCCAATTTGTATGTTATTCTTTTCTTTTTAATAAGAGAGGTAACTATCTATAAATCAATCGATGTGACACCAACCAATAGGAACTTCGTAAGCTGCACGCATGGTTTAATTAATTTGAGTGAATCAGAAATGAAACAGAAACCAATCTATCGGTTATCAAACATGAAGTATAAATTCCGGCGCTGAATCGCTCAGCACTCCAAAAAGTGACTTTATTAAAACTTTCACCAAAGTTAACGATAACAGAAGTATCTAATTATGCGGCATTACTTCTAGATATACAGATCAGAATAATAAATGCGTTGCTAATTTGCGATTAAATTTAGGAAGATTGGTGCAGGCGATTTGTAATCTTAAACGGCCTTTGTTAGATCAATATCGACGGGAATAAAACACCGAAATATTTCACAAAACTTAGCATCTGAAAAAGAGGCATATAAAAATCAGCAGAGGGTTAAATACTGAGTGGACTAGAGCAATAAAATAACTGACTGGGAGCGAGGGCATCGGGAAGAAGCCTCTGAGAGATTATAATAAGGCGAAACCAGCCGCCGAAAAAACAAGTTAGGAAAGTGTATAGACAGGGCATATTTGCCGCCCGGGTGCAAGCAGTTTATGCCGCCCCTTACGGACTTATAAAAGCAGGCTGACCCAGATTTTTTTCAACTTTTAGATTAAAAGTTGCATTTAATTTAAGAAATTAATTGTGCAAACTTTTTCGTATACGAATCGTCTCGATATATCACGTAAAGGTACTTTATTTTAGAAGGCGGTCTATCACATGAGTTTACAAACACAGCGGAATGTAAAGGACCATTGTATGTTTGTAAAAACACAAAATTAAGATATATTCTAGCTTCCGCCCGTGAAATGCCGCCAGGGTGCGATGCACCCCTTGCACCCATAGGCCGGCGCGGCCCTGTGTACAGCGTATCACAAATGGGCGCATTTCGTGCAATGGAGTATTAGAAAGAAACGATATACAGTAGGCGCCGCTTAATGTGATCATTGGTTATTAGAATCAGCCGCTTTATAATATCAAATTTCAGAGAACGGATTCAAATGTATGTACCATATTTTCGTCGCTTATTGAAATCGGATTTTCGGTTATAAGAATCAAAAGTTGAGTTAAAAACTTTTAAGTAATCATCTTGGCCTCGGCCAGACTGACGATAACCGGCTTTAGCCGCTATGGAAAAGTCTGGCAGATGCCTAAGTACCAGGCGATAAGTTCAACAGTGTCAAGATTCGGACCTGGTGAGGAAGCATTATGACATGGAGTTTAATGAGTGGGTGGACGTAGATCGTGACCTACAAGTTAGTACAACCTTAAAATACGAAGAGATTGCCCAATCTGCTACTGACTATCAACCCAAGGAGAAGGGCGATGAGGAAAATCACGATGAATCTGAATGAATCCCAGTTAGCAAACGGCAAACTAGCTATCGTCATCCTGAGGAGAGCGTTGAAGGTTATAAAATAGTAAAATCACTCTCAATAGGCTATATAGTGACAGCTGGAAGCAAACTAAAAAAGTGACTATTTGAAATAATAATCCTTTAGTTTGAGTGCAGTATGATAGATGTCATACATGTACAGGGGAAATATGTACTCATTATTTTTCCTGCAAAATAATATGTAATAGTGTTATTTGTATGTGTATATTATTATAATTTGTTGCATCCTGTAGTATTCCTACGATTTTCGGTTAATAGAATCGCCGTTTAATAGAATCAAAATACAATTTACAAACGTGATCACAATAATCGGCGCCTACTGTACCTGTATGTAAGGGAAATAACGTTTTAAAGTTCTTTTCTTCATCATAAATAATCCATTTTCTTCCTATTTGAAAATATTACATGCACACTTAAGGAAATTAAGCGTTTGTTTGTGAGATTATGTTAGCAACAATGAGACGGACGGACGGACCGACGACAATAGACGCTCACGCTGGAAGCGAAACGCGCCTAAAAACAAATTCGCGTGGCAAACTTTCTTACCCAATGATACCATCGTGGCGAAGCAGAGCAGGACCCTAAGCAGCTCCATCTTCGAAGGACTGAACAAGTCGTGTTGATCCTCCTTAAGATGGTGGCGATATGAACTCATATCACTTTTGAGTCCCGTGAATTTCATCAATGCGATTGACAGCCAGAAGTGGTACAAGAGGTTACCATTGCGGATTCGCGCCTCCCCCCCCCCCCCTCCTTCTCTTTAAGAGGAAGCACTTAATCGATGCCACAGATTGGCGAAAGGAATTCAAGAGCTTTTAATTGTCTCCGGACGTTATCAAGAGACTGCATTCGCGTCTTATTGTCAGGAGTAGATTATAAGAGTTATCGATATCGCAAGCAATAAGTTTTTTTAAAGATCGTTTTAGCGGTCGAAATCTCCGGGGATGACGTCATGTAAATATTATTCCGATCGAAACGAAAATAATGGCCTCAGTTGAAAATGTCAGGGCTGAATTTGAATTGCTTTTAGCGGGCACAAGAAAAAATTATTGTTGTTGATAAGTTTAGGAGAAAATGTAACGGTTTATCTAACACTTACACACTTTTAGTTTTTCCTATTATATCTGTAAAACAAATGTTTATTGTACGTAATGCATCCATGCCTTTTTAGTTTTCTGCAATTTCTATTAAAATAATTTACAAAGCCAATATCTTTTTTGGAGGTTTTATCGGGGAGAGTTACTGTTGGGAGCACATAAGTCCTTAAAGTCCCACTTGCGACTCAGGAGCCGCAGGTTGCGACCCCTGGAAGTGAAGTGAAGGAGTTTAATGCCAACAGTGGCTGGTTTCATTGATTCAAACAATGGCATAAGATCCATAACGTAAAACTTAGTGGAGAAGAAGGTAGTGCTGATGAGGTTGCAGCTTCTAAATTTCCTGAGGAATTCAAGAAAATTGTTGAGAAATGTGGATACTCACTAAAAAGAAATCTACAACTTTTATGAGATGGGGAGTTTTGGAAAAGAATGCCTAGCTGAACTTACTTATGATGGTTTTTGTAGCAAATTTCAGAGATTTCTATTGATTCTTATGGGGAAATTATGTTCAATTTATACGATTTCACCCTCTGTGACTTTTTTGGAACACAACCAGGGTTGCCAACCGTCCATAAATTTACGGACTGTCCGTAAATATGATCTAAAATTGGACATGCCCGTAAAGTCCATAAAAATGCCATGTTGCAGATTTAACCAATATTTCAGCAGTCATCAAAGGAGCTTACGATGAATATTTGTATCGAATTGGAAAAATTACTAATTATGAAAACCAACTTCGATTTCTATGTCTTGCAAAATTTGCATCTACATTATTAACACTCCCACATGGAACTGTAGAAGTGGAGCGCATTTTCTCAGCCGTTAAACTCATAAAAACAAATATAAGAAATAAACTGTCCACGCCAATGCTGGAAGGATTATTGACTGTCAAAAGTGGAATGGAAAAATTACTACAGAAATGGTTGACGGTGTGGCTGCTTCAATGAATGATCATAAATTGGACAATTTAGAAGATGCTGACGTGGATGACGAAATATTCAGAGGCTAGAATTGAGACAAACCGAACTATGAGGAAGAAAAAATGAAAGATTTAAGGGACACAAGCGGAAAAATGCAAAATACAAGTAAGTACATTAAACTATAGTCCGTTTCATACTTATTATTTAGTATCAGAAAGGTCTTGGTATTACGTAAAGATGTGTCTGTAAAAAAGTTTGGTTGTCTGTAATTTTTTCCCATACTGTCCGTAAAAATAATTTTGTGGTTGGCAACCCGGAACACAACTGTGGCATAAACCGAGGAGTACCTGTACCATTAATTTTCAATGAACTGCTGCTTGTAAGGGATTTTTCCAAATCATAATAAAAGCTTTTCAAGTCAATATGTGTGTATTTTTAAATCATATAAAAAATTCCACAGTTTATTACATTCATTTAGCTGCTTGAATTGAACTGTAACAGACAACATTACAGTATTTACAATCTGAAGATAAACGGTTCGAAAAATATTCTCTGGGTTATCAGATACTTCATTCTTAAAAGTTTTAAACTTCAAAATATTGATTTTGTCTCCCTCTGAAGTGGTGCCTGTAAATGATTGCTTACGTCACTTATGCCTGAAACCAGTCCTGTTTGCATGGCTGTGGTCAATTTATTAATATTATAATTCATGTTAGTGAAGAATCTACCTACTAACTATAAGAGAAACATAGGAAAGAAGAAATTTGCAGATTCCGATAAGACCATGTTATTGAATGTAGAGGTTCGAGGAATTTTATGGAAGCATGGGTTTTGCCGGTGCTCCTTAAATTTGGAGACAGGCCTACCATAGATTAGCTGTGGTCATTCATTCATAAGAAGTTTCATGCAGTCTAGGTTGGTAGGCGACTGGGCTTAATGCTTTCTCTCTTAGGAATTGCTGTTGCTATTTTTATATGATAAGCATGTTTTTAAGTTTAAGATACTTATTTTTATCCTTAAAGTGTACATTACAGGACTTCAGATATGTCTCTCATGGATAACTCTCCCAAACCCTTAATTTCCCTTCATTCCTGGACCTCACTCTTAATCAGTGAATGGCATCTCCCCCCCCCTCCTAGCTGTGCTTACTTTGTTTAGTTTGCCACAAGTTCTCGGGCAGTCCATATAGAATCGAGTCCCATGCTTCCCATATGTCGGCATTATTTTGTATCGTACACGTAATTTTGACGTATGTCTACCTTTATGCGATGATTTTCAGAACGTAAGATTTACGTGTCTACCAATATATGACTGTTTTAGTACGTAAAATTTACGTATGTCTACCATTCCGAGAAAATCGTTCAAGTAAAAATATTAAAAATTCATATAATATGAGATGATAATTATACAAATTTCGTAATTGGTTTGCTATCATATAAAATCATAGTATATGGTATAATTCAAAGCTTTCTTTTTTTGCATACAGCCTGATTTGTTGATTCCTCTCGTTATCAGAATCATGGATAAGAAATCCACAGATCCAGAGGAAATTCTTAGAATTCTAAGGGAAATTGACTCCGATGACCTAGAAAATACTGTAATTTCTGTCATTATTCCAAGAAAAGGATGACAACAACTTATTGCAAATTATGCGGAAAAGCGATTTGTGGTGAACACCAAAAAAAGTTATGTCCAGATTGTTGATATTGAACTTATTTTAATTCTTCATTTCTACGTATTTTTATAAAAAGTTACTTGACAATATATTTATTTTATTTTTTGCAATAGGACATCAAAGTTAACTTTTCGACGCTACCTTATTTCTTTTTTCAATTCGGAGGAGTTTTCTCAATGGCAAATGATTATCAGTTATTTTATCTATGAATAATGTAATGACTAGTCCATTTCGTTTTTACGACAAAGTTAGTTGTGCTCTTATATTGATTATCTGATCTATATGCTCCATATATTTGAACTTACTTTCAAGTGTTTTAAAAAAAGTGAGATATCTGAAAGTAATTTGCTACCTGGCTGGCCGATTTATGTTTCTGTATTACCTGATTTTTCATTTCATTTGTATAATGTATTCCGACAGTGATAATCGGAACAAGACAATTTTATGTGAATTTCTTTTTAACAATAGTAATTCTAATTCTTTGTAAAACTAATTTATAAAGATACATAAAAACTGTTAAGACGAAAAGTTATTTTTTGTGTCATAATTGCATTATACGTCAATTTTACGTGTCTCTACCAATAAACGCCCTACAGTGAAGTCTACCATTCTAGGGTTAAAACTATAAGCTGCTCTTTGTTGGGATGACAATGTCTTTTCATGTAAAATATTAATTCTTTCATCAAATGACAAAATGGCATTGTGAACAAGTTAAAGAATGGTGAATCTGGCAAAAAATTTGCTACAAAATAAGAAACTTCAAAAATACTGGATATAAAAAATACTAGCTAAATTTTTTATTTTGTTTGTTTTGGAGAAGAAAGAAGTGCAGTTCATGTATTTTAAAATAAATGTTCAAAATACATGCAACTCTTTTACTATGTATCCAGTTTCTAAATTTTGTTCAATTATGCGGATTTTCAGTTCTCTGGACCATCCTTGGTCCCAAATAATCTTGAGTTCTGGTGTATCTTAATTCAAAAGTGCCAGTAAGTGGATTGAATGTATTTTAAATTTTGCAGATATTTAGTTTAAAAAGAGTGGGTTGACATTAGGGATTGCAATCCCAGGATCCCGCTAGATATCCGACTCCCAAAATCCTGGGATTTTTATCAAGGAAATCCTGGGATTTCGGGATTTACAAATATTTAATATTAGTCATTTTTGTGCTGAGATTCGTTGTTTTAACATATCAATGGTTCAATTCTATAGCGAGACTAATCTGAAAATATTATTATAGTATTTATATTAATTGCTAATAAAGAATTATCTGGCATTGTTTGGCTTCAAGCTTATGTATAAAAGAACCGAAATTTTTTGTTAACGAATGAGCATTCACAATCCTTTGCTTCGTTATTTGGATCTTTCTCTGCTTCTATACACCAAATTAGTTGGTCCTACGAATTCCGTCAAACATCGTTTTTTAGGTCAAATGGTTTCCAAACTGGGGCATGTAAGATTTGGCTGATACAATATCACTTTTTTCCTAGTCGTGAGACATACGTTGCACTGCTCTCAAATTCTATTCTAAAGGGGCCAGATCTTTTGCTTCTTTGCTTATCTTTAGGCATTAATCACATTCGTACTTGAGTACCCTCAATGAATCTTCATTTCAGTTTAGTCTGACTACATTTAAGATGTTTTTGTTTACGTTAAGGTATATTCTAATTTTACCCTCGAGTTCCCATAGTAACGCTTTCGGGCAGTTTAATATTTCTTTCAGCTCTTGAGCTCAATTACTGTATCTCTCATATACCCTTAACGAATTCTTATCATCTTTATTGGTTATGTGCCTCCGAGATGTCTGTGAATACAATGTAGTATTTTTTTATTTTTCTTTCTCACTGGGTTCCCATAGCACTTAGTTGAAAATCCGCTCCAGCTCTAGTGAGTTGAAAATCTTTACGCTCTTGTGCCGGTCAGAGAAAGATTGGCCGGGCACGTCGGTATAAACAAAAGGAACTACTCTCTCAAACGCTTTTCTCACATTTAAGATAGAACGCTTGCTACGGCTAGTTGGGGGCATTCTTTGGTGTTGCTTGGCCCACCATCTTCGTCGCTGTTCGTCTCTTGTGCTTTATAATATAAGTGCACCTGATTACATATACAGTTAAAGTGTAAATTGAATTCGTTTTTGTATAGTAGCATACAGTAAAACCACTGGCATTTTATAATATAATAGTATGTTTTATTATTATTGTTTCACCTGTGTTGCTGTCTTCTACCTTCACTTATTACATTGAAGTAGCTTATATGCATTATGGAAATGGGATAAATAAAACATTAGTTTCTGTAACTAAAACCATGGTTTTAATATTTTTATAAAATTTAATAAACCAGGATCGGGATACCGGGATTGGAAATTTAGAATCCCGAAATCCCGGGATTGTGAAATTCCTCCGGGATTGCAATCCCTAGTTGACATAACATACTGGTATCCTATTGGTTCGAGTCTCTGAGTGCACACATTAAAATGTTACTGCAGTAGTGAAAATTATGGAAGCAAGGGATGATCATGGAAGACCTCTCTTACCTTCTGTCCCTCCAGTTATAATGCCCATGGAAATTTAAGAATGATCTTGATAATCGCCTAAGGAAAATTTTATAGGTTGCATATACCTTTGGGATATTGTTTCAGAAGAGAATTACGATAAATGTAGGAAGGCATTATACGAATAAATAAAGTATTTTAGTTCACTTTGCATACAAATTCAAACCTTGAAAATCTTTTACTAGTTGTTTTTAAATATTTATATTTCCAGCCATTAGACCCAATCATAATTATCGTTTTTAGTATTTATTCCATTTATGTTTTTTGTATCATAATGCATATACCTATTTTCTTTACTTTTGGTGGGTCATAACCAGTACCGTAACTAGGGCGGGACAAGCGGGGCATTTGCCCAGGGTGCAACTAAGCAAGGGGCGCAAACATTCCAAATAGTAACTAAATAAACTAGAGAAAATAATTTCTTGAAGGGGGAGAGGGCGCATATTTAGTAGTTTGCCCGGAGCGTTAAAATATCTAGTTACGGGGCTGGTCATGACAAAAGCTAAATAGCTTCGGTGTCCTTATAGAGAAAAGGTTGCAAGTACATACCTACATTAGATTTTTCTATCATGATCCTTTTTCAATGACTCAGCTCGCAAGCAGCGCAATTCTATATTTCGTCAAAATACTTCCAAAATTGCTTTCGTACGTCAGATTTGTTAAATGATTAGAGCACTTCTTCGAAGAAAACTTACTTGCAGTTTTAAAAATCCCTCTCGAAAGAACCCTGTAGGAGAAAATTATTCAGCTTTATAACAAAGGACTAAGAGGCATATTTTATAATTAATAACTGCATATAAATTTAAAAAATATTTTATATTTAGATTAATCCATTCTCGATACATCTTTGCCGCCAAATAAAACGAATTCCATAATATCAAAAAACCAATCGCTAGGGGTCTCATCTGAGCAAAACAATCGACAATTCAAGATGACAATCGATTCTCACTGAATGCTTGGTAATCATGGCATCCGAACGGTACAGCTTTTCGTTGACAACTTTCAGGTAAGGGATGCTTTGTAATGTTTATACGTTGTATTGATAGTGTCTATAATGAATTTGAAATGGTTTGAAATATCCAGCTCCTTTGTAAAATATATTTTTCCCTATCTTATTTTGCTGAATATTATTTACATTCTAGCCCTTCCGGCAAACTAGTTCAAATTGAATATGCTCTAGCTGCTGTGGCTGCTGGTGCACCTTCTGTCGGTATTAAAGGTAATTATGTCGGCGTAATTCACCATCTATGTATTTGTCAAAATGGACGTTTTCTTTCGTATCTCACGCCGGGCTCATTGTCTGATACCAATTCACATGTTTGATTAAATTTTCGTTATTTCAGCTTCCAATGGTGTCGTATTGGCCACGGAAAATAAACATAAATCAATACTTTATGAAGAACATAGTGTTAGTAAAGTTGCTATGATCACTAATCATATTGGAATGGTGTATAGTGGTAAGTTTTTGCATTAGATTACACCTTTCAGACACGTTATTCAAACTATTGATTGCAATTTATAAGAAAGAGACAAATGTATTAAATATCCATGCAGTCGGATCAAAAGATGTAAATTTATTTCATATTTTCTTTCTGAGAATGTAATTTTAATGTTTTCATAACATTATGAACATTAAATCTGGCTTTGAATTTAAAGTTCGGTTAATTTAGGATAAATCGCAAAAGGTTTGCTAGAATGTGGCTTTCATTTTTAAAATTTACAAATATAAAGTTTATGCATGTTATTTTTAGTGTACATCTTATGCTGACTCATGTTGGTTATCTTGGAAATATAAATTGACACGCGATAAAAAACAGTGCTATTGATTGGTGATTTGAGGTCTTGCTTTCTTGCTTATTTTAATGAATTAAAATTTTGTATCGTATAACATTGACGTAATATCGTTTTCAGTCGTCGTTACCGATTTGGTCAGTGCTTTCTAAAGTGGTGGTTGCCAAAGGTTTTGGGTGGGGTCTCATGTATGGAAATTTTTGTTCGTTTTAAAATTTTGTCAATGTATTTAGAATTAGCATTTAATTTTGTGAAAATAAAGGTATACTATTTTGAGATTAATATAGAATTGGTGGATGGATGGGTTTAAGAAGGTTGGCTACCTAAAGGAGGATTGGGAACCATTGCATTAGGTTTTTTTACTACACACAAAGTAATGTTTTCTGTAATTTTATTTTTTAAATTGCTTTTATATGATATTTACATGCATAAATATCATTTTGTAAGATTAATGTGTGGCTTTGATTACTAATTTTTTAATATAATCATAATGCAGTATACAGTTATCAATTGAGCAATCTCTGCATTATTTTGTGATGCAATAAAATTGCAATTTGTTGAAAGTGGAAATTAATTAGTAAATGATTTCAGGTATGGGCCCAGATTACAGACTTCTTGTTAAAAGGGCAAGAAAGATGGCACAACAGTACTTTTTGGTTTACCAAGAACCTATTCCAACTGCACAGCTGGTCCAAAGGGTTGCCACAGTAATGCAAGAATATACTCAGTCTGGGTTTGTGAAACATTTTATTTTATATAATTAATATTTTTGGAAATATACGTAATTTTTAATCACTCACTGGCACTTAAAGTGAACATTGATTTAGTTCATTAAAAGGGTTATTCACATAGGATTAGGAAGTTTGGCACTTATACAGTTAACTCTGCGAACATCGGATGTATAGCTTTGATCTGTTGCCTCAAAATCTCCCTCAAAACGATCACAATGACTTATGCTGTGAGACAGACTGCTGATTTCAAGGTGGTCACAAATGACATGAGAATGTTCAACTCATGTGACAAACAAAAGTAGGAATATAACATTTTACCTTTCTTGTATGTCAGCCTTGGTAGACAGATGGTTAGTGTGTCTGCCGATGGTTACTGGGTTCAAATCCCACCTAGGACATGGATGTTTTTGTTCATCGGGTTTATATGTAAGAATGGACATTAATGTCTAAATATCGAACTAAATAAAGACGGCTTATTATTATTATGGGAAAACCACTAGGTTTTTATTTTTGGCTCATCACTTATTCTCGGGAAAACAAAAGCATGATCTTTTTAGAGGCGACAACATTATTTAAAGATTAGTTCAATAACAGAAATCAGTATTCCAGTCTTTTCTGGAACATATCACTTTCTCCTGAGAAAAATCTTGCTCAGCTTTGGGAGACCATGAGGATTAAGATAATAGGAGTTCTTGCAACTTATGTTCATTTCAGCTTGGTTCTCACTTGAAAATCTGAGCATTCACACACACTAAATCATTTGCTTTTAATGATGTGCTGAGAGCATAAACAAAACTTTGTAAGAAGTCTAGTGATCCAAGGATAAGGTGATTCATTTATTTGCATCATCTATGATTTAAATAGGATTGACCATATTCCAACGAGGTGAAAATGTGACATTTCCTGTCATTTGTAAGAAAAATCTGATGTGGCCAACACATGACTTTCTCCATATTTGGGGTATAGATATTTAAATTATTATGAATAGCATTATAAGGCAAAATTATTATTTCGTATCGTAAAAGAATACAGTCATCCTTATTGCCGTAAATTACGTAGATTTGTATATGTTTACAGAATTCACCGCTACATGGTGGTGGCGCTGTATACTGCAAATTAAGAAAAAGCCAAATATCTCCGAAATGGATGGTTCTACGAAAATTTGTTTCAAACAAAACTTGGAAAAAATATTATTCTCTACAACTTTGGTCCTCACGGAGATGACCAATTACGACATTTTTAAGGAGATATTTGATGGAAACCGAAAAAACCGATTATTTATAAAAATTCTTAAACAATAACTGCTATGGAAAATTCTTTCAAATGAAATTTGTAGGAAATTACATTCTCTATAACCTTTGTATAGAATTGTATATACAATAATGATGTTTTAACGAAGAAATATCGCAAAAACCGAATCGGGTTTCGAATAAACCTCGACTTCCAGTTTCCATCAAATATTTCCTTAAAAACTTCATTATTGGTAATCTTCGTGAGGACCAAAGTTGTAGAGAATAATATTTCTTCCAAGTTTTGTTTGAAACAAATTTTCGTAGAACCATCCATTTCGGAGATATTTTGCTTCTTCTAGTATACAGCGCCACCACCATGTAGCGGTGAATTCTGTAAACATATTCAAAATATACATAATTTACGACAATAAGGACAACTGTATTCTTTTACGATACGAAATAATAATTTTTCCTCATAATGCTATTCATAATAATTTAAATATCTATACCCCAAGTATGGAGAAAGTCATCTGTTAGCCATATCAGATTATTTTTTTAAATGGTGGATATGTAAGTATCACGGTCAATAGCAAAAAAGGCAAATACAAACTTACAACCTGGAACATGTCACACTGGGACAAAACTCACAATCAAAATGGAACTGACTAGTGTTGTAAGACGGAACTCAGAAGGAAATTAGTTAGGGGGAAACCGAGGCAGGATATTATAAACGGAGACCAGGTTTGACACCTCAAGTTTATCAATGATCCTGAGATTTCCTAATTTGACAAGTGCGACTGTAATTAATATTTGTTGTTCATTTGATAAGCTCCATATTTCTGAGAACTCTACATTTCTACTAGCTATATCAACTATACCAGGGATGGCAAATGATTTTTGAGTCGCGTGCCAAGAAAGTAATGTGAACCATCAGAATTTTTATCCGAGTGCCACTAGTTTATTTCTTCTCTAAGAAACTTCATATTTTATACAGAAAATACAAGATTACGCATGCCAAGTAAAATTGCTTCGTGCCATTTCTGGCACGCATGCCATCCCTGAATGATAGTATCAGATATAAATTTTATTTGCAATGGACTTCAAAACAGGACAAAATAGCTTTTTTGACAAAAAACGGGATGGTCGGGAAATGGCTACGAAATGGGACTGGCCATTGCAAAAATGGGATGTATGGTCACCCTATTTAAATAAGTAAGGAGTCACCTGTTTGGGGCACTATGTGTATTTCATGTGTGAGAAATGGGGAACAAAAACGTGATGTAATGGCACATATGAACCTTCTGCTTACACATATATTAAGGATAGAGGTTTCAAATTGAACAAACTGCTCGTGAGTCATTGGACCAAATCATGACTTTGAATTTCAAATAATCTGTACCAAAAAGTAAGCAAAATCCTATGGTTTGGCGGGAGAATGATCTTACCTTCGAATTACAGCATAATTTGAATTATCTGGGATCAAAATATCTGGGTTTTACTGTATTAAGATGCTTGACATAAAATTCATTTACATCAGGAAAGCAATTTCCTAACCTGTCATATGGGTTTTACTACTGGAGTACTTTGGTAACTTTGTCTAATTAGTTTTCTTTTGAGCTTAAAAATATATTGGGTCATTTCCACTCAGTGTGAGTACTTACATGATGGTTTTTAACATGAGCACTCAAGGGTAAAATTAAACTGTATAATGTTTTGCCATGCTGTCATACATTGTACTTTGCATCAACCTCATGGCATCATTTTACTTATTGTACATATTGCCAGATTCCAAGCATAGTGTTCCTAAATTATTTAATGTTATAAGTAATAGTATTGTAAGTCAAGGACTGTCTGTATCTGGTTTTGAACCCTGGTGCTGCTGTCTTTCAGCAACATGTTCTCATTCTAAAAAGCTAAAACAAGAGATGGAAAAAGAAAACATGCTAAAAAGCTAGTCCAGAATGCATTGCACAAACTTTCTCTTATACATGTTGTTGCATCCAAACTCGATTCCGGCTCCTGTCTATCGCTAACTTATTGAGGCTAAAAGTAGCACTGTTGCCACAAAACAACAGAAAATGTTTCCAAATGTAAGTAGTATCACTACATTGAGTACCTCATATATGTGAAAATGGAACTTAATAATTGTTGTACCATACATAAATATCAAGTATTATGTGGATTGACTAAGCCATATAGGCATATAAGCATTATAACTGGATAGCAATTGTTACATGATGTCATAGCATTGGGGAGAGCTGGGGGTAAAACTTGATATTTGTTATGTTGATAGATGCTATATTGTTATTTTTTTTGAGAAATGTGGCTTGTCTATGACATCAAGCTCTATAGCTGAATGATTGAAATCAGAATTTTCAGACCAGTTTTCATTTCGTGAAAGTTGGCTAGAACTGCACTTTATTGTTCAGTTATATTGTTCCTCTCTTCATAGTGTCAGTTTTGGATAATAGTATTTATAAATACCAGATATCCTTTAATTTCATTTAACTGTTGAAGTCCTAGAGTCAAAATCGTAGAGACAGCATGGGGACACCCACTGTATGGACTCTGGGACACCTAAAACTTGCATTTCCATCTAAACCTCAAAGTGAAATTTTTCACATTTGCATTACTTTCTCTTCATACAGTGAATTGTCAGTATAACGAAGTCATGCGGACGACCAAAATATATTCGTTACAATGAAATTTTGTTTCAATGAAACACAATTTTAAAAATTCAGGGGAAGCGCAATATATCATCCACCTGACAGTAGCGCCAAAAATGGTAACTCTTGAGAATGCAAGTGGCTTATAGGGCATTAATTTGTAAAACAATGCCGTTTCATCAGCATTGTACACATCTTCTGGAGAGTAATGTGGAATAATGTTCTTCAACTGCTCCTCTCTCCATGACGACACAACATCCCGTGGAGCATCGCTTTCTTTGCCGCAAATTGCTTTATGGCGGATTCCGTAGCATTCTCTAAATCTGTGCAGCCAACCGGTACTACCCTTAAATTGAGTTAGGCCAAACGAGCCTGCGAAGGATCATGCTCGCTCGCACAGCAAGGGATCATTCACTGCAATATTCTTAGACCTTGTCTCCAAAAACCACTTATATACTGTTTTGTCAACTTCTTCAATGCCTGCAGTATATTTTTTTTCCCTCTATGGTCCAATAGCATCGAAATTGATGCTTTTCTCAATTTTCTCTCTATCTTTGAGAAACTTAGTGAGCGTCGATGGACTAATTCCATACTTTCTTGCAACGTCAAATTTTTTCATTCCTGTCTTTTCCTCTTTTCATCCAAGGAAAACTGATTGCGCTTCTTTTTCTCCTCCATATTACACCTCGTGCAAACGCAAAACTAATTAATGAATTTAACTAAAACAATAAAAATAACAATGAACTATAACATCAATTTAACAAAAAACAATAACAAACTATAACACGTAGATTGGAACTGCTTTGAAAGAACTTGCTGCTGGACCAGTGTGGCCAGAAACATAAATGTCAAGTCGCTACACAGACGTCTAAATATCGCTACATAAAGGGTGAATACATATCGTTACATTGAATTGAAAAAAAAGTGGATGTAGAGTGGAGTAGAGTGGCAACTTATGGAGAACAAAATTCCCCATAGGCATCATATATTAGAAATTAAGTGAAGTGGCATACATTGTGAAATGAAATAAAATTGAAACGAACAAAAAAATAACAAAAGAACCAATTAAATTAAAGAATAGGATTTTGTAAAACCAAAAAACTATAATGAAATATCACTACATTCATGAACTTTAAGCAATCTCTGCCACTACGTTTCAATGGGGCCAAAAAATCGCTACAAAAGTGATAAATCGCTACTTCTGGCCACACTGTACTGGATGCTACTGTTACATACTTATAATGCAATGTTATTAGAAATGCGCCAGATAATTCTGCCGTGACGTGATCTCAGTATTTGAAGAGTCCCCACCCCTACCATCCCACCCTACCCACTCCACCATCACTTTAAATGTGAGTCTACTTAAAGCCACGATGCAGCAGATCTCCCACGCAAGTTTGCCAGCCAATCGGAAAGTCAGTTTGTCAAGAAACATACCATGTGACCAATAGAGCTGTGAAGAACCTGCTTATTGGTTGCTAGTAGGATAATCGTCAAATAACTTGCCTGGACTGAGATTTTACCGAGTTTAAACCATTGTAGCATTGCCAGATGATAAAAACCAAACCCAGTAAAGATCAAAAAGTGTACATCGTATTGTTTAAGGAATTTCTTTTTACAAACTTCATTATAATGATCATATTTTTTCATATCGGATGAATTCTTATTGCGCTAAACCAATATTTTCGTTACAATGATATTCGTTAAAATGAAACATTTTTACATAATGTTACATACAGGCAGTCCTCGACATCCGTGCATTATGCGTTCCTGAAAACGTGTACGGAAGTCAAATGTATGGATGTCGAACATAGATTTACATGTTATAGGGAGGGTTCCATTCCCAGAGAGCCAAAAAATATTATAAAATCTCTAGTTATGGTATAAATGTTTAGTTTATTTTAGAAGGGGTCTTTTAGACAATTCTCAATTTTATAATATAGAGAGATAGGGCAAAATGCAATAAAATATTTAAATAATTGCACAAATAAACACTGCTGTACAGACAAAGATGGCAACGCAGCAGAAACTGGTGGCTGGCAGCACCATCGCGAAATGTTCATTTGTCATTTCGCATTTTTGAAATTCCGAATTCAGTGTATGGAAGGTGGTTTAGGGGTGTCAATGTATAATGTATGAAAGTGTGAGTTTTTTTCATTAAAGCAGTTTGCTATTTTCATAGTTTTTTTTGTAGTATTCCTTTGTTGTAGAATGATGCCACATGTGCCAATTCTTCTGATTTGGAATTGGGCAATGATGTGCCATCTAGTGAAGAGGCAGAGACGGAGCATAAAGTTATCAAGCAATCTAGTAGCGACAGTGATGATAACGATATGACGTCTGTGATGAAGGAGAGGTTGGGAATTGAAGCTGATAAAGTGAAGGGAAGGGTTTCAAAAATGAAAGATAAGGGAAGGGGGGATGATTCAGACAGTGTTGAGTCGGATGGAGAGATGCACGCGCCCCACAAAAAGAGGAAACTCAGTGGTAAGAAATTAGGTGAGGATGTCACAAAAAGGGGAATTGATGACAGAAAGAGAAAAAGAAAAAAAAGAGAAAGAGCGTAGGAAAGGGAAGAAGGGTTGCAGACAAGATGAATTATCAGGGAATTAATTGATGGAAAGGATGATCCGAAGATCCTTACGCGACATCCCATCAAATTATCAGAGGTTGACTCTGAGAGCGAAGAGGTATCGGATGAGACCAAGGTAACGGGCAGTGGGAAAGTTGACCAGCCAAACCAAGTGACAGTGGTAATAGTAAGCGCTCCCCCCAAACAGGGCTCCGAACCTGCGGAGCGGTTACATAGCAAACATTTTTATTTTATTATAAATGAACCAAAGAAATAACGCTTTGTAACTTCCATTGTTTTTATTTCTCTTACGACCCAGGTTTCGACATTACAATGCTATCGTCAGGTGCAGATATGGTGAGAATAGAAAGTATATACAGAGAAATGGGTAGAGAGGGAGGAGGGAGGGTAGTTTGTAAGATGGAAAGGAATGGAAGGGAGGGAAAGGAGGAACCTATCTCGGAGGGTTACTGCAGGGGGTAGATTGTAAAGGGATAAAGGGGGAGGGGAAAGGAAAGGCTGGAGGTGGGAGACCATCTCAGGAGGGTTTGGGGAAAGACGGGAAGGGCTAAAAAGAAAGGCCTTGTGAAAGACAGAGAGAGGGTGAACCCCAGAGAGAGGAGGGAGGAAATTATCAATGCGGCAATGGTATGTGTGTGGGAATAAGGAAAATAAAGGCAAGTGCAGGTTGTAGAACTAAAGAGGTTAAATATTGGGAGACGGGCGGTAAGGCCTTTGTTATAAATCTTTTTTCCTCTAAATAATGTGTATTACAGGTAAGAAAAAGAAATAAAATGCCTGAGGAACTAATTTTCTTTGATTTTTAATGATTTCTTTAAAACACTTTTATGTTTTCGGTTTGTCCATCCATCCAGGGATAATCTCAAACGCGGTTTAAGCTAGAGGTGCATTTTCTTTCTGATTATGTATGTTTGTGTATGTTGGTAAATGAATTTGAAGTGAATCCATTCAGAGAATTTTTAATTGATATGTAAACAACAATGAACATAAAAATCATGTTAGGATTAAAAATGCCATTTCTTTTAATATAAATAAATGAAGATGATGATGGGATTGTAATATATTTAAAATATAAATTTTTTCTTTCTTTAACTAAATTCTTTCATTTAAAATAATAAGGGCTGCTGATTGATTCACTTACGGATTGATACTGAATCTGTAATGTTTATAATGGATAAATTATTTCTGAATAGTATTTCAAATGATTGAGTTGAACCAAACCGCAAACCGAACCAAACCACTTGGCAAAATTCTCGTATGAACCAAACCACTTCCAAAAATTTAGAACCGAACCACTCCCAAATTTTGAAGTGGTTTGCAGCTCTGCTTTTATGTGAGTAAATAACACTATATCAGCCAAAAATACCTGTCACTTATCTGAGAAAATCTAATGTGTGTGTAAGAATGCCACATGTCCAGCTCTCCAGACATTGAAATGGCATCCTCCCTCATACTTAAGCCGGACGTGTAATTGTCCGGCTTTTCAAGTTACTAGAAAATAAAGAAATTTCCTGCAGAATTCAAGCGAACAAATGTGATTTTGTCGTCATCTAATACAGTATATACTAACTATCATTTTAAGTTGGCACATACACAGCATTTCCAGTCTTCTTTATACAGTAGAAGAATGTCTATCCGAAATGGTTGGGGTCTTGACTAGGGTTGCTACCCGTCTGGATTTTTTCCGAACAGTACAGAAATTTGTTGAAATGTATCTAAATGTCCAGTATTCAGATTGCACATTTCCGGACATGTTTTGTCCAGATTTCTGTTGAACGACAAACAGTAAGCATATTTTAGAATTTGGTTTCTTAAAAACTGAAATTTTATTTACAAATATTTCAGAATTACGATTTATTTATCAAAATCCGTAATGAAATTATACCTTTGCCGTCTGCTGATAGGAGGGACAACAAGGCAGTCGTTTCAGAAACCACTCAAATGAGTCTCCAAAATATGACTACAAAGAAAACACACAAAATCATCCATAATTTTTACATCTCTCCCCAGGCAACAGAATGTCTATGTATGCAATTGCATAGGAACCGATGTTTATCATAACTTGCAATCTTCAGTTTGTAGTAGTGGCCAGGTTAACTATTCAATGTCTTTCTCAGAATTTCTAAGATGATTAATCCTAGTACATGCAGAGATTTATTAAAATCTGTTGTATAATAAACGTATACTCAAATTTCTGTATATCATCTTCTAAGAAAAGTTGCATATTTATTGTGCCTGTTAAGAATAATGCTATTGTATGATAAATATGTATACTCAAATTTCTGTAAAGTCATGCCTCGTTTAGCGCATGTTTGTTTAGCACAATTTTGATATAGCGCAATTGGAAACCCGTGGTATACATTTTTATTTATTTTTTAATAAAATACTGTTATGTATGGCTGGCTTTTGTTTGCTTAAAAAAATAAAGGAAAGCTGTTTTCATGTAATCAGTTCCAATGACATATTTGCAGTGATTTGTTTAATACCTTATTTACTCATGTAACCCGTGAACTCCTATTTTGGGGCCGGTTCGGAGAGAAAAAATTAATTTGGGCCAGAATAAGTTTTTTTTAAAGTCACCGATTCCCTCTCCCTGAAACAAGTTCCGCTCAAGTTAAGCATCTTCTGCCTTCTACGTGAAGGAATTTATTGGATGATCTCTTTATGACGATAACAGCAGAAATCTCTTCACCAATAGTCCTCTTTTGTTAACCCCTTAACTATTTTTGTTGTAATATTACGCAACTTCGTCCCCACTTCACTGTTTTTGACGTAATATTACGAACAGATGTTGAGCTTCACGAACTATTTGTTCATCTATGAACGGGAACTTCCTTAGGTGGATGGGGAGTTTTTTCACATATCGTCTCGTGAGTAAATATTGGAAGGCTACGAACAAACGAGTCCAAACACTTGAGATGTGGATTTCCGTCTTCCTTTCGAACGATGAACTCTTTTACTCACAAAAAAATTTCACCACTCTGAATACCTTGAAGTGGAGTGAGGGAAAAGGACCAAACTTGAACCTATCTATTTTCAAGCCAGCAAGCCCTCAGTAGTCATTGAACTATAGTTATCAGTTAGTCGGCGTATTCTTTCTGCCTACTTTTGTGAGTTTTGCATGCAGTGCGGGCGTAAATTACACGTTTGCTTGGTCGCATAAATATGCATATACTTCGTAGAATTCCACGTCTTTTACAAATATAAACGTAAACACAAGCGTATTGCAAAGAATTTACTATCGATCCTCACAATTTATATAACCTGTTCAGAAATCCTCGTGTAAGACGCACACCCCCTTTTTTCCCCAACGTTTCGGGTAAAAATGTGAGCGGGGTACTTGAGTAAATACGGTATCTATGGCAAAATAACATTTTAACAGTAAATAGGGGGAAATAATTTCAGTAAATCATGGCGATCATGACAGAAAGGAGAGAGGCAATCAAAGTGTAGAAAATAATCCTAAATTATCAAGGAAAACATAAATCTTGAGGAAAAACTTAAAAGTGATTCAGTGTTTTGAACAAGGTGAGTGTCAGAGCAATATTGCACGTAAGTTTAACTTCACAACTTCTACAATACATACAATTTTGTTAAATAAAGGCAAAATAAAAAGTTCCATTGAAGCAGCCAGTGCAGTAACTGCGAAGAAACTCACACGATCATTTATTGTTAGTAATATGCTTAAAAAATGGAGAAACTGCTAGTGTTGTGGATTGATTGTAAGCGTTCTAATGAACACATGCCCCTTAGCCAAGCAATCATTTGCGGGAAAGTACTTTCCCTGTTTGAATGTGTAATACAAGAAGAGGATGGAGATTCTTCAGAAACATTTCATGCCAGTTCCGGTTGGTTTCAAAATTTTAAACGCCGCGCAAATATACATAGCGTTCGTTTTACAGGTGAATCAGCAAGCGCTGATAAAGATGCAGCTATAAAGTTTCCCGATGAATTTCAAGCAATTATTGAAAATGGTGAATACCCCCACACATACATACAATAAGTAATTTACTCGTAGATTTGAGCGCTGCAGTGACGAAAATGATAACTCGCAGGACCTAGCGATCTATGCATAAATGCGTGCACCACTGCGAAAGATTTAAAATTGTATTACTATTGATTTTTAATGAATTAATATTAAATAAATAAAAAAGTAACATTAGCGAACCTTGCAATTTCGCGAACTGATCACTACTAAGTACATGTTATAATCAATTTGTTTACCGCAAATTTGGTTAGTGCAAAGACCGTTTGGAACATATCATTTGAGCTAAACGAGGTATGACTGTATATCGTCTCCTAAGAAAAGTTGCGTATTTATTGTGCCTGTTAAGAATAATACTATTGTATAATAAACATGTATACTCCAATTTCTGTATATCATTTTCTAAGAAAAGTTTCATATTTATTGTGCCTGGAGATTATTAAAGGTTTGAAAATGTAATTATTTCTCTATACTTTTCATATGCTGGTTTAATAAAGGTATTTAACGGAAATGTATATTTTTATAAATTTTTTTTTTTATATATTCAAATATTTTAGATTGAATGTGTTTGGAAAATGTCTGGATTTTCTGTAATGAAAAGTGAAAAATGCATGGATTTTCCATCCTGAAAATGTGGCAACCATATGTGTGTGTAATACCTTTTTCAGTGCTCTTAAAGAAGTGTCTCTGAAACAAGAAAATAGCTTATAAGATTTTGTTCATAAATTGAAATTGTAGCAATAGCTACTTTTGTTATTTACTTGTAATGTCTATTTCTTTATTTAAAAACATGTTTGGTATTCAAGCGATTCAACATACTTTCTGCATTGTTATTAAGAAGTTGTTTGTTGGATATTTTACTGATAGGGCTTTACTTGAGACGTTTAATTGGTATCTCTCTTAACATATAATCGTAGGGTATCATGTGTAACTTGACCTTGATGCTGCAACAGTGGCATTTGCCAAGAGGGTCTGTGGCCGAAATCAGAACTAACACAATGACGTTACATTTATCCGTATCTGCTTGTCGACGGCAGCGAGTAGGTGGCAGGGCCCCCTAGTAATAACCAGAGAAAGTTGTCTTGCTTGTCTGCTCATCAAATTTTTTTCTGATTTATAGTCTGATTTTTTGAGGTTTCACTTGCCTTTGCCATTGTGTTTTGTCAGTCATTGTTTCTGTTATTTCCCTCACAGTGGTGTCCGTCCTTTTGGAGTCTCACTTCTCATTTGCGGCTGGGACTATGACCGGCCATATCTATTCCAGTGCGATCCCTCAGGTGCTTACTTTGCATGGAAGGCTACTGCAATGGGAAAGAATTTCATAAATGGCAAAACATTTCTGGAGAAAAGGTGAGCAAAGAGGTTCAGAGTACATTTTAAATTAACTCATTCTAGTGTTAGTTTCCTTTAACATGTTTGTCTCTTTTATTATTATTCATGTATAGGTTCACTAACTGTAGCAAAACACCGGGTATGTCTTTTTTGTGTGTTTATTCATGAATTGCATCTTAGGATGTTTGTCTGATTTAAATGAGTGTTTCCATTTTTGTGGGGTCACATTTCTGGAAAGCGGTACCAGCACAGAAATCTCGTATATAGATGTGAAGAGGTTATGAGAAAATGAGATTAGGGTAATGAATTGTTTTAATCTTATAAAGCATTTCTCAGCAATGTCTTCCTTTGTGGTGTACTGCCATAGTTCAATCACAATGTTACACATAAGCGCAAACTGATTGTAGAAACTATATGTAATTAAGTTGTGAACAGAGAGGGAGACAAACACACAGAAAAGAGCATAATGTGGCCGTCTTTCTAACCACTCCCTCTAGGCATGCTTCACAATGTCAATACTTTTGTAGAATGTATGTAGTATGTAATATCATATATAGCAGCATATAAATCGACCGTGACTTTTCTGCTTGAAAATACATGATTAGGCATATGTTTGCTGTATAAGTCGACCCCCATTGTTTCACTTAAAAATACTTCTCATGAAATTTTTTCAGACAAAATCAAGTTCCTGTACAAAGTTTTAACAAAACAGAAATAAACAATAATAAAAATATAGAAATGTTGTTTAGAGTCCGTGCTATTCTTCTTGAGCCTTCCTTGTGACAGGTTTTTTAATTTCAACCAACAAGAAACCGTTACTCTCGGAGAGGTTGACTCACTAAATAAAGATTCCTATAATTCGATTGATGTCAGCTGTTAATGATACTATCGAAACTAGCTATACCTAATGATCGCAATCAATCTCTATGGTGGTGGAATTCAATAAAATATTACATATGTGTACCCCACACACCTTTTCCCAAATTGGTAAAAAAAAGGGACATGAAGATTTCTGACGAAGTTATAAAAGTTGCATGTTTCAGTAGAAAATTTTACTGCAATACGCTTGCGTCTACATTTATACTCACAAAAGACAAAGAATTCTACAAAGTCTGCACATATCTACATGACCAAGCAAACATTAAGGGTTTAAATTCACGGTTTATATTGTCGTTGTTTCATCTTCAAGATTGAGATGATGTAATATTTTTATAATATTAAAGCTGTACCTTTTAATTGAGTTTTAAGTTTATTATTGTTACTCAAAATAAGCAGTTCAGACATTAAAAATTTGCTATCAATTTCTCCCTATACTTTTGCTAGAATAAGTTGGAATCTGGTATCTGTGTTCGCTTAAATCATTGTGAGCCGCTGATGCTCCTTTAACCCAGGAAAGAGCACATCTATGGGGAATCCCCGCAATTTTTTGATTTTTTCTAATTTTCTACTGCCTTAGACGTTAACTTATTCCAGCATGAATTTATTTTTTCTCTCTGAACTGGCCCAAAATTAGGGATGTGCATGGTATGTGAGGATGTGGATTACATGAATAAATAAAGTATTAAAATTAATTATTTTAAATCTACTAAAATAAAAGTCAGCTGGATTTGACAATTCTTTAAACTTACCACATCTCCCTGGTCTGCCACTAAAAATTTAATGATTAATAAGAGTAAATAACTTGGATAGAAACTTGCATGTAAGATGGAAAATATCAACCTGGTAACTCAAAACTTAAGTGCAAAAAGGACAGGTAAACCTGAAGAATTTCCCCAAGACAGGCCATTTCAACCCAACTCAAGGTACCACAAAACTTCAACTCAGACCAGTTTTTCCTGAGACTTTTTTCTTGCAGTCTCTTGGATTTAAAATCCTCAGTAAATTATTTGACTAATTTGTTTTTCTCTATTGAGATATTTTTAACATTTCTAATAATAATAAAAATATCCTGGTAGTCTAGTTATTCTTTTGAGCTTAAAAATATATTGGGTTTTTTTCCTCCTAGTGCGAGTACTTTTGTGATAATTTTTAATGTGATCACTCAAGGGTTAAATGAACCGATATTGTGTGAGGACGGGAGAAGGTAACTTAGCAAGTACGACGTAGCCACCAGTTCTCTTTCGTCCAATAAGTCTCAAAATCATTTTAAAATAATTTTCACTGAAAAAAATACATATAAGATTGTCAGTAAATATTTCATTTAAAAAGAAATTAATAAATTTATTTTAGAGCTTTACTAAAAAATCACACAATGAGTAACATTCATTTATCTTATTGTTTCTATGCTGTTAATACTGAATTAAAATTTTCAATTTCAGAATTACTGTTTTGTGTAAAAATTTATTTAGGATTTAAGAAAATGTTGGATTAAGTTAATATGAGTGTTAATTAAATAAAGAGCACTTATCACTGTTAAACAATGTTGGTATATGTTACATCATATATAACAATCTTCTTGATGCTTACTGCATGACGAAGGTTGCATTTGTCATAGGTGCTGCTTGCAAAAGGTGCCAAACGTTCCCGAAAAAAGTGTGCAAAATAAATTTTCCCATAAATAAGTGTTATTTTAACACTCAGGCATTGATTTGTTTATAATAAAAATGCTATTCTTTATTAAAACAAAAAAAAATCATCCTACATAACTGAGGCATTTCCTAAAGTCTTGCCATAGGTGCCCTATTGCCAAGGTAAGCCTCTGAATTCAACAATAGAGTCAAGGACTCATTTAAAATTGATTTTTAGGAGATTTTATCACCATAAATAAGCATGCTAGTAATTTTGTAATTATTTGCCAACAATTACTAACTGCTTTACTTGTTAGGCTTCAACTAATTCTGAATTACAGCCAGGGATGTGCTGCAACCGGCTCACATGAGCCTTTTGTTAAAATGTTTGCTGCTCAGTGAGCCGGTCGTTGAGTTAAGCATTGTACATTATCCGGAGGTTAGCGATGCATCACGGTCTGATAGTAAATGAACACCAAAAGTTTAAGGGTGCTTTCTGGATCATGTTACTTAGCAATTTATTATCTGAAAGACGTCAAACAGTTGTACATGGAATGTGGTTATTTGAATCCACCATCCTTGATATATTGATATTTAAACATTTAAAATAAAAACGTATTTTTATTTACGATAGTACAGTAAACTCCCAGTTATCTGGAATGCCCGGGGAATTGGGTTTTCTGGTTAAGTGAATATGCCAGTTGCTTGAGAGTTTTATTGGATAGGCTTCAATAAAGCATTTGGATACCAAAATAAGAAACATGCAGAATTGTACATTCACCTTGGAATTGCTAACCTGTAGACTAGGTACTCTACTCAGTTGTTCTTAAATAATTCCTTGACATTCGAGGAAGTAATGAAACTCAAAGATACAAGTATTCAACACGCTTAATTGCAATATTTTAATATTTAATAACTGCTTTGCATCCTATGGAATTTCTCGTCTGCCTATCACTATTAACTCATCTTTTGTTCTAATAATGACATGGAAGTGTGGGTTATCTTTGTCCAACCTTTAGGATTTTATGACAAAAAATTGTTTCCTTGTCTGAGAAAGGAGAGAAATTATCCACACCCAACACAATGTATTAGCAGAACATTTTGAGGCAAATGATATTAAACAAAAGAGAAGCAAATAGTGGCATGTAATCATGACACCATTACATACAGTGCAGTTAGTAAATATTAAAATAATGCAATTAAACTTGTTGGATAGTTATATATTCCTTAACTAAAGTTTCAAAAAATTCGCAAAATTTATCAGCAGCTTCTTGGTTGGCCTACTTTTTATCACCTGAAACATCTAGACGTCTGATCTTAAAACGTGTTAGCCATCCATCTGAAAATGCACACGGTTCACTAATCTCCATTTGTTCATAAAAAATCTTTGGCCTTTTCAATCAACATTGGTCCAGAAATAAGGGCTTCCTCGGAGTGCTTTATAGAAAACCATACATAAATACTAATATCCAGTTGCTAAAGTTTTGGATTATGGAGAGTGTGCCGATAATCAACTCTTCTAGTTGTCTCAGAAGACGTAACGAATTTCATTACTGTGATTTCTGTGCCTTAATGTCAGAAATAGTGGAAGAACCGACATTGAACTCTTTCATTAAAACATTGCGGTTCTCTAAACGTTTAACTATATCAAGTTTCTGGGTTAAGGTTAGCACAACCCATTTCCTTTTATTACCTTTAGTGCAGATTGGAGTTTTAGGAGGCATTTAAAAAGGGCGTGTGAAATATTTTATTTAACACAAACACTGAGTTCAAGAAACATACACAATTGTGCATTGCGACTGTAGAAAATGCAAATTTTAGTGGTAACATTCCGAATTAGATTTAAACATAAATTTGCTGAAAACGCCAATTTTATCGATAACATTCCAAACTAGATGTAATAAAAAATCGAGAGGCAGGAGATGCCGGTTGTTTGAGAATTCCGGGTGCATGAGTGCCGGATAACTGGGAGTTTACTGTACATTGTTTTTTCATTGAAATCCCTTCTAATTTCCTCAAAGATCTCAGGGCCACAAAAAAATGTCATGAGTTCGATGCTGGATGGTATGCCTTACTGCCAGGGGTGGCGATAATAGCAACCCGGTTGTTATATATTTGGCAGCATACCCCTGATTACAGATAAATGTGATTGTACCTTCACAAGTGTAATGTATTGCCTCAACTGTAGGTCATGTTCGTCAGACTTAACTTGTAGTGCTTGCCATAGTTAAACAGAAGCTGATGAAAACTCGTATTTATAATAGATATTAACCCAGATAGAAGCCATATATCACGTAAGTGAAAAGTGCTTTCTTCTTGTCAATTTTCACAAAATGGCAGGATTCTGATTAAAATTCATCCAGGTATATAGTTTTATAATATAAACAGTAATGCATAAGTTATATTTCTCAAAATTTTTTATATCCTATTTAAAGACAAAGTAATAAAACTGCACTGTAAGAAGTTAGTAAATAGAAACTCTTAAGGGTTTCATACTACTGTCCTTTCAAAAAGTCTAGATACCCGAGTTTAAAGAGGTATATCTCGAAAACGGTAAAAGCGATTTTGATGCGGTGAAAATTAGCAGGTAGAGAATTTATTTCTACGTTAATTAATATACATTCCAAATTTTTAAATTGTATTAAAATATTTTATATTGTGCGTTACTTGAATAAAAACACGTTATTTAGGCATGCAAACCCGATAAGACTATTTTGAATGCTTACAATTCCGAAACCCTACAGTGAATCAAATTGAAACTTTAACAGTACTTAGCTAGATCTATTGCATATAAGTATGTGGAAGTGTTATTTTATAACATTATTATTAATACCCGATTTTGTCAAATTTCTGACATCCGACTATCTCCGCCGTTTTTTGATTGTTTTCGAAGTATGAAGTGCCGTTGTCAGCGGATAGATGCATATAACACATATATGCGGAGTTCTGCAGTTTTTTGCATTAAAGACAAAAGATGCCTTAAAAATTGGTGTAAAACAGCTTGAATGAGCAAGAATTGGTTATACTTGAGTCATTTAAGGATACTTTAAAACAACAAAAATATTTTTTTGAGACTACTGAAGTTCAGACGTAGTATTGAAAAGTATGTTAAGTTAAAGTATGTTTGAAATATTTTTACAGGAAAATTGATGGGGATGCAAAAAAATGTATGTTAATTTGAAACATAATTTTGAAGTATGTTGTAACGAGATTTCACTGTAATTGAAATTTAATTACATCCATTTTTGTGGTTTAATGATTGATGGCTCATAGTATATTTTTTGCTTTTAATTTTTATTGTGTAGTTGCTTGAATATTTCTATCTTCCATTCATGAAAATGAAATTATGCATTTCTTTCTATTATACCATTGTGGATCAGATGTGACATTTCACAATTTGTAAATAGCTCATTTTTGTGTTGTTTATTAATTACAAGATGTTTAACAACCCATTTTAGCATGTCGAACATGAAATAGTACAGTAGCCATCGCCTAAATACAGTAATCCCTCGCCATTCGCAAAATTTGCGTATCCGTGATTTTCATTTTGAGTAGCTGTTTTTTCATTCGTGAGGCCGAAATTTGTGTATCTGCGAATGATCACTTAAGTATCACTTACTCTGTGACATTTTTTTCGAAACTTCTTTCTTGAACAGTCTCGTAGTCACCGCGGTAGTGTACATGCACAGTTCCTCGCCTATTTCATGAATTTATTGTGACATTTTTACATTTTTTTAATTAGTAATATTGCTTAATCATGGCTCCAAAGAGAGTGATGAGTGAAATTAAGAGAAAAGTTGGTAAAAAGGGTAAAAAAGTGATGAGTTTGGAGAAGAAAATTGAAGTTTTAGATTAGATAGGCTTTCGCATAATGAATCTGCTTTGTCAATGGGTAAATTACTTGGTGTGAACAAGTCAACAATAAGATCGATTAAGAAAAGTGAAGAAGTGATAGGAGCTAGTGTTGCAAATAGTGCTTCAATGAGGGCAAAAGTGTCCTTTGTGCCTCGTGATCCATATGTAGAGAAGATGGTGAAGGCTTTAAACCTGTAAATAGTTATATACACAAACCAAGGAGCTGTTAACAAATTAAAAATTTTTCTTATGATAGTAACTTTACAACCTACTTTGGGCGTACTTGGTCCTTGTGGCATACCTCATTTTATAGTAGCATTAGGTGTAATAGTTCTATCTTTTGTGGTTGTCGCATTTAAAATAATGAAGTAATGATATTTTTTCCTTCCATTTAATTCAAAATGCAGCATGGGGCATCAAGTAGTTTGATTTGATTCACATATTCTGGAGTCCCATATTTAATGATCAGAGTACGTATTACGTTAGATAATAAATGTTTTTCAGATGTAGTGCAAGCCCTATAACAATTTCAGGATTGATTGTTAAGCAATAAAATGTGTTATTTCTCAAAGAAATTGGCATATATATATGGAATTTGGTCAGGATTTCAGATAACATTTACCTTGTAGAACAATCTATTATAATAATACGCTTATCTTCAGGGGACTCAGGAATTCTGTTTCTGCCAGTTTCAGCAAGTATTATTTTTGCAGTAGTTAGGTTTAATTGAAATTATGGTGTTTTCTCATGGTAAGTTTCATGCTAAATCCGATTTAATTGAAATCATGGTGTTTTCTCATGGTAAGTTTCATGCTAAATCCGATTATATATGCTTAAATTTTCTGCAAATTCGGGAAATACCTCAAAAGTTAAAAAAAAAACTTGAAAATTTTGTAATCTGCATCTATCGTTTTTAACATACAACATCATATCTCGACTTGTATTGATAAAAAATTGACAGATTTTTTAATGTGACTTCTGTAATGATTCTGAATATGTTTACGTAACTGAAAAATACCTATATAAAACTTAAGAAATTCCTATAAAGTTTAACAAATGTAACATTTACCAAATATTTTTAGTCCCAAACATGAAAACGTTAGTCTGGGAAAAACTTTTTCCCTATTTAATTTAGAAGGGTACATGCAGCAAATGATAATTTCAGAATGGTTTAAATATATTTTTGAAAAAGACCCTGTATCAATAACTGCAATAGCTTTCATGACATGAATGAATAAACAAGTTGTATGAAAAGGCAGAAGCACATGGGATAGAAAAGCATGCAGTTATCTTAGTTCAGTTAATTTGTTACATGCAAATAATTAATTTATGTAACCAAATGCTATGGGGTGTTAATCATTGCATCATTCGTTTTTTCAACTTCAGATAAATAAACCTATCAGACATTATTCATGTACAATTTCACATTTGGGGATGAAATTCAAAAAAATCTAATACAAAAATTAAAGGTCATGTCACTCTCCACCACTTCGTACTCGTTTACAATCTCCATCTTTCATCTATTGACATTTCAACAGGTCTCAGCTAGTTTCAATTAAAAATTTGTAATATTTGGCTTTTCTTATGTTGGTTTTTATAAAGTTTACAGTTAACTGCCCTATTAATCAAATGGTTCTTTTCTTGTAGGATTTATTTACTCATATCCTTTAATTAGGCTCAAACTCTGCTTCTTAATTCTTACACTTTTCTATCGTTCTTGTAATTTTCATATTATATCATATTTAGTTACTTATTTCATCGCATTCAAGCATCAAATGAACACAGTAAGTCAGAAAAGCCTGTCTTGACTGTAAAGAAACCCAGCTTAGATTTTTTGTCTCCATAGACTTTTTGTGTTTTATTTTGCTAGTAAAAAAGCTTATGGTATAAAGTGATATATTTCATGTACCATTTTCTATGGTAGGACTTTAACCACTCATCTGGGTATGCTGTGTATAGACGTCATGGCTGGATGCACGGTTGTTGGGTATGATGGATTTAGATGTCATGGCATTTTTAATGCTGATTGCTATGGGTATGCCGGGATTTTCCATCCCGTAGCATCTCACACTTATAGATGGGTTCTTCTAGTTTCGTCCTACCTACCACAGATGGCCTTGTCTTCCTTTTTCTTTGAGAAGCAGGTCTTCATAAGGGAGCTCTGTATATGCGTTGCGGGTTGCATTTCCATGTACTTCTTGAATGACCGTTTATGACACTCAGGGTTTTTTCACACTCCATTGCGAAAACTCACACTTTTCTCTGCATGCACTTTTGTCTACAGGGTAATCCTGCTATTTATGAATGTTTTTCCTGCTAGTAATCCTAATGGTATACGTGAAAAACAAATGTATATGGAAGGCTCAGTTTGCTTCTGAGAATTGAAAGAGACGTTTCGTTTCTAAGAGAAGCATTTTTATCAGTTACGCTGTTTTATATTTGCGGAAACTGGATGATATTTAACTTTATCAATTTAATTACCCACTGTGGGTGGGACTTGATAAAAAAACTACCCAGTTGAGTGTTTAAGAATGTGAATTTATTTAGACATCATTGATAGTTCTTCGGATTGCCATGCAGAAATGAATGGAAGTCTATGCCGTTATGTTATGCTATTGATAAAAATGCTGGTCATGCATAAATTTTCATTAATTACTCATGCAGAAATTAATGGAAGTCTATGCTGTTGATAAGAATGCTGGTCATGCATAAATTTTCATTAATTACTCATGCAGAAATTAATGGAAGTCTATGCTGTTGATAAGAATGCTGGTCATGCATAAATTTTCATTAATTATTCTAATAATTCTATATCAAAAATATTTTTGTTCTATTTTTGGAAATTAACATGTTTCATGTACCAGTTTATTAGTACCCTTAGGGTGGGTCTCCACTGGGCACATTTTTGGTTTTGTTGCGAAACAATGTTGCGCAACATGTATCGCGCAACACAGAAGCATGTGCCTTGATACATTGTATACGAGATACAAAAGTGAAGGACCCGTCCACACATGCGGGCACATCTTTCAGTTGATAAAATGGATTCAGACGAAGATGCTCTTTTTTGCGTTGTTGTGGCAAGCTTTTGCCAACTTTTTGAAAAGCGTCGGAAAAAACGAAGAATGTGGGTACGGCCTTATTTAACTAAGCGCAGTGACTCTATACTGAGTGAGTTAATGATCGAGGACAGATTTGGCTTCAAAAACTTTTTGAGAATGAGTGAAAGTGATTTCACAGTAATTTTGGAAAAAGTTAAGCCATTTATTAAGAAGCAGGATAGCAGACTTCGCGAGGCAATCTCACCACACATGCGCCTGGGAGTTACTCTCAGATTTTTAGCCACCGGAGATTCTTTTACAAGTCTGAGTTACCTCCTTCGCATTTCAAAGCAGCAAATATCAAAGATTGTTCCAGAAGTATGCCAAGCCATTTATGAAGTATTACGTGGAGAGTACATGAAGGTATGTTCGAATAAATATCAAGCTCCACGTTGTGGTAGGACGCATTGTAACCTAGGGTTTTCCCCTCCTTGGCCTTATCGGAGGGTAGAGGAGAGGACGGACGGGTGTCAAATTTCGTGCAACATGTGCCATGTATATCCACCCAGATGGATATACAAAATCCTGTATACTTTGTTTCTGGATACACACCGCGCAACACTAAATGTTGCGATACAATGTATACAGCTGTTCAAATTCTAGAAACATTGTGCCGAAATGTTGCCTAGTGGAGACCCGGCTTTAAGTTCCTATTGGGGTTCATTCCTTTAACCCGGCAGTGGTCTGGTGGGATGTGACATACCCAAGGCAACTATATTCACAAATAACTAATAGATGGCACAGTAGTAAAACTGTGCGTCCGTGTACCTTTCACTTGATATGCATTTTAGAGATGCATAATAGCGTGAGCTCTTCAGAGCAGTGTGGACATCTGTTAAGATCAAATTTGATTTGGGTATCTCATACCACTTACGTCACTAAAGTGAACATTGCAAGCTACGCGATAATTTGTTGTATTTCTATATTTTTCTTCGTTTGTTTATCTTTTGTTTTTATATGTATATGACTATTATTATTTCTCATTTGTTTAAATATTTATAACTAAAAATGAAATTTATTTAATATATTGCTAGATGGATGTGTGTGGTGGACAGATTAGCTCCTATACGAGAATGGTTTGAAAAATTCACTTCGAATTGTACGAACCGCCATTCGTTAGTAGAATATGTGACATTGGATGAGAAACTGGAAGCGTTTCGAGGTCGATGTCCATTTCGCATTTATATGCCGAGTAAGCCAGCTAAATATGGGATTAAAATTTTTGCTCTAGTTGATGCTAGAATGTATTATACTGCAAAACTGGAAGTCTATACGGGCCAACAAGTGGAAGGTCCTTAAAATGTAAGCAATAGTGTAAATCATTTAGTTGAACGGATGATCCTACCAATTTCGAAGTCTGAAAGGAACCTCACAACTGACTATTGGTTCACGAGTTGCACGCTAGCTACAATATTGCTTCACAAGCAAAAACTTACATCAGTGGTAACTCTACGAAAAAACAAAAAGGAAATACCAACTGCATTTACAGCAACCCGAGGAAAGAACAAATACTCCAGTATGTTTGGATTCGATGAGGAAAGGACATTAGTGAGTTATGTACCCAAAAAGGGAAAAATAGTGTTACTTTTATCTACTATGCATCACGACGCAGCCATTGACAACACAACAGGTGAACTGAGAAAACCAGAAATAAATACATTTTACAATATCACAAAATGTGGCGTCGATGTTGTCGATGAACTTTCTGCAAGTTACGACGTATCAAGAAACAGCAGGCGGTGGCTGCTAACTATATTTCTGCGTTGATGATTGTAGCAGGTATTAATGCACACAGTATTTATACTTCTAATACCAAGGGAACAATGATGCACAGAAAATTTTTGAAGGATTTGGGGCTAGAATTAGCAAGCGGCAAAGATCGTAAAACTAAGTACACATGTTTGGAGTGTAAGAAATACCTGTGCTTGGATCATATTGTACCCTTGTGTAAAAACTGCACAGAAAAATACAAGGAGATGATGAGAGTGAATAGCTGTATATTTTTTCTTATTATTATGTAAACATCAAGATATTTTATAATTCCCTATATTTCTTAGTTTATAATCTTTTATGGCATTAAAGTGTTTATGCAGTAGATAGCATGTTTTGTTAAAAAAATTAAACATATTAATTCATGCAAAATATTGCTCTGTTTTGCTGCCTAATTTTGTAATGTTGAATTAATAAATAAATATGTATTTGTGTCTATGTTTGTGTGATTTAACATCATCATCATTGCTTGTAAATAATAGGAAATGGACCCAATATTAACAGGGATTCAAACATTTCGAAATTATAAAAAAAATTTCTATGGGGTGTCACACATCCCAGCACACCACTGGGGCTAGTTTTAGAACCACACCACTGCAGTGTTGCTGTGTGCAATGAATATGTACCGTATTTACTTGTGTAAGCCGCGTACCTTTTTTCCCAAAATGCCAATGAAAAAAAGGGGGTGCGCGTCTTACACGAATTCTTTTATTTGCCGCACACCTTTTTTCCTAAAATGTCGTGTTGGTAAACAAATATACGTTAAGCTAGCACCCATTCTATTTCCAAATTTCGGTGTATTTAGTCATTTTCATTCGTATAAAAATTTTAAATGAGTTTTAAGTTTATTAACGGGTGCTCCCCAAACTCGACGAAGTCTTCTGCTGCAATCGTCGTGGAGGCCACGGCGCATACACGAACAGTTTGGGTTGGTGGGGGTTTTGTGCTCACGGCAGACGACGCCTACCATGTTCAGATACGGCATGCTTCCTTTATTGACTGATACGTCTATGAAAGCATGGCCACGGTGGTGATCATTGAATGATCACCAATCATAATTGTAGTTTGCCAAAAAAATGACGACCACTACAGTAGCGATCAGTGACCATATGGCTGGAAAATTACGTATAACAGAATGATCGGTGATCTCTCCCAGAGCGATTTCTGCTGAACGTGACCAATATGATGACAAAAACAGTTAAGTGTTTAACAAAAGAGGACTATCGAGGAGATTTCTGCTAGTACCGATATAAAGAGATCACCCAATAAATTCATCATGTAGGAGTGTGAAGATGCTTAACTTGAGCGTAGCATTTTTGAGAAATAGGAATTGGTGATTTAAAAAAAACCCTTTTTCGGCTCAAATTTTTTCCTCTATAGCTGGCCCAAAAACCGGGGTGCGCGGGATACATGGGGATGCGGCTTACACGAGTAAATACGGTAATAATAATTCATAAACAAAGCCAATATAGAGATATAACATAAAATAAAATTTAAGATCATTGTTCTTAATGCAAGGTACTTAAAAAATGAAATGCTTATGGCAAATGCATTACTATATGCCATAGGTTTAGCAACCATGCTCTAACATTACATAACAGCTGTAATTTGACTTCACTGTCACCTCACTTTCCATTGAGCATCTAGACCTGTCACCAACTGACAGTGCTGTTCATTTGGTAATTTTTAGTTTACATTTGGTGCTGTATCATGTGTTTGGAGCTATGTTTCTCTCCAAAGTGGAAAATAATTGAAGTTTAATGTCAGATTTGTGCAAAGCATGGATCTTTGCTTGCTGTCTTTACCTAGCAGTTCTGTAGCATCATATCTATGCATTTTTTAGAGCTAAAAATCAACATGCAAGGTTTTGTGACCAAGCTTTAATTGACAAATATGGAATTGTCGTAGTTAATTTTTTGTATTAGCATTGTGGGCAACACAAAACTCGTCCACATATGGCCCATAGTTTACCAACCTCAGATAAAGTTCATGGATCACCATGAAAGAAATAAGTATGTCTTTGATATTAGATTGTTAATTACCAATATAATTACTGATTATTCATATGACTGTTAACAATTTCAATCACTAAGGTCAGTTTCTTTGGTGTGAAGTACATATTATATTCAATGAAACTGCTACTAACATTGACTTTATCTTGTGATTTTAATTTCTTTCTGCTGTGCCTTTTCAATTAATAATACAGTGGAGCTCGGTTATAGTGAGGTCCAAGGTTATAATAAGGCATTTTATAACTGTTACTCATTATAACTGTTATAGTAGATACATAGTATATGTATACCTATGTAATTTTATAAGTTATACAATTAACCCTTAAGAGGTCACGCGTGGTATTTTAGACCGCACCATTTTTGTTTTAACCTTTTATTGAACTTTCATTCCAGGCCTTCTCAGTACCTTTCCTCAAATTCACTTATCTACTGACTTTGCCTAAGGAGACTTTATGTCAGCTTTTATTGTTTTTATAGAGATTTCTTTCTACTGTGCATTGGTTTCAGTCTGCTAGTCGCACACAGCATCAAGGACCGAATCCTTTTGCTTACCTTTCGTTATGACTACAGAACTCTTAGATAAGCGTTTAATTATCATACCTTCACTAAAAATTGTATCATCCCTCAACGAAACCATGGTTTTTCCCTGAGAGACAGTGCCTAGTTGAGAAGTGATCTTTGCTACAATGCTTTCCTTTTCAGGTGCTGTCATTTGAGTTTGCTGGTTACACTTTTATCACAGTTTTCATTATTTGTGTGTGACAATAATTATCTTATAAATATTTTAGTGTGTATGTGTGTGTATGTTCTTTATACGTTATTACACCGTTGAAGCTATCGAACTCAAAAGTTTCATGGGCCATCCTATGGACCAAAGGAAGAACTTGGTCTAGGTTTGCAGACCGTGGGGTCTCTTATGCCCCAAGGGGTCAACAAAATACTATTTCCATAAGAATTCATGGGAAATGGTGTGGAGAAACCCCAAAATGCCATGCAGCCCTTCACTGATGTGGATATAAATATACCTAAATATTAGCTTACGATCACGGGAAGTGGATTATTTTATGCACGAAAGACTGAATATTTTAATTCTGTTCATGTTTCATGGTATTACATGCTAAATCGCTCGAAATTTTTCTTTAAGTGCAAAATTTATCGGTTTAGATGTCCATTTTCCAGGCGGCAGCAAAGCTAAATTTCTTAATTGTTGTCCTCTTCAAAGGGAGGTATACATGTAAAGATTAATGCAAGGAAAATCCACGCCATGGCATGCCGTAGAGGAAGAATAGCTAACGCCAAGATATGCCTAAATACAGTCTATGAATACTTTTAAAGTGAGTCAAATGATTTTTAAGGAATATTAGAACATTGTTATCTCTTATCATTAACATTGAAAGATTTATCGCAACATAAATCGATACATCTACTTACATTTGTTTGGTAACGAAGGTGTTGTTTATTGTTTACGTTTTGGCTAATAGTATTGACACAATCCACATAATTTTATTGCTGTTTTAAAGGCTTCAGTGCTTCTATCCAATATTAATTAAGACGTTAATGCGTACAATACAATACAATATAGTAAATGTTAATGTAAGCATCGCTTGTGTAATTAAGGAATAGGGAACGTTTACCTTGAGCAATAAAAATCGTTTGCCACTCTTTCCCGAGCGAAGCCGGGTATTTCATCTAGTTTTCTTTAAAGAAGGACTTTTGTTTCATCCAAATTACATCTATTACTCCTCCTCATGAGTTAAATTGAGACGAGAAAAGAGGAAGAGATCGGGCTCCTTTAGGATACTGTAATAGAAGAAGAAGAAGGAATAACTGGATTGGGTATTGAGTCCGATGAAGAGGGGAGAACTATTTGGAGGAAAGTTACCATAGTACAGGCAGCGAAAAATCTGCAGAATCTGTGGATGAAGATTCAGATGATGATGTAGGGCAGGGATGGCAAATGTTTTTGTGTCGCCTGCCAAGAATTTAAGGCGAATCATCCAAATATTTTTTGGCATGCCAATAGTTTACTCCTCTAAGAAACTTCATATTTTATAGAGAAAATATAAGCTTACGCGTGCCAAGTAAAATAGTAAGCGTGCCCCTTCTGAAAATTAGACGATTCACACATTTCTGAGGGAGAAAGGTCAGTACAGGTGAACGATGGACCAGGAAGATGTGCTTTTCATTCCCAGGAAGAAAACAGGATGATGCTCAAAATATATTTGCAAAGAGCATGCGGTTATTTCATGCATCGGCTGTTCTAAAATTCAATATGAGAAAGAGAAAGATGATGAAGATTAAGCTCAAGAAAATTTAATAGATCATTACTTAGTTCTCAATTTTGTAGTTCATGTTCAGTTTTTATTTCAAACTAAATTTATGATTTCTTTTCTTAAATCTATCAGTCCACCTGTTATTACACACAAAATCTGAATGTCCTAGTTCAGGGATCTCATACTCAAATCGTATGTGGGCCAAATGGATAATTTTGAAATTTTAGGCAGATAGCATATATAGGAAATTGTATATCTCATCTTAGTGAAATCACGTCTTCTAAATTCGTGTCTTGTGAATTCGCGCTATGTAAGGTTTTACTGTATTTAAAATTCACAGTAGTAGAAATAAAGTTCACCAGCCTTTATTTAATTTTCAACAGCGAAAAAGGGAATAAGGATATCGCGGAAGGAGAAACTGATCACATATAGGAAACACAAAAAAGCAAAACCTTCATAACACGAGGTCCCCATATACACAAACATAAGAGTTTTTGCCAATAAATTATCTTCAGCTCCCCCCTCCTTTTTGCATAGGGAATAAGAAAATATATAAAGAGATTATTACTTATTAATTGCTACTGCATCTTCCTGACACTGTCTTCACTCACAATTTTCTACTGAATCGTTAGCCCTTTTCCCCTTAAATTCCGAAGCATAAGGGCAGCCAACCAACTCTTTTGGACTAATATTACCGATGTAGACGGGGAGGCATAAAGGTTGGCCAAACCTTTCTTAAAGGGATATCCCCTGCTTCTAGCATAAGAGTATCCTAGCCTCCATGAGAATCCAGGAACTTCTTAAGTGGGAGAGAGAGAAAGGTGGTATTCAATGGGAGTGATTGCGTCTATCGTTCTCTCAGACTTCTGTAAATTAACAAATATTCTATTAGTGTCTCTTACTCTGCAAGGATATTTATTTGCTTAGAACTAACTTGTGGCGTAAATTTGAGATATTTTGTACCGAATGCACTTAAGAGTGCATTTTGCTCAGCACGTAGGACGAGGTTTAGAGGTTAATTTTTTTTAGTGTTCAGAAATCTTGGGGGGGAGGGGGGGTTAATTACTCCCTTTACCCCACCTGTACCTGCCCATGGAATATTCTTTAGTCTCTAAAACATACAACCTTTCTACTGCGGTCAATAACCCTCTGTAATTCTCATTCAGATGGAGAGACCCAGGGTAATTTCCATCCCCATTACAGCCACTACCGCTCACAAGAACAATCAAATCTTTTCTCTCTCTTATGTAAAATTGCACCCTCACTACAGTAATATTTTGAAAGAATTCATTCAGGGAAACCCTGGTACCCCCTGCGGGTATGTCATCTCTTTGAGGTGAATTTTGACCCCTCTCACCCAAATGGCATTGTTTCATCCCTGCTGCTGGGTTGATGTCATTTTCCAAGTCCTTCATCGACATTATCTTTACAGCATCTTTTAAGCTGTTGACCACCCATTTCCACCGATGTTAATTGTCTCCTCTTATTTGGATGAACACTTCAGACAAAGAATTCACACCCTCAAAGGGACCCTCCAAAGAGTGACGGGACTTGTGGCAATAGCCTCTCTTCCCTATAGCATTATTGTTCATCTATACCTGTTTGCTTTCCTCAACCAATCTGTCATAAAACAGTCGGCACATTTGCTCTCTCCAAGGGAGAAAGACTTCTTTTGCACGGGTGCTTTTTCGGTGCCACAGAGCAGTGCATTCGAGAAGCTCTGTCCTTTACCACATGCAACCCAGAGTAATAAAACGGCTGCGGAGTCCCTAAAGCAGGGATGGCAAACCTTCTGAGCTTGCTTTTTTACATTTCTTGGGCGTGGAGAGAAGCACAAACATTTGGGAAACCATCCCAAGAGAGTACCCTAAACACTAATACACTGACCTAGCCAAAAACAAAAAAATTACACTTCAAAAGGACTAAATCTTTAAATTAAAAAATTCTTTGACACTGAGCCCCCGGGCCACGTTATATAATTAGAATAAGATCAGTGAGAGAGTCGCATAAAATGAGCTAGTGGGACGCATGTTTAAGACTGCTGTCCTAGTTGATGAGCAAGGATTTTAGCTTGAAGTTTTAATACAGGGCCACTAATTGGAGTATTGAAATTTCTTTGCAATTTAAACCAACCTAAAAATAGGTCATTTTTATCACACTTAACTTTTTCGCTATCACTTCATTTTTTCAAAGGCACTATACTGCGCTCACGTCCTTGTGTCGCTTGGCTTTCTCTTAGCCTTTGACCAATGGAAGAGCTTTTCCCCTCCATCATCCCTCGCTCCTTTTCGCGGGAAGACAAATATCGGGCAGCGCTGCCAGCTCTTTCGAATTTTCGCATGCAGCTGAAGAGCAACCGCAAAGAATGAAGGTAGATTTTGCACCACTGTCGAGCTCACACCGACATGCACACAGCGAAAGCTGGAGGAAGACTAACTTTCTCCCCACTCCGTCGCCAACACAGTCGTCTACGGTTGGCTGTTATAAAGTGACTTTCACCTACTGTTCGAGGTCATGCGACATAGGGACGTGAATGCAGTATAGTAAGGCTTTGCCAATTTTTCCAAATGGTTGAAACAGTCAATGAGTTAAGTTGTAACTGTTTGGAAATGGATGGATTGCTTGCTCCACCCTCTAACTCGGGAATAATTTCCACTTTCTCCCCGATTGCAAGACTTTTTCTTTTCATGGTATGAAACAAGTTTACACAGCATGAAAGATAAATTGATAGAGATAAATGTTAGCATCTCGTACGGCCACACAGCTACGTATGTCATTAAAATTCTGATATCTTTCTTAAAAATGTAGGAAGAATTGATGTGTCATTATGCTGCTTTAAAAATTTGTTCTTTATATCCGTGAAGCAAGTAACCACTGAGCTCCTTATAAACATGGATTTATGCTCTTAAAATGCATAATTTCCAACCATTTCCTTTTTATTTGCTCGCAATAGCTGTGATATTGTTATAACCATGCTTGTTATAAACAAGTTCCACTGTATTTCTTTGTTCGATTGGATTTTAGATTTTATAGCTAAAAAAATATATTTTTGTGTTTCCTGCTACTGCTAAGGTCTCAGATTTATAAGTGGGATATTGTAAATTAAGGAAAATGGTGGTTTGGGGATAGATTTGACTTGTGCTAATGTATCCGGAGGTTGCAGATTACCAGAAGTTTATTGCTGTAGGAAAAATATTATCATTATGGAAATGTTGAAAGTTCATTTCCTTCATCATTTAATGATGGAACTATGCAGGAAAAAACCATTCACTTAAATATATTTGCAAGTTATTCGTAGGTTTCTTTAGGTTATTCATAGGTAAACAGGTTAAAATTCATGATATACATACAGTTGTGGATATTTCTTAAATTTTCTACAGTTTTGCCAAAATTATGCTACATTATACTGAATAAATTGCAACCAACTTTTATAACCTTTTTCCAACTGTCTAGCTCTATATACATATAGCTGAAACTTCTGTTTCTGTGTCATGATAACATGGTGGAACATAATTCTTTTACCATATTCCTTTGGCCTTGCCAGTTATGAATAACTGGCATTTGTGTTAAGTTATAAAGATTGCTCTGCCTTCATATACATGAGCTGCTAAAATGTATTCAAAAGAACGAAGTTTCCATATAAAATTTATTTTGCAACATTGTAATTCAGTGTGTGTTGAAGATTTCAACAAAAATTTCCAAACAGATAATCCTGTGAGATATTAATAAAATTTGGTTTTTATGAATGGGTTTTATTTGTGTCAACATGTACTTTTAAAATATTTTCTGCTCTTGTATTTAATCTCTAGCAGTTTGCAATTTCATAAATTTTGATTGAACAGTAGGGTAATCTTTTTAAGTAATAGCTTAGATTTAGTTTATAAGAGATGTTAGCAATATTGAATATCAATGTGAAGCACTTTAAATGCAGGATAAATTGCTATTAAGTAATAACAATAAATATAATTTTAAGTTGAACCTAAAGAAAGTACGTATTGCATTGTCAGTGATGTAGTAATATGGTATTTGTTATGATTTAGTGTTGGTGCATTCTTGAATGAGGCAGTAATTCATGTTATTCCGGCATGCATATTTACATTTTTGTGAATCTTTTTAAATTTTTGTGTTGATTCTATTTTAATTTAAATTCCCTTTTAAATGCGTCTGAAAATCGTTCAAACAGTAAGAGTGATGGTTTTCTCTTAATTTTAGCTTTTGTAAACGTTTGAGGCAAATTAATAAAAAATTGATAATATCCTTTTGGAAAGCCAGAGATTCTTCATAAAGACATTCAATAACGTAAAAAAATAATGAAATTACGTAAATTTATTGTAAAATGGTAAAAAATAAAGGCAGAATTGCATTTCGTCACAATGACCGAAAAGGTTTGAAAAATGCGAATGCTCGAGTTTTACATTTTGGTTACAAAATTGACTATTTGTTGCACGAATGACTGTGTATGCGTTACCATTTTTGCAGTTTTAAATTTATTATAAGTCATTGAAAGTAGCGGAGTAACTTTGTTAATTCTCATTCGTTGCTCTACAAAGTGTAGATTTGTGGTTAAGTTCGCTTTATTTTGGCAATTGTTGATGCCTACGTGTAGGAAATTCAATATTAGCTTTGTAAGTTTTAATTTTTCTTTACAGAAAACCATTGTTTTAATCATTGTAATATACGGGATTTAAGAAAAGGTATATAGATATGTATTAAAACATGAATTTCCATTTCAGGTACAACGAAGATTTGGAACTTGACGATGCTGTACATACTGCTATTCTTACTCTAAAGGAAGGATTCGAGGGCCAGATGACCGCCGACAATATTGAAGTTGGAATTTGTGACGAGAAAGGTTTCAGGAAACTCAGTCCATCGAACATTAAGGATTATCTCGCTAACATTCCTTAAAGGGGATATGCCTTTCAGCCGAATTATCTATGTTAACATACTATTTGTATGCACTGGCTGTATGAGATATTTTTTAAAAACTGTGAATGCTTGTGTGTTACATATTTTCAAGTCATGTTTTGCTTGAATATTAAAGAATTCATAATTTTTAGTGAGTTTTACTGGGCTCGTTGATAACATTAAAGATCGCGAATTCAATAGCTAAGGGGGAGTCAATCTGAGCATTGAAGTTCTTCCCAATTCGCAGCGACGTGTGCTATTTTTACCCACAATGCAACGTGTATGTTCTATAATCGATAGATGTCGTGAGCGGCGTCAGACTGGAAAGAACAGCGGGAAGGAACTGTCGGAACACGTGAAATAGTCTATTGTTTGTTATGAGGTAGTGGTTGCAGAAATCTTTGATATTAGGGGCAGCAAAAGCGGTCCTATAAGGTAAGCGCTATGCACGGATAAACCATACTTTGCCTTTTGATTTCGAGTGGGTCATATTATCTGGCGTTTAAAGGGTATTTTTATATTATTATTTGGATATTCGTTATAATCATCGCGGCAGCCTGCTGTCAGTGAATTGTTGTAGTCGATGGGCAAATCACATAGTTTGAGTGATTGCTTTAATATTCAGGTTGCAAAGGTTGATGTGTTGGGAAGGGTCATCAGGGAAGTGTTTCTATTTTTAAATTTCTTCGTGAGGAAGACAGCTATAAATGTTCAACCTCAGTGAATATTTAAATATTATTTATAATTATTACGAATCATTGTTGGTTTAACAGTTGCTATTTTTAGATAGGTGAAATCCGTGTTATGAGGACCCCTTCTTAAATTTCTAGTTGACGTTTATAAGGCTCTTGGTAATATTTATGCTGTTATATGTATTATAGTTTCGTTGATTTCTAACGCCGGCAATAATTATGTCACGCTAAACCGTTCATGGTTAATCATCTCCAAATATTTCACATACATGGCAGAGAAGATTACTTGTGATTCTGTGTTGTTAAATGTAATCTCGTCATTTTACGTGTAATTTGTTATATTTTTCTGTCATTAGCCCATTCCGTTTATTAAGTTCTACCTTTGTAGTATTTATCGATTAGCTGTCTAATTTAGGCAGTCGTGTAATTCCCAGCCATTATTGGTAGTAAGCGAAGATTTGCATTTTATTAGCGATTTTTAAATTTAATCGTTTATGTAATTCCTAGTATGGCTTGTGTGTTAATTCTTTCATGAAAAAAAATTATTCTCTTAAAATTAGTAATTTATTACTCAGAGGAGTGCCACTTAGCAAGAATGAAAGTCACGCTAAAAATGTATGTTAATGAAATTAATACGGAATTTAATTGTAAGACTTTTAAATCCCTGCCAATTACAAACGCGATAAATTGAACAATGTCATGCTTTGATTGAAATATTGAATAGGTGAATTCTGAGGCATACGAGTATGGAATTAATTTGGTAGCATAGGTAATAAATGTACGTGTGTTCACACCGTATTTTCATATTAACGTGCACCAAAGGGGGAGGGGCTTGGTGATATTTTCATATCCTGGCAGGTGAATTTTCCTCAATACGAATAGCTTTTGTGAAACCTGATCAGGATGGAAGTGTAATGAAATATGTATTAGTTAAACCATCAAGTTTATTTGGTACTATCACGTACGTTTAAAAAATGAGGTATGCATTTCGTTCAGTATTTCCCAGTTGAAGGGTATCATATATACTAATTATTTTTCTTTCGCACAAACTTTATTTCTTTAATTAATGTGACATTAATACTGCTAAAGTGGGGTAATTTAATTTTAACAAAGCTTTAAAGATCGATAGCGAAACGCGATTGTTTAATTTTGCGCCAAATACGTTTTTTATTTGTTTGTATGATTTGAGCATTGGAAATTGACCATCTTATGTTTAAACAAGTTCGAAGTAATCCATGTAAAAACCACGAGGAAATTAAGGTATGTTGTTTAAACTTAGTGTTTTGTCTGTACTTCAGTCGTTCTTTTACATATTTTATGGTAACCATTTTTGAGTAAACTAAATTTTCCACGTATATAATTAACTATTTCGTTTATGGTTTATATAGAGTCCGTTTGAATACGCACAGTTTTTTAATCACCAAATGAGAATGTTATTGTATATCCAAAACAGGGTTGCTTCTCCAGTAGTTGTTTTTGTTATGTGAATGGTTAATGTAATTTATTGTAAATTTTGCATACATCAATAAAAAGATTGTTTGCACCGACGATGTAGGTACCATATCGTGTCAAGTAAAATGTCATCGTCTCAGTAAACGATTCTTATTGAATTTCTTATATTTTTATGCGTTATAAATGGAATTGCAAAATATGCAATTTTGTGTCGTGTTATTGAACAAATGTCAACGAAACCGGATCTTTCAAAACGGAGGTTGAAGTTATCCATTTTTAGTATTTTAAATTCTGAATGGTCTAAAATTTGAAGACGAATAGGTTAAAGACCATACCTTTCAGTTTTTAAGGCAATTTTGTCAGAGGATAATCAATTTGAAATACTTTTCTTGGTATATCATTTTAATTATTTTCTAGAGGTCCCTTGATCGAATTTTCAGGATATTTTTGTTTGCACCACTTATGTTGTTTTGATCTTTAATGCTAATTTGCATTGGATTTTGCATAAATTATAATAACGTAATTTTTTCGTGTGTATTTCTATTTCTCTTTCGTATTTTACGGTAAATGTTTCATTTCGCTCATCCATAAACAGTCAATTAATATGGTACTTAAATCTATGTCGCATTGTAAATACCATCTTATACGTTTATATGTTTTGAGCGAATATTTCCCCAAGTATTAATTTTTCATTTTTACTTACAATAAAGGAGTTTATAAAAAAAAAACGAGTCAGTGTTTTAAATAACAATATTTATTCGATTTTATCGTTATGTTTGGAAATATTATTAAGGATATGTTTTTAACTCACTAAGCCACTGTAGTTATGTTATTAAGGGTATTTCGTGCTGATAAATCTTCCGAAGTTCCATTTAAGTATATCACACTCGTGGAACGCACGAAGTTACATTTGAGGGCATCCTGAGTTCAACTGGCAGCGATTTAGTATATCTTATTCACAATTGCATTGTTTATTATTACCTATGAGCCGAGCTGAAACGCTTTAATGCTTGAAAACACCTACGAAGCCGTGATAAAGTGAAATTGATGACCGTGCAATTTGAGGAAGTTCTCTAAAAATAAAATCATGCGAAACCGAAAATGTGTGAAACGAAACCGTGCAATTCGAAGAATGGGAGCTATTCAACAAACCATTTTTAATGAAAGAAATTGCGGGGGCCCATAGGTCCAAATTGATGTAGGCTTACATGATCACATTATCTCTTTAGGAGCGTAGCAACGTAGTTTTGAAAATATTTGTCTTGCACTCTAATGCGACTTGGAATGCTGTCATGATAAAATCTTAGTAGCTCCTGTATGTGTGGAGCATTTGAATAAAACATTTAAGTTAAAACTAGCTGTCCTCGGTGCCAAATCAACGGTTTTTGATTTTGGTACTTTTCAGAATTAAGGGTAATATGCCGCTGAGAACGGCTATGACGGCGGTCATCCGTGCATCTTGATTTTGCAACGGATGCTTGATTAATCTCTATTTGTCTGAAGTGACCAACCGTATTGATTTTGGAGATGTTGTACTGATCGACTTTCTGCACTGATTTACGAATATTATAATTCCTTATTCGATATACTGCCATAATGCGGTAGCTTAGGTCACTTATCGGTATTTTGCTTTCCTCGATGCATGTCCCTATCATTTAAAACGCTGTTTTCATACCTATCATAAGTGGCTTAAAATGTTATTCAGCGATAGGATGAACTTTTATTCTTTTAAAAAAATAATACAAATATATCTGTAGGTTGCAAATTTGACAATCTAAATTTTAGCGAATGAATTTTGTACTGATTTGCCTCGTTTAACCAGACCTTAATCCCCGAGTCGGTACTTTTTATGGGAAAAAAATACCACTTTGCAGAATTGGGTACGAAAATAAGTGGTCACTTTATTCATGCCCATCAGATTCAGGACATGTCGTGAGGTCGGAAGTTCATTTTTGAATACTTGTTTTTCAGTTTTCGAACAGTGTGAGATCGCCGGAAAAATATCAGAGGGTGATTCTGTGGAAGATTCGGACATTTTTGACGACAATAATCCTTCAATTTTCGTCGAGTGTTTTTAATACGCGCCATCCGCCATGAGCGAGTTTTTATCACCCACAGCTTGACAGGAGAGTCTACGCACCACCCAAAAAAAGGTACGTGTGCCGCATTTCTTTGTTTTTCCTCTCTCTCTCTGTTCACGTATTTCATTTAAGGTTCTTTGAAATGGTGTAGCTTAGCACATCTCTACCGCCTCGCAGACCTTTCTCTGCATTCTCTGACGCTCTTGATGGTTCCCCCGTCGCGGGTCGCTGCTTCTGTTCCTCAGTCCTTCCCATCCTTTTGGTTAATCTCCCAATCTAAGATAGGATTCGCCTGTCCCGCGCCGGGGTCGTGCGACCCCGGAATTCTAAAGGGTGCGCGTGACGGGTTGTTTTATGCGCTTCGCCCTAAATTTAGTTCGGCCTCCCACTCTAGTCTTTGAAGTCGTTATGATGCGTGGACGGATTCACGGTGGGGAATGGTCCTGTTCCGAGAACGTAATCTCGGTGAATGTCGTTCTGTTTTGCTGACATTCGGTAGGCCAGTTAAAACGCGCTATTCAGAGGGACAAAAGGAGGGGGTAGAAAATACTGGAATCTAATGGGAATTGAACGCGAACGCTTGACGGGCGGATGCTTCACCATTGCCTAACGAATAATGCTTCTTAGCTGTCGGCATTTGTAATTTTCAAAACTCTCGGGGAATTTCGCTGTTTGGGACAATACCGAAAAACACTGCCCCGTAGTTTTCAGAATCATAAAAATAATTACATCGTTTGCGTACTAGTTGATAAACTTATTCGATCCATTACAGTATGCTCGTGATTCTAAGTCAACAACAGTGTTTTGCAAAATAATTTATTGGAGAACACGCACTCGCGTCTTGCCTATGGTAGCTCCTTTCTTTTCGGCACCCGAGGCGATTGCTCCGTGCGCCCCTCCTTCGATGCGGGTATAAAAACATAGCTTGAAATTAAAGAATTTACCTTGATGGTGGATGGTTTTCAAATAAGTGTTTTCTTTCAAAATAAGCTCAGCTGTTCTACGGAGATTGCTTCACTGTATATCCCAAACTGTCATTGTAATCGAATTTCTTTGGTTAGAAAAGATAATCCTTTTCACACACTTAAAATACCGCAATTGTGCCATATGCGATTAAATTTTAGTACTGGATCTAGAAATTGATTCCTCCTTTTATATGGCTCAGTGACTCCTAAGCAGACAGTCCACAAATCCAGCCATTTGATTTTATCGTAACGTATCTTCCATTTTCTTCCCAGTTTCAGCCTTTCATCAACTGTAATATTCCAGCAGTCTTTTTCTGCGTCACGAGTCATTATATTCCCCTCCAACATTAATCTCCAAGGGCGAAAGATAATTGCTCACGAGGTACATTAATTAAATTAAATTTTTGTATTTTCAAATTAGGTGTACAATGTCTTAAAAGTGTTTTAATCTGACATTGAGATTGGGACCTTTGACCGCGAGCATTTTGAATTGAGTGCAGAACGGAATTTTCTGCAGAAATTATTTTCTAGTTGCGTCAATTTAAAATACGTTAATCTTTTGTCTTCAGGATCCTATAGTTTTCGTTAGACTTCAGATTATTATACAGATTTTAGACATTTCTTTCGCTTACACTTAGGAATTTATTGGTTATTATTTTTACTCAAACAGCCGTGTATAGTTCGTTTCTTGATTAAAGTCTTAGGCCATTTACACTTTAAAGCAGTAGTGGGAAAATTTTTTTAAGTTGGGGGCCGCATTGGCTGTTGCGACTTCCTCGGCGGGCCGCATTGCAAGTTGTCATTGCTTGGGCGAGTCAGGTTAGACTTTAAATCGGGCGTTAACTAGAGATTCTGAAGTATCATATCAGTGAAAATCTGGTCTAAATTAGGCTTTTAAGTTTAATATTTCAATATCAAGTGTTTTATTGCCGTTATTTGAATGTATATGATATGAATTTGTGTTAAATCTCTTTTTCATCACAACTTCGCGAGCCGCATTAAACGCTCTCGAGGGCCGCATGTGGACTGTAGGTTTTTCACCACAGATTTAACGCATGCCGTTTCGGCCGTTCTTTAAATACCTACGCATTTCTACCAATTCGCAGTTGTATACGCAAGGATTAAATTTTATGCTTAGAATTTACTGAATTGAACGATGATTTTATGGTAAGTTATTCGAGTTAAGCAGTGACATTTGTAATTAACATATCACCATCAACATGGTTCTCTCTAAGCAGTTTTAGAAGTGCCGCGCACTAAATTTTTCACGCGCTCACGACTGTGTTTATCTTAGGATATATCCTAAACAGGGTCGCGCCAACTAGGGCGCACATCCGCGCATTAGTGTCATGTAGGCGCGCATAGCGATATTCATTCCGCCCATGGATGAAAAAAATTAGAGGGAACTATGGCCATCGCCCTCTTCCTTTTAGTCTTAGGAAATTGGGTCCGATTCCTGTGTTTTGCGCTACAGTCATTTACAATTCTTGCTCGCGAGGGAATTTCTTAATCGTTATTTAGCATTAGAGGTCCTAATTAATCGGCAAAAAAGTTCGACTCTGTTGAAGGACGGCGGATAATGACGAAGATAGGTCCAAGCGCCTTCCATGATAAAAAAATCACCGTTTAACGTCGAAAGCTTTGTTGTTTTGTCACAAACCCATAACCAGCAATATCTCTTGCAAAGATTCACTTGTTTTTATTTTATAGCCGAGTCAGGCGCCGATCTGTTGTTTTGGTAAGGGTTTCGTTCGGTGTGACGGTTGATGTCCGCGCTTCCTCAAGCGCCATCTGCGCGGCTGCGTATCGACTGTGGAGGTCGGTGGCGCGTGGCCTTTCTATTTTTAGACACGAAGAGAGTGAGCGAGGGAGAGAGGTAAGAGGGGGAGGGAGGTGTTTTGGAGGAAGAGTTTAAGGGGTTTTGAAGGGGGTGGATGCTCTCTATTGCCGGGGTTAATGCCAAGGAAAGGTCTCAAATGTATCCTTCCCCTTCCTATCCATCTCTCCCCAACCCACCACTCTCTTCTCTCCCTTCCTCTCTCTTCCCCCCTCTCTCTCTTCCCCCCTCTCTCTCTTCCCCCTCTCTCTCTTCCCCCCCTCTCTCCTCTCTCTCTTCCCCCTCTCTCCCCCCTCTCTCTCTCCCCTCTCTCCCCCCTCTCTCTCCCCCCTCTCTCTCTCCCCTCTCTCTCCCCTCTCTCTCCTCTCTCTCTCCCCTCTCTCTCCCCTCCCCCTTCTCTCTCCCCTCCCCCATCTCTCCCCCCCTCCCCCCTCTATAACCCCTCCCTCTCCCTCCCCCCTCTCTCCCTCTCCCTTCCTCCCTCTATCTCTCTCCCTCTATCTCTCTCCCTCCCTCTCTCTCCCTCTCTTTCTCTCTCTTACTTGCTCTTTCCAATCGCCTCCATTTCCTCTCCTTTATTCCCCGTGTCTTCTTGTCCTCGGTTTGTTTACGCGCTACGCTCGTAACTCTGTTTCAGCATGGGATGTTTCTTTAGGATCAAGCCACGACGTCCAATATGCCAGTGTTGGTGATTCGTGTTCGGTGCGTTATACTATATATATTTTTGGTTCATTTAGAAATTTATGGGGTAGCTTTCATTCGGTGCCTAGTGGAACGTGCATATTGATCGTGAAGGTTGACTACCGTCCCTTTGCTCTGGGCTAGAATTAAATTTGGTTAAGTTAACAGTGAACATTTGGGTTAACATGCGTCTATTTTAAATGTTTGTTGTTTTAAGGGGACGTAAGTAATTTCGTTGTTGGTTTGGTAGCTTTGCTCTTAAGCAACACGATTTTTCACGTTGTTCTAATTTTATAAATATGAGTAAATCGAACCCTTGTTATTATATTGTGATCGATTATACTAAAATGTTATATACGAGTCTATTTAAAATTAAAACACAAAATTGTAACCACAGTCGATTAGGGCAAAAAAGAAAGTCGTGTTGAAAAGCTGATAAATATGGAATTAATACTCTAATTGCAGTTTCCTGAGTTTTTGCACTCATGTATAATGCCTTGATTATTAAAAAAATATTTTAATTACCTTTTATTTGGAATTATTTTATTTCTTTCTCACAACAGAAATCACTTGAACTTTGAAGTAGCGCGAACTTGATTTACGCCATTTTACCTACTTGCCATTTCCATTTATATCGAGACTTCTCTCGAACAAATTTTTGTTGTAAAACTATATGAGGAAAATTAAATAATAAGTATTTTTCGGGAGAATTTATTTTACTGCCTCGACGTTTCCTTTATTTTATTTATAGGTTCTACGAAATGTACCTTTTATCTGAAAAAAATGACAGTTTGGCGTTGGAGCCATTGGGATATAATGTCACTCCTGAAGCCTGCCTTTCAATTCAAAACGGCAGTGTTTGCTCTTTCGCTTCCCTTCACTTTATTGTAAAATCTGTATGTAATTTTGTAATTTCTATGCCCGCCATTAGCAATGGCCTTGAGTAGCACGTCTGCCTCCCAGAGTCGTGGTTTCCTATTTTCTCGTGAGCATGGCCGTATCTGCTATTATTTTTAACTGTTATCTATATCCTTTTGAATGTCCGTGAAGCGCGGTTTATTGGCAATTTCTGAACAAATGAAATAAATAAAAATCTAAACACATTCGCATGCATTTCTCACATAACAGTCGTATACATTTAAAATGTATGGAATGATGGCCTATAAAGTAATTAAGAGTCCTTTCTTCTGGGCTCCAAACATCAACAGAGCTGTAGTTCTTCGAAGATTGGGTTAGAAATTAGACCCAGTATTACATTTCACCACGCTAATAAGACTAAAAGCTGTAAACGTTGTGGAGATATTAAAGTTGTTTATTGTCACTTCATTTCATTTTTAGAAAAATACAGTTAAATACAGATGTATTCCTAGTGATCAGTTCATCGAAAATATAATTCGAATATGTCATTCCGACAGAAATCTTCATCAGAATACCATTGATTTCGGTAATAATAATTTATACATTTGTCTTTCGTCGATTTCCACCAATTTTGACTAAAAGGAATGAATTTTCTTCTAAACTAGCTTTTCTGTAAAAGTAAATTACGATATGGTTAAATAACTAAAATGAATGGAGAAACCTCCTAATAACCATAAATATTTTTTTAAGGAAAGTACTCACACACTGGTTTAGGGGAATTTACTCCACGCCAGGGGCCAAACACTCACGCAATCTCACACACTCCGGGTTTAGGGGGAATTACTCCCAACGCCAGGCTTGTGTGTATTTGTGCGTGTGAACAAAATGGTCCCTGGCGTTGGAGTAATTCTCCTTAAACCCGGAGTGTGTGAGATGGCGTGAGTGTTTGGCCCCTGGCGTGGAGTAAGTTCCCCTAAACCCTTTAACAAATGTGTGGTTATTAGGTTTCTCCATTCATTTTAGATTTTCTGTTTTTAGAAAGGTAAATATTATCAGTGCTATCCGAATAATTGCAACGTTTTTGTAATATTCATAAATTTATCAGTGAAATTTTTGGAAAGAGCTTCTGTAGGGGACGCATTTTTAATATGCAATTTTTTTACGTTCTCGTTAATTATTTATTTGGGTTATAGCTGTGAGGAGCGTACCTAATTGTAAGATGTTATCGATAGTCAATCATTTGAATATGCGTAATTGATGTGGAAAAAACCTTTAGTTTTTACTTTAAAACTCTGCGTTTTGCTTTTCTAAACTGGATAAGCTTTAGTAAAACAATTCGATTCACCATGTAAGTTTGGTTTACAATTTTTTTAGACCTAACACGTGCGTGTTATTAAGAATTGCATTCCATTTTAGAATTACTCTTTCCCGAATGAATATCATATTCGTAGAGTTCATTACATTATCTCATTTTTTTTCATTTCCCGGTTAACCCAGTGGATTTAAACATAAGGTTGTAATCATTCCACCGAAAATCGTCTATTCGGTGCGCACGAATTTCTGACGCCCTTAATAATAGCAGAAGGTCCTTTCTGGCCCGACTCAGACCTCGTCCATGCCTTCCATTGACTCCGCCTCAGCGCATTCAAATGTATTTTTTTTACGATGACGTATGCTCGTGACGGGAATTCGCGCAAGGGATAGGAAGGGATGGAGAATTGCGAGGTGGGAGAAGTGGGAGAAGGTTAGAAGGGATATCACGCTTCCATTAGTGCCGGGTCAGCTGCCTTCTCCAAGCTTCCCGTCCACTCCCCTTTTTCCTTCTACTTTCATCTTCTCCGTCTCTCGTACACTTCACTTCCTTCTCTTTAACTCTTTCTCTTTATCGTCCTCTCTTCTCTTTAATCTCCTCCTCACGAGTTTCTTTCTCGTCTTCCATTTCTGTACATTAAGTCGCCGCTGTACGTCACCCCGTTATATATATATATAGTTTAGCTTATACGTTATCTATGAGTTAAGGAACTTCTAAGTTATGTCGATTTGCATATCTGTCCTTTGTGAGAGATATAAGGTGAAGTGACGGAAATTCCGATTATGGTAAAATTGATGCCTACGTTATTCCAATATGGAATTTTATGTAAAAGAAATACAGCTATGTGGTTTAGATTGGTAATTGACTTTTGTTATTCGCACCTCAGTATTATAGGTTATTTAATTATTAATATCTTGAGTAATAAATTTATTTTTCTTATTGTCATACGGTAATAGTCTGTAGTATATAGTGCTGCACAAATTAGAATGCTCCTTTGTTTGACATATGCCACCAGCCACCACAAAGCCACTCATAACCTACGTAAACTTTCCCAAACAAGCTTCAGAATCATTCGAGGAAAGTTAATTGTTTCAAGTGAGTTTGTGGAATTTCTTCAAATTGTAGAAATAAAGAGACGCTTGGTAATTCTACACGAACATTTATTTTGAATTATTAATTATTTAATTTTGCTGTGCAACATCATCACCTGATGAAAGGAAAGGGTTTCATAGGTATCAATTTTATTCATTTCATTTAGTCTGCCCATTCTTTACATGCTTCTTATGTGTTTTATTTTCATCTTTTGTTCGGGTTAAAAATTGTATGTGTGTCACAAAGAGTCCGTTAGGAACGTAACGCATTCTTTTACCATTGTGGGAATACATATTATGTTTACCTATAAGTCGTTTCCTTATAAAGTACATAGTCCTCTTTATGTGGGGATGCCTTTAAGAAAAATGACGCATAATAGCAATTCGCTTAAACAGAATCCACATTTACATATAAATATAAAGTATAGATCTTTTAAAAATTTCGCTAGATTGTACACGTTATGCAAACAACCAAGCGACGTAGCAGTCTATCCAATCGTTGAATAATATCAAGCTTTGATTCTGGAGTTGGTGCAATTTTGGATTTATAAAAATGCACGAATGTGGCGAAGAAATGAATGCACAAATATTAACCAAAGATACGAAAACATAAGAGAAGCGAATTCACGAATACAACTTATCACATCAAAGACCACTAGTGAACTTTTGTACATACCTTTGCAAGTTATTTCACGGCCTGTAATATTCTGGACCAGAAGAAAGACATTTAAGCACATCAAGACATAAACCATTCTCTATTCAGACTCACCATAAACAAGTAGCTCGTATGTCAGCTCAGTAAATAAGACGAGTTATTCTAGCCACAAAAGCCGAGAGAAATAGTTTATTCCGGGCTCTTAGATCCAAGAGGGTGGTGGATCGTTCTTATGCATAATTTTTCGGTTAATAGAATCTTATTCGGTATTCTCGGACACTCCGACACGTCTCTTCCACGCTCAGTTATATCTGGAATCTCAAGTTCGTTCAAACAGCGTTAATTCCAGCAATAATCCGCGTTATATGAATTTTTGGTATTGGAAACAAAGTGTTGTAGCGAATCCGTTTTATAAGAACCTGTTTTATTGGAGTCCCAGGTTTATAATGGTCGTTATGTTGAAAATAAAGGAGATTATCGTACATAAAGGGCACATAATGGCACTACTTGAAATATATAGCTATAATATGTTGAAGCTTCTGACATAGGAGGATATAGAACCCAAATGTGGCCCGCCGACACCTTTTGTTTGGCCCGATTGAAGCTGGGAGTAACTCAGCTGGTTAATTCCTTTTATATCAAAAATACAGTTAAAATTTGTAAGTAAATTATATTTGTTAGCCACTTCATTTTTAGGCTTCTACAGAGCAGATTTACATGAAATTTGATATTAAGGACTTACAATCAAATATAAGAAGAAAATCGCAAAAATGAATCACGTACGCCAATCAGGGGTACCACTTTACTGGTGACAAAAAATTAAATTTTTGTCATATCTCGTAAAGTATTGCTCATATCAAAATATTTTTCAAGTAAAAGTTGTAGAACTGGTAAATAAGAGTATTTGCTTCCCTGTACATTTTTATTGTAGGAGTTGCCGTTAACGAGAAAATCGAACGATAATGTCTTAATTCGAGTTGAAAATTTCTTGCATGGTTACTTCTTCATTGTTGCTAGCATAAACAATCTCACAAACAAACGTTTAATTTCCTTACGTGTGCATGTAATATTATTAAACTAGCGTAATGCCCGTTGAAATATCAACGGAAGAATTATAGGTAGATAGCTTGATTATTAATATTTGCATTTAAAATAATTATTAGCACACTTTTACATTGAAATATTTCGTCATATATTCATTTCTAGTGAATATTCTGTTGTTTAGTAAATGCCTTTGGTTTTTATTTTCGGCTATAAAATTTTGTTATTCTTCTCCCACCTTGTTCTCGTCAATGCTGCATATAAATGTCGGTGTGCAAAGACCGGGAAATAATTGTATGTATACATATATAACGTAGGGAAAATAATTAAATTTCGTGCACTTAACATTATGATTGTTTTAAAATTGTACTCTCTACTTACGAAGAAAGAAAGCTTACTCGAATCCACAATAATGTTCTCCGTCGTTATGTATTACATAGTTAAATAAAACTCTTTAAAATATTTAAATTAAAAACTAACTAATTAATCATTCAGCGGAATAATTTCTTTGAATACTATGTGAACAAAAACAAATCTATTTATTTCAACATTGTAAACTTTTCCTTGACGATTGAATGGATTGTTGTATTGGAGATCCATATTAACAAAAAATAAACTAATTGTTTATCGTAGAAACCGTTACAATAGTTTTAAATTGATTTTTGCTTTGAAATATAGTGCTTGAGTCAATTCAGTACAACTTCCACTTTACGTACTGTAAATTCCAAAGTAACTCCTTTTATAATAGACAATGCTAGCCTAAAATGAATTCATTCTGTAAAGTGAATAAATAAAGTTCTTTCTTTAAACTATATTAGCCACTGTTATTAGATTTAAATGGATTATAAGCCTTAGAACTTACTCTGTATTAAATAAGCACCAAAATTCCTTTTATAAAAACAAATCAATTCATTAAAAGATCTACTGTTGTTTCTTCGAAAATTGCCTGTTAACAGTTTTAAATGCCCCTTTAATTTTAATTGAATTTTAATTTATATTCGTTTCCAAACTTCGGCCATTGTTACGAAATGAATTCGAGGAATAACAATATAAATTCGTAAGCACGTATGGTTTACAAAGAATTTAATTTAAGAATGCTTTTTATTTCCAATTTTTCTAAAATGACACTGTTGATACTTAAAATTTTTCATATTTACGTTAATATACTTATTTTCCACAAAACACGCCAATCTCTCCCCTTCCTTCCTCTCTCTCTCGTATTGAAGTACTCAAGGCACGCTTATTCCCAGAAGGATGTATACAATAATAGTAATTTGAGGTGTAACAATGATAATGGTCGATATATCAACATCACGTTAAAATGGCGATATTTCCACAAAATATGCAAGTTAAACGTTTAACATGGAATATTTCGAACTGTGGGCGAAAAAAGACGAACGGAATAAGAAACTATAAATTTTTCTTCAAAATAGTTCAAATCCGAAGGTTAATTTCTACTAATTTTAATTTCCAAATGAATAGAAGCCTGCACGTCGAAAAATCGCGTTTTACATGTTAAGTAATGGGAAATGAAAATGCCTCTCTTGGAGACGAACCAAGGAATTTTTTCCCGATTTAAATTCATCATCACCTGAAAAAGTGTTAATCAAGCATCCCTACCAAATTTCTAGTTTCTATCATTATTATTTCTCGAGTTATTAGCGTTTGCATAGCGTGACCAACCAACAGACGACGGCTTTTATTATATTAAATAGGAAGAAAATGGATTATTTGTGATGAAGAAAAGAACTTTAAAACGCAATTTCCCTCACGTACAGGTTTCTTCTAATACTCCATTTGTGATACGTTGTACATTTTCCTAACTTGTTTTATCATATAAAAATTGCATGTAAAATTTGTTATGGTAATTAATAAATCGACAATAGTGTAGTTAAGTTTTTATTATGGACAACATTTCCAAAGTGTGGCCCGCTTAGGTTCAATCAAGGTCGATTTTAGCCCGCTTCAACTTCTGAGTTGTGCACCCCTGATATAGAAGGAGGAGGATATATAGCTTCAAAAATTGATAATAATTTATATTAAAATTTCTACATTAACTACATCGTCTTAGGTTCTGTTGAAATATTCCAACGGAACGTCACTTTGTCAAAGATCGTTTTCTCAAAAGTTTGGGTTGTGGTATTTCCCCAACTTGTAAATAAGCTCCGCCTTGATGGCTTCGCCCGACGTAAGTTGTCGATCAAACAACGTCTTTTCGACGGCCCAAACAATCGATGATCCGGACAGTGCTAGGAGAAAAGAGGATCCAGTCTAAGGCTGTCTTTCCGGAAGTCAAGCATTTCATATTCGGTTTTGGCATTGTAATCCAATGAGCATGCGCCATTCGTCAGGCGCCAGCAGCGTTTCACATGCGCAGCCACGAATTTGCGAACGTCTTTTTTGTCGGAACCTTCTGGACCTGCAAACAAAAAAGATTCGTTCTTTGCACTTCTTCTCAAGACCATTTTTCTTTACCAGATCTGTCACTTAGGCGTATATTTACTCTCTTACCGTATATCCTACTTGGACTAATTTTCGCATATACTTGCATCAGTATCAACGTTTTAATTCAAAGGACGGTCTTTTGAAGTTTTAGTCGCTTGCGTCGCTGTTTTAGGGAATGCCCTTACTTTCTGAACTCGTTTACGGATGCTCTATCATTAACTAAAGTTGATGTTTTGAAAATCGGACCCGGGTTGAAAAATTTCTCCCCTTTACGCTTCGTTTAAAATTTGAACCAAAGGAATGTATCGATTTCATCTTTTTGTGGTGATATCGTTATTTTTTTCACCGATATAATGTCGCGTGAAAATTCTTTCATGCTCATAAAATAAATTCTCACCTGTTCACATCGATCCTATATACGCGTGCTGGAATTTAGGGAATTTTTTCGTATGCATGAGGATATAAGGCAAATTTTTTTATCAGGATGTACGAGATCGGTGATACCAGATTCAGATTTTTATCGCGTCGAATCATAACAATAAAAAGTAATCGTGTTTATTTTAAATAGTGATTTAGAGCAAGTTACGGCTTATTCGGTGACTTTTTCAGTCGTGTAACTGATACTAGAATAATATTTTTTCGGAAAATGTAAGGGTTTGACCTAAGCATGCTGCAGTTGCAGTTTTATCGGTGAATGTATAGTATAAAGTTAGGAAAAATAAATATTATCCGGTAATAATGAAACCACTTATTCTTTCAGATTATCACGTTTATCGTTTTTGTGTAGCTTTAATTTTTAGTTTTTTATTGAATGCCTTCTTTAATTATTGGTTGGGATAAAAATGTTTTGAATTTGAATTCTTTCTCTCCGCATATCTAAAAGCGTTAAGGACGGGGGATGCCATTGCTCCATGCCTACACTAAATTGAAAATCTCTTTTGCTACCTTTCATATCGCATCAGGAAAATAAGGACCTATATTAATTTTATCTTTTGGTTCTGGCGATTATTTCCACGTTTTCTTTTCGTCTCGATATGCCTTTAAATTGTGTATCTTTAGATATCCCTCACATCGAAAACCATTCTTATTGAAACTATGATGAACACAGAAATAAATGCACTCGGATGGACCCAAAAATTAAATGTAGTCGAAGAGACAAGCTCAACCATTCGGCGAATGCGGTCAGTCGATAAATCGATATATCGGCAGTATCGGAATTATCGCTAATTTCGACTATCTGCGTTAATATTCCAACGTTGTATCCTTGACCGCCGCAGTCGCCTACCTCTACCCTACCCCCCTCGTATTTTAGAATGGGTACCTTCCCCCCTATCCATATCCCCTCTATCCGTCTTCCCTCCTCTCCTCTCTATCCCTCTCCTATCTCTCTCCTCCTATCCCTCTCTCCCCCATCCCTCTCCCCCCCATCCCTCTCCCCCATCCCTCTCCCCCATCCCTCTCCCCATCCCTCTCCCCCATCCCTCTCCCCCATCCCTCTCCCCCATCCCTCTCCCCCATCCCTCTCCCCCATCCCTCTCCCCCATCCCTCTCCCCCATCCCTCTCCCCAATCCCTCTCTCCAATCCCTCTCTCCAATCCCTCTCTCCAATCCCTCTCTCCAATCCCTCTCCCCCTATCCATTTCCCCCGTATCCCTCTTCCCTTACTCCTCTCCCCTATCCCTCTCCTTCCTATCCACATCTCTCTATCCACATCTCTCTATCCACATCTCTCTATCCACATCCCCTCTTATCCCTCTCCCCCTATCGCTCTTCCCATATGCCTCTTCATATATCCCTCTCCATCCTATCCCTCTCACTCCCTTCATCTCTTTCTCTTCTATCTCTGTCTCTCTCCCTATCCCTATCTATCTGGATTAAATGGTAGAAAGGACTCTAATCTCAATCTCGCCCAAAAATAAAGACAATGTGTCTATCTTCCCCTATACCTCTCCCCCTGCCCCTCTCTCCCTGTCTCTATCCCTCTCTCTCCCCGCTATCCTTTACTTCCCCCTATCTCTCTCCCCCCTATCCCTCCTCATTCTACCTCTTCCTCCCACCTCTGTCGGCTTCCAGATACGCGCGCGATACAATGTGGGCGGTTTATCAGCTCTGCGGACGTGGTATCTGCTTTGCTTTATCGTCTTGCGCTCCCGAGCCGATCCGTCCCCGTTCCCTCGTTCGTTTCATCAATTTTCGCTCGGTCTCCGGCATGTGGCTCTCGTTTTTTTATTATTATTATTATTTTCGGCCGATGGAAATCAGCGAAGCGGAGTATTCTTTTCCGCGCCTCATTTTACTTTCTACGTACATAGTATGGGGGAAGTATTGTGATCACGAAAAAAAATCGACTTCGATATTTCAACGGAAATACACGTTTTGAGACCCCTAGGAATGATGTGTGTGGTGTGTGTGTGTGTGTGTCTGTCTGTGTGGATGGATGTATGTGATTGTGGACGCTCTAACTCAAAAAGTACTTGTCATATTAATACCAAATTTCATATATAACACTTTAGCACGAGCACAAAGAACTGATTAGTTTTTGGACAATACCGGTTAACCGGAAGTCGAGGTTTATTCGAAACCCGATTCGGTTTTTGCGATATTTCTCCGATAATACGTCATTATTGTATACAGTGACCACCACAAAAATGTAGAAAATACAATTTCCTACATCTTTTATTTCAAACAATTTTCCAAAGCAGTTATTGTTTAGGAATTATTTATAAATAATCGGTTTTTTCGGTTTCTGTAAAATATCTCCTTAAAAACGTCGTTATTGGTAATCTTCGTGAGGACCAAAGTTGTAGAGAATAATATTTCTTCCAAGTTTTGTTTGAAACAAATTTTCGTCGAACCACCCATTTCGGAGATACATAACTTTTTCGTAATTTCCCGTACACAGCGCCACCACCATGTAGCGGTGAATTCTATAAACATATTCAAAATATACGTAATTTACGGCGGTAAGGACGACTATATTCTTTTACGATACGAAATGATAATTTCACCTCATAATTCTATTCATAATAATTTAAATATCTATACCCCAAATATGGAGAAAGTCATGTGTTGGCCACATCAGATTTTTTTACCCTCTAACCATCCACACTTCCACCATGTTCGCAGTTTCCGAGAGTGACACTCCTACCTCGATGGGTAGGAAAGGGGGAGGGAGATTTAGGCCCGTAGGGAAACTCGTTCCGATCCCGATGAGGGCATCGGTGTCCGTGATGCGGTTATTTTATTTTTTCGAGCGGAGTCTCAATTTGTTACGCAATGTTCAGAGTAAAAATAATTTTTCGCCGTTATAATAGATTTTCCTACTTTTATGTATGCCAAATGATCGAACATTTTTCTGCTGTTTGCTCTCATTCTAGTCTTCTCTCAACTATCCCTTTCCTTCAATTTATCCGGAGCCTGTATTTCCGTTTGATTCATTTTTAGGATTATTTCGGGAACGTCATTTATTGGCAAAAATGTCTTCTCCATTTCCTTTTCCTGAGTGTACTTGAAATAAAAAAAATTAATTATCGAATTCGCCCGAAAACCAAATGATAACCAAGGTAGCCGCAATATCCTTAAAATAGTTGATTGGAATAGGAGAAAATTTTTGGATGAATCACCATCGAGGAGGACTAGAATAGCCGGGCAATTCGATGAATCACTCTTGAGGAGCGCTACTTTATTCTTAAATCAGAGAGTTTGGGGTGATGCGAGCCCTTTTCCAATAAGCCATACTGCTAGAAAAGATAAATGTAAATTTAGCATAGTAAGATGCGATGAAACGTAATGTACAGGTTTACCAAAAAATTGTTTCTTTAATCGTCAAGTGTGGGGATTTTATGTTTTGTTGAGAATAGATGGGGAATGTAGAACAAAAATAGTACAATAAAAGTAGTAACAAAATAAAAGATAATTAGATGACCAATGGAAGAAAAAATAGGCAGCTGATGGGATAATTAGGTTTATTTTTAGTTATTGAGCTAGCGCAGTGATATTTGAAATTTATATGTTTGATGGATATGTAGTTTTTGAAAGGGAGATCCGAAGTTTTCAGACTGACATACTACAGATTCAGCTATGTTTTATCGGAGTGAGCAATTTGGAAGGATGTTTTGATAGAAACACAGACACAACTAATTGGATGATGACGGTATGTGACGAAACAGGGGTCACGAAATATGTAGATTGTTATCGTCGTGGATTTTACATGCGTTTTTCCCGTGAGTTAGGTTTGCTTAAAAACGCTGGTAGGAGAAATTCCTCGCATAAATCGCGCTTTCCGTTTCTGTTTTTGAAGTGATTATTCATCGAAGACATCCAAACTGAGTATGGACATGCACGCATATATTCAGTTACTTTTACACCCCATTTAACAAAAAAATTTCAAAGATTCAAGTAAAAATAAGCTTTTTGGGATCAAATTATATTTTCATAGATAAACTACGATGTATTTATTCGCTCATTATGGATTCCTAGGTATCTCTTCCAGCTCATAGCAAAGCTATGTCCATATTAGCATGATAATGTTACCGTTGGGGCTTAAGGCTTGGCCTTATGCGTTTATGATTTACATATACGATATAAGTCTCAAGTTCAGTGTTCTTCGTGAAAAAATTTTCAGTAGTTTCATTAAGGTAGTGTTTTACAAACTGGTCGCCATAGCTGATTCTTAGGGGTGTGCTGTGTAAATAAATCAACGATTTGGAAATATTGATAGGTCATTAGGGTGATTAATTGCTTATGCTGTATTACCAACAAATGGATGCGTCCAAACATTGTGATGCACCTATGTATAAATATAAAACTTGATTCTAAGATGGGGTGCCGCGAAATCCTGTTAAGGATAGAAAGGGTGCCGTGCCTACAAAAAGTTTGGGAACCACTGCCTTAAGATCTCCAAATAGCTAGTGTTTTGCGCAATGTTGCACCAAGAAAATACGAAAATAACTTCAACGGAAAGAATACCCAACTCCCCAAAAGCATGCCCGTAGTCGATGTATCAAGATATCGATCTAATTCAATTGATTTCAGCTGCATTAGTTTAATTCCCTCCAATTCAATTTACACGCAAGTAGGAGGAGCATTTTCTGGATCTATTTACGATTTTGGAATAATCGCCGCCGTGATTTATTCAAGAATATAAACTTTTGCTTAAATAAATTCAGAAGTAGTCGACATGGCCAGCCTTGACCTTGGCGTGTTTAGCAAACCTTGGCTAGTAAGGAACGGAGTCATCGTTTGTCGGCACGCGATTTCGTGTATGGTCTCGACCCCGATTTTTACGTATTATGATATTTTTGAAGATGATGATTATCTTTCGAGTTGATCTTCGATTTTGTGGAACTTTACCACATCCACGTACTCCTAAAAATAAGAGGAAGAAACCTCATCACGTAATTTATTTCCAATGGATTTGTACGACGTCGTTTTTACTTTCTCCATACTTAGTATAGGGAAAGTATTGTGATCACGAAAAAACGACTTCGAGATTTCAACGAAAATACACGTTTTGAGGTCCCTAGAACACGTTTAGACTATTTTCGGAATGATGTATGTGTGTGTGTGTGTGGATGGATGGATTTATGTATCTACATCTACATCATATCCTGCAAATCACCACACTGGTGGGTGGCAGGGGGTGCATCGCACCAAAACCTATCTAATAACGTCCCTCGTGGGAATCACTCTCCTATTATGATCCCGTTTGGTCATTCGGGCGCTCTAACTCAAAAAGTACTTGTCATATTAATACCAAATTTCATATATAACACTTTAGCACGAGCAAAAAGAACTGATTAGTTTTTGGACAATACCGGTTATCCGGAAGTCGAGGTTTATTCGAAACCTATTCGGTTTTTGCGATATTTCTCCGATAATACGTCATTATTGTATACAGTGACAATCACAAAAAATGTAGAAAATACAATTTTCTACATCTTTTATTTCAAACAATTTTCCATAGCAGTTATTGTTTAGGAATTATTTATAAATCGTTTTTTTCGGTTTCTGTAAAATATCTTAAAAACTTCGTTGTTGGTAATGTTCGTGAGGACCAAAGTTGTAGAGAATAATATTTCTTCCAAGTCTTGTTTGAAACAAATTTTCGTCGAACCACCCATTTCGGAGATACATAACTTTTTCGTAATTTCCGGTATACAGCGCCACCACCATGTAGCGGTGAATTCTGTAAACATATTCAAAATATACGTAATTTACGGCAGTAAGGACGACTATATTCTTTTACGATACGAAATGATAATTTTACCTCATAATGCTATTCATAATAATTTAAATATCTATACCCCAAATATGGAGAAAGTCATGTACTGGCCACATCAGATTCTTTTGTTGGAAAATTTCATCTCTATCTTGTTCTACGGGAGGCATCGTGATGTCTTAAATTTAAATGTGTCACTAATGGGGAATTGAAAGAATGACAGCGTGGCAGTGTTGTTGAACCTAATGTCGATTCAATGTATTCCGAGTCGAATAAAAATGAGTTTTTTCTTTATCACCATCCGCATGATGAATTGCGTTTGTAACGAAGCAGGTCAGTGACCTATTCGAGGTCGTCTTCTTCATTCTATTTTTACCCCAAAATGCTGGGAGTTTTCTTTCAGATTTTAATCCGATGTTAATGAGGCACATTAAAGTTGAAACATTTTTATCCTTATTAACTGAAATGCTAAGAAATTAAGGTTTAATTTTTTCATTCTTTTCGCGTTATTGTTGCAGTTTGGTAGGATTATTAATTTTATTTCATTTTGCATATCTTGTATGATTTGCTTTAACATTTTCTAAATAATGAAACCGGAAATTGATACATTATCATCGAAATGGTAAACATGCGAGAACAGTTTGTATCCTCCGATTTGCAGGACTGTTTACAGTGACCACTGAGTATTTTAGGGGAGTGTTTCATGTTTGTATTTATTACTTCTTCTCATCACTGATATCAGGGGAAAAAAATCGCAACGTAAGACTGTGAGGGTGTTGCTTCACTTGATAAGATAATATCGAAATCACGGAAAAATCTTTTTGTTTGCTAGGTCACCTTCAGTACTTGCATAAAAACAGAGCAAAACGTTCGTGTTTGTACTTGGTGGCTTGCTAGCATCTCTCCCGTCGTTTCATAAGCATAGAATTACCTGTTTGTAAGTCGTGTTTACTTTTAGGAGGGTATCTGGAATGGTTCAATCTTCAGTTTTATACAATTTGAACGGGGAATATATGTAGCTGTCAGTGAAATTAAGTTAGGAAGTGCACGCGATGTTTTTATAGTTAATATTTACATTCTTAAGACAAATTCTTGCAATTTTTTATTTGAAAAACGGGAATTACATTAAAAATAGCTTCGCAAAGAATAATTTAGCTATATTCATGTTTGATCTGCATGTTGAAGATTTTGTAAAGGAAAAGAATATTGGTACATATTTAGTTATTTGAAGATGTATTATCATAGAAGTTTAAGTATATTCATGAGTACATGCTCTTTAAAAGGCAAACATTCAATAATTTCTGTGAGATATACTTTCAAATGCCCATACTTGCACGCAAAAACCATAAATTACGTATCGATAAACCTTTGATCGTTGGCTTTCTATTTGGTTTTAAAATAAAATTGTATTGAACTGTTTGTCGAGTTGAATTGATGGTTTCGGTGACTCCTGTAGCCATAAAGGGATTGATTTATAGCTACGAGGGCTACGTATATCATTTATTTAATACAGGTCATAAGCTGGGCTCAATAACTCATTTTCGAATGCTTGTTGAGTTGTACGGATTACGTATTGAAACACGCTACCGCAACAAAATGGAAATTCCAAGCGTTCGTTGGGTAGCCTTCTGATCTTAAAGTCGAGATAAGAGCTGAAAATTATGTAGGAATTATTCGGGACGAATATTTCGCTAAATCAAATATAAGTAGTGTTACTTTGCCATGCTGATGGACAGAAATTGCACGATGGTAGAACAAATTTTTTTACTAAAAACGATTTTTTCCTTCTTGACAATTCTGGACCTTCATCGAATTTGTCTTATGGCTGAAAAAAATTCAAGAAAAAGCGCTTAAAAATACTTGCCTCAGGTATCGCCAATAGCCATGGCAAGGTTACAAAATAAACATGCGCATTTCGGCCACAAAGCAGCCGTCTTCAGTGGTAATTCATCGAAACTTCTTTTTTCGCGCCGCATTTTAATATTTTTTTACTGAGGTCCACCTAAAATGTACAGATTCATCATACACTCGCAGAAGATTATTTTCACCCTCACAATACTCACTCTATGTCGGCATTTTCCAAAGTGCATGCCACTGTTGATTTTCAGTGATGCCGAGAAAAATATTCTTTTATAAATAATGTAAAGATTTGTAAGTGTTGATAGGTTATTGGGACAGTAATCTTTCTTATTAAATTGATAATGATGTAATGGCAACAAATGAATGCGTCCAAACGTTTTGACATCCGTATGGATAAATTTAAAAACATTGCTACAAGCGAAGTCCTGCTCATTTTTAAAAGGGCGCCGTGTCGACAAAATGTTGGGAATCGCTCTATATTCTTCATATATGAGAAAGTAAATAAAATTGAATTGGTCTATTGGACTTTCCGTTGATATTCAAAGCGTAATGTAGCTGCGGATGAAACTTCCGGTAACCAGAGGCTATATCAGTTTCAGAGTTTATAAACACGAGGACTTTTTAGTATAAGATAAAAAAATTAAAGTAAATCATCATTATAAACGATGATTATATTTTGCATTCTCAAACTGGGTAAAAATACATGATCAAATATTAATATATTTTTGCAATCTCAGTCGCGGTACCAATACGTCCTCATGTTGAATAAACAAATGTTTTGGTTTTGTGAAAAAGGCATGGATGATTATCAGCCGCTATAACGATAGAAAGAACAAAACAGTAAAGAGGAGGAAAACGAGAATTGTTGCGGGATCAGTTGAATAAACGATTCTTTGCTATTATCTGAAATTAAAGTTGCATTCGTTCTATTAAAAAAACGTTTAAATTGAGTCTAACGTCTCTCCGATATAATACTGATAATTATGTACTCAAACTTAACGTTATTGCAGAAGTATTTCAAAACTTATTTTGCAAGCAACACTGCAACGGCAAAAATAGTCAATAGATCTTTTAAAAATTCTGTCCCATCGGTTTTTGTGAAAAGTTGCAACGCCGAAGAAAAACCTGTAGGGAAGAAAAGTTCCGTGTTGTGTTTACGTGCAAGTGGTCCCGTTTGTGACGTATAGTTCACGAACCACGACGCCCCGACCCCTCCATCGCCACGGTATGATCGTAGCTTGTGTTTGCGCTCTGCAGGAAGGATCTGCTTTGGACACAGAGGGGATTTATTGCGCCGCCATACTCTTCTCTCCCTCCACGGACCTTCTTTGCGTCATGCTGCCTATGAACTCGGACCTTGCAGAAGCGAACGGCTTCTGTGTTTGGGCACTCTGTGGTGGGCGTCCAGGGGAACCGAGCGGGGAACAGGGAGGTCCCTCACGATCGCCCGATTTCCGTTAATTCGAATTTTATTTTCGCCGCGGTGGAGCGTTCCTTATTGTCATTGAAGATCAGCGGGCCGAAATGTTAAGGCCCGACGGTTGCCTTGTTCACCGTCGGCTAATCGATGTTTTGCCTCGCGTTCCGCGTTTTAATTTATTTTTTTCATCGCCAGTCTTCTGAGACGGAATCATTACGAATCGTCGAATTCTTCGTCGTTGGGGTTCGTATGTGATTGCGTCGCGTTTCCTCCGTATGCAGTCACGGCACGGCGAGCGTTTTATGAGGCACGTGCTCGTGTCCCACCTTTTCGCCTAGCTTGGTACTATTAGTCTTAATAAACGCAGTGACCTTGATTCCGTTTTCTAATTAGCAGAGAAAGTTGAAGCAGATGCAGTAGTAGTATTTGTTTTAAAGGGAATATTGCGATTCTGTCGGTTTGGAATTTTGTTACGTTGTAGCCTTGCTATCTGCTGGAATGTCACACTCTTGAAAATTATTAAACACTTGAGCATAACCCACCGATGAAATCTTGAACGTTTATAATGGGTAGCCGTTGGTATTTCCCTAATTTAATCGATTTTCCCCACCCTAAAAAATCTACTACTTTCTATGTTGCAATTTTATCAATCAGTGTGCGCAAATTCTAAATTGGTTTATCAGAACTAGCAAATATGTTAGCGATTTAATTGGAGACGTAACTGGAAGATAAGGCGCCTACGAAAACGCTTTCGTAAACACTTTTCAAAAATAAAGTCATCGTAATATTTTCCTACGTTGTAATTAAGAAAAGTAGCATTCTAATATAAATGTTCAATGACTGAATTTAAATAAATATTTATGTAAAGGAAAACTATATTTTGGGCTTCTTAATTATGAGTTCTTCGCTGCTTCAATTGAAAGACAAATGCCACATTCGTTACACCATAGTTAAAGGCACTGACTTTTATGAAACAAATAAATTCATTTTTCATTAAAAGATCAAATATATTTTCTTCAGATACGAAATAGCTCATGGTCCAGCTAATTAAAGATTCTAATCAACGATCGGCGAGTTTCGATAAAGACGGCCGCTATTGAGTTTTAATTCTCGCAGGATTTACTGAGTATTTCTGTGGTTATATGATTTTCCTATCTTCTCTTTGAACTAAAGCCTTGACTTAGTATTATATTCTCTTTCGACTACTTAGTAGTAGGACCCGAGTGTTCCTTAGACCTTGAGTGCTACACTATCTGGTGCATGTGCTCCTCGTAGGATCACCCACGCCAGTAATTTCAATAATTAGGGGCCATACTAAGAGTAGTCAATTCAGCAGCCGTGTCGAGTAGATCGGCCTATTTCAGTGATGGTGTCACGCAGGGCCGTCCCTATAGTAGACCTCGGCTCTGCATTCTGAGGTATCACAGTTAGGAAAGTCTAACAATAAGTTAAATTTGGTGGTACTAAATGTTAATAGGGTCTCGCACAAGCCGATTTTCCCCGGGCCCCGCTCCTCTCTAGGGGCGACCTTGGTGTCACGTTATAAACATTGTTGATGAAGGAAAATCGACATAAACCTTTTTATTTTATAATATAATAGCCCAGGTCTGTTGGTTGGTTGGTTGGTCACGCTATTCCATAGGCCGTGCCTCTGGTAGCGAATTATCGTATTAATTCGAGAAAGAATCGTGATAGAATCTCGAAATTTGACAGGAATGCTCGATTAACATATTTTAAGGTAATGACGAAAATAAATCTCGAAAAACGTCCTGGGCTCGACTCCAAGGAAGACATTTCCATTTTCCGCAAATCGATTTTTTGGCGTGCAGGCTTTTATTGTTTTGAAAATTAAAATTAGAAGGAATTTACCTACGATCTTCGGATCTGAACCATTTTGAAGAAAAAATTACGTTTCTTATTCTGTTCATCTTTTTCCGCCTACAGTTTTAAACCGCTCATGTTAAACGTTTATTTTACATATTTTGTGGAAATCTTGCCATTTTAACGGAATGTTGACTTGGCTACCAATTATATTGTTAGACCTCAAAATCCTATTGTTATATCAATCCTTATGGGTGAAAGATTGCTTTGAATGCTTTTAATACGAGATAAGGAGGGAGAGAGAAAAATGGTAACGGAGGGTTAGAGAGGGAGGGAAGAGGGAGAGGGAATGAGGGGAAGGGGTGAAAAGGGGAGAGGTGAAGAGAGGGAATGAGGGGGAAGGGGTGGAGAGAGGGAGGGGGAGTGAGGGGAAGAAGGGAGCGAGAAAGAGCGAGAGAGACAGACAGACAAACGACTTTATTGAGGACGAAATTGGGCCTATATAGGTAGTCCCTTCTTACATTTAAGAGGGAGAGGGAGAAGGGAAGGAGAGGGTGGAAGGGAGGAAGGAGAGAGGGGGGGAGGGAGGCAACTATTTTAAGGTTAACTAAAGATATCCCGTCATATTGAAGGGCTTTTATACTAGTCTATAATAATAAAACTGCCAGCGTTTGCGTTAGCACCATAGCTCCAAAACCATGAAACCTAGAACCCTGATGCTTTGCACGTACACCGAGGGGACCCTGGGGGTGTGCACCTCGGAGTTATTTTTTACATTTGGCTAAAAAAAATGTCCAAGGTTTATTCCAGTCGGTTTTCAGTTGGGTCTCGCTTTGAAACGGGATGGTGGTATGTTTACCTTACAAACATATAACAATGATAGCAAAACAAATTACTCACGGAATCTTTTCTAGATCACAATTCAGTTTTTTTTAATACGTATAAATGTTCAAGTTTTCGGTATGACCAAAAGCTCATGGTTTCAGGCTATAATACGCAACTTAAATAGGGTAAAACACACCGTTTATCAAGATAGGGAATTACGTATAAGGAGGAATAAACATATTATCGTAAACAAATAAAATTTTGATTATTGAAACTCGTGGCAAACCGAGTATTTTTGCTAGTTTCCTAATAAAATGGCCGAATCGGCGAAGAGAGATGCGTTATTGCTCCGAAAATTTCACGCAAATCGATTTCGAGGTGCGACATTTTTACTTCCTAAATCCCTTTGGCGTTTACTTCGACGTGCGTTCGTTACCCTAGAAAAATAACGCGTCATTTCGTCGCGAGAGGGGACAATAACGCAGGACGAGCTCGTGTCGGCGCGAATATTCGTGCGATAGACACTCTCTCCACAAATCATTCCCGTTCCCGCGTGGCGAATCTCGTCTTTTTCCCCTCTCCCGTCGTTTCTGCGCCCATCCTTCACTTCGTCCCCTTCGCCCGCGTCCTCGCTCCCTCGCCCCCCCTCTCTCTCCTCTTCATCTTTGCCCCCCCCGCATTCCCCTAACTACGGCTCGCTTCGCTTTATAGTTCTCCCTTTTCTTTCTCATCGGATTCTCCCCTCTTATTCAAACCCCTCCTGCCATTAATCTCCCCCTCTCTGATCGTGCCGCCCCCTCCCTCCGTCTCCCTAAACTTTCCAAGCGATAGCCGCACCCCCTGGATAAGTGTAAATCGGCGCGCGGGCGAGGGTTTTTGGAACGATCTATCATTCACACCTCTTTGGGCAGCAAGCGCAAGCGGCGTACGTGGTTTTTGTACGGCCCTGGATGCCACGCGGTTGTCCGTGTGAGATATGCGAGTGGCTTCACTTCGATTCGTCGACGAAAGGAATGGTTATTATCGGTCTCGTCAGCTAATGGGTGCATTTGTTGTGATTTTTATCGTCGCCCCAGCAGCTGTGGTGTTATAGGCGATTATCTGGAAACAGGAAGTTGATGAAGTTCTTCTGTCGAAAAATGTTGGCGTGTGTGGCACTGCTGTACAGTTTTGATGATTCATACGCGCTTTGAAAAGAACTAAGAAATTATCTGTGTTCGATTCGATTTACTTGGTTATAAAATTTATCTTAAACGGTCGTTATTCTTTAGATTTAATGTGGCGTGTACTTTTGTGTTGTCGGTGGGACATAATCTGCCAAAATTCGATGTTAATGTTTACTTAGAATTATAATATGCAATGTTCGTTTCCATATTGCGGTTGGTATAACGAATATTTGATTATTTATTTTTATCAGAAATAAATCAGTTTGGTATTTAAATTGCGAAATAAATATTTTTACCGTTAATAGAAGCACACAATATAAATTAAATAGTGAATAATTTTGTTTTATGAAAATACATTTTTTAAGTTGTTTAACTTTCATATCCTGATTTTTTTTTATGTTTAATAACTTAAATTTAAATTTAAATCTGTGGAGAAAAAAATCATGGTTCTTCTCTTCGATAGTATAGCTTTGTCTTTTCGAGTATTCTTTCAGTATAGAGTGGAAAAATGCAGAATTTTACTAAATAATGCCTATATACATGATGTAATTTCCTCTCACATTAAGTATTACTTTTGCCTTCTTTTCAGTTTGCTCGAAAGATGGGATTTTTAAAAAATATCCCAAAACTTTTAAAGTCAACCTCATTTACGTACAATCGCTTGATGTAAATGCTCTTTCATAAAACGTGTATGACAATTCCCTGCCAAAACTCAGGTATTTGATGCTTACTAGAACGACATTCATAAAAATTTACATCCCTTTAATTTTCACTTACGAAGTTAGACTTTATATTGCGATGAATGATGCTGACAGCGAGGGTTGGTTCAGTTCGCATATCGTCGGTTGACTCGACTCACTTTTCCTCTTAAAACTCCAGGAAAGAATCCCTTATTCGTTTCGGAGAACGCGTCCGTCTAAACATCAAAGCACCGCGAATCGAGGAATGTCGCGTTTTTTGGGACGGGTTTATTTTTGACCGTTTTTTCTCGTTTTTCGGAGAAATGCAACCAAGACGACACGGTGATAGAATGTCGGTTTATCCAGTCGAATAAATATCGAGCTCGTTTCTGACCAAAAATCCCAATTCCTTTGGTACTTCTCCTATATCCCTCCATCCGTTCGCTCCTTCCCCCATCTCTCCTTTGTTATTCCTTTTCGTCTCTTCCTCTTTTTCGCCCTCTATCTCTCCTTAGGTCGCCCTACATCCTCTTCTTTCGCACCTCGGAGCCATTTTCCCCCTCCGGCCTTAACTGGTTTCTCCCTTTGTGATCGAGTGACCGTAAACTTGATTCTGGATCGCTGAACTCGGGCCGGCGATGGGGGGGTTGAGAGGGGGAGGTGGGTCTCTCTCTGACGTGGGAAGACGGGGATCGAGGGAGAAGGGACCCGTCGAAGCGGAACGAGGAAAAAAATAAAGCGTGGGTGTGGAGGGAGGGAGTGGAGAGATATGGGAGGGTTAGTGTAAGGGTTTGAAGAGGTATGGGTTGGTTCAGTTTTAGGTAGGGCGAAGGTTTATTCGGTACTGCTCTTGGATCAAACAAATGTCGCTCATGGTAGGATTGACTCGTTCCAAGCTTTATCTCTTTTGATGTTTTTTGTGGAAGTGCGAGGCGAAGTTTAGCAAAAGTTTGCTTGCTTTCCTCTGGCGCCGTGCGAGTTTTGCTTCTTGAGGTTTCTGTAAGCGGTATGCGTTTGGGTGAAATTTTCGAATTCTTTCTTTATTTGGGGGAAATCTTGCGATTTTGTTAAATTGGATCGGAAAAAGTAATGGAGTGCTCGAAAATGCTTAAATGGAAAATATTTATCGATGGGAGCATTGGCACACCGGAAATGAAGAAACGTCGTAAAACTACGAGGAAAATTTTCCAAAACACGTGGTTAGGTGGTTTTTTTTTCATTGCGTGGAATTTTTTGAAGTTTCGTCGTTTTCATTTAACTGAGTACCCAGAAGATCGATTGATGGCGAACGAGAAAGTTGAAGGAGAGCATTTTAAAAGTATACCTAATTTTAAAAAAATCTTATCTCTCGTTTAATGAAAATTGAAAAAAGCTACAAACACAGTCAAAACATTCTATTTAATTATCTTCTCTGATTTTCTTGTCTTCCAATTAAAAGGCTGAATAAGCACCAATTTGTGAGTATGAGTAGAAATTAGAAGTCCAGCGGGAATAGCGTGCTTCGGTAGAGTTTTGGTGGATAAAATTTTTTTTAAGTTTCTCAACTTCCGTTTGGCTATACCATTTAATTTATCTTTCTGCATTGCGTTGTACTCTAATCGATAACTATTTCAAAATACGGCTTTAGCTTTTCATATTTTGCGTAATCCCAAATGAACAGCTATTTTTTTTTTGTTTGTGAATATTTTGAGGGGAAAACTCAACTTGTTTTATCGTAAGATAAGTTAGAGAGTTATTTTGCCGACGAAAGAACCCCTTGCTGTCGCATTTAGTTTCGGCAATAACTATCATGCTTATTAAGATATTAACGCTATTTAAAATTAAACTCGTTGGAGTAGATGTGGCGGGATGAGCGGGGAAGTCTTGATTAGGCCACAACGGAATGCTAAAGGGGTGCCCCTGTTCTGTCATAGTTGATCGTTTCTCGATTATTTTGTAATTTACTCATCGTATATCGTAATTGCGTTTTATTCAAAGCTTGTTTACGCATAAACAAAATAAATAAAATCACACGGGTTCTTTTTGTAAACTACTATCGATAAATCACTGCTTAGGACGGATGTTTGTAGCCGAAATGCGCATCTGATTTATCCAATCTTTTTATGGTTATTGAAGAGATAGTATGTCTATGTAGTATCTAGTGAAACCTATTAGTGATTTCTGGTTTTATCGTTACATAACCTCAACTTGGTCCTTTCTTTCATTTAGAGTAAATACAAAAGGATGTACCTAATGTTTCAATATTTATTCATATGCAATTATGCGTAATATTAAACTCGGTTACGGCCTGGCAAGTTCGCTACACGGAACTCGAACGTATTAGTTTCGCTTCATTACTAGCGTAGGCGCCGTTTTAAAAGCAACTCATGTTTCATGAGTCGTGTTACGATATACCCAAGTCTATAAGACTGGAGTTGCATCACAATCTTTCTCGCTCTGCTGCACCCGGCTCTATTAAACTCCGCTTTCATTGCCTCATGATACGCACGCGTTATTCGAGTATGAGTTATTTGGGAGAGCATTTAATGGTTGTATTTCTTATCTCAATCGCCCGTTTGCGAGTTCGATGTTTGGTGAGATAGTTCGGAGCCGAATACGGTTTCCTCTGTTTAACTGTGAGATAAGTCATGTTAAAAGTTAGATGAGATCGATCAGAGTTTTACTAGCGACGGAAAGATGCAGTTTAAAGTTTTGCTTTTTTATTTACACTGGTTGTGTGTGTTTCAGTTTTGCTCAAAATAATGGTTTTCAAGTCTTATTATCGTTTTATATTTTGAACATAGTAGTACGCTTAAAATTTTATAGAAATGACTTCTCGATTTTATCATTTCTGATCAAACGTTTTTTTGGTGATTCTATTTGTGCGATAAATGCGGTCGCTTAAGCCTTAATTCCACCGTTGAAAGTGAAGAAATACGAACGTAATGTAAACAAATGTAATGGAATACGTCCGTAATGGTCCTTCCATCTGGCAGCAGGATCGAAAATAATTGAATGCAAAGAGTGGAGCGCGACGCGGAGGTGCTTAAGGCTTTTACGCGTAGCTCACGGTATCTACTTGCTATTTGAAGAGCAAAGTCGTGCCATTAATGAATAGAAGTTGATTTGATCTTTGATGCATATGCATGGAGCATCACGATGGACTTTCTGGCTGAGCGAACTTGCGCTCTGCTTCAGCGGGGCGAGTTTCGTGTAATTTCCTGTTACTTTTTAAAGTGTTTTGTTACGTACAGATACAGTGTTTATTAATTGAGCCTAAGAAGCACAAAATATTCTTTTATTATTATTATTTAATTCAGCTCACATTTGCATTGATTTATGTATTGTAATTATATTTCATCACAATCAAGCGCGATAGCCTTTTATTTATTGCTGTTGTAATATCGTATATTGGTGTCATTTAGTGCTCTAAATATGTTTCTTTTTGACAAAGTATGTTGTTTAGATTTATATCGCATGAAGAAAATACATAAGATGATAGTCTTTGAGGTATGAATATCCTTTTCTTTTTGTGTAACTCTTCAAAACCCTACATAGCAACTGTCTCCACCTCTGTGACGTAAAACACACCGTTACCATCAAAGAGAATTCTTTTTGATGCGGAGGTGCATAATTTTCATCAATTTTTGCTATCTTCCATGTTTTTACGACTTCCGTCACACGCAATAATCCCCGCCCTCTGTCTTAACTGCCCTGTCATCTGCAGACGTTTCATATTTTACCTGGGTACTCGTGCATTATCAATGATACCGCGCCCTACTTTTGTTGTAAACCTTGAATCAAGCTTCGAAGGCGTGGCATGAATCAGTAAATGTGTATACGGGGGCGATAATCTTAGGGTTCTCTCGCGTCTTTGCGGAGAACGTAGTCCACAATGGTTCTCTTGGCGCGCCATCAGGTTTCTTAGTCCTCAGATCTCTGCTTCACTCCTGGTCATTATTATTCCCTTTTGAAAGCCCACGAGAGGAGTGACGGACGTTGTTCGTCAGACGTTTACCTCGGAAATAAAAGGTCATGCTTACGTGTTTAAGCGAGGTAGGTTTCTTGTTATTAATTCGTTAATGAAAAAGGAAGATTTGGTTTTAGTTCCTTTTTTATTATTTTTTAAAAAGTTTATATATGCAAAGAAAATCCTTTCTGCTTAAATCGTAATTGCAGGAAATAACCCATCCTATAAGGTCACGACGTTACAGATGAATATGCTCGCGGCACAGGATGTATTGTTTCGTAAATGCAATCGTGATTTGAAATATATTTTTTTAAAACATCATCAAGCAATTTTGTGCGCAAATAGGCGAAATTTTTCGTCCATCATTTTGCGTATTTTCGGATCGGGTTTTAAGTGACGGTTACGTCATGCGACGGACCTTTTTTTTTCTCGATACACTTCTTCCTTTCTCTATTCTCATTGGCTAAGAAATAAACCCGTTTTTTTTTTGGCCCCAAGTCAACCCATTCACTCTTCGAAGCTTATCTTTCTTCCCACGAGGCGAGGGGAGCCGTCTTTGCATTCAACGCTTTCTCCTCGAGATACGCTCTTCTTTTTTTTTCTTCTTTCCTTCGGATCTCGACCGCACCCACCCGGAGGCTCGAACTCGTTTCTTTCTGTTTCTTATTCGGACTCCGCTCTCCGTTGGTATAGGATCCGTCTCAGGGCTCTTCGAAGGGAGGAGGATGAAGAAGAAAAAAGAAAGCCGTTGAACGTTAGCTCGCGTGCAGAAAATAGCGTTTATGTCTCGCAGCTATGCTGTCTCGCGGTTCATGAAAGGTTAACCATGGGAACGCTTCACGCTGCTTTGAATAAGACGCGGCGGCGCCTTCAGTGGGGTGATTAAAAAGCGGTCTCTTTATTTTTTTTCGCGACAGATTGTTTGTCGCGTCCGCGCCGGGGAAGGATAGGAAATTTTCTCGTGGTTCGGAAAAGTTAAATCATATTTAGGAAGGGGAGTCGATAAATGTGAATTTTTATATAACTTCGAAATAATTTATTCCAGAAACGTACAGAATATACACTATTTTACGGGTGTAATTATCTCCTGTTTCGATGCATTGATTCTAGAAAATGGTAAGTTTTCTTTACCTCGAGATAAAAAACTTTTGGTTACGATAGTAGCCAATTATTCCGGCGTACCAGTCTTATGTTTACACACTGTGCGACAGTTCACGTCACTTGCACAAATTGTTCGATGTTAAACAATGTCTCCGTAATTATGCTCACTTTTTAAGATAAAATTCTCTTGTTGTTTTTACTCCTGGAGGTAAAAATCGAATGAAACGTCGCTGTCAAATAACGGTGAAATCTGAAAGATAAGTTAATTTAGGAACAATATTGCCGTCTTTATATAAAGGAAACTACAAGTATTGGATGTTCATGGTGCAGTACTGCATGTGGCAGTTAGTACTAAATGGATGCAAACTCCATGCTTCCTTGTACGCCGTAATTTCTTTCGCAATCAGTTTGAGGCATAAAGAAGGATTCGGACTTTTTTATGAAAAAAAAATTGTTCATCCCACGAGTAGGAGTAAATCTTTTTCTAATACCTGTATAGGTACATACGTAATTCTATTAAAAAAACATCGAGCTCATCTTATGTTTGAAATAAAGTTGTCTTTCCAATCACTATAAAAGTGTTGTGAAACCATGTGAGCATTTCGGCTACAAAGAGTTATCGTCCTCTCCTAACCTCCCAAAAAACGAGCCTAAATAGAAGCAGGGTGTTTCTTCGTGTTCCTAATTAAACGACTCGCCTTGTTAACAAATTATGGCTATCAAATAGCCATAAAATTAGGCGTCGTGTTAGCTCGATAATTCTCTTTTGAATTAATTATGGCCCACCCTGTGTCGGGAGAATTCCAAAGAATTAATTCTGTTCGTCTGCAGTCGCCATGGAAAGAGTGCCAATCGTGCGGCCATTCGTGAACTGCTTTGCATGAAATACGCGTTGTAATTCTCTTATTCCTCTTTGTTTCGTAAGGTGATCTATTGTTATGTAAGTTATTTCTCTCGCGATAATTGGAGCGCGTCTTGGATCCGATAAGATATTGAGCGCAACCCACAGCAATGATATCTAAGTACGTTAATGTTCGCTGTAGAATAATTCTTTGTCTCTTGAGGATTGCAACCGTCTCTGTGTAGTTTCTTTCAGTATATTTTGCGATTCGTTTTATTCTGTGTCACTACAAATATTCGGAAGATGCTGATTCGTCTCTTCATTAACCATAAATTAGGACATGAGGCAAGGAATTTCTTAAACAAAGTATAACGTGTTGTTCGTTGCGAGTTCAGATGATTTTAACGTGACGGAGACTTGATTGGCATCAATTTTATCGCAGTTGGATTTCGATCCAGTGGTGTTTCATTCTTTATCGGAGGATAAGCCGAATTACAGACTTGTGGACAAGTAATCAGTCAAATGAGGTAGGTAAGTCTTGTGCCGATAGAGCGATGAAATTATGTTTGCGTATTAACTTCGAAATATTACTCATCAACGGTGGTTCAACGGTGGTCGATTCTTGCTAGCCATCCGGAATGGAGATGAAATGTGTATTCGGTTTCCATTTGCACTTTACGGCCGAAGGAGTTTCGCACATCATTTGATACAAGCCAAAACGTCAGCTTGTTTATTCGACGATGAAGTCACTCGTTTTTGCGATATCAAAGTTTTCCGATCGCGCATTTCCCCTGCATTTATGCGACCGTGCATAAAACTAAGTTTCGCGCTTTGTCCGCTCTTTCGCCGTTCCACCGATGTTTTTTTTTTACGAAGCTATCTCTGCCGGACGTTGTGATGTCGGTCCTCGACGCGTCGCGCGTAGCTTATCAGTTTCGGAGGGGGTGGGGGGGAGGGGGGGGGGCGGCGCTCAAGTGGCAAACGGCAGAGGGTAGGCTCGGCGTTTCGCCGACTCAATCGGGCCGACATCTCCGATGCGGCTGTTGTTTTTTTCTCTTAATTTTCATTCTGTCCTCGGTAGTACGTCCCTTTGTGGCGCGGGTCGGAGGGATTTTTGGCTGCAGGGCGGCATCGGTGGAATGTTCGCCATGCTCTCCTCTTTCTCTCCCTTCTGTCTCTTTTTCTCTTTCGCGGTTTCGGTCAGGAGGCTGAGGGTGGCACCATTTCGGTACAACCGCCGCTTTGGAATGCGAGTGACCTCTTGACACTCCGTCTGCAGGCAGCCTTTCTTTCGCTGCCACCGTCAATTCCGTGCGCTTTCCCGGTTTTCCGGGCTTTTGGCGAATGGTGGCGCCATTTTTTTTTTGTTAGGGAGCGAAAGATGATTCGTTTTCCTTGTTTTTGTTTGTGCGTTTTTTAAATTTTTTTGTCGGCATTGTTTCGGATTTTCCGAATTATTTTGTTCTTTTTTCTGCGTTGTGGATTCGTTTCGAGGCTTATCGCATTTTTATTTTTCCGTTGCGTCGAAACGCCAGAGTTTGTTAATTGAATGTAGGAATCAGGCGAGTGGATAAAAAGTTTTACTCCAACTAAATTTTAAATTTTGATTCCCAGCCTTGAAAATTTGTATGTATCTCATTTCCTCCGTAAATCTGGTGTCTTTGAGTTTCGCAAGTGTTAGTTCATAATAACGTTTCATGATGAAGTGCACTTAGGTTTCTACCTCGCAGATGCACTCCATAAGCGTTTTTATGCATAAAATAAAAATTTATCTTGCCGTATTTCATTACAACTTTCATATCATTATGGTTAGAGATTATTTTGATGTTATTATTTCGTCGGAAAGAAGACTGTTTATAATGTTCTTGTCGTAAACATTACGATTCTCATCTAACATAAGCAATTTGATAACATACTAGTCTAATTGCTTTAAAAAGGAGTTATTGTATTAATTGCTGCTCGAACAAAGGTATTACTCGTGAGGAAAGCATGCGTTTTTCCCAATAACTATTTTGTTGTCTAACCTAAAAAAATACTCGGTATTTTATTTATCCAGTGTTATCTAGGGTTATCACCTATGCAAGTGTTTGTCTTTTTCTGTGTTTGTCGCATATCATATACTATTGGTTTTCAGCTGGTAACGTACTCAAAACATGTTATTGATTTAATTATTTATTGTTTTAATAATAACGGCGTAAATTTGTAGTAGTAGCAAATTAATGTGATTGTAGTGACAATACCTTATATTCGGAGTTATTTGTTTGCATTTTTTTTGGCAGCACTACTCGTATCTACCGATAAGTGAATCAAAATGGCTTTCCTTTGCTCGTTAGATCTTGGTTTTTAAGGAAGTGGATTTTATTAGGAATCAATAGGAATGTTTAGCTTATTTAAATGAATTTGTATCGTTCTGATTATGGAATGTTGGTTTAAAGTTTCACGCCTTTTAAGTGCACGCCATTAAGTCTTAAAGGCACTTCTTGCTAGTTATATTAACTAATAATATAGTCGACACAAAAAGAGTATTGTACCTCTCGAGTTATGGTACGATTAGTTAACGAATTCATATTTATCGATGAATATACAATTAAAGGCTTCTCAACTAACAAACTGCTTAATGTTTAAGTTGACGAGGCACTATTGAAAACAAAAGATTTTGAACATATACTATATTGTAGCGGAAAATAATATGTGGTTTATAAAATAAGGCATACTTATTTATCTTCGTTAGTCCCATGCTATTACATATATCCACTATTCGCTTTGTTCGGTACATGCATCCTTAGAAAAGACCATGTGAAGAGAAATTAGGATAGGTTTCTCCATAGGATTACTTAAGTTTATATCTGAGCGCCATCTTTAATTCAGCATACAACAATTTAGTTTTATTTTATTCAGAATGACTTCCTGTATTCTTGGTTATAGCCTCTTGAATCTAACAGTATTTGATTTTTAATGCTCAGATACCCTTCCGAAACAATAATAAAGTGAAATTGACTATCGTGCAGTTCGAGTTAGTTCTCTAAAATGAAATCAAAGCCTTGAAATGCGAGGGATGGATGCATTGTGGCTTTCTTTTTACTGCGAATTATTTTTCTCCGTTTGATTACTCATACCGTCGCGTAAAGCCGCATGGAACCTATTTTAAAACCTGTTCGCACAAAGGCTTCTCACCGGAAGTGTTCATCTCGTTATTTCGTTGTTGATGCATAGACGGTTGCTATGGCACCGATTCTCTTTTCACTCGCCGTCGGGAGGATGACAACCCGCTTTAAAATGCATTTGCGATAGTGGAAGCCAGGAAGCGTTCTATTTTTTTAATCTAAAGAGACGCTTATCGCTATTCTTCGAACGAGGCGTGCGCTTGAATGACCCTAACAACAACGGCAATTGTGTTGAGGCTCTGTTAAGTCGGAGGTTTTCGCTCTTTCTTATCAGTTACACAAACGATTTCCTCCTCCTCTCCATTTCCGTCTCGGAGAGTAAGATAAGCGTTTGTTTTTTGTTTACGGTTCTAGCCGACTCGAAAAACTCGCCCTTGAATGAGTGTTTTGCGTGAAGTGGGGGTCGACAACCTCATGCGGCTCCCGAGAGCGTTTTGTGCGGCCCGTGAAGCCATAATGAAAAAGTGATCGGAATTATTTAACACAGTCATTTCCATTTTCTTAGTGAAATTATACCTCAAAACCTTTTCTGGAGGGGTTTTAACCCATGTAAACTAATTACAATTGATTTTTCACTAATATGAGACCACAAAATCTCTAGGTAACTTCTGATTTAAACCCCGATCCAATGTGGCTTTCCGTAGTATTCACAACAACGAATGTGGCCCGCCAAACTGTGTGCCGAAGCTGATTTTTAGGGGTGCCACGGAAAACTTTGTTTATCAAATAAATAATCGATTTGGAAGTGTTTATAGGCAATTAGGGCAATACTTTTCCTTCGAATAAATTGATTGATTATGGTGTATTACGGACAAATGGACGCGTCCAAAAGTTTTAATACTCGTATCAGTGGCGGATTTGAATACTTGCCGCTCCTAGGCCAAATTGTTTTTCCGTCCCTTAAAAACAATGCAATAAAATTGAAACAAGCCGTTTTTTCCCAGGTATTTATGGTTATTACCTTGACAAGCGTCCTTAGGCTGGTACCAATGGTTGTTCATGATTTTGAAATAATCTTCTTCGACCCCCAAAATTTTTGTAAATCACACTGAAAGCCCTCTTTACAGTGATTTCTCATATACTATATTTGCGGTCTTGCAACTTGGCGAATGAATATACAAATCCGACCGCCTCGAAATCCGGCCGCCCCCAAAATCCCGCTGCCCCTAGGCCATTGCCTACTTTGGCCTTATTGCAAACCCGCTAATGACTCGTATGTAAAACTATAAAACCCTTATTTCAAGGTAGTGTTGCCGCGAAATTCCATTTATGTACCTTTGAAAGGGTGCCACGCCTACAAAAGGTTTGGGAACCACTGCGTTAGAGCGTCGTAGCACATCGGCCAGTAATAGAATTACTGAGATAATTGCATGGTCCTCTGAAGACATTACCACGATATACTATTCCTATTTTAAAAGATCTCGAATTTGGCGCTTGAATTTTTATGTGAAAGTCGAACCGAAGAACGAGGTTCTAATTTTACCAATAGAAATAATAGCAAATTTGCCCATCAAAACGTTATCCTGTCTTGTATAAATTCCTCTCGAACTAAATTCGAAATACGAGCATGACTTAGATTTAATTAGTCACCTTCATGGTGGCGCACCAAGATAAGATGGAAATTTGTACTTCTAATTATTCATTTTTCCGCATTAATATGCGATTTCAAACAGTTTCGACTGCCTTTATCGATTGTTAACCTTTAATTTTATATCACAAAATCTGAGAAGTGAACAAGAGTGAAAATCGGATAAGTTGCCCGATTTTTTATGACACGTTTACGAAGTTTTTTTTTGAACAAATTTTTAATGCTAACCAATGAATGAGTGGACCCCATTTAATGAAATATTAAAATCCAAGTAATTCCTTCCTAAAGGATTGAGAATCGTTCAATTTGAATTTTGAATATTTTGCTCTAATTTCGAACGATCTAATTTAAACTAGGGAAACATATACGGAATGGATTTAATTCGAAAGCATATTTTATGTACTTACTGATTTAGCAATTTGAAGATAGTATAAATAGTAGGTGTACCTAGTTTAAAAATGAAAATGTAATATGTACTAGTACGCGTTGTTACGCTTTCAAACAGCCTTCGGATGGAAAAAAAAACCATCTCTCAAACTTTCTGGCGTCGTTACATTTTAAGGGCGCACCTGAAAAACCTATTTTAAAAACTCGCGACGGCCGATTTTTTTCCATCTTGGGTTTGAATAATTGAAGATGAAAGGAGCATTGCGCGGTTTGTAGCAGCACAAAAATCCCTTCTATAACGCGGCCAGAACGTTATAACTTTCATAGCAGGTTCCTCCTCCAGGCCGCAATCTCTATCGTACGTTTTGATGTCACATCGTTTTCTCCGAAAGCTTGAACGTGCTTTATCTCTTTCGTACTCGTTCTCTCTTCCTTCTTCCCTACCTACCAGGGTGCATTGTTCTCTTCGCAATTTCCTTTCACCGTAACGGTGTTCCTCGCTATTTACGATTTATCGTCCTATTCTTTTTTTCCCCCGACGCTTCTCTATCGCTCTTATAACCAGCGCGTTGTGGTAGTTGTTAATGTTTTAACAAGGGATTAATATAAAGTGGGACGCTTTGTAGAAGGAACTTTTGCCGCGCGGAAATGGAGGAGCGTTGGAAAAAATAACGAGTTGTTGCCGTTCAAATATCCTCTTTAATTTCTTAATCGGATGGGCGGAAACGCGAATTCGTCTCGTCCTCGGCACGGTGTAGTTGTTGTTGTTTCGCTCGTGTATTTTTGATGCGGATTTATTTCTTTTCATCCATAGACGACGCGAAATTCGGGCTCAAAAGGCTCTAGCGGCGAATGAGAAAGTATGATTCGGCGGGTTTTTTTTATTTAACTCTCGCAATTTTAGCGTCTACGCAGCGTTCGAATCGCTTTAACGATTCAATAGTGTTTCAAAAGTACGTTCGTTCTCGTCGGATTGATACCATTTCCTTCGTGTGAAAGCAAAAAAAAAATACAGGGTGGTTCTTTAGGGTTTTATCGCCCACGTCCTACGCGCAACTACGAAAGATCTGTAACTCCTTGTGTAGTTGTTTTTCTCGGAAATGCAGCCGCATTCTCGAGGTTATCTTCTGGTATTTATGAGATTCTGATGTGTTTTAGCCGCCTCATCTTATGGGTTGTGTCGAATGAGTTATATCTACGGTTAACTTCTACATCTTTGAAAATGTTCGGTGAACTGCGTGATAATTTTAGCTACCATGATCTTTTTATAATGAATAATCAGTTGAACACCACTAATGACATATTAGCCACCTCTGACAATGAGATACCTATTTCTCGTACCATTTTTTTAAAATGAAAATTTTGTGTATCAAAGTGAGTGATGTTGAAGCACAGTTTAATTTTTGCCTTTTAGTGTTTTACTGTTTGATAAATATAAATTTCGTATAGTGGATATAACTGTCATCAAATTTACTTTTGTTTGATAGTTGTGAGTGAATTTTAAATCTTTTATTTTTTTTATTTGTGGGCATGATATTTATCTTATTTCAAAAGGAAAAATATCTGCGAGGCAATGCCTGGTATGAATATGTTTTAAATAGAACCATCGCATAAAATTATTACCCAATGCGCTAGACGGATTTCACGTGACAAGTTTTATCATTCGTACGAGTATCGAGATTACGTCCTTTTAATTTACTTTAGTTACTCTCGTGATAGTAAATTGTCGTAGGGTCGAACGTTGAAAAATGATGCAGCGCTTTATCTAACAAAAATATCTCTGCTGAATCAGTAGTGGAAGTCCACAAGTTGCGCAGAACTTCAAACGTTCTGGTAATGGTTTATTTTGGGAGATATTTAGCATTAGAGAAATTAATTATTTTGTTTATTTCTTAATTTGGGTTGTTTTGTATTTAAAGCTTAGTTTAATAACGGCTCTCGAAAGGAACTTTGTAATTATTCATATGTCATAGTGATTACACTTAATATGTATTGTTGAATTTAGAGAAGCAATAAGTCTTTATATTTGCCATCAAATTATAATTTTATCATTCACGATGTTCTTATTTGTATCTTCGTGTTCTATGATTTGCTCTTCTTTGTCTAGGCATTTCTTATCTCGGAGTTTTCTGTGTATCGGTTTAAATAAATAATTTATTAAGCTTCAGATGTTACTAAAGAATATGCGATCGCCTCATTTTACTATCCGATTTCAAAATGAAATAATTGCTCCTTAAATGCGATCTAAATTATAATTAGGTGTCTGTTATTTAGGGCCTCGCTGATATAAGAGGGGCTTTCCACCTCGTTAAGAGGGTTTCGCTAATTCGGCATTTATTTATGCGCGTTTATAATTCTCCCTTGTCTCGGGAGGCGCCTTTTCTTCGACTGAGAAACGCAGGAACTTAAAGTAAATTGGTCCTTAAAACTATCACGCGTTCAGATAAACATCGCTACGTATGCTCATTAGGAGAATCTTGCGAGTTCCTCTTCTTGTCAACGTGTGTTGTGTGTGTGAGTCCGCGGTTTGTTGGTACGTAGAGGGTCTCCAGCCTCCTTTCCCTTCTTCTCCCCTCTAAAAGATGCGGTCTGGGAGAGGTTCTCTCGCCTCCCACGCCTCCTCGTCCGTAGGAGGCAGCAGCTGTTGCCTGGCCTCCGGCCACACTGCGCTTTCATTAAGAGTTCCGCCCTTAGGTCTTCGCCTTCCCCTCCGTCTCCGACTCGTCCTTCCCTTTCCAACGTCCCTCGACTTCCGCCCGCAATTACCTCGCGCGTAGTGCGGGGGTGCAGCGGGGAAGGGGGAGATGCAGCGGAAAAAATTACTCCGGGCAAGAAGTCGACGTTCGACGGAGATCGATGGACTTGTTGCGCCCCGCGAGTCCTCCACTCTTGGGGCGATCGTCTCTTTCTTTTCGGCCTTTTTTTTTATTCTCAAGACTTCGGGTCCACAGGCCGGGGTTTTACGGAGGTCTCTCTCTCACTCGTTTGTTTGCACGCGTTGCGTTTTTCTCGTTTTTTTTTCTTCTCGTAAAGGAGTGAGTGACTCGGTCTTTGTCTCGCGCTCGCGACGGGATTGCCTCTCAAAATAAATGTTTTTTTCGGGTGTTTCGCGTGCGGGTTGATTAAAAAAAAATCTTTTTGCGCGTTTTCGCGCGGTGAATGATTACATTTTTGTTTCGGGTCGATGGGTTCGCTGTCATCGATACGTCCTCCGCGTTCCGCCCTTCTCTTGGTGTTTTTTTAATTAATTACACCCATTAAATTGCCCCGAGATACTAGGAGTTTTTTTTTGTATTAAATCGGGTCGATATCGCTTTCGACGTCATCGATGGACTTTAAGCGAGTGGATTCCGAGTTTTGGCGACACGGAGGTTTCATAATTATTTTCCGTAGAGGGATTTATAAACGCCTTGTCCCGAATAATTAAATACAGTCCTATGAATCGAGATTTTATTTATGGTGTATATTATATGTCGCGTTTGTTCGCTAAATGAATTTTAACCTGCCGTTTAATTAATTAAGCGTAGAAAATAAATGCTAATGGCACGTCTTCGAGTGTATAAAACTTTGTTCAGATCGTATTTTTTCGGTATGTGACGACTAGTCCTTGATAATACTGTTGGTTTTTTTCATTTATAATTTATTAAAATAAAACTAAAAAATTCTGCTTCTCATTGAATATTCAGCGACGTATAATTTACGCGCGTAACTTTTAAATGACAACGGGCTGAAGCAAATTAAAATTTGGAACGGTGTGTACTCAAAAAATAGTTATTCATGTCGTGAAATTACATAAATTAATTACATACAGATATTTTTTTAATTTTATGCATAGGAATAAGGGGTATTATAAGGCAGCATGCTAATATAACGTATCTTTTTAAGGTTAACAGGTTTGAAAACGGGTTTGGAAGGCTTTCCCGATTATAAAGCTTTATTTTTTTTATTTGTATATTATAAGAAGTCTTCTACAAAGGACTCTACCTGTAATATGGCGTTAAGGGTTTTAGCAAGCAGCGCCTCTAACAATTTATATGTCTGTCAAAGCTTGTCACGTCCAGACCTTTCGTATAGCACAATATATCAAATAGATGTTGGCTTTAATTTTATTGTTATAAACACCCATGGAGCTTTTCTCTTTGAAGCAGTTCAAAGCCCTGCTGCCATTTCTGAGAAAAAACGTGTCCATTGTTTCGTAGAATTCCCATAATTTCATGCTACTTTTTGGTCGAAGGTTTTCAAGAGCCATTTCATAGATGTGGAAAAATATATTGCCTGGTTATATTTCTCTTCAAGTCGATTATATGCGCGCTATTATGGAAAGGACGATTTAATGAAAATCGGGTTTTTTTTTGTTTTATTGATTAAACAAAATTTTTTCCGAGTATTTATAATGTAGTGAATAATTTAATCTACATATATCATTCATATTTTAAAAAGAGATTCATAATCATATATAATGAAAGTGTTTTCTTAAGATCCAGATATTTTCTTGGACCCAAAAATTTATTTTATACTTTTCAGTGCGCTTTATAAAAAAAAGAGTATAAACGAAAGAAGTTTTTATATATTTTTATTTCTATGGTTATTTTTACGAGTTCATACTGATCTGTGCTGATTTTCTATTAATTCATTAACATTGCATGTACTTGTTTATTAAATTGCCTTATTGCTGCAGTATGCCGGTATTTTTACTACTCGATAATCTATCCTCTTTTTTTTAAAAAACACTTTCCGTACCTATTTAAAGTGGTTAATAAAAATGAATTAAATAATACAGAATGTCCCTAAAAATTAATATAAGTATTTTTGCTAGTTTAATACTGCAACTTTTGGAAAAAGAAGTTCGTACTGATTGCTCTCATTTACATTTGTACTATACCCGAATAATAATTTATTTTATACCAACAGGTTTCGCAAACTACCTGTGTTCTAATAGATATAATGGCAATAAAACACGACCAATCCTCAGCAGGATTCGAATTCAAGCCCCTCGCATTAGAAGCCACACACACTTTCCATCCCTCTACCATTGGTTGATTTTGAGAAAATATGCCGTTTTTACTCATTTGAAATCGAAAAATATGGTCTCTCTACGCGTGTACCGCCTCTCAGAATAGCAACAATCGAACGTTTTTTTAATTATAAGAAGGTTTAATAATGTAACAGGCTGATTATAAATAACTCTAGGACGCTATAAATGACATTTTTATTTTACTTGATTTTTCATCTTTATTTTACTCCCAGGGGCATGATTGTTCTTTGAGAATCTCTCAGAAACAATCGAAATCCCAAAGAGAGTTCTTGTCTGCACTTAAAGCTAAAAAAAAATGTTTAACAGCACCTGTTTTTAGCGAGGGAGGTCGCGGATTTGTGAATGCCAAGCAAAAAATGGTTTATGAGCTCTGATCCAGTTATTTTCAGCAAATCAGTAAACATTACCATAAAATAGAATACACCAGACTATTTCCATCGAAGTTGATATCAAACCCGTAAAAAATCTCACCCCCTGTGCCATTGTAAACATTATGACTCCATGAAATGGAGGTTCGTGTAATCCATTAAAGGCAATCCGAATTTGATACTATCGTCGATCTATTGTTTCAATTGGAAGGGTTGGAGAACGTACGGGTGATGTCGGATTTTTGCCTTAAAAATGTAGATTTATGTGTTATTGTGATTTTGGTCGTTAATATTGAGTTTTAATCTGAATGTTTCGCGTTATCTCGTGAAACCTAAAACATGTCGCATTTTTTCGGGAAAAAGTTTCATTCGTTCAAAAAGATAATTACGAACTGATAGTCCTGGAAAAACTTGCTACCGTCCGAACACGTTAATAATTCATTATCAGCCGCGCGACCCCGATAACTGGCAAATTTCTATAGTTCAAACTTTTCATCCCCGCTCTCTCCATTTATTAATATTTTCTGAATTATGGAACGATCGGTAAATCCCTTCAATTATTAAAATAAATGTGTATCGACCTTTATTCTCTTCCACCTCCATTTCTTTCTCTCTCTTTTTCTCTATTTTCATATTGCTTTATCAGGCCTGTGACATCCCGATGGAATTCGTCGCTATTTTACTGTGCATCGTTTTATTATTGGCTTATTCGCGTGACTGTAAAAATGCTTCGCCTTGCGTGGAAAGCTTGTTTTATACAATTGCCTAGAATCATCGCTGGGCGTCGTAAAGTTAATTATTTTGATTTTTATTGGATAGGGATAGGAAATAAGAAACATGCATTTATCCTAAAGATTAGTCTTATTTTTCTCCCTGAGATCATATAAATAAGGTCCAATGCGTGGTGCACACGGTCAAATCAAGATAGAAACTGGACCCTCTCTGTATAATTTGTGTAATCTCTGAAAGAGGACTCAATATTGAATGGAAACTTCCTCTGTCATTCGCTATTCGCGTGACATGTAACATGTAGATGTAGGTAGCATTTGAGTGCACGCCTGCTATTCATGTGAATACGTATGATCAAAAATGCTGGAAATTTTAGGGTTGTATTTATTTATCGAATTTTCCTTCAATTAAAATTTAGTTCGAATAAACTATGGATTCCAACAAATAAGTATTTTTAAAAATTTCGAGTTAAGAATTTTAATTACCACGAAAAACATAGCTTCTCAATTTCATTTCCACGTCCTAACTCAAGTACTTCACCGCTTGTCCTAAAATAGTGCTAAAATCGTATTTAGTCACGTCAACTGTTTTTGGTTGTGCCGTCTGTCATATCTTAGTTGCAGTGACAGTATGGAATATTGTTTGTCACACGACCTCACCGTATATTACCTTTACCATACATTTATGCTAAGAGTCGATTCCATTCAATAGTAACTACAGCAAATTTATTATTCGTATATTTTATAAAATAACTAACTTTAGGAAAATTTTATAGAAGATAGACAACGGTTACCTCACCTATTGAACACGCCAACTATAATAGTGCATCATCGCTCAAATTTGAGATGTCATCAGTGGAATAATATATACACCATGTTATACGATTAACGCAATACGCATATCCTTGAATAAACATTTGTTACACAAAACGGACCACAGCCAAAGATTTTGAATTGGCGCTGTATTTTTAAAAAAATATGAAAAATTTTTCCAAATCGTTATCGGTGTAATTAGAAAGTTTTTAATTTTAAGGAAAAGACCTTTTCTATTGGAATAATCTTAGGTTGGTATGGGACAAAAGATTGAAATAACTCAGACTCCCTGCCATTTGCAATCTATTCGAGATTTCTTACCGTTTTAATAAATATTGTTCTATTATAAAAATATCCAAGCGACTAACCGTTGAAAAGTATCAGAAAGTCACCCAGCAGTTGTGAATTAACCCCCTAACTTCACGACTGAGATTAATATAGGGATTTGCGATATGATGCTCATTTTTCTACATTCGCTTGTTTTTTGTGGAAAGGACGAAGACAGAGGAATCGCGGCTTCGACATGGGGAAATTCCCTCAATCAGTCCGCTTCACCCCATAACCAAGCGAGGTAACAGGAAAAATCCATCGTTGGTTAATATGCCCGAGGGCATTGGGGTGCATTGTACAGCGGATGCGGTTAAGTGCGTCTCCATTCCTCTCCCATTTATCCCCAAAGGTATTTTTTTTTACCTCGTAAGCATTGACGCCTGCCGATCTTGTTTTGTCCTCTGGGGTTGAGAAGAGAGGGGAGGTTGAAGGCTTAGGAGGTTACGGTCATCCAGGCGGTAATACACTTATTTCCAGTCACCCAGAGGGCTCGCGAGGTCCCGATCCGTAGACGTGCGACGGTTTTGTAGGAAGTGGACAAAGTGCATTTGGTCGCAGGTGGGCTGCATATCTAATGGAATTATCTCGTTTCGCGGAGGCTTGAAGGTCGAGATCAGAATTTCAGAATTTAGGTGCAGTTTAATGCAGTTCCTGTGGACATCGTCGTTCATATTTTCTGGTAATTTTTTTCCATGCGGAAAGTGCTTGTGACCGCGAGAAGAGAGCTGTATTTTCCGGACCTTGTTAAATGTACTATTGGTTTGATGTAGGATACGTATAATTGCAACCAGAATATAGTAGAGCAGACGCCTTCAACCCTATTTTTAGATAAATATATATCTTTTCTAAATGTGTTTTTAGTTTGCTTTTAAAGAAATTAGATCTCGGGTTCTTTATAAAATATGTAGTATTATAGAAATGTTGTACCATACTCGTATAGCATATTTTTTTAATGCTTATACGGTGTCGCGGATTTAATCTTCTTCCGTGGTTTCTTATTAGAGAGAAATGGTACAGAAAGAATAATTTAATTTCTATAAAAATATCTTCCTTCATGATGCTGCGAAAAAATGAGAAATTATATTAACTATTTAGTTATAATTTTTAGCTTTTAAACAGCACTTCACGTCCTTATATTATACAATGATACAGACCCATACCGACGCAAGGACTCTAACCCGCGATCGTTGCATTGGGAAGCTGGCACGCTATCCAGTACTCTACTGAAGTATAATTTATTATTACAAAGGAGCAGGATGCCGATGAATTTGATTCGTATAAGATGTCCGCGAGATAGGAATAGATTTTCTCCATCAAAACAAATTAAAATTGGCGATTTCCTTGAAAATATTATTGAAATATAATTAAATTTTTTGATTATGCAATTTCTGAATTTAACAAGTGCATATCTCTAAATGCAGGATGAATATTTTAATGGCATTTTATGCGAAATATTTCTCGTTTTAGTACCTACTTACAGTTTTCATGCCGAATCATCTAGGTATTTCCTCGCCCGTATTGTGTTCTGTCCCTATCGAACCGAACGAACGAGGCTCCACTGATGTTTTCATTATGTTTGTAATACTTCAATTCCAAGAAAAGGCTGTAATTAAACTTGAACGATAATCTTACAGTTTTGTAACAAGTTTACTTATTGCCAAATGTTGTGAAGTGTTACAGACGTCTCGTTGTTTCGTCTTATCACTTAAAAACTGTGGCGGGTAAAATGTATGAGAATCTCTGCTTTAGGGCGTTCGGTTCTGTACCTACATTCTTTTGTTTTAAAAAGTGCCCGGAGAATTCCTAATCTTCGGATCTACCTCATTACTAAAGTGGAAGAGGATTAAAAAAACGTGCCTCCACGCTGTTATTTTTCCGTTACTTTATCGAGAGGTCCTGCCACGGTTTTAGTTCGTTCAGCTCTGGAATAAAAAAAAAAGATCCCCGGATTTATTTGTGCCCTCGGAACACTGTATTGCCCAGGTATACGACTCCATTACGGGGGTTTTATGTGCCTCTGGTCCCTTGTTTTGCAGCGAACTCTTCTCCATGTCTCTCCTCTTCCTCCCCCGACCTCTCTCTCTCTCCCCCCCCCCCCTCCCCCTTCACGCCGCTATTCGATCAATCAATAGGAAGGTCCGTAGGATGGATGTACGGTGACATCCCGTTTCCATGCTACGGTGTTTTGTTTTTCAATACGCATCACGCAGTGCCCGGATGATCCTTTTTAAGGTCGCCAATTCCGCATCACGTGGTTCCACGGCCGGCACGAAGTCAACTGGATCGAGGGAAGCGTTTTCTTCCTTCGGATATGACCGGAGTAGGCAAATTGCCTCGAAGCTGTCGTTTCTATCCTCCTCCTTTCTCTCGCCTACGCGAGAAATAAATATAGTAAGGTAGAGTCGGAATTCTATAAGTCGGAAGTCTTTAACTCGAATTTTTCATAACTTCAAGTGAAATCATTGTGCGGGGCAAAATCTTTTTCACGTTGTTTTTCTTCTATAACTCTAATTTTCTCTAAGTCGAATATTTTTTAGTTTCCATTGAGGTTCGAATTATAGAAGTTCCACTGTATTCGGAGAAAATGTCGCGGAATGTTTTATTGGGACTCTCAAGATTTTATAAAAAATTTTCTTCCATTGTTTTTTTTAATAACATTTCCTTCAAATGTGGCGGTCGCGGTCAGATTTATTTCGAGAGCGGAGGCGTAGGATGGACGCTTCTTTAAGGAGAATCACAGGTGTACGTTATCAAGTCTTTCACGCGTGGTCGTTTCAAGCGTGACTCGACGCGTGAGACAAGTTGACACGGTCGTAAGTGTTATCTCTGTTTTATCCCCGTTGGCAGCAATGCCTCGGTGCACATCGTAAGCTTCATCGTTTCCGTCCTTCATTCGTCACTTAAGGGAGATAGTCGAGGTACGGAAAATGTTGTTTATATAACCTGCGCAAGGGAAAACAAGGAAATAAATTTCTTTTTTCTAGGCGTGTGCATTGAAGACCCGTTTGGTCGAGAGGAAATGACTAATATTTTCGTTGCGATCATCATCCCATACCGCCCTACGAGTTATCAAATTGAAAGATATGCATGAACGTAAATGTTTAATGCCCTACTGGTCCGTTGCTTTAGTTCAGTTTAGTTATAAAACAAAGAATTTTATAAATTAAAAGGGAGAACGAAAAAAAGAAATGTAATATTCTGATTGTAAGGAGTATGCACTGACTTTAACGTGTCAATGCAGTATTCACATATAAGTTTATGTATTTCATATTTATATTATTGCGAAGAAAAAGTATCACGTGTATAGCATAGTGTTTTATATTACAGTCCTTGCCATGTTCGTTATTTATCAATATATATTGTAAGTTTGAGAAAATACTTCATTAAATGTCACGTAATTTAGCTTGTTTATCTCAAACTAGGAACGCGCGATTCGTGTTTTAACGCCCTTGTCAGTGTTTAAATGTGAAGTCCACGACTATATTAATATAGATATATTATTTTATTTTGGCTGAAAATAGCTTAATTAACTGTCGAGATGGGGTATCGGTATGTAAACAAATTTTAAGAAAAAACTCGTCAGATTAAACTTGTTTAAGGAAAGTTTTAGTTTCCTGTCAAAGCTGGTAGAGATAGTTTTTTTTAGCGATCTTGCTGTCTCAGGACTATCTCATTAGTACGGCGATAATAGAATGTCTTTCGAAAAGATCGAATTCGTCCATTATAATTTTTAGCGATTTAATTCAAGAGATATTCTCTAGAAGTGCTCCGCAACCGCTGTGCTGTGGCACACTGCTACGCCGAGACGAAGAACTTGTTGTGCCGCAGTACATTGAGCGGAATTATTGGGAATGGAAAAATGCTATTTTATTATTCTTCAGTTGGTACCAAAGAAACGAATTTCTCATAAAGAGCGATACTTTGTTAGAATTTCTTACACCGGTTCAGTTCCTTGAAACCTTAACCAAGTTTCTTCGTAGATGTAGAATTGACAATATTTATCTTCAAATTATTTCGTAATCCAGAATAAATATATATTTTTAATTTTAGAATACCTATATATTTTATCAATTTTCTTCGTCTCCATAGGATAAACGGTTATTTTCTCTCATTTTTGTTAGCTACTCAGTCACACATTTTGTTCGGTGTGCCGCGAGGTTCGACTGTGCTCGAAAGTGTGCCGTATAATTATAAAAGGTAATTTTTATAAGGAATTTAGTAGTATTTTAAAATATTCTGCTAAAACTATAGGTATTGCGAGTTATTGAAGCGCGATAAAATTTCGATGAAACTACCCTAGCCCCTCTCTGCGCGAAGAATATTTGAATTAATAATGTAATTTCAATCTAAAAGACACGACGGCTGGACGAAGCGCGTCATTTCGAGCCACAATTAAAACACATCGTCGCATGCAAATAAAGGTATCGATTTTTGCATGCATTTCAGTCCATTTTAGCGACATATTTCTGGGTCATTCTTCTATTAGAGTTTCCATTCCGAAGCTATGTAATCAGTTTACTCGCTCCGCGTGTTTGAAAATGACGCATCACTTCGACATTGTTTTCCTGTCGTCAGCGTCCCTTTGATCGCCAGGTATCTAATATATTTTTCGAAGCGCGCTTAGCGACCATTCCCCGTCCCCTCCATTTTTGAATATATCAAAATGCCTTAACTGCTCGACTTATCAATATCACTCCGCCTTATTGGAAAAAGGAAATGATTTAAAGTCGCATATACCCGAATCCGTAGCGCAGGTTCTGAACGGTGCCAAATGGCTGGAACCAAGCTCTCAAGGTTAGCGATGGACCGGATTCTGGGAATCTTCCGTTTTCCTCATCCGTTTTCTGGCTTCTTACCAGGGTTTTATATTCTAGGGCAGGGGTTTTCAACCGGTGGTACGCGTCCCTCTTGGGGTATGTAGAGAGTTTTGAAGGATATTAAAGATTATAACTTTTCTTCTTACTTTGTCTTTCATGTGATTCAAAAGTTGCGATGTTATGTCTAAGAATAACGTTATAAAGCGGAAAAATATGTCAAAACTGTAAATTTTAACGTGATATACGTGAGTTATATACAGTAAAAACCGGTTAACACGAAATGCTAGGGACAGGTGCAATCATTTCGTGTCATCCGAATTTCGAGTTAACCGAATTTCACGTTAACATTTTTAATGGTAAAATTTTCATTTTTCAAATATGGAATTAGGCTCGTAGGCAAATCCATGATACATATCAATGATTGGATGTAATACACAGCCGAAGATATTACCACAATCATATATCAAATGCCATTTCGTGTTAACCGAAGAATTTTGCATGTATTTATTTTCGTAGGACCGAAAAATATTTTCGTGTTAAGCGGTGTTTCGTGTAAACCATTTCGCGTTAGCGAATGAATATATACTGAAAGGCATAGGCATTGGAACGGACCGAGCACACGTTTCGTGTTAACCGATATTTCGTTTTAAGCGTTTTCGTGTTAAGTAGTTTCCACTGTAGGTATCTTTACTCAAGTGTTATTCATTTCGCTATCACGTTGAAATGAACTAAGGTGTACGCGGACATTATAAAAAATTCGGAATGGAACGCGATCGTTAAAAATGCTCTAAGGCAGTGTTTCCCAACCTGGGTGCCGTGAAGTGTTCTGAGAGGTGCCGAAAAAATTATTCTGTTTTCCCCCTTTTTAGCCTCATTTTTCATCGTCGGATTTCAAAAATCGAAACCAGAGCTAACCTGCAATTAACTGTTGAAACTAGGAAACGTTAATGACTAGTAGAATAAATGATGATAAAATCTTTATTTTATGCTTTAGATATGATAATAAAAAAATCACGATTATTACTGATGTTGGATATGGTTGGGTGCCGCCAAATTCTGAAAATTCGCTTAAGGGTGCCGCGACTCTAAAAAGGTTGGGAAACACATGCTCTAAGGGGTGCGTCAGCAAACAAGTTAGGAAAGTACCGTGAAAGCTGGTATTATAAGGCGATTTTTTACAAAAAATCTAAGATTCAAAATTTAAGGGTACATTTAGCGGCATCATAAAAATAAAAATTGTACATTTCGAGAGTAATTGTACCAATGATGCCAAGGATCGAGATATCCCCTGAAAACAGTCTGGTATGGAGTCATCCCCATTCTGCAAGCATTTCTGCCTATTTTGAACATACAGTACTGTACAGATGTAAGCATTGAGACGGTTGCCATAGTAAAGTATTTTATTTTTAGAAACCCAGAAAAATTCCCACTTTTTCCTAAAAAAAACTACAAATGTACGCTAAATCTACAGAGATTTGAATTCCGTCTTCAAAAATTAAAAATAAAAATTTCTAAGCTTTCCGATTGTTCAAGTCCCGAGTTCTAATCTTGACGGAAAATAATTTAAAAAAACAAATATATAAACCTCATCGCCGATTTACGTGCTTTTCTTACGGGGCAATAATGGGGCAAAATTAGCTCCTGAAAATTGGAATTTTAACAATTACGGATTGCCACATGTAGCTCTCATATGTAGTAACTTATCCTGATAATTTGTTATCTCTAGGTTGAACCGTTTCAGAGATATCGCCTGCACGGACAGACAGACTAAGTGAATACATTAAGCGATTTTTAAAAAGAATCGCTAAAAAGGTTAAATGTGATCATCGTCTCTCGTTCCTGCTTTAGGATATAGGGATCCGTACCAACGGATGTTAAAAGTTCGAATCAGATCCGGAATCGTATTCGCGAGGCGACATTCAGTGAAATTGATTAATCATTATAAGGGAAGAGGAGTCTGGTGGGGGATTGAAAGGCGTAGAGACCATTTTTGGCGGAAAGGTCCCGACTCGTGCGGTGTTTTTTTTAAGGGGTCAAAGAAAACACCGAGTCCTGGTTCTGCCGCAGTTTTTATTATTCGACGGAATCGATATCCTAACTCCCCCCCCCCCCCCCCCCAAATTTTTCGCCACCCCATTCGGGCAATTCATATGCATTTTAATTCAGACGTCCGCGGTTTTTGCAAAAATCTCTCACTCCTTTCGCGGCGATGAATAAATTAGCGCGCAGAAATTAATAACGGAGCTCGTTAAAGCGCGCGGTTGTAATGTTAAAATTATAATGCTCGTATTATGCATATTAATTGCGATATTCCGGCGTTGAATATTCCGTTTTTCTTGTTCTCTTGTTCTCTCTGTCTCTCTCTCTGTTTTTATAAGCTTTCGTGTTGAGCTCCCGGGAAATTTGCAGGGTTTCGTCTGGGTCTTTGTTTCAATTTCATTTTTGATGATGTGCGTGTGTGGGGATCCTGTAGTAATGCAGGTCACGTGGGTACATGAAACGTGAATGAAGGTCTTTTTGGTTTAATCCGCTAAAAAATGAATGTTTTATCCCTTCCGCTACCAACTATACATTTTCGATGTTTTGAGCTTTCTTACGAAGTACACATTTTTTTGGAATAGAATATACTCATAATTTATATTGTTTAAAACAAAAAATTCTTAAAAGAGAAAACGTTTTTTTTTAAAACTCTATCAGGTGCAGTGGAACTTCTGTTAGTCGAACCTCAAGGGAAACAAAAAATATTGGACTTATAGAAAATTCTAGTTATAGGTATATAGAGGAAAAATAACATGAAAAATATTTTGTCCTGTAAAATGAATTCTCTTCGAGTTATGGAAAATATGTGAATTAAACGTTTAACATGCGCGATTTTTAATCGTACGCGGAATAAAGATGAACAGAATAAGGAACTTTACAATTTTTCTACAAAATGGTTCATGTCCGAAGATCGTAGGTTAATTCTTTGTAATTTTAATCTAAAAAAAATGAAAGTCCTCACGTCAAAAAGTCGATTTTTACGTGTTATTTTATGGGATATGGAAATGTCTTCCTTGGAGGCGAACCCAGTACTTTTTCGAGATTTTTTTCGTCATCCCCTTAAAATATGTTAATCGAGCATTCCTGCCAAGTTTAGAGTTATATCTCGATTCTTTCTCGAGTTTATTGGTAGAGGGTTGGTTAGCGTGTCTAGCTCCCAATACTAGGGTCGCGGGTTCAAATCCTGCCTAGGGCATGTAAAAATAAATATTATTCGCATTTCTATAGCGAGCGGGTGTAGCATTACATCAGACCAGCAAACAAACGTACAGATCGCCAAAACTATTATAGTTAACTAGCAGAAATACCCGGCGTTGCTCGGGGAAATTTGGTTCAAATCCGATCGGAATTATATATGATACATGGTATTTAAGAATTCACTCGGCCGCTGTTTTGAATAAAACGGACAGAGAGAAACAAAAACCACGTATGAATTATTTCTGGGAGCCCTCCACTATCGTACCAAATTTGATTCAAATCAATAGTAGGACTTGGGAAAATACGCGTAGTTTAATCAGTCCCCGCCATCCAATTACGGATAAGGAAATAGTCGTTTCCCACCTTTCTGAGTATGTGTAAGATGTAATGTTACCTGTTCTTTGAGAACAGGAAGTTTTTTTAGAACAGTTATTTTATTGAACAGTATAGGCATCAGAACAGTTAGAAAAGAACTGTTCCGTTCTTTCTGACCCGTCTCTAGTGTTAAAATATTTAGCATTAGCATACAAAGTTATTTTGCTTTTTGTACAATTAATATAAAACATTTGGGATTAAAATGTAGCCTACGGCCTTCCTATTTGTGAAGAAAGTATTTGTTGAAAGTTTGATTACTCTAGCTTTAACGGTGTGGAAATGTATAGCTGCACAAATAAACAAACAAACAAACAAACTTTCATAAATATATAGGAGATATAGGAGATTGTCTACATTTCGTGCCATTCCACGTTCGCCTAAAGAGACTTCGTAATTAGAGATTAGGTAATGTTTTTCTCGGACATAAGATGAAAAACTGATTTCAGGATTGGTTTTGAAAAAAAAACTATAAAAAGCTCCCCGCGAACGCGTCAATTGGTTTCCTAATTGAATGAGAAAGCTCGCAGTCCCGCCGCAACCTTTTCCGTGCGAAAGCGGAGCTTGATTCGAGCGAGTGGAAGAGAGCGCAGTATTTCTTAAAAACGTGTACCGTTATAGAAGCTTAGGTCACTGGTAATGTTTTTAGTAGTCGTTTTGTTAGTTCCGCTCAATGCGAGCTCGCTTCTCAAATGAAATCACGCTCCGAAAGCGTCCGGAGCCGCAGCAGTAGTTGACCTTTTCGCCGCGTGTAACATAAGGAGCTACTCTCGCACGGCCAAGAGAGAGAGAGAGAGAGACGAATGTTTTTTGCTATACACGCTCTTTTTCATCTCTGATATGGCTTCGCGAAACGGGAAGATTGAAGGATGGAGCTAGCGGGAGACGTGGGCGTGCCTTTTCCGCGGTTACGCACGCTGAAGGCGCGAAATCACGCCCTTTTTGTTCGAGCGGAATGAGCCTCTGGTACGTGGCGAAAGGCTGATGTAACACTCTTGCGTGCTCGAATGGAAATTATGGAGTACCGAAGGATCTGCTTAATATTGCGTTTAATAATAATGCTCGTGTGGTTTGTTGCGGAGTTGCAGTTATTATTTTTATTACGTCTGAAAAATGTTTTAAAAATTGTTTTCTGATATCATTTAATTGCTGCTGAGGGCGGTGACTTTGCAGTTGAAAGGTTTTCATGGCGTACATTGTCTTTTCAAGCCGTTAATCATATCTGTTCATAACGGCCGTTAAGATGAAATATATTTTTTAATGTGGGTTTTATATTAGACGTAGTATTTTCAAATTTCTTTTTCATTACTATACACCTGGGCAAATGTTTAGAACGTTTGCAGTATCTTCAGATGCTTCAGCTATAAAGCGTTTAATGTAATTTTGACTTAACTTTTTATGCAAATTAAAAAAAAATAGATGGAATTACTGACAATAGCAAATAAGACAATACATTACCATTGTACATACAATTAAATCTATTCAACAACCAAGTAAGTTATACTCCTAAACTCAATGTAATTATTAGACTCAAGTCATAGGTTATGTGATAAGAAAACTCGAACGGTCTAATGTCATAGTGTTATGAAAGAGAACTACAGCATTGAAATAAAAAATGAAATTCAATCCAAGTAGAGGCATTGAACATTGATTTTTGTACTGTTGCCTTTTCTTGTGTTACTACTGCAATCCGACTTAGAGTGACTGAATAACCTCGTTATTTATTCCGTGATTCCATACACACAATTATACGGCGATATATGTTATATAGGTTCAGCTATGTTAAATTTAAAAAGCGTGTTATACTTTGGCTGGGGTGTGCGTTTTGAAATTTCATTCCCACGGTCATAATTTTTAACTTTTATGCCACTTGCCAACCTCCGTTATTTCCCTCTCAATTTTTATGCCATCCGGCTGTTTTAACCTCGAGGTAACATTTGAACTTCCTTTAATGGATGATACATAATATATCCCATTTTCGATCCACGAAATTCAGTCGCTATCTTTAATCTAGCAAGCAGTGTCGCCCGGAGAGATATAAACATAAGGATGGCCGGGGAGCGTTTGTCAGCTGACCTCGAGCTAATTTCTTTATGAATAAAATATCGTGTAAAACTTGCAACGTTGGCGTATAAGTGGGGATCTCCTGACTCCCAGGTCCCTGACCAAAGTGCCTCTTTCCCTCGTCATTCCTTTCCCTCCCTCTTGTGCTCCTACGCTATTCATGGAAACGTAATGGAAAATGTCCTGTCGAAATATTCCACCCCGTTTGCCCCCCTCCCTGCCTGCCCCCTTTCCTTCTTCCCTTTCGCGGCAGTCTCCGTTCGATGATGACTGTTTACGTAGGCATGCCTCTAGGCATTCGGTTTCAAAACTCACCAAGAGCATTGACTCTGTCGCTGCTTGCCGTTTTCATCGGCGATAAATGCAATCTCTCCTCTCGAGTCGAAGTTAATCCCTATCGTATCGGATCGATGAAGTCCCATCCTTTGTTCATAAAATAAGTGCGGAATCAAAGGTATATTAGTAGATCTCGCTCTGAATGTTTAATCCGGTCGGATAATTTATCCTTTAATCGGTTCGATCTACGTCGGGATTTTTTTTTTATCGGAGTTGATTAGTGCTTCATTACGGGTCTTGAGAACTATGTATAGTTCTTCGTATGTGAGCAGAAAAAAGAGCACCTTGTTCCTCTATGCCTTGGTGGAACTTTAAAATCCCAGAACTTATAAAAAAAGAAAATAAACCTTATTCGAATGACGAGAAATCGATGGCCCTCGGATATCTCAATTGCTTTGAAGTGTCCTCTAATGTATGTGAAGCTATGAAGAAAGTTATTGTTATTTCCTCTCTAGCAAGAGGCCATAACAATTTGGCTGCGAAATGTTTTAAATTCCGTTGTAAAGCTATTTATAGAAATGAATATGTACTTTCATTAAAAGTTATGTAACTATCCAAAATCTCCTGTGGGACTTCTCTGTACCAATGCCAATGTATATAATGTTGTATAAAAATGAGAAATGGCAATTACAAAAATTTATAAAAACGTTAACTTATGATATAGAGCAGGGGTGGGCAAACTTTTCTGCATGGCGGGCCGCATCGGTGTTTGCGAATTCTTCAGCGGGCCACATTGAAAGATGCCAATGCTTAGGCGGGCCAGATTAAAGTTTAAATCGGAAATTGCTTAGATTCTTAGGCATCATACGTGAGTGAAAAACAAGCACAAACAAGGATTGTAGGGCTAAATTTTCAAAACTAAAGGTTTTATTGTCATAATTTTACCAAAAGTAATATAAAATTGTGTTAAATTTTACAGATTGCTTTTTCACCAAAGCTTCGTGGGCCACGCTTAATGCTCTCGAGGGCCATATATGGCCCGCGGGCCACGGTTTGCCCACCTCTGATATAGAGGGTTAAGGTAGTAGTCGGCAACCAGTTTGCCGCGGAGCATTTAGAATTTTAGGGAAGAGGAGAATAGCAATGTTTTGTTAATTTTAAGCTAAGGCCACAGAAATGAATTCTCTTATGAATAGCTACACTTTCTGGTTGAATTTGTTATACCGTTGCAGTTAGTTGAATCAGAAACGTTGCTTTTTAATCGGAGAGTAGCAAATTTTACCTTTGCACTACCTCTTAATTCCACTGAAAAGTTCTTGGCCATAATTTGTTCCATATTTTTGGGGACAAGTCATGATTTTATCTTTCTTTTGTTGCTTAAAGTGCGGTAAAATTGCTCGACAATCTCATGGAATTAGTTTCGGCGTGAGGCAAAGATGGAGCCAACCAGAAAGTATGCCGTGAAATTAAAAAAGCCACGAAGCACTTCGTTAAAGCAAAATACTTTGCTAAGCGCTAGCTAATCTGCGGACAAACCATTTCGCGTCGCCTTGCGTTAAGAAATGATAAGTATTTTGTCCCTTCTCTACACTCCTCTAGTGTTAACCGTGTTCTCAGACCACGGTACATAACGTCCAAGTATTATATGAGCGGTGTTTTGGGATCTAGGTGCTCGGGGGCGTTGTCCGATGAGGGGGCAGCGATCTCCAGGGAAAGCCGTCCGCCTCTGCCCGCGCGAACTTGACTGACCCCCCACCCCCGCGTTCTCGCACTCACCACGCCGTCCTACTTAGTGTTATGGAGGGGGGGGGGAGATGAGGTTAGGCCGAAACGCTTGAAATATAAACGACCTTTCTCTACTTCTTTTCTCATCTTTCTGGCTTGTAGGTACGCTCTTTTCCAGAAGTTTCATCGTGAAAAATATATCTCGTGGAGATGTTTTAACGTCGGGTTATATACTTTATCTATCTTATCTACGCTGGAATAAGGGGCTCATAGTTGATGTTATTGGATTTTTGCTCTCAGGGGACTAACATCTCTTGGCGTGATTTGCTTTATGGGAGTTTCCGCTATATTCCGGCTCTTAAGCTTGGGTATTTGCTAAAACGCTAAATATTTGAACGTGATGGTGAGATATGGAAAATTGTGACGTTCTAATTGCTTTTGTTTTGTGATGTTTTTATGAATGTATTCATGTCGTTACGATTGCTCGAAGATTTTGACTTTTATTGCTTTTATTCCTCTTTTAGAATGCAACGAGACCACCAACATTCTTTTGTATTTACGTTTTTAATATTTCGAAGTGGTTCGTAGAAATATATAAACACGGGCGAATGTGCAGAGAAAAACCTATTTTATGTATTTGAGTTTATTAAACGACTGAGGAAGTATTCCGAGAAACCGGATTAATTAAATTATCATTGGAATCTCCTTTCAAAACTAGCCATTTCTATTCGCCCATTTTCGGCATTTTTATCAAATATATATATTTTATTTTTATTGCCCTAGATCTTGATATTATACTTTCAACTGAAAGCATTTAATTAAATTCTATTTTTATTCCGTATAATTTGGCGCTATCTTCGCTACACCGAGTCTATTAAAATTTTTATTACATCTGCTCGATAATAATTTCAATGCAGGGAATCGTCATTTATATTTTTAATTAGATTAGACGTGAGATACCGACTCAAAACTTTGGTGCACGTGTGGCCTAAAGAACGAAGTTAATTCTCTCGCTGGGGTTTTTGAAATACGTTCCAAACACTCCCATCGATTCCGTTACCCTAATTCCAACTATTAAGAATTTTATCGGTGTCTTATATGTTGGAGCTCGCCCGGTGATTAAACATTACAGCTTCAATTTGCAGAATGCTTTAATGGATTGAGGTATCTGTAAATCATTGTCGAATAAGGGGCGGATCCAGAAACTTTCCAAAGGAGGAGCTATCTCTCCTCTCTCTCTCTTGAATCCGCAACTGCCTACGACCCTTTATTCTGAAAATTCCTACCCTTGTCAGAATCTTTCTTTCCCTTCCCTTACGGGCCTAATTCGCAGCGCAGAATCGAGGAATTTGGCGTGGAAGGGGTTTAAGAAAGCATCGAATGGAGGGCAATGGAGACATGCAAGGGGATTCGCCACTGCGTCGAATATTATGTGTTAACCAATTTTGACATTTTAGTCCATGAGGACAGTTAAGAAAATTGCTGTATACACAGTTCGCTTAATTTAGTACTTTTTTTCGATTATTTATTTCCATTAACTTATGAATTGTCGAACCTGTTTTTATTTCAAAGCGGCACTTATTATTATCCACTTTTTCTCAATAAAAAAATCAGTATTCTCGAGAGTTTTAACGCAGGTAGTTTATGAAAAAAAAAGCCATCACAACGCTAATATTTATTCATTCTATGCTAATGTTATCTTAGTGGAAATCCATCTGTTGTCCCTCTTAACAAGTCGATTTTTTTCCCTCCTAACTCGCATTGTCCTATTCCCTTTCTCCTGCCTCGACCGTCAAATGTTTCAAAATTGATGCATCTGCACATTGAGGATCTCCCTATATTTCTCCGTTCCCAGATGGTTTGTTCGTGCCAGAAAGGTTTTAGTGGTCCCGCAAAACGCACTTGCATTCAGGACACCGCATTCCAACATCGCGTTGTCGATTAATGGCCTCCAATTTGCCGTTCCGTTTCCTCTCTGTCTCTCTCTCTCTGTCTCTCTCTCTCTGTCTCTCTCTCTCTGTCTCTCTCTCTCTCTTCTCGCTTCGAAATTGCTCCCATGCTGTTTGGGGAGGGGCGCTGTATGCTTTCCTTTTCCTACGCAATAGCACGTGAATTCCGCCTCTCTCGCCCTGAATCACTACTATCACTGATACACTCTCAATACCTCCCCAAGGCGTAAGCCGCCAATACGAAAACGTGAAATGATTGTTTTTGTGTATATATTATGCGCTTCCTGGGACCTCGTGGGAACGTTTGTTGACTTTATATTATGGGCGTATGGTGGCGTGAGGAGATCTTTTCGTCAGTGTTTTGTTGTTTATCCGTTCGGGGATATTGTTGGTTTTATTCGCCGTGCCTCCCTTTTAATTTATTGCTAAGTCGTTTATAACGCAAAACTGGTACAACCGGATCGATCCCAGGCTAGACTAAACGTTAGATATGAATCACTGCTAGGCTCTAGGTTGATTTTTTGTCGTTTAAAATTCCTATGCGAGATCCTAGAAAGAAATTTGAGATTTGCAGAGGTATAAAATTTTAAATTAACCGAAACGAATGTCTCGGTTAAAATGTATGAAATGGAATTTGAGTTGCCAGGATAATTAACGCAATTCATAAAATTTATTTTTCTAAATTCGAACAAAATTTCACCCGCAAAATTACGAAATATGAAACGTTCATTTATTGCTGTATTCAACGTAAAAACTCCAAGTGTGTTTCAAATTTCGCTTCTGTAATTGGTATATACTTCTTTCAGAATAAAAACTCTTTGATTATATGGTACAGTTTGGTTTATGTTATTAGTTTTGCATACTACTAAATTTCAGCAGTTGTTTTATACCAAATGTCGTAAATTTATTTGTGTGTAGTTTAACGACACTTGCCTGACTGCATAGTAGCCAGCCTTGTGCATCCGGTTACCTTTTAGAACGTTAAATTTGCAAGAAGTACGACGTTAGTCATAGTCCATTTACATTTTTCCAACATCAGATATATGCACGGTTAATTCAGGGATTAGTGCGGTAATGTTACTTTCTGAATTTAAGAAGCACGAGTTATTTCTAGTGGCACCAAACAGTTAGTTACTGAGGTTTATCTGTTGTGTTTCTTTTACAAGCAGCTAGACCCAATACTACTGTACCAGCAGAAGTGCATACTGAGTCGAGACTAATAAACACGAGAAAGTATAGTTTGATAAACGAGGTTTCATCTTTACCACCTCGGAAGGTTGATCATTGGCCCTTTAGGATCATAGACATTTTTTATTGCTAAAGCTAGCTGGAATTGGACTGAGTTCGGGTACATAATTGTATGTTATCCGGAAATACATCCGTCTATAAAGCAAACTCATTCGTTTTTCACGATCGCCCAACAATCTTCACATTCTGATCCACGTCTGGGCCCGAACTAACGACTTATTCGTCTGTGAATTATCTTCCATCAGCATTTTCCCGACCTTAATTACGACCTGGCTGGATGCGAACTTAATGTAGATGCCTTGTTTTATTCCCGAATGTGTATCTTTCTATGGACTTTTAGTTATGGGCTAATTTCCTGACAACTCGAAGATTGCTGTAAAGGCCTGTATATATCTAAGTGATAAACGTTGGCTAATTAAATTTTGTATTGTTATTTTTTATAGCCGCTCAAGTTAACGATTGTACCTACTGATATAACGAAGGCATAATATTATGGATATTTTTATACAATAAATGTGGAGTGTTCGCTATGTTATGTAATGATTTTAAAGATATTTGCCCTGGACATTTTGGCTGTTAATGTCACCGAATTCCTCATAAAATTTAGTTCGTGAAGGTTTTCTTTCATATGCAAAAGTGGAAGTGAATTAATCTGTATTTTTAAGTGCACTCTCGTATCGGATATACGTTCGACGCATTGTTGTATCCTTTGTAATAGTTGTGATACTCATATGGCTAAATCCTGTTGACCTTTTTATTTTCTACGTCATTCACGTAAAAACGTTACTTGGACATTTTATAGTTTTAATTTTATGGTTTTAATGGTTAGACCAGGGGTATCCAAACTTTTTTGCAAGTGGGCCACTTGGTCAATAAATGTTATGCTCGCGGGCCAGAGTATCAACATGAAAAACTTTTTTAAAATATAGAAGGTGGTTTAGTGAATTGGTTAAATTACGATTTTTCCAGGAAAATTTTCGACACGTCCAATCTAATTGATTTTTTCTTCACCGAAATCGGACACAAATAGAGCACCACTATTTTATAAAGTAGAAAATATTTAGTCTTATTCCTGGAATTAAAATTACTTAAAGTAAAAACCGGTAATAATAAAGAAACATAAATTGAGATAATATGAAATACATAGCGAAATAACGCTTTTATTCGTTTTCGCTACGTTTTTCGGTACGTTATTCAAAAACTATTTCGTTACGTTACGCATAACGTTTTTGAACACTGCTTGATTGTTATATCTAGTAAAAAATGGCAATGACCTATGGCCCGCGGGCCATAGTTTGGAGAGCCCTGGGTTAGACGATCAATTTCTTAAGCTTCATCCTTATATTTATTTAGTCATGGTTTCTTAGTTAACCAAATCCTAATATACTGACCAGAATTATTAGAAATGCTGTTTTGGGAAATAGTTGATTTGAACGCAGTTTGAGCTAGTTAACAATAACATGTTCTACTTTTTATGAACCACTCCGCCGCTTAGAATACCTTGTGTTCATAGTTGATTGAATGACAACCTGGTATATTTTGCAGTAATTGAAAGTAAACTATAAGAAATATTTTTACTAGAAAATTTTCGAACCAGAACGAATCCATTTCATCAAAGTAACCTTTAAACGTCAATCTCGAGTCTTGGCTCAAAAGTGTTTTTCCCGTCATTCGATTTAATAGGGAACGAAGCAAAAAAAATAGTATAACTGACCTGGTCTGATCGTCGCCCGATCACTCTTATCGACTGGGTCGTTGATAGATTGTCGCTGCGGAAATAACAATCGAACATCAAAATTCATTATGTTAGCGTGCACTGCGGATGCAGTCTCTTTAATCTCGCGCCTCCTATAAATAACGGGGAACAGTTTAATTTATTGCGTATGCCAGTGCATCAATTTTTCCTCGAGTCTGACCGATTGTTTGTTCTATGGGACGGTTTTAAATATATTCGGGAATTCGTAGCGATATGTAATTTTCTGAAATTTTTGGGCGATTATTATTTTTTTCCGAGAAAAAGGGTCTGATGTTCCCTTGTAGATTGCTATAGCTTATGTCTTTGTTTAGTATTTAACCAGAAAAAAAACATTATAAGGTAGACCACTTAAGAGAATTACTAAGGGAAATTTAATGAAACTACATGAAATAAAATAATTGGCATCTGCAAAAAAGTTATTTTTCTATTTATAAACGATTGTAATGGAGCACGTACTATTTTAAATTAAATTTTTGAACGTTGTTTCATGATTAATTTATTTGTAATATGACACCAAAAGGAAATTCTTACGCATCAATCGCATACATATGTAATTTTTTTGGCATATCGGAAAAACCAAGCGTATTTAAGAGATTACATTTCCAATTAGGGAACACCATCCTTTATTTTGATATTAAATAAAAAGTAATAGTATTGGGGTTTTATCCTCTTTTTCCTTGTGTGGGAGTTAGCGTTTACTCATCATATAGTACATAGTATTTTATGATATTTTGTATCGTTAATAATATAAATTAAAATATTTAAACATCTTCTGTCATCAATAATGCATAACAAAGCATTGAAACATAATTTATCATTAATAATGTAGATGAATTTATTTAAACGTATTTTGCCCTACATTTCGTCGAGATTTTTCTGTACAATCAAATAACGATGATTTATTCCGAAATAAATTCATTTATGACTTTATATGCAATTAACTTCGTGCTGAAACCCGATTGGCTGATGCTGATTCAACTCGACTCATCCGAATACGACCTTTCCCTCCCTTTAATTACCCATAATTCCCTCTCTGCCTGTCTCGATGCCACCCGAACTTCACCTTTTCGAATATCATCGACCCGATGGCCTCTCCTCAAACCGCCCCCTCTCTATCAGTACTGAGTTCGACGACCTTACTCCTCTCTCCACGTCTCGCGTCTATCTTATTCTCGGGGACTTCTCTTGCTTTATAGTGTCTCCATCCCAAGATGTATCCAGGTAGGGCGGGAATAGTAACACTTTACGAGCTTACGTGACGCTGAGCTGTTGAAAATGCGATAAATATTTAATTTGTTTAATTTTAAAAGTGTTGTAATGCACGATATTATTATTATTTCTATTACAATGCAATTGGGCGCCTGGCCCGGTGGCAAGGTTTAAGACTAGTTACATTTTAGTATCCAATATACAATTTACAACTTTTTCTACACAATATATACAATTCTTCTAAACTATATATAGTTAACCTTGGGAGCTTAGAGCTTTCGAGGTTCATGGCAGGCCTTCACAGCTACCGTAGCGCAGGAATTAATAAAGCCGTGTGTGTACCTTTTCTCAATTATCTCGGAATAGTTTCTTCCACATTATGGACGAATGGTGTTTATTTTTTTTTCTTCGTGATGTGGCCATGCCACGGTGTTTCCGACTGATTGTGAGATGCTGCATTTATTGCACAGAATTTCTCGAACCCATACTCTTCTAGCTCAGTGTTTTTCAAAGTGTAGGCCGCGGCCCAACGGTGAGCCACAAAACGTTCAATAAGGGCCTCAGAGGAAGGTCAGTCTGAGATATTTGGGCGCAAAATTTAGGCTAAATTGTTGCCAAGATAATTAAAATCAACTAATAGGATTTAAAGGCCATTAAACTGTGTCGTTTATATTTTAAATACATCATTAGAAATTACAATTTAACAGTATTTTATAAGGAATAACTTTGATGGGCCGAATAATTTTATATTATTATTGGGCCGCGGAGAAAAAAGTTTGAAATACCCTGTAATCTAGCCCATACAAATGCGTCACTGGTTGGATTATTTTATGGACAGCTTGACGGTAGCTGGGTGTAAAACTCGTTTCATTATAATGTTACTGGGCGCTATATAGTATTTTCTAGACGTTACTTATATGGAATTGTTTACCACATCAAAATCTGTAAATTGATGATTTTTCGTTAAAATTATTTTTGTCGTTTTTGATTAACTCAACATTTTTGACTGCATATTTTTCGTTTTAAAGGTTTTATTGAAAAATCTTATCGAATCATTGCATTGATAGCTCCTTAAATTTATGTATAATGTCCTCTTAACAAAAATTGACGACTTATGTCGACTAACTGGGACCATCTCCAAAAGTGTCCTCACGAGAGATCTCTCGACCCTCGAGGCCCAGGCCCAAATCCGAGCTCAGATACCTGCACCCTCGCATCACCTCACTTTTCAAGTGAGGTACTTTGTTTTAAAACTTTTGCAAGTGGAAGCAAATCGAATGGGTCGGATGAATCGATTCATTTATCGATCGCAATTGGAATCGAAACATCCGATTCGAATCGGTTCAATGACGAAATTTAGCCATTCCCACGATAAAGTGGTAGTCCTAATATTGTTAACCAAGGAAGGTTACACTTTGTGGAAGGATATTATACAAATAAACTCAAACTCGCTATGAAAATTCCATTTTAATTTATATTCGGTACCGGTTTCACATTAACAACTGCATCACATGGGAACATAAATTAAAGTCAAATGAATGGGTTGTTGAAGTTTATATGCAGATAGGCATAGGCTGGACGTGAAGATTTAAACAGGGAACTTATATGACTGAAGAAATCTAACGTCGATTAAATTCCGGGCGAACTCGATAATTGTTTTATTTTTGAAGCGGGGCAAGATATTCTAATTTGCCGGCTTTCGGGCAAGCGGTTCGCCGTCCCCAACCTAGGTCACTCAAGCACCCGATCGTATTTTCAACTCAACCCTCTTGTCCCTGAAAGGATCCAACTTATGTCATAATGGATAGATTCTCCTCATCGAAGAATGTCGGCGGCAAAACCTGCTTAGAAAGACCAGTTTCCGCTTCTCTTCGAAGTGGTGTTTTTTGTTCATTTCCTCGACGGGTTTTTCTATCATTTTCCTAGAATTTGTCCCTCGTGCAATTTTTCTGGATGAACGAGAAAACGAAGTAAACATATTGCTATCGTAAACAGCGGTCGCCCTTGACTTCCATTGTGATGTTTTAAGCGACGGCGCGCTGTCGCATTGTTTTTTTTTGTGGTAATTAACGCAGTACATTGCCGTCGAATAATATGCGTCGAACAGATTTGTCTGCGTGGCGTCATTCAAATGGACACCAAAGAAAGTTGTAGTTGAAGCAAATGCGTTACATTTTTTTATTCTCACGCATTTATTCCGGTCTTGATTTTTCTCGAGTGACTTCTCGATTCGTACAGCAGGTAGGATTGATCCACCGCCGTAACCGTGACGGGATTGTTAAATAAAAGAAAATGAAAGCGTCATTATAAGTGCGTATTTATGTACTCACCAGCTTTGCTCTTATCCGGTTACTGCGACGAGAAAAACGGTGGAAGTCTTCTACAAATATTTTTCTATTCAGAGTGATATATCGAATTAATCTCCAAAGAGAACATTAACGAGTTTATCAGAAAAATGATATTATAGGGTCGTAGATGAACTGTAGACAGAATGGAGACTTAAGCTGGACCTTTCAGAAATCGATGCATAAACTTTAAACTCTACAGTAATTAACACGAACGCATATTTTTCTGATATTCTTAAATGTATTCGTACTTTGAACATTAAGAACAATTTTATCACAGCCGCGTTTCTTTCAAGGGTGAACGAAACATAGCTACGTTATTTTAATGGAGTTGAAAATATTTCATTACTTCTTTGCGCCGTAGAATTCACACAGTGCCGAAGTTAGATACGCAACCTCAAGCAAAATTGTATATTTCGGAAGCTGTGGAAGTTTCTATTTATGCAAAGTCTGTGTTTCGCGGATTAATTTGCATACAATTCTGGCATGTTTGCTGTTGCTGTCTCTACGGCTTGGTCAGGATTAAAACATTCAGCAAAGGTATTTTTCTTGAATATTTTTACTGTCGAGGTTGGAGGAGTTGATAGAGAAGGCTATGTCATTTACGTTTCGGGAGCTTCCTTGTTGCTCTGTGAGGAGATAGGAATTTTTTAAACTCTTATCTGAACCTCATTGAGATGCATTGCTTTTTGCGGCTTTTTGAACGCTGGAGATGGAATCGCGTAAATGACGACAATACGGCAGCATTTACTTTTCATTTTGAATGTACTTACTCGCTTTGGAATTTTCTGTTTCATCTATTTGTATTCAATCTTCTTTTATGCTTTTTCATGTGTTATGTGTGTGAGGTTGATATTTATTAGGATATTTGGAACGAGTAACTCAAAATATTTTGTTTTTTCGAAGTTGTGATGAAGTGAGCCACAAATGAACCGTACGTTAGGTTGGAATCGACGGTATAATTTATTTAAGCGTTAATTTAGTTTTGAAGCTATATTTAGGATAACAGATTTTCTATCAGTTTAAACTTTTGAGCTCCAAATCTTTATTGCGTCGGACATAGTGGCCCAATGGATTTGATTTTATTGGATGTGAGTGGAAAATTCGTTTCGTTTAATTCGGATTGCGATGTATTTTTACGAATTATCTGTCTTTAAAAATCTGGAACGGTTTCCGATAAAAAGGTTAACGGCTTTCATATTCGTGCGAGTCAATTGATGTAGGTACATTAAATAAATTTAAAAAAATAAATAATTAAATTTAAAAAAAATAATTAATTAATGTGAAAAACAGCGTACCCGACGGCGAAATCTTATTTTTATTCGTTTTCAGCATCGCTGTCTCAACATTCCTCAACATAAATTTCCTCGAGTGTCGTCTAAGGAGGGACGTGTGCTCCAACTGCAACCACAATTGCGGACATTAACGGGGTTGGGTGGGTGGTAAGCCAGAATTAATCTAGTGAGCTTAATAAAATTCCAACGCTGTCTTATGAAGTTTCTGGTAGTAACCATGCAGTCTATTCTCATTCTGTATTCCCGAATTGAAATCAACTGCTTCAATCTGAACGTCTCTATACTTCTACGATCGTCTTTATATTTTTGTTGCAAATATCACCGAGTCTTTTTTTCTGTAAGAATAATGGATTTTATTCATATCAGCTTTGCGGGATATTCATCACGAAGCATTAAAATTGAGAATTGGCTCGTTTCGAAATTCTCCTCTTCGAGGAGCCCAAGAGAAAATAAACATTTTAGAGAGGATTTAGGTTTCATCTCGATCTTTCTTAGTCAATAAACGTTGGTTTACGCCGTCTACCGCCCAGCGTCAAAAAACCCTCATTTTACACCAATAATTTCGGACCTCATCGCCAAAATTTCGTCGGCAAACATTTTCTTAGCGGCGGAATGCGATGGGGTACGAATAAACAGGACCAGTAGGGCGATTTCGGACTCTCCATGTTCTTTTTGTTTTTCTTTCATCACGGCGATGCCATAAAACGAAGTATCTCCATACAGCGCCATCAATCTCCCTGTACCCGTTGGGGAACGTAAGCGTTGATGCGACGATATCCCGCGCATATTATTCGGATTTGCGAAAAATCACTGGGGTGGGGCCGTAAGATTTAGCCGGCGTGAATGCTAGAGAGTAGCGGGGTCGGAGAAAATAAGTGTTTTTTTTACTCCACCGAGCGAATACCGCGAAGTTTTTTGTGAAGCTTAGTTCTTACTTTTTCACGCTAAAAATGAAAAAAAACGGACGAAATATTATGTTTGAGTAGCCATTCACGCCGTATTTATACTTTATGAGAGTGAAAGGGAAACATTTTGATCGCTCTGGGCAGGAATTCGGTTGTGGGAGATTTGGAGCCCCTCGTAAGTCTTCCGAATATATGCATTTGACTGTTTATATCGTATATATGCGTAGACTTTTTCACGTATACCTGAAAGTAAATAATATCCCTCAGGCGCGATTATTTTTTTGTTTTTAACAGAAACCCATATTCTCTGTGAAGTAGTATGTATATGTGATGACGTAATATATAGGTGCGTATTTAATTTTTAATTACAAAAAATAATTCGTTGTTCTTATGGTCATCCAAAAGCATTTATCCATCCGCGTATTTTGGTAACCTAGGCGCGTTTTTCTGAGGTATTTTCGGTAGAATTTCTTCTGCATGCGCAATTCTGGCCGCCCTCTAATTAATCTTTGTTTTCTTCCCATTACATTTTCTTCCCCTTATGCCCATTCCACATCACCCCTATTTGTACGGAGTAATTCTCGCGATATTTTGAATGCATCCGTTAATCAGTAGGAATTTTTTTTACGAGTTTAAGGTAATTTGGAGTGCGACGATTTCTCTTTTCACGTTCCTTCGTTTATCGCCCTCTCCTTACCTCTTCCTCTCTTTCTAATCTCTCCTGTTTCTTTTTCATCTCTTTCCCTTTTTCCTTTTCTCTCACTTTCTTTCTCCTGTCTTTCTCCCTTTCTTTCTCATTTCTCTCCCTCTCCCTTTCTCCCCTTTCTCTTCCCCTCTTTATCGCTCCCTCTCCCTCCCCTCCGCCCACTTTCTCCCTCTTCTCCTCCCCCTTCCTTTCACCCTCTCTCTCTCTCTTTTGATCCTAAACTCTTCCCACGCCCTAGGACGAAACGTTCGAGATACGTTTCCATAGTTTCCTTCCCTGAAATCCCTGTTTCCTCCGACTTTTAATTTCGCGGTCCCCTTAAATGCCATTTCCTCGTATCCCTTGTGTTAACACAATAGAGTGTTATCCGGGTCCCGGACAGCGCTACAAAAAGAGGCGAGAGATTTCCTCTCTACGTCCTGTGTCGGTTTCCGAGGCATGCACCTACTTCCACGGCTCCGAAACGCCCAGAGCACCGTGAGATTAATTAGATTTTACTGCGTCGTCCTCTCCCATCTCTCTCTCTCTCTCTTTCGCTTCAGACCTTGGAATAATTCCGGATCCATTCCACGGAATCCAACCCGCGATATTCCGCTCTCCGCTCGAGATAAGCGCTTGGCTCTTTCGGCTAACGTTATACTTTGTATTGTGATGCATTCGTCGCCATTCTCCCTTTCACCCTTTCCCCTCTCCATTCTTCCACACCTTTCACCTCTCTCTTCTCTCAGTACACCTGTCTCTCCCTCTTGCTTCTGTCCACTCCTCTTTCCCACCACTCTCTTCCGTTTCTCTCTTATTCATTCTTCCCTATCTCTCTCTTTCTCTCTCCTTTCTGTCCCTCCGCTCATCTCTCCTCATCCTTCCCTCGTTCTCGTTTTCTTCTCTCCTTTTCTTGTGCACTTTTATCCTTTTACTCACCCTCTCTTCTTCCTTCTTTCTCCGTCCATCTACCTCTCTCTCTCTCTCTCCTCTCTTTATATGTTTGTAATAATAAATACGTACGTTTTGGCTCGAACATTTATTTTCGTCTTTTTATTACGTGTATTTAATATTTCTCACACTATTCATATATTTTGCATACGGGTATGTCCGCATGTATAATTTATTATCGAATTCTTCTCATCTATAATATGTTTGTTCGTGGAACTCCTCCTAAACGATAAAAGCTAGAATAACCAAATGTGGTACGATTCTTTCTTACGTCCTAACTTAGTGAATGGTCAAGGTTTGGTCAACCAGGATTAATCAGTGCTGCCAATATAGGGGATTAACATTTTTCCATAAGATAACACGTATGAATCCATTTCTTGACTTGCAAGGTATTCTTCCTTCAAGCATAAAAATATGTAAATATGGACCGATTTTTTTCGTTTTTACTTTATTCGACGAATAAAACTATACTATCTTATTCCTGCGAAGTTTACATGTTACAATGTCGAATTTTTCGGAAATACGCTTTTTGTTTCGAAATTTTGTGGATTTTTCGTACTCTTTCCGAGCGTTGCCAAGGCGACCGTCATTGTTACCTCCGATTCAAGTAGCTTCAATGAAGCTTACAAATAGACGAAAGTTAAGCTTTTGTTTAAGCAACGAAACGATTGATGTTTATGGATACGTAAATCGATACTGATTATTATTCAGGAAGCGTTTATACCGATTGATGAAAGTAATTGAACCTTCTTTCGCCTATTGAATACTGGAATCTTACATCTTTTATAAGTAAAATCATTATATTCTACATTTTAATATTTATTAACGTAAATAAGCTCACGTATCTGGTGTACATTAACCGGAGTCAGTGTTCAATCATTGACAGCTGTACGTTGCTTTTTCACGGATTTCTTGCTTACAAGACAAAAGTAAATATTTCAGCGAGGCATAATTACACAAGAAATGAAGCTGGATTTGGCGAAAGTTATATTATAGGAAATAAAATTATCATTATATTTTAATGCAATAGGCCTGGAAACGGATTGTTACAAGCAAATATGATTAATTGTTAAGAAAAGCTAATTGTAAGTTAAAAAGTATCTACTATATAGGTATTTTAAAGAGTCTGTATGTTGTGCTGTAGTAGCTTCACTAAATCCGTTGAAATTTAACGGGAAATTCTGCTAGTTGTTTTATAAATGCTTTCAGTAGAATTCGTAGGTTCTTCACGCGTGTCTTCTTGCGTGTTTCTTGCTAGTTTTTTTTTTCGATAAGGCACAGTTACGTAATTTCCGTTAGTTGTCTCCACATATTGTTAGATTTGGCACTGCATACATGTATACATTTTGTTTGCTCCCATTCAGATAGAGTTTAAAGCCCTTGGGTCAGATTGAAGATAAGACCGTTTAGCCTCAATCTCGCTAGAATAAAGATGAAGGCCCGTCGTTCCTTCTCTCCTCCCTCTCTTTCTTCGCTTCATTCCTTCCTTACCCCTTCCTTTCTCACTTCTCCACCTCCCTCTCCTCGCTTTCTCCATCTTTCATCATCAATTTTCTTACCTCCCTCTCCCTCTTTTCTGTCTGCTTGCCTTTCCTCTCTTATCTCTCTCGGCTTGTCTGCCTTTCCTCTCGTATCTCTCTCCCGCTGACAACCCAATTCTTTTCCGGTCTTAGTTAGGTAGAAATAATACTCTCCGCCGGAGGTTATTGAATTTTAAAGTTTTTTGGCCTGGTTAATACTCGCGCCATTCCTGTCCTTGTCGTTATTCATAATACAAGTCCGAATATCGGTGGAGAGTTTTAATCGGACGGAGGGCAAGGGATGCCCGTCGAGAGATGGACTCTTCGGAGTTTCGACGAATGATGTTTGATTTCCGGTTTAGGATGCTGACATTTTATTTTCACCGCCCAGGATTCTCTCGATTCGATTTTTTCCCTTCTGTCGTTTTATTTTTCGAAATCCGATTGTTTTATGGATGGGTTTTGAAGCGTTTGGTATTGGAGTTTCGGATTGGATTTCCCTGAGCCGGCGAACGGTCGGAGGGCGAAGTTTTGAATTCGCAGTGGAGTACAGTGTAATACGTATAACCGGGGTTTAAAATGTATTTAATCCTAGGTAGAAGTTGTTTTAAATATTTAAGTGTCTGTTGAGTACTATGTGGTCATAAATATAGTTGATTGGTTTTGAAAAACTAGGAATATAGCCGTAAAACTTTTAGATTAATAGAATCAAACATTTAGAGCCTACTTTCTGCCGATCGCCGCTGATGTCGGATCCTTTGTAGCCGAAACGCTCATCTAATTTTCCGTCTTTTTTATGATTTTTTGAGAAACGTAGTTTTTCCATTCGATTTCAGCCACAAGGTGAAATCGATAATTCTTTCAATAGCTCGAATATTCATGAACAAATAAAATCTCGAAAAACGAGAATTTGATTTAATTTCGCATCGGAGAATGAAGATGAGACGTGTTTTATTCATTGACTCGTAGCAGGTCCTTTGTGTTTGGAATCGTTGCAGGGACCAACGGCATTATATTCGGATATTGTTTATTGCACGGTTTGGAGTTGGGAGGCAATTTCAAGCCGCGTAATTTTGAACTATGGCCGCATTAAGAGGGATAGAATGGGAGCGGCGGTAGAGTGCTTAAAGTTTTACTAATTTAGGGAAAATTTTAGCGCAATGTTTTGCGAGGTGTATGCATAACTACTAGTCTCGGAAGAGGCGCCTGTGACCCCTTGTGCATTTTGTAACATTAGGTTAATGCCGTCGGGGCGTTTTCCTCTTTCCTCAGTTTATTCGAGTGAAAACCTACATCGGTGGCCGGAAGGGCAACTGGCCATAAAGATATGCATAAAGTTTAGCGCGAACCTACCTGTAACTCTTAGGAATAAGAAGAAGTACACGCGCAGGGGAAGTACACTGCTCCTTTTCGAGTTTTAATAGACTTCAGTAGAGTTTTGGTAAGTCATCCTTACTCTATCTGCTTCGTGGAATTGTTAGCGCTTTTCTCAAGCGTTTTTGTTTTGCTAGTAGTCGATATGATTTTCTGGACTGATAGGGTTGGTTGCCTTTCGCAAAGATAGCGGAAAATATTACTGAAACACGTTCGATAAAAATCTCTCGAGTATATTGCGAAGTTATTGATTTTCGAGATCAAGATCGTTCGGTTTATCTCATTCGTGGTCGAAGCTTCTAACCTTGTTAAAGATTTTTTTTAGTGATTCGATGTTTATTTGTAGATAACCCCATTCTTGCTGGGGAAACAAGTAAAAGAGGGCGAAGATATCCTCCAAAGAATTTGTTGGACATTTTTACGTATGAATCATATGGTTCTATAGAAATACTTGCAATTTCCGTTTGAAGGATAGGTACTGAATTTTCAATGAGAAGTGTGCGTAATGGTAATTGTTTTTATGGGAATGTTCTTAACAATGACTAATTATATATTTAAGTCAGTTCCTTATATAACTTCGCCCTATAATGGCCATATGCATAATTAAAACACGCATTCACGAACATTTATGCTTTTAAAGATATTATATGGAAAAACATTGGGATTTTTCCGTTAAATTTAAACCGATCGAGTCGTATGACTCAGGAGCCTTCTCATACTCCTCGATTTCCTTGAAATTTGGCCCTTCCGGGAACAAAATCCTATCCAAAAGGTACTATATAAGCGGACCCCGTTTTCGCGTCGCGTTATCACATTGTCGACAACAGCGTTTCATTCGTTCGCCGTCGGACCGTGTATGCGAGTAACCCCTCAGCGAGGCACTGGACTTGACACCGTCGGTCGCTTATGATTCGAGCAAATTCCCTCCAGTTAAGCCTTCCACGCGGAAGTTACATCCCGTTGAGTCCGTCATCACAGCACCTGCGACTCCGTCAGAGACAAATTTGGAACTGCGTGACTTGTCCGCCTTTTGTGTTTCCGCATCCATTTTGAGGCCATAACCTCTTCTTAGGACTGTATTTACGCTACGACCTCTGACTAGGAGTCATTCGGTCACGTTGATCGTGGAAAACTTCGGAGTCGTGCGTGTCGCTCGTGTTTACAGCCACGCGTTTTTCTCCGCTCTGTTTGTTGTTATAAACATATCGCTTGCTGCTCTTGTTTATCGCGGTTTTGATTTTATTAATAAAATCGTCGCTCTAGATGTTCGTTTGTTTGTGTGCCGTCCTCTCGGGACTGGAGTTGTGTTGATTAGCGGTTTCCAAGAAGTTTTTTCGACGGAAAAAATTACCGCTCGCTCTCCGTAATAAGTGCATCTGAACGAGAGGGAAGTGAAGTATTCTGCCGTACTACCCCGGAGAGACAAAGTAAGAGAGGATGTTTGCTTGGCGGTTTTGTAGATATTGCTCTAGTTTTGCGTCCGCAAATACATGTTCCTGCGTAGTTTGTGCTTATCTTATCTGACAAATCTAGACTCACAATCTAAATGTACGTTTTGGGTCCAGGGGAATGTACATTTTACTAACTCGGACCAAATAACTGAAAGGCTCATCTTGCGTTGCGTAAATGATGTTATTTAAACATCTTTTCGTGAAGACAAGCAATTTTTCTTGTGTATTTGTACACCCGTGTTCATTCAATTTTATTGTTCACTGGTGTTTTGAAAAAATTGTTACATAATGGAAAAAATTTGAAAATTTTCATAGCGCAAGAATTTCTCTGTTTCGTATATCTTCACTACAGCCTCATTCTTGGCATATTAAACGTTATTTTAAAAAATATTTTATGGCGTAATTTTGCTTGTAACTATGCTTACCTGGCATCGTCCAGGGGATTTTTGGTCGACTTTTATAGTCCTCCCCATCAATTGCTATATATTGTATAATCGCATAATCAATTTTCGGCTTGATTTTAGGCGAATAATATTTTATTGTCATTACATTTTTATTTATTTAATAATATCTTGAATAGCCCGCCAATTTAACGCATCTAGTTTGTATTTGCATGTTGCTGAGTAATTATATATGACTGCGAAATATTTTATGCTAAAGATATATCGGGCAGTTGTCTTCAACTTTTAGTGTTAGATTTAATACTGAATGTAATAATGAGAATTTTTTATATTTATTGTGGGCGCGGAATAGGAACTCGAATTTTCTAAACTTTTATTTTCTTTTCCGTTGTGAGTTTAAGCTCGAGTCTGTGCCGAAATTATTACCCTGTTATGCTATAGAATTTTTAATTAACTTTCGCCACGTAAATCTTCGGAAGGATTTCAAAAATTCAATAATTCGCTCAGTTCGCGCAGAAGAACTTGTGCCACGCGCGGGTAAAAAAAAATTTAAAAAAAAAACAACGGCCCCGTGGATTCGGTTCGCTTTGCGCGGATCATTTCAATGGATTCAGACCGCTTTTTGCTCGGAAAAAAAAAATATATAAAACCCGAATCACGTTCCATTACGCGCGAGATTCTTTCCTTCCTGCTGAAAATTTTCGCCTTCCTGACGGCTTCATAAATAACGCGTATCCCCGCTTTATTTTTTTAGGAACTGCCACCGTGGGCGCTTCTGGGGGGAGATCGCTCGCTCCCCATCTTCTCCCTCCCTGCCATCACTTCCGTTCGTTTCCTCTGCCATGGAGACGAGTAGATCGCCCGTAAAAGTCGTCATCTGGTCGGTGGATGCGCGTTATCAAAAGTTTTCGGAGGAATGGGGGGAGTGAGACCCTACCCTCGAGGGAGGGAGGGAGCGAGAACGAACGGAAAGCGACGATGCGTGCGGACCGCCGGGTGTTATTAAGTCTCGCGAAACTCGGCTCCCGTCGCGATGTCGCAGAAGTTTCGAGCGAGTTGAACGACGACGGGATCGTTATCTATTTAAGGAGAAAGACTCTGAAGTTGAATTAAATCGGAACCGGAAGGCAAGTGAGGGGGGGGGGGGGTTCGATTCCCGTTCGTGATCGTTTTAATCTCGCTCTTCTTTTCCACGAATGACCTGGCATTCTGTTTGGGATGCGGTTGATAATTAGACTAATAGCCAGTGAAAGGTTGGGAATCTAGATAGGCATTTAGGCTACAAAGGAGTCTGTTTTCAATGAAAACCGTGACTCGTTTTATTTCGAGCTGAATGTCCGTGAATTCAGTCGACAGTCAATTTAAATCCAACAGCCATAAATTTGTGGGAAAAAATAAGTTGTCGGTCACAGGGCATTCCTCGGTCGTAAATGTAAACATTCGGTACCACGTGATTTTTTTTGGAGTCGGCGAAAAAACATGAGAAAAATCAAATGTGCAAATTAAAAATAAAGTTTACGTAACTTGGTGCAAATTCCATTATATGAAATGACTACGCGACCGTGGTTTCGAATCGCAGGGTTATTATCAATGAAAGTCATACACGGTAAACCTCGCCGCGAAGAATATTATTGCATTGAAAATTTAATTACAACGAAATCATTTTTAAGCCCCGGCCGAGTTTTCAGAGTAGAAATACGCCTCCACTTTCCTAAGTACTTATTTGAATTTACATTCGCGATTTTATACGTTTTAAATTATATTTACTGCCAGTAAGATAAGAATTACGGCTATTTTGTTCGGTAAATATTATAACGCACCTTTAAAATAAATAATTTTTACACTTTATACATGTAATATCGGGAGATATTCCTTATAACTAGGTTTCAGCGCACGGAAGTAATTTACGCATTCTCCGGAAGTCCATCGTGGTGGAATTTGTGTGAAATTCATTGTTAAAATTTTCTGAACGTGAATTCCTTGAAAGTTACTGTTCATGTCGCAGGCATTCGAATGGCAACGAATCCAACCTTTTGATTGCTGACGGATTTATCTTAATTCGAAGGCTTAAAAAAAAAGATTCGTTTCATTTCCAGTTGTTACAACGAAGGGAATGCGTGTCGAAGATGCCACCACCAGAATAGGAACTCGGAATTCGGTTGTGAGGGGTTAGTTTCTTCATTTGTTTTACCCTCTGTCTCTCTTTGTTCTCGTTGTTTTTAGGTCCGCGCGTTGAGTCTTGTCGAGTGTCGCATCTGCGCCGGCAAAACTTGTCCCGTGACGCCTCCTCTCTCCTCTTAGTTTGCGTATTCTGGAAAATGCCCGCAGTGCTCTCGCCGGAATTTATGAATAACCATGAGATTCTTATTGAAATATTCTCTCTTAGTCTACCGTTTATATATATATATATATATATCAAATTACGAGGTTTTTGGACGAACTTCAGCTATATGGAATGAAATAGATTGTTTCGAGGATAACTTTGTGCGATGGTTTCGCTGCGAAAAGCGAGGAAAAGGTTAACTGTGCGATGAAAATTCCGTAATTCGGAATACCAACAAAAAAACTGATGATCATCGTAAAAGGAAAGTGTCCCAAAACTCAGCCATTAGCCACTCAAGTCAATGCAATTCATTCAAATCGCCTTTAACGTAGCAGAAAAACTTTGCTCGGCGCATTTGTGTAGTGAGTTCTTTTGCAAATGAAATCCTGACCCTAATTGAGTTGACATAAAACGGTGCAACTTCGAACGCATCTCCCTACGTTGGAACTTGTATAACTTATCCATAGAAAAATTACGTGCACTGCTTTTATGTTAAATATTATTGTTGCGTGCTTCATGCGTATTGAATCTTTCGATCTACCTCACATATTTAACATTTACAGTTTGTTTGTTTACTACGACTCGTTGCAACATAATATCATGAGGCGAATTACTAACCAAATTGAAGTTCATGTAGGAGGATATTAATGAATGGGATGGGAGATAGAAATGAGGAACGTGCAGAAATATGAGTGCTTTATTATGAAACGAAGGAGAAGGAAATTGTACATTTGTAATCAGTATTTTGTGAAAACAATTAAGGTTTAATGTTGCAATGAAAAATGCATTTTTGTGAGAAATACGAAGTTAGTTTTCCTTTCTTTAAACTTTTTATATTTTTATTTGCGTATCATATAGCGAAATAAAACTGGCGAAGAGAAGTTACATGGATCTAATAAAAATATTTATAAAATTATTATGCTTTAGTACCTTAGTGCGAATAGCTGTTGCTGATCACGAAGATTAATAATTACCGCTTGAGTCGCATTTAATCATTGATGTTATTTAACAATTCTTTTAAGGTCGGTTGGTATTTTTCACTAGTCACTAGCTTAGTCACTGTGTAATATTTTGTAGTATGTATTTTATGTTTATAGAATCCACTGTTTGATATTTATTTTTAACATCAAGTATATTTTTCCTCTGGACGAAGAATACTGTTAGCCTTAACGTAATTAGATTCGCATTTAATCTTTTATACACATTAAGTAATTATTCAATTTTTTTATTAAAAACAGCTTTTTTTAAAGCATTGTACGGTATTAAATGTAATTTTAGCTGAATTTATAGTATCAGCTTTTCTAAATAAATTTGTTTTATTTTTTTAGGTAAGTGCTTCTTCTGTTCTGCCGTATTGCTGAAATTTGGAGGATTAACTTCTGTCCACTCCACCTGTAAGTGATGGATATTTTGTTTATTTTTCTTAAGAATATTGCTGAAAAGTCTGAAAACTGTTTATTTACCCGTAAAAATTACATCCATTTGAGTCTGACACGCAGTGATTGGCAGCAATTTCGAAGATCGAATAGCGTTCAGATCAAATTCTAGATTTGATTATTAACATTCACCTAATTTACTAAAAAGTTCCTACGAACCATAGGTAGCTATCCGGAATGCATATTAATCTTTATTTTACATCATATAAAATGTAATGCAAGTTTTTCTTTTGAATCGTCGCTATTTAACATACATCTATTATTCTTTTCGGGTTATATGTAACGTTTCACATTAGAAGTTAGGAATCCTTGGTCATTGCAGAGATATATCTATGAAGTTTGCCTTCGATGGGCACATTTCTCTATCGAGAGCGTTTCAAACGTCAGTCGTTTTAACTTTGGCGCAATAATCAAAAAGTTACGAGAACGGAACAATTACGAGCGTCCTTTTGTTTATGGAATTGCTTATTCCCAGTAGCTGACGAAAAGGTTCTTCATCGGTATGATAAATGAATCTTACGCATACAACCATAAGGCGATCATTCATCCTTTTCAGATTTCTATCTCGCATTGAAGCTGCGCGATGAGATATTAACCATGGTTGGGCGTAAGGAACATTCCTTATTAAAAGGATGGCTCGCTAGTTATTTACTCGATCATTCTCTCTAACGTCCAAATCTTCGCGCGAGTATCATTAACGTCGCTTCCTCGTCTCGTCCAAACGCGCGAACGCACGCTCGGATTGTTTCGCAGTGGAAAACTTTCATTTCGGCGCTCGCTGGGGGGTTCTTCCTTTATCGGCATTCCATCCGACGAATTCCGCGGAGCGTAGTCCTCTCTAAGCCAAACACCCCCCCCCCCCCCCTCCCCTCCACACCACTCCTTTGCAGCATAACCGTGAAATCCTGGAAAAATTTTATTTTTCCCGAGTAGCGGGAAATTAACTAGCCGAACGGTAACTATGTTCGGTCGAATCGGAGTACATACTACAGCGAAGGACGGCATTGTTATTTTTTTTGTTCGGGACGTTGACGGGGAGAAATTATTTTACGCGGAGAGCTCGGATATCGTAAGTCGCGGCCGTATAAATGGGATCGCGGAGAACTAATCACTCGGCTACCCTCGAGCGGGAAGAGGGGGTGTAGGGGAGAAGGTTGCGGGAAGGTCCGGAAGGAATCTGGACAATAGGGAACTATGTCTTGCACGTTCTGAATGTGGGCGTGGATGTCTTTGTGAGGAAGCAGCTGGCCTTCCTATCCAAACACCCTACCTCCCTCCTAGCCAACCCCTTTTCTCCTATGTCACCTCCTCCCCATCTCACCCCATACGCTATCTCACCCTCTCCTCCATCTCATCCCTCCTCCATCTCATACCTTCCCCATCTCACCCCTCCCCCATTTCATCCCACCCCTACTCCATCTCACCCCATCCCTCATCTCATCCCTCTTCCATCTCAACCCTCCCAAATCTCACACTTTCCCCCATATTATCCCCTCCGCAGTATCACATTCCCCATCTTATCTCCTCCCCCTACTCACCCCCTCTACATTCATCTCAATCCCCCTTCATCTCACCCCCTCTCATCTCCTCTCCCTACTCACCCCTACTCTGTTTCATCCCCTCGACATTTCACCTCAATCCCCCCTCATCTCACCTCCTCTTCATATCCTCCCCCTACTCACCCCTTCTCTATTTCACCCCCTCGACATTTAAACTCCCTCCCCCTCCTACATCTCATTTCCTCCCCATCTCAATCTCACCCCTTCCCCATCTCCTCCCCCCCTACACACGCCTCCGCTATTTCGCCCTCATCTCCCAGCCCACTATATCCTCTCCTTCCTCCACCGCCTCTGTCCTCCCTCCACCTCTTACTTCCTATTGCGAGTTCCTTTATTGTGTTCAGCCGAAGGGATTAATAACGAGAATATTTCCCGAGATCTCTTCCTCCTCCCCATCCCTCTCTCTCCGCATTTCTCTTGTCATTTTTTCTCCCCCCTCTCCCGAACAACCTCTTCTTTAAACATGCCCGACTTAACGTCCAAGGTATTTGCGGCGGGATGGAAGAAGAAAAGGGAGGCTGTCCTTAATGGCCCCAACGTTCCTCCCCTTCCCTCTCAGTCTGACCCTCGTCTCGCCTTTATTCCTTTTTTCCACCGAGGTAAACATTTAATATTTCTTTCGAGGTTTTTTTTTTGTTGCTTCTCTTCTCGCGGTGGGACTTTACATCGAGAAAATGAATCTTTTTCCTGAATTCCGACGTAGCCGGAAGCGTTATTCCGTTTGTAGTTTTGCGAGGTGAAATCTTCTTGCTTCTGAAAAGGTATAAACTCAGGAATTCGGGGGTTTAGTTATTCTTGTTTCGTCTCCTATGAATAATAACTCTTTAAATCGAAAAATTGAAAAAAGTACCTATGTAAGGTATCTACAATAGGCGGAACAACGTTATGAAAAATAAGAGGCTCACTTCGGCTACAGTTCAGCCGTCTTCAATGGCATTTAAAAATGAAAATGAATTACCACCGAAGACGGCTGAATTCTAACCGAAATGAGCATATGATTTTTCATAACCTTGTTGAGGGTATTTTAGATGCCTGAAATAAGTACTTTTTCAATTTTTTATTCTTTATTCTTGAATTTTTTTAACCATAAGACAACCTCGATAACTAATTTCCTGGCGAATTAATAACTCATAGTTGTGGAGTTCTTATAATTTTGAATTAGGGCGAGTCTGAGCATATATTATGTTGTTTTTGAAAATCGAATCTGGAAGTTGTACGCATTCAGGGCGAAAGGTTTTTCCCGTAAAGCAATGCCTCCTCCAAATCTTACAATTTCAGTGAAGCGGGTTGTGTGTATATTGGTGTGCATGATTGTGCAGGCATGTGTGGATGCTTGGTCTCTTACACTCGTGTGTTTCTTAGTGCGAGTATTTGGGGAAAGTTTATGCGCGTATGTTCACGTGTGTGCTTGTTTTTCACATTTTTATGGTGCGTATGTTTGTGTGCCTCTGCCGTTGTACACCTACTCGCCCGGACTGCAAAAAAGGTTTTTACGTGTTATGGGTATTTGCTGCATATCTAAAATAGAAGCTAATTTCTCGTACAGCTCATCACAATGATATTTTAACTAGACACTTTTATCTTTAAACGCTCTGTTAAATAAATTTAATGGTGAGGGTCACGAATGTTGCGCACTCAGCAAAAAACAATGCCCAGCCCTGATATGTATGGATGTTCGTATGAACACACAGAATTCCTTAAATCATATCAATGCTAGGTGACAAACTAGACCGCAAAGTGGACTTTCAAAATTATTTTTTAAAACGTTGGGTTTTTTAAAATTACTGATTTAATTTTACCGTAACTCCGAATAAAATCAAAGAAAGAGTAAAGAACCAAAGTGAAAGTAGGTATCTCAAAACGCTTTGTTGTATGCTTCTGTGCACGTGACTTCTTATGTCATTGTATTTGTATTAGTTACTTTATTTTCCTTTATCTTCGCATATGTAGGTGTGCGTACGTTCACTGTTCCTTTATGGTCTGACCAATGTATCTGTTAATATTGTGACACGTTTGTATATGCGTGTACAATTGATAAAACGAATCACCCGGCTCGCTTTATTGGTACAACCCAAGTGAAAGCTGAAGTACCTTCAGGAGCGATAAAACTGGTTGAAAAATCAGATACGCATTACGTATTCAAAGCAGTCATCCTCAACTCTAATTAGATTACTGTCGTATAAGATTTTTCCCTGCCGATTTATGGGTCTTGGAGTTTAATTACGTACTCATCATCATTATTGGTAATCCATCCGCAGACAGGGACGTGATTATGGGTTAAATCGAGTCATATACTTTCTCCTATTCTCCACAACTTTCTTCAACCCTTGGTAACTCTCGTCTTTCAATTTCAGTTGACTTAGATCTTTTCCTCCATCTTCCTTCAAGTTTTCCTTCAGTCACGACCATAATCACGAAGGCTCCTCATGAAATTCCCGATTCACATCGCCTTCTCTTTTTATCAATTGTATTGTCGTTCTCTCCTTTCCTATTCTTCATTATACTTCAGCTTGTATTCCGTCCTTCCATATTATTTCAGTATTCCTTAAGTGTCTCAACTATAGCGAAACCTTTGGCTTAGCAAAACGTGTGTGAATTTAATTTTGTAAGTAAGCTCCTTCAGTTATAATTGCTGTTTCTTTCAAGTCTCTGGTATTAATCGATGATCATCGAGAGTGGCGTTGCTACGACATTTTTCCATGGTGCAAGAATTAAGTATGGAACCCACTTTTTCAATGAATAAGTAATTAATCAATAATAAAATTTAATCATCCTGATAAAACTCGCGGTTTTAGTAATTGTAATTAAAATGAATCGAGACCGCCGAAGTATTAGCAAATTCCGATGCGGCCCACCGGAGGTTTCACTGCCACCAATGCGGCCCACCATGCAGAAAAGGTTCCCCACCCCTGAGCTAGATGATTCATTTTTTAGGACATCGTTACTACGTTTTTGGTCAAGAAAACCCTTCCGTTTTCCGTGCAACTTTATCGGGTTAAATCGTAAACACCTCCAAAGTACGCACGATATCCCTTATTTTGGCGAAAAGTCGGTGTAACCGTCCGAAAATTATGGGACGGGTTGTTAAAGACATTCCCCGTTATTCGACGTTAATCAGAGAATGAATTAGAGGCAAGAAAACCCTTTCGCGCTTTATTTGGCGTCACTTGCGGTTTTGTATCTCTCCACTCCCTCAAAACCAGCAAAATAAATCCCGATGGTGGGCAAAAGTTTCTTCTTCTTCTTGGAAGCTCGCGTCGTTAAATTGGAATATGCGAAAGAGTTTTTAACGGCCCGGGGCTAATCTCTTTTCCTGCCCATTCCATCAGTTTTCTCTCTCTTCCGTTCCTCATCTCCAACTTGCCCCTCTTCACAACCCATTTCTCCCGACCTATTGTGGTGTTCTGAATAGCCTTGTGGACGGATGGAAACGAACCTCTCCCTCCCCCCCTTCTACCGCCAAAATCCTCTCCTAAAAGCTGTATGGCTATGGAATGCATGCATGCTAAAGGGGGAGTGGCGAAGGGAAATGGGAGGAGGAGAAGGTTTTGCGGTTGAGATTGGAGTTATGGCCAAAGGGGATAGGATCAGGGTCTAAAATTAGTCCGTAAATCTTTTAGTTTTGTCTTAGTTCGAGGTTATTCGGGAGAGAGTTTCTCGAGGGTTTTGGTGCTGAAGATTTTTTACGCATTCGTAGTATGCGTATTGTTTATCAAAGAATATTATTGGGGCCTCTCGTGTTTTCTAATTCTACATAAATTTTCATCTAAGCGATCGCTGGATTTTTTTTCGAAAAGTTTAAATTCTTTATATGCGTGGCCAAACTTGAATCGAGTTCGGAACTTTAGGTTGGGGCTTTCTCTCGCTTGTTATATCTGCCTTAGTTTCGGAGATGGCTTAACCTTAACCTTCGGCGATGGCATATTAAAATAGGGTTAGTGTAGGCGTTAATAACTTTGTTTGTTCGGTAAAAGAGCTCCCGTTACAAGTAAACATCTGAGAAGTAACTTATCCAGTGAATCGTTTTCTTCCCGAGTATGTATTGTTTCTTTTTCTTGATTTATTCGAGACTTAATTATAATTTATGATGTATAGTTATACCTCGAAGAGTGCACTCGAGTTTAATCTTAAAAGGAAGCAGGGATGATAAAATTGTATTCGCGATCAGGGAAACTGTTTTACACCGCATACTTCAGTCCTAGCTGTGCGTACTGTTGTGAATTCCTCCATCGCCAAATCCTTAGGAGCTTAAGAAGAGTTTTAGTATGTATGATAACCACGCAATTGTTAGTGTGTCGTTTTTTTTAGAGTAACGTACTTCATTCTTTCGACCTTTTAGGATTCGTAAGTATAAATTTTGACGGTAACACTGATTACAGGCCTTACTCGCGGATGATCCACGACTGTGAACTTTCTATTTTACTTTTGCCCAAAAGAAAATAGCTAAAAAAAGCTTTGGAACTAATTCAACAAATTACGACTCGATATCCTTAGTGATAAATTTCTAAATAAAATGTAATTAATCTGTGTAACAACGCAACGTAGTTCGTGAAAAAGGTAATATAGACAGCACAGTCTAAACCCTTCCTTGGACTACAACCTTGTCGTGGCACAAGGGCTTGGGTGTTCCTCGAGAGCTATACTGACAGGAGCATCTGCTCCTGGTAGGGTCACACATGTCAATAAAGTCAATAGATAGGGATCAGACTGTGTAGTCCACGCAGCGTCCGTACCTCAGAGAGGAGGCTGCGAAAGGCCTCTGTACCCTTTGGGTCGACCTAATTAAGTAAAGGTGCCATGTTAAAAACACCGTTGAGGAAGGCTACGAAACCGCCTTAACCAGAATCCCAAGCAACAACATAAGCAGCGATAACAAATTTTCACTCGAATTTTCTATCTAGCTTTTTTATGTAAAAATAACTTTAAACAACCTGAAATATACATTTTTATTTGAAAAATAACTGTCGAGATAACCAAATTCTTTCTACAATGCACTTCTTTGGGTTGATTTCACAACTAGATTAGTAAATGCCTTCATTGAGTAATTTATTCAGCTAGCCAAAATGCTGCGTGTGTGATATGATAAAATCTAATGATTTGAAGGTCTGAATATGACAATAAAAATTTAACTTCTGAGTATTGAATTTAAACCAATTGATGATATGTTAAAATGGAACTTTTAACTTCTGCTCAATATTTCGTGAGATTTAGAATAACTTACAATTATTAATGGAAGGCGATGTAATTTGTAGCAAGTCTCAATTACTAAATACTATTTGTCATTTATAGATAAAAATATCCATAACTATATTGAAAATGTAAAAACCTGGAAAATGTACTTTCGATGTATAGAATTATTTCCAGCTTAGAACATGTAGAAATAAATTTACTAGTATATGGAAAATGCTAATAAATTTGTAAATATAAGCCTCGAATCCTCACAAAACATTACCGTACTATTTTTATATTAATTTTACGTTCTGGCGTTTTTTTTACATTCCATAATACTGCATGTAATAAAAATACTCTTATTTTTATTTGAAGCAATGCACATGAAGCTAGTTTTAGCGTTGACAATCTCCGAAATAAAATACTTTGATCTCTTGTGAATATTAATTTTCTCACGAATTTTATAACCTTTTTATGCGTTCTTTGCTCGCACTGTACGAAGTGAAAGGATATAGGCCTGTGCGCATGTTTCATTTCGTAAGCCACTTGACTGAAGTTTATGAGATTCGATTTGGGAGCTCTACACTAAAAGTTCTTAATCGAATTTCATTACGGTGCATATTGACCTATTAGTACATCCCTATTACACAAGTCTCTGAACGAACTTATACTTGAATCTTGTTAATGACTAGAAAAGCTTACGAGTGGCTGCTAAGGATACATTGACAAGTGAGAAGTTTAACCGCAAAATAATATAGTATTTGGAAATAATTTTGCTATCGCAAAGAGCGAATTTGTTATATATATATATATATATATATATATATATATATATATATATATATATATATACGTAGGGATAAAGCTTCTTGCAGTTATTGTTTTATCAAGTTTTTAGTTTATTGCTGCAAAATCATATTTTCCGTACAGCTGTGCCACATACCGTTAGGATTGGGATGTCTTCACAAGTTATGAATAACTATTGGAACTGCTCACCAAAAATTACGTGTAAGCGTGACTAAAGAATTAAATTAAAACTTCCCGTTCTCCCTCACTCTTTCTCTCCCTCTTTCTCATTCTTCTCCGTCTCTTCCTCCATTTCTCTCTGCGATAGAGATAGAATGTGCCCGTATCGTATGCCGCCGGCCGGTGTTGCATATACCGTGACCGACAGACATAAGGACACTTGCTAATTGTTATAAATACAGTGAAATCTTAGTCATCGTTTCTTGAGTAATATATTATTTTGTCATACTTCATTTACATCTATTGGAATACGGGTTTATGTATGGGCGATGGCCTTGGCCTCTTCCATGAGTCTCTTTTATATATATTAATATATAATATATTAATATATATATATGTGTGTATATTTACTTATTTATATATATATATATATATATATATGAATGTGTGTGTGTTTTCGCGCGCGTCTCGAAGGGTGAGAGGAGTGATGTTCTCTTTCGCTTAGGGCCCAAGAAATGCGCAAACACGAGGCGATGCGCTTTGCGGCATTTCTCGTGGGAAAATCCTCTGCTGCGGCAGGAGAAGGGTATAGAGAGAGAGAGAGGGGGGGGGCAAGGTAAGGTCTCTTGGAAAGGTGAGGAGGGAAAGAAGCGATGGAGGGCTTGAGTGAATGATGCGAGCTGAGCAGCCGTCTAAGAGGCTCGGGGGAGGTGAGGATTTCCTTATGATTTAAACCACTTTTCTCCTAGCGTGGCTTAGGATAAGTAACGGGGAGGATAGGTTTTCGTTGATGGTGAGTCGTGTCGGGTGTGGTGCGGAAAGGGGTGTGTGTGGGGGGGGGGGGAGTGGATGAGGGGCTAAGGGGCAAAATGTGACTTTTTTACATCATTGGTTTGATCCGGAAATACTAGATTATTTTAATTTTGTATTCAAAAAAGAATTATAGTGCTCGTCTTATGGCAGAAAATTTTCAGGAACAAGAACTTAAAAAAAAACTTGTCTCATGTATATGCAATAGCAACAATAACGTTATAAAAAACCAAATGCACATTTCGACTACAAAGCAGCCGTCTTCAGCGGTAGTTCTCCAAAAGTAGACTCTAAAACAGATGGTTTTAGAATATATTTTCAGTGAAGTGCTTGCTCTTGAATTAATTTTGTAATATTATTCTTTGCAGTGCCCGCAATTCCTGTAGTGTCTACTTTTTATTTTTTTATTTTAATACCTCATAAATAGCTGTTACTTCCTTTTATGATGAGCCTAACGACCAAAGCGACAAAGGCTATGACATACAACTGTGCCCTCTGCGGGATTCGAGTCCGCAGTTCTAACATTGGGTGCAAATAACGCCAACCACCCATCTACCATAGGGAATCGCCATGTTATTAGGTCGGGAATTATTTATTATTAATGTGAAACTAGGATCACACGCGTATCTTCGTATTTTTTATCATGATGCTGTTGCGTAATGCGTAGGAGGCTAGGCTCAGAGGCGAGTGATTGAGGGGCAGTCGAGCCAAAGCCACAGGTCCCTCGGGTTCCAGCGACGGATCATTTCTTTCCCCCGAAACAAATATGTTGGTCGGCACGGCAGCGGGGAGGATCAACACGGGGCCATTAATTCCCAAACTTCCATCCCTGGTAGGCAAGCTCATATTTTAAGTAACCCAAAGTAATGCTTTTTTTACCCTTGAAATAGACGCAAAGATTTTCACTTTTTCTAGTATGTGCGTGTTACTTTTTCGGCAAGAATTTTTTTTGCGTCCTGTGCCTGTATTTAAATTTACCGGCGGGCTCGGTACTGTTCGTTCTGTACAGCATTATAATTATCAGTCGTGCCTTATTTGTTCAAAATAAATAATATATTTGCTTAACGCGCCTTAGTTTTATTGTCGATAATCAATGGTAGAAGCTGTCATGTGGTGGAACTGCGTCATATTTAATAAAACCAGTAAAAACAGTAAAACCATATAGTTTCTAGCGTTTTATTGTTTTACTGTTTTACCGTTTTTACTGGTTTTATTAAATATTTTATTGTCTATTCTTTTCATTTTTATCGAGTGTATAATTTATTTTAAATTTACTTCAACTGAACACTTTTATCAAAAAATTTTTGTAGAATTTTTGAATAAATCTTTTTCTTCTTGTAAAGGAACGCGTTAAGTGGAAGACTGAAGTTATCTATGTGTATGTAAATCTGCCGTTAATTTCTACTCTTTATAAAAACACCCATATACTTGCCGTGTAGCTTCGGACATTTCTGAGTAATGGGTATCAGTGGTTCGCAATGTAATTAACGCATGTCTACAGTTAATTTACATTATTCAGGCTCTATCGGATTTATTCGCTGGCGCGTTACGTATTCTTACCGTAAAACTTTCATGAAAGCTTCCCCGTAAGAGTTTCGAAATAACGGAGGCCCAGTTAATTTTTCATTTTCTCGAAGCATTATAACTCTTGATTAATGTTTTCGAAAAAAGTGCTCATTGTTGCGGCCAATAGAAATTGTTGATGTTTTTAATTTTCAAAATTTCCTATTTGTTACCGGAATGAAGACTTAGGACGGTCATTCCACGTGTCATAATTAAATTACTCGCATGATGTTTTCCTTTAACCTCTTTTTAAACAAAAGATACGGTAATTGCATAATGTAGTGGTGCCCATAATTTTCGGCTCGGGGTCAACACGGCAAACTTTCGGACCACACGTTGCCGAATAAACAAATTATAATTTAAGGAAATTAAATTATTGAATAAAGGGGAAAAGACGAAATATGTCGTTTATATTATTTTATGTTTCATTTTATCTAAAGTAATGTCCTTTAGTTGTAAAACTCATGACGTTCCAGGTGGGAACTTTCAGCGGGCCGTAGTTAGTGCACCAATGGGCTGTAATATATGGTTTTTATTGAGAAGAAGGTTTTAACTGAGCAAGTTGGCAAGTACTTCGTGGGACGGAATGGCTGACCATTGCTTGCGCCCCAAAAAAGGACGCGGAAGATATTTGCTTAGCACGCAACACATTCTACATCTGGTTTAATTAGTTATTTGGATCTATTCTGTTATAGCACCACCACTCAGAAATCTTCTGTTATAGCACCACAACTCACGCAGTATTTATTGTTGAGAGGCTCATGGGATCGCTATGTAAATATTTATTTTGCGAGATTATGTATAGCTGGAATTTTTAATTACAAGTAACCGAGGATATTGGCGATCCTTCGGCTCGCTTTCCTTTTAGATTATAATTCCTTTTATATCGGGTGTAGTCTTCTCCGGGCGATATCGCGCCCTTCGCCTCTCTGGAACGAAACTATCCATCCCCATTGGCCGATGATCTGGTGGGTAAATGTCGCCACAGGCAGATCAGATAATTTTTTTTAGATAACCCTTACACGTAAAACGAAAGCTTGCAACCCATGACTGATCTACGTGTTGGTACATTTACCCACCCGATCACCGGACAATGGGGAGGGATAGTTTCGTTCCAGAGAGGCGAAGGGCGCGAAAGCGCCCGGAGACGGCTACACCCTATATAAAAGGCATTATAATCTTAAAAGAAAGCGAGCCGAGGGCTCGCCAATATCCTCGGTCGCAATATGAAGCTCTGCCCCCAAACCCCCGGATGCTTCGGCTCGGTTTGTTTTCATTGTTATTGTTGTGTTAATAGGTATCAAGAAAGTGGTGGTGCTATAGCAGAAAAGTGTTATTTTTTCTTTATTTATCATTATCCGGACAGTTGAACTCGAGAATCGTTTAAATGGAGCTTATCAACAGCAATTATGGCTATACACTGTAATTTCCGAACTTGGGAAAACAGTAATGAATGAAAGACAGGTTTAACATCATATCCTCCACTGACTGCAACGTTTTTTATAGAAAGGGGGAAATGCGAAGTTGTTTTCGGATTATATGACTCTTAATAGGCTATTAATTTTCCACCATTTGGATTTCCCCGGTAATTAATAGATTTTTCGATAGATGGCTTCAAAAATTGAAATTAAAAAAATTGTCTTGTAGCCAAACTACTGAAGCTAGAGGAGTGAAAATTTCACGGATGAGAAGGTCTAATGAGGATAAAATACCAGTGATGCGGGTTGTCCCCTCCCCAAAGGAGGAGGTAATCCAGAAACCTGAAAATATTTTAGAAAATGCGCTTCCACCACTTACTTTAGCAGGAGTATCTTACTTGTTTTTTTCCCTTTAATGGGTCGATGTAACTATTCCGTACGTAATATATTTAAATTGATTTTTTTATTACCTCGGCGTCCGAACTCACTATGCTGTCTGGCCCAGCGAAGGAGAGATGAAGTTCGGAGAAGTGATGGTTTTCCGCGTGTGTATAGAGGTCGTGGTTGTATACGTTTTAGATATTAGCGACGGCGAGGTGCGCTCATTGTTGGTGACGTTACATGCCCGCGTAATTAAAATTCACCTACTTTAGTAACCTAGGCCATTTTCAATGAATACCTTTCCAATTTCGAAGCGGATACACATTAGTCTCAAGTGAATAGTACGTTACGTACGGAGCGTTATCCCCAGGAATACAATGAATTCGCGGCTTAAAAACCCCTCAGAGGGCAGTTTCAATGGCTGTTCCATTGTTTCTAACGGATCCGCGAAGTCTGCGTGCCTAACCCAGCGGTAATTAACCGTACCGCTCGTCGTTCAGATTAAGGTCGCGAAACTCGGAAATGCCGTAACGTTTCGTTCGCAAAAAAAAAAAGAATTTTCTTTCGCGTCGTGTCCTTCGTTGTCCTCATAGGTTAACGTCGGGATCGAATCATTCTCGTGGCGGACGGGTGCTTTTAACGCTTTAAAAAATCGCTTATGTATTCGGTTTGTATGTTTTAGTTTTAATATGCATGATAACCACGAAAGTTTAGTGCGTAATGTTGTTTCAGCGGAGGTAATTCATGCCTTCGACTTGTTCATGCGTAATTGGAAGTGAGAGTTTTAACTGCGGTTGATGTTTCGTGAGAGTTCGAGATCTTGGGGAAAGTTTTTTGTTATTTCTCATATAAAAAACATAATTGTATTGGTGCAATATTTGAATTAATGCGAGAAGTCGGAACTAGGTATATGCGCGCAGTTCCCTTTCTCCAATTATTGTTAATATAAAAAAATCGCTTGTGTATTCGGGTTGTCTGTCTGTCCATCTTTTCGAGCAAAATCTCTGGATTAGAGCAATTATAAAAAGCCAAATTTCAGACCTCTAAGAGGGCTAAACATGCTAAGAATTTGGTTGAGAAAGGAGTAGCTGCTCGACAGTAATCAGTTTATTTTTCCGACCTTTTTATTTTATTTCTACTCCCAATAAGAGAAGCATAAAATCGGTATCATAGCATTATAAATTTGCATTTTTTATTAGTTAAAATGCTGATAGAACTTAGGGATACCAGCATAGCTGAAAGACTGTGGTTTTTCATTTTTGAAAATTGAATTCAAATTTTTGTCGAATGAGATTGAAAAATTGTCTTTAATCAAAAAAGAGAAGGAACTGTACGGTTTTTAACAATGGAAAATATCAACTGCTATGACAACGAGTTCGCTGATTTAAAACGAGAAAAATTACTGCATAGCACTGATATATTGCTTTTAAAGGGAAGTTATTATAAGGCCGTTGATCTTAACAGAAGATGTAATCTTATGTTGACGTCATAATCCTAAATTGGGGGGAGGGGGGGGGGGGGGAATCGCCTTATGTCGTAATTTGCTCTTCCCTCGCTTGTTATTATTCTTTCCTCTCGTCCAGAAGTGTTTACTAATAGCAGTCCAGGGCTTCGTACTGGATCGTAAGGGTAATGAAACGTAGCGACGGAATGGATGGACGGATCGGATATAGGATGTATTAAGTGGCGGTGGGACGCTGGGGCATAACTCATTCCTTCCGTGTCCTAAACTGGAAATCCTTTTTCCCCGGCGTGTCGCCATAAATGAATCCCTCCTCGATCATAACTCATCGCTTCTAAATCTTATCCGATTCGGGGAAGTCCGTTTTTGCGCGATAACCTTCTCCGCCGTCCTGTACCGGCAGCCGCGCGGAGAATAAACAATTGAGTATCGCATTGCGCGGGAGGAGAATTTCTGGTACTCCCCGTAAAAGCTTCGGGACGTCGTATCCCGCTTACGAGAATCTATAAATCATCTTGTTGACATTTTTGCCACGGCGCGTCGCCGGTGCTGCGCTGTTTTTTTATTACATCTGTGAAGTCTTTCACCGGGTGATCGTTAGTTGTTTGTTTAGCATTATATATCACGCGTTTCTTTGTAGGAAGATGTCGGTGAGGTAGCTTTGATCTCAGCTGAATTTGTAGTTTTTTTCCCCCTTGCGTTCGGTTTGTTTTTTTCCTCGTTGGAGGATGAGGCGTATAAAATATTTCGAACTTGCGGATGACTCCAGAAGCTTGGCGAAAATAGGAATAGGTATTAATTTTACATTATTCGATAAAGAATTATCGAGCACATCATGTCTGCAATGGAATTGAAAAACTATATTCCTGCAATATAACTGACAGAAAGTTATTTAAGTAGTGGTGAATAAAGGACATAAAAAAGGCAGCCGTGGTCGAAATAAAAAACTCTCCAAATTCCCTTTGGATTTTTAATCTATTTCTCACCGAGAAAAGCCTTAGTTCAATGCTCTTATGTAAAAATCATACTATAAAATATGTTTTAGATTTTTTTTTATTCCTTACGTGATAATTATACAAAGCGAGACATTAAAATTAGGAATTTTTAATATGTTAAATTGATACATCAATTCAATTCTATGACTTAAGTGTTGCCATGTAAACATGTTCTTAACATAAGATAATCCGAATCATCACTAGTGGCTGCTGCATTGCATCCAAAATGAGCAAACGTTTTATGACTACTGGAGAAGCGTATTTTTTTCAATCAGTCATACATGTCATCGCAAGATTGTCTAAATATATGATAGGAGATTTAAGCGACACGAATCGTGCTTTAAATGTCAGCATTGGTGAGAAAGCTTTAATGCTTACCTCAAAGTCTACGTTCTTCCCCATGCGGCGTAATAATTACGCATATATTAATGGTAATCGGTTCGTCAATCGATTTGGAACTCCATTTAATGCTAAGAACAGGTTTACAATATATTTTTGTATTCTTTTAGCCGCTCTTAAGTCAGAGTGCTGAGTTTGCGTATCAATTAAATCTATTAAAAATTCCGATTTTTATTATCTCGCTTTGTTTATCGAGAGCGTATTATTATAATGTAAGATGTGAAGAAATATCTAAAACTATTGTATAATATATTTTTATGTAGCTACGGTTTTTTTTAGGGGGAAATTAATTGAAAATCCAGCGGCATTTGGAAGATTTTTTTACTTGCTCCGCATTTGCCTCTATTTATAATATTTATCAGCATTTAACCACCAGCTTCGCGTCGCTTATATTGAACGGAGTTCTAAGATTACAAATGACCATGACCCTGGCGGAATCGAAGTTAAAGTATCTGCAGAGGCTCCATATCTATCTCTCCCTCATGATTTATCGAGTATTCCATAAAAATATTCCCATACCCTCTCCATTCGCGTATCGATCGGAAAAAGGAAGTAAAATGTCCGCGGATTCGTCCAAACCTTTGTCGTTTACATTGAACGTTCCACTTTGCCCAGCGGGTTTATTGATTTTTTCAAGGTTACCATTTTTAATCGTTTAGCTTAAAATAAAAAAGTTGGCTGGCTTAAAATTGCTCTAGAAATAATTTAAGCTAATTTGAATTCAAGCACATTAAAATTTCGATGCGTTTTATTTTATATAAGGAGGAGATCGGCTCAATGGTTATGAATATCAAATTATAAAATTAATTTTTATACTCATTAAACGATCGAACATACCATTAAGTGTTTTTTTTACCAACTTTTAATCCTAACAAGGATTATATTAAAACCAATAGTCGCGACAAAATTTATTTTGTTTCTAAATTTGCTGTTCGTTTTGTGGCTAATGGAGTTTTAATCCGAAAGTTTGAATTACTTAAATTCGTATTATTACGGATTTAAAAAATTCAATAATTAAAATTGTCACGGCTGGAAATATGAAATTCTGTTAAATTTTTTGAAAATAGCGCCATATACGTATGAAAAAAGTAAAAATTGGACGTTGTTTCTCACATATTGGAGATGACCACTGCGGTTTGACCACCATCTCCAGATGGCGCTAGACCTTGGTTACTCGGGTAAGTTGTTTGGCTTATGCGATCGATATTACGGGACTTGGCTCCATTGCACTATTATCAACCCCTCAGCCTATCCCCTAGTTGTGACCTGGTTTATTTTTGGTGGGAAAAGGTTGATGCTATACCTTCCCTCCTAACCTCACCGTTTAAAACTTTGGATCGTTTAGTCTACTTTTAGAAGAATGTTCCATAAGAGCATAAAATCTTTTGTAAACTACTTTGATGTGAAGTTGACGTGGCATACGTTGTATTCGGGTGTACTCTGCTCTATTTTATATTTTAGGAGATTCCTTTTTGTGCGTTATGAAGATTTTATCCTAAAAATCTCGGAACTTGAGTGTACAAACGTAAAGAAATTAATATATTTGTCCTACGGAGATAATTAAAATGCGTTTTGATTTAGTGCAAAAATTCTTATGCAGTACGAAAAATATTTATCACTATCTATTATTCAGAATGAAATTACCATGACTACTTCGCTTTTTCTGTGATATCATTATTTTTCTACTTACCTCGCTTTCTATTTCATTTCTATAAATAGCCTCATCTTTACTGATTTAGCGTCTTCTTTTGCCCAGAAAAATTCTGAAATACTGGGCAATGGTACAATACGTCATACTGATATTTTCCTGATATAACAAAACTTTTGAATTTTTTACGGAAATGTATATTAAATGAGATATGCCTTTATTTTAAATTGTTGCGTTTAAATCGGCTTCCGACAGGTAATTTGCGGTCTAATCATGTGAAAGCAAGTTTTTTATGATAATTCATGACAAGATTATCGACCCTGCTGGGAATTTTAGCACATTGATAAAACGTACGTTTAATGAATGACTATAATCGTCTTTATTATCACTGACAATGAGTTAAAATTAAGATGATTTATGAATCCGTTTTAAAATATGCCTCAAAATTTCCATTTAACTCAGATGTGGAAAGAATTTATTTCATTAGCTTGCACGAATAAATTTTAAAAGGAATATGCTATATTAGTTTGTTTTTATCAATTAAATTATGTACTTTGCGTCGGTAAGCTTTTCGGTTAAACCATACATCATTTTCAGCTACGAAGCTGCTATCAACCGATGGCTTATTTCATTATTAGAGTAGTCCTTCCGTGAACTACCTTTATGGGCTGGTACTTTACAGCTGAAACGCGAATATGGTTCATTCAACTGTTTTGTGCCTGTAGTAATCACCTGCATCTTTTATTAAAATGTTAATGTAAACAGGTCGCGTTTGCTCCGTAATATTTTTTCGTCTTCGTAAGTTTTGTGCTGTGGTAAATCAATCGGCTCCTGTTGTATGCGCATGCTTTTTGGTCTTATCTTGTACTACATGCTTGCATAGTCGTTAGAGATTAACAGGAAAACGTATGGACGTCATCACTGTCTGTTAAGTAATGCGTTTATGCTTCGTTGCCCGAGTAATGTCCTCGCACTTTTACCTTATGAAGTGAGCATTTTCGTTCCGAGTGTGAAATTGTCGTTTTTTTTATTTTCCCATTAAAATGTTAAATGGCGACCATAAACGCTCGAGCAATGAACATAATCTTTCCTCATCATTAAATATTTTAGCTCGTAATTTGACTGGCAACCTACTCATATTAAAACTCAGTCTACGGAGCTTACCTGTATAGGATTTTAGACGGATTCAGAATTATTCCTTTTGTACTGATTACGTCCGAAAAAATTTTTTTCCGCCTGTTGTAAAAATACCTAGATAGTAAATTTTGCCTCCGCATAACTTGATGTTGGGAAAATTCAAACATTTTTATGTAATATTTTGAGCAAACTTTTCGTGCCGAACATGCTGAAGTTTTCAAGTATGGTGTGGAATATCTCTATAAATAAAATTCTGATGTCTGTCTGTACATTAGTTTTTTTCTTCAGAATTTCACTTTTATTGGGCATTTCGTGTGAAATGACGATGATTACAGCAATTTACAGACTTGGTGTCTGTTTGTTTGTCTGTCTGTCTGTTTGTTCCATCATCACGCCGAAACGGAAAGTCGGATTTTCATGAAAGTTGGAACCTATCTTTAGGTCAGCCCAACTTAGAATCTAAGGTGTATGATATCCGGAAATTCTTGACGGGAAGGGGGGTTGTGGGGGGGAGGGGGCGCCAACCATAAAATTCACAAAATCTCGCTTACCATTGCTTTTAAAGCAAAAATGCATATAACAAAAGTTGTTGTAAATTAGATTTTGGATCGTTTTTGTTCTGTACAAATTTTTGATAGGACGAACTACTAAGATATCGACAAAAAACGAGATCGGGAGAAGAGAGTGTAAGAGTCTAGGCCAGTAAGTAATGGATGCGGCCCGCGGATGGTCAGAGAGCCGTCATGCGGCCCGCACACCAATGCGAGTTTGAGCTAGTTCAGCTAGTTAGTTTTATAAATTTAGGTTGCTTTAATCCCCCTATCTCCAAGGGTTGGCGAAAACTTCTTAGTTATTAGGAATTTCAAAAAAATCTGTAGGATAGAAAATGAACTGATAATTTAAGAATTATTTCGCAAACTACCGTTAAAAAATTCCTCGCTCGTTTTTTAAATAAAGACGGGAATAGACCGGATTATGAATGTCATTTCTAGTCTGCGAACCATTGGGTTAGTTTGTCATAATTTTCCTGCAGCTGAAAATATGTTAAGGAATTGGATGGATTCCAATTGAATACTATTAAACTATTATTTTTTATACATGTCTATTATGTGCAAACTTTGATTCAAAGTCCAGATGTTATAGTTGAGTCTAACAAAAATTTCCGTTTGTTTGACTAACCTACTAAAATATGATGGAAGGTATGAATCATAGGTCAATTATTCTACAGGCATGTGCTGGAATATGGGGTAAAAATTGTGCCATGACCGGAAATCGAACCTGGGCCTTTCACTAGTTGGTCGGATATTCCATCACTGAACTATCATGACAGACTAATTTATAATTTTTCCCTGACTTCTGAATACAATATAGAATTATCGAGCTCGCATTATGGTTAAAATCAAATTTGAATAAAATTTCTCTCCAGTAGCCGTGAAAAAAGATTAGGAAAACCAGATGCGCATTTCCGCGTTATGATATCAGAATCTACTATCAAATAAGGAGCACTGACGACGGCTGCTTTGTTGCCAAAATGCGTATCTGGTTTTCCTATCCTTTTTACGGTTGTTGGAGAGAAATTTTGTTCCTATTCTAACCGAGAGGAAATAGCTCTTCAAATGGTTAAAAATTCGAATCAAACTTTTATTTTTGTATCGTGCGTATAGTTTTTTCCCAGATAATTTAGTTTTGGTCTTGAAAAATTGCCTCATCATGGCTGATAAAATATATAATCGTGGAATTTATATTTTAGAGTGTTTGATGTTCACTTAATATGTTCATCGTACAGCTTCAATTATATTCCACGTTAGGAGATTTATCACTTGACGCGAAACGCTATGGTTGAAGCATAAATATTTCACTGTATCAAAAGACTCAATAGTTAGAAATTTAATCACCATCAACGCCTTTTATTACATTGTTGACGCATTTGAGCTTGGCGAATAATTCACCACATTGTCGCCAGCATGTGCCGGCGCTACTATCAAATCAATTAAATCGAGTGTATTGAGTGGATTTTAGTCACAAGTAAATTATATGAAGGAAGCGTGTCAATTAATATTTTATTGTTAAAATATTAATAGGTCTGTTGCGAAAACCTCACATTTCTCATTGTGAGCGATCTTATGACCACTTTGATGTACTGGGCTCTCTCCTGATAAAGCCACTCGGCGAGCACGTTTTCTAGGTCCTCGTTCTTCGCGGTTTTCAGTTTCTTGCTCTTAGCAAAGATAAATTAATGCAGCAAACGGCAGGATCGTACGACACACACACTTTACAACTAGAGTTACCAGATCCGTGGTATCTTATTCCAATTTTAGTGAAGATGTCCCCTTTTAAATTTATATGGCCAATAAAGAGTATGTAATGAAAGAATAAACGAATTGTGGTCTTACCGATTGGATTTAAGTCAATTAAATGTAATTATTCAACAATGATATTAGCTGCGCTGTATTACCTTAATTAATTAACATTGTACGTATTTGATTTCTGTTTCTTTCCAGTGGATTTTCATAAACCTCTTTGTCAGAGAATAGTCCATTTTTGACAAAAAGAAGTACATTGTGATACTTCTTTGAAAATTACTGAAAAGAAGTACAAATCAAACAAGGCAATAGAATATCAGTACTGTACTTCCTAAATCAGTACAACTGGCAGGCCTACTGAAAATCAACATAAATTGCTCAGATGTAGGAAACATATTAGAAGGGTAAAATATTGATTGCTAAATCCCAAATACATAAATAATAACACAAACTAAATAAACAATTGCATAGTAACTGTTGCAAAAAAATAAAAAAGTATGGGGGGGGGGGGAAGGTGATATATTACACTTTGACCAATTAATCAATTTAGCAATTAATTCTTAAGTCGAGTGGCAAGGCTAATTTAATCCACTTGCCTAAATGCGGCAACAATACGCTAAATTATCATTTTAAATACATTTATCATTGTCGAGTTTGGGAACAATACAATTTTTCCGATTTCTAGTAAGCTTGTTGACTTGTTAAAATTATCAGAAAAGGGGATACAGTGTTTTTTCTCTTTGATTTCACGTACATCGAAAAGCTTGTTTTTATCAATCAATTATGACAACTTCTAGCGATTATTCCCTTGAATTAATTATTGCTCGCTATGACCGTTTTACTTGGCCAAATTGACTTAATTGTTTTCAGCTCTACATTACCGATGTAAACCCAGACTTCATTTTGTTCTTCGCTGTTGCATAGTAAAGTTATGGAATCGAAGAAAATTCATCGGAGAAGTGTTCGTAAATACCAATTTGCTGATTAATAGGTATGATCATTATCATTTATCTTACTGTATTTAAGTATTTTCTGATAACATGCTCGTACTGTATACCAAATGCGTTTAAATGTACTGCTGCGTGAATTTTCCGGATAATTAGATACAACTGTTCTACTACTATTCTTTTATTCGCGTAAAATCAGTTGGCTCTTTTAACTTCCAGCAAATCTTGTTATGGAGAGTAGTAGGCTACTCTTCGATCGGTCATATTTTTCATTTTGTGAAGTGCATTACGTCAGTTCTTTCCAAGTTGACCTCGATCTTCCGTTGATTCAACTACGTCGTGAGAGTGTGATTTAATGGAATTTTCTTCTAGACGAGATCGTTGAACATCGATTGCGCAAATCTGTGAAGCCGAGTTCATCGTAGGAAATTGGGTCCATCTAGAAAAAGCTTATCTATGGAAGCGTATTACCGCACAATGCCGTGTTATTTATGAGTGATGCGTTATTATATAGAAAATAAAATGCAAGGATTAGCTAAGTGATTTAACTGTTTTCCATATGTAAGTTTCATATTTACTAAAATAAAGCACTTTCCTTAAGCACGTAGGATAGAATTTACCCGTTATATATATATATATATATATATACACACACACACACTAGTTGAATTTCAACGGATTTAGTGAATCTAAAACTTCGACTGTGTAACATGTAAACATCGCAGTAATAAGATAGTACACAGCTTTAACTGTCGAATAAAGCAAAACTGAAGAAAACCTATTTAGATGAATGAAGGAATAAAATCTTGCACTGTGAAAAATCTAAAATAATGTGTAAAATTATGGAAAAATACGTAATTATTGAATTAAGCTCTCCCTCACTCTAAATTTTTTATCGCCATATAGCCTACGTTACCCGCAGGGTAAAATTATATAGGTACCTATCCGAAGTTTCGTGACAATATCTTCAAAACGAAAACTGTAAGTAAAACCAGCAAGAACGCAATATTCAACAATACTGGATGAACAAAGGAACAAACGAAATTAATTAATTTAACGAAAGACAGAAAAGTAAATAGAGAACGTGTAGGAATCGCAGAGTAAATATTATCCTCCCACTATTAGCTCGATTATATCATCCACGAACTCTGTTACGAGAAAATTGTTTATATCAACAATACTTTGTAAACAATGAAACGATTTATCCAATCACAATTTGTGGAAAATCTACGTCTAATTATTATGTTATTTACATAGTCTTAAAAACAGCTTGCTTTGGAGAACTCTACGCCGCACGAAAATATCATTAAAAACTATTTATTAGTAATATTTCAATTAAAATCAACAGATAGTTGGTTACCATGCAAACAAAGCAAAATCGCACACAGAAATTGAAAAACGATTGTACGTTAAACATTTTCCCATATAAATGCATTGGACTCTCAACTTCGGCAACAATAGGAGCTTATAATTGGTATTGTCATAAAACTGAAAAAACAACGTATTTTTCTGATTCTAAACGCATTTTTACGCTAATTCGATCAGGATTCGGATTCTGTCTTCAATAAAAATAAACTTTATTCTTTTCTTCTTAGTGTCAAGTTCGTACCATGTTTCTAATAATTTTAAAATTCAATTGAAAAATAAGCTGCAGTCATCCCTATGTTATTAAAATGGAGGAAATGAAAAAAGAAAATATTCTTTAAAAATTATAAAGGTTAATCAAATCGGTATAAAAACCTGACTACACCACTTACTAACACTTTATTCCGATTAAAGTGACATCTTCCTTTTGTTTCTACGTGCTGTACCTAGTTGCTGAGGTATAAAAAACATACATACATACATACAAAGACTTTTCTATATAGATATCTATAGACTATAGATGATGGAACAGGCGGCATGACAGGAAGGAGAAGGGGGAAATGTTAGTGAATGGAACGAGATGAAGAAGGATCGCGTAAACCTCACTGCGCTCGCGAATAATCTAATGAATACTCCTAGTCAGCCCAGCGTAGCGTTGCAGGTTAGATATAATTTAAAAAAAGAAATAAATATGAGCTTCGTCAATGAGGCACGCCATAAATTCGGGAAAATCTTAACCGTTGATTATCGTTAAGAGATCGCTTCTTGCATCAGGTCTACTCTCCTGGATGAAACAGCGCGCAGATCGAATATGTCCTGAATTTTGTTGTCACTAGATATTAACGGGAAAATGTGCAATCCCGATAGATGCCTGTCTTGATGCCTGACCCTCCATTATCCATAAAAATGTGGGGAAATATCAGACGCGCATTTCGACTGCAATGCAGCCGTCATCAGTGGCAGCTCTGCTATATAATATCGGCGAATTAACGTATTTATCTTGAGGAAGCTGCTACCATAGACCGAGCTAGAGAATCTTGCTGTTCTACCGACATATCCATTCAATCGTATCTTTCCAGCTGCCAACAATGTCGGAGCGTGGCCTAGTTTCGTTCTTCCTCTCGTTTCTGGCGAGATATTTTTGTAAACGTTAACTTGCGAAGCGTGTCTTATACAAGTTACGCGCACGTCGTCGATGATCTATAAACGTGTAACTATTTTTCGAGGGAAACTTGATCCACAGACCATCGTCACGCAGCGGTTTTTCGGCTAACAAGTTAATAGACTCGTAAAGTCGAAGTGCACCAGGTTGGTCATTTTGGCCGGGCACTGCTTTTGCTGACCGGTGAGTGGTTCGGTCGCCGATGTAGGGGTCTTTGGCGAGAGAGAGAGAGGCAAAGAGGAGAGCGAACTGGAGGTTGAAGATGGGTTGAGGGAGGGAAGGCGTGAGAGAGAGAGTGAATTAGGGGGGAGAGAGAGAGAGAAGGGAATGAAAAGATGAGAGGAGGAAGAGAGAGAGAGATGAGTTAGTGAGAGGTTGAAAGAGAGGGAGGTAGGGAAAAGAGGGAGATAGGAGGAGGGGGAAAGGGGAGGGTGAAATAGATAGGGGGAGGGGTAAAGGAGTTGGGGAGAGAGGGAGGGAGAAGAGGGGAGAGAGGGAGGAAGAAGAGTGGGGGGGTAGGTATGAGTGAGGGGTAATGGAGTTGGGAAGAGATGGAGGGAGAAGGGTTGGGTGGAAGGGGTTAGAGAAAAGAGAGGGAATAGAGTTGAGGAGAGGGAGGGAGAGAAGAAGAGGGGGAGGAGAGTGCGGGGGGGGGGGGGGGGAGGCGGTGTAGGGTGAGCGTCGTGGCATGTGGTCTGGACCTCATTGATCCCATGTGCGGTACGGCCGTGGATTCTCTTTTGCCAAGACAATCGTTCTTTTGCGAGCCAAAAGCTTTGCTTGAAGTGGATGAAGGGAGCCATCATTCGCAGGGAACGTCTCTCGCAGTTACGGCCCAGGGAGCGCGGAAGATAGAGCCTCGTGATGGGGGTTACAAGAGCACGGGGCGATTTAAAATTCACGGTCGTTTAGTGGCCCCCTAAACTGCATGAGTTGTTAAATTTTGCCGGAGGGGAGGGGAGAAAGGGTGTTGGAAGGAGGTCTTTGATAGAGTGGGAGAGGAAAGCGTAGACGAGACGGTTCCCACGTTTCACTTAAGGGTCGCTTGAAGTCATATTTATTTCCATAACCGTCTGAGCGGTCGGTTTGGCGATTTCGGTCATTTCTCGTCGCGTTTTGTGGATCATTTTCTCTGTTCTCTCCTGGGAAATATCTTCCATTTTGATGTTTCATTAGAATCGAGGTTTTTGGCTCATAATTAGTAAAATCCCGATTATCCGTATCCGGATTAACCGGGAGGAGATTTTACCGGGCGATAGAGCTTTCTGAAGTTTGAATTTTCCCCGATAAATTCAGATCTCTCTTTTTTCGAGCCATTTTGTAATTTTATGTCTTTAGTCCGAGAACGGACCTCTGATGTCAAACAAAATTAGATCGATTATTTTATGTTTGCAAGTGTATTGTATTTTCTCAACATTAAACGATATAATGATTCTTTTGACATAAAAACCGTCTTCATTTTCACTCAGGTGGATACAGTACATGCTTAGTTTTATTACGTGCATACATTTGAAGTGTTCGACAAGTATTTTAAAGACTTTTGCCTTTAAAATTCATTATTCTGATTATCCGTGTTTTTTCTGTCGTCCGTTCTTACCCTATTCCCAGTTGGTACGTGTAAGCGGGGTGTTAATGAATTTAATAAGTGCCTTTCTTTTCTATAGAAATAAATTATTTTAAAAATCTTCGCTTTTATAAGATTTTCTTGCGGATCAAATTATGCCATTAATTTTAAAGTAATTGAAATAATCGGAAGTATTATCTTTAATATAAATCCCTTATTTTTGAAAAAAGTCAGTGTTGTGAGAAAATCAAGAATAATGGAAAAATAAACGGTACGGGAAAGGCACTAGTTTATTCTAATTTGGTTTTAAAAGTTCGCGCGTGAAGCAGATACACCGCAAGAATAAAACTTTTTAATTTTTTTCCAAGTCAAAATTTTCGACTTTCTTATTGCGTCGAGAAAGAGCTCTCAATTGGAAAATCAGCGTTTAAAGACGTTCACGTAAGCTATAATTCAAATCACCAAGTGAAAGGGCCTAATCATTGAGGACCGAGTAACACGACCGGTTTCAACGTAAATACGTTAACATCGTGATAGCGTTATTAAATTGGAAATGGTCGTTTTATTTTCTGCGGAATAAATTTGAGCTTCCAGTAAGTGATACGATTGATTTATTACTCGTTTGAGCAGGGAGTCGTAATCCTATAGTTAGTTCGTTTAAGATAAATATGTTGCGCTCCACAGCATTGAATATGCAGTCGGACCACAATAACTCGACAGAAAATGTTGAAATTTAATGTTATAGATCTTCATCTTACTCTATCTCAAGGTTTTCCAACCTTTTCACCTTGAAGAGCACCACGTTATTTTATAAAATAATAAGCTAGCTTCATCATTTTTTTAAATCGGAATGTTCGTTACTAAAAAGAAATCGATACCAATGTTGTTATTTTTGTTTTTAATGCATTTAGAACGAATTAACAAGTTCCCTAAGCTCGAGAGCGCGATTTCGAGCATCTCTCTAGGAGCCGTTCAAGAGCACAGCGATGCTCGCGAGCCTGCTGTGTCTGAATACGAAAGGGGAAAAGAAGTTTACGTGTTCACGTAAAAACCTCGAGTTATCGTGGCTCGACCTTAATTTCGTTTCCGTTATTTCGTACGAAAATTTAAAAAAATTTAGTCGACCGGTTCTTTTCGTCGCTTTGCCCCGTTTCGAATATTTAACGGTTATAATTAGAACAAATCCTTACGTGAATCCATCGAAGCCCGCCGTGTTCAACGTAAAGGCGGCCGATATTTTTCGGATCCGTGCATTCAGGATTCGCAGCGGAACCAAGAGTCGCTCGTACGTTTCCTGTCGAGTCGTTTCCCTCTTAGTGGTTCGAATAAGATGATTATTCCACCCCTCTCTCTCTCTTTTCCCCCGCCTCTCGTAGGCCGATTTTAAAACGGGGGAGTTGGAATCCCTCGCTCCGGTTTGAGCCGCTAGGCCGATTTCAGACGAGGCTTGGCGCTTCTATGAAAGACGAAATTCGTTAGCGAGTTTTGTCCGCATTTCGTAAATTTCGTTTCGGAAGACCTTCGTCGCCTCCGGAATTTAATGCTTCTGTAGAGACAGAGAGGTGGAGAATAATAAATCTCCGTTTTGTTAATAATTCGTAATGTTATAAACATGTTTCGGTCGCTGATATCTTTATTGCTGTCGATATCAACGTAATTTACCAGGGTGCAGTTTCCCACTCACTGTAGATTGAGCTGATTAATGAGTTTGTTCGACCATGCACTTTATCAATCGTAGAGACGATGTCGGGTCCAGAGTTATTGTTTATGTGAGGTGTTTAGCTATTACGGTAAACCCTTCTTCTATTCGGATTTCCTCAATGTGGATTTGATTATACGTGTTTCAAAAAGTTATTATTATTATTGAACAGAATATATAGAATTTAACTATAAGCCCGTTCTGCATTTTACGTATGTGCGACTTGAGAAAGCGCTAAGTTCGTACGAATACGTGGTTTCTTCCCATAAGGAATTAAATTTGCGCAGCGCGGTTTTTCCCAGCACGGGCTTTACCAAGAACGTAAACCTAGCGTCATGCAAGGGGGTACTGTACATTGTCCTTGTAACTAAAATGGAACTATTTCATAAATGGATTTATACCAATGCAAGCTGTAAAACAAATCCAAAACGCTTTAAATACTTTTTACAATAAGTCATTAAAAATTTGTATTATTAAAGTCGGCATGGGTTAGAGATAAACTCCAGGCTCGTTTAGGTAGATGGAGAGGACATTCAGAGTACTGTGGTAAAAGAAGGGCACCGTAGCGAAGAGGTAGAAAACGAAAATTCGCGTGTTTTGTTTAAGATATTTCTAAAAATATTGTTGTTGGGTCCGATTTATATATTTGTGGCAATAAATATTATAAATTTATAAAGTTATGAGAGCTTCGAGGCGGTGCTTTTCGGTATTGGCCCGGGCGCCAAACTTCTGGTCCAGCACTTCATTAAAAGTGTATTTTTTTTACCTTTCAGGGAAATCAGTCTAATTCGTTAATCCCTAATTCATTTATCAAAGTTTTGCCTGCTCACTATTTCACGCCGTAATTTAGTTGTGTTCCTCAATGAGATAATTCCAACGTGTCTGTTTTCTTATTATGCATTGCCCCATTTCAATCAAGTGCAGCAAGATTTATTGTACATGCATTCAGTTGTTAATTGTAGCGATGTATAAATGACATAGTAGGGATTTTTATCGGATCTGCGCAAAATTTCCGCCTACGCCTTATTTGTTATGTGTTGTCCTATATCCATAGAATGGGAAATCCCCGGGGAAAGGTGATTTGATGGAGCGATATTTCTTCCGCGATTTATGTTCTACCAGGTAAAAATAATCGGGGGAGGAAATTGGCATAATTTGGTTCGTGCAATCAGAATTATAAATCATGCATACAGTGATTTGCCTGGTTCGCAGCGCCGCTAGAATAGCGGGAACCACCAACCGTAAATCCTGGCTCCTACGTCGGAGAAACAAATTTGTCCTCGGCTGTGGTAAAGCTAGCGATATACAGCCAGGGACTTTCGTAATCCCAATAGAGAACAGGGGAAAGGATCGATTTTTTTATGCGCTTGGTGAGACAGGATGTATTTTAGACAGATTAGGATTAACGATTTACGGATTAACTATGAGAATTGGTACTTCGTAGATGCGGATGGGATTTAATCAACCGTTTAAGCGTGCTTGAGTTACTTATTCAGACGTAGGTGTGCTCTAATGTTATTTTTTTCATTCGTCTATCTGTATTATAGGGACGCATCCATCTTAGTTTTGTTTATTTGGGACTTTTTTTTGAATTACCAAACAAAAATGTTATGTATGGGTCCAATGGCGTAGCGGAATCATTCTGCCCTCTCCCCCCCCCCCCCCCTCCCCCGCCACGGATGAATAGGCATAATTCACTTTAATCATACAGTATAAATTAAGCGCTTTTCATATCTTTTAGTACAGTGGTGAGAAATCCGCGGGCCGCATGTGGCCCTCGAGAGCATTTTATACGGTCCGCGAAGCTACGAGTAAAAGAGAGATTTTGCACAAATTTACATAATATACATTCAAGTTACGAAAACAAAATACTTGATATTATACGCTAGACACTTATATTACGTGGCATATACGTTAATTAAAAACCGAGTGTAACATAGAAATGCTTTGTGAAAACTGTTCTGCTCTACGTATAGCATTTTGTAAATAGACCGCAGGCGTGGGTCGTGGACGTGTTTATTCGTCGCCGTAATTACTAGCAGCCCAAACGGCTCTTCATCAAGCGAGCAGCATTATCAATTGGTTCTGTTCATAGGAGAAAAAAAACAAAGGTAGTGTCCCTATATTCTCGTATAGTTCAAGCATCTTTTCTTTCATCTCCCTCTTAGCATTTTTCTTTGTCCGTGAGGCCGTTTACCATGGGTCGCTTTGTGCCCCCTTCGGCCCTGGGCCCCCCCGCCACGCGGAGGCTGCGGGGGTGCCCGCCACACCGCTGTATGGGTCATATAAATCGATAAGGATTGCCAATTTTCACGTACATTAAAGAACATAAGTTGAAAATGGTATGCTCGAGTTATACCAAGGAACTAGGGCTCTTAAATTATCGAAAATAAAGTTTTAAAATTTAAACGATAGGACCCCGTTAAATACGTTAATTAGAAAAATTATAATGTATTTTAAAAAGTGGATACGAATAATGCATATTTGCCAAATCACGGGAAACGAAAATCGGCAACCCGCGGATCTCCCGGAAAAGCGCGCTTAATTTACGCATTTACACATCTTTCGCAGCATTTCTTCTTCTCGCCTTGATTTAGGTTGCTGTTCTTTTATGTATATTCATTTAAAATGTATGATTATGGGACGAAAAGTTTGAGGTGCGAGAAAGGAATTTGCTGTAGAGGATGACCCTTCCGTTCCTTCCATGTCCGCCACTGTCTTCCTGTCTTTCGACCTTTCTGGTTTTGTCCGGCATGGGCAGACGTCTCGTCACCCTCCCCATTCTTCCCCTTCCCTCCCTCCTTACACTCCTTCATCCTCTCTTCACAAAAAATAAAAATAAATCCTTTGCCCCTTCTGCGGAGTCTTCATTCCTCGATTACACACTGTCCTCTCCTCTTCTTCCTCCTTTTTCCCCACTCCTCTCTCCTCTCCCTCTTTTCCTCCTCAAACCAAAGGGCTCCACAACGTTTGAATAGCGCGAGGCATGCTCACATTCCATTGAAAGCAGGCGGCCATCCCGGATAGGCGGGCAAGCCTTCGTTCCCCTCTTGTTCGGCCCATTCCTGCTATGTCCTCCCCCCTCTCTCCTCTCTCGCTCTCCATTCAGCCTCTCGACCTCTCCAGACGACCCTTTTCATCCTCTACCACCTCCTCCTCCTCCCTCTCTAACTCCTCAAACCTCGCTTCCCTCCCACACCGCCCTCTCTCTCTCTCTCCTTTCCTCCCTCTCGTAAATGCCTTTATTCCGTCTTTCGCGCTCTTATTCCTCCGTCTGTCTATCCTCGTTCGCTTTTTTTCCTTGTACATCCTTCTTCTCGGGCACCCCTTCGTTACTTCGTCCTACTTTTTTTTTATTCGTATCATCATCTGCCAAGTACAGTTCGAAGGCGTTGATCCGATACCGCCGTCAGTAAGCCTGTCGTCAGAAGGTATGGCGGGTTTGTGAAAGATTTTGAGGGCAAATACGAAAAGGTTTTAATCTCGGAGTCAGATGGTGGATATTTTATGATTATTGGAAATTGTTTTAGGAGATGTTTTGGTTTAGTCCTACAGTATAGGATTGGAATTTTCATGCGAGCTTTTAGAAATGAAGCGTTAGTGGTCCAGTATTATAGCCTTTAAGGAATCTTTCTTTAAATTTTAGCGGTAGCTACCCATTGGTCGAGGGGTAGCTTGTATTTTCCGCAGTGGCGGATATACAATCTTTCGGCCCCCAGCGAAAATAATGTATGTACCCCTTCATGTTTCCTTGTTTAATTTACTATATGAGGGGTGTGAGGCAAAAACATGGCAACCCACAAACTTCTCTCTTTGGAGCTAGGTTGCGTACAGAAAAGAAAAAAAACTTCAATTATGATTTTGGAAATTTTTTTTCATTTGTTGTAGTTCATATTTTGTAATTTGCGTTTATTTCTGACGAAAATATAATTTTGAACCAATAAAGTGCTAATTTTCTCAAAACAGCATAAGTATGGGTTACCACATTTTTGTCTCACAGCCCTCATATATGGACCTGCAGGATCCCCAAAATATATCGTACACACCCCCCCCCCCTCCCCCCCCCCCCCCCCCCCCATCTGCGGCGTTCTAGCTCCGCTGCTGGTCTATTGTCGGAGAAATTGTCGTTTGTACCATACATCTCGCGTTACAAATAATTCTATATTTAACTAAAATGTTTGGATTTTTGCAATAACACAAGGTATTATTGCATAATTTTCGTTAACTCAGGTCAAAGGGCATGTAATAATAACCAAAAAACAAAACGTCAACAATAATTCGCCTTTATTTAAGGACGTGGTTTATTCTTTGAAGTCCATACTTAAATCTAACCTGGTATGACTGTCCCATTCATGCCTTCGGCGGGAATCGAACCCGTGACCTTGGTATCCAACATCACATACTATTACCACCGATCTACCGTCATTACTGCTGCAATCCGCATTGGCATTGAGTCAATTGACTCCCCGAATAAACTCAGTAGTTACTTTGTTACTCTTTTATATGACCATAGAAGGTATGTGTAACTGTAATAGATTTTATAAAGGATGCTAAACTTTTGCATACGCGTGTATTTAATAATATGTAGTGAATGGGATCAATTTGATGTTGTCTTACAATTAGTATTATTATTATTAATGTGTCCATCTCTTTAAGTTGTGTTTCTTCGTCCTTTTTCATCCGTCTGCTTTCCTTGGCAACCGTGTCTCACGCTATGCGATGAATCCGAGTTTTTTCCGTATACGTTTTTCTCTTTCTCGTCCTATCATCCTTCTCTCCTCTAAGATTTCCTCGTCTCCCATAGCGTGTCCCCTACTGTATATTCAATCTATCAGTCGTTGAAGCGCCTATCTAAATGCAAGAGGCGAGGTACCAGAGCTGTTGAAAGGGCTGCATTCTTCGCCATGTGAGAGCTTCAAAATTGAGTACCTCGTTCTCAGTCAGTGAGGCTTCAAGTTGAATACGTCTCCGTCATTGAATATGCGTTTACGGACTGTGATATCCAAGGCGTATCAAATGCATTTTTCCTTTTCGAAAAAACATCGTCCTTTGAGTTAGAAAACGCTCCCGTTTTTCGCAAGGTTTCCTTTTTTTTATAGAATTGTCGGTCTATAAGGATGTTTAACTAGAAAAAATTACGAAATTTAATCATGGATTTCTTCCTTCGAAATATATTTTATTCGATTTTGTGATATTAATACGTGTAGTTTAAAAATATAAACGTGTGTTTAACTAAGCCTGTTTCGCGTCTCCGTGCTGGATTTGTATTCATGCAGATTTAGATTTTGGCGTCAGATGTTAGGCACATAAATTATTCACCAGTAACTTTTCATTTTATTAATTCGAAGCCTTCTGCATGATTGAACTAAGGTAAGTACTACAGTTTTAGTTTCGGTTTAAAGATGTCTTATTTTATGCGAGGAATTACACAATTACTGCTAATATTATTACGCTTATATACGATAGACGATAACTAATCCCTTTATCTTTAGCTGTATCAAAGTATAGTTGTTTAATCAAGTCACGTTGGCGGTAATCCGTCGGAAATATTTTCATAAAAACAGTTTGAGATACGTTAGATATTCGTATAGAATTCTCGTTAAATATTTTTGGATAGTTTTTAATGCACCTTGGTGAGAGTTACAAGGTAAATTTATTCCATCCAAACAGTAATGATGAAGGAAATTCCTATAGCCATGAAAGATGACCATTTTTAATATAAAGAGGTCATCTTCGGTGGCAGTTTAAACAAAAATAGTAGTGCCTTTTTCTATTCTCTGTATAAGCAGGATGTCTCTTCACTATTAGATATAGTAAGCCATGCGACCGCGTTATTAATTCAATTTTGTTATTATATTTTTAATTACTGAATCTAAGCAAGATATGTTTTGCTCTTCAGTTTTCATCCGAAAAATGTCAGAATTTTTTTTATTTTTCAGATGTCAACATAATTTTCCTCTTCTTACCCGGAATTACATATTCGTAATATCGTTGTGTTATTATCGGAAAATACATTACCTTCCATTTGGTTAGAGCTAATTCTTAAGAATTTGTCCAGTTTATGATGCTGTATTGCCAAAATCGATGCACCGACTAGGAGAGAACTGACACTATCGTATGTTTTTTAAGAAATTCCGCAACAATAACAGGACTTGAGGAAGGATTTATAATTAGTTTTGATGATAAATGAAATGTTTTTCATTTTGGACTTATTCTTAGAAAAGCATTATTTTTTCAAGAAAATGAGGTCATCATTGAATCTCGAATGTTTTCGATGCAGTTGCTTGAATGGGAATCCTAACAGAAAGGCGGTTTGGCGCGCCTTGTCTAACGAGATCAACAATTCATGTGGAGAGCGAATCACTGCGTCCTTTTGAGATGAAATTAACATGGATATTTTATTCCGGAAGAAACTCCAAGTAAACCTCTCTATCGCTTGTTTTTCGTAGAATTTCAGCGCCGAAGGCGGTGCAGTGAGTGAATGTTTTTTTTCGCAATTCCGCCTTCGAAGGAGAGATTTCGCTCGAAAAACAAGCCTTATACATTTGTGTACTAGCGAGCCAGTCCCTAGTTATTTATTCGCGTTCACCTTTTGTGGAATTGGCGTGCGATTCTTTCCGTCTTACGCCGGCTCTTTCTTCGCTTCGAGTCCCTTTTTTTTATTCCCTTTAAAAACGTTTCGGGCGGGAGGCACTCCTCCTCATTAATGCATACGGCTTCAAGTGGTCCTCGTTTCAAACCCCTGAAGTTCTTTCCTTCCTATCGCCGGCATAAATTTTCCCGCCCTTCTCTCTCTTTCTCGACGTCTCAACGCGCGACGATTCGTAAGCGTGCAGTAGAATCGAGAGAGGAATAGCCATTTTCGAATATCTGTGATTCGTGGCGGGTTCGGAAATCAGTTTCGGCAATCGGGTTTTGGCGACGATGGAATTTTTTTCCGACACCCGGACGTGACGCTGTCGGAATTCCCCAAAATGTGAATGGAACGTCTCGCCCGTTTAAATTTTAAGGGGAGAGGCGGAAATGTCATGGGAAAAATGATTCGCCGGAAAAGGGGATGAATGTGTTTTGGGTTATGAGTGCTTTTTGTCGTTTTTCACGGTGCCGTTGTAGCGAAGCACTCGAATCTTCAAGATTAAAGTTCAGTTCCCTTTGATTTAAATTCCAATATTTGCGTTGAAGGGTAAATATTTGGATACTTTCATATTTATCAGCATATATCAGCTTGAGGATTGCTACTTTGTAGTTGAAAAGCGTTTATGAATTATTCAGCCGCTTTGCGTTCAGAAGACTTGACAGTAACATGTGGTTATGATCAATTTTTCAAAGCCTAAATCAGTACATGTGACAATTTTTTATATAAAGTAACAAGTTCGGGAATATTACGTGTGAAAAAATCAGTACGAACTACTTTTAATAACAGCTGGATCCTTAGCTTCAGAAGTTAGTAAAAATATTTGCATTAATGTTTACGAATAGTCTATGATCGAAGCTCAGTCTAACAACGAGCATTTTAACTACTTTAAATGGGTACGAAATCAGTGTCTCAAATAAGAACAGAAATAGCAGTGTCTAAAGATCGGTAGGTGAATTAATCCATTGCGAAATTAAGAATTATAATATTCGTGATGAAGAAGAAATGCCAGCACAGAAATTTAAACAGCTCAATACCGTCATATCAGTATTGCACTAAAGAAATATTTTTATTTTTATTGTGTATATTATATAGACATTATTTAAGTTGTTGTAGGCATGGGCAGTGAAGTTTTCGATTCTTTTTAATTTTAAAATCTGAATTATATGAGTACGCAAACATCAAGGCAGCTTTTATTTGTCAGAATTATCTTAAGTTTCTTTTTAAAGGGTAATTTATCGTTAATTTTGCTTGCATGAGGAGCTGGACTTAAATTTTTCTCTTAGAATTCGTTAATTATAAAACGGAAAGTGAAATTGTCATTTAAATATTCTTTGTTTCCAAATAATCTTCAAATAAAATATTTTCCATTTGTAATCCATGAAAAGAATAAGTACACTGTTGTTAACATTGTCTCTTTGCGCTAGGCAAAGCAGAGAGATACTGTTCCATTTATATTGCAAATTCATTCAATATATCGAGTATTTTCGAGTAAAATGCTGCCATCCATGCTAGACGTTCTTCTATTACATTTTTAGAACGAAATTTAAAAAGTCGTTTTTCGGTTTAGATTTCCTTGTCGCTGCAAACAAATTATTTTATGCCACTCCTAATATCGCTCTGCGATTGACAATCTTTGATCGCTACAGGAGTTGCCTGTATCATTTATTGGATAAAAGGTATAAATATAACTAGCCGATTCAACTTTAGAATCCACTATCGTTTCCATAGTAATTCTATATACTTACTATGAGGCCGACATGTTTTTACCTATATTGTTCCTTACGTAGAAACGTTACTAGGAATGTAATTCTTATTGGGTCTGGGGTTGGCTTCTGTCGGACCATCCTTTCATCTCCTGTAGACGGCGTTGAGCGCGCGATAAACGCAGAACCAAAAACGCTGGGCATTTGAAAGGAAGTGGTTGAGGGAGGTGCGTTTTGGGAATTGGGGCGGCCTCCGAAGGTGAAACATGAATGAATGGTTTTCGGAGAAGGGAAAAGCGGCTTTTGTTGGGAGCCATTGAGTTCACTTATCTCTCTCTCTCTCTCTCTCTCTCTCCGATCTATAAAGCGATGGCGGTGGTAATGGTGGATTGCCTGCTGATAACACTTACTCGGTCGCGTCTTGGGCCTGCTTCCATGTTTTATGAGACTGCTGTTGCATCCTCTTAATGGATTTTTGATTAATTAACTCGGTGCGCTGTTCTGTTTCTCGTAGTGGAATTCGTATAGGATTTGTTCGAGAGTATTATGTGGAAGTCAAATTTTAAATAAATGCGTTTCATCTAGTTTCATCGGCTGATGAAGGTATTTTTCATTTTAAAAGTTTTTGGTAGCTTTCTCATTTTTCAACTAGGTTTCCTCTTGGAGTAATTATAATTTTCCCATTTTCATCCACCATTGCCACAAAAACGGTTTAGTGGTTTAATATGTTAAATACTCTCTTCTACCCAACTCTCAATGTCATTTCTTGATGCCGTGGGCAAATCCGACCGAAATTTTTCGTTTACTCTTCTGAATATTTCCTCAAAAGATTCATGACAAGACTGTCACTAAATCCAAGTCAAGAATTGACGAGACTCTCCATCATTTCTGCTCTGCATTGACATAATAACTGGCATCGCGCAACTGCAAAGTGCAAAGAGGTCACAAACCTAGTTCATAAATAGTAATGTTTTTGGATCCTCAGAAATTACGTTGGATTTGTAATGCTTCAGTATTACTTCTTCGGCACAGAGAGAGGCACGAAAATTCTTGAGGTCCCTTTGGAAAGTGTTTGAACTTGATTCACTGTCCGTTGAGTATGTTACTTGCACGTTAATTGGACTAAAATAAGTTATTTTGACGTTCAAATGACTGTTTAAGTTCGCAGTAGCGATCAAGAACAAGCACTTAAAACGTACTTGTCTCAGGTATACGATATCTATTGGAGATATACCTTTTAAATTGCTTTTTCTTGAATTTATTCAGCATTAAGACTAGCTCGATAATTCTCTGTTGAATTCGCAGTAGTGCTGGTAAACCTTGACTTAAATGTTTTGTTAGCTAATCGAGAAAACTTTCAGAGTTTACTTAGGGTTGTAAAAGCATAGCATTCCCAAGAAATGTAGGATTAAAATAAGTTATTTTGACGTTTCGACTGTTCTGGTTCGTAGTTGTGTAAATAAATCTTGGCATAGTTTTTAAGCTAACGTAATTCTAATCAAGGAAGATGTTATTGTTTACTTTGGGTTCTAAAGCGTAGAATTGCCACGTAATAGCGTTCAAATCACTTTAATTGGCTTTTCAGTGTAAATGTTACCAGTAATGAATCTCGTTCTTTCATCGATGGGAGACAGTAGATCGTTTATAGTTACTATTAACAGTATTACTCTCTGAGATACATAGTATATACATAATTTTTGTTAGATCTGAAAGCGCGCCTTGTAGAGAAACCGATCCTTGACAAATTGATTGATCTCTTATACTTAATAGGTATATTATGTTGGAATTTTTTTATTCTAGTAAGATTATTTAGATCGATCTTAAATCTATCTTCGAGTTTTGGGTGATGGAGTTTGTACAATTTTGTGTTCAGCCAGTTTCTACCTGGAAAGCCTAGGTTTCCGCTAGTTAAATGACAACAGTGATTTTATATTGTTTTATCATATTTTATTAAAAATACGACATTTCCAGCGCTATTCAACTTGTTTCATGAACTCCAAACCCCAGGTATTTGGTTAAATTTTAAATTTTTTACGTAAACTTAGGTATGCATAGTTTATTGTTAATTACACAATTGTTTTAGGAGAACTAATTCAGCGATAGGAAAGTGCAAAGTATTTACCAAGCGTGTGCCTGCGTTTCACTCTAGATATTTATTTTCAATCCGATTTAAAACTATAAAATGCATGGACTTTTCATTATACATAGTCAAGTTCCATTTTTCGGGAAACGAAATGCAGGGAATTTTTTAAATCTTTGATTTGATTTTAATTAAAAATTACTTCTTGTTTTTTGCGATTTTTTTCGTTCGGAATAATTCATAATCTATAGGTAGCAGTAAAAATGCTCGCGCGTAATCGTTTCTCGCGTGCCAATAATTGCCAGGAAAGGGTGATTACTGTCACTAGTGGTGCCCGCAAAAATTTTTGCTAAGTCAGTCAGAAATCTGAATGTATAAAAGTCATCATACAAATTAATGATACACAGTAATTAATCGCGAACTTTTATTTCAATTTTTATAAATATTTCTTTTTATTGAAATATGTCCTTTTTTCATAGCTCTCCTGAGTAGTTATCTATTTACGTTGCTATGTATAAAGCTACAACAATAATTTAGATGCTTAAACAAAAGTGCGAAGCGAGTAACGCTATTATTTCGTCTATTCGAAGGCTTCAATGACGGTAATTGAATCAGATGTAACGATGATGGTCGCCTTGGCAACGCTCGGAAAGTGAGCGAAAAATCCACAAAATTTCGAAAACAATTTCTTAAAACTTCGACCGTGTAACAAGTAAACATCGCAATAATTAAGATAGTACACAGTTTTACCCATAGTACACAGTTTTACCCGTCGGATAAAGTAGAAATGGAGAAAATCGGTGCATATTTACCTATTTTGATGAATGAAGGAAGAAAATTACGTGTAAACTTATGGGAAAATGTAATCGTCTCCTGGAATCGATCCCAGGACTTTTTCCGGAATGTATGATTTTTCTATGCACCATCTCATGGCTTTGAATTTTTCAGCTCTTAATTCCATCGTGAAATGTCCAAAAGTACCGCGACAGACAGACGGACACTTGAGAATTTATATATACTTACTGATTTTTTTAAAAAATCACCATACATATTTATGAAAGGAGAAGCATCCGGTCACATCTAAATAATGAATGAACGATTTAACGACATCAGTAAGCCATTACATCAAGCGCACGATTAAATACAACCTCCTTAGCATTGGAAGGCTGAAATTCTACCCAATTCGGTGCTTAGGTTACCAGTCTACGCTTCGAAGGTAAAACGTCAGAAATTATCCCGCGTCGTGAAGGCAATGCCAAATCAACCGTTGCGGGAATAGGCTCACGACGTCCTCGAAAAAAAATACACAAGGCCTCGGATAGCTTCGCAAGCGAGCGAGGACAATTTCCAGAATTGCCTTCACGCGGTCGTATCTATCTTCTCTTTTTTTGTTGCACGTACTAAATTTAGTCCTTCACCTTCTCACATTCAGAGGCGTACGAGACGGGATGGCCATTTAGGAGAAAGCTTTCAGATCGATTCCGTCGGACGCGCGTTCACGTATTACTCACGGGAGTTTAGGTTATGGTTTTTTGAGGATGGCTCGTGGGAGGAGTGAGGAGACGTGGAAGGTTTCCTACGTAGTGACATCATACGCTTCCTCTTGTTAGTCCCTAGAGGATGTCCTCATGTAATAAGGTTGTCCGCGTAATGAGAGTGTGGTCATATTGTCCTCCGGAAGAGTCGTGTAGGTGTGTCTGGAGTGGTGGCTGTTCTCCTCCGGTGTAGTTAGACCGATGAGGTGTAATGAATGGAGTAATGGATCTCTCTTCGTTTTTTTGTTGTTGTTTTAGTCTCGAGCCGTATGGCGAGTGCTACAGTGGAATTTAAAACTATCGCGTCGGTTGATTTTTTTTGCGCGTTCGTGCTCCACGCGTTTCAGTATTTTACGGACTCTTTTAAGTGATTTTATTTTCGTCACGAGTTTCGAGACAGCTCGTGAACTCCATTGACGCTTCTCTTTTAGTGCGGAATAATTGGTTTAGCGAGGGTATCTGCCGTGATCGTTTTGTTGCGTGCTTTTTCGTCGCTTTAAAAAAATTCTTTTTCGCGTAGTTGAATTAATTACTTCTTACATCGGTCAAGCGTCATTTAATGTAATTATCGTCGTATTTTCATGTTATAAGGTTTAATTCCATTGTAATATATGGGTGAATGTCTATTTAAAAAATCTATTTTCATGGCCAGAAAGAATTTACGTAAGGGTTGCAAGGTTACATCAGTTTTCAATTTAGGGAAATAGATTCCCTGCGCGATTTTTTTTTCATTGACCATAAAGTAGAATTCAATCCACTTAAGATTTCACCGATTACCGCTTCATTTAACTACCTGAACGTCTCATGCACATGGAGGTATTGTTTTTCAGGATAGTTGACAAGGGCTCTGGAAAAAAATTGCTGGCTATTTTAGGCCTAGGATATTTTTTTTAATGTTAGGTTTTCGTTGAATTCATTCTCCTGCGTAACTTGTAGCTTCTGCCGCTGGAAAGCATTGTGATTAAATGCAGTGTATAGAGTTCGTGTAATTTTATCTCTTAGAGGTCTAATGATTGTTTAACCCTTATACTACGGATCAGGATGTGATTTTTCATAGAATTCTACAGAATTCCGCGTTGGCATAAATCACAAGTGGTACTCCAATGCTATCTATTTTTAATCCTTATTATGATGTGTAATTTTTCATCTCGAGTGTGGTACTCAGTCTGCATTTTATTATACTTTTTTGAATTCTTAGATTTCACGAAGGAAAAGTTGAAAATAACATCCTTTCACTCTTGTCATGCTTGTTTGTATTTATGCGTCAGGTCAGGTGACGAGAGAACATTATCTTACGTTAGGTTTAGATGAATACAAATTGTGAGATTGAAATTGTTTCTTCGCAAATGTATTTCTATGTCGGGTAGAAAGCAATAAAGTATTAAAATTAGCCCTCCGTTAAATTGTGTTATTTTTATTTTTAACAGGATGCGAATTTGTTATAACGAATACTTTGGCTTAGATGCTTTTAACTGCGTTTACCGGTAATTATCTCGTGCCTGTCCAATCATTTCTACCATTCATAAATTTAGATGATTTGAGTGTTGAATCGCCGGAAGCAATTTAAATGATGGAATTCCGTGTAGAATTTTAGTACCGTGTGAATGCGAAATAGTTAATGCTGAGGCAGGTAATATCTTTAATCTCTATGAACTTGTCATAATTTTGTCGTTTCAAGAAATACGACGATGCGCTGGTTGACAGACCTAATGATCCTCTGAAACTTTGGAAACCATCTTAACGTGAACGTAAAATTATTTTTACATGTTAAAGGGGAGCCACTGGAACAAAACTTTCTAAGTCATAATTTCTTAATAAGAAACAAACTTCTGATAGAAAATAAAGTTTGTATCATTAAAATCAATCAACGAATTAATGTTTCTTTTTAGTGAAGATATCCCCATCCGTTTAGACACATTATATTCTCTAAAGTGAATTAGTTGGAATTTTTTTTTCAAGTTCTCAATAATCTGTGTAAATCGTTTCAGTAAGTAATAATACTCCTTCAGTGTACATATCCGACAGCTTCGTCTTCAATTCGTAATGCAGTAATGTGTGAAGTAACTATTACGTGCATTATTATTATTTGGTTCTTGAGATTATATCTAAATCCCGATCCAATTTGGTGCAGTTTATTAAGTTTTAGCTAGTTCATAAACAGAAATCGAAGGTCTCTCATGATGCACATATCAACGATAGCAAGGAACTTTATATAAGGCCATGCCCATGGGAATATTCTTACCCGCTAACCTAAACTCTCTCCCAAGGATAATAGTATAAAATCTTCATCATTTGAATGATTAATGTCGGAAATAAAATCGGCTAAGTAGCTGGACCCATTCATTCCTTGTGGTTTCTATAGTGAAATTAAGTTTAAGCTGTCTTCCGCGAAACTCGCCTGTTGTTTCTTATTTATGTTAGTCGCAAAATAGGTTTCACGCATTAAATTTGCCATTTAGGAAGCTCTAAAGGCTATTTTAGTAATAGTGTCCATATCTCTGCCGTCGATGCTCATAATTAGAGATTTATAATGCTTTTCGAGTATGTATTGTGTATTATCGCCAACCATGATGTTTTACGACGACTTAATATCGCTAACTATTTCGCCCTTTGAAAAGATGGCCAGCGGTTTTATTCCTCAGCCTTAATTTATTGGCTAGCGAAATATCGTACATAGTTACACCACTCAAAAGGATTTTCATAAATTATCGGTTTTTTTAATTTCATTTTTCCATATGAAAACTTCCGGCAGTCCTTCATTTCAAACTATTTTCTTCTCTCCTTCTCTCATAGGCGACCAGTCTTTGATTTCTTGCTGAAGCAAACGGTTTAAGACGTGCTCTTCGACCGTTTTCTCGGCCATAAATCCAACCAGTGTTTTGTTTTTTGCGGAGTTCCTTCGAAGGGCTTGATGCATCGTCTACGTGATTGGGCGATAATTTTTCCGATCTATTCTCGAACGTTAGTACTGCCGCTTTAAGGAGCGCTGTTTTCTCTAGGACTCGTCGGTTATATCTGAGAGGAGAAATGGATTCTCTTCCTCTATCCAAGCAGCAAACGGAATTCCACGTCTGACTCCGATGGGTTTAGTCTCCTTGTTTTCTTCCGACTAAGATTTTTCCCTTCTCTTCGAAATTCCTCTATTCTTCTTGTCGCTCCATAACATTCCATTCGACCTATGAAAAGATATATGGAGTTTGCTTGCGTGCGGTATATTTTTCTTAAGATTCTAAAGTGTTGAGACAACATATTTCATTTAGTTAACAGCATTTTCGTTATGAGAAATCTGAACGGATTGATTTATTAAATCCGTCTAGTTTTCGGCGTATATAGTAATGAATGATCAAATTTTTAGCTTGTTTAAATATGAAACGATTTACCTAATCGGCAGATAATGCTGCATTACTTAAATTAATCGCGAGCTGCGATCAAGGTTAGCACCGAAAGTTTGTGGTAATATCGGTAACGCCATATGACATCATTGTTGACTTAGGGTTTAAATGTTTAACGCGGCATTTTCTATGTCTTTCTAAGTTCTGAATGTTATTTTTCTTTGAAATAATTCGTTCGAGATCTTGGAACGGGAACTGATCTGCTTCCCAAACCTATGATCGTTGATTCGAATCTCGATTGGGGCATGGATAACTGTGATTTTCTTTGTTGCTGTTTAAAAATCTATTTGTAACGTGCTGTTTAAGAGTTGGTTCAAATAAATGAGAGATAAATAATTTTTTTGTTTATTTTTACAAGGCTACGCGTTTTCTAAACTTTTGTTTTTCGCAGCAAATTAAAGCTCCAGTCGTGATAATACGGTATTTTCCAACGGCGGCCCACGTTAAACAGCTGTTGTCCCGATGTGGAACCTCTTCAACAGAGATGGCAAATACGTGGCACGCCTGCGATTTTACTGGGCACGCGCAGGCTTGTATTTTCTGTGTAAAATATGAAGTTTCTTAGAGAAGGAGTAAACTAGTGACGCGAAAAAAATTCATATCGTTCACAGTACTTTCTTGGCACGCGACTCAAAATTATTTGCCATCCCTGCTCTACAATGTCTATCGGGTTAATGCAGCCCTGATACCCAATCGCGTTTGGGTTCGGGGCATCAATTGTGTGATTACGAGTGTGCATATGCACGTATTCGTGTACTCTTAAGTTCACTTTATTTTACTTAGGTTCCTGTAATTTCTCCATTAGTAACGTGAAGAAGCAGCTCATTACGAAACGGAATTCGAAATTGGGTTTATTCTGGAGAAAAGAAAGATTTAACGATAAAGATAGACAATGTTTTAAAAATAATTAGCTATTTAAATGAATACTATTTCGGATTCGGGATTTAATGCGTAACCTTTGCTCGACGAAGCATTCCTTCCTTTCATTTTAAAACGAAGCCCATTCCGCGTTCTCGGAAATTACGACGCGCGCCGAAAGAGGAAGTTTAAATGTTTAATGGAGGGTGGATCGCATATTCGCTCAAACCGAAAGGAGCCACACGCGCCGTGATATATAAAACAGATCTCATTCATACGAGCGACAAACATTGGTCCTGGATCAGCAACATCCCGCATCATCGCAGTGGTGGGTTAAACACAGCTTAAAACTTCTCGTCCCGTAGACGCCAACGGCCTTCTATGCGATAGAACCTTGCTTCTATCTCTGGCTTTTAGGGGTTTATTCGCTTCGGTTCCCATTACTTAATAATAAGCATTGGAGAGGCGTTCCGCGCGGGTTGAGAAGGTAGAGGAGAGCATGAGGGGGAGGAGTGATGGAGCATATCGGGAGATAGGAATGGGAGGTTAGAGAGGGAGGGAGAGAGAGTCGAAGATATTCCTCGTAGCATTCAGAATCTCCGTCCTCTATCCTTGCAAAATTAATTAAGGGGGCTCCTCGTCATTGTAGGTCGGTTATTTGAGTGACTGTGCCGTTGTAATTCTTAGGATGGTAATTTCCGTGATCTTCGTAGGTTGGAATGCGGAGACATGTTCCCCGAAACTGCGAGTGGTTTATACGAAGACGAAGCGTTTCTCAAACTCGGAATTGCGGCCCGGCTCCTTTATAAATTATTAAGGACGTTCGCTTTATTCGTCATCATCCGAGTGGGGCGTTACTTATGAACGACGGCGGTGCGTGTGATTAAACGTCTCGTGCTCGCGACAATGGTTTTCCTTTTTGACGTTAACGCGTAAGACGTGGAAGTGATACACAAACAGTTTCGGTGGTCGCCTTGATAAACGTCCCGTTCTTATTAACGTATCGCCGCGCGTATTTAAGGGGACGGCTCGTTTCTTCCTGCAGAAGCGTGGATTCCTTGGCATTCCGACAGAGAGAGAAAGGTACGATTTAACGAATGTATGCTGGCGCCACGTCGCGCGCTTTCCGCGGAATGCGAATTTTAGAGCGGTCGTGAGAATTGCGACACCTTGAGATCGATCGTTCAGAATCCGCGATAAGACGCAGGTGTCGCGCTTCCTACCCTAGCATAGGGGTGGCGAACATATGGGCGCCTAGAGATTAGGACTGATAGCCTCGGAATTAAACGATGCGTTTCTTTTTCCCGTGTCGGGGAATGAACGCTGACTGTGGAACATCAGTTTCTGTCACACGCCGGTTGTGAAGTGTATAAATGCGGATGGATAAATAACTGATTAGTTAGTCTGGATCCGTCTGGGTTGTTAATAATATGGAGGATCTCTTTAAGCCTATTACAACAAAGGGGGGTGACGAAGTTACCCCGGGATTATTTTTTGTCTATACATATTTATCTTACTAATTTCTTTATTTTTTTATATCTCATATGGAAAGAATACGGTGGGAGTTTTGTGATAGTAAAAAAAAGGTACCTTTTAGGTGTCCTCAAGTCTGAAATATTGCTGATTTACTCATAAATGGCTCAAAGTATTTTGATTGAAATTTGTCCAGTTATTGAGATTGACGTCACAAACAACACTATTGAAACTATATTTCTCTAACAAATACTACCTCTTGTCCAGTAATGTAACGGAGTTTTAAGCCCAGCTACTGGCAAGTTCCTTCCGTTCCAATATCAGCAGCATGTTGCTACCACTTAAACCGCGCATAAATACGCATTGATGTGAGCAGTGTCCTCATTGTATCTGCAAGAGTACGGATATGAGAAATTTGTGCATTGTATGGTAAACAGTTTTTTATATCAAACGCATTAAAAATGTAATGCTACCACAAAAGTTATCCAAAAACCGTAGGTTAACAGATGTTAACGGGAAGGCGTAAAATACTTTGGCAATAGAAAGGTTAATAGCGGGAGAGAAATGCAAATTCTCTTCATTAATCGGAAGTTAGGCAGCTCGTTCAAAATCATTTGAATTTTGATAACTCGACCGCGAGTAATTTGCATTCTTCGGAGTGGATACTAATTTTCAAACGGATTGAGAGGATATATGTAGGATAGGATAGAGTACAGAGTTCATCTTATTTCCTCAGGTCGGTCATTCCTTCCTTCCACGTTGGCTCTGAATTTACAATCCATACTCTCGACATAGATATGAAAATATGATTATTTCACCGTAAGCGTTAAAACCGGGCTGTACATTATATCGCCGTTTTAATTTCATAAATGCGGTTTCCTATATTAATCGTAATAATGGCTGTGGGGAGGGGGAGGGAAGGTTTTGGATGTTTAGTAGCGAAAGGAAATTTGTCCGTAGGATATTCGTATAAAAGGTTAAAGTTTCTCGGAGGATAATAATAATGAGTTAGAGATTTACACCTGAGGCTTATGCCGGCGAAATTAAAGCCTCTGCGGACCAACCTGAAAGAGCTTTCGTTCCATGTAATAAGCGCCAAAGGAATAAGGTGTATAAATAAAGTTAATCGCCTCTCTACCTACGTTCGGCTTTCGCAGTTAAGGAATTTGTGGTAATCGAGAAAATTTCGGCTCTGATTTATATATACATTTTCCCGCTTTCTATGCGTTCGGGCTAAATTAATTCGGGAACGGTTTTTGGGTAGAAATTCGTCGCTGAATATAGTTTTTAAATCAATTCGGAGGATTCGTTTGAAACTAACGTTTTACAGTTTTTAATTGTTTTTATTTTCTCTCGCAGTTTTTTATTTTATTCACCTTTCTAAACATATTGGCTGAGACGATTACGTAGCCTGCACTTTCGTGGAGTATATTTTAAGGCAGGATTAGTTTTTGTAAGATAATATATCTTTTAAGTCGTGTTTTCTTCTTTATTTTTATTCTTGACTTGAAGATATTCTGTTTTTAATTTTTCTTTATTGGTAAGAAAAATGCTGATAGCGGAACAGGAGATACAAGATTATTTTGTTCAAAAACTTTTAAGAAGTTAAAATTTCCTATCGATAAGCTAACATTTTCTCGTAGTAAAGCGATGCCATTTTGGTTATTATCGGCAAAGGAGGTAAATGGACATCGTTATGAACGTTCAATTTCACTTTCCTTTTATAAAGCGAAGGTGCCCAGCTGTTAATGATTAAATACCATCTTCTTTTATATTTTATAAATGCGGGTGCGCGGTAGGCATACTTAGCATTAAGGGTTGATTTAACTCCACTTGGGAAGTAAATTGATAATGCCGTTCTTACGGACTAAAATGTCCAGTGTCAGGGGTCCTTCGGCCCAGGTTAGGGAGAGAAAGGTGAGATGGGGGTGCCGTTAGGGAGGCTGGAAAGGGGCTTTTATGGAGATCTAACCCCATCTCCGTCCTTTTTTCCACCCCTCTTTCCCCCGCTTCCCGAACCGCTCTCAATTTTGGAGGCAGAAGGAGAAGAGAGGGGAGAATATCGGTGGGCGTTACGTGGAAGGGGTAGAGGGGGCGGTAACGTGAGTGAGGGTGTTTAATACCTTTGGTGCTAGAGGGGGCAGTAAATTCGGGGGAAGTGTCTCTTTCTCTCCTCTCCGCCCATCCTCTCTTCGTGAAATATGCCTGCCTTCGCGTTCAACCTCTTGCTTTCCCGCCTCCGCTGTCCTCCTCCTCCCCCCCCCTCTATTTCCGCCCCTCCTCCCCCCCCCTCTATTTCCGCCCCTCCTCCCCTCTCGTTTCAGGCGCCCGATGCGTCTCCAGAAGTGACCTGGATTCGTTCTTTCACATCCACTCGCTAATGCTCGCCGTATTTATTTCGGGTGCTTATTTTTCGGATTTAGTGGACCAAATTTAACCTCCCTCCGGCGTCGTCGATCCGGTGGTGGAAGGGGTGGCCTCGTGGAAATAGTTGCAGTTTTCGGAAGAAGGGAAAAAGAAATGTACAATTTTGTCGCTGTTGTTAACGTAGTGTGGGTTGGGTTGGCAGGTTGTGTCATTTAGGGGAATGAAGTTGGTATAATCCGGTAGGAATAAGCATTTACCGATGGGATACGCAATTCATTAATTCCACACGTAGTCGAACCTCCGTTGCGCTAATCTCGGTGTCGTACTAATAATTCGAGTTAAAGATTTTCAGGAAAATAGAAAAATTGGAAAGTTGAGTTGTGAACGTGAGTGTTATAGGGCTTTAACTTGGTATAGAATCGCTCTTTTTCACATTTAACAACATTTATACATAGAAATATGAAACGTTACCATTTGCAAATTCGTGATTCATGTATACCGCGACATACTTCCGGCGTTGGCAACTCTGGACGTTTGACGGTCCGTAAACCCTGATCCATTTTGAGAAAACAATGTGCACTGTTTGCGGGAATGTCAAAATAAGCTTGGATGTTTAATAAATTCATTTGTGCTATAGCAAAGGATTCCACATAAATTCCTTTTATATCGAGCATTTCCGCTATTTAATTAATCGATTTAGTGACCAAATAAACTGTTGCCAAAAAATAATGGTGCAAGTTCTTCACCTGAAACAGCAGTGACAGTTTACGCAACGGTCGTTGTTGATTTCAGATTATTAAAATTTGAAAAGTGTTTCTCCTTATGGCCACCATCGAATTTTATCTGTGTAAAGTATGTGATTAGTTTCATTGATAATTTTGTCAGTACCAAAATACTTAAAATGTTTGGTATAAGCTTTCCTCAATAGCGAATCCCCGATTCTCGTATTCAGAAATTAGTACGTACGAATCTAAACTGAGGACAGCTGCTTTGTAACCGAAATTCGCATCTAATTTTCTAAATCAGTTTACGACAAATGAAGCTATAGAAATCATTAATCGGATTTCAGCCATAGGGGGAGCTCGATAATTATTTTTAGAAAAGGATTTGCTCGGGTCGGATGACTCTTGATCGCCGTATTGCATAATGGCTTCCACTGAAAGCGACGAGTTTCAGGGACGTAATTACGCGTTCGTTTCGGAAAATAGAAGTGCAATATAGCGTTGCAAATGCATTACCATCTGTTAATGAATGAGCTCCGGCTATCGCGGAAATCTCATCCTGTTTTCCATCGTACGTTGTTTTTAAGCGCGTTTCGCCTCCAGCGTGAGTGAGCCCATTAGACTCGGTCTGTCCGTCCGTATGTTCGTTATCGGCTTCTACCTAACGGATTTTCATGAAATTCAGTAATAAGGACTTCTGGCAATAAGAAAATGATATAAATGGTTCACTTATACAAATCAGGCATTCCTTTCTACTAGAAACAAAATATGGACTTTCCGCCAGATCTACTAAAATATTCGTGATACCAAAAAAGTCAAAGTAAACTTTGAAGTATAAATTGGTGGAATGAATGATCCGATGATCCCTATGCGGCAGGCATAAGCTGTGATGATGGAAAATGTGGAAACAGCCGTTGGGGCTGGTTGATTCTAGCATAGATAGCCCGATCCTAATCCAAGAAAATATTCCCGTTCTGAAACAATTTCTCTCCTACGGTACTTCAATGATAGAATATGTTCCCGGCAAGTAGAAGACCCGGGTTCGATTCCCGGTCATAGACTTTTTTCGCCTCTTTCCACATTTCTCATCTTTGTAGAAATAGTTGAGTAGAATATTTCGTGCTTAATACGTTTTTTAGCGAAGGAATAGCCCTTTTCAAGAAAATCAGGCATGGAAGTCGTAATTCACTTTGAACTTAGAAAATTTCTAATTAGGTTTTTTTTTAACTGCTGACCACGAAAATAATCCTCGTAGCAAACGATATAAACAAGATCTGCTAAAATACAATGATACGTTTATTAAGGCAGAAACTTAGGAAAGGGGAAGACATTTTTAGAAGACAGAGAAACATAATCGTGTCGTGGTGTTTTATGGTGGTTTGTTCAAACAGTATCGTGTAGTTTCAGTTACTCCATACAGTGTACACTTTCCTAACTTGTTTCTATATTTGACCCACGCTTTCGAACACTCGTTTATTGAAAACTAATTCACTCTGGTGTTATCTATATTCTCTCAAATCCTTATCTTTCTTAAACAACATTTATATTAATATCTATGAAGTATGTTCGCGGGTAACGTGGTAGATAAGCTTTTAAACTTTTTTTTGTCGTTTGGGGCCACTTTGGATTATGAGTGACTTTTCCTGCAATGGCGAATGACGCCGCTGTGCGTCACACTGTATTAACATTCTTATAAATCTTAGGAAGGCTTGATCTCTTAGGGTGAATATCATTCGCGATAGCACTCGGTAAGGAGCTCATCTTCACAGACAAGCTGCAGTTTCTTCTTTATTTATGTCATAAATTCCGTATTTTGTTTCTGATTCACGATCTTAGATAATCTTTTTCTGGTTCGATGTTTTAATACACACACACGTCTCTCCGTCGCTGAAGAAGGGCGTCAGCCCGAAAGCTCCATATTTGTGTTGTTTTTGTGTTTTTCATGTGTCCTCAGCACCCCCAGCGGCTCTCCAATCTTGGTAAGTGTCCACTGGGCTTCCTCCAACACCTTGTTGCCACCTTTATATATATATATATACTTATATCGAAATTGTTTGAAATTATTGCCAAGTTTGTACCGTTGAGTTCAGTTTATTGTCTACATTTTTCAATTTATAGTTTTATTTCTTTAAGACTATTATGGGAATGTCAAACCATTTTTTCTAATAGTCGACGGAGAAAGAAATCAAAATTCGATATGCACGAAAGATGTATCGCGCAGAATAATTTTTTCAGCCTCGGTATTATTTTGTTGACCTTTAAGTATTGTTGAATTTTGATAGGAATAATTTTTCTTATAATATTCAAGGTTATTTTCTCTACAATTTTCCCGTTCTCTTTATATTTTGCTTCCCAAATTTAGTCTTTTCCCCTATGGATTCGTTTCTTATTTCCCTTCCATACTCGTATAAAGTTTATATTTTTCAAATTATTGCTTTACGTAACGCTGTTACGTTTGATTTTATTTTGAGGCGCAGAAATTCTCGTTTTGAAAGGAAACATCTTGTAATTTAACGATCCGTACGCTCACGATGAATATTTAATGATCTTCTCCTTAGATACTCACTCTACGTGGAAGCTTTCCGTTACTTGCTTGAATTTGCATGAGTAATCCATTTTGAAGAGTCGTTTTTTAAAAGTTGGAGGCCTTTTGACAGAAAAAATGAGGGACGGAAATGTCAGAAATAGGGACGTTTCATGTGAAACACTTATAGAATAAAAAAAACAAATTTATGTGCGTTCCATTAAGACTTACAATATATGCCGGGAATAGTTTTTGATCAAATCGAAATGTTGAAAGTTTGCGCAGTCAACATTTCCTAAGTCCTTTTGGTGTGCGTTACCAGGTTTTATCAGTCTTTTCCACCCACGTAGGTATTAGGTCCATACGAACCGCCTGATACGGCGAATAAGAGTCGCATTGCTACGATATGGACTTAATAGTAAATGGCCTATATTAATTCTGCTATTCATCAAGCTAAAATTTAAAGGAAACTTGTCTTTAGTTTACTTTGGTTACTATGCATAAAATGTCTAACCCTTAATGGATAATTTAAAAAAAATCTGATGTGGCCAACACATGACTTTCTCCATATTTGGGGTATAGATATTAAAATTATTATGAATGCTATTGGGCCAAAGTTGTAGAGAATAATATTTCTTCCAAGTTTTGTTTGAAACAATTTTTCGTAGAACCATCCATTTCGGAGATATTTTGCTTATTCGTAATTTTCAGTATACAGCGCCACCGCCATGTAGCGGTGAATTCTGTAAACGTATTCAAAATATACCTAATTTACGGCAATAAGGATGACTGTATTCTTTTACGATAGGAAATAATAATTTTGCCTTATAATGCTATTCATAATAATTTAAATAACTAGACCCAAAAAGCGCTCTAACTGAAAAAGTACTTGCCATATCGTTACCAAACTTCATATGTAACACTTTATCATGAGCACAAAGAACTGATTAGTTTTTGGACAATACCGGTTAACCGGAAGTCGAGGTTTATTCGAAACCCGATTCGGTTTTTGCGATATTTCTTCGTTAAAACATCATTATTGTATATACAATTCTATACAAAGGTTATAGAGAATGTAAATTCCTACAACTTTCATTTGAAACAATTTTCTATAGAGTTATTGCTTAGGCGTTATTTATATATAACCCGTTTTTCGGTTTTCTCCTTAAAAACATCGTTATTGGTAATCTTCGTGAGAACCAAAGTTGTAGAGAATAATATTTCTTCCAAGTTTTGTTTGAAACAAATTTTCGTAGAACCATTCATTTCGGAGATATTTAGCTTTTTCGTAATTTCCTGAATACAGCGCCACCACCATGTAACGGTGAATTCTGTAAACGTAGCTATTCAAAATATACCTAATTTACGGCAATAAGGACGACTGTATTCTTTTACAATACGAAATAATAATTTTGCCTTATAATGCTATTCATAATAATTTAAATATCTAAACCCCAAGTATGGAGAAAGTCATGTGTTGGCCACATATTTTTTTATATACCATCGGTGAATCACCACTGATGAAGGATGCCTTTTGGCTTAAACGTTCATCTGGCTATCCCAACCTTTTTATAGCTATTGTAGGGAAAGGCTTTGGATAGCCCAAATTTGGCAGTGTGTGTCTAATACCTACGGTAGAAGGTAGAATTACCATGTATGTACGTATTTAGAGAAAGTTCGCCAATTTTGCAAGAATGAAATTACGCAATTCCAAGTACTCAGTTTAGAATTTTATATCAGCGTACATCACCGTCCGTATATAACCATTAAAACGATGAAAAACGCTACATTTCTTACGTACATTATTCGTCTTCTCTTTTCTCGATTTCTATAGGATCCTCGGAAAGAGTTTGTCCGAATTTCATCCCCAAATCCTGGTTCTGTCTTCCCTCCTCGTCCTCTACTCCGCCCTCCATCTCTCTCTCTCTCTCCATTTCAATTGACCTCAATCGTACCAATGGTAGCGATCGCTTTTTTATAGACTCGCCACGTACAAGAATCTCTCGGCTTTCCTTCCCTCGCCTCCTTTTCATTTCGGCCAAGGAGCTGTTTTTATTCTCTCTCCCTCTCCTCCCCCGCCTTTTGTTTTTTTTCGCCGCGACTGGTGGCGGTCCGTAGGTCTGCGCATTCTGTAATCGGGAAGTGGCGCAGAGACAAATTAAACCCGCCCTGGTGATTTTTTCGCCTCTTCCTCTTACTGGTGAGATTTGCCTTTCGTTCTGGTTTATTACAATGGAGATGGCGAGACGTTTATATCAGCCCGGAGTTCTTATAAATGTCTACGCCCGTGACGCCGTTTTCCCTCGATATTTCGAGACGTTTTCGGTTTTGATTCATGTTTTTATTTACTGCAGGTCGCGGAGGTTAGTGAAAGATATTTTCGCATTCGTACGTTTAGAACTAATAGGTTGGGTTCGATGTGTGAGAAGTGACGGTTTTTCACAAAAAATGTTCGGATAATCGTCAGGATGTTGTTTACATAAGCGTCGTAGGTTTTGCTATATTGCTAGAGGAAAATTTTGTAGGAAGTTAACTTGCAGCGAAACCTAGTCCAACGCGAGCTTCCCCGACTCGGATCTGATTACACGCGGTTAAATAAATTATTTACCTTACGCTTAATAAAATTAAATTCTACGCGGTCTTGAATTGGGCGCGCGTTTTTTTTCCACAAGGTATGATATTTTAGAAAAGGGGCCTTTTTTCAAGAATGTAACCACTGCGTTGAACAAGGGACTAACGTGTGTCAGTAAATTTGGAAAGAAAGAAAGGCGTTTCTGTCGATATGCACCGATTTAGTGGATCATAATAGAGATTTTTTTCTTCTCTTCTAATTTTACTTCAAATCCAGTTTTCCCCACAGTTACGGCGCCAAACTAGGTAGAAACGTAGTTAGCCTATCTGGCTCCGAATGCAAGGGACGCGGGTTCGAATCTTACCATATAAATGGTCCTATGCGCTTGTCATTACACCTATTATTATAACATATGTAATTGGGGAAATTGATTGTTCAAAACAAATTACTATCATTAACTCCATTAACTATGTAATCGATTAATATATCGTCATCGTGAACCTTCAAACATCCGATGTTATTTTATACACCAGCATCTTCCAATCTGATCATAATGGTGCGGAGCGAAGGAATGTTTCCTGATACCGGATCTATAAAAGCGATAAATAACATAACGTATCGCCAGCTACATCGATACAAGAGTGCGATCTTCCTTTAGCAGGAATGTGAGCGCAGTGTTGGTCGGATAATGGTTAGATCAAGTTTTCCTCGCCGCTTCTGATCTCGCAGACTTCCTTCCTTTTCCCCCTTCCCTTCCTTGTAAGGAGGAAATCCCCGCTTCATCATCTTCGGAGAGGTTATCAAACCATCATATATTCCCTTTCACCTCTTAACCTTATCTCCTGTTGGAGTCCAAGGACCTTCCTTTTCAACTGGAAAGGAGCAAGGGTACCCAACTTGGAATCGTATTAACTTCCTCTATGACCCTTCGGAAGAATTACGCATCGGCGTAACGTGCAACTTGTTCCATCTCTTTTGCGTTTGATTTTACTGGTAATGAATTCAAAGGGTTTCTATGAAGAAGGGTTTATTGAGATACGCTATTTTTAACGACGGTATTTAATAAAACCCACAGTTGTTGAACTAAGCCATTTCACATTAATTGAAGTTTACAGCTTTTTCCTATTATTTACAGGGCGGTAATAGTGCGCGACAGAGTTGCTTTTATTATCACGTTTTTTACCGATTTGCTATTCGGAAACCTTATCCATGCACCATTTTGTTTTTAAATGTACATAATGTAAATATACTTCGTCGTTTATCATACCTCCAAATTTGCGGTGTTAGTTGAAACCTAAGCACTGTGATAATTATTTGTGCTCATGTTGTCCTAAGAAAAATTATTAGAGTTCATTTTGCTATGCAGAGAGTCATTCGATGAATGTGTAGTATGGTTTTCCTATCGTCCAGAACTTTTTTCTTTCTTATGCTTAAACTTATCAAAAGAAAATATTCACTATATTGTACCGATATACCTAATCTTTTTAAATGACTTTCAACTTTATTCCCTCAATAAAATTAAAGAGACAAGAAGCAATCGCGTTTCGCCATTTTGGGACTTATCCGTTTCTTGTCTGATATTCTTCCTGTATTCAAGTATTTTGTCGATAATGAAGGTCATTCATTAATTCCAAACAATAATTAATGTAGGATAAATGCGAACGATATTTTTACATTTTAGTTTTTACGAGATAAAATGTATTCTTTAAATTTTACGTCAAAAAATTTCTGGGTTGTCGCCATACTCTTTTAATTAAAATCATTTCATAAGAGAAGCGCGACTCCCAACTGCTAAAATAAAAACAGGAGGTTATACAGGTTTTGTTTGGGCTATTTTCTCACTGTTCCAACTTCCTCTTTCCAGCTCCATATTGCATTGTTTTCAAACCTTTCCGATGCTTCGCTTTGTACTGTAATCCTGCTTTCCTGTGCGGAATTCCTTACTATGCGACCTTTTTTTTAATTGCGTTTGAACTCTTTTATCTAGCTCGGGCATTAATTAAAATATGCTATGTAGGCCATCCTTATTTTTCATTAATTCTAGGTAATGAATAATACTCGGAGCGATAAGGATATTTTTGCAGTGGTTTTTTTCGGCCGCGGCCGTTGTCAGATTATGTTTTTGATGCCGCAAAGAAACCACATGCAGATAACGCCTAAAATGTTCGTGGAAATATGCGAATTAACGCTCTCCCCTTCCCACGTCCGCAATAAGCTCAAACGAGTTATTTTCGCTAATGATTATTTTTCTCTCGCTTATCTTTTTTTATTCTCCCGACGGTCGGATAATATTTTTTTCTCGAGTGTCTCAACCCTCTCCCTAATCCCTTTCTATCTCACCGCTTAATTATCTCTCCCCTCGCGCACGCAACACGACACGCCTTCATCTCTCCACCTCTTTCGCTCGCTCTCCGTTTTTAGGCGCGTTTCACTTCCAGCGTGAGCGTCTTTTAGTTTCTGGCTGTAGGTCCGTCCGTAAGCATGTTCGTTCTCAGCTTCTACCGAACTATTTTTCGTCAGATTCGGTATTGAGGACTTCTGGGCATGAGCAATAACAAAATGGCAGGAATGGTTCGCATCACCCAATCAGGGGTTCCACTTCATTAGAAACAAAAAACGAAAATTTCCTCATACCTTATAGAATAGTAGTCATACCAAAAAAGCGTCCGAATATATGCAAATATTGTAGACCTATTCAAATAGAATATTTTTTTCCTAATATATTTTTATCGAAGGAATAGCAGTTTTCAAGAAAATCGAACATGGAAGTAGTAATTAACTTTAAACTTATACACTTTCTTACAATTTTTTTATTGTTGTCCACTAAAATAGTCTTAGTAGCGAACGATGTAAACAAGACCAGCTAAAATTACGTAAATACTTTTATTAAATCACTAAATTAGGAGAGTGAAACAGTGTTTAGTAGGCAGGGCCATAATCGTGTCGTGGTGTTTTTTTGTGTGCGTTCGTTCAAACTGTATCGTTTAGTTTCAAATAGGTATTCCATCGTATTTGGGATAAAATGTACACTTTCCTAACTTGTTTTTATATTTGACTCATGCTATTGAACTCGCGTTTATTATCACCTTACTAACTCCATTGTTATAATCTTATGTCATAATTTCATCTTTCAAATTTTTGCATCGATCAATTAGACATTTCTGACTTGTTTTTCATGCCTTTCTCATTTTTCCCTTCCAACTTCTCCCTCCCTCTACCTTCGTCTCTCCCCATCTTCTCCCATTCTTCCCTCATTCCCCGTCTCGATCAGGGATGCAAGTCGCTAATAACGAGGGTAGTTTTTTCTAAGTCATCCTTGTCCTTGAAACCTCTCGGCGCCAATCGTCATCCCTTTTTTTTATTTTATTTTATTCTTACGGAACGTTTCGCTCGATCGAATCTAGCTGCGGTAATGATATCGCGTCTATGATCGGCGTTGTGAAAGTTGGTCCTCCCCCCCCTCCCCATTCCTCCTCCCTGGAGAGAATGCGGTGTTGTCACATCTAGCGGTTGCGATTTGCCGCAATCAGAACGGAGAGTGTTGGTCGGGGGGGTATCTTCCAAGGTTGGTGCGTGACACCCGCGGGTCAGTTGGCGATAGGCGGTCGTTTTATATGCGTCCCGCCCTCAGGTTCTCATGGGGACGACTTTCCTTTCGTCCGGTGCATGTAGCGTTTTACGGGCTACCGTAATCACCACCGTGGTGTTGGGATGGGGAGGGATCTTGCGTTTACGCGCCCTTTGACAAGGGTTTTAAATCTGGTACGAGACTCAATTTTCCGACTGGATATTTCTCTTCCTATTTGAATTTCCTGAAGGTCATTCGGGGACGTCCACGATCCGTTGATGCTTTTTTACTTTCTCCATACGTAGTAATGGGAAAGTATTGTGATCAGGAAAAAAATCGACTTCGAGATTTCAACGGAAATACACGTTTTGAGGTCCCTAGAACACGTTTAGACTATTTTCGGAATGATGTGTGTGTGTGTGTGGATGGATGGATGTGATTGTGGGCGCTCTAACTCAAAAAGTACTTGCCATATCGTTACCAAACTTCATATATAACACTTTAACAGGAGCACAAAGAACTGATTAGTTTTTGGACAATACCGGTTAACCGGAAGTCGAGGTTTATTCGAAACCCGATTCGGTTTTTGCGATATTTCTTCGTTAAAACATCATTATTGTATATACAATTCTATAAAAATTTCATTTAAAACAATTTTCCGTAGTAGTTATTGTTTAGGAATTATAAGTAATCGGTTTTTTCGGTTTCCGTCAAATATCTCCTTAAAAATGTAATTGGTCATCTTCGTGAGGACCAAAGTTGTAGAGAATAATATTTCTTCCGGATTTTGTTTGAAACAAATTTTCGGAGATATTTTGCTTATTCGTAATTTTCAGTATACAGCGCCACCACCATGTATCGGTGAATTCTGTAAACATATTCAAAATATACCTAATTTACGGTAGTAAGGTCGACTGTATTCTTTTACGATACGAAATAATAATTTTGCCTTATAATGCTATTCATAATAATTTAAATATCTAAACCCCAAGTATGGAGAAAGTCATGTGTTGGCCACATCAGATTTTTTGTTGTTGAATTTCCGGGGGAAGGAATTTGTCGTATTCCACTCGATTAAGGGTCGCCTCCCATTAGAAATTGCCAATGATTGGTGCAACATACATTGCAGAAACTTTATGATCACACGGCGCTTTTAGTCCGCACAATAATGCCACTTGTTACTCTAATACAAAAAGCCTTACACGGTGCAGTAGTTGCGCTCTTGGAATACGCGCTCTTATGAAATCGCTTTTTCTGAACTATTGAGTCAATAGGGATAAATACCTACTTGAGTGTAAGATTTTGAACATTTTCTACAACAGGTATATTTAACTTTTATTTTTGGAAAAGGTGGATTTCATTAACACGAATCCGATAATTAATTATAATATTCATGTAAACGTGCAAAAAATAATCGGAAAAAAACTCAGTACACTACTGCCGGGATTAGAGCTCTGAACTGGCCTGATTTTCTAGGCCCGGCCCGGCCCGTGAGACATGACGGAGGAGCAGTGTGACTCGCGTGATTTTTATAGCCCGGCCCGGGCCTGTAATTAATTCGAAAGGACTCTACGCGGGATAGTTTGAGATAGTCAATTGACAGATGTCGACGGAGAAGGAAGGTGGTTGGAATCCTCGAGAGAGAAACGTGGCATGCTAACCACGTCGATTAACAATCAGTGCATATCGAAGTATGCGATTAAATAATACTTAAAAGAATCGATCCTACAGTATATTTTCCAGGACACTTTTTATAGTTCGCGGTAAATTCAAATGTCTAACCATGTCTTTGTGAGGCTGACCAACGCGTCTTCGCGCGCATACCCTGGAATACAGGCGGAATTGCAAAAGCCACTTTTTAGGACTAAAACTTGCATATACATCGAAATCTCGAATTCGAATAACATTACTTTGTTTACATATATTTTGACAGCGAATCGCAGAACGAAAATTAGTGTTCAGGTAGAAAAGCAACCCGAATTATGGGCGAGTGTATCTTTTCGTTATTAATTTTTAATTTAATTTTTGCATGCGGGACACCATCCTGCAGGTAACACATCGAAAAGCTCAGTTTTGAACAGTTAATGGCAGGAAACGTACGATAGAGTCAAAGTTACAAGCGGTAGATGAGAAGCAATTTGAGCCGTAATTTGTTGCATCCATTACAAACGCGGCAGGATTAATAAGTTTTTATCTCTCGAGGAAATAGATACTATCAAAAGTTAAAGTTTAATATGTTTTCTTATTTATGAAGTGCCCTTTAAAGTGTTTTTTATGTCCGTAATAAAATTAAGCAAAAACGAAAATGAAACATGGTAAATAGCTTCTGCTATGAAATGGATCAAAAATGGAGAATCTTATGGCCACTTACAACGTCAAATAAAGTTTATTAAGTGAATTACGCCAAAAAGGGCGGAATTAGGCCAACGTTAATGAATGAAGTGCATACGTTAATGGTTTCAAATGCGAAGTTTGTCTTTTATGTGTGTCATATGATATTCATCTGAAAAAGGTAGTTTTGTGTATTTTCTGTAGTGCAAATTGGTCTTGTTAGTGAAAGAGGCAAGTTTTTAAAAAATTCTTCGTAGTTATAAAATTAATGTAGCTATATTATTTGACTCGTTACAAACATTTGATAGTATATTTTTTATAATTTACAACTCGTAAATGAATCATAAAATTATCAAAATTAATGTGCAATGAGGTTTCTCTAAATGCTTAAATTAAATGTTTTTACGAAATGTTTAATGTATTTTCAGATAAACATGTTTCTTTTTAATGTATAATTATATGTATTTCTTTTTAATCGGATTCTTTGTTGTAAGCAAAGTTTACAACAAATGAGATAATAACATTGGACCACCGAATTTTTTAAAAAATTCTGTTTATTTTCAACATTGAAATTATTTTATATAGATATATATATAGAATGTGTAAATGAGGAATAAGATAGTATAGAGTTTTATTCGTCGAATAAACCAAAAACTAAAAAAATCGGTCCATATTTACGTATTTTAATGCTTGAAGGAAGAATACGTTGCAAGTCAAGAAATAGATTAATACGTGTTATCTTATGGAAAAATGTTAATCCCCTATATTGGTAGCACTGATTAATCCCGATTGGCCAAACCTTGACCATTCACTAAGTTAGGATGTAAGGAAGAATCGTACCAAATTTATTTATTCTAGCTTTTATCGTTTAGGAGGAGTTCCTTGAACAAACCAACAAACACACCCTTCAAAATATATTATAGTAGATTAAGTATTCTACCCATTACATTAAAATATTATTTCAGTCGCCGCTTCCAAAATAAAGTCGATCCTTGTCCACTCGCCGCATAACGCATAAAAAAAACGGCAAACATTTTCTCGAAGGCAAGTTTACGGCCGTTCCAGCTGCGAGAACATATCTGTCTCTTATTTAAGGTTTGCATATTATCGCGGAGTAAGCGGACCTTTTTTTTTTTCATTCCCTCACATCTTAGGGCCCTTTTGCCCCGACAATTTACGCACCCATCCCGGTCCCTCGATCCCGTGGCCCCTGCACTCCTTTTTAGCTCTCCCCTTTTCCCCCTCTACGACCTCACTTATATCCCTCTCCTACTCCTCCTCACTGAAAATATTCCTCCTTCCTCTCCCACGTCCGGGTGAATTTTATATCCCCTCGACCCTCGGCATAAACCTTTCGCTTTATATAAGAGCGGCGATGGGAAAGGTGGGAGTCGAGAGAGAGAAAGATTGTTCGCACGAGCTTTTTGATTCGGGCCTCGTTTGCCTTTTCTTCTCCTCGTCTATAACCCTACGTTCGCCTTCCGACGCCCCTCCCTGTCTCCCTCCTCCCCCCCCCCCCCATCTTTCCACCCTCATCTCCCTCCCACTTCTCCGGAATACGCTGTGGAACGCAGCCCGTGCTAGCTTACTTGGCACGGAGCCAGTTTTTTTTATTCGCGTGTGCAATTGAAAGAGTGGAGAGGGAGAGAGTTTGCTATAAAATTGACCCGCGCTAAAGAGTTGAGGTCTTCACCGTAATATGTCGCGCTAATGGCGTGGAAAGGATTCCGGTGTTTCAAGTAATTTTACCCGAAAGTTATATATATATATATATATCTCGAAACTGTTAGTGATTTGTTTTTATTAGATGGTTGGTTAACGGCGTATTTTTTCCTAGGGTGTTCATCGAATTCGATTAAATGTTCTTTATATAACAGTAATGAATCTTTAAATGACTATATGTATAGTTATTAGCATCACATTTTCTCTTTATATAGTAAATTACTTGAAGGATATTTATACCTGGTGCAATTATATCAAATCACTCCAGGGTATTAGGATATATAGTGTAAATAAAGAGGGCTTGTCTCGATAATTTGGATTTGTTTTTTTTTTATTTTAATAACTAATTCAATGCATGCCGAATACGGCGGAGTGTAATGTGAACATTGTGCTACTCTGCTCCTTCTACTGACATTGTAAAGCTGCTGTAAGGATTTAAGAACTCCATGTAACCGCATTAAAAGGATCGGGTGCTATCACTTAATAACCTGTGTAGGTGGTTCCTGTAAAAGTATGTTTGAGTCGGGGAAGAGAAGAATTTAGAAAAGTTGACTAAAATTTACTTCGAAAGAAAAATTGTCAAAATGAAGGATAGTTCTCAGATACATTACTTAGAAGAAAAAGAATTTAATCGAGATTTTTTATGATTGATGATCAAGTTAACTCCGATAGCCACAAAGCATATATGGGAGTTAAAAATTTGGACTTAAAAAAATAACTTTATTATATGGACTCAAAGGCGAAATACGACCTCACCCACAGTCCACCGCATTATTCAAAATTCAAGAGAAGCGCGACAGTATGAAAATTACCGCTTTTTAAACCTTCCCTCGAAATTTAGAAGATTAATTTTTCGTTGGTAAAAAACGAAAAATAATATTATCTCAGTCGAAACAGTATAGAGAATTATTAATTACGAGACACACTCATCGTTTTATAAGCAGTAGATCAGCTTTTTCAGAGGAAATTTCATTTTTAAATGGAAAAATCACTTTATCTCGCGCTTTTATACACGCATTAGTTAGTGAATCACTTCTTTTTCGTTAAACCAAAGAATTTCATCTGATGCCTTAATATTTTTATTTAACACGTATATCAAGCAGGCTGGAGAAAATGGGTGAGTGAAGAAAATGGAAAAATGTTAACAGTGGAAAAGGTAGAGTCAACTATATGCGCATAAGCAATGAGTTGAGAAGGTTTACAGATAAAACTATGGAAAATTGGATAAAAGAAAAATGTGATGAAATTCAGCAGATGGAGAAGTTTGGACAGTGCGACATAACGTACGCTATGGCACTGAAATCAGAAGATTAGAAGCCTAATGGAATTCATGGCAAAGGAATTAGGAATGAGGATAGAAAACTAGTCGCAGAACCAAAGGATGTAGCACAGGTACAGGAGGGATACATTAAGGAACTATACAGCAAGCAGGAAGGATCGGCACGATTAGAACCGGAAGAAGAGAACAACATTGAAGAAGAAAACTTGAGGAGGAGGAAGACAGGGCTGTTATCGCCGATCCTATTCAATATATATTGAGAGAAGGTAATGCAAGAAGCGTCAGAATGCACAGGAGATTTCAGAATTGGAGGAAGGACTATAACAATAAAATACGCAGATGATCAAGTACTTCTAGCAAGAAAGGAAAAGGAACTCCAGAAAATGATAAATAGACTAGTGATAACAGGTAGAAAATACGGCATGGAAATTAATACAGAAAAATCCAAGATCATGCGAATATCAAATAAAGAAGAAGAAAATTTGAACATAAGTATTGGAGGAAAGCTATTAGAACAAGTTTCACGTTATAAATACTTTGGAAGCATCATAACGACAGTAGCAAAATGTACCTATGAAATCAGGACTAGAATAACGAAGGAAAAAGCCACTTTCAGAAGAAAGAAACTCCTACTAACGGGGAATATAAAGGAGGATATCCGCAAAAAAGTTAATAAAATGCTATGTATGGAGTACCTATAGCTTTGTACGGGGCAGAGACATGGAAGCTAAGGAAAAATGATACTAAATACTTGAAAAGCTTCGAGATTTAGACATGGAGAAGAATGCTGAAGATAAAATGGGCAGATAGGATGAACAACGAGAAAGTACTACGAAGAATAGGAGAAGAACGAACGATTATACAGACTATCAGAAAGAGGAAGGCGAACAGGATTGGGCATTACATGAGAAGAGAGAGCATGATTAAAGAAGTGCTAGAAGGAAAACTGGATGGAAAAAGAGAAAGAGGTAGGAAGAGGTTTCTGCTGATAGATGGCTTGAAAGGGAAAGAGCTATCAAGACATGAAGAAGACTGTGGAAAATAGGAGTATGTGAAGAACCAAGTTTAACCATGAATAATCACGGACGTCTACGGACAGACTACCTATGATGATGATGATATCAAGCAGGAAAAAAAGTAACGCCGTTTATCCATTATAATAGTAGTTTAGGTGTTTGTTTGTTTGTCTGGAACGCTCTCCTGTCTGGAAAGAATTTGGTCGCACCTTTGGTAGAATAACTCGAGAACGTTAAGTCCTACTCAATTATAAGATCAAATGTTCGAATCCAGGAGTTTTTGTTTTCTTCACTTGATTAACGCGGGTGTGAATATAACATATTAGTAATTTGCATATTAAAATTATATAGAATCATCGTAAGAATTCGATAATTGGGGGAGAGTTATTGAAAGCTAGGGCTAGAAAATCCAGGCCTAAATCCAGGTAACAAAATGAACAGATTTCGAAATCTTTTAATGTAATATAATTTTGCTAAAATGCAATGATAGTGTTGCAGCATTATTACATTACATATTCTTATATTATTTAAAAATACTTATTATTATAGGATCAGTTTAATGATCAAACTGGCAATGGTCCTCTGTGGTAAAAAAGACGAGACCGATCAAAAACCGACCGGTTGGCAACCCTATTTGGAGGGAGAGAGTGTTTTAATTTTACTTCAGTGCTTTTTATGTACATACCCTTAATTTTTGACGAGGGATTACTCTAGTTTAGTAACAAATTGATTCTAGATTTTTAAAGTCTAAGAAAAATTTACTAAAACAAATTATTTTTTCCTATTCACAAAATAATTTTCAGCCTAAATCCTGTTCAATTTATGAAAGCGTGTATTCATTTTTGTGTTTTGATGCCAGAAAAATACTCATTTCAAATTTATAATGTGAAATTCTTTGTTAGACATTCATTCGTTGACATGCAATCAAAATCTTTCGCATTTGAATACATTAACGTCGCTCCAGAAATACGGCTTTAACATCAGCGAGCGTTCCGCGAAATAATTAGGCGCGGTGTAATTTATATTCCCTACCTTTTAGTCCTGATTCTTTTTATTATCCACCCGTTATTGCGCAAGTCGCTCGTGACCTTAGCATTTTCCTAATTCAATACCGAGTTCATAGGAACCACACAAATTACAACGAACTGCTGATTCCTTTGAGAAATCTGGCGCCTAATGAAGTCCCAAATTCGCATTCGCGGATCGAGAGTTTCTCCGGCATGGGTTCCAAATAAGGTTCCCAGGGTCGACACATTAGAACGGTTGACAATATTCCCTGTATCAGAACTCCGGCGTTCTCCTCAAATGCCTTATATCCTCGACCTCCTTTATCTCCCTCCTCCCCTCTCCCTTCCTCACGCCACCCTCCTACTCGTTTCTTCATCCTTTTTCCACTCGCTCCTTTCTTTTCTTCCTCTTCCCCGAGTTCGGAATTCTCTCATTTCCAACCTTAGGTACTAATTCTTCCACGCCCCACCCTCCCTCGCCATACTTTTCTCCCCCTCCACCCGCGCCACCTTCACCGGAGCCTCGTAAAACTCGAGCGGAATCGTGGGTGATAATTTCCTATGCTATCTCTCTCTCTCTCTCCATCCCTCTCACTCCCGTGCTACACTCTCATCTACCCCCTCTCTCTCTCCCCTTCTCCCTTCCTCATTTCCCCTTTCCCTTCCTATCTCCCCTCCCCATTCTCTTTCCTATTTCCCTATCTCATTCCCTCCCCCCTCCCTCAGTCACACTCCCTTCCTCCCTCGTTCCCTGTCTTTCCATTCATGTATTTTCTTTACTTCTCTTTTCCCTCTTTCTCTCAACCTCATGAGAGGCTTCTCTCCTCTGCCTCCTTTTCTCGCCCTCTCCCACTCCCTCTCATTCTCCCTCTTCCATTCTCTCCTTGTTTCCTACTCTCTCCCTCCCACTCTCTCTCTTCCTTCCACCTCCATTCCTCCCACTTTCTCCCACTCTCGCTCACCCGTTCTCTCTCCGTCCCACTCTCTTCCACTCTCCCTCCCACTCTCTCACTCTCCAACTCTTTCTTTCCAATTTTCTCTCCCATCCCCATCCCTTTCTCTTCCATCTGTACCCTCGATCTAACATCTCTACCCTTTTCTCCTATTTCTCACCCTCTCTTTTACCTCTTTCGCTCTCTCTCTCCCTTTCCCTCTCTCCTTATTTTCCCTCTTTCTATCTCCTTCCTCCTGATCTGTCTATATATCTACCCTCGCCAATTTCCTCTCGCGTTTTTACCATTCCATTTTTTTCCTAGGACCGTCATTCTTCCTCCTCTCTGGTGTTACCCTCTCCCTGTTTCAATCGTCTCCTGTGCCCCGTACCTCACCCTCCAACCGTTGCTAGGTGGCATATTTCTTTATCTCGATCCGTTTCTCTCTCTCTCTCTCTATTTTCTTGTTTCTCATTATATCCCGTCCATATCTCCTTCAGTTTCCGTCCTCTTTATTTTACCCCGTCGAAGACCAGATATGCGGTTACTATACAGTCCCGATGTTTCTCGACATTTTACTCATGCATATTAGGCAGTGCTTATAAAGCTTATTCTTTCGCATTGTACAAGACACAGCGTACGTGAAAGGTTTATTTAGCACTCTATTTAATCTGGCACTCGCCAAAAGCTTAAGTTTTTATTATCGGAATTTTAGCGTGGTTTTTTACCAATAAGATGTTACACGTATATAATAATAATAGTGTACTGTAACGCGAATGTATGCAAGCAAGAGTTTATACATGAATTTGAATAAAAATAGAACTCGTTATTTCTGTTGTTGCCTCCGAGGAACCTGCGCTTATTTTTCAGAGATGGTATTTTGTCAATTTTTGGAGAAATACGAATATCAAGAACGACGCCTCGTTCTAGTCGCAGATATACCTATACTCTGTTTCATCTTGGCAGCCATCGCAGCATTGCCTTTTGCAATGTTGTCTCTGGTCAAAAGAGGAAAGAGCCGTGCAATTACTTTACAAGGTTGTTAATCGCCGTCTAACACAGTTTTCGCTCATTATTTTATTATTTATTAACGAATCCTCTTCATGATCCTCGGAGAAGTACAGGGAGTACGTGTATATAGGACCGCTCATGTAAAACATTTAATAATTTTTAATATTTTCGGATGATAATTGATATTAAAAAACAAATGAAGTCTAGATCAGTAACATTTTCGCAGTGTTTATTTGTCAAAATACGTCTCGTTCAATTTTATATTTTCTTATTCTTTCATATTATTGAAAACATTAATTGACCGCGATTATCACATTGCGTTTCTTCCATGCTAACAGTGTTATGGGCATTGGAAACTTTTAATTTAATTAATATACTAATAAAGCTTCCTATGGGATTGCAGGAATCGTATTAGGAGACATAATTTAAAATAATCCGAAATGATGTTTTAATATTTTGTCGGGTGTTGGAGCATTCAACGACTAACATACGTGTAAGTTATATACTTATTACGTGAGCTGTTCCCAAGTTTTGAATTGTGGCCATTTTGGAGTTCATCAGACGGGTCGCGAATGTGTAGTTCACGTAACGCATAATCAATTTCAACCGAGGGGAAAATTGATAAAATAATATAGATAACGGAAATATCTCGAAACATCAGCATGTGCGAAAAATGATAAAAACGGGTGATCTGCGCCATGTCGTCGAAATGGAAAAAAACGCATTCCCCGTCCGTCCTCGGCATCTCCATACGTTGTCGATATTCTCCTCGCCTCCTATTTCCCTCTTCCATATTCTCTCAGCGCCGTCGGCACGTCGTTCCGACGCGCGGTGACAGTTTCCTTTCCTTTCTCCATCAATTGAACGTATCATTCTATCGCAGTTATTATTCGGTCTCTTTGTGGAACGATTCGCTCGATTGGTCGCTTCGGCGGCGAGGTCGCACTCATGAATCACGTGGCGTGTTCTTCTGTCGCTCCACTCCGTTGAAAGGGGTTCTTTTGAATGCAGGAAGCACCGATTCGCATTGTGCACGTGAAGCAGTATCTTTTTGTGTTTATATTCCAACCGAATTAGAATATCGTTTTTTGTAGGAGAGTTCATACGTAATTCAGAAGTTTTTTCGATTTAAATGATATTTTTCCATAGAGAGGATCCAATATTTGATTAAATAATTATACCTCTAGCTGTAGGAAGGTTGGGTAACGCAGAGGCACATTTTTATGACTTAGTTTTCCGCCAGCGGAAATTTAATAGTCGTCGATCACAGCGATAATTAACCAAATATCATTGGATCACGTATGAGGACGGTCGCTTTGTTGATGGAATTCAAGCGTGGTTTTTAGCCGAAGGAGTAGCCTAAATAATCAGCTCGTTCCAAATTGTTTACTGTGTAGTCCACTTTCGAAAATAATTTTATGGTGCGCGTCAGATTTCTTGGTGGTGCTCGGAAAATTGTATTAGCTTTAAAGGTATATCAGTGTTTGTATGATTACTCTTTTATAACCATTCGTTTTATATTTTATTATTTAAAAAAAAGCTTTGAACTTAATACAGGCAGAGAATTCCCGTAAAGGTACGAAACTTCGAGGGAAGCCAACCTGTTTATTTAATCTTTCTTTTTTTAATCTTTATATATATGATACTTTTAATTAAATTCTCTACAATTAAAGCACCCTTGATTATATTCTTCGGCAAAGAAAACAATTCTTTCCCTTCTGTCAAATATTATTTTTAACTAAGGCAACATTTTCCGGCTTGATTCATCGTCTATCGGACCTTATTAGCGTCTTAGTACCACATGTAAATTTACGTGCATCGATCTTAAACTACTCGATAAAGTTAAATTTCCTCTCAGAGTTTCTCTCACCATCTCGTTTTCCCCTCAATCTTTTAGCCCTCCTCTTTCTTCCTCTCTCACCTCTTTCTATCCGTTTGCTAATTCGGGTAAAGTTGCCGCGATTCCATCGGCGGATATACATATATTTGCGTTGTCGTCCCGATGCTGGGCACATATTAATGTGGATCGAGTCGCCGAGGCGTAACCCTCTCTCTCACTTCCCTGGCCTGGAGAGAAAATGTCTATCGTCCCTCTCTCTCTCTCACCTCCCATTCGACCGGTAAATCTCTCTTCCCCATACATTTCCACATTCTCGCTCTCTCTCTCCTTTTCCCATCTCCTTTCACTAGCATTTTACCGGCGTTCAGTTTCCGTGGCTTATCGCTTTAACTCTACGCACTCGGTCATACTCTCCATATCCCGTTGAAGTTATGGCGTATGGTACGCATGCTATCTCATATCGTCATTCATCGCCGACGTATTTCTCCGTATTACAGGTTCGGATATGGAGTAAGGTAAATTTAATAGCCGAAGGATTATCGAAGTTCGTTTTTTTTTTGGTGGCGGGTATTTGAGTCGCCAGAGATATACGTATATTTTCTTGAATTCTGTTACATAAAATGACCAATGTCACAGAAATATCTCGAAGTAAACAGTTTAATCGATTGTGGAATTAGGTCGAGGAACTTGACTTAGTATCACTGTTTGGTTTACTCATAAGAAGTCTTATTTGATGTGTCTTGTGGTTCGGTAATTAGGTTCGCGGAATAGGTCAACACTTATACCTCATGGGAAAAATCATTTGTTCTAATGGGCAGAGGGCTATCTCACGTTGCATACCTACGTAAAATTCGGCGTCAGACCCATTCAGGACCGCGTATAATTAAATGTTTCTACATATTGGGTAAATAAGTTCCATATTTATTAGATCGGGATAATCAATTCCTCGTCGCGTTCGGTAGGGGTTTTCTGTATCTGATATTACTAATCAGAATCTTTATGTACGGTCATCTTATGATCCTCTACCATTCAACCTTTGTTACTTTTAGAATTAAAAAATAATGACATGAGTTTTTGTGTTAAGCTCTTAAGTTTGAAAATAAACTAATTCATCTTAGATTTTTATTTGAAAATTATAGCGTAGTTTTCGGAAGTTTACAAAATCTTTGTTTCAGTTTCTCTATAAAACATTGCTCTACCTTTGATTTAAAAAGATTATGAGTTTATTTATTAAATAACACGCAAAATTTCAATTTCTCGAGAGTTAAATTGACTAGCGAATTCAAAGAAAAGACTTATTTATTTATTGCGGACAAGTGGGCTAATTAGGTCGTCTTGGTTGGATTCCACGCGTTTTCAAATTCCGCGCACCTCTAGATATTTGCAGAGTTTTTTTGCTAATTAATAGTGAAATAAAATTACCGTAATTAGGGTTTTCCTTTGGAATCGGGGTTGACTTAATCCTATTGAGCTTCAAAGTTTCAGTCTTCGCTCGCACTCCTTTGAAAACTATTAAACTAATTGGGTGAGGCTACTTTGGTGGATCTCATTGCACGATCATTTTATTTTTCGTAGCCTTGTGTTCATATCATAGTGTCGATAACGACGTTATTATAGACGAAGAAGCAATTCTGTTTGAATTTTGCTTCGAATGAAATGTAGCAACCGGAAATATTCGCAACTTTTAATTAATAAGATTTTTCGAAGAAAATCTGCAATAATAACTTGATATCTTAACAAATAGGACTATATCGATATGAAATGTTTCTATAGCTTCAAGCGTTTTAACTATCATTTTCATTTTAGATCCAAAGAGAGAGAGATACAATAATTCTTTCCTTATCAATATTAAATTTGTTGTCTAGTATCACTATCACTAGTTTTTCTTTGTCATAACACAGTACGGCAATTCCATGACTTTAAAACCAGGTGCAAATGGCTTGATATTAATCTTATGAATGATTTTTTGTGTTATTTAATTAGTGTGTGCAATGTGAGGGCCGACGAAATGTTTTCACATTGACTTGATTTATACACGTGTATTGAATTAAATATTTTATCTTAACTACCTCATTATTAAGGAAAATGTTGTTTTTATGTTTAATCAGTCTATTGTTCTTACGAAAGGGTTTCTTTATTCTAGGTCAGTGTGCCTTTTTATCATCATTGGATATTCTGTCATAAGCTACAGTTGAGCCTTCAAGGTAAATGTGCAACTTTATTTTTGTAATATTGTAATTTTAAGTATAACTATCATAGAAATATGTATCATTGCAAACTGTATTAAGAGCTCTTTTTGACATTTCACGATTATTAAAGTAAGAGTTACTTAATTTCACAGTTTTTTGCACATCATTGTGTAATTTCGCCATTGTTTAGTGACGTCAATCTTTTGTTCTCTTCGCAATAGAATTTACCCGCTGAACTTTTCAAGCATAAATCATCGCATTCGTAGAGGGCAGATTTGGATTGAAACTGTGTTACAATAGGATATTTTAACCATTCAGTTTAAATGCTTTTAATGCTATTTTGTACTCTTAGTTATTTCAAACCCTTGAGATTGAAAACACCGTGATTTATAAATTGAAACGAGTGCATAACAATACGGTAAAATTCACTGCCTCGATTGAATACATTTTTATACGCGTTTTTATTTTGACGCGAATCTAAATTTAAATGTATTATGAATTTAAAAAATGGTTAATGATATCTTTATGGTTTTGGAATTCCTTCGCCATAGCTATTATCAAATGCTTTGAAACGGCGTAAAATGTTTTAACTTACTAGTTCATCGTTTTGATTGAGAAATTGAAATGTAAACCTGATGAAATTGCTTCGATAGATTTTTTAATTGACACACGAAATGTTTTGTAAGCATTAAAAAGCTTTTTTTTAAAACTCGTCAATCCCTTCGTAGTTCACTTCCGTCGATTAAATTTGTACCACGATGCAGTTAACAAAATTGCGTGCTCTTAATTTTCACTCAAGTCACGCCCGCCGTCTGTGAAAGCGTTATATTTGTTCCTGCCTATTAACATGTAGCATCGAAATAATTCATCATCAAATTTTATTATAACGCCTCGAAATCGATTATTTTTATGCGTCTCATTTATGAAAGAGATAGTGCGGCTTGGCAATTGGCGAGAATGTTATAGAGATGCACCGAATATACATTTTGGCCGAATGCCGAATAGCCGAATGTTAAAATCAATATTCGGCCGAAGCCGAATATCACCATCATAGAATTAACTTTAAGAATGAATCTGAAATATTGTCAAAAAACCCTTTTATTTATTTAATTTTTACTGCAGTTGTATTATTCAAGCATTAATAGTCAAATTTAAGAAATTTTAAATTATGGTGCAGGAACAATAACTTTTCCGCATGGTTAGCAGTTAAGTTACTCCTGCGGTCACTGTACTGAACATTCGCAATGCTAAAAAACCGCTCGCTTTCAGCAGAGTTTGGAGGGGGAGCAAGATATCTTTGTGCAAGCTTTGCCAATGTAGGGTACTGCTGATTTCGTTTTTACCACCAAGTTGTTGAACATTCTTTTCTTACTAACAGTGCCTCGGCAAGGTATTGACTTATCTCCTGTTCATCTCCAAAAGGACTTGTTAGTTTGTTATATTCTGACGAACATGCTATTTCATTGAAACAATCCCACAAACTGAAACCTTGTGCACTGCTTGACGGAGTTGCTTTTTGCATGTTTTCAGAGGCAGACAACACTGGCACCTTCATTTATACTCTTTAGTTCTAATACGTTTGCGTGCATTTGCTCCTTCACATCATCACTTGAGAAGAATTTGTTCTTAAACTTAGGGTCTAGAAAAGTGGCAATGGAGCAATGTAACTGACTTTCAAGATAACAAAATCATCTCTGAATTTCTTTCTGCACCTCAGCTTTCATTGCATGCACACTAATTTCAGCATCTTCCCTTGATTAGAATAACAGAAAGCTCTTTACAGCAGGTGTCATGTAAGAAATACCTTCATTCTTAAGGCACACTTTTATTTACTGATTTTCCATTCTATAAAAATTTCTTCAATTGTTTTTGCTATGTTGTTAGCTGTGTGAGATACAGAAATCTCTCGGCAAGCAAGTAAAGCAGAAGCATAGTTGAACTCATCAGTTTCCTTTATCAAGTTTTCATTCAAACATTTTAGGTTTAAATTTATACCACTTTGTAAACATTATATATTGTAATATAAATAATTTATAATCCAGATTTTTCCCTTTAGTACAAACTAAAATGTAAAAATATAGACAAAATTTGAATTTAGAAAATATTCGGTTATTCGGCCTTTCTCAAGGCCGAAGCCAAATAGCAGATTTTGGCCGAATACCGAGACCGAAGCTGAACTTCGGTGCATATTCAATATTGTGACCAACCGGTACGTGGCTTTTTATTTTGGAGATTTTTTTCAATCACGAAAACTTAAAAGGCTTTCCTTTATATTTTGAAATTTGTTAATGTTCATTTTAGGTGCGTGAAGAGCGTCATTTATTTAGGAAATTCTATAATAGAAAAACAATTCAGGGAATTTTTTATTTCAATTTAATAATATAAAAATTGAATTAAAATTTACTTTTTAAGTTTAAGTACTAGAAGTTGCGTTAAATGAGTTTCGTTCAGTTATCCCTGCATATCATGTAAAGTTTTGCGCTACCATTATTTAGGTTAGCGCGTTTGGTTTTTACGTTTCGAGCTAAAATTTTTTGAACCATTTTGGGTTTGATCTAGATACTTATGAATCAATTCTTTAATCTGATTCCATATCATTTTTTCCTCCGTTGAAAGATATAATGAATTATTCATCCTTGGCATTTCAAGGGCATCGAGTCAGATAAAGGTCAATCGGAAAAAAAGCCTTTTTATAAATAGGTCATAATCTCGTTTTTTTTCATTCTTTCTTGGCGAGATAATGATATTCTCGCGGCGTAATTGTAATTGCCTTTTTTGAAGAAAAAACATTTCGTAATCTGTGGGTGTCATCCGAAACAGAATTTAATTTTTTTTTCATGGGCGTTTGCCGTTCTATATACATAGTTCCGCGAAAATATTCCATCGATATTGCCTAATGTAACGAACTTTCCTATTTATTTCTTCCGCCGATATTTCTTCCGTGCTTAAGTGCTTTCGGAGACGCCAGATACGAAATGGCCTTGGGGAAGTCGGAAAAAAAAACATTTCTCCCGACGAGTCCCAAGGTTTCCATTCGTGGGCGTCTCGTCCCTTCTTTTCTCCTTTCTCTTTTCTCTCACTCACTCTCTCCCCCCCTCCCCATTCCTCTGTTACCTCCGCTCCATTATTTTCTTCCGTGGGCGTTTTGGAGAGACGCGGGGCCGAGCATGGCGTCCTTAGAGGGTCTGTGGCATTCCTGGAGAAATAATTCCTCTTCTCAACCTCCCAGCCTCCCTTTCTCTCCCCTCTCCAGTCAATAGCCGCAATGGGATGCCTCCTTGCACCGTAAAGGCACCCTTTTATGAGGGGAGACTATTCCATTTCTCTTCCATTATCTCTCTGCGTTACTCTCCGTCTCTCTCTGTTGTTCCTTCAGCAGTCTACAATCCTTCCATTTTCGATGCGTTTGTTATTCGTAAGTGGGTCACACCGTTTCTGTCTCTTTCTCTCTCTCGCTCTATCCCCCTTTTTCTCATATTCGATGCGGAGAAGAGGATTTGCTTTGAGAAGTACGTGGGACATACGTGAGATTTCGTCGGTAGGTATCGACAGGAATGGTATTGATGAGCTCCTTTTGTTTCCGTTCTTTTCTTTTTTTATATGACGATATCTGCGGCGAGTTGAGAGTATGGTGGATTTTGTGAAGTTACAGCGCCTCGTCGATGGACGAGTTTTTTTTTCAATATAAGATGGCCTCCTTCGATAAAGAATAATATTCAGAAGCTGTGTGGGATTTTTTTGGAATTTGTAAGTTATGTTCGAATGTGTATATTTGGTTTTTTCATAACCCAAGAGCGTTTTAATCGAGTTCGTTTTTAAGAGAAATTCAACTATTTTGATAATTTTAGCCTCGCTGGTATACGCGTAATCGTCAACTAATATATTTAGATTATTTATTATATGTTTCTCCCGATTTATTTTTGGAATTAGGACAGTTTAAATATATTTGAATTGTTTAGTAGATGCGGGGATTTGTTAAATTTTGTTTTTTAAATGCGTTTACTATTTGATGTTAAAATATTTCTTTCCAGATGATATTTTGATCGAGGCTGTTAATTTTTTTCGGTAGCATTCTCAAATCACACATGGATAAAACTGAGCGTAGTTTAATGCAAGATTTTAAAATAGTGAAGCTAATTTATAAGCGTCGTCAGTATCGCAGATAAAACTGTTTCTCATATTTTATTACGCCGTATATAAAATTTTTAGGTGTATAATTTTGATAAAATTCTGCCTCAATTAATGAGGCATTTCTGACTTAGCCTCTTCCTATTGTAAGATGCGTTGTACATTGGAAATTTCGTCTCAAGTAATGGTGATTATAAGTTTCAATTTAACAGGCAACTTCTTTATGTGCTGTAGTTGTTTACATTACTTAAATAAATATAGTTGAAATTGATGCACAATTTCATTTACGATCAAGGCTTAAAGTTGCCTTTTACGGGGATAGCTGGCAGAATAAAAGGAAGTTCTTTCGTGAGGTTATCTTCGTGGGCCGAACGAAATCAGAGAAACTCCTTTTATCCAATTTGTGCATCGACAAAACATGTCACGAATGCTCTAATCGATCCTTTCCGAAAGGGGCCATTTTCCCCTTCGTTTCCCCCGATTCGTTTTCGGTATGCCACTTCGGAAATTCCAATATCTTTGTTTTGCGTGCGATTCGGCCGTGAATCAAAATTCCCATGCGGGTTAGAGAGCGTCTTTCAAGCGATGACACATCACCTTCGTCGACACCCATCCCCAGCATTTGAGGCATTCCCAGAACCAAGTTTTCTCCCCCTCCCCCCAGATGGCGTATAATGGTCGACGTCCGTGATTTACGCGGAATTGCGGGGTTTTCGTCGAGGGAGACGGTCGGGTATTCCTTCCTCGGGACGGATTCCTCAACTCATTGTCATTTCCCGTGGCCATGTTAAGGCACGCACGAAAGTCGCCGTGCACAGTGTTGGGAAGCTTTCGTATGTCTCGCTCCCCCTGGGAGACGTTAGTCCGGCATTAACCGGCGTCGGGATGTCCCCTATGGTCCAAGGGATACACTTTTGTCGCAAACGTTGTTGGTTCTCTCGTCTTCGTCTTTCTTTGCCTTTCTCGTCCTTTTTCTCTCCTCTCTCACTTCATCCTTTTCTCTTTCCTCCCGTGAGTTTCTCTCGAACTTTCTCCTTTCGCCGGCTTCCGGTCGGTCTCATCGCCGGAAATGAGACGAGGGCCGCCATTTAAAAAGTTTACTAACGAGCGTTCGGATTATTTGTTTTTTTTTTGTTCGGAGGTCGGGTTAAGTTTGTCAAAAAAGAAAGCATCACGCAAGTTTTAGTAATTTTTTTTAGTTTACCTTTTTTATTCGAACTGCACGGAAGTGTCTCCGACGGAAAATTTTTTAGCTGGTCTATTAAAAATTGAATGATTAAGCTAAGATTATGGCGTAAGTAAATGAGAAAAGTGACTTTTACTATAGCTCTCGAACTGGAATTGAGAAATATTTACAGGAGCTCACATCAGAAGTTACATGAGAGACTGCGATGGATTCTACAATTGAAAATCGGCCATAAATAATTTCTAAGCGGTATAACTTAGCTAGAAAATGTTTACGGCCATAATTTTTAGTATCAAGTATGATACTATTCGTGTTAAAAATCATGGTTCGTTTTCGTAATGACATTGCGGGCCATGCAAAATTCTTGGGGCCCGCAGGCCTTTGTCACCTCTTCACTATATAGCAGTTTTATCACTATAGATGTTAGTTAAATGAGTTACGAGAACGCGTATGCTCGATTTTTAAGGCAGTTTTTAAATAGCTTAGATGTAATGATTCTGGCTCATTAATTCAGTAACATAGGATACAGGAATAAGTATTATTTCGTTATTTTTATTGTCAGTTTACGTTGACCCGCCATGTCATCTTACCTATACATAAGTTCTGTTAGTTATCACGCAAGAGATAATTGAAAAGGCCAAATAAGTTTGTTTATGCAAACAAAAGCGTTATATTGAAAATGGAAGACAATTTATATCAGCTTTAAAAAATTTTTATTTATCTGAAACTGCATGTCATCTGATATAAGTTCGTATTAAATCTCAAACTGATGTCTCCGTGTATTCTGGATTAGGTTGCGTCATTCTGAATAAACTCGTTCGAGTATTAAAGTTTAAATAATTTTGTTGTCATCGAAAAGCATTATTTGGTCTTAAATTAATTACCGTTTATTGCAATTGATGCTACTTTTGACGAGCAAGAAAAGGTAGTTTTTAGAAAGTATCTTTCCTCGAATTTAGTAAAAATTCACTAATATGGCATTTAACTTTTAGGTTTAGCTTTCTATAAAAGTAATCAACATAATTGTATTTTCTGTTCTACTGATATTAGAAAACGATTAGAAACCAATTATAAAGCTTTTAAAATTAATTCTCTTGATATTTCAAACAGTTTTTAAAAAAATAAATAGCGTTTATGTGTAATTATATGAAACTCACTTTGGATATATTTTCGGTTATAGTAGCTCTAGCTTTTTCGAGCCTAAAGGAGAATTTTCCGAACATATCACATTAAAGTATTGCACCGCTATATTATCTCCTCGCTCTAATTAAACGTGCCTTCTAGGTTCCTTGAGTATTGCAAGGAGGAACAGGTTATCCAAGCCTGTTAGGACTTCTGCGTACCTTTGATTGTTCTTGCTTCTTTCGGCCCCGTAGATACTCGCAACCAACAGTATCAACTGCCTTCCGGGTGGCGTCGCAATTTTTTGCAGGCGCCGAGGCGAAAACGCTAAAGACCTCCCCTCACCTCCCGCGGTTAACTGGTAACACTGTATTACCCATTGTATTGGAAGGAGTAATTCAATCCTTAGATTCATTTGATGACTTGGGAATACACCTGGCCCTCCTATAACACGGGTTCTTATAACACGGCTTCGCTGCAGCACGGTTTTTTTTTTACCACCAAAAACTCATACAACGCGGGTTACGGTTCGCATCAACGCGGTTTGGTCGGACTTGGGATGCGGGATCCCCGATTGCTGAGCGAGGGAGAGACGAACTGGAGGACTCTTGCTCTCCTTACCTGATAAGTTTTCTTCCTTTTATTATTATTCGTGCATTCGTATCATCATTTCTATTTAATATTTAATTTATATTATGGCTACCCCCGTGAAGAAATCCAGGACTGCACTAACTCTAGAATTAAACCTTGATATTATTCAGTGACAGTGGAGAGACAGCTGCGTCACTTGGGCGTTTATATAACGTGAACGAGTCAAACACACGCACAATAAAGAAGAATGCAGAAAAATTAAAAGCTCTGCGGCTCATTCGTGCTCAATAGCTGCAGAGAAAACGGCAAGAGTGAGGAACCCATTGTTGAAAAAAATGTTGGCTCGCTGGGTGGGACCAGAGTCAAAAGAAGATGGCGAATAGCTCTAACACCATCCGTGCAAATGCGCTGAAGCTTTACGATCAGTTACAGAAAGAAGAGGCAGGTCCTTCGACTGCCGAGCAATTCTTAGCAAGGTTGGTTTGACAAGTTAAGAAAGCGTCAAAACCTCCATAATATCAAACTTAAGGGTGAAGCAGCTAGTGCTGATGAATTTGCCGCTTCTAAATTCCCAGACGAGTTTAAGGCTACTGTGAAAGATGAAGGACAGCAAGTTTTTAACGCAGATGAGACTGCCTTATTACATGAACGTCCATAAGAGATATAGGTTTTGGAATTTTTGTTCTGGATGAGGATGCATGAAAGGGTATGGAATGCAACCCCAACTTCACTATGTAAAAACAGGGTTCGCATAACGCGGATTCACATTACACGGTGTTTTTCCAGACCGCATTCCCCGCGTTATAGGAGGGCCAGGTGTATACACAAATTGTTTGGTGGTTCTCCGTGCACACGGAAGGGAGGAGAGGAAACCGGTGCCGGCATTAGCTTATTCTTTCAAAGATTACGGAGAACGGGTGCTGATTTGTGTTTGATTTTTCGTTTCCTCGTTCTCTTAGTTCGCACACATACAAATAGGGGGCCAGGAAACCTGAGAAAAAATTCCACTTTCGCAGGATTCGTGCCCGCTTTCGTTTAGGACAGCGGGCGAGTAGTATGCCAGCGCATTTTCCGCAACACCAGTGTTTCTCAACCGGAGGTCTGTGGGTTGTGCCTAGGGAGTCCGCGAGTTTAATTTGGGGTGTGACTCATCAATTCCTGAAACTTCATTACTGGAGAAAGGAAGAAAGCAAGTATACGGTTCTTCGCGAGACAGAGGTTATTTTAAAGTGCATACTTTGTATATTACCAGATTATCTTATGTACATATTTTCTGTTCCTCGAGAATGAGACGTTGTCCTTATTAGCTATGCATACAAAGTAGTATTTGCTTGCTAGCATTAGAAACTTGAGTACAGTAATACCCCGCTATACGTCGGAGATGCGTTCCTGAAAAATGCGACGTATAACGAAACAACGTACAGCGAAACAAAGATTACCATAAGAACTATGATAAAAGTTAGGGGTTACGTTCCTGGCGGATATTTTGTGACACATTTGTTTCCCAAATAATACATATCAATACATACTATGTTACCACTATGTTTACCACTCATTGCTACGAGGATTTAATATACATTTAATGGTAACAATGAGTAACCAATTGTAATAATAAATTTATAAATCACCGAAAATAATTGTCTATAGTGTGATGGAGCACAAAAATTGTTTCTTTACTTGCACGTACACTGATACGCACTTTAGAGTACTTTTCAAGCAGATTTCGCAATCCAAAGTATATCCAATATCTCATGAGATATCAACGCAAACGTAAACACACAAAATGTTAGACTCAACTGTTCACAAAGCTCAGAAATAGGTTTTTACACATCGTCATTAAAATTGGGACAGTCCCTTTTATCCCTTGTGTATCTTGTAAATCACCTAGCCCATCGTGATCTCTCAAACATGTGGCCAGCAAATATCTGTTCTGAGTATGATTTTACACGAATTGATAAACATGAAATTAAAGGCCGAATAACGGGTTTTTATTATTATAGTTATAATTTATACACCGCAATTGGAATTTCTGAAATTTTGCTTTTAGTATTTCACAAACGACGTATATGGGAATCGACACACCATATAACGATATACGTTCCGTAATTGATTGGCGACGTATATGCGAAACGACTTTTAGCGGGGTTTTACTGTAGTAGTGTATATGTTAATTTTATTTCATTGTCATGCTATGGGTCGAAGATTCCCCACCCTTGCCTTACATAGAAGTAGTGTTGATATTTTTCCATTTAAACCCTCACTCAGTTTACGAGTCTCAAAACAAAAGAGGACTTGCAGGACGTCAGTTTTATTTTGCTTGCCAAAGGAGAAGATTCCAGCCTTTTATTGATTAATATAACCAATCCACATTGTAGCTACAGTAGTAGTTGCACTTATCATTGGTCGCACAGAAAGTCCTAAATTGAAATATTCCAATAGGATTATACGCGGGCACCTACATATGCACGATGCGGTACATTATCCGGGACACTTTACCAGGCGGGACAGGAAGTCGAAATCCGGGACTGTCCCGCACAATCCGGGACGTCTGGTTACTATATGTTAATAGCATCTTTACGAATACTTCTAGTGATACTTCAAGTGCAGCTATGAAAAATAAGACGGATGAGCCTTTCACGAGTGTGTCAAATAAGTGTAAAAAACGAAAATATAATTCGACATACATTCAATATGTTTTTAGTTACATTGAACTCAATGAAAGTGAGAGACCCCTGTGTGTGCTTTGTGGCGACATATTATAAAATGAAGCAATGAAACTTGCAAAGGTCCTTCGTCACTTGGAAACGAAACATCCTGGATCGAAAAATAAACCCGTTGATTATTTTTAAGGCTTTCCGTAACTTTAAAAAAGCAGAAGAATGCACTGAAACCTACATTAGAGACGAATAATTCCCTTGTAAGATTATCATTTTTAGTAGCGCTGCGTATTGCAAAAGCTAAGAAACCTTGAACTATTGCAAAAGATTTAATTAAGCCTTGTATGGTAGATTTGTGTACAGAACTTTATGGGGAATTTTATGCAAAAAAATTAAAGACATTCCGCTGTCTAATGATACTATAAATCGAAGATTGCTGATGTTGTCGGACGATATTACAGAACAACTGATTGATACAGTTATTATGTCACGTTGGTTTGCTATTCAAATGGATGAATCAATAGATATATCAAACCAAGCCATTTTATTGGTGCATGTGCGGTGTATTGATAATTCCGAAGATGAAATCAAGGAAGAACTGCTTTGCTGCTTAGAGCTAAAAACTTTTTCCGCGAGAAAATGTATCTTTAACGCTTTAAATGGATTTATTGAAGAGAAAGGTTTTCAGTGGAAGTGCTGCATCGGTGTGTGTACAGATGGAGCAGCAGCAATGACCGCACCTCAATTTGGGGTTGTAGATCGAATTAAGAAAACTGCTCACACAGATGTTATTATTGCAACCCACTGTTTTTTACACAGTTAACCTGGCCACTGAAAGTACTTTGAAAAAACGATTTAGAGAAAAGTCGCTTGCAGCATTTTGTATAAGTATTAGGTACGAATATAGCATAATGAATGAAAAACTTTCAAGATTTGGCTACTTTTCACTTCGCCATACTTATGTGAAGTAGGGTTTTCAGCTATGACCTCAATAAAAACAAAGAAAATAAATCGACTCTGTCTTGATTCTTGTATGCCATTGGCTCTATTAAACTCCATTGAGCCCAGATTGGAGTCATTAATAAAAGGAGTTCAAGAACAGAAATCACGTTAGTTTTTTAGCGTATAATTTCAATGTCTTTATATTTTTACTTATTAAAGAAGAAAAACACCAATCGTGTAGTTTATTATTTACAACAATTTATAATGCAGTACAATATAAAATGTCTCATTCAACAATTTACTACTATAATATCAGTTACTTCAATTTGATTTTGTTTCTTTTTCATTTTCGACTATTTCAAGTAAAGTTTTGAAGTTCCTAGTCGTTAATTCAAGGCTATAATAGTTTTCCCCGTTTAAAGACAGCGAAGTTACATCCAGCACTGAACCAAATTCTACTTCTTTTTATATTGGTAGTTTTACCTCCATATCCTTCTAGTGGAAATATGGCAGTACGATAAGATTTAAGCTCTCTCTTTTATAATATATTTTAAACCAATTTAATGCTGAAATATCTACATTTTGGTACATATGTACTTCAATGTCTATTCAAACAAAATTTGTGTTAACAACAAGAGGGGGTCGGCGAAAATATGGGAACTTCGTACGGGGGCACCAAAAAGGCTGAGAAACGCTGCACTGACACACCACCGACTCTCATAAACCAGCGAATCGACTTTAGGTAGCTGGGGCCACCGGTGTCGGAGACGTGAAAACTAGGAGCTTGCTTAATAGCTTTTGAAATTGTTTATAAAGATTAATATGTCCTTATTTCATAGGGGTGAATGTATATATTCTTAGGGATACATACGCTCCCAAGTTTGTAGTTTATTTTTTTGACAGGGGCAACGGTCTGGACATTTCTCTATTCCTCAAAACTTTCTCCACGACCGGAAGGAGAACCTAGAAAAAAATGTTGCTATGAAACTGTATTAAAAACCCATTTCGGCCTGCGCGTTACGACTGATAACTACCATTTACAGTTTTTGTTTTTTTAAAATTTATGATTGATTTTATGATTTTACAGATAAAAATGGATTGGTTTGTATGAATATTACGACAAATTAATGGTTACATATTATTTTGTTTTTAAATTTTATAAATTTTTAATTATAAATAATTGGTTATTATTATTTTTTTGACGTGACAGTTGTCTTTACGCGAAGAGTATTTTCATAAGAAATATTTGCCGTACAATCTGCGCAGTAACTTCCGTGGGGCAATAAACCTATGTCAAGCACACACGACAAGTTGGTTTAGAGAAAATTTATGTTTCATCATCTATCTCTCTGTGGACTAAGTCCTGGTTTACTAGGCCAATCATAAGTTTCTTTTATCGTCGCGGAATACCGTTCGCACATTTCAGATAAGTGTGCTACCGAGGTAACACATTACGTAAATTCTTGCCAAATCTACTTTAGAGGATGCTGCGGTACAATCATCCATTTCACGCTCTTCAGCTGAGTGTCGTATTTGGTGGAAATTTCAAAGTAAACGTTTAAATTTGCAAAGTAATCGGTGGGGCTGTATTTGTTCCCATCGTAAACGCGGTTCGTTTTTCATCATTAAGTGCAGTAGACCTGACCGTTTGAATATAACACGTTTTGATGGTTTCTTTTGTTCGTTTAACGTTACATTGTGACGTACTGTTGCGCTCCAAATGAAACGTTCATTTTGGTAGTGCAAATGTGGACATTCGTAAACACCGTCTCTTTTTTGCTGTTTTCTTGTAAAAGTTAAGTGGATTTATTTTTTTTAAAGTTAATTAATTTTAAGTAGTTGTAACAAAACTTTGTAAAAATGAAGGCAATGTAAACTTGAAATTTCATTATATATTCCCCAGTGCAAAATATTCCTGTTGCTAATACAGTTTTTTAATCTTCAGAGTGCCTTTTAGAAAGGCTTCATACATATGCAAATAGCTCGCGATTTGGGACTCGGACGTTGTCGGATGGATGTGTGCAATTTGCAGATTTGCATAGATTAAAGAAAACTCATATATATTTATTTACTGCGGTGAAATTTTTAGGATTACCCGATGCAAAACTACGTGAAATCTATCGAAGAAAAAGTTCGAATATAACATTTTAGACTGGCGCCGCAAAGCGCATCGAGAAAAATGTAAAAGGATTAACTAATTTTTATGGACTGCAATACATTTATAAACGTGTGGCCGTAGTTTTGCTCAACAAGTATATCAGTGACAATTCTTTGTGGATCTTCTCCCGCTTCCGTTGTTTTTCTTGCCACCTTTTCAAATGTCTAAGCCCAACGCTGACTCACTATACTTATGGTGTGAGTTCACCCACATTAAGACTGCGAGGCATTGTTCTTAGGAAATAAATGTGCTTCTGCCTCCATAACTTTCTCTCTCTTTCTCGAGGCTCGAATTCACTGCGCACTTTCGACCGGCCTTTGCCGCCTTTTCCAATCATTATTTACTTCACGCCCTATTTTCAAGTCCTTAACGACTCCATGTAATCCTAACTTCCCCATAACTACTCCAATACGTCTCCCTCGAATATCTTCAACCTCCGTTTAAATATTCACTTTCGTTCCCCAACGTAGAGAGCAGTGCGGTCGTCTCCATCCCATTCCCATCCGATTCTCTCCTCTCTTCCCTTCCTCGCCTGAATCGTTCCGATTCGTTCGTTCGGTTCAAGGAAAGTTCGCTCCCGTTTCTGTTTGTGTTGCTTCCGCAGAGGCCCAAAATGCATCTCCGATATTTCGCAATCACTGCCGGGAGCCGCTAGTACTTTTTATTCTGCTTTATGTCCCCCTCAAACCCTCTTCGAATGCCGGCATCGATTTATGCGTCGAGTGCATCAATGAAATTCGGTATTGCCGGGAGGCGGTCGCGCGTTTCGCGTACTTCTGACTCCTCGAAAGTAATTGTTCCAGATGCGCGATAAGTTTCAATAATTTTCGAATCGCGCGCGTTTTAAGGTGGTATTTAAAGCGATGGAAGATTTTACCTGAGAATGCTTCGTTTGTGTTAATTCGGGAGCTCAAGCTGTAAGCCGTCATCGTTATCAGAACGATTTAAATTTAAAATTCAAGTCTCTCACTTCGAGAGAAAATCGAGTTCACTCCGCTCTTTCTCCCATTGGAATTAAAATCGACTATTTTTTCAAGTAATATAGAGGCAGCATTTTCCTAGCTTAGGCGATTTTAAAGAGAGGTACAATTTTGGTGATGTTTACAAAATTCTTTCTAATTTGAATAGTTTTTGTAACCTAGTTTATCTACATCGATGGGGACCAGGCACGATCCGGATAATCGAAGTTCTGGATGTTAAAGTAGGTCAAATAATCCGGGAACTGTTTTACTTGACGCACAATGAAAATAAATGTTATAACTTGGTTATATTATTGTATTTCGCAAAACAAAAAGTTCAACTAAAGAAATTGCGCTAAAACGGTATATATTTTAGAAAATCATGAAAGCATTTAGGTAAGTAACTCCATTATCCAAACAGGAAAAATCGTTTCTGTTACTCCTATGTCTCACTACGTCTGAGATGAATCATATCCATCGCTTTGCGATTCCTGATATCGCATCACTATTTCGTTTTGCCTTCATATGGTCTATCTTACTGTTATATTCTACTCCATCAGAAGTGTAATGCATATGTACGGAACCAGTCATCCTTCATGCGTGTGAAATGTAATGTAAAATGCAAGCCGATCCTTAATGTCTTGTTTGTTTTTTTATGATTCTCTGGCTAATCGGCCTCTTGAAGGACGGAGTGCTGACTTGCGCTGTCTATCCAAACCACACTCTTTAATGTCTTTAGCTTAAACTTCTCCATACCCAAATTCTTTTAAAAAATTAAGAATCTTTTGAAAATCAATAACTGTATATCACTGAAAAACCATAATGCTCTAAAAAAATTACGACGCGGTTAAACTGGATATATGGATTGGTAGGAATAGAATAAAGTCATGATTATAGGTAGTCTGTCCGTAGACAGGTCCGTGATTATTCATGGTTAAACTTGGTTCTCCACATACTTCTATTTTCCGCAGAATTCTTCATGTCTTGATAGCTCTCTTTCCCTTTCAAGTCGTCTATCAGCTGAAACCTCTTCCTACCTCTTTCTCTTTTTCCATGCAGTTTTCCTTCTTGCACTTCTTTATTCATGCTCTCTCTTCTCTGGTAATGTCCAATCCTGTTCGCCTTCCTCTTTCTGATAGTCTATATAATCGTTCGCTCCTCTCCTATTCTTCGTAGTACTTCCTCATATGTCCATTTTATCTTCGCATTCTTCTCCATGTCCACATTTCGAAGCTTTTCAAGTATTTAATTACATTTTTCCTTAGCGTCCATGTCTTTGCCCCGTACAAAGCTATACTCAATACATATAATTGTATTAACTTTTTGCGGATATCCTCCTTTCCCCATTAGTAGGAGTTTCTTTCTTCTGAAAGTGGCTTTTGCCTTCGTTATTCTAGTTCTGATTTCATTTTGCTTCTGTCGTTATGATGCTTCCAAGGTATTTATAATGTGAAAGTTGTTCTAATGGCTTTCCTCCAATACTCGTGTTCAAATTTTCTTCTTCTTTACTTGTTATTCGCATGACCTTGGATTTTTCTGTATTAATTTCCATACCGTATTTTCTACCTTTTATCATTAGTCTATTTATAATCTTCTGGAATTCCTTTTCCTTTCTTGCTAGAAGTACTTGATTATCCGCGTATTTCACTGTTCTTATAATCCTTCCTCCGATTTTGAAATCTCCCATGCCTTCTAACGCTTCCTGCGTTAGACTCTCTCCATATATATTGAATAGAATCAGCGGTAGACAACAGCCCTGGCTTACTCCTCTACCGATATGTACTCCGCTGGTGTCCGCATTCTCCAACCTGACCTTTACAACTTGATTCACGTATATTCCTGATCAGTCTCCTGTCTTTCCAGTATACACCTATATCCTTTAATATCCTCATCAACATTACCCAATTTACTCTATCAAACGCCTTCTGCCATCCGACGGAACATACGCAGCAATTTTTGCTGTACTCCATTGCCCTTTCTGATATGATTCTCACTACACCTGTAGCATCTCTAAAGTAGGGTTATATATATTGTAACAGTAGCATTATAAAATTTGATGGCTTTTACTGAAAAATATTTCGCCGAACTCTTTCTAAAAATATTTTTTCTCTTCAAAATTATTATTATATTTTTATTCACGAAGTCCGAGACTTTTTTCCACGAATCTTTCATACGGTGATAACCGTGTTGTAAAGACTTCCGATAACCTAGTTCGTCCAAGAACCAATTTCTCGTAACTTTGGGCAGTTCTGCAGATATAACTGTAAACGTTTTCTGAAACTCGTTACTTTCCCGAGAATATTCCCGAAATTCTCATTAACTCGGTTCCGGTTTCTGGAGATTCGTCGGATCGCCCCGAAAAAATTGTAACGGATTTCTTTTTAGGAGCAAGAATAAAATTTTTCAAACGACTTCACTTTTATGAACATTCCTATCGAAGCGAAGGAGTTGAATTTTGACGCTACCGTTGCAGTTTTTTTCTATTTTGATTACCTCGAAACGAGCGACACGCTGTCCAATATTCGTTCGCCCGTTATGATCTTTTAAAACTTTTTTTTTTAACGTCAGAAGTTGGATTCAGAAGTGATGGAAGCGGGAAATTAACCGTGGATGGGGTGGCAGGAGAGCTTTGCCTAAACGCACGCGAAACCCGGAGTATGGGATGAGGTAGCTTATCTTCCTCTTGCAACCCCAGCTACCTGGTTTATTTTTGGATCGTGTACCGTTTGTTATTTTTTATATATGCAGCCTTAATATTTTACTGGCCCGTTATCCTTTTATTTCGCTTTTACCGTAAATCCCTTTATCAAGTGTTCATTTGTGTCACTCCGCCCCATTCGTCCTTTTAGCCATTATCATCCTTCATACCTCACTCTTCACCGCCTATCATTCTGTCTCAGCGCTCTTACCTCTCTCCTAACCCCCTCTTTCTCTCTCCTATCCCTATCTCTCTCCTGCACCCTTTCCTCTGGATCTCATCTATTTCTTCCCTCTCATTTCCCTCTCTCTTCTCTATTAGTCTCTTTTCTATTCCCTCTCTCTCTCTCTTTCCTGCACCCTCTTCTCTCTTTCTCTCTCTCTTTCTTCTATTTATCTCTTCTCTTTATCCCTCCTTTCCTCTTTTTCTCCTATCTCCCTCTCCTCACTCCTCATCTCTCTCTTCTATCCCCTCTCCCCCTCTCCTGCACCCTCTCACTCTCTCCTGAACCCCCTCACTCTCTCCTGCACCCTCTCCCTCCTGCACCCTCTCTCTCCTGCACCCTCTCCCTCTCTCCTGAACCCTCTCACTCTCTCCTGCACCCTCTCACTCTCTCCTCTTCCTTCTATCTCTCTCTACCCTCTTCCTTCTATCTCTCCCTACCCTCTTCCTTCTATCTCTCTCCCTCATTCATCTCTCTTCTCACCCCTCTCTTCATCTCTCTCTTCCATCCTCTCTCTCGAATCTCCTGACCCTCCCTTCTCTTTCTTCATCTCTCTCTCTCTATCTCCTCCTTCAGAAACCCCTCCCCTGTACTTCCCCTATTTTTATTTTTCCTTACTTATCCCTGCTCGTCTGTCTCACTCTTCCACTCCACATCTCTCACTTCCCTCCGTGAATCTTCACTCGTTCTCCTCTCCTTTCTTTTATCCATACTCTCTCATCTCTTCTCTACTCTACCGAAACAGTCTCTTTCTCTCTCTCTCCCACGGTACTCATATCGGATGCCATTAACGCCCTCCTATCCCAACCAACACTCATTCCATCATTTCTCTCTCTCATGTCAGGTTGCGGGTTGCCGTCTCTTCCTCTCCCCTCCACTCTCTTTTCTCCGTCTCACTCCGCCACATAATGATCCTTCTCTTTGTTCCATCCATCCTCTTTCCACCTTAACTCTCTCATTCGCTCCTCTCTTCCCTCTCCCACTGTATATCCTCTTTCTCTCTCCATTCCCCTCTCTTATATTTATAGCATTGGCATTCCCGCTAGGATGGCTCGCAACGATATTGCTCTTGTCTCTCTCTCTCTCCCCCCCCCTCTTCCCCTCTCTCTCTCCCCCCCCCTCTCTCCCCCCCTCTCCCCCCCCCCTCTCTCCCCCCCTCTCCCCCCCCCCTCTCCCTCTCTTTCTCTCTCACACACACCCCGCACGCATCCCAACCTTTTCTATTCCCCCCTTCCCGGCTCTTGAGTCTCCCTCATATACATACATGCGTACGTCTTCGTACATACACACACACAGGATGTTCTAAAATTACCTAGCAGCCATATACATGAAGATAGTATCTTAAACAGAGTATAATATATCTAACACTTTCATTTAGAATGCAGTAAAAACATCAACAAATTTTAATTTATTTAGTCTAGCGTTTGAAGAACGGGTGATTGTTGCGAAGTTAGTTTATGAATGAAAAAACAAAATTTCTGTAGCTCGTCGACTTTGTAGAATATAATACTCCTCTAACAGAAAAATCAAAGAGAAATTAGAAAGTTATGACTGTTTTCAATGTATTAAATGTGCCGGAAGACGTGTTGCAGCTACCACACAAGAAAACCTGGACGGAAAAGCAACAGCACTTACTGTTGAGTCCAATAAATCAATTAGTCGATTATCTCAATAGCATGATTTATATTGCGATGAAATATGGCGCATCCTGAAGGCTATGTCACAGGATTTGGCAAAGGAAGTCAGTCGGTCAGTAGTCGGTAATTATAAACAACGTATTTATGTTGGAGGAAGACACTTTGAACATTCACAGTTTTTTTTTAATTTCAGCTTTTGTTGTATTTGAAATAAAATTGTTAGATATAATATAGTTTTTTAAAGTGATATTGCCTTCATATAAATGTTTACTAGATAAATGTTGAACACCCTCTTGTGTGTATACACACGAACGCGCACGCATACAGACTTACAAGTATGTAGTAGTTATAGTAGGTAAGGACACCAACATACGTGCAGACACATACATACTTCCACAGAAACGTGTGTGTGTGTCGCTATCGTTGCCCTTTTTCCCACACACCTCCAACGTCCCTCCCGATTTCGCCACACGCATAGGTCAAAACCCTCTTTCCGCTCTCTTATCTTCATCTGCCGTTGCAAATCACATGCGTCGCTCGACCGTTCTACGCAGGAATCTCTTCATCTCATCTTGCCGCTCCTTTTATCCCCTCAGCCTCTGGTATACGGCTTTCTTCCTATAGCCACCTATTTCTCCCGGGAGGGCGAATTTTATGTATTTTTCGGGTAACGGTTCAACCGATTTTGTAGACTTGGGCGTCTTCTGTATTCGAATTTAAAACATATATTCATGTCCAAATTATGATTTTAAAAAAGTCTTTATCGCTTTGGTGTTTATAACCATATAAAGTTTAGATTTATGGAGTATTTTAGGATAAAGCACATCAGGCGTTGAAATATTAGCATGCAAACCTATGAACATGTCGTTGTTAGTATTTGTTGCGATGGTTTGAGATCTGAGCATAGCAGGGAGAAATCGAAATGAGGCAGTTGATTCAAGACTGATGCTCGCTTCGAAATACAAATTGGTGAAGGAGATGAGAGTATTGCTAAAACTATGGGAGAAGTATCAGAGGGATAAGTTGAAGACATAGGCAAATTTCGGCGGAATTTTAATTCTTACTCTAATAAATCATCAGAGAAAAATGTATGTGATAGAATGAAGAAAACCGAAATACCTTGGTCTTAGTAATTACATTTACAAAATCTAATATTGATGGCTAAAGCCGAAATGGGAAAGTGTTCATTTCGTAATAAGATAAAAATCGAAGTAATTTACTCGCAGAGGACTTTGAATTGGTTCTCCTGCCCGGAATCTCTTCAGTGCTACGATAATTTTTAATTTTTATAGCACTTTAACGCCTATTTTCGTATTTATTCTCGTAAATGTGGGAGAAGCAGGGTGATCCTTCTTTGCCGATGCTGGGTAATGACGCAGGAACTGTGGCGCCGCTTCGGTAGCTGTGATGGCCTTGCTTTAACCTTGAAAGTCTAACAATGGGATTTTCTAGTCGTTTTCGTTACTTTATCCGGAGATAATTACTCTTATAGTTTCAAGGACCTATATGAGCATACGTATATTATTATTTTAAATATATTTCTATGGTGATATATTATTTAGCGATATACAAATAATGAACGTTGCCAAATAGCCAACCTGTAACTTCGATTTGGTAATAATATTATTAATTATTCTAAGATTCTTAGTGTGATTTCCCGCCAGATAATGACGGCATTTTATGTATGAGAAAATAAGCAAATAGAAATCGATTTTATCCATTTTATCTCAGTAAAATACTTAATCACCTAAAATTATTTGTCTAAATTAATGCTTATGCACATTAAGGTAGAATAGAAATGTTAATAAGCTAAGTTTGAACAAGTAAATAATTCCTATTCTTCGGTAGGGTTGACAACAGGGGCGTAACAATCTCTTACGGGGCCCCAGTGCAAGATTCGACTTTCGGGGCCCCTTTCATTAATTATATTATGAAACTGCTTGGATTAATTCTTCCATTTATATGTAAGAGAGCAGAGCCTCTGAAAGTGATGCAGTCGAAATTTTTTTCATGGTCTTCTATAAGATCGACGTGTAAGATGTCTAGCTATTTGGGGCCCCCTATGGCTGAGGGCCCCCGTGCATTGCACCTGTCTGCTACATGTACGTTACGCCACTGGTTGACAAGCTTTTATCGAGTAATAATGTGTAAGATACCCGAGGTTGCTTAATTAGAATTTCTGATTTGTATTAAATGATAGAAAAGACAACTTTGGGGCATAACAGAGGCTTTCATTATAAGTGAATTTCTAGTGAACAAAGTTATGGATCATTCTCATATTTTTGTTTGAAAATATTTTAATTGTAAATAATTTAAGCAGCGGGTAAAAAAAACGTTTATATGCATTCATTAAGGTAACAGTGTCTATATAAAGATTTAGCTGCGGAGTCATAATTGCCAGCCGACCCTCTCTTATTGATAATGTAATGATTTATCCAATCGATTAACATCTAGGAATAGTCGGCTCGGCTACGTAATATTAATGAATTCTGTCATAAGGAAGAAAGTGGATCGTAAGTCACGAAATTCATCTCGTGAAGTAGCTTTATCGTCTGGCTAAAGAGAGAGAGAGAGTCCCTGACGAGGTTATTTTTGCTCTAGTTATTTCCATCCTCCTTCATACGCGCTGATATGAATGCCAGAATCGATAACGTGCAAGCTTCCTCGGGAGTGCTTTTATAAAAAGAACCTCTTTTTAACGTTTCCTTACTTATGTTAGACTAAAATAATCTTCGATATGCACCGGAAACTTTCATCCTTGGTTATATTTTACTAATGAATTTGAGAAGCCAAAACGGTAGCTCATAATGTCACGTGCATTATGTATTCGTTGCAATAATATTTATATGTAAATGAATAGAATAGTGAATGTTATCATTCAAGTTATTTTTATTTTAATGTTTATTTGTGAAGAATTTTTGCAATAGCATCTACGTTAAGTACTTATTTGATGCTGCCAAAAGCCAAGGTTCACAACTACGCAATATATAATCGATTTTGTTTCCTCCCATCTGTCGGTAGGTTCGAAAACTACGTCTAACTAAAGAGTCGGTCTACCTTTTATAGCACCCTAAATTATCACACGTTCTTTAGAATTTCTCTTCGAAAAGATAAATCAAAGCAAAATGGGGGGTTTCTATAATTTACTCAAATTCGTCCAGAAAGTGAATTTTCCAGAGGGTTTTATTGTTTGCGTCAATACTAAGTGCTACATTAATCGTGATACAAAGCTGACACGGTTCAAAGAGATCAAAGAGAAGTTTATTTTTTAAACCTTAATTGCTCTTTGTATTTGATTCGGCTATATCCAACGGCGAAAAAGATCACGGCGATCGTAGAAAGTTCAACTTATGGATAAGTTTAGTCAGCAATTAGTATCAAACATAATTGCAAATGAAACGGATGTTCACTGGATAGTAATAAGTAGCTGGAAGCTGGTACGAAATGATTCGACTGGATCGTAAATGGAAATCATAAATGTATTCATGCAGGGTGGTTGTTCTCCGGAGTGATTCTACATCCGATGATAGGGAAAATATGTCCGTTGAAAAAGAGGTAATGGATTCGTTAGTTGATGTGCTAGCTGAATTCTGTTTGGGTTGTGACACTGAGAATGAGTACATTTTGACGTGACATCGGCTTTCTTTTATTTAAAAAATATTTTTCTGAGCATGAAATAGCTCTCCGAAAGAGGACGCGGGAAAGTATTTCAAAACGGTTTTCCCAACGCGGATTTTCTTGTACACGATTAAATGTGACTCGTATTTACCCAACACGTATAAAATTTAAACATACGTGGTCATTAAGTAGGTATGTATTTTACGTGAGAAAGCTCACAACGTATACGAATACATGGTTGTTTATAAGGCAGCGGTCTCTAAACTTTTTGTTTCAAAGATAAACAGTTTTGTTGGACTTGAAGCGAAATTTTTATATTTTATCATACGGGTATTACTACCTCTGTATGTATCCATTTGTTGGTACTACATCATAATTTATGAGAGGAAAAATTATTGACCTAATGACCTATCAACACCTCCGTATCGTTTATTTAAATAGCAAAGTTTTTCACGGCAATTCAATGTGGCGTGGCATCCAGTTTGGAAAACACTGTTATAAGGTATTAAGTTTTCGCCACGCGGTTTTGCTCCAAAAAGCCTTTAGATACTAAGATCACAACCCCCGCTTTGCGCAAGGGACTACTCTATCGCGCCATGAATTTGCGTTAAAGTTTATGAATAAACATTGTGTTAATTCGCTTTCTTTGCGTAGGAATTTACGGCATATTAGGTTAATATTACGTCGTGTATTGAAATGAAACGAGTCGTAATAGGGAGAACATTACGTTACATTTGGACACATTCCGTATGGTTTCATTCGTTTGCTTGAATTATGAACGCACTCGGCAGGAATATTTCCCTTCTCGTATCTTCCTCTCCGTGTCCTTAAGACGTTTTTTTTCGTCTTTCCATTGTGATTTTGTGCGAGTCACATGACTGCGTAAATATTTGGCGACATGTTCATCGCTTTCCACGGCATGCATACATTTCCCTTTATAATCACCTCGCGGCGACATTTTTCTCGCGATTGGAGAAAGTAAATTGACTTTCGTCATCATCATCTTCATGGTGTAAGACTTTTTGTTTATGAGGCCGTTTGGATGGCTCTCGGTGCTGCCGTCTCCGTCTCGATTACTAAGTAATTTATTATGACGACTTTGATTCTTGACACAGCGGTAAAGGATGACGACGCTCTCGCAGCGGGATGTTTGTGACGCTTAACATTAATCATCGCCAAATTATCACTCACTCATCGCACAATACAAGCCTTGCCGCAGTGGAAATGTTTTTTTTAGTTTAGGATACAGTTAAGTCCTTGTTATTCGACGTCACGAAGAAAAACAGGACCTACTAAACCAACGATTTAGATGTGATACATGGAAAACATGATCTGGTGACGAAAATACTTATATGTTTTACTATTTTACAATAATATTTAAGAATGATATCTTACAAAATACATTAATGTACCCTCAAACAGAACCGGGATAGGCGAGCGAGGCAACCGCCTTGAGCGTAGCACGATTATTGGCGCGACAAATGACAATTTGCACTTTTAAGTGCAACTTTTTATACGTATATTTTGTATTTTATTTTATCTCTACATAGTAAATTAACTAATTTTGAGAGATAAAATTGTGTACTGCATACTGTCATTAGGACGTGGGCGTTATGTTCAAACTTTACCTAGGATGGAAAAATGTCTTGTCCCGATTCTAGTTTTGGAGGAAGGAACACGATTTCGTCTTTCAATTCTGGCTCTAGGTTGGTTGGGTGACCAGAGGCATTGTGTAGGAATAACAATGCCATCTGTGTTGTAGACCGTGTCTGTGACAATACCGCTTAGCAGCTTGGAAAAAAATCACTAGGAAACCACTCTTGAAAAATATCCTGAGTAACCCATGCATTACGATTTGAACGCCATATTACAGGCAGGTTTGCCTTATTTTAGTCCTTCAGCGCTCGGGGATTTTATGAATGCAAAGAGTTTTAATTAAAAACTCCCTGTTGTGTTTCCTATAAGCAAGAGAGTAAAGAGGTCTTCAGCGTGTTGTTGCCTTACGATGAAGCTGTTTGAGTTCATACTTTTAAAAATTGCGCAGATATTTCTTTAAAAACGACGAACAAAGAAGCGACGAATAACCAGGATTTACTGTATCCTTGTATATAACACACAGAAGAAGCGTTTTCAGTGAGAAAGTTATGGCTCAAATGCTGTATGTATTTCAGCCCTAAAGTCGATGTTTTTCAACTTATATGTAAAGTGAATAATTCGACATTTTTATGAAATTGCACGTTTTAAGCACCACCGATTCAGAAAAAAAATGGTCATTGCGATTTTGCCTGTAGTCTACCGTATTTGCGCGCATCTAGAGGCTAAAAGATTAAACAGAATCTGAGGAAATCTCGTATTTATATAAGGTATCACCCTGATTAGAAAACTCGTTGAAATGAACCATATTGCACAGCAGTGAAGGATAGTGCTTTCATATCGATTTCAACAAAATTTCCACTTTATCAAAAATGACCGCAAGGATTTCAATGAAAATTAGTTCTACATATTATGGAGCGTGATGCCGTAAATAATATCACGTAAACCATAATTCTTAAAGAATAATTATACCTAACAGTGATATTATAATATATCGATTTTTCTGTCCAGCTATCGTCCAAATTCTCCTCATTCCTTAAGCAGCACTATCTCAATGATAATATATTATCCACGCATAAATTGGCATTAATGTAATCAATTACATTATTGTATGGAGTAGAAGCGTGCTTATATGAGAAAGTTTGCGTAGTTATACGGAAATAATAAAAAACTCATTAAAATTAAAAACAACTAGGAAATTGTCATTGACCCTTGTTTCGGAGCGTTACTTCTCAGGAACCGAACCCTCTCAAACACAAATACTCTCGGTTTAGGGGAGGATTTCGCAGATTAGTTTTTATAGTTATTTTTAACGGATCCTTGCTTTTTTTAACGCGAAATATATTAGCAATACAACGCTCAGTTTTTATTTTGAGCTGATAAATTAAAAAAACCTCCTTAACGTTTTCTATAGGATGTAGATGTTTCAATTTTTTATGGGCATCATATGAATTGTTTCTATTCCATTTTATCCTTAGTTAGTTTCGATGGCCAACGGTAGTGTTGCGTTTATCTCGAGTTTAGAGTTATAGAGGGAGAGGGGAAGAGACAGGAAAATGGATCAGGAAAACCAATTTGCATTCACTTTCCCCCCCGATGGAAAGCCGTCTTCATCGAAGTCGGGTTGAATCCGCTTTTCGCCTATTTTTATTTCCAATTTCCGACCTTTATCGGAGTTGTTGGCCGTCGCTATGACCAGTCGGCTAAAGTTTGTCGAAATTTCTTTCCCGTTTTTCATTTCCCCTTTGTTACTTTTGCCATCGTCCTTTTCTTCAGACTTTAAGGTTATTCGTGAAGCGCCGTATTATGCCATTCTTTCATAATTATTATTGCAATTGTTTGTAAGTAAACTCATAAGCAGCATATGATTATTTTTATACTTTCAATTCCGAATAAATTGAAAAAAGTTAATGCTATAATGACATGCAAAGGCGGAAATAAGTACCGTTGGCACTCTTGTCAAAAACAACCTTGGCTTGAAAAAATTATATCGAATGTAATTTAAAAGGGGATGGAGAATTGGATGTTTCAAATGTATCAAATGTTTATTCTACATTTGAAATATATTGAATGTAATGCTACAGGATCTGGCGTAAAAATAGGAATTAAGATGTAAACAAGTAGTGATATCCCTGATAAAAATGGAAAAAATTAACGCGTTTTTCCGTCCATTATTAAATTCGGCAATAATTTTTATTTTATTTCGTTATGAAGATTTATATGCATAAATTATATGCATAAATTAGCTTATCTTAATTTATTCTTTATGTGACTGTACTGCCACATTTTCGGTCACTATAGTTTCTTTTGTTAGTAGCATCATTGCGGAAATTTACACTCAAAATTTCAGATTTTCATCTTTCATACCTTCGGATATGCATATTACAAAATTTTAATGTGCCCCTATATCACCCTGAATGTTTTTCAAAACTCTAATCTGAAGCAAGCCAAATCGCAGCATTACAGAAGTCTGCACTCTTAGTTACGGCTGTCTATCGTTAACGGCCTCGTCACAGTTTCATTTCAAACAAGTGCTTAGGCGGACAGACAGGCAAACGCAAAGGTGAAACTAAAAGCGTATTTTTTAAGCGTGCTAAAAATGATTACGAGATATTTTTTCTCGAATTTTAAGTTGAGGAGGCTGTTCTACGAACGTCAAATGAAAAACCAAGAATTTCTTTGAACTGATATCCATATTTTTCTATTAAAAATTTTCATGCGTTTGTTAGTCGCTAACGTTTTATTATGTTCAGTTAATTTTAATTTATAACAGTCTCTGTTGCATTTTTGTGGTTTATCGACAGCGTGTAGCAATTTTTATGTTCCCTTTATATTTTTGGTGGTTTCGGAGATCGTAAAAGAGGCAGCATTGATGATAAGGATTGTAAAATTCGTTATCATACAGAATGGAAAAAAAGATTTATTTTTTCCGAATCTATCTAATTCCCTCTTTTTCATATTTTTGCCCCGCACTTAGAACCCGTCTCATCAACTTAAGTAATTGGCACGTCTTTTCATCACATTCTTGACGAAATTTTGCTATATATTCTTTCTGTCTTCGCCCCTTGAACCTTTTTCACTTGGATTCGGACGTAGTTCTCTCTGTACAAAACGTTTCGTTTTAGTATTTGTCGCCGCTCTTGTGCGGACAGATTTTTCTTAGCTGTTAATTTTTGGGCTTGACGTCTTGTGGCGATTTTTCTCCCTCCCCCTCGGGACTTTGTCCATATTCCCGAGGGACTTATTCCATAGACCGAGGTTCCACGATAAACAAAGTCCCTCGGGAATATGGACAAAGTCCCGAGGGGGAAGGGGAGAAATCGCCACAGCCTCTTGATTGAATCTAATTCGATTAGGCAACCTTTGATATAGTAGGCTGATTTTCCATTTCGTTTATTTATTTTTCTCCTACGCCTTTGCTCTTTCATGTTTAAAACAGGCATTAAAGGAAAATTTAATTCAGTTAACTTTATTGCGTGTAATATGTGTAATTATTTTTATTTTACCGCAGTGGCCCATCAGGAACTTTAAAAAACGACAAAAAATGCCATTGTAAATTACCACTTCTAATTTCGGTTGATGAAATAGCAACTGTTTTTCTTTCCATCAATTCGTTACGACGAAAGGCATTCTTCGTGGAGGTAACTTACACCCGACCGAATTCCCCCTAAACTTTCTTTTTCTTCGGAATCTTTTGAACTTAAGTCAAACGCTTTAAAAGGACTTCGCTGCTTGGCGTTCATTCCTCAAATTGGCGTCCCTCCTATTTATCTCCCATTCGCCGCCGCTACGATTCCCCTCCCCGCCCTTCTTTCCTTGGTCTCCCATGCCATCCTTCCCTTCCACACCCACCCTTTACCCCGCCATCCCTCTATCGGCATCTGCCGTTCCCAAAACGCCATTTACTTCAGCATTGCCGTCCCCTTGTGGCTTTCCTGCTTTGACTGGACGTTCGGAATGCGGTATTTGTGTTCTCGGGCACAATGGACGTGTTTCGTTCCCCCGCGCATCCGTCAACGGGGGCGTATTTAAGGTGAACGCCGGTGTGGGGGGGGATGGAAGAGGGCGGGAGGTCAACTTCTCCCAACAGCGGTGATCTACTCGTCATTCCGATAGGGAATTTCCCCAATCCCTTCCCCGCTATGCGGAAGGCCTCTGACATCAATGCGTCTTGGTTTGGAATGCGTCCCAAAATTTTATCGGAAAGGGATTCCTGATTCGTCGCGTATCGGATTAAAGGGTTGACTGAATTGTTGGTCTCAATTTCCGGCGTTCTTTTGTTTTTAATATACACCCATCCCTCGCTTTGTACTGTGGATATGTCCCTGATAACGGCCGTGTAAAGCAAAATCGTAGAAAATGGGGTAAGGTTCCCCCTGTGGATACTTTATGTTAAATCTGGGCGTGTCTTGAGCTCATGTTTCTACAATTTAGATGCAACATTCCGCATTGCTGTCTTTTTATGCTTTTAGCCCTCGGAGAAAGTTTTAAACCCCCTACTATACCGAAATTGATGGCCATGAATTCTCTAAATGAATACCGTGCTAAACCGAAGGCGTGTGAAGAGAAATCATGCAACTTAAGGGTTGAGTGTAGTTTAATCATCCACGAGAATACTTCGGGATTCCCCGTGTCTTTGTAAAACCTGTCGCTAGAAGCTGCAGAAGAATCTCACAGTGTTGTATTTCGAGTGTGTATTAGTTATTGCGTAAAACAGCAAGTAGGCAAAATTTTGAGTGGTAGATGACTTTTCCTATGCTTCTGGTTACAACTCTAGTCGGTCCGCCATTGATTTGCCATATGGGTCCTCAAAATGTGGACTATGTTATGGCTGTAAGCGGTCTGCATTATTGATTTAAATCAATTAGTTAAGAGCTATAAGTGATCGTGTTATACATATTTACTATAATCACGGTCCAAAAAGATTAGTTGCTTCATTCCGAAGATCGTATAATTGATACTTCAAAACGAGAAATTATCGAGGTCAGAAAATACGTGTAAACAGTCCAAGTCCAGGTTATGTGCGAGCGCTGTTTAAGCATCAAAAAGGATTCGAGTGTATTACAAAGATAAATGGTCAATGTAACTCGTATAACCATGAAACAGTCAAATTGATTTTAATCATGAAGATTTTATTTGAAATAATCTGTAAATGTCTACCGAGAATGATTAATCCGTACTAAATGAAGTGCACGCTCACCGTATGAGATACGAAAAAAATAGTAGGCTCCACATTCATTTCCGAGCCTAGTTAGTTTATCGCGCTTTGAATTATTTTTTTCTCCATTTCGTTTATTCGAACTGTTTACGAATCAGGTCGCTTTTCAGTTCGGATTCCCTGCTACGACTCAATTCGACTAAACAAACGCGTTACTTCGTCTCTTTATTTCCTTTCCTTGATTTAAATTACAGTTTCTTCCCTCTTTAATGTCTCCCCCCCAAATGAGACTCCATCGTTCTGCCGCAATGCTTGGAAACCCCTCCTTATTACGCTGTCAACTTGTCCCGTGGAACCTCATTCGGTTGCCTTTATCTCACTTTCAGTCCTCCATCTCTGTCTCTCTCTATCTTCTCTCCCTTTGTGCCATCCTTTTCCTTACTGCATCCAATTCACGGATGGCTTCATCAAGGAACGTTTATCTTTTCATTTCGTTCTAATACTTCTTCCCAAAGCTTAATGAATCGATCAAGGGTCGTGAGATCTAATCCTATCTTATAGCTCTTGACAAATTATTTCCTTTTGTGTTTGCGTTTTCGAGTTACTTCGACGACCGTTCGGAATTCTTTGTCTAAATTTCTCGGAGTAATTTGTCTCACATCTTGTGAAAAACACCACCCACCGTCGTTTTCTTGCAACAATCCATATCTTGCGATTTGAATCCACGCGTTTTTTTTAATGTTAGAAAATGTCACATTTTTGTCAGATTTCATCTCCTGCGAATTTATATCAATTTTTATTTTATCTTGAATATGTAAACTTGTTTCATTCGAGATATATTTTAAAATAAAACGTGCATATTACTTTCTAATACGCATGCGTTTTAACAAATTTAGTTCAAATTTATAACAACCTTTACATTGCATTTGGGTGGTTTAGTTAAATCATTTTAATAAGTCGCTTATATCTATTTATGAAGAGAAAACGACCATTGCCACCATTGTTTTACAGGAATCGGACGCATAAGTAATTCACGGAAAAATGTTTGATGGGCATTGGAGATGACTCATTACGTTCCTTCGTCTCTTTTAGGAAAATAAAGTGAACGAGGCAGATGTGTTCCAAAAAACGCAGTCAAACAGAAATGTAATATATCCCGGAGGTGATGGTGTTATACCAGGCTGTTTGAAAGAATCGGGAGGGTAAATGGCGAATATCTTCAAAAAGCTATTCGCAGGCGGGATCAATGCAAGGGGCTTGCCAGATGAGTAGAATAAATCACGAAAAAGAATGGAAGAGACCCCAAGGAGTACACGTCCATTTACCTGATGACCGTCATTTGTGAGGTCTTTGCAAAGATCCTGGCAAATCGTTTGTAAGGATGCGTCGATATGGCTGAGCCAATAGAAAAAAAATACTTTTCGGAAGCAGATTCAGCGCATTTCGTCACATTGGGGAAACCGTCGGATATTTTGACGATCATGAACCACCCATTTGCTTTGGGTTAGTTGACTGTGAAAAAGACTTTGATTTTAGAACTTTTCCACGGTAATAAAAGAATACGTCATGGGATACATCTACGTAAATCGTAAATGTTTATCGGTACCATAGGCTACAACTCGAGGATATTCCTGCCTTCTAACCCAAAGGTCGCGGGTTCGAATCCCGCTTCGGGCATGGATGTTGTGATGTATGTTGATTTTCTCTAAGAGAATTTGACGGTGCAAAATAACCTTAGCTGTTGACGCACCTAAAATCCTAGTTACTACTACTACTCGAGGATATTATTATACCGAGAAAATCAGAATTGCTGAAGGATTCTGTCAACCTTAAAAGTTAAGGAGACAATTGTATATTGTATGTCATGCAAAATTATCGAATATTTATTCTCTCGCTATTTTTTAAATTTATTATTCGACCTTACAAATGTTTAGTTCGCATTCCAAAATCGTTGTGGATCTGAATCTGAAATAAGAAAATTTCTACTTAGTTACTTACTTTTGATTACTTCAAAAAATAAACATTACTTATTTAAAGCGTTATTAATTCTCCGCATTGTCATCGAATATTTTTGTTTTCATCGTACGTTTTTCTTAAAATTCAAATTTATATTTTAATTTTAAACTATTTCCAAGCAACTTTTCTCTTTAGGAATTATAATTAATATTAGCTGTACATTTGTTTGACTGTTTTCGTCAATTCATTTTGGTTTTGAGCATAAAAATTTACCTTTGTTCATAAGAATACTTATAAAATATGGAAATGTTACACTTTTTTAATGCTTGTTATGTGTTTCTTATAATTTAGCAACTCCTTGCGAAGCTTCAAAACGCCATTATTGGCTTTTAAAAGGATAACCAAACCATGGAATTTTAATCTGCTTTTTTGTAAGCTTCAATAACAAATTCTTTGTTTCCGTTGCAATATTAAGGGATCATTTCCGCAGCAAACAGTACACGGCGTTAAAATTTAATCAAATTTTCAAGGAGATAGTAATTGGAGGAAAATTTTCGTTTTGCGAAGCGACTGTAAATATCTTTCCTTTAATTAAAACATCAGTCGGATCGTTTCTTTTTTTTTTTTTTTAATCAAACGGCCTATCCCTGAACTTGTTCCAGCGTCTCATTCCTTGAGTGATCGCTGACGTCCTACACATGCATATATATATCTCTTTCTCACTTGCGGAGGCTCCCACCCTCGGCATACTTATCTTCCTCCCTCCATTCTCCTTTCCTTCCGCTTCCCCTAAGATTGATTGCTTCCCATAAGGCAATTAAAGACGCTCCCAGTCTGCTTAGGCTTTCAACGCTCATATTTCCACCTCTCCTCGGTCGGATTCTTGCCTTTTCGGTCGTTCTCGTTCAGGTTGGTTATTTGGGGGAACTGATATCCGGATATTGTTCGAGCCATGAAGGGTTGGTTTCGTCAACGTTGTCGTCTGAATGTGAGAAAAGGGGGGGAGGGGGGGAGATAAGGGGAGTTCCATTCAGACCTAGCGTTTGATTGCTTCAGATCGTAGCGAGGTTGATAACCGAATTGTTGTGATTACGCCGTGAATGTTACTGGAGTGGGAGCGTAAAGGATCTTCGTCGCGGATAAATTACGGAATTTTGTGATTGATGACGATTTCTGTCGCGCGCAGTTTTGTCACCGTCCAGGTAATGACGCGAATCCGCGCGATTTGTGAAATAAAATTTGGGATTTCATAATCGGACGGAGGGAGATAATCATTTGACGAATTTTCGTGGTCGTTTTATTGTTTTTAACGTGGCATGAGGCCATCATTTGTTTTCTGAAAACGGAAGAAACAAGGAGATATTAGCGTTTGACCTTTTAACTGTATTTTCGGGCATTGCAGGATAACCTAAAAAAAATTGACATCAACGTTCTTCTCGATTCCTTTTGAACAATGAAAGTTATTAAGTGGGGCAAATCAATGTGACCTCGACCAAAGCAGAACTATTTAAGAATAATACCTTAAAAGAAAACAAAGATTACATCATTAGCAATTGCTAATCCTAGGAAGTCACCTCTCTTCCTAAAATTTTGAACTGACCAGCTATTCATTGCACTATCTCTTAGATGCCCATTGTGCGTAGGCAAGAGGGAATCAGCAGGTCGTAAAAACAACAGAAAGGCATTATTTTTATCCATTACAATTAATTTTCTTCTAAATAGTTTAACCGAATGAAGTAAAATATGAAAGGATCCATATCTCATTGCTGAGGTAATTATTAATTAGTCTTTACCTCCTGAAGTATTTTAATGAAGATACCGTATTTTAGTCGAAGAGAATCCAATGGGAAACCCAAATAGTAGCTAGTCCGAGCTCCGTCACTGGTTGTGGGTCGTATTTTTCGTTAGTTTATATCGTGTAAATGTGATACAAAATTATAGTCGCCGAGTAAATAAATGGTTTTATTGCGCAAAGTGCGTAATACCTATAGTCACATTCGCCGCTTCAATACTATAGTCTGAAACCATAATTTGTATTAAGCTCTCGAATTCCCTCGCCGTTCAACGAGTAGTTTTCTACCGACAATGGAGAATCCGAGCAAAATTTTTGCTCACACACTAGTTACAGGGACCTTGGCATAACTATCGATGCGGTAATCAATAAGGAAATTGGCGCCTTATATCCCTCTGCGGTTCATAACGTCTCAGATCGTCCAAAACTCGCCTTGCCGCATATAAAACCGATTCTGAAACTCGATCGCTCTACATTCTTAACTATTAAACGTATCTCCTCACTTCAAGCGAATTTCATCCTCACGAACGATGGGTGCTGATATCATGCTAATCTTTTTTACTCAACTGTGATTTTTTTCTTATTTTGCTAATGGATTTTGTGGGTAATAATTTAAAAGGCCTAACCTTTACAGCATATTCCTGATAATTGAATAATTAGTAAAACGTGGAAGTTTTAAGACGATTTTCATTTTTAACTGAATGTATTTTTTATGGAGAGAGGCCGTCGATAATATTTTACGCCACTGTCTGAACTTATACTTGAATCTATTATTCTCGTAATACGTAGACAAATAAATAATTAAGCAAACAGCCAAGTAACCATACTTTGGGCGAGAAATCAGCGTAGACGAGGAAGTGAAGCAAGGAGGAACTCGAAACCTCGTCTACCAAATTGCCAGAGTGCAACGTGCGTCATCGGTTACGAGTCGATTCGATCTCGAGTTTCTAGAGCGTTCGAAGTCAAAAGAGGCTATTGATTCCGCAACTTATTCGTCAAATTGAAGGTATAGGTCAAGTAGTTATTCGAAAGGCAACGCTTTATGAGGGAAGAATAACGAGACATGGAAGAAAGAAGAATGGACGTTGAGATAAGCGATGAATTGAAGTGATAAATATATTTTTAAAACGGAATATTGGTTTACGCGCTGTTTTTACTTTATCCTTAAAATAGCACTGTTGATATTGTGATTAGTTATTCGTGAAACATATTGTCCGTTTGCTAAACCTGTTTTCCTTGGACAAGCTAAGCTCTTCGCTGGACTTATTCTGGCCTTTATAAGTCAAGAGCCTGTCATATCTTTAGTGAGAATCTGCTCGGTCGTATTACAAAGGGCTAATTTCCCATCCATGTTGATATCGTCGCTAATATTGAATAATTACCCTCAGATAGAAATGCTGCTGGATGTACGGGGTGTGACCCAGAAGTTTCCGAACCGATGATATATAAAAACAAGTATGAAATGAAAAGACCTGAATGTAGTCCTCATCAAAGCAGTCTCCTTTCCGAGCCACTTCTCCCAACGATGTTGTCACGCCTGGAAACATTTTTATAATACTGTTTTTTTTAATGTTCCTCGAATCACTGACTTTTTTGTTTGACTTGTTCTACTCTCTCAAAGTGTCGTCTTTTCAAAGAATTTTTGTGGAATTAGAAGACACAGTGGGCGAAGTCGGATGAATAAACCTTGTGCTCTTACCGAGTAATTTTAAATTTTGCCAAAAACCCCTTTACCGAGAGAGAAATGTGCGATGGTGCGTTATGAAGAATCAAGCGAACCGGCATCTCTCAGACTCACTCTTTGACCCATGGGGAGAAATTATGAGTCAACCGTACCTTCGATTAAAAAAAAACGGATCAATATTGTCTTCGCCGTCGATTTTGGTAATCCCGTCAATCTGGTCATGGTGACTCAAGAGTTTTCTACTAAAGACTTTAAAATTCGGTGTCTGGATCGTATTAAAAGAGACACCCGCACGGATAACCTGTTTCAGGAGACTTCCATCATCTTGAATTTCTTCGTTGAGATCCATCGCATTTTTTTTCTTGTCGGTCAACATTTTTGGAACCACTTTTACGACGATGGCAAAAAATCTATTCAGAAAAACTAGCTAAGCACAAATCAGAAGTAACACACGGTTGTGAGTTCCTTTATAAGTCGACAAAAAAAAGAGTCGGGGACGAGTCTTCCAGTGCTGCCAACTGCGTATTGTTACCATTGTATAGAAATTCCTGAAAAAAATCAGTTCGCAATCTTTTAGGTCAAACCTTCTCTATATGATATCAGACTCACTGACGTCCGACTTTATCATAGGCGAAATTGAGTTTATATAATCCCTTCTTACATTTAACCTTTTTAATTTAATCCCCTTTAATCGGAGCCGTATATGAAAGGATTTATTCCCCAGAACTTAAGAGGTGCACTTCGTGCGTTCTTGGCATGGTAACTTGTGATTTTGGCTTGGATCGTGTGCTTTTCTGCTCTCCTTGCTTGATGACATTCCGTTGCAAGTCTGCGAGATTTTCTTCGAATTAATATGCGCCAACTGCTGTAGATTGGCGTTGTGATCTTCGCGATTTTTTTCCTTCCGCTAGTGACATTATTTTCAGAAATTTTCTAATAGATTTTCATTAAAATTCGTCCAGTGAAAAAGCTTAAATTTATCAATAATCTTTCAAAGTAAGTATATGGTGTCCAGTGATTATAATAAACAGAGTTTTGCTTGCAACTTACTCCAAGCTCTCTCCATTAACCTGCGTCGTCATGGGTTATTTGTAGCTGCCTATACATAAGCGAATTTGTTGAATTTCAGGACCCCTGAGATAGCTGAGATCCTTCCTACGTATATATGTAAACAGAGACATTGTTTTTGAAACTAGAAGCGTACGGATTTAATGAGTGTTGTGCAATGTACGTTGCCTGGATTTTTTAAGGCTCTGTTATTTCTGACAAACTATAAAATAAATTCAGCGAGGGTATTCAGGTAGAATTTTTGAACGACGATGGAAGACAAGATCATTCTCTCATCTCGGCGAAATCGGTCAGAAAAAAAAACTCGAGATTAAAGTCTTAACTGTCTGAATTTTTCATGCGAAGGCACGATTTCCATGCAGTGTACTTTCACGCGTGGGATAAAAATAAAAGGCTCAAGCCGGATAAAATAATTACACGGCGACGAAGTGATGATATCCATTTCGAAGAGACGGTTACGTCTGCCTCCTCCTCCCTTAATATTTCTCCCTCGTATTAGCGTTCCGGAGATAAGGCGGCGGAGGTCTCATCTCGTCGGTGTTATTAATGCATCGGAACGGGGCAGTGGAGTAGAAGAAAAAAAAAGCGTAGGAGGAAATGGGCGCAAGCGAGTGAAATATCCGAAGATGGATCTTACACCGCACGTGCTCAGTATTCTTCGCCATTGCCGTATCAGGGTACCGCGTAAAATTAGCGGCAGTGATTAAATTGAAAGAAGGCGAAGAAAAAAATGTTAACGCTTGGCGTTTTAGTAGGCGGACACGGGAGTGCTTTAGCCTTTAGGGAGTGAATTGATATAAAGAGGGTAAAAGAGAGGAGAATGGATAAGGGGAAGTGTAGGGTAGCGCAAGACTAAGAGCAGGGAATGGAGGGGAAGCTAAAGTGATAAGGGAAAAGGGTGAGGTCGTTTAAGAATCTTCATATCTTTATTGTATCCCCCTGCCGCTGTCGTTTCGAGGCGCTATTAATGCTGAGCTCGTGTCGTCCGCGTGTCGAAGGGGAGCTGATGGGAGATGGCCGGGTTAATGGAGTGGAGGTGTGGGGAAAGGAGTGGGAGAGTGAATGGGAAGGAGAATGGAGGGAGGAAAAAGGAGAAGGTTTTGCATTAACTCGGGCGATTGAATATTTCTGAGGATATTTTTTTCCTCATCGTCGCGCGGTTCGGAGACGTGGAGGAAATTTGGATGGCTGTGTGGCCTGGTTGGTTTTATTCTTCCCCTTCTCCTTCTTCCTAAACCCACTCTCTCTATCTCTCTCTCTCATGATTTTGAGATCGTCTCCACCTAAAGTGAATGGATTCTTGTTTGTTTGATCGAAGGGTGAAAAATGTTCCATTAGAGGGTTCTTTCGCCGCTTTTCCCCCCGTTTTTTATTTAATGCCTGTGAAGGATAATGTCGCGTGGTGCTTCAAAGTGACACCTAAGGTTGATGCGTTTTCGTTGGATCGCGTAATGACATCGCCTTTCTCTGAGGTTTTCTCCTCGAGTCGACTTTGGAATGGATTTTCTTTAATAAGAAAAGATACAAGTGTTGAGGGTGCCTGTTAAAATCCGATAGGGATCTTTTATTAAAATTACGGCCGAATGTTTGCGCCGTTTTCATTTTTAATCGTAACGTGCCCGCGTATACCTTTGTTTATTTTTATACTTTTACTTGCATGTTTTAAACACACTAGTTATAGAACTTAACATATTTCACGGTAAGTATTAATATGGATTTCTTGACCTTCTTCAGGTTTAGCTCTTGCACGTTTTTACTAGTTATTTTAATGTTAATTTTTGAGATTTATTCGTATTTGTTTTGGTGAACGCAATTCTTATTCCGATTAGTGTTGATTTAATATTTCTCAAGTTTAATACATTTACATTTCTTTGTCGGAAAAAATCAGCGTATGTTAAAAATGGCACTTTTGATTCAGAAAAGTTTAAATTCATGAGGGTTACCTGTGTAAACAGTTTCTCATTTCTGCGAAACATGGAAGTAAGGCAAATGGCCTATTCGCCGTCTTTAGGGATAGGTTAGGAAGCCGTTTATTCTCACGAAGTAGGATCCGGAACACCACTAGTTGAATATTAAACGGTACACAACGGGGTAGGTGAATAACGGCATATTGTGTCTTCCGGAAGACACTGTACCTTAATGTCTTATTCTCTCTGCCTAAAGCGGAATGTGGCGCATATTGATAAATTCGCAAAGATTCGAGCCCGTGTCTTTTGGTCGGAAATCTTCGGGCACGTTCTCTCTATCTAATTTTATATAGAAATCTCTCCGTTATCTTGATGCATAGATCAAAAAATAAACACGCCACGTTCAAAGCATTGTTCCTATTGTCACGTGCAGTTTGTTAAACAGTCCTGCACTCCTTTTGGCATGGTATTGTACACACGTAGTAGAATGTACCGTTGTTATATCGAATTTTATCACGATTCATTACGTTTCTCACATCATTAACAATATTTAATTGCGTAATTTTTAGATTAACGTTAGGGAAGAAATATTAAAATCGAAGACTTATAATCGATAATGTGGCTATAGTATTTCGTCAGCAAATGGTAGAACAGATCCTGCTGAATATCAGAATTCTCCTCCTCTCCGTGGAATTTGATAGTCAAGTATATGCATATTAAGTAAGTCATTATATCTTCCATCCTTCTGGGAGCATACGAAGCATTAGTGCCGTGAGCGAACAAAGGCAAATTTGTGATTACCTTTCATCTTCTGAACTCATACTGCTTGGATATAAGGGACGTCTTTTTTTCTAGTGCATATCACTCAGTTTTAAGGGTTTTTAAATAAATGCAAACTTCTTATGCCGTGTCTAATTCATGATTTTCCACATAAACAAAATTAATTTTATTTCGTTTGCAATAAATCGTGCGATTACGTAAATAAGTACCTAATAGTCCTGAAATTCCATTCATTTCAGTTGCTGTTTTTCAAATTCAAGAAGTAGTTACCGTTATCTCCTCGTTTCTCAAATAAAATTGAAACGCTTCGTATCTATATTAGTCATTCAACGTTTTATAGCCTTTGAAAAGAGAGACAATTCTTCATTTTGCTTTTCCAGCCTTACAAAACCAATTTCATTACATATTTATGTGGATAAGCCCCAGCTGTTCATTATAATTTCAACGTGAATCGAATGTAGACAGAAAAAAATTCTGCTTATTATAAGTAGTACTAGTGTAATGCCCGTTGAAATATCAACGGAAGAATTATAGATAGATAATTATTATTTTCATTTAAAATAATTAATATCACACTTTTACATATGAAATATTTTGTCATATACAACATTTCTAGTGAATATTCTGTTTTTGACGGGCTATCTTTAGTTAAACTTAAAATAGTTGCCTCTCTTTCCCTCCCTCTCACACCCTCTCTCTTCCTCCCTCCCCCCCCCTCTCTCCCCCTCTACTTCTCTCTCCACCTCCCTCTACCTCTCTCTCCTATTAAAAGCATTCAAAGCACGTTTATACCCATAAGGATTGAATTAACAATATGATATAGAGGTCTAACAATGGAATTGGTAGGCAAGGCAACACCCCATTAAAATGGCAAGATTTCCTCAAACTGTGAGAAATTTTGAACTGTAGGCGGAAAAAGATGAACAGATTAAGAAACTTTATAATGTTTTTTAAAAATGGTTCACATTCGAAGATTGTAGGCCAAATATTTCTAACTTTAATCTAACAAAGAATGAAAGTCTGCACGTCGTAAAGCCGGTTTTACGTGTTAACTTATTGGAAATGAAAATTATCCCCTGGAGTCGAACCCGGGTCTTTGATCTCGTGTTCGATACGTTTTGTTATTGTACGTATCATAATGCTATCCTGAAAATTTCATCAAATTCGATTCAGTCGTTTGCGAGATATTAAGCTTGAAAAAGCATTACATGACAAAGGGACAAAGTGACACCGTCTTTTATATATGTTTTATGATTAGAAGAGCTCATAAAACCTCCATTCCAACCAGAATTATTAAATCGGAATTTTCTTCAGCGTTCAATTTACCTTTCTCCCTAAGGACAATTAAATCTTCGTATATGCAATCGGAATAATAAAAATCCTCGGTCAATCCCGTTTTACACGTCGAAAACTTTTTCCGTTGGAGCCTCCGTAGCATAGCGATGACCTCGGTAATGGTCTATTCCCGGAATTCTTTAAGTCCACCCCACGGCTTTTTTGGTATTCGTGCGTGGGCGCGTTTTCGTGGGTCCTGACCTCTTCTCCGCCCCTTCCCCTCATAAAAATTAACCGATGAGCTTGTCGTGTCTCGCATGATAATTGCCTTAAGAGTTGAAAGAAGGGGGAAATAAGGCACGGAGGGGATGTTTATATGCGAGCGTGGTCTCGCCCGTCTAAGGGGGCGTGAGTGGCGTAGGAAGATTGGCGAGGCCTGCGTCTCCCCCTTCCTAATCCCATATAAAAACCTCATCTCCTTACGACACCCCCTCCCCCCGCCTCTCCCTTTCTTTGATACATTTACCTGCGTGCATGCAAATATGTCCAATCTAACGTCATCTTGCCACGGTTAGTTTTCGTACGCATCGATTTTTTTTCCATATTTTGCCCTCCGGAAAACCTATCAGGTTGTGTGTTCTCTTTCGTTCCGCATCCTGTTTTTGTCTCTCCTCAATCCGCCGTTTTTCTTAAGATTATGTCTTGGAATAATTTCCTTTCCCCCCCCCCCCCCCCCCCCCCCCCCACCCTCCCTCTCATACCCAGGAAAAGAACCAATCTCTTTTTCCTCTCTTCGTTTTCCGATTCTTTCCACGTTCTAGGTCTCGAGAGTGACACGGTTTGACGGACTGGTTGCTGCCGGAATCTGAGAAAATGTTTTTAAGGGTTGAAACTGATAGATTACGGTTTCTTGAAGTTTGGAAATGGGAGATGGTTCTGGCGGAAGAGATAGAACTTTTCCCCCCTCCCTTTACGTTATCTCTTTAAGATTTTTTTAGGGCTGCTCGTGAGTCAATTACCATATTTTAGGTTTTTTTATCGGTTTATTCCGATCCATTTCCCCCGGACATTTGATTTTTAATCCGGGGATGTTCCTCCTCGCTCTCGTTCCGCGGGTATGTGTTTGTCGCTACATAAGTTTTCAATTATTAACCGAATTGGAAATTATTTGTAGGATTTTGGATTTTTTTCCGAGGTGGTGAATTTTTATCGATAGATAACTAACCTATTTAGTATTCTGTTTCGGCTGTCCCAACGATCTAGTATTTTCAAGCGGAGGAAATCGTCACAGTACATCTCGTATTAAATAAAAATGATTAAATCGAAATTTAGTTATGAGGCTCGCCTTAAGGCTTGAATCCCATGGATAACATATGTGGTTTCTTTTGCATAAATAGATTGATGAATAAAAGTGTCAACTTCTAGGAAGTGTCCTTAGTCAAATTCTACTGATGGTGGCTTCTTGTTATTTGGTATGTTTTTCTACTTTATAGCTATGTATAGGGTTACTTCTGACGTCTACCGTAATAAATTTGCGATTAAATGGCTTAGCAGTGAACTTCAGCTTTCCCGTATTTAACAATTTTTATTTTATCTTGATATAATGAAGATGAATCGCCATTTCGTCAAGGCGATGAGGGGGTTCCAGTAGTCTTTCCTCGCCATCTGATTCCCATCGCACAGGACGATTTGTTACATTCATTCCACTCATTATTGCCACGTCGTCATATGTTCATGACTTTAAACATTTTCACAACTTATATTTGAGATTTTTAATTGAATAGAGAACATAGTTCTTCTAAGCCCTTTGCGTGTCACTTGAACGAACTGAAGCTGCATGGACCTATTATAACCCCTTTTTGTGAATTCTCATTCATCGGGAAATGCGCTTCAGGGAAGACCAAGAATCCAATCCTCGTTATCGCCCTTGGAATATGAGGAATGGGTACGTGTCGGCGTGCCAGGCAATGGAAAGGGAAAGGGACGATTGTGGCGATCGCCCCCTCCTCGGTAAGTTTCTGGATCCGCCCCAGGTGCCAGGCGTACCATCAGGGTGACCGTGCCCTTGAAGACATTCCGGTCTACTCCCTATGAAGTGAGAGGATTTGAGGAACATGAGGATGCTACTACGTATATAGTAACTTAGCTGTGCGTTTGTCAGATTAGACGTTTTCCTCCAACAAAAACCGCATTTATGTGATCTTTCTGCCCGACCGTACTTCTGTCTGTCTGACCGTCTGTGACAATCAGCTTTTTTATTACAAGACATATTTGGAAAAATCTTTTTGGATTATATAGCTCTTACTAGTCTGTTATTTCCACTGATTAGATTTTCCGGATAGTTCATAGGTTTTCCGCTAGGTGGTTTCAAATACGGAAAATTTGAAAGTTTGAATTGGTATTGTAGCTAAACTACTGAAGCTATAGGAGTCAAGTTTTTGCAGATGAGGAGTTCTAGTGAGGTTCTATATTCCAACGGTACAGGTTGTTTCCTCTCCAAAGGGGAGGGGGGGACCAGAAATCTGAAAATTTTAAAGAAAATGTGCTTTCGTCTTTTACTTCAGCAAGGGTATCTTATTTGTTTTCACTTTCCAACACACTTCGTATTATTGCAAACATGTTACTTATACCTCATCGACGAAAATTCGAGAAGAACGTGATTATCATATTATTGCGGTTTGTCTCTAATTATAACCTAAAAGATCGGAACCTTTTAGGGCTTAATTATACTCCACAAGTTCGGGTTTTATAAACCGATTTAAAATAATCCTATTTTTATATGTAACATACACCAATATAGGAAACCGTTCGCATGTTTTTTTAAGACTTTTCTTCTGGTAAATGGAAACTTTTCGTTTCTCGAAAGAATAGTATTTTTTTTATCAGACAAACCACACGTGTTACGCCATCCTTTCTCAGAATATGAAAAAGTTGCGTTTTCTGTCAGAAAATGCATCAGCGTGATTACCACGGATGTATATCTCACAAGAACCGTGCACATGCATTGTCCGTTCCCTCGTCGGAGCACTCTACCTCTCAATACACGACTTTGGTTTGCGGGCATGGAGAGAGAGAGAGAACGGCCGTCACTAAGCTACCGCGCGAGCGCGCCGAGAGAAGAGATCTGCCGGGTTCTTGTTACGGCGAGAATACGTGATTGGAAAGCATTTCAAAGGGGGAGTATGTGTCTCCCCATTCATTCTGCCAGTCCACGGCGTCTATCTATCCGGCTCTCTCCTTCTCTCTCTCTTACTCCCTCTCACGCCTTCTTCCCACACCCTTACTTTATTCCTTTAGCGATCATCCTTCGGAACGCTGTTCTTTTTTCCCCTTTCCTACATACCTACGCAAGGCTTCGTTTCTTTCACGCCCTCCACCTTGGTTCCTGCTTCATCTCAATCTTCAGACCCCACCTGCTTCCAGGCTGGACTCGATGACATTGTCCAAACATGTCAATCTGTCTCTCACTTTATATATATATATATATATATATATATATATATATATATATATATATATGTATGTGTGTGTGTGTGTGTCCTCCTTTTACTCCGAAATGGTTCTTTCTTTTATTTTTTGAGGGGGAGAAGATTTCTTGTTGCTCAAGAGGTGCTGTATCCACGTATCAATTTCTCCGAAAGTCTTGCTGTATTTTTTAAAATTTTCTCTTCGAGTATAGTATGAGGGATCGGTTGGTGGAGTCACTTAGGTATGATGTGACAATTAAATATATAGAAATCATTATATATTTGCTGTGTTAATTGCAGGTGATTATCCAAAATAAAGAAAATCAGAAGTTATTCTTAATTTAAGATAATTTAATAGAATTGATTTATTGACATTATCATCGACACACTCCATCATTAAAAGCTTCTTTATTGATATCGTTAACTTCAAAAGAAGCCTTTTCAATTGTGTTATATCTACTTTAACTAGTCGTTTTTATAATGGTGGTGGTCACAACAAGAATGAGGAATAATGGTTGTCGTTCACCAAGCTTTCGTTCAGAGAATGTGGGGGAAATTTGTGAATAAACTGTGATTTTTGCTGTCCTACAGCTAGATAAATTTCTCCTAACTACCATCCCACAGTAAAACTAGTTGAGTTTTAAACCACTTGTTCTGTAATCAGAAGACCCTTAGTTGCTTCGGCGGAATTCTAAAGATTGTCCTACTTTCGAGTACCTAAGTAATGGGTTTATCGCTTATGGCACAGATCTTTGGTTAGGAGGCCGCCCCGCGTTGCATTTTAATCGCCCTGTTTAAACTCAATGAAGACGATACTGTCACAGGGACTTTAACAATGATTGAATACGGAATCTCTCCGTTTTCAACCTGGTTCTCTGAAATTCATGAATTTTTATGCATAATTAGGAAACAATTGGCTATTGTCTTGTATTTTCAATTTTATTCTTTGAGCAGTGAAGGTAAAATTGTGTTGCTCAGGTCCCGCATCGCTTATGAGATTTTATATTTTTAATGGAATTGCTACCGATCTAATCATTTGAAATGAGAGGATGGAATTGCATCGAATTAATTGTATTCGGTAAGATTGTTCTCTCCCCAATCCATTGATTTTCTGAATTCTTGTCGTACTCACGTTTTAGGATGAAGTAACGTGCCATAAAGAAATTAGAAAACAATTCAGTTCTTAAGGGTAGTTTTTAATTTACAAAATAAAGTTTCGGATTAATGGTACAAATCTTAAATGAATCAGTTTCTGCACCCTAATGTTATCGTAGTAATTATCATTATTTCTTGAATCATTTTATGTTGTTTCCTAAAAGTGGCTAAAATTTAAATTTTCCAAGTCGGCAATTTTCTCTACGCAGTTTGCCATGTAAACTCGATCCTTAATTTCGAAAATATGTTGCTTCTATCCACATCAAATATAACTTTAAATCCTGGATTTAAGTGAATTAGAATATCAACATGTATAACTGTAAAAAGCATAAAAATCGCTGTTTGGTTTATATGAAAAAATATTTGCCACATTCACATGTTGCATTAGGTAATCCATTATGATTTCCAAGGAAAAGTCATTAACGTTCATTAAATAAAAATATTTCGGCCGTTAAATATGCTCAGTTTTATGCAGAGCTTTTTTTGCATAAATAGGGCCTTTTAATGTATTACAATAACTCTGCGTCTTTGTATGTTTTGGTGCGCATTCGTATTTTAGTCTAAGTTAATGATAGCATATTGTATGAATAAAAATACTTCTATCTTTTATCGTACACTAAGACCTCGATTTGCGTCGGGGTTAAGTTCTTGGAAAAAACTACGCAAAGCGAAATGCTAGTTGCCACAATAAACCCTTTAAATTAGCAAGATAGGTTCTAAAATCACATTTAAATGTGTACATACCACTGTAGTAAATAATAGAAGTAATGTAGAAATAACACCACGATATTAAGTTAAACAATACATAAATTGTTCAAGGTAAAAAGTACAAAACTGAAAACTGTCTGACGATGACAACTACTCAGGTTCTGACTCAACCACATGCCGAGACCTTGCAAAAACGAAGATATCCAATGTTTGCTGAACAGCTGTTTTCCTTTTCTCCTTATAAATTATTTTATAGGAACTTATTCCATTCACAACTTTCCTCGTCAGGGTCATATTCAACAAAGGTCTTCATAGATTCCTCTATCAACTGAAGGCTTTGGAAAGTCTTTGTGAAGTCAAATTTCGTTTATCGGGTATTTCCGCAGAGTTGTCATCTTCAAAAACTTTCTGAAAATCTATATCCATTATCCTTATTTCTCAGCTCTTTATCGTGAGAGTCGAGTATCTCGTCGATGTCGGCCTCCTCCTTTCCCCACTTTCCTGTTTCGAATTACATTTCTCTTCGTGGCGAAAGTAAAACTTCGCTCTATTTACACCGCTTCTTCTCAAGTCCCGGGTTCGTATCTTGACTTAAAACAATCGTGGAATGAAAACTAATTATACGCTGATACTATTTCCATTCTAGTCTAATGTAGAGTCGTGAACATTTCTGACACTCCATGCATGTACGTTATTTTGGCGTGAAGCATTTCTTCTTCGAAATCTTCCACTTTCAACGCTAGCTGAATTATGAAATTCATTTTTTTAACGCTCAATCCCTCCCAAAGTCAGCTCTTTCTGAATCACTTGCCTATCACGTTTTTGGGGGCAAAATAATCTGCTGTTTTGGAAGGGGACAACTGCGGTGAATGGGGAAACCCGGGTAGAAAATGACACAACTGTGTGATTCAACGACGCGAAACAGATTTTTAGGTATTAATGTCTGAACGACGCGGCTGCGAAACAACTCAAATCGAGTCGACGCAAATCTTTTTCACACAGTCTGAAGTTTGGATAGTATATCTTCATAATTTGTTTCGTAAACTTTTAGGAAACCGTAACGGTAAAGGACCTCATTTTGATAAATAAGACACATTCAAACCAACAAACCCTTTTGCTCGAGACGGTGCTTGAGTCGCGTTTGCCGAAAATGAAAAAAATGCGTTCTTAACGGACGAGGCAGAAAAAGCTATTGGATCCGAGATGCGTTTTTTACCGCCTGCTTTGTTTTTTCTTTCGGTTCTGACCCCTTTTGTCACATTTAAGCCTCCCTCCGACCAAACTCCTCCACTTCTTCTCCATGGTTTCACTCCTCGATCCTCCAGAGACCCTCATCCCGTTTATTCCCAGGACATTATCTCCCACGCACATCTCCTGGTGCACTATGTCGTTCGGCTTGACCCTTATAAGCAGCTCCACAAGACCTCCGTGTCATTCGAGCGGCGTGGCACGCTAGTCACGCCTAAAGTTGGCCGCCTTCCTTCCTCCCCTCCTGTCCGCCTAACCTTTCCACCCCTCTCCCCACTCTCTCTGGCTCACGTTCTTTTTGCCCCCCCCCCATGCCGGCGTTCTCCTTGTTTTCTCGTCCCTCTTTCGTCTTTCCTTCTACCCTTCTCGAGGCACCGCCGCGCCGTTTTGACCTCTATCTCTCTCTCGTGCTGACTAAGGGCGTCATTGCATATTCGGGAGGCCTTCTTCCTCACCACTCTTGCGCCGCTACGCAGCACCTCCGACTTGGCACTCCGTGCCCCTTCTTTCGCACTCCTGTCGTCCCTCTCTCGCACCCCTTATAACCCTTATCTCCCTTTTTTTATAGAACCCTTATTTTTGTCTATTCCACCCTTCCATGTTGTCTTGTCAACCGGTCTTATTTAGTAAGATGGTAAACTACTCTTCGTAGATGACCTAATTATCCATTTATCGGAATATAGCACGAGGCCGATTACAGCTGAATGGATTGGCAAGATATAAGCAAAACAGAAAGGATTAAAATTCAGATTAAGCCCTTAAGCACAAAAAATTAAGTATATTTACTTATACTTAGGTATCGCTAATAGTCATGGCACGTTTGTTCGCTTATGTTTTTTATAACGTCGTTTTGACTGTCGGAGATCCATAGGGAAAGTACATACGTAATTTTTTCCATTTTTAATACTTAAGTTCTCGAATTTGTTTTCATTAATAATACAAGCTCGATAATTATGTAGTGAATCGAAACGACGGAACACAATACACAATGAAATATGCAATAGTAAAAGTAACGAAAAATACAAAAATATCAATCCAAAGTGAATATCTGCATACGCTTTCCTATTCCCAGAATGACAGGTGCTGCCAGCGGAGTGATTGCACGGTGCTAATATACGAGGCATATTCAACGACTCACTTCCGATCACCATTGAAAGCCGCGTCAAGCATGACTTCTGTTTTTTACTACTTTTTATCCCCTGACTTACAGTATTTTACTGTTGTCATTATTAGGAGCTTTTTCCTGGGCCGCGTTAAGGCACCTATACCTGGTCCGCGGGCCGCATTCCACGTAACAGGCTATCCCAGTACTCACACTGCTTCCCTTGACATTCTCTCTCGCCTTTTACTATGGGAGAATATCGTCTCCGCCATTACGAAGCGTCCTTAAATCCATTCATTAAAAAAAATAATAGATTCAAGGTTGTGGGTTGGGTCCTTAAGGCGCGCGAGAGATAACCTGGCAACGATAAGAACATTCTTCTTTACCCCAACTGTTCAAGGTGTTATAAATGAGAATGAGCTATAAACTGCGGATATTTGGAAAGTACTGATTTAATGCACCTTTTGGATTTCTTAGATTATTTCAGAATATTTATTTGAAATATTTTATAAGAAATATATTTGCATTTGAGTCGCGTCATAGTATAAATTATCGCGCATACCGTATGAATGATTCTCGTGGACCGATTATTTTAGGCCACTGGCTTAGGTATTATCTGATAGCGAATTGTATTGGTTAGTAATTACTAATTACAATGCTTATATCGCTACGTGATTTGGATATATTGCTTGTAATGTGGTGAGCTTCTTTCGAGCGATTCGCATTTGGATGTTACCACCATTATCTGTGCTTTCATCATCATAGTTCGTAGACAGGTCCGTCCGTGTTTCTGTCCCTACAAAGCTATACTCCATACATAGCATTTTATCATCTTCTTGTGGATACCCTCCTTTATATTCCCCGTTAGTAGGAGTTTCTTCCTTCTGAAAGCGGTTTTTGCTTTCGTTATTCGTCTTGATTTCATCGATACATTTTGCTTCTGTCGTCACGATGCTTCCAATGTATATATAATCCGAAATTTGTTCTAATGGCATTCGTCCAATACTTACGCTCAAATTTTCTTCTTTGCTTGATATTCACATGACCTAGGATTTTTCTGTATTTATTTCCATACCGTATTTTCTACCTCTTATTATTATTAGTCTGTTTATTTTCTGGAGTTCCTTTTCCTCTCTTGCTAGAAGTACTTGGTCAACCGCGTATTTTACTGTTGTTATAATCATCTAATTTTGGAATCTCCTATGCCTTCTAACGCTTCTTTCTTTAGCCTCTCTCCACATATGTTGAATAGAATCGGCGATTCCTCTACCAATATTTACTCCGCTGGTGTCCGCATTCTTCAGCATGACCTTTACAGCTTGATTCACATACGCTAAATTCCTGATCAGTCTCCTGTCTTTCCAGTCTACACCTATATCCTTTAATATCCTCATCAACATTACCCAATTTACTCTATCAAACGCCTTCTGCCAGCCGACGAAACATACGCAGCAATTTTTGCTGTACTCCATTGCTCTTTCTGATATGATTCTCACCACAGGCAATGATGAATTGGGTAAGGGGATAGCGGACCCTTTTTAGGACCAGAATTAATTTTATCTAAACTCCGGAATGTTTTTCTTAAATTGGTACTCTTCAGTTAGTAAAATTACATTTTGAAATAATAAAGTTGCTCCGTCATAGTGTTTTGCTCTTACATCTCTCTGGTTTTTTAGGTGAAGTTGATTATAAAAATATCGTGTAGGGCTACGTACCATTTGAAAACTTTTAAGGGTCGCTCTTTATCCTTGAGAATCTTAAGTTACTTTTTCCTATTTCGTTTGTAAATATTATTTATCGTGATAAAATTGGGTGTAATTCAAATTACCAAAATAATAAGGATTAATGATTCGACTACATCTAGCGAAAAGAAACCTATGTAGTTTAAAGTTTAAACTATTAGTTTATCGAACGAATTTGAAAGCCTTCTTTTACGTAGAAGTTGTCTCCGACGCTAATTTAAATAATTGACAGCAGTATTTTTATTTATATATTAATATAATTAAAAATGTTAAAAATTTTGGTTATTATGAAATCTCACTGTTAAATGCAATGAAAATAAAAGTGTTTATTCTGTTATGCGCACCGTTTGAAGATCATTTGAAATATTTTTATCTTTTCAAAAAACGACTTGGAATAGGAAGAAAGGAGATATCGTTTGTTGAGTTTGATCGCAGTGAACACAATCTATCTAGTAGAATTTTTCATTTGTTCTGTTCTTCAACTTTAATTTACTTAATTTGCTACAAGTCTTAAGCGTTCTGTTTTTTATAGATGAGGAAATAAATATTAGAATGATCATTTTATTCGCTTTATTAAAGTTTAGCTCAGGAAATAATGTATATGTAGTATTTTCTTTGATCGCGGCCCCGATGCATCAAGCACATTTACAATAATTGCCGATGAACGCTATAGAATACCCGTTTTGCGCCATAATGTTACATCTTTATCGAGTTTCCCTGAAACTTTTGGAATGCGGTTTTCGACTCTTAAGAGCAGCGCGTAACTTTCACGGGGGTTTATAAAATGTTTTCGATGAAACTCGCTGGAAACTAGAGTCGTTCAGTCGCCTAAAGAATTAAACTGGTGATGGATGCTTCGCGATTATTTCAGATTATTACGGTCATTTTCAAATTATGTTATGAAATGGAGCGATTTCTCAATATTCTTTAAACAAATTCACGTGTTTTGCCATTTACGATTGCAGGGGAAGGCGTTGCGTGGAATCGGGTCCGTCTTCCGTTACTTAAACTATTAATTCGTTCTTAATTTTCTCCTTTCGGCCCCTTAAGTCTTCCGCAACAACTTCCAATTACCAACGGTCTTAATCAGTCGGTCATGGGAGCGATCTCGTCTTAATTAGATCGATTTCTATTTTCAGCCTCGGTCGTTACGTAAGCCGTCGAACGGCGTCATTAAAAAAAATATTTTACTGTCTCAAAAAATGCTGCGCTGTTTTATTTCCATCGTCCATTCTTTCGCTCTTCCTCAGCCTCATCGTCTTAGATCACCGAATTTATATATACATCGTGCACGGTTTTATTGTTGCGGTCTCCATTGTTCGCAAGAGCAAGAATAGGCCGAAACAATTGCCGCTCTCTCTCTCTCGCTTCTTTTGATGACGTGGTATTTCCTTCAGCATTTCGTAATACACTCTGTATGCTGACTCTTGCGAATCCCTTGTTTACACTTTCCTCTTCCGAACTCCCCCCAATCTCCACATACAGCCTCCTCCCTCCGGCTCTCCTTTCTCTCTCCCTCCGGCTCTCCTTTCTCTCTCTCCCTCCGGCTCTCATCCGCCCTAACTCCCTCCTTCAAACATCTCCTGGCGCAATCTTGTCTCTCTCACTCTCTCCCTCTCTACTTTGCTTAGTAGATTAGAAACGCCAATTTTGATTTCTGCAGACTGTGCTTCCCAAAAGAGAGAGACCCACTTGAGAATGAGCGATGAGTTAAGTGGTAGGAATCCAGTGTTGCCATGTTTATCTTCGCCGCGGAACGAGTCTTTTTTTTTAACGATCATTCTGTTCGGTCGTGACGCTTTTCTTCGGATTGGGAACGGAAACAGCCGCATCGAAAGGGTTTTTTTCATTTTTCTTATCAGGGGAGATGGGGTTTCGGACGGTTAATTCACGCGGATGGCTATATGCGTGAAGAAGTGCCGTTTTTCGTAGCTATTTACGATCTCAGGGTAAACAATTTATGTGCTCTCTGACGAAAATAATGGGGTTCGTGGGGTAGGAATGTGAGGAAAGACATTATAAATGTAAGTTTCGATAATATAATGCTGTTGTAATTCCTGAAGAGGCTTGGATTTTCATGTGCTTATTGCAATAGTTATAAACCAACTTTATTTAGAGTATGATTGAGAATGTCGAGTCCATTTTTACATATACTCCGGGTTTATTATCGCGTATTTTTATGCAGCAAAAGGCGAAAGACCAAGAGAGTAAACCTAAAGTAAAGTGTTGATGCTCAGTTCTATGCATGCAGAGATATGCTGGGCTAGAGGAAGTTCTGAGAAGCAGGAGAAAAGTTTTGCCTTGACCGGAATGGAACCCAAGTCTTCTACATATTTGCTGAACGGTATTTTTTAACCGAGCTTTGTTAGCTCACAATCAGTGGTAGAATACCTGCCCGGCAAGAAGAAGATCCGGATTCGATTTCCGGTCAAGGAAGAATATTTATCCTGTTTTCAAGAATATCTTCTATCATTGCGTAATTTCATTGTCATTTTGTGTGTATGACATTTAGCTGAGTAGATGGCAATGCGAAAAAGAATTCTTGCCTATGCTTTTTTGGATCCGATAGTTTGTCATGTGTAACAAGTCTTTTTTACGTTAATATTATCTCTAATTTAATAGTCAAAATTAATAATTATCGATTGTCTTTGTTTTCAATTTTGTATACAATTGTACTGTAAAGTATATAATAATGCATTAATAAGCATCTCCCTTTGTTACACACATCTCTAGGACCAACCTTCAGGATAATACCAGCTGTTATGGCTATTAACTTTATTTATTTAATTTTTATAGCTAATTTTGGCTTTCATTCTTATCTTCCGCATGATCGTGTTCAATTTGGATTAAATATTTGCCACCAAAAGTGTGATAGGAACGTAACCCTTACTTTGTCCATTATACGTATATCTGGAGAATTAGATTTCACTAAACGTCGTTTGGTTATACGTAGCAGTTTTCAGAATCGCATCTCCGACGTATTGCATGGACTTTCTGTATGTTCCTACAGAGATGTACGTATTCTCTACTCCTTTTACTGCGGTAACTAATCGCAAGGCATTCTCCCGGTAAAAGGATAGCCCAAGTTCGTTTGTCGGTTTTGTCCGAATGGTTGTCGTCCATTACTGTTTATTCCTCTGCGGTAATTCTATGAAATTTTTCAACGCTCTCGCCTGGAGTTTTCCATGACAGATCGTCTCTCAGGGCATATGGTCATCGTTTTGAAAACTCCAATCTGTCCGTTCGGGGCAAAAAACCATTTCCTCCGTTATTCTGTACATCGAAACTGTTTTAGCGGAACGCATTTCTCCTGGCTTTTCGACATCGACTTCATAAACAACTTATGGAGAATTCCCATCGCCAAGATTAGATTTCTTACTATAAACATTCGTTGAGGATTGCATTTCTCTATTTTCGTGCTGTCAAGTGAAGTCATCGCCAAGAAAAGAATGCGGGCTTTAAATATCTTCGGAATTTACCGAAACTCTAATTTGCCTCGTGAATGGTAGCAAAGAAAACCTAATTTTATAGTCCGAAGTGAGTTATAGCGTCCATAATTCTAGACACGAAAAACATACGCCTAAACGACCCATTTATGTCCAGTTTTCCAAATAAATGAAATTAGTTTGATCTTAAACGGCTTCCAGCATATGATTCACGAAAACGAATTTATTTCTATTCGTCGAGAAATAATGGCGGTCATGTATTTTTTCTTACTAAGTTAGCGAAAAATAATAATTTATGAGTGTACTTGTGGGCAGAATTATGGAAAGTTCTTTTTATAATTTACTCTTCTAATTGTCTCCATACCTCATTTGTCAAGGTGATAAAATTGTTATTAATTACATGATTTCCTTCCAAAGACAATTTTCCTCATTTCCGACGTATTATTATTTGTTTTATTTTACTAATTTCGATTGTTCGTTTGTTTTAGGTTCGCCGGGAATTTCTGAATGATACTTTTATTTCGAGTTTCTGAGCTGTGTATGATATTTCGATGAATATTTAGATCGAATACTTTTCTCTTCAGATGATGAGGAGAATCAGTATTCTATATCAGGGGGTCTCCAACCTTTAAGCACCCAAGATTCATTTGCAAATTTACCGAGGATCGACCCAGCAGAGTGAGCCTTGATACGAGAAATACCGTAGAGAAGAGGGGGGGGGGGGGGTGGAGATCTCCGCAAATTTCTCCCAAACTTTCAGAAATCGAAACCAGCGTCATAACATGAAATTTCCTGCTTAACACGTCAATCCAGTTTAATGGCAAACAACAAGAGAATATTTTAGCTAAAATAAAATTGATTAAAATGTTATCCACCAAGATAATTCAATGCATTACTAAGTCGTAGGCTATTAGAAGTTGAAGAAAAAGGCCATTAAATAAATATACAGACGGAAAAAATCAACCAAAAGAACCTGAATTAGTTAATCAAGGTACACATTAAGTCGCAGTTAGCCTCAAATTTTGCCTTTTGCAAAGATTCGCGATTGGAACAACACGTATTGAGCTGCACTTAAGCATACTCAGGGTCGATAAACAACGACACGCTCGTGTCTCGCTGCGAGAACTGATATCGGGAGATATCCGTAATATTTTATTTAGGCATTCCATTCTTTGGGACTTCGTAGAATATAACTTTTATCGTTTAAATTTAATCTCGATCTTAAATACGGGATGAATAGAAATGTAATTTTATTCCCTTAAGAATTCTTTATTTATCCTCACATCCAACAGAATGGGGCAGAATATCCTTTAGGGTCGATAAAAATCACGCCGATCTCAAATAATAAAATGGAGCTATCGATGCGGCCTACATTTAATTCATTTTATTTATTTGCCCATAGTTTTTTTTGGAGATAATTGCGTCGATTTCGCTCCTTAATGGATTCCCACCTTTTTTTTACAAAGGGTTTTCCTCCTCTTCTCCTTCTCTCTCAATCCCTCCCTTCTCTTCCCCTTCCTACGTAAACATTTGGGAATCGCGTTCCATTCCCTTCCGTTCCTCGTCCCCCGTCAGATCCCCCTGTCTCAAAACCCACTCCGAAATTCCTCTTCCGTTCCATTTGCTCCTCGCTTCCCCATTGCTTAATTTGTCATCCCTCTTCTACATCTCCGCTGTGTTTTTATCAAGCTCTTCGCTCTAGGTCCTTAGCTCGTCTCTTGTTTTTTCGCCCTCTCTCTCGCCTCCTCTTCCCTCCGCTCGATTCTGTTTGCCACTCTTTTTTTCCACTCTCTGTCCCACTCACTTTCATCCAACCCAACCCCGCCGCAGCCATTTGTTAAGACGGTTTAATTAGGTCTCTATTTAGTGGGGACCTTTCTCTCTCTCTCTCTCTCTCTCTCTCTCTCTCTCTCTCTCTCTCTCTCTCTCTCTCTCTCTCTCTCTCTCTCTCTCTCTTCAACCGATGACGTCTTTCTACGTAGCGTTGGGACGATTAGTAGGGTTTTTATTCGGACTATATGTTCAGCGCTTTTATTTTTATGCTTGTCTGTCTTTCTTGGGAATTTCATGTGGGTTATTAAAGAGTTAGGCACTCGTTTGCTTTTGTGTGCAGACGTGGGGGTGTGATGGTAGTTAGGGCTCGTGAGTTAAATTATGTTTTAACTCGGGCATTGAAGCGTTTAAGTTGTTAGTATTTTTTCTGTTGTCATTATTGCTGTTCATTCCTTTTGTATTATTAAGATGCTGCCATCCAGGGGCGGTTTACGAAATCTTGCGCTACCGGGCTAAATGAGCTTATAATCCAAACTTGAGTAATGTTTTTTTAGTTGAAGTTATTTTATTACTATTTTATATATTGGAATTCTAAAATTTTGAACGATTTTCGCCGACTACATAATCATGGTTATTTTTGCGACCCCTTGGGCTTGGTGTCTCTGGGCTATAGCACCAATAGCCTATGTCATGAGCCACCCTTTCTATTGTAATATTCAAAGCTCAAGCAATATTTGATTTGAGACGAAAAATTCTTGCCATATGCTCACTTTAACCTTAAAAAGTCAACAATTAATTTCAAAAATATAATTGGAGAATGCGCGTATGTTTACGGAAATCAGTTTTTGAGTTTATTAAAACAAAATAACTCCGCGCTCTGATTTGCGCCTCCATCAATATTTGTTTATGCAGATAAATATACACCTGTAAGATTGAATCTTTCAGGTGCGTTGATAAAATCCCACATTAACAGTCGTCGAAATATTTTCGCATAATTTTAAGAAGAGTTAAAAGTACCTTCTGTTTTCATGAGTCGTTTCAAGTTTTGTATCTTTAATTCACATTCTGCCTGTAATCTTAGTCGAGCTGCGTGGTTGAGATATTTCCGTTAAGGAATAACCCCATTTGTATAGTGTTTGCACAACAGTTTTGTGGTCCAAAATCGGATATTTTTGGTTTAAAAACTGTCCTGCGCGCAATTTCTTGCTAAAAAAAACTAGAACAGAAGTCTGACCCTTGATATTCATTTTTTGCGAGTTCGCCCAACCTTCGCGCAAATAAAAACCACCCTAGTTTACATGCCCTGCGCGACTTTTGTCGCAGTTTTTGTACCGCGTTAGCGATTCCTCGCCGTATCAAATCCCGTACTCGTCTTCACGTGTATACGAATCTCTCATCGTGTTCTAACGTACGAAGTTCACCGTTCGCCTCGGAAAAACTTTGCTCTCCGTGTGGGAACATCTCTCGCTCGCAATTTGTTTCGAATCTCCCGCTATTTAATTTCGTTCCTGCGGGACGAATAGACGCGGTTTCTGGATTAATCTCGGGATTTCCGAGCCCCGACTCATCCTTTTCGCGATCGTGTTTCTCGTACGGGTGGTGAATCCTTTTGTCTACGAGAAATTACGTTTCATTCGGGTTCGAACCTCCCCCCCCCTCCCCCCCTCGTGGATGACCTCGATGTCGAGAGACAAGAAATCATCTAGGTTCAATTAGGAGGGGCTATTAAAACTAAGGTGTATTAGTCCCATGGTACTGGACGGACGGCGAGATCGCTGCAGATAATTTCCCGTAGGATGGAATCGAATCGGGACCCTTTTGTCGGTGAGTAGAAAAACTCTGGGATCTCTCTCATTGGTAACTTCGTCACAGATGTAGGGCGGAAAATAGAATGTCGTGGAAAAGTTATGCGTTTTTAAATGCGGCAAAATGTTTTTTGGAACGGTACGAGACCGAATTTATCCAGGGATTTTCCGGATAAGCGGGAATTGGCAATTAACCTTAAGGATTTTGTTTTTAATTTAAGTGAAACGCTCATAGGCGTGATTATATGTCGGGAAATTACATTATATCGATTTGAGGACCCTTTTCATCGCTTTGAAGCGTCGAATATCAGTATCTGAAGTGTTGCTTGTTTCAACGAAAAACGCATATTTCTGAATTGCGCTTTGTGATACTATTTTCTGTGTTAGTAATTAGGGCGAAATTTCCGAAAACGAATAAGTGTTCTTATAACATCTAGCGCATGACAATCAGTAATTCATATTTCGGAAAAAAACGATGTTTGCGTTAAAACGATTTTCCCTAGAAGGGGTATTCGTAAAAAAAGGGAATTTTGCTATAAACGGAATAGGTAAATTTTGTAGCCATGAAACGATAAATTATGCTTTACTGCATTGTTGTCAAGAGAGTGACCTTAATTATTTATTTGATGAAAGCCGAAAAATGGTTTTCTAATTTATTTTCGAATTAATAATGTTGGATTAGCGATAGGTATAAATCCTGATTTTTAAAGAACTTATATTAACCGTGCTTGATAATATTCTTCTACATCCTCTATTTTTTCTTTTACTCACTAAGAGTGCTTAAGCATTTGCTGTAAGCGCGTTTAATTTAGTGAAAACGTTCACGAAAGTTTTCGATCAGAATATCTTGGCACCCTGTCACGCTATATAGAAATAAATAAATTTTCATTTCAAATTATTCGGCATTCACGTACCATTCATCCGGAGATGCGTGCGTTGAATATGGCGTCATTACTTAGCACCAAAATTTAGATTTAGCCACAGATACAAAGGGAAAATATACAGATGGCATAGCGGGTTTGCGCTGCTTTTCACGAATTAATTCTAATTTAAACTAGCATTAAGTGTCATGTACACTTATTTGCGTATACTAATAAATACTGCTTTAGTTTGATCCTTTAAACGCGCTTTAGAAGAGTCATGAATCCTGTTGGCTTTTCTCAAGTAGAAATTGTCTCGCTCTAATCTACCATTTACGTTACAGTTACCCAGAAACCCATCGCTATCTTCAAAGGAACGAAAGACAAAAGATACTTGTTTACTGTAATAATTTCTCTTACTCTTTGTTCATTCGTGTATTCTTACCAACCAGCTATCTGTCGGGGACCTTAAATTTTGGCTTTCGACCAGCCGTCGATTTTTAACTACCGTTTGGAGGAAGACAAGGCCGTCAAGGGAACCCTCTCACATCTTATAAATCAATTCGTTTCGCAGTTGTAGCTCGGCGGAGACAAATAAGTCGGGACATATCGGCGTACATTGGAGGCCGCAGGCGTCGCACATGTCCGCAGGTTCAGCTCGAGATGAAAAGGAGCGTTCGGATTGCTTAGTTGTCCGGCGGCAAGAGCGTCGGAGGCGGCTGCTACAGTGGCTTCCTACGCCTAATTGCCTCTCTCTCTGTCGCCCTCCACTCTAATTTTCTCCGACATGCATCCGACCCTCTCTCTCTCTCTCTCCCTCCGTCTCACTCCCTCTTTCTCTCCCTTTCTCCTCCTCTCCTACCCTTTCTCCCCCGACACGCACCAACTCCTCCCCTTTCCCCGCCCCCTTCGACTCTTTGACCCTTATACTCCCACCTAATGACCCCCCGGTTCTCTTTCCTCTCGAGCAGGTGTCGCCTCGGCTAGGTCTCTCAATTACGCGAGTGATTTATATCGGTACTCATCTAATCCCTCTTTTGATATTCCATCTCCATCCCTCGGCTTCAGTGTTGCTTTTCTCCCACTGTCTCTCTCCCTCTCGGGTTCCGCTCTTTTAATTTGCCCCCTATTATTCTTGCCCTTTTTTTTTAAATCGTTTGTCTCGGGGATTGCGTCGCATGTTAATGTTAAATTATCAATTAAACATTAATGTTAGCCAATAATTGAATTGATTATGAACGGATTTTGTGATTTTTTTATTTCTGTCGATGATTGCATGTGCGCTGTAAGATAACCTATCGCGCTACTTAATATTAGAGATTTAATGATATCCCTCGGCTAATGATAATAGTCGCAAATATTTTATACTAAGAAGATCCTTCCGTTATTGAAATTAGTTTTATGTTTCGTTTGGTTGTATAATATTTTGGAAATATTTGGACGGGATTTTGAGCGTAAATATACTGTTTTCTTTAACACTTGACTCGTTAGGCTAACGTTTGGATTTCTATTTTGTTGTCAGTGGCCGCTATTATGCAAATGGCGAAGTTAGTCTGATTATGACTGAAATTAGCGGGCAGTGTGCATGCTACGAATCATATTAATTATGTTATTATATTCGGGATTTTTCACCGTGGAATGGAACTAAATTTTGTACTGCGTTATTCTCCAGTATGGTTCTACTTTTCATTGCATTTTTTTGTCATGGGGTGTTATAACTAATAGGGACGTATTCTAATCCGTGGGTGTCCAGATATAGAAGCTGATGCAGCCTTATAGTGGCCAGAAAAAGTCTTGAGTGACCGCACTAGAAGGGGGGGGGGGGGGGTCTGTAGGATTTGTTTGCTAAAACAATTATTAATTTTTCTATTATTTTTTATATCGCATATTTCTTTAAAAGTTTTTTCAAAATATTTTTATTTCATTTAATTCAAATTACAAATTTTTATTTTCTTTTTTATAATAAATATTTCTCTAATAAAGTTTAATTTTTTACAAAGTATTTTAAATTTATTTAATTCAAAAGATCATCAATTAGTAAATTCTTTAATTTTGAGGATAATAATCTGAGCTGATGGGTCAGAGTTTCATCGGTCAAATTATACCGGTATTAAGAAACTTTAATTGGCCATATTGCTAAAACAATATGAATATATATTTAAACAGCAAATAAAATTATGACAATTGAAAATATTTCGGAATTTCTTCTCTCGAAAATGGCCGCAAGTACATTAAAAATTAAAATCATTCAGCGGGCCGCACGAAATCGTGAAAGTGGCCGCAGTTTGGACACCCATGTTCTAGTCGTAGCTGAAAGCTTTTGACAATAAAACGTTTAGATAATAAAATTAATTTTATCAGGGAATTAGTTTATATCATAAAATTTCAGATGTAAAATGGATCATACGTGATTAGAAATCACATAAAATTATTGAATTCGAACAAAAATGCCTATTTCGAATTGTATTCTTTTATTTTTAGGAGTACATATTCCTTTTAATGAAAATGCAGAAAACTCAGCCCTTTCTGAGAAAGATTTGATTGATTTCTCCTCGGTTAGAATGCTATTTTATTTCGTTATTACTGAGCGGTTGAAATATTTAATAAAAAATTATTCAATTAAAAAGCGGAAAAGATGTACAGTGTTCAATTTTACAGCGTCAATCGTTGGATTCCAAGACGTGGAACTGGCAAAATTCCGTCATCTTGTTAGCATGTTTCTTTTACGTTAGTAGTTATTCACAATAGTAATATCGCCTATCTAATTGCTGTACGATTTATCATTCTAGATATATCGGTAATTTGTTTTATGTTGCAGTATTCATTATCTCGTTATAACTATTAGATGTCGGCGAGAAATGTAAATAATATCGTAATTATTGCGTTTTTAAAGACACTCGATCACTTTCCTGCTTTTAAATTGAACCGAAAATTCATTAGCTCCGAAAAAATGATTCGCTTCTCTAGGTTTCTCTTAAATCCAAGTTTATCAGACGGTTCAAATAAACGTACTCGTAATCTCGTTAAACTCTTTCGATGTCGGTTAGAAATGTAAATAACACCGTAAACGGCGAGTTTTTTTTAAGCAATACTTTTCCTGCGTTTAATTTTTTTTTAATGATGCATTCCCCGCAAAGCCAATTTTAGGCTTGTCTGCAGGTAGGGGAAAAACCTCAAGACGAATCACAACATCCATGCCCGAAGCGGGATTCGAACCCGCGACCTTTGGATTAGAAGGCAGGCACACTACCTACCAGTCTTAACCCGAAAATTAATTATCTCCGAAAAACTCGATTCGCACGCGTGGGTTTCTGTTAAATCCAAATCGATCATATGGTTCGAACAAACTGGATTTAAGCGAATTGGCCTTTACATCTTCCCGTTGCGTCTCCGTACTGCGCCTTCACGCCGAGTTACTCTGATTTTCTGTTCCACTTAATCGCACGCGTTGATGATTTCCAAACGCGCGCGACAGTTTCATCCGCACCGCGAATTTCCGACATCTCTCTCTCTTCGCCATTAATCGTTCCATTAGCGCCACCTAATTAGCCTCGCTACTCTCTGTTTTTTTTCATCATATCCTCTCTCCCGCCCCGTGGGCTGTGGCTTAAAACACCGAGTGCTAAAAATACTCAGAACGTGTTCATTTGGGAGGTTGTGTATAGCTTTCGCCCTAAACCGTTTTCCAAATTTCCGTTTATGGTGGGTGGGTGTTCTTCTTGACCGCGCCTCGGAAAGGAGAGAGGTTATTTTTAACTGGATTTTCATTTTTTTTTCAACCTGAAGGAATACGTACAAGTAATCCTATGACAGAATCGGAAATTGTATATCTCTGACATTTCGCGCGAACCTCTTATGCATTTGAATGAGAAATACGTAGCAAATGAATGTGTTTTAAATGACTTATAGTCCATAAATATATTTAAATATCTTTTCTGAAAGTGCGCTTATAATAGAACTTCGCTTACAGTTTTATCTTCATGGGCAGTTTTATCGTCTTTAGGAGTTTTATTGTATCGGAATAAGATAGTTTTCTATAAGTAATTTGTTTTACAGAAAATCGTAATAACAGTATAGTAATTCGCCTATAAATTCCACGTACATCCATACGCACAAAACTACTATTTCGGACAAATTTCAATGCAGGCGATAGATAAAGTGAAATTAACCTATTACGTTTACTACTAAGTGGGTTTTATTATGAGTAAAATCAAACTTCCACGAAGGCACGCCTTAGTTGGAAAACGAACTTGATCCGCCGAATACACGAATTTAAAATGGAGGTATATCTCGTTAAAACAGTTTTTTCTTTAGGATTTCCGATGAAACGAACAATTTCGTATTTTCTCTCGTGGTTTTTCTGCCCGGATATGAAATCCGCCGTTCCTCTGGCACGCGGTTTCCCTCGCATGAAGATTTTAAAATAAGCTCAAGATTGATGAATTGCCACAGAGGGATTTAGGTGGCAGCGAAGACGTTTTTATAAGGTTTTTGCCGGCGTGATTTTTTTGCACGGCATAACCTCTGCATGGAACGTGTTCTGGCATAGCCAGATCGTGAGCTGGTTCCTTCCCGGAATGATGAATGGCCGATTTCATCGCTCGTAAATGCAACTCGAGATAACTTCATAAGGTTTGTAGACGCACGATGTTTGAATCTGGGTGAAGTTATTGTTTTTGATCCGTGCGGGTTTGAATTACTATCCTCCACGGGTACTATATTTGGTGTATCCGCGCAAATGTATTTACAGTGCAGGTCTTGTTAGAGTAATACCTTTTTAGCGCAGAAGTTTCAAAGTTGAAATCCTTTTGTAGCGTTGACCTCTGTGCTCGTATATGTTCTGCTTCTACGTCACTGATGATAAAATGTTTTCACACGTGTTTAAAGCATTTTAAATTCGTTTCTTTTTTCGCTTTTAATTTCTACAATTATCACGTAGCAATTTCATAATGCAGCGTATGAATTATAATTTCACGATTGATCCTACGTAACGTCCTACGCTTTAAATAAAATTTCACTCGTCAACGTCACTCATCTTATTTTTTTTAAGTGTGTTAATTTCCGAGTAATTAATCATTCCACGACGCTAATCCCATTTGTTTTTTTCACTTTATCGAAATATTTTTCGCGACCTAATTGGATTAATTCGAATCTTTTTTTTCTTCTTCTTTCCACTCTCTCGCGATAAAAATTTTTACGCGTAAAATTAATGTGTATTTTTGTTTCTGGGTCCGCCGCCATAATCATTACCGAGATCATCCGTCATCTCCGTTTCCCTTTTTCCTTTTCCGAGTATTTCCAAGCCGTCTCTTCATATTCAACATTCAGTTCATCTATCTTTACCTCCGCCTCTCACCTGTTTATCCAATTCAGATTCAACTCGTATCCCTTTCCTTGGCAGGAGGCCATATTTTACCTCATAACACGCGTTTTTTTCAGGAGCCTTTTTGCTTTGCGTCGCAACCTGAAGACCTTATTACTTCCACGCCCGCACTACATATATTCGGGTACCACTTGTATGTAGCGAGGAATGAATGGAATCACTTTTGTTTTACGTTTTTAAACTGAACTTTGTATGTTTAAAACAGAGAGGATGAGTTTGCGCATTAAGCCTGATATTTGTCGTGTATTTTTTTCTCCTTTTCATGGAGAATGTATGAGCGATGTGATAGCGTCTACTACTGGGTTCTTCAACGTTTTGACGTACACCTTTAAGCGTTTTTGTATAGAGCTACGTACCTCGTGGTGCATTTTAATAAAGTAATAATGAAATAAAGGACATTTGTATTAAAATGGATAAATCGCCTTTATAAATGTAAATGATTAAAAAACAATGTGATAAATATGTTTGTATGTTTACCTAAACGGCGCGACCTCTTTCGTAAAAACAACGGTCTCCCGACCTCATTACAATTTACTTACTGTTATGGAGGTTTCTTTCAAGAGACAAGGGAAATGGCTGAAATAATACGTATTTCCATCACAATTCTTTTTTGTAAGTAAAATCATCCCTATAAGGTTTTAACATAATAACCTTTGATTCCGAATCCTAAGTTAGAAGAAATATTATATTCTCTAATATTTTAAAGCCACTTTAAGACTTGAACGAATCCTCAGGAGTACGCTTATGGGTTAAATGGAAGAAGGGACTATTCAGTCTCAATCTCGCCCAGAAATAAAGACGTTATCTATATATCTATCTTACTTCCGGTTGAATACCTCTGGTCTACTAGCTTCACCATACCTATGTGTTTAACGTGCATTATGTTTGGAAAAGTTAGTTAACAAGTTGCTCACGTTATATTAAAATATTTATAATCCCATGCTTCCGACACAATTTAAACCTTCACCATCCAAAAGGTATTCACATGATTGAAAATGTTAACTTTTTTTATTATCCTGTGTTTCCTGACGATAGAAGATTATAGGAAAAAATTATGATTATCGTGAACCGTACGCAACGCACTTGTCAGAAAAATGTTCCGTACGCAACAATTTAAGTAACCGATGGGAATCTATGCGTTATATTAATGTAAATTAGGTAACTATGCAGCTCTTTCAAATTGTTTAAATTGGGATACGTTATGGAGTTTGATTTAAATGGAGAGAATGGTGTTTATTTTTCTCTCTGAGGTAATTTGAAATGCGTGCCGAATTATTTGATAATATCTTTCAGAATTCTGAAGAAACACGAAGTTGGCTCAACTTCTGCAGTTAGGTCAAGAAAGAATTATCGAACTGACCTTATGACTGAAACCAAACGGAGAGACTAGGTCTCTTTAATTGCCATAAAATGTATGGAGAGAAGTACACATTCGGCTACAAAACAGCCGTCATCATTGGTTATTCATCTGTAGTGGTTCATAAAAAAAGTATTTATTCATATTCTTTATTTTTTGAAATCATTAAAAATTAACATCTCACTTGCCTTTAAAAAAATGTATTATCTGTGAATCAGACGGCTGCTCTGTAGCCGTAATATGCATCTGGTTTCCTCAACCTTTTTATGTCTGTTGGATAAACATTTTTTTTTCAATTTCAGCCGCGAGGATTTTAATTACGTTGTCAACCTCATCGTTCTAGAAAACGGAGACCGAAGCATAAATTCCGGCTTTGCCGTTCTGAATAATGATTTTCATGAGCGTTTTCATACATTGGTTGATAAATTAGGTAGGTCCAATAGCCGCAAAAAAAGGTTAAGCTCTTCGTAGCTATTAGAGATACCCAATTTATCAATCGAATTCCACCGATAAAGTAAAGTTCGATAATACTTTTATTGTATTTATCGTAGACTGAATTACTACAGGAAGAAACACCTATATAAATAACAGGAAGTTTAATATGCTGTGTTTGGTATAGAAATCTTTGAATAATCTCAAAGGGTGTCTCGGTGAAAGACGTTCAGCTATCGTTATTTTGTTTTCGTGCGTTTTTATTTGATTGTATATACAATCAAATAACAACTGCTTTTATCGTTACCGTAAAAAATCTTAGGATGAAGTAAATGAAACTTCTAAGTCGTTAATCACTTGGTTTTTATTTCCGAGACTTCCACCTTAAGGTTTACTGTCAAACTTTTCCTGTAAAAAAATTGAAATTGATGAGGATTTAAAGTCCCGTTTTAGTGCAGAGATCGGATAATGTCCGAAACAAACGTTTTATCATATGGTTTTTAAAAAATGTTTTTAATTGCGGCCGACACAGAAATTGCTACATATCTCGCATTTCAAAAATCTTTTATCTGGCCGTCGCGGTTATAACGTCAATTTTATTTCGCTCAGTTTTCTCAAACTTCCCATCACGCTTCACAGTCCAAAAAATAATAACCTCGCCTCCGATATATTCCTCGTTTCTTTTTATGATTGATAGGAGGAGTTGTATTCATATTTATCCTAACGGATAGCATCAATTTTCTCGGCCCGAGCATCTGTGCCCCGATTAGGAGGATTAATGTATTTCAATCGGGTTGAAGGTTTCTCTCTCTCTCTCTCTCTTTCGGACGTAAGGGAGGGAAAGATATTTCATTACGATCCCCATAATTTTCTTCCCGGCTATTTCTGCCCTTTGCGCGAGTATTGCGCGGGATATCGGAGCTTATTCCGTTCTGAATTCCACTCCCGCTCGCGAGGAGGTGAGGCGCAAAACGGAGGAGGAGGAGGATTTTTTTTTCTTAGTAATTCGCGAGTGACGCAAGTTGGTCGGAGATTCGTGTTCCTCTAAGACACGGGAAAGTATCGGATTTTTAATCGAGCATTTCTTCCCAATCCTTCGGGCGTAATAAGGGTCGGAAAAGAGAGAGATAGAGAGACTTCCCGTAAAAAAAGAAAGAAAACGAAAGAGGAATACGGGTCGGAAAAAGAGGAAGCGGCGGAGCGGAAGAAGAGTTTTTAAAAAAGTTAACATCGCCCGGGATTATTCTCTCCCGGATAGAGTTAAGGGGGAAATTATGCCGATATTATTGGATTTTCCTCCGGAGTGGAGTTATTTTTTTTTTAAATCTCCTGACCCCCTTTCCATTCCCCACGCCCTAAAAGAGTCTTCGCAGTGTGTGTGTGTCTCTCCGCGGTCCGTAATCCTCTCTCTCTCCGAAAACCTCGCTTGCTTCGGTTTAATCCTCCGGTCCCTTACAGCTATTGGTCATTGTCTTCCTTGGTGTGTCTCTGTTTGATAATTTAACGGGAATATCATTTTCATTTATCTTCGGAGAGAATTAAGGGGGGACATTTTTGTTACGGAAAAACATCTGTGCCCTCTCCCTGGTGGTTTTGGAAGGGCGATCATCGAGCGCCTATGTTCCCGAACGGGGGGGGGGGGGATCATTCTTTCACTTTGTAGTTTTCGTTATATTTAGACGGAGTTTTATCTTCATCTTCGTTTATATTATTATGCAAATGTGCGCGAATCGAGGCGGTTGGACATCGTTTTGTTTTATTTTCTGCAAAACTACGAGTGTTTTTTTAAGGTTAAAGGTTGCATTATAATTAAAGTATCAGAATTCGTGTAGCGAAATATTTAAAAGTAATTTCACTTTCACGATGTATCTAAAGAATTGATGAGGTATTCTAGAACATTGATATTCAAAGCGGTACCAGAAGGATCTGAAAGTGGTACCAGCAACTTGGTATCACCTTAGTTACCTCATATACCACAATCACCCAACTACTTCGACTTTTACTGCCATTAAATTGCTTAAATAAAGCTATTTGGTTATTGTACATTTTCCGCGATTATTTTGATGACTTTTTTTCAGGGAAATTTCTCTCTTACGAAAGCAAAAGGTGGAATCAGATAGTTGATGAAATTGTCCAAAGGATACATGCAAAAAAATGTTTTAGAAGAAACGTATGTCCGGCATTCGTCGTGCAATATGTTACAAAATATACTTTGAAAATTCATCGCCAGGGATGTAACAGGAGATAAAACATTATCACATTAAAGCAGTGGTGCCCAACCTACGGCCCGCTGACCGGATGTGGCCCGCGAGGTGTTTTTGTGCGGCCCGCAAAGCTATGATGAAAAAGCAATTCGAAAAATTTAACAGACAAATTGATATATTTTTATGAAAATTTTGTTAATAAAACTTTTGATATCGGAATATTTACCATAAAAACCTCATTGAGACTATATTTTCACTTAAATGGCACATCAGAATGTAGAGATACTTCCGATTTAAACTCTAATCCGGCCCGCGGATTAACTGGCAACTTCCAGTGCGACCCGCCGAAGGATTCGCAACCACCGATGTGGCCCGCCATGTAGAAAAGGTTGGACACCGCCGGATTAAATGATTCCGTGTTTTAAATTAGTACTAGTAAATACACTTTTATTTAATAAAAATATTAGGAAATAGAATGATTGAACTTGCATTCAACGTAGAAAAATGGTCGATTATACCAAGTCAACATGAACGTTATATCCGATATCGCTATGAAGAGAACTTCGTTATAACCGTAGAGTACTTTCTTATTACGGCCAAGCCTAGGCGTATCAAATTATTTCCTTAGATCATTCCAGCATTAGTCGGCGAACATTTTCCCTTGAAATTCTCCACAAATATTCATTTGTCGAGAATAAAAAGTCTCCACTCAAAATTCTCGCGGGGTGTCGGCTAGAGGAAGAAGGTCGGCAACAATGCGCGTAGGAGCGAGTTCTCTGGGGATAACGGCAAGGGCATAACATCTGGGCTCCAGGAGTCTTCCTCGCCCACTCCATTCGTCCCTCCTCTCTTCCGTCTCCTCAGCGCGAAAAACTCTCCTCTCCGCCCCCGCGGCACGCGTCCGCAGAAAAAAAGGGGCCACTCCCAGTTTCCCATCTCCCGACCCCCACCTCCTGCCTCCCGTTCTTGCCCCTGGAGCGCATGTCGGGAAGAGGAAAAAAAAGCGACTCGAGGGCAGTTCTTGCGCTGATTAATGTGAGAACGCTCCGAATATCTCTCTTTCTCTCTCACTCTCTCCTCCTACCTCCTACTCTTCCTCCCCCTAAGGGTGGACGACCATTTCAGTGACAGCCAAATCCGGCGAACTCTTTTTTTTTTTTTAAGCGATCTGACCTTTCGGATACAATAAAATTGGTATCGCCGTTTCCATCTCTTGGTTTTTGTTGGCATTCAAGCATGGAAGTGCGTCCGTCGGGATTCGATCGAGAATATGGTTCGGCACGAATTTCTTTACGTTTTTTTTTAAACAATCATACTCGGAGTTGTTTTTTATTAGCTTTGTTTTCTCTTTAAAATTTGCCCTCAAGGTTGTTGTTCGACACGTGGCATACTTGTAGAGAGAGGAGAGAATGTTTGCATATTAGTCTAATAATCGTGAATAAAATGAGAAAAAATCACTCGGTACAAATTCCACTTTATTAAAATAGATACGACCGGTTTCGACTAATATCTAGTCATCACCTGATGATGACTAGATATTAGTCGAAACCGGTCGTATCTATTTTAATAAAGTGGAACTTATACCGATTGATTTTTTTCTCATTTTATTCATGACGGAGTTCCACCAAGTAAAGGCTTCTTCCGTTGATTTTAGTCTAATCGTCCTCCTTTTGATGCATGTAGAAGCTGAGAGAACGCTAGATAGTTGTCAGGAAAGGAAATAAATATAATGATTTTGTTAGTTTTTATGTTATATTATACGAAATGATAAAAGTTCATAAATGATACTTTATGTTACCTAAGCTTCGAAACTTTTTATTTGATAAATACTACTGCACCTTCATAGAAGATTACTATAAATAAAAAGTCCATGTGTAACTTCATATTTAAAAGACCGAAAACTTGTATCGTTCATGATATAAAATAGAATCATCATAGTCATTCCCCCTTTCGGTAGATTTTTGGCTCATCCAACCCAATCATTACCACCCAAGGCCTTTCTCTTCATCTTTTCATACCCATTCACTTTTAGTCATCTTATATTCCTTTCCTCTTCCTACCTCTTTGCATCTTTCCTGACATTCTCCCCTCTATGCTTTTCTTCATTAGACCTTTCCAAAATTTCACTCACATTTCTTGTTTTCCCTTGCTACTCTAATTAATCTTCTCTTTCCCTCTACTGTATTTAAGACTTTCTAATTTGTTTTTCTCTCAGTCCAACTAATTTCATCCGGTCATACCGACATCTCAAACACCTCGATTCTGCTCAAAGTATCTTTTCTCATTCTCCTGACTCGCACCCATATAATAGCCTATATCAAAGTTTTCACTAACCTCTTTCTAATATATTTATTCAGACTTCCTGTCAACAACTCTCGTTTTCTCATAAATGTCTCATTTGCTCTTGCTATTCTCGTCCTGTTCTCTTTTGTACTTCTTTCATCCCAAGTCAGAATACTACCTAAATATATAAAACATTTCACTTGTTCCAACATTTCCATGGCAACATTGACTTCTGATTCCCCGCTTTTGGCGAATCTTATAATTTTAATTTCCTTCCTAATAAGTAAAATATTGTAACTTAATTGAACGTATGTAGTTACAATTTTTGTACGTTTATTTGTATAGAGTGTTATTCTAATTTGTCGGCAGTGTTTCGAGTTATACTTTATTTGAGGTTGGCATTATTTTTCATTTTCCATATTCTTTTGCCGATAGTATTTAGCTGCTTATTGGAATTTGTACGATCGGTTGTTCTCTCTTTGTTCTCATGAAGGTGTTTTTGGCAAAGAAATTATTTTTTCATTATCCTGTCATATTGTGCTTGTGGTAATCCTTCGTATTCTATTTCGGCAGGTTTCAACTTTAAATATTCTCCTCAGTACAACTCGATTGATTGCCTTGTATTATATGGCACATAATTTAATCGATTGATAATAAACAACTCATTTAACATGAACAGGTTTATGATTTTTGAAATAGGGTGGGGATTGTTAAACCGTTAAACCAATTGTGGTATTAACGATTTTAATATGCTTTTGGGTAATTTGAAACGTTTCCGAAATGGGGCAAAAACCTGGTGCTAACATTTATCTTTGCAAGTCTTTTATTTGCACATGAAAATTTTCATTTAATTTGCTTGCGTAATGATTTTCCTTAAAAAAATTTCTCGTGATGTAATTTTCCAGTTAAAATCTTTACCTTTAATCTCCTATAGTCGTCGAAGCTGCGAATGGAATGACTGTAATTCCTTTTAGATCTGTCAGTCAGTATATTCTCTTGCTTTTGTTAACGTAACTCCCGTTTCATATGCAAAATATTTATTTCCCAGATACATGTCTGTGCATGGGAATTTTGGGATGGCTATTATGGTACCTCTTGCGATCCCGAATAGGATTATGAATAAGTCTCTCTAAAAACACCGTGGCGATTATTCTCTCTCCCTCGACTTTCCCGAAAGTGGATATCTTTGCGCGAATGCTTCATCCTGGCCCTTAACCGTGACCCGCAGGCGTTGGTCAGCGGTCTAGTGATTTATGACCGGTGTCATCTGCAGGTGGCGGCGAATCCTCAAATGTTCTGCCCCCTTCGGGTTGTTGTAGCCTCTCCGGACCGTTTGATTGATTCACTAATTGATCGCTCCTCCCTCCCTATGTTGATTGATGAGTTATGGAGAAGGGAATGTGTTTAGCTCGGTGCAGTCAGAATATCATTTCGGCTCGATCATTCTTTTTTCCTAAAAAAACGTGGAAGTCGACGTTTGAACTTTGCGTGTTCTGTCGGAAACAAATTCACGAATCTCCGTCGGGGTTCGGCTAATATTCGCTTTCTGTCTCTCTCTCTCTCTCTCTTTCTATCTCTGTCTTTCTCACACTCTAGCAGTTTCCTCCGCAGTTATGACGCGGTGTCGGAAGCGCTATGGGTCCAATGCGGCATTTGACGGCCGGGCGAATAAAATAAAATTTCTGGTAATTGAGGTATTCAGCTAGGGCGCTCATTTAGATGGATATAATCCGCGAGGAATTAGAAATCGATCGATTTATTTCTGGCGCACTGGATTTGCTAGGTTTCTGTCTCTCTTGGTGATTGTGCAGTTGGTTGCCGTTGAGTGTACTATTTGGGTTAATTTTATGAAGCTTGTCGAGAAACTATTTTGCTGACTAGATTCTGATATCTATTCACTTTCGTGGATCGAATTAGTTTCATATAATTTTTTTCAGAGTGGTTTCAACGTTAGCGGAAAACCTCTGATTTGTTTACCTTGGGAATGTGCATGTTGTCGTCTCTGTAATGGGTGAGTTATAATGATCTTTTTATTGTCTTGGTTTAAGTAATTAACAACTTTACGTTTCGCACTTTTCGTTCGATTAACGTGCATTTCACTGGATTTCACTTGGTCGTAGCTTGTTGTTCCTTCTTTTGTATCCACATACAGTTGGTTGGTTTTACAGCTGGCGTACTCTGAATGTCACACCCAAAAATGCAGTTCAGGATTTTCTAAATTTTTGCACAGTACCATAAAATAATGCAATATCATTAATTTGGGAGAGTAAAATTTAATTAGAATAACGAAAGAAATTTTGCCATTTTCTGTCTTGTTTTTACAATTACAGTAAGCTACGCTCTTTTTGCCTTAAATGCTTTTTAACGCCCCTAATCTATTTTGAATGAAAACAAAGATTAGATTATAATGTGAATATAAAATTCAGTTATAGTCTAATATGTCTCATGTGTTTTTCAGGATTGTAGAGTTTCCGGGTTTAAGGTTATGGAGGTTAGATGAAAATTTAAACCATCTGTTGGTTGCATAACTAAAAATTCCTGAATATTATATAGAAATTATAATACCATACACGGGAGATGGTTGCATGCAAATAAAGGTTTTCTTGAACAGGGATCATCGATTTAAAATAAAGCCTTGTGCAATAAATTTGATAATTCTGTCAGGTGATTTGGGCGGCTTTAATATTTTTTTCCATGTAGATTGTGAGGAACGACAATAGTCTCTGTTTTCTGCCGCTCATTCCCGAGCATAAGGATGTTTTTAAACTTTAAAATTGTTCCTGGGATTAGTAACCTCTTGTGTAAGTACAGTTTTTTCCATCCTTATTTTTATACATTGTGTAGCGTTAACTTTCTTGATCACCGTCGTACTTTTCGTTAGAAAGTAATTTTGGCGCCATAGTCGTCGGACTTCGTTTTTCATGAAGCAACAATATGTGTGAGAGTTGAAAATTATTTCTTCCTTTAATTCTATATGAAGTTCGTACCACATCGTTTACCTATTGCTTCTCCAGACGTATTTTTTTGATTATTTCTTGACTAGGATTTTATGCTGAGATTCTTTTCCTCTTCATAATGAGAAGAATATATAATGTGACTAAGAAGTCTTGTGGATGATGGGTAGTGAACTGATTAATACGCAATTATTTCTTCATTTCTGAAGGAGAATCTCTTTAGCGTTATTGCATATTGCAAGCAATCGCCTCTCGAATCTACGGTGCAAAAAAGTCTTTCAGAGATCTGCCTCTTACTGGGTCACTTGTGGGTTTTATCCTGACCTATAATCTCCTGCTCTTTTCATCTTAGTTTTCATGATTGCGTAAGCAATTTCTTTCTCGTTCCTTAGGTTCTTTTCCTTTAATCTCTTCTCTTCGCGCTCCATTTTCCAGAAAACATTCTCCACTCGTCGTGATTGGATCCCACTTCTTGATGGTTATCCATTTCTATCTTTGCGATTTTTTGTTTTACACGTGGTTTCATTTCAGTGACTTAACCGCATTGAAGATTTCTTAAGTTTGGTAGAGTTGTTACTTGGCTTCGATATCTGTCATAAATATATGCTTCGCAAAAAGATATAAAACTTAATGTGCGCGTAGAAGAACTAAAAATATTAAATTTGGTGTCAGTGTAACTCATCGGGTACGATCGACGGGAAAATTTATAAATTCGGAAAATGTTCATTTCTATTCAAACCCCAAAATATAAGCACGGAAATCAGTGCAGGACTTTAAAAAATTGTTTTCTTTAATTGGCTAAAATTTAAATACGAACTTGTGACTTAAACAGTGCTATAGCTGAAATAATAAAGCCAATATGCGCTTACGTTGGAAACGAAACGCATCTAAAAATATTGCCTCAATAAACACTAATTTTGGAAACAGTTGGTACAAGAATCATGCCATGTCACGGGTGCATCTCACTATCCTACATTCTTATTGCATTGCTACTTGGAAACAGATGATTATTTATATAAGATTATTATAGTTTTCTCCAAATTTGCGGTTTATAAACGCTGCACACAACCCCTTTGATGTTATGAAGTATGTCTCCCAAACCAAGAGAAAACGCGTTATTTCCCGTAGATCTGGACATTGGCCGCTCAGTTCGCCTTCTGTGGCATTCATATCTGCCGGAATTGTCTCTCAAACCTTCCCAGCCTGGCTTTCAAGCTGCCATTTTTGGGGGATGCCTCTAGAGCGCTTGACTTTCGCGGTCGTCCAACAACCGGTTTGAATCTCGTCACGTGTGTTGGTAGTGATTCCATCTTATACTCTCCACCCTTCATCAAAGTTTCTCGTCTGTGGTTTCCACCTGTTGATGCTTAACACATACATACGGACACATACACACATGAATCCCAAAATGCATACCTCGAGCCGAGTGTCAGTGACCTTTAGAGGTAGCCGCTGCAGAGGAAGCACGTGGGAGGTATAAAATAAAATTAAGCGATTATGCACTTCACTTTCAGTGTAATTGTCTAGTTTTCGATTTTAAATTCTTTATATTCGTAAAAATCTATTTTTTGAGGGAGTTGAGGTCGTGGCTTTCCCCGTAACGTGTCCTGATATTGGCGTTTATTTATTGGTGTAAGTAAGCAGCTTTCTGATCAATCACTTCGAGAGTATAACGTCCAAAATGTTTTAACTTTTCATCTGCCAAAGTTCTCAGTTTAATGTGACTTTACGTAAAGTGGTACATGATTCAAATCTTTATGCAAATTCAAGAACAGCAAGGTTATGAAAAATTTGATGCGCATTTCGGCTACAAAGCAGCCATCTTCGGTGGTAATTCATCGTTAAGTAGATTCGTCCGAATTCAGAGATAGCTTTGTTGTATGATAAGATAATTAATCCATCTTATGACAACCCAAATGCGAAATAGCTCATTGCTGTGATCATTTTATGCTGAAACGAAATATATTACGGTAGTCAAATATGCAAAATTACAGCAGGGAAGTTTAGTTGGGAATTCACCGAAGAAGTTCCGACCCTTGCACAGGACAGTGAGAGGGAGTAATAGTTTAGGTAGGATTCCAAACGAGCACGCCTAAGTGAGAAAGGGACTACGTGAATTTATTTTTATTATGTATCCTAATTATGTAATATTGGAGTGGACAACATACGGCCCGCGGGCCAAATGCGTCCCCCGAGAGTCCGCGAAGCTATGGTGAAAATTCTTAAAATTTAATACGCAAAATAATATTATGGTAAAATTATGGTAATGAAAGCTTTCATTTTGATTAATTGAAATCCTCATTCACACTTCACTTTCGTTCATATGGTACCTCAGAATCTCAGAGTAGCTTCGGAATGAAAACTAATTTGAAGCAGAAGGGATCAATCTCTCATGTAAATTTTAAGACTTAGAGAGCTTTATCATTCTTGTAAACCTGCATTCTCGTGTCAAAATTCTCGTTAAAATATTATTCATTAAATTTCCCAACATTCTGCGATCTTAGTGAATCATCCGAAAATTTCGTAATGCTGGAAGATGATAATTTTTCAAGTACTATGGATCGCGGGATGAATTTAGTGTGCGTGTATAACAGTAGTTTGTATAGACCAAGTACATTTTCGTTTTGAAAAACGTGCTAGTCGTGTAGTGCAAGTTAATTAACGATTATGTATTCATGAGAAATCTAGTGTGTTAGCGTTGATTTAGCCTTGAGTTGTTGTTGTCCTAATTGGAGAAGCGAGTTAATTACGACATGCCTTGTTATTAACTTCATGCTTATGGCAGAGATCGTCACTAATAGATCGTTGCATTCATGTAATGCAGTGATTTCTTGAACATTTTTTGTGACATTTTTTGTGACATTTTGAAAATAGGGCTTTGTTATTAAGTTCAATTGACTTCAAACAACGACCAGCGCTAGTAGGTAGGCTTTTCAGTCTAAATCACAAAGCAAGTGAGGAGAGAAACCCGGTGCCGGCATTAGCCTCCTCTAAACGAGAAACACCAAGGGGTCCAACGGATTTACGTCCCTTCCGAAGGACGGAGCGCTGATTTGCGTGCTCTCCTCTAAACCAGTGTTTCTCAAACTTTTTCCGTCCGCGGACCACTTAGACGGGCAAAAGACCTCGCGGACCACCTACTCCATCCACACTCGCTTTGCCACTACTAAAACTTTAATAGAGTAACTATTTTTTATTGTTCTAAACAAAGTAGGCGAGAAGAAACAGTTGCTAGAACATTTTGTTTTGTCCACTGAGATTTTACGCTGTGAAAAATTTAGTTAATTTCGGTGGTATTAATTTGTTTTGGTCAACATTAGTTACTTTAGGACTAATCAGGTGCGCTACGCAAACAAATTAATTAAGCCTTGTCACTATTGTGATACGTGACGCAATTGTTGGAGATTAAGGTTCTGGTCTCTTCTTTAGTATGCCCTCGGCGTTGTGTATGTATCATTAACTTGCATTTTAGACCAGACCGCGGACCACCTGGAAGGCTTTCGCGGACCACCAGAGGTCCGCGGACCACACTTTGAGAACCACTGACGCCACTGGACCCCCATATTAAGCTCAAAATATTGAATACTAATCAATTGGTTTCATTATGCTTTAAAATATCATGTGATAAAAGTGATGTTGATACGATGTCTACAGAGAGTTCTTATTCATGACGTGGATAAAATTCCCTTGTAGTTTATATTAAAAAATGTCTGCATTTCGGTCATTCTTGTTTGCAGTTCGCCTAATTTTTACGCTTGGATTCGATTACACTCCGCTGAGACGGTTGATTGGTTCTGAATTGTGTATTTAATGTGTGAATTAAAGTGTGTTATTCTATGATATTTTCCCGTTATTAATTGTTTTTTATCTTTATTGCAGTTGGATACACAGGACACAACAAACGGAGGACGTCTCCGGTAATAGGTAAGTCGAATATTTAATTCCAAATTATTTCTATTGTATGCGGAGTAGTATTGTGATTAATGTGTGTTTTGTATAATCTTCAACCATAATACCTTATTTTTTCGGGTATGGTTTCTCTTTAAGATTGAGATTTTATCAGAAGCTCATACTCCTCAACACTCGTATAATTAAATTCTTGTTATATTTATCTTCGTTTTGTAATACGTTATTTTCTCGTAATTATGCGGCATGGTTTTTTTATTGAATGATGAAGAAATGAACAAAATCTTGCCTACTTGGGAAAGATAGGATATTCTTTTTATTGGCATATCTTATATTATTTACAACATTTTGCGAATACGGTGACCCTATTTCCACAGGGTAGTAATTTAATCTGGCTGAAATAGATGAATAAAAAAATATGAAAAATGCACATCCGCCCATGATATTTAGCTTTACAGAATAATGGCGGGTCCGTTCGCGATTATTTTAAATTTCTTTATTCTTCTATATTTCTCAAAATTTTACTCTATTTTCCTATTTTAAATTTTACTATCTCATTTGCATTTCCATAAAATCCAACGCGAATCGCGCGCAGCAATACAACGGCGTTTTTTTTTTTTAATTTCGAATAAGTTCGGGCTTAGTTTTAATGGATACCCCACGCGAAGTTCTGGGAGTAATTTTAAAATTTCCCCGGGCTTTTCCTTCGACGCTGTTTTATAATATTTACGGCACCTGCGGAGTAATGATTCCTCCTGCCGTTATCCTTTCGGACTTTTAGTCGCCCCTTTAGCATTCTATTTGCATCCTTTTCAGAGTCGGAAGAGGAAGTTCCATGGAAAGCGCTTCGTTTTGATTCCGCGAATTTTTCCACCTCCCTCCCCCCTCCTCCTCCCCTCCCAACCGTTTCTTCTCCAAGCCATTCCATCTCCACCTTTTTCCGGAGGTTAGGGTGCGTGGGACTATGGAAATGGAATTGAGTCGTTCTCTCCTTCCTTTCCCTCCTCCGGTTTTTCTTGTTAATTGAACTATTTGGAATTCTCTCTCTCTCACTCTCTCTGTCTCTTCTTAGAGAGTGGAGAGGAGAAACCTCTCGAAAAGCAAGCCTTTGTGTGTGTCATTTTCTCTCATTTCAATTCCCTTTCCTTTTCATCTTCCTCTCCCCCCTCTTACCTCTCCCGGAGTATTTTTTTATTTATTTATCTCTCTTCTCTCTCTCTCTCTCTCTCTCTCTCTCTATATATATATATATATATATATATATATATATATATATATATATATATATATATATATATCTTTCTGTCGTTTTCTCTCTTTACTTTTTCCGGCACACCCACGAAGTTCTCTCAAAAACCTTTGGACTTGATTCAAGTATAGCGTTCTTTACTTTGACGAACTAAGCCCCTGCGTGGGTGTCGCGACGTAGGTTTTACCTTTCGTAACGGATGAATTGAAAGTTTGTTAATGAATTTGTGAAAGGTGATTGAAATTTTTTGTTCAAGATGTTCGAGATTTGTTAAAGTCTAGCCGTTCCTTAGCTTCCTGTGCGTATCTTTCTTAAGTGGACAAAATGTATTCGACGTTTGTCGTCCCCATAGATATTTTTCTTTTTTTATCTCTTATAATTTATAGATTCATTCCTTGGATTAATTACAAAGTAATTGTTTCTTATGAAGTGTTTTAATGTCCGATAGAAAGAGAATTGCTATAGCCTTTGCCTATAATTGAGGCACGCGTGATTTTTGCTGGAACGTTTTATATTTCTTGCGGTTAACTCTCTAATTCAGGGGTCACCAAACTTTTTATTGAAAGGGCCACATTAGGCTTTATGTACGACAGCGCGGGCCACTTAAGACTTTTCAAATGACTGGCACCGTTAAAAATTATTTCGAGCGGGGGATTATCGAGAAAACAGAAAAGTTTCAGGTATCTACCTAAAAAACGAGTTGGCGATCGAATGATACCTGATGAAAGTTGCTGTTGGTGAATACACAAAACTTAAAGAAAGGTAAGGTAGGGAAGGCGGGCCGGATTAAATCACTGCGCGGGCCTTAGTTTGGGGACCCCTGCTCTTATTTAAAGAATACCGCATTTCCTCGAATAATTATTGAACTTTGCTTAAGATTTTTTTAAGATTGAAAATACGGTTAAGAATGTTACGCGATGGGTTCTAACACAAATCCTGGCGTTCATACATGAGTAAATACATTGAGAGGTTTTCCCTGGAAATATTCCTTATTTGAAGACCAATTTTATTTAAAAACAATTTTTTCAAACGTAATCAACCTATTTCCAGTTTTACACCACAAGCAATTTTTTCTACTTCATATTTAATCGCACCGACGGTATATGAAGATCTAAGAATCCATGCATAAGGACCGCGACCCGTCCGCATTTCCACTTTCTCTCCCACGGATCCTACTTTTCATTTTGGTTCCATTTTCTTCTCCTTTCATTAACAAGTCACCTCTCCTCATTAAAAAAAAACCTATTGTGCAGGTCTGTATCTCCCTTTTCCGACCCTTCTTCCTCTCATCCGAGCTACTTAACAATTCCTCTCTCCATTCTCTCCATCTTTCGCTAATTGTTCAATTTTCGTCTGCCTTCCGCTTCGTATGGGCGAGTAGAAAAGTAATTGGTTTCTTCTTCGTAATAACGCGATTTAGCCGACTCATCATCCAACAGTTAGACGAGGTCGTACTTATTATAGGAAAATTTCGTGGACTCGACCTCGGGAATATTTAAATTGTCGAGTTTTTGATGGCGTATCCGCGTGCCTCTCAGTATTGTAGGTAATAGAGCGAGTTTTACTTTCTTCGGTAAGTGTTCGTGCGTAAAATGTTCTGGTAACTTGTCCTGATGTATAACTTGTTAAATTAAATGAATGAAATCAGTCATGTACTAGTGCTGAGGATGATTTGACAGCATTATATTTCCATATGCAGAAGATTGAAGTTTTATTTGCAAATGCGTAAATAAATAAATAAATATAGTAGTTCTGTGGCAGGTGTAAATTATTCCCTGCTCACTTGTTAAGCAATATGTTACCAGCAGGATATGCAGTCGATAGCTCGATCCTCGAAGAGAAATATAAAATTAGATATTCCATAACTTCATTTTAACGTTAATGAGTATAAACAGGAAAAAATATCCATTTCGATTTACCGTAAATTCGAGTTATTGAGGTTCGGCTGTATTTTTTTATTCTGGGAATTTCCTTGTACGTGGACTTCAATTATGTGAATGTCCAATCATTCGGATGAAATTTATTATTGCAATAAATTTTAAGAGGACAAAAAGTGAGACTCATTTTACAAACACTTCAAATAAATTTTCAAAATCTACCATAAAGGTTTAATATGTTGATAGGTTTCGGACTACATGGTAGAGAACTACGTTGATATATTCACGCGACGCCTGCCTCTACGCAGAGTAAGACATTTTCTTTAAATGTCTTTTGTTGCCTTTATTTGTACGTTGTATAGTAGTTATTTAAGTATATCTTGTGGTTAATGCATTTATCCAAGAAAGGATAGTCTCCCCTTATGGTTGAAATCATGTTAGAGTAACATAGTGTTTCAATTTAATGTTTTCCTAGTATTTTAAGGGTATTTCCAAAATAAGACTCAATCGACCGGAATTTCCATTATCCGAACCACCGTGACTCTCAGTTGATTTGGATAATCGGAACTTATTTGTATTTTTTTGGCATCAGCATTTCGCATTTGAGGGCTCCTTTCTTTAAGCAACATTTCAAATACGTAGTTTCACATAAATGTAACGAATTTTAAAACTGAAAATGATCTCATTTGTAAGGCTCAGTCATCTTGTCGCATAAAATGGTCTCGCGGCATAGTGTAAATTCAACATCCCTCGTAGCGTATGCACTTTTAGATGAAAAATTTTTCTCCGAGACGCGTTATTACGCGTCGGAATTTTAATATTTCTACTCCTGGATCTCATTGGGAACCATTCTTCCTCTTGCATTACCCAGTTTTTCAGATAGTTTCGTTTCGTCAAGAATGGCGTGCGTTGCAGTTATATGTTTTTCTTCTTCTTCTTCCTCCTCCTCCCCGCTACCGTCTCGGTCGCCATTGTCACCGAGGCAAGAAGACGGGTATGCACCTCGGAGAAGAATTTGGCCTTGGGTAATTTCTCCCATTTCTTCATTTTTTCCAAAAGAAAATCTTTTCTCTCGCGTGGGATAGAAGCATTTCTCGATCGAGGGTTTTATCATTTTTTTACGACTTTTATCGCCGTCCGTATATATATATATTTTTTTTTCATCGGCATTGTTTGAAGGAGAAAAACAAGATTTCTGGCAATGAAAATAATGAAAGAAAATTCTGTACGCTGCGCATTTTTTCTCCGTCTGTCTGTTTTTATCCCGCGTGCCAGTTTTTGGATCACTCTAGGATACTTTTTTTAGATTTTGTTTCGATACTTTTCTCTCCGCATTGTGCAGCGTGATCTTTTCCGTACATCCAGTTACGTCGCTTCGTATTTTTTTTATTTTCGCCCTTTTCCACACCAGCTTTTTCTTATATACCATTCCGTTCATTATGTAGTTTTTCTTTTATTTTTCTTATCGTATGGTCCAACATGCGTTGTTATATTATGGCCCTGGTAATGTATGTGTAGTGTATTTTTTTAGCTAATCTAAACCCCCCTTCCTGTATGTGTTTACTCCTGAGTTTTTACCAAAACTAACGCATTTTTGGTCTTAATTGATTTTTCCACCTAAATAAACTGTCTATCCTTCTTTTTATGGCTTCTACTAAACTACGTTAAATTCTGATTAGGAGTTGATTTTCACTTTACTTTCTTTGTTATACGTTGTCACGTCTTTCGTCGTATTGTTTTTTTCTCTTGAAGTAATTTTATTTCAGTTTTGTTATTATGTAATAATCTGAGAACTTGCTGTGAGTGATAGTTGGGTTTAGTTGTAAGAGAGGGCACGAAAGACTGAAACTTCGCCTACATAAAGTCATCTATCTATCTATTCTCATTCTTTCCTTTTTTCCTCGCGGCCCCCCGTTTTTTTTCTCCGATGTTTTATACGATTCTCGAATTCATCCTTCACCCTGCGGTCTTTTCGTCTCTCCGTCTCCTATGTCACCTCTCGCCGCAAGAATTCCTCACTCACACTTCCCGATCCTACCCTTTCTCTCTCTCTCTCTCCCCCTCCTTTTCTCTCCATCTCTCTCCCTCTCTCTCCATCCCTTTCAGCCTTGTCCCCTAAAGGCCTGTTATAACGAAGCAGTGGCATTTCCTTTTTTTTTCTGTTCCCGCGTTCCCATACTAATCTGCCCCGCCTCTCTTTTCCCTCTCCACTTTCCCACCCTTCCACTCCGTTCTTTGGTCTCCTCGGAGAGTAGGACGTCTTCTTGACTTATTTATTTTTTAAATGAGTCTCCTTCGATTGTTCGCAGGGGTGAAAAATAAAAAAAAAGAAGTTTCGCCACATTGCCTCGGTTTTTGCAAAGTTTCGCGCGCATATCTGCGTAAATAATTTTACGCGGAGGGATAAAAAGTGTCGTTTTATTTTCGAGTTCGTTAAAAAGTCCCAATGCGCTCTCAGATCAAGTTGGTTTATTTGAAGAAAAATTTTCCACTATATTCTAAAAACCTAAAATTTAGGGAGAGAAAAAGAATAGCCGTAATCTAAAAGTAAACGTTATCGCTCGGATTTTGAATTCCGAGAGAAACTATTCGCGCGTCCCTAACGGAGTTGGAGTTTTTTTCTGCGCCCGTTTTGGCCTTTTTTCGTGCTCTGTCGGTCAGAAATCGCGCATCTGTGTGACACTCCGTGCGGCAAATTATTCAGGAATTTAGATGAATTAGTTGGTGGAATTTTCGGACCTTTCATTAACCCTTTTTAAGAGATCTCTCTAACGCGTCAGCTTGGATCATCAACGTTTCGCATCTTTGCATTTAAATCGAGTTCCCGGGCGTCATGAATCCCGCGATGATTTGCATCTTTCGTGGTTGGAAGTGGGTACGTTCGTAAATATGGGGAGGGGGGAAGTTTAAAAATAAAAAAAAACGCCGATCGGATTCTTTACCCATCATTCGGACCTTCGTATTTTTCTCCGTCGCTGGAAAATCCGCATCGGATATAGTTTTTCGTGTCGCGGGGATTCCAAACGTGGCGGCTTCTGCTTCGCATTTGTTTGCGGTCGCCCTCTCTCTCTCTCTTGGTCTCCTTTTCTTTCTCTGTTTTCTTTCTCTCTTTCTTTCTTTCTCTCTGAGAATTGGGTCATGACCATCCGCATTTTTCCGATGGGGGATCGATCCGAGTGGGAAGAGGAGGTGTTGGCTTGAGGGAAAGGCTCGGGAGAGGGGAAAAAATACGAAGAATTGAAAAATTAGGTGAAGTTACGAGAGATGATAGCTCTCATTTCTCCTCTCGTTCCTCCCTCCCCCTTCCTCCCTCCCCCCGACGTCGTCACACCGTGGCACCCCGGTTCTGGGGAAAAAAGGAATGTCGGAGGAAAAAAAGGGATGAGCCTTTCTTCTCTTCTCTTCCTCTCTCTCTCTCTCTCCATCTGTCTCTTTCTCGCCCCTCTTTGCTCATTTACCCGTACCTCTTCTTTTCACGTCAGTCAAAGGAAGCTTTTCGTTTTTTTTCCTTACTCTCTCCCTCGTTCATCTTTTTATTTTTTTCGAAAAAAGAAAGGGGAAGGGGTAAGACCCTCTTTTTATCCCTCTTTCTCTACCCCTTGTCTCCCTCTCTCTCTCTCTCGCTCAAAGTATTTTTCCCACGAGCCTTTCATTAACTTTTTGACGCCCCTCGATGCGTGGGCTCTGGTTATTTTTCCTCCCTCGACGCGTATCATTTAAGAAAACTCTCCGCGTCTTTTTAACGTTCGCTTCGCTCTCCTGTTTTGTTTTTATTTTGTGATTTTTTTTTTGAGAAGAGCATTTTTCGAGTCGAGCTTTTCGGATTGTGTATTTTTTTCTGCGACTTTTCGGATCGGTTTTATATATATTTTTTTGGGATTAATCTCCTTTGTTGGAATTTCTCTCTCTCTCTCTCTCTCCCCCTCGCGATCGAGGCTGCCGGTGACTATTTGATGTTCCTTTCGGATAATGGACTCACATGTCCCTCGAAGGATGACGGAAAAAACGTTGCTCACTTTTTTTTGTTACTCTCGCGGTTCTGGTTATCAAAAATAGGTTACCTCGGATTTATTTTGATTTAATATCGAGTTTGTGTCTCTGTCAAGTTTGTTATCTCGACCTTGAGGTGTTTATATTGTTAAATTTGCGCTAAAGAAATTTTCAAAGCAGGTTGGTGGATCCTCGAAATATTTTTGGTGCCGACTGTTTCTCAAGTATCATTTAAAATCTGTTTTACTCGATTCGCCATAAGGGATACGTTATTTTTTATTTGTTTTACATAGCTGACGGAATTTTAGAATGAGCTCCATAACTATCAAAATGGCTTACACATTAAGACCATACTCTCTTTAGGATTCAAATCCGCCACATTAGCATCGGTAGCCAAACGTGCTAATCGCTCCTCCAACTATTATTTATATGTATTGTAAACCAAATTGTTGTATTTTGTGAAAAGCTCATTTAACTTTGCAGCGATATTGTCGTCGTGAGATTCCTCGAGCTCATTCATTGCTTTCGTTACTGTTGAATGTAACGCTGTGAATATTTCTTCTAGTTTAATTCATCTCCCCTTTTAACTGGAAAAATAATTTTTGTTTTTCATCTAACGTGTCTTCTCATCCGTAAAATGAGACGAGTTTTTATCAGTTTTTTCTTACATCGTGCAGTCGTGTGCTACAATTTAAAACTTTTTCCTTTACCTATGCTAAATTTTCTCTTTCCCTCTCTCTTTCTCTATTTGCGAGAAAAATATCTAGATTTTCTTTTTTTTTTTATTAGGCGCGTTTCGCATCCAGCGTGAGCGCCTATTATCATCGGTCTGTCCGTCCGTCCGTCCGTCCGTATGTATGTTCGTTCTCGGCTTCTACCGAACGGATTTTCATGAAATTTGATATTAAGGACACAATCAAATATAATAAGAAAATCGCAAAAATGAATCACGTACGGTAATCAGGGCTACCACTTCACTGGTAACAAACAATGAATTTTTCGTTATATCTCGTAAAGTATTCATCAAAATATTTTTCAAATAAAAGTTGTAGAACTAGTAAATTAGAGTATTTCCTTTCCTATACATTTTTAATCATAGGAATAGCCGTTATCGAGAAAATCAAACAAAAGTCTTAATTAGAGTTGAACTTAAATTAGAAAATATCTTGCATGGTTTCTTCTTCAATCTCACAAACAAACGTTTCATTTACTTACGTGTGCAAGCACTATTTTTAAATAGGAAGAAAATGGATTATTTATGATGAATAAAAGAAATTTAAAACGCTATTTCCCTTGCGTACAGGTACATAATTTATTCTAATACTCCATTGCACGAAACGCGCCCATTTGTGATACGTTGTACACTTTCCTAACTTGTTCCCTTTGTCATTGTTTATTTGTCGTCTACCCTCTCATCCAATAGAATGGCCATTGCAACGTTATTGCCCCGGGCGCAACTCGTTATGGTGGTTGAGGACATAGTGTGACACATTTTACCTCGTTCGCTTTTATTATTTTTTTTTAAATCATGGAACTTGGAAACTCATTCGGACATTTGTGATACCGATCTTCGGATTTTGAAAGTTGACGCTTCGTTTGCTATCTTGATTTCGGACTAACGTTTAGCGTACACGACTGTTAAAATATTTCAACCAGCGTAATTAATCCTTGTTTTGATGAGAAAAATGTTTGTCACCCGAAAAATTAACGTTTGGTAGTTTTCACGTACAGTTTTTCCGCGCGTAGAATTCGCAGCGTTCTTCATAATTTTTTTCTTCAGTTCGGTGCAAATGATTTTGTTATTCGAATTGCTCTTTCTGAAATACCAGATGAGTGTTATTGCAAGTGACTTTTTTTTGCACATCACGTAACTCGACGAAACTTAGCATTATCCATAGAAAGGATATATCTCTAAATACGACGTAATTTTCTAATACCCTCCATCGTTTCCGTTGGACCAATACATTTCTCTCAATCAAGTTTACAGGCGCGCTTCAATTCCGATGACACACAACTTGCGCAAATCTTTTCGTGCGTTAGGAGTCCTCGGAACGATTGCGTAAGGTTCTGGATTTCAGGTATTTTTAATTGTGCCAACCGGACCCTATTGCGAGGGACGCTTCGTTCACCCGTCCATCCTGTTTCGCGTCAATCATGCCCATGTGCGTAGCGTAGCTTGTCGTCACGCGCGTCGTTGATTGCGTCGTTCGTCACGCAGCCCTTCCGATACACGTCCGGCGTGTCCAGGTTGTTTTGACATTTCCGTATGCAAAATTGTGTGCGAGAGCGCATTACGTCACAGTGGACCAAGAGGGTGTTTGTCATGGCTCCGGAAAGAGGTTATGCAGTGTAGATTATTCAGAAGAGAAATTTCGAGCTCGTCTTATGGCTGGAATAAAGCTGACAAAGTATTTCTTTCCAATATCTGAAAAAATGTTGGGAAAACCTAGATTCCCGTATTGACTACAGAGCAGCTTTTCTCGTTGGTGATTTACTGATGACGGCTGTTTTTAGCCGAAATATGTCTGATTTTCCTAATCTCTATAGCCATTGTAGAGACATATTATATGCCTATTATTACCCTATTTCAACTTATATTTGTACGTAATCTACCATTTGAAGCCTAATTTTGTGGTACTTGTTATTGCTATTGAAATAAATCGTTTAAAATAGCTGTAGAACCATAAGTTTGTTAATAATAAACTAATAAGCTAGTTTGTCAATGATAAAAATTGGAAATTATCTTTATTTAAAATAATTTTCCATGTATATTTATACTACACGATTATTTTTTAGTTTTCTTAAATTACCCGTTGTATACTTTATTTTAACGCTTTCAATTCCAAGTTTTTAACCAACGTTTGACTTTCCCCTCGCCAAGATTGTAACCTAAGTTTTAGAGCCTCCATAATTTCTCCTACCGTTTTTTCTGCATGTTAAGTATAGGCAACGGCCATTAATTCTATTTATCGACAAATTGATATCTGCACCAAACATATAATGGCACTGGCGGAACACGAGGTCTCTGTCGGTGTCGGTGTCGGTTTTCCAAACCTCTTATGGCTAATAGAACAACCTAATTTATAAATTAGATTCCATATTGCTTTGTTTGAAGGTTTAATGGAAGTTAGGGAGTTAAACGGTCATAAATGTATGTTGGCCGTTTTTATTTAATCTCGAGGGAGTGTGTACAAACACCATTATAATACTCTTGGTATTTCATCAAAGCGACCTATAATTCTGATTTGTTCAATACTTAACTTATTTTGATGATGTTGTGCTAACTTATTTTCTGCCCTATTTGTTTTTTAGAGATTTGTGATTATTATGCTTAATTATTTCATAATTCGATTTAATCTGCTCACTTGTTGTTTGGATACCTTTATTTCTGCCCCACTTATTTTAACGCAATTTGGAACTCAATAAATTAGTTTTAAATGTTCATTGAACGATTGCTATAATCGTGGAATATTCACATGTTACGCTGATGTTCCAACTTTTACAAAAAGTAGTTTGTTATGGTTTTTCCCATTTATCCATCCAGTGTTCCTAAATATATTGCTTTATTGCGTACAAAAAATCTATTTGTTCGGATTTGGGCTCGAAAAACAATTGCTCACTTTATATGTCACGCTGAGTAAAGTTAGAAACAAGTCTACCTACGTCTAAATCTCGTTCACTATTTAGAACCTTAGGCGCTTGGTACGTGGATTATATTTCCTTTCGCCTCGAGTTTACTTCTTCATATTCGTCGACGCTTCCTAGGATCGATAATCTTTTAGGACAATTTTGTGGAGCTACGAAGAGCTCGGAAAGAATTCGCATCGGTCGTCTTAATGCCACGCTCTCTACCATGCTCTACCCTTCTCCACGCCATTATCCGATCTCTCCTTCCATGGACTGTCTAGTCCCGTTTACTCAGGACAATGAATGCTCCGACCCTCAGGCGCCAAGTAAACTAAAGGAATTCTTCATGAACTGCCACCGTCAAATAATGTACACGAACTCCCTTTTTTTCCTCTCTCCTTTCATACGTCTCTCGGCAAATGGATTCCCATATACGCCGTCAAAAGAATTTCAGGCGTCTATATTGTCTTATATTCTGTTTTATACGTTTATCGACCGAAAAAGCGTCGTGGAAAGATGACAGGTGTATCAGTCGTTTATTTTCTAAAAATGTTTCTCTGTGGTTGATTTTGAAAAAATAACTCAGGCTGATGTAGTTTTCGCGGAATGATTTGTCTCGTTGCTTTTTCGTGATTAATCTTGTTTTTTTAATCGTTACTCGTATTTTTGAATAGGTGGAGGGTTTTGTCGAAAAGTGAGAATGAAGTTAATAGAAATGTGAATTGGGGGAAGATGAAAATGTCTGAGCTTGACCGGTTAATAGGTTTTCCTGATATTTTCATGTTTCGTTTTTATTAGAAAAACAGGAGCCTTGGAAACCAAGAGTTATGCAACAGCAGATTCTAAAAAAAAATCCGTAAAAATGTTTGGATTAGCATTGTAGAAAATCTTATACTTTTATACAAGTTTAAGAATAGAAAAAAATATAGATACTTATTTACTGCCTAACATTTTAAGTAACGTTCCAAAATTTTTTTTTTACAGATTATCCGTCCTAATCTCTTCTGTGTTGCTTCTTTCCCAACTTAGCCTTCCCCATCCTTTATCCGCAATAGGTTATCCATTTTTTTTATTTTTTTGAATCGCGTGGTTTCTTTCTCCCTTTCCAACGGTTGTCGGTGGCCTAAAAGGCCATTACGACGGAGACAGACGTGACTTCTTTTCACAGCGCCCAAGGCTTAATAGGGATAAAAAAAAAAATAATTGACGAACGGCGGCGTCATGAGGAGAAGAGGAATTTCCATGACGAAAAGTCCGACTCGAACCCGGTTAAAGCGGTGGAAAGGCGAGCGGAGAGAGAGAGAGAGAGGTAGAGGGAGCTCAACGGAGACCCCCTCGAGCGTTCCACCACAATGGTATCCCATGACTTTTGGTTTCATTTTTTTTATCTCGTATAACTTCAGAGATTTGCCGCACGCCCTCTTCCTCCCCTTTCTCTTCCTCTCTCCTCTTGCCCTCTCCACCCTCTTTCTCTCCTACAGCCAACTGCCACTGCTTTCAATGTTGCGGACATCTCGCGGCTATATTGTCCAAGCGGATCCCTAGTCTTCTTTTTTTTTCCTTGCTCCCCCGTCCTTCTCTTCCTCTCCCCGCACTTTATCTCTCTCTCTCTCTTACTCTTCCTCGTCCCGATCCCATTCTTCTCCTACGCTCCTCTTTGCCCTTTTCCAACGACACTCTCTCACCCATCTGTTCCTCCTTTAACCCCTTGGTAGCATCCAGGATACAACCACAAAGGGTCATGGTGCCGTGACTTCCCTCTCGACAGAGAGGGAACAATGCGACCCCTTTCTATTTTAAAGTCCTCCCATCTCTCTCCTTTTATTTGTTTTTTTTTTGCGTGTGCGCGGCGTTTAAGATGTACATTTTAATTAAAAGCTGCGCGTTTGGTCAGGAATGTGTAGCCAATAGTTTGTGTCGCACGAGTGTTTTTAACCGATAAAACATGCGGGGAGTGACTTCTTTTGGAGGGAAGTACCGGTTCGGCCGTCTTTCTCTTCGCGCCGTCCTGGGTTTCGTTTTTTTTTCCTCCTCGTTCCCGAAAAGGGAGGGGGGAGGATTAATTGCGGGAGAATTTCATTATCGCGTAGTTTCGTCGTTTCCCGGGTTGATTATTTTATCTCTGGTATGGATTCTGTCTGTGTAACGTTCTTTGTGTGTCGTCTGGAGCTTTTTGAAAGGTGCGTTTATCAAACGTGGGGAAGAATACGCGTTAATACGGTCGACTCGTTCGCGTAATTCTTTTAGTCGTTTATTCGTCGAGTGACGTGAGGAATCCCCCGATACGGTCTGTGTGTGTGGTGTGTTGCCTATCTTTTGATGTGGAGTGGGGTGATTTTTAACGTGTCAGTTTGCTCAAGTGAAAGCTGTTATGCCGTTCTTTGCATCTTGTTTTTGAACACTTACTCGCATCTGTACGTATATATTTTAGTCGTTTTTATTTTAAGCAAATAGTAATTATTATTTTCTTGAAACAATAGTGTTTTAATATTGTATTTATTAAAAGGAAAACTATTTTATTCTAGAAATAAGACAATTTCTGAGGGTTTGTCAGAATTTTTAAACGTTACATCGGCATATTTCATTTTACGGTTGCGGTGTCAATTAGAAAGTTTTATTTATCGCAGTTGAAATCTACAGTGATAATTTAGTGATCCCAAAAATTAATATTCGATTCCAGGTTATGGCAGTGCCATACAAAATATTCTCGTGTTTCTTTGGCCTAATGCATTACAGTGGGATAAAACTTATTAATTATTTGTTATTTTCCGAGCAAGGAATAGACGAGAAAAATTCATTTATCAGACTGGTAAGAATAATGCTCTCTATACGTCATAGTTTATCAGCGTGGAGAATGGAAACATGTATACCACACAAACAAATTTACTTAAAATCTACTCTCTTGTTTCCTCCCTTAAGACAGGGGAAAACGCTCGGCCTTTCAGTTTATTTCCCTTATTTTTCTCCGAAATAGCATCATCTTAAACTAAGCTGCGCTCGAATTTCTATGGTTTAAAAGCGCGGCCTTGCCTCTTCCCATCTCAGTTGCCTAATACATGGAAGATTCGCACGAGAACCTCTACCGTTTCGTGAGGAAATCCGAGCTGAGCGACCTTTAGAAGATTTTTTAAAAACTCGGCCAATGTCAGAAACCGGATCCTGTTCTTCTTCTCCGTGCATTAGGGTCCAAAAAAGAAATAAACTAAAAAATAACCTGAAAAATAATCTTTTCGAAACTGTCAAGACATTTTTAGGAGAACTTTCCGAAATTTATTTTCTTAATGAGAACAAAAAATAATAAATGGGTTAGACGAAGGTAAAACTTATTGTTTTTGCTCTTCGAGTTTATATTACAGTGCAAATAAAGTCTTTGCGCTAAAAAAATCAATGGCAATCTCATTTTCTCGAGAAAATATAATCCGTGATGTCTTCATCAGACATAATTCATCTACTTTGAATCGGACGAGGGATGATTTGTTTCCGTGGTTTGTTATAAAAAAAAATAGTTCGGCTGTTTTTGGCTCACGTTGATGCTTTATAGCAATCTCCGGTGATTCTGAATGTGATTTATTGCCGTCAGAGCAGAGACAAATGATTACAATCAAAACAGACGCACAATCTCCGTTTCTAATGACAAGAACGACGTATTAGAGATAAGTTGAAATATATAGAACAGTCGAGTGTAAAAAAAAAGAATGCGGAATTGAAACACTGATTATAAATGGTCGCATTCCGTACTCCATGCTAGAATAGCGTTTTTGATCTGCGGTTCGTTAATCACATTTTTATCTATCATGTTAGCGAGTTAATAAAAGTTTTCAAGGATTTGACTGCCACGACGAAGCAAATAGGCTCTGTATCACTACAGTGAAATGTTTCACTATTACCCCAAAATTTCGATCATTTGATTTAAGTAACTTATCCTTTTAAAATATGACTGTCAAAACAACGGGAAATGAGTTTGAAAAGCTGATAAATGTTCACTAACATAAGCCGTTTATACCTATGCGAGTGATCTAGATCAGTGCGATACAATTTTTACCATTGCGTGGCACCTCTGTAGGTTAATGTGTTACGATGTACTCGAAAGGTAATTGACAATTCTTCGCCATAGCTGGCAGTAGCTAAATAAGTTATAAGCAAATTACGCAACTGATAATTTATTTTAGTTTTTCTTTCCATTTAAACACCGAACATTTAGTAATTCCTTATAATATTAAACCGCAACGTGAGTATAGATAGAAAAAAATGTAAAAATTTTCATGGAAATTGAACCAACGTTTTTAACAGCTCTTCTGTGATAGGCTTGATCTTCTCAATTATTGAAATAATATTAATGATATAAATTATCGAATCTGGATCCATCCGCTGAAAGTTATTTATTATAGTTATTGGTATGATCGTTGTTTTATCATACCTATTGCCATTTTATATGATTTATTTGACTAAAATACAAAGTTAACTGCATTAGCGAATTAATTCATAAATATCGCTCAATTTTAATAAAGTATTATCACCAAATTGGAAGTGGAACCCAAGCTAGATTTATTATGTAGAACTATTTATATCAATTTCGGTTTGTTGATGTTTTTCAAACTGATTACTACCCGTATTTGTTAAACAAAATTTTTTGCAGAATTTTTAAATCAGGTATGTATAGAGATTTCAAAAAGAATTACGCAAATACTATACGACAGATACCAATTTTTTGCAATTTTTGTAGAAATAAATCAATAAAAATCCAAAGCAGTTTGTCTAAAAATTTGACGGTTGCTGACTTTTTTCAAGCTTGAAAATTATTAAGGGCTTGACGTGACGAAAAAATAATAGCAAAAGTGCTAGAACGAAGAAAAAACACGTACGAGTCCAATCCGAGCTCGCTGGAGAAATTTCCGATCAACCAAATTTCGACAAACAAGCCAGCAAACAACAGGATAACCGGTAACACAATAAAAGATCGCCAATTTTCACACCTGAAGCAATCAACTCCATCTGAGCACATTGGTAATCACAGAAGCGACCGGAGAAAGAGATAGGATTAGAGAGGTAGGAATACACCTCACCCACCATATCCCGGCCAAAAAGCGAGGAGAAGAAAACGAAAAAAAAAATTCTTCCACAGATGGAGAAAAAAATATCCCGTTGGAACCTTTCGCTTCGAAAGCACAGAATCAGATCGATGAGCATATAACCCGAGTCAGCCGAGAGGAAACATCTCTCGGACGTCACAAATCGAGGGAGAGAGAGCCTTTTCTTACAACTGCACGCTCGATGGCGGAAAAAATTGGATTCTCCTATCCCTCACAACCCAAAACTACCGACTCGTCCCATCCTTCCGACGATTACCAATCGTCCTTCGTTTCGGCACGGGAGAACGTTTGACAAAAGAGTAACGATTCTGACGGTCGAGAGAGCGCGGAGAAAACGCGGGGAAATTTTTTTAAAAGGACGGCCTTCCTCTTCTCGACCTGTAATTTCTCTCGTCCTACGAGAGTCGGATAAACGGAGAAACGTTAACAATGAAGCGATAAGGATGTTGTTTTTTTTCGACGATGCCATATCTCCAGCGGGATTGTAAGGAAACGAGGTGGCGAGTGTGTCGATTCCATTCCGTTCTTTTGGGAGGATAAAAAGGGTAGCCTCGTTGCGATGGAAGCGGGAGGGTTGTCCGATGCAGTCGGAAGTGGGTCAAGATGCAAATTCCGAGGGGGGCAAACGGGCGGCATTTGACCGTTTGAAAAGCTCTCGCATTTTTCGGGATCTCCCGCGGTTAAAAAGAGCCTTTTATTTCCGTTCCTAACCTACATTACGTGCCGGGCTGGGAGTTTTATTAAGCCTTGCTTCCATGCAAATCCAGGCGAGGATTTTCCTTTCCGTTTACTGAACCAACCGTAACTGAATTAAGTCGGAATGCAGCGAGGTAATTCCCGGTTTGAATGGATAGCGAACGGTATGTGACGCCGGTGAATGATTCTTTTCGACAATGCCGATAAATGGGTTTCTTAATTCAATGCCGCTGATTTATGGCGAAGGTAACCTTGCGGATTAAAAAAAAAACGGGGTTGTCCTTCCAGATCTGTCCTTGCGCATAAACTTGCGTTTTATATAATACATACGTTGAATTGAGCTTTAGCAGAATTGACGTGACTTTGCGAGATTCCGATCGGGAGTTCGATGAATTGCGAACACATTTACAAATCTTGATGCAATTAATTCATTTCTGCTGCAATAAATTGCGCCTTAATAATGAATTCTTAGTTTGAGTTATTTTCTCAAATCAATGAGAAAAGATGTGTTGTCCACTTGTAGTTTATATACAAAGTCAGCTTTAACGCATATAAATCGAAGGATTACATCCGAATACACAAAAATTCAAAAGAATCTAAGTCATGTTCAATATATTCCTATATTGCAGTGGCGTAACTAGGAGTAGAAGGACCCGCGGCAAAATATTATACACACACACACATATATATATATAAACTTAATTTCTTAAATATTCGGAAAAATTCGCCATTCGACGTAAGGCGTTAAGCCACCCACGCCACCCTTTTGTTACCCTACGGAATTATTGGTTAAAATAATTGGTACCCATAAATACTCAGGGAAATTCATGGGCATTTATAATTGCTTAATCAACTATTTCTGTATATTATCGTGGGTGCATATCTTCAAAATCGCTAAATGGTGATTACGATAACGCTAACATCCATACAACTGTTTACTTGGTTCTCCCAATTATATATTTTGTTACTACTGCGATTATCTATTATTATTAAATTTATTCCAAACATTAAGGGATTAAATTTTTTTAAATTTATTCATTCAAAACATTCTCATAGGCATGTTTTTTCCTATTAAATTTGTAATCCTAGAAAATGCGTACGCATAAAAGCACCCTTGAATTTTAAAATGTACCTAAACGTGTCTTTTATCTTTATCAGCCACTTAATCTTATCGGTTAAATGGAACTCGATGTGATTATATCCGCTGTACCATTTTCTTAGCGTGAATTCTTGACAAAATAACTATTTTTGTTGAAGCAATGAACCGAAAATGCAGTTCACTTAACAATTAAATATTATGGTCTTATAAAAAAGCTCTTTTAATCGACAATCGAAGGAAACTGCGAATAGGGTTTTTGTATGATTTTTACTTTCTCATACGAAGTACCTATCGAGAAAGTATTGTTTTCGCGAAAAAATTCGACCTCGAGATTTTTACGGAAATACACGTTTTAGGTGTCGCTGAATCCGAAAAAGTGGTTTTCGCAATGCCGTCTGTCTGTCTGTCTGTTACTGGCTCTGGAGCCTAGATGGTAGAGTCAAAATGAATGAAATCTCGTACTTAGGCATTTCATCATATTGAGCAGAGTATACATAGAAATGGTTGACATTGATCAATAATTAAGAGTAGTTTATTCTACGCATTTTTAACAACAATCCGATTTTATCGAAAACGGCTCTAACGATTTTGATCAAATTTCGTACAGTTACTTGAGTTTACGTCTTCAATAATACCAAATAGTTCATATTTCTCAAAAAATGAATATAAGGCTAGTTTATTCTAGGCAATTTTAACAATATTTCGATTCTCTCGAAAACGGCTCTAACGATTTTGATCAAATTTCGTACAGTTACTTGAGTATACATCTACAATAATGCTAGCTATTTTATTTTTCTCAATGAATGAATATAAGGCTAGTTTATTCTTGAGCAAGTTTAACAAAAACTGGATTTTCTAAAAACAGGCTCATACGATTTTCATTTTCTAAAGATAAATAAACGACGCATTAGTATATGAGAAAGTTTGTACAATGTATGTTGTACCGATTTTTAATATTTTTATAATGCCATGAATTTCCCATGCATATCATTCATCGCAAAAAAGGGCGTGTGCTTAGAACGGAGCTGTGTTCCTAAGGATATTTGAATGTTTGAAAATCTAAAAAGTGAAGGAATGTACGCCAGTGCAGTGATCCACAATTTCACGACATTTTCCGCTTCTCTCGAACTTCGCGCACACCAAATCAAATTTCATGAGACAGCGTATAACATTTTTATCGCCCTGCAGCAAACGAAAATGAAAGAAAAAATACGACCGTGTCTCATAGATAAGGGATATTGTTGCTAAAATTGTACATCTTTCACATCGTTCAAAAATCTATAATGCATAGCTGCTTCTTACATAGGATATACAAATTATAAGGCACTTCCAGATGAGCTAGAGACTTGAAATTTTACATGATTATAAGTTTTTGGCCACAATAGATGGTAAAATCCGAAATCATTACAATTTTTATTTCAGGGGTAGATTTTAATAGTAAGGTACTTTTGAAATTTGGCACGATCGTAGGACTTTGGTCACAACCAATGGGAAAATCCGAAATATATAAAATTCTAACTTTTAGGGGTTGTTTTCACCCCTAAATTAAAAATAAGCTGAAATGTTTGCACCGTCTACTAGTATATTTAAATATGTACATACTCAGAGTTACGAAATAATTACATGATACAATTTGCCAATTCTCTAGTTACGGAGGAACTTGGTTTCGGTTCAAGTAACCAAAAAAAGCGTCAAGTATCGCTCTTTACGTGAGACATAATTACTACGGTATTAACTTGAGAGTAAAACAGTATTTTTCCCTATTTTGAAGTAATATGTCGCTAAGGAATGCTTCGTCTAGTCCAGTGGTACCCAAAATGGAGTGCGCGAACGTATTGACGGGGGCCGCGAATAGCTGTTTATTTTGTAAAAGAGGGACGCGAGTTTACCCGGCCTGGCGCGGGCTACCTGATTTTACGTGAATGTATTCGGAACCGGTAATAAACTAGCAGGTCAATTAAGACAATGTAACAGTGTTACTCTGTGGCATTTATAGATTCTTTTTAGAGCTACACAACTAAGTACAGTTGACCCTCGCTGAAAGCGGGGGTTACGTTCCGGCCATTGCGTTCCGCGTGGTATTGGTATAATGGTAAAACTGAGGTTATGTTCCAGGACCTTGGGTGTTAGACCTAAAAACCTATAACCCTTGCGCCATTAAATGTAAAATTGCTTGTCGGATTCATGAGCCTTAAGCCGATAGAATGCCTAGGGAAGGTTCGGCCTCAGTCACATATATTCTTTCGTGAGAAGAAGTCGAGTGTACTTTCATTTGTTCGTGTTCTTCAGTCGCTTGGTGGATTTACTCTAATGTTATTATTTTCCCCTGAATATGGATAAGTGATTATTTAGTGTGGTGAAAAACGTGGTGCTGCTGCTGCGTGTTCATCTGATGAATATACTGCTGCAAATAAAATACAGAAGGTACGTGAAAAAGAAGTATCTGACGAGACAAGTCTTTGTACAATTAAAGAAAACGTATCTTCAAATCGTAAAATAAGAAAATACAAAGAAGAATTTATCGAAGTTGGATATTCTTGGACTTTGGTTAAGGTTGAACAACATTTGTTCCGAAGTGTTAAATTTTCTTCCCTTATGTATACTAAAACGCCAGTTATGTCGTGTTAATAAACTAATGTTAGATTATTTTTTGTATGTAATTCAACAAATTTTTTCCCATTGAAATGGGGGGGGAGTGTCGGTGTCATCGTTTATGTGGATCAAAAAGGGGGCGCGACCTGAAAAGTTTGCGCACCACTGGTCTATTCATATAACTTTATCCTTCAAAGAGATTTTAAATATTACGCCATTAATTGTACATATGTTATTTTTAGCGAAAACGAAAGTAAAAATTTTGTTTACGATCAACCGCTTCATATTTTACTTCGTCTCGTCTTATAACTTTATTCTTCAAAAATATTTTAAATATTGCAACGTCATAAAATGTATTTTATTCTAGTAAAACTAATCAAAAGAAATATTTCGTTTGCGGTCAAACGCTTATATTTTTTTCCAGAATGTTGAACAGATTGGGGTTACGCGTTAATGCTTCATTTTTGCACGTGGCATTATTTAAAAAAAGATATTAGTCTTTATTTCCAAGTCTATTCAAAAAGCTTGACATTTTGTTTTTCTTGAGAGAGAGGGATCACGCTTTCTTTAAGTTATAATTTCGGCTGATGTTACAAGTCCATCTCTTGACTCCGTGTCGTTCGGAGCTACGAGGCCGTGGAAACGAGGCCATTGTGCGTCTTGTGAGGTATTCTTTACGTGACGCCATTGTCTGGAATTCCGCGAGTATGCGATGACACTTTGCGGGTGTTGGTTTAAGACGAATACCGTACGGGGGAAGAGACCCAGAGGCTGTTCCTCTTTTTTCTCCTCTTCGAACGAGGGGGGAAGAGAGAGAGAGCGAGAGGGAGGGAGATATGGAGGCAGAAAGAGGGGGAGGCTGACGGAGAGAATGACTGTCGTTCTTGAAATGCTTCTTCGGCCATCAACCTCTCCTTCCCCATTTCTTTCCTCTGGGCTCATTTTTCAAGTCTCCTTTGCCCCATCCCACCCTCATCTCCCTCTCTCCACCTTCTTCCTCTCCCTCCTCTTCCTCCCTCTTCTTCCTCCCTCGCTCACCCCAAGCCTTTCCCTATCTCGGGCGAATTCTTGTCCAGCCGACTATCTTTTATTTTTTTCTCTCCTCCTCTTCAATCCCGTCCAAGATCCAGAGAGGAATCGCCCAGGGGCCTCGGAAAAGAAAACCCCATTCAAATCAAGGAAATACTATCTCCGCGGCCATATTTTTTCTTCCATTTCACTAGTGAGTGGGGAGAGAGAGAGGGATGAAGAGGTTTTTCTACGGTCGTGAATGGATAATTAGCAACGAACATATCTGTCTCCGATTTTCCGAGGATTTGTTTTTTTTTTACTTATAGCGTCTTTTTAAAAATTATTTTCGAGGAGTTCCTTTCATGCTTTAATCTCGAGATAGCTCTGCGGATCGCGCTGGGAAAACCTCCCGTATTCTCCCGTAATGGTTGTATTTTTCCCCCTCAGTGTCGATTGAAGAATGTTTTTATGTCTCATTTATTCGTCCGCTACACGTGGAAAGGGTTTCACTGGGAGGGAAATTCCTCGCCATCGGTCGAGTCTTATTCATTTTATAGATTTTTTTATTCTTTTGTGACGTTGCGCGGCGATGTAAAATTGAGGTATTGTTCTTAAATAATTGAAAACACGCTAAGTTGAGGTGCTAGACGTTCGTGTGTGGTAAGGAGTCGTATATTCTGACGAGGGGATGCGTCATACGTGTCATCGGTTTGATAGGCAGGAAATTCCGTCGAGTCAGTGTTATTCTCGTTTATCAGCGAATCAGTTTTTCCTTCATTCGTATTAAGATGAAAAATTGAGCAAAAATTTGCCAATCATTAGCTGATTCTATGCAAGACCAGGTTTGTGCAAAACTGTTGATTATTATCTGTGTATGAAATATATGTCGTTTTTTCACACCCTAGCTGTAAAGTAACTGAAACCTTTTTTATGCGAGTGTTTATGGTAAATGCTATAAATCGGTTTTTTGTTGGAATCACACGCCTGAAATTTTACATAATTTCGTTAGTAATATTATGTATGCTATTTATAAACAATACGTACTGGATTAACGTTGCTTCCTGGTCACAAAGCGGACTTTTTACTTGTTCGTCATGATAATAATAATAATTAATATATAACATTCTAATTATACGTTTTAAAAATAATTGTCAATGATTAAATTATGTGATGTTTTCTAAAATACGACATATTGTTCGTGTAATTTACGTTCCTTTTTCGTCGAATAATATGAATTTTATTTCGGATCTTTCCCTATTCTACATTACAATATCCACTTTGCTGATTTTATTTCGCCAAAATAGGTTAATCTCTGCACAGAAAGGAATGTACCGTATGACATAAATAAAGAAAACCCTTTTTATTAGATCACTTTAGCACGGATACGTACCGGTTTTTTTTGTCTCCACCATTGTTCTTTCCACTTGTTTTCTTTATATTTTTCCAGTACTGCCAGTTCTTCTTCCGGCTTCTCTTCCTCTTTTTTGTTAAGTCTTCCTGCTTGTCATCTATATTTATCTTCTCGATAATGTTCAAAATTTCGAGCTCTTCCGTACCATTTGTAGTTTCCTACTCCAATTCCACTTGTAGGTGGAAATTTAATCAAACATGAATACTATATTTTTGTTCTCTGTTGTTATACCTCTTTATTCCTCGGGCAGATTCCTTAAATTTCATTTCCAACTATAAAAAATACTTTTCGTTTGTATTCCTTTTTTATTACTTTTTATTACTTTTTGGTCTTCTGAATAGACTGTTTCGGGTATTAGTATTTTATAACATTTACTATTCTGGACTAAGTGGGTCGCCTTTTAGCGTACCTTTGTGATTTTATTTTTATTACTCATTGTTTTATTTTTTAAATATATATCCATTCTGTCTAGTTATGCACGCGCTAAATTCATGTTGTCTTCACTATCCTTCTCTTTTGTTTCTACTTTCTAGTTCTGTATTTTGTTAGTACTCCCTTATTATATTCTGCGTAACGATTTGTTTTATGATAGGAATTTTAACATGTTTTGCAAGTTTTCAGTCGGCAATGGTTTAGAGTTTTTTTCTAGACATCCACGTTCTACTTGCATTCCTGAGTGTTCTTTTCACTCGCCGGCTCGTTACATTTGATCTTCCATATCAATCCTCTCTAATTTCTTGCATGTCGTGCTTCTTTTTATGACAAATCCAGCTTATCCAACCTTTTTACTTTCTTCGTATGCGAGGTCTGATCAAAAAGTTCTAAGACACAATGTATTACAAAAGAAGCGTTGAAGGTAATGGGCCAAAATGCTAAGTCAGCATTGACAATGACTCATTACATGCAGGAGTGATGCCGCTACCCCCTCCATCAAACCAGTTCTGAGCAGAGAATTGCCAAGTTGAGACGTGTCTTTGCCCTCAGTCGCAGTCGTAATGCATACAAAAGAAGAACGTGTGTGCATCAAGTTTTGTATGAAGAACGGGAAAAACGGAGCAGAAATACTCCGAATGCTAAGAACTGCTTATGGCAATGCTTAAGCAAGCCAGTTGTTCGTCAATGGATAAACCGTTTCCAACATGATCGAGAATCTGTTGAAGGCGACCCAGGTTCAGGCCATCCGTCAACTTCACGCAGTGAGGAAATGGTTGCTAAAGTGAATGAAAAAATTAATTCTGATCGACGATTAACCGTTAGAGAAATCGCCAACGAAGAGGTTTTAATTCGATTAGGGAAAAAGGTCGGAGAAAATGCCCCCAGCTTTTTCAAAATGAATGGTTTCTCCGCCATGACAATGCTTCTGCTCACACTGCCCCTTCCATTCAAGAGTTTTTGGCCCAAAAAAGTATTCCTGTATTACTCCACCCTCCATACTCACCTGATCTTACCCATTTGATTTTTTTCTATTCCCTAAAATGAAAATGAAGCTAAAAGGACAAAGATTTGAGGACATTCCAGCCATCCAACAGAATGTGACATCGTAACTCGGCATCCTCAAAGTTGAAGACTTCCAGCGATGCTTCCAGAAGTGGCAGAAACATTGGGACACCTGTATATCAATGGGGGAGATTACTTTGAAGGGGACAACCAGTAAAAATGTTTTATGTAATTTATTTTCTTTTTTGTAAATAAAGTCTTAGAACTTTTTGATCAGACCTCGTACGTAGTGCGTATAGAGAGTATAGTTTTCATGAAAAAATTCGAATTCGAGATTTCAACGGAAATACACATTTTTAGGTCCCCTGAACACGTTATGACCGTTTTCTCGATGATGTCTGTGTGTTTGTTTGTGACAAATTTTGTGGGCGCTCTAACTCTAAAGCTATTCATCAGATCAGCATGAAATTATATATTTGAGATTTTATATATATATTCTTAAGATTCGAAAAGCTTTTGATAACAATCTGTCAACCGGAAGTAGCGGTTTACTCCTGTAAAATTTTAGTTTTTCTTAAATATTTCGCTTAAAACTGAATTTTTCTTAAAACACACACACATATATATGTAAAAGTTGTAGATATTATTTTTTTCTACAACTCTTGTTTGAACTAAATTTTCGTATGAGGAATATTTCAAGAGATATTCAATTTTCTTCGAAATTGATGATTAGTGGGCAGCTCGCGCGCGTGGTAGTGACGGCAAAGGTGAATTTACAAAACAATTGAATCGCTAGCGCTGAAGCGTGTAAGTTGAACTGTTCCTATCGCCGTATTTATCCGATTGTAGTTGACAACTTATGTATGGAGAAAGTCAACTGCTTTCCTGTCACATGAGACATTCTCTTTTGCTCGAGTACCGAAGTTTTTAACTCAATTATTTTTTAGTTATTTTGTGTTTGTAGTGATTGATTCTTTTTTTTTGTATTATATGGATTCTCAGTCATTTTCATTATTATGATTTGTTTGTTATGGGATAATCTTCAATTCTTAATAACATGCCCGTCCATTTTAACGCCGTAAATATTAGTTAAGGCGGTATAATAAATATTCCGTCTTTCCGTAGAAATATTTACGAGCTTATTTATGAAAATTTCACGCGGCGACACGTCCTTTATGGCTATTAATTTTATTTTTTCGGGAACGACGTTTTTTTTTTCATAAAAATCACGAGTTGCCTTATCCATTGCCTCTTACCTTTTGACGTATAACATTTTAGAAGCAAGGGGTGCTAGGGAGATGGAAATATTTCGCTGCAGCAAAACATTTTCCCCCATGAAATACGACCCCTTTAGGAAACATTTGCCGACACTTTGTGCGCGGAGCATTGGCCCGCGCGAGCGAAGGAAACCGCACGATCCCTTTCTCGCAATTTCCCCCGCACAATCATCTTTTCCATCTCCTTAATGCCTCTTCTCAATCTCTCCTCGTCCTTTTCTTTCCTCCACACCCCATTGCACCCCCCCCCCCCCCAACGCCGAACTCCCGTCCTTCGAGGCCCTCCGTCCCTAAAGCCCTCCCTTACTCACTCTTATTTCTCTACGATTCCTCTCTCACACACGCGCATTACCTTTCCCTTTCCTCTCTCAAACAATCTCTTTGCTTCCGCCATCGTCTACCCATTTTTTTTCCTTTCCCGACTCCCTCCGTCTCCCCCGTGGCTCTCTCTCCGTATCGCTCTGCTCTGTAATTGGACATCAAGCTCGGTTTGGTTTAATTCGCGGGGCGGAGTGACGTTAAGGGGGTTCAGTTTGTCGGAAAACGGTTTCGTTCTCACGGTCTTTTCAGGTAGGATGTCTTTCAGAGAGGTTCTTGACTGGAAGAAATCTTCTGGTTAAAAAGGCTGTGACTTTTCAGATAAGACTGAGATCGAAGTCGGTTGTTCCTTTGTTGTTCGTTCCAAAATCTGCTATTAAGGGATGTGTTTGTCTCTGTACAGCTATTATTACCATTTATCGTGTATTATTGAGGTGTTGCATGGAAATTTCTAAATATGATTATTTTCTACATATCGTAATTTTGCGCGGGGCCTTAGTGTGTGAAAATTCCACACGTTGAAATGATATTTTGACATTTAGCCTTTACTTGAAAAATAAAACTTTGTAATTCTAAGAGAAGTTGTATTGGTCTAACGGTATATGTCAGTATTCATATATTTTTTCGAATTCCGTTGAAGGAAGATTATTGTTAAAATATCGTATCACGAGTTTCGGTATTTTGTTCCAATATTGGTCAGTGCAAGCCAACGCAAGGCGTAGTAAAAAAATGTGTAGTTGTTAAAGTTTAAATTTTGCTTTGTTCATTGATATTCGTAAACTTTTTTCCGTAATAAAATGTTGAATTAACTACCTATTTTCTTCTTTGAATTGGCATACGGTTATGTCGGGCTGGCTAATTACGTTTGATGGCTTGCTTTTATTGAATACATATATCAATCAAGGAATTCAACGAGAAACGCGTATCATTAAACGTGCCATATGCTCGATTTAGATCTGTCATCATCATCAGCAGGAGTGGGTAAGTTTACGTTTGTCGATTTTAGTATACTTGCTAATGAATTGCACATTTTCCCACTGAACGTTCGTCAGGCTATGCAGGGATTATAAACCCATCCGTTTCCTTCACCGGTTGCGATCGTTCTGGCCCCCAAGGCTGGAGAGTAGCTCGCATACCGCAGATGTTTCGCGTCATTCTAGCCGACGTAATAAAGTCGTGTTATCGTCACGAAGCCTAAAACCTGGCGAACGATACGTTGATAGAACACCGTCTCGATAAAACGGGGTTGGAACCGGAATGTCTAGCATTCGACATACTCGTAAGCCTTCGTCACGTTCGTAATAAGAAGAGAACATGAACAACCTCGCGTACGTTCGAAAATAAAGAGGGAGGCATTTCGCGACGTGAAGTAGGGGAAGAATAGTTCTCGGTATTTAAGATGGTCGTCTCGGTGCATATTTCTCTACCGTAATCTCCCCGCTTTGCTTCGTCCCCATCAAGCGAGCTATTCCGCCCTCCTTGATCCTTTCCACCCTCCCCCTAACCTTCACTTTCGTCTCTCCTACCACGCAGTGTCCTACCTCACTCCTCTAAAACCTTCCTCGCTGATTCCCCATCCTCTACCATCTCCGCCATTCCCTCCCTCTCTCTTTGTCTCTCTTCCTCACTCTCTCTCTCTCTCTGTATATCGATTCCTGGGGCGTTTTTCAGAGCGAGTGAAAGGGTTTGGTGGAGTGGTGTGGGGTTGGCCAAGCCAGACGGCGTGGAGGAGGGGCTCGGCGCGAGAGGGAGGGATGGAAGGAGGTTGGTGCTGGATGGAGAGGGTTGTGGTGGAATGACGATGCGAAGGAGGGAGATGCCTGCACTCTCTCTTTCTCTCTCTCTCCCTGTACCCTCTTTCTCTCTCTCCCTGCACGGTGGTGTGTGGAGTATGTCTCCGTGAGGGAGAGATAGCAGAGAGAGAGAAAGAGGCATTGAATTTCCGTGATTTAAATCTACTGGGTTTTTATCGCGAATTTCATTGGCGTTGGAGGTTGGCTGTCAAAACTATTCGACGTCTGATACACCTCAGGATCGGGGTGTTACGTTATTCTTTTTTTCCTATTCAAGGAGCGTGGAAGATGGAAATTCAATGTCATTCGATTTGAATTTATAGCAGCGTGCTGAATTTATTCTATTTTTATTTAGTTTGTGGCTTGCGTTTGAGTAATTATAGTCCGGTGGATTTTTTCGCGATTTTTAGTCTATGGAGGATGATCGTGTTATAGAAGGGAATATATTTTTTACTATTCTATAAAAGTATTTTATGTTATTTCGACCTTATCTGCCGGCACGAAGTGCCCGGTGGTTATTTTTATTCTATTTTTAAAAATTTCTTGGTTGGGGCGGTTCTTTGAGAATTTTTTGGTGCATATTTTCGTGTTCTTTTATATACTTTCAAATGTTCATGATCAGAGAATTATTTTAGTTGTAATATTCGATTGAAATATAAATGTAAAACTCTCGTATAAAAAATAGCTTCATAAAACGGCGGATGGTATTTGAAGTTTTTACGTTTTTATTTTACGTTTTCGATATTTGAGAGAAATTTAATATTTTTAATCCGTTTGATTACGTATAACAACTGAAAAAGTGCCGTAAGTTGTTTGAGTTTTTCACGGTGCCTGGTTCGATATAAAAGGCTGGTTTGATTAAAAAAGTGAAGTTATACATTAATTATAATTAATAGTACACATTTTATGTTGATTTTTCAACGAATAGGCATTTATGTAACATATAATTCATCCCTAAAATTAATATCCATATCGTATTTTTCAATCAGAATTTTTTAATATTAACTTTTCTTTATGCTGAAGATATTTTATAGAACATTCTTAAAGCGGATTTATATATTAGTCCATATTCTAATATTCTCCTACGGTTTACTTTATTATCCGTGATATTTTCTATTTGTGAAGTAATTTGCTAGAAACTTATATCTCTATGGAACCCATTACCATTTATTTGCCCGAAAGCTATGCCTCTTTCCTCCACTATTAAAGCACTCTTCTCATAAATATAATTTGAGCAAGTGAATGACATCGTAGACGGGATCTCATGATATTAAACAAAAAAATCTAGTCAGGTTTCAAATTATTTTTGCCGCTGACGTTTTGATATCTTGGTTTGGCTTTAGCGTTATTTTTTTTACGGGCCAAGTTGAGTCTCAGCACGTACAAGTGGTCACGCAAAGGTCGAATAAATCTAATACACGCATTTGACGTGGATATGATTTATTTCTAGTGTAGTAAGTGTTTTATTATGTTTTAGTTATGGTAATAAAATATTATTCAGCTCTGGTTTGACAAATAACAATATTAATCGAATACCATTAGCCAAACATTTTCTCAGATGCGTTGATGGAAAAATATACAATTTTTATAACCAATAAATTGTATTATAAAAGAGTTTTTAATTTTTTGGGAAAGTTTAAGAATCGTTTTTTGATAAATGAAGTTTTATTTGATGCTTTCCTGAATAATACGGGCATTATATGTGCGTCGCTAATTTCGTCTTGGAAGACCGCTTTTAGAGAAGGGGGTAACTCTTAGTAGAGACTTTACATGGACGTAATATTGTTTCCAAGAAAATGTTCTTACCTTGATCCAATTCTAGTTGTTGGAAAGTCGGTTTGAAATTTAGGAAAAAGGTTTCAAAGTTACTCGGACTAGAAAGAGAGACGCCATCTTATGAGATCAATTTCCATAAAAAGACCTGAAACTTCTTCCCTCTGTTCAGTATGCAAGTTAGAAAAATCTGATTATCGGTTATTTCGCGGAGTTGTCTTCTTTTTTTTTTAGCTCGATCCGTACTCTTAGGAGAATGAAGCAAGTTTACTGCACACGTGAAAAATTAACTTCTTTAAAGAAAAGCAAGTCACAAAAAAACGACTTTATAACAAGATTACACAAATTCCTTCGTTCCATCGTTTTAATACCCCGTGATTAAGTATGCATTTTATGCACGGTGTGTGACTTCTTCCTCCTGTGCCGACACGGTCACTTCAAACTTCATTCTTCTCGCAAGAATAGTTTCATAGTAGCGGTGCGGAGTGGATGTAAAGTAGGTTATTAAAAAAATCGCAAAATGCAAAACTTGCAGTTTCGCGAATTGGAGTAAAAACAGGACGAAGTATCGGTATTCCTCACCTACTTATACGAAGACTTTTTTTTAACCAGTTTAAAATCCTTGCTATAGGTTTCATTACATCCGATGTATATATATCCCTTTGTAGCGATCGTTTCGGGGATATCTTTCCTCTCGTTAGGAATTTTTCATTGCTGTTTGTAATTCAAATAGGCCATTAATGTTTCCGCGTGATTCCGAAACCATCCTCATTTTTTTGTTTTACCTCTTTCCCGTTCTTCCCTTTGGATCTCAAACGTTGAGAATTTTTATTTGTTTTTTTTTTGCGGAAACGAATACGTTTGAATTATATTACGGCCTCTCGTCTTTCATCTTTCTCTCTCTTTGTTTCTCTCGCTCACGTTTCTGGAAACCTGTGGAAGGCTCGAGCGGAATTGGCCTCGCGACAGTCGAGGATGTGTTGAAACAAGGATTTAGTTCACTTAAATGTTCGAAGCGATCTTTTTATGTTTACGTTTTCGCGATTGTTTTTTTTTAAATTCCTTTCCTATTTACTAGATGTAACTATTTTTGAAAACTGTTTTCCTAAAGAACTTCGTATAACATAATTACGTTTCAGTTGCGCTAAACTCATAAGATATATTTTTATTTTTGTACGAGCATGTTTTGCACTGGTTGATTAGAGATAAACATGGTAGGTCTTACCGTATAGGCAAGCTAGGAAATTGCCAAGGGCACTATATGTTTAGGGACGCCTATTTTACGTTGTAGTATATACATTTCATTTTATCTATTATTTGGCAACGCACAAAGAAATGTGAATTTAATTTATTGCTACAATCAGACTCTAAATAAATTGTTTTCGCAGAAATTTACAGAAGTGTTCTTTTCGAATGGCGCTGGACCTCTTGCCTAGGATGCAAAACACCTTGAGCCGGTCTTACAGATATCTACATACTACATATATTTATGTGCACTTAATTTTGTATAAAAACTAGAAAACGTTCCTTTTTCTTATATATTGTATTATAAATTCATAGTCATATTACAAAAAAGAGAGAGTAATAACAATTTTGAAAATAATATTTAAGGATGGCCAATAAAGGAAGGATGGAAAGTAAAAAAAATATACTTACACAGGTTTACAGATTCTTTTTTTCCCGGTCCTTCGGAATAATAACTATTTTCTTTTTGAATTGTAATTGCTGTCTTTTTTTATTTAAAGCGTGGTGTGTATAAATTCACACTAGAGAATTTTCTATACTGAAACATCGCCGAAGTTGCTCCTGTATACCTGTGAAACTTGTTTTTCGTGGTCTTACGTGGCATTTTACTTCTAATTGACTTTTTTTTATCGCTTGAAGCATGGTGGTGCGAAAATATATTTCTTCGCTTTTTTGTGTTGCAAACTTATGTATGCATGTATGCGTTTGTATTAATGCGTGTTCGCATACAAATTTATGAATATACAAAAACGGACACGTACATATACTTTTAGAATTATCTTTTCCATTCATGTACTCGCTTTGCGTAGCATGTAGTTTCATTAAAGATCAACAGTCCGCGTCATATCTCGTGGTATTCCCTTATTAGACACTCTTTCATCCAGTGTACCTCTACGTGAAAAATCCTTGTGGAAGCTTAATTAATTTTTTATACGCTCTCATAAAGGCGGAATACTTTTTTGTATTTGCTAGATCGTTAACTCCGCCAAAAAAAAAAACACTCCTGGATGTCATCCTCTTCCGATATTTATGATGGATGAACTATCATACTTCGAGTTGTTTTATTTCGGCGAGGACGAAAAAAAGTTACGCGATATGCCGGCCGAATGGTTCAACTTTCTCCCACTACGTTTCCGCTATCGTAGATATGCATATTTTTCACTCGGCGGGAATTTATTTTCGACGGATTAAAACGTGCCAATTAAAGGTCTAAAATTACCTCGGGCGTTGTACTAATATTGGCGCTAACAGGTTGTCGCCTGAATCGATTTAGAAGCACTATTTTTCTCTCTCTCTTGTTCTCACTACCTCACTCTTTCGGTTTGTGTTTCTCTCGTGTGACAGGTTGGGGATCATTCTCTCTCTCTCTATCTCCCACTTCTCCTGTTTGTTAGGGCCATTCCTTTGTCGTTCCTCTCACTTCCCCCTTTCTCTTCTCTCCTTTATTTCCCTGTGCCCCTCTCCTTCTCTCTCTCTCTCTCTCTCTCTCCCAAAGGCCAACTCGCTCCCTCTCTCTCTCTCTCTCCTCAACTCCCTATTCTTTCGCCCATGAGACCCTGCAACATTCAAGACGTGAGAGAAAAGGGAAATAGGCTGTTGAGTTGATTGAGCCTTCTTTTCTTCTCCCGTGGAAAACATTTATATCTCCCTCTCTCTCTCTCTCTCTCTCTCTCTCTCCCCCCTTCCCAAGAAAAAAAATTCGGTTGCTCTCTGCATTCGGTCGTTGATCTCGGCTGAATGCGATCTAGAATTTCTCTGCATATCGCGTTGAAGGATATTTTTTTTATGAACGGTACTTTAGTAGCTTCTTAAACATTCGTTCTCTCATAATTTATTTTATTTGAAATTTTCTGTACAAATTTTATGTAGTTTGTTTCATTTCGAAAAGGATGTCTGCATTTTCTTTACCTTTTAATGGAGTAAAATTATGCGTTGTAGAGCTGTTACAGACGGTGCTTTTTACTGCCTGAACGCCGTTCATGGACGTTTATTGCAATAAAATACTAATTTTGATAACTTAAAACAAATCAAACTATGTTATATGCAATGCAATAGCGTTTTACAGTAACGCTGACGTTACATTCCGTTCTTATTTTCACCAATTCGCTTATTTCCCATTCCGGCACCTCTTAATGTTAGAAAAAGGCACTGATTACATCTTTATCTTGATCTAATGTTATTTCGTTTAAGCGTTGTTACCTGTAATTCAAGATGTGCATTTAGTGGGAGTTTAAGTTTAAGTACTACATTCGTTCCTATTCAACATGCTAGCCTACTTTTATGGCCTTAAAATCAATTATGATGATTATTGTGACGTTGCTTTAGAGACTCAATCTATCAATTCTGTTGCCGGTTAAGGAAAGATTAAAATTGTTTTTCTCTGTTTTTGGAAATGTTTGTACTCTACTCTTCGGAGAAACATTTTTCAGTTTGATTTGACTCTGCTTGATAAATTAAAAGTTTTTGGGTACCATTTTTTTCTTGTTAGAGATATTTTTATAACGCGAGGATCGTCATTTCGTTATAAATGCAAATGTTGATAGCATCCATCAATCTCAGCATACGATTAATTTTTATCCCTTAGACTTCTTGTTTGACTACTCGGATCTAAGGTTTTCCAAAAAATCCATTGGAAGCAAAAAAGTGATGTTCGGTAGATATTTTCACACTAAATCTTCCGTTTTGTCAATCGATGCTGGTTCAAAAGCTTTATTGATTAAGTTATTATTTACTAAAACGCTGACAGTTTTTTCATGTTAGATGAAGTATATTTAATACCAAAGACAATCTATAGCTCGCTGATTATTACGTATTTCGATTTCCTAAGCGTTACAAAAGATTTAGCAATGTTTTTCAAATGCGGTTACAAACTGTTTCCGATAATCGGAAGCTACGGCAGGATAGGGAATTTAAAACCCGTCGAAACCTCAGCCTTCGTTAGAAGATGGCGTCCTCCGCCGAGAAAGTCCTTCTGGAAGTTTCTTTCCTTTTCCCGCGTCTCTAGAACGTTGCAGATAAACTTGAGGCGTCCCAGATAGTTTTTCGAATTATTGATGGAATTTTTCAGTTGGCTTATTAATGAGGGAAGGCCGTATCACAAAATAGTGTCATTATTTTTTTAAACGTATTTGCGAAAGAGTGTATCTAGAATTAAGACAGGTAGAATCGTTCTCACCGACGTAAAACGGATGTGGTGAATTTTCTCTTAACTTTCTGAGAAATTTTATCGCGTACAGGCTAAAGTGTTTCAATGCCTAACTAAGTTACAAGAAGTGTCTGAAGAGAAATCTTTTTTCCTTCTAGTAAACACGGTTGAAGATTTTATCAAAGTGTTAAACCTCGCTTGATCTTATAACTCCTTTAAATATAAAATCCTTTTGATGTAAAGTTTTCTTGCAATGTCGCAGCATACTTCTGATATAAAACGTATTAGAAGCAGTAGTAAGGATTTTTTATTTTAGCTCATGCTTTTAAGACTTTAGTTATTGTCTCACTCCATCTAATTTATAGCCTATCGCAAGTGATTCGTGTTTTTTTCATACGTACAGACACCCACAAGTACATACAAGCAAACATACGATACATATAAACCGAGAGATTGGGAGAGGGAGATGGCAGATTCAGGCTGGAGTGAGAAGAGCAAAGAAGGAAAAGAAAAGATCTTCCTCTTTCCGAGTCTATTTACTATTCACCTTTTCCTTTCTCTCTCTCCGTTTCTCGTGGGATTGCTCGCAGTCCTCCCTTTCTCTCTCCACCTCTTTCCATTCTGTCCTCGTTCGCATTTACCCCCTTCCCCAGCTTCCCACACGATAATTTTCGTAAATGCGGCCTGGAATTCTAGTCTTTTCTCTCTATTCATTTTTTATAATTGATTGGATTAAGCCCTGATCCTCGCTGGTGTCCTCACTCAGAGAGAAAAACATTTCTGTACCTGCTCTGTTACCTTTGCCTAAAAAAAAAGGTTCCTGGTAATAAATATCGGTCTTCTGTGATATTATTTTTCGCGGTTAAAAGTTAGTCCCTATGTCTGGTAATATACATTTCTTCGAGTTAAAAATGTTAAATTATTTTTTGCTTTTTCGTGATTTTCTCCGGTGGCTTAAGGTAAATGATTGCTCCTCTTTGCCAGCAATTTCTGTTCGCTATTTTGAGGGAAATATTTAGTATCTCTTTGCCAGAATTATTTGCAGTCCGTATCGGTTAAAGAGGCTCTCTTTGCTCTATTTCGTCAGCGTGAGATTATTAATGACTGTAGAGTAATTTTTTCTGTCATAAATATGAATTTTTAAATTGCATTTTATAGCGAACTTCGTCGGTTTCGTAAGCCTAAATACTACGGATTTTATCCTGTTAGAACTTGTTTGTAATTATGGGCCAAATCAAAGCTCGTGAGAAATGGAGACATTTTTTATAGAGCACTGGTCGCAACTGTCAGAGATGATAAGGCGTAATTGTTGGATTAGGACAGATGGCGCAAGAGGTCCCGTAACGATGGATGGTAAAAATAGATACAGAGTCTTAAAAACTACGTAAATCGCAAAATGATCGTTAGCTTTCTAACAATTCCAGCCAGGTAATATAGCCAAAATTTTTTTAAAGCTTCCGAAAATATTTACCAAAGAAGAATTATATTTCGAAGGTCTTCATTTAAGATATTGTGTCATACCTACCTTCCTAAGGTAGTAATTCCTTAAACGCCACCGCGTATCTTACAAGATAAAGCGCCTCTAATCCGCGGCGTTTCGTCGAGAAATCCTCATTCAATCGCGGTTTATTACGCCATGATAGTCTTTAGCTCCTATTTGGTGGATAAAGTGCCGTAATTCCGCACTAAACCTTCCTTTTTTTTAATCCACGTTTTCCGTTTTCTCTCTTTGCCTGCATCATTTCTCTCCTCTCCTTACTCTCTTTTTTCCTCTCATTCCCGTCTTTTCCTCCCCTCCCCCCTTCCCCCCTCACCCAGTTATCCGGTAGTAATGAAGGCTTCTAAAGTGACCGAAGGATAGAGGGGGGAAAGAGGTCGACTGGCTTCCATCCCGGTTTTCCCTGGGATGGAGGAGGAAAGAGGAAGTTGGCTGGTATCAAGCCGTCGCCTCTCCTCAAACCCTCTTCCTCTTCACACCCACGAATCTCTCCCCCCCCTCTCTCTCTCTCTCTCTTTTAAAAGACATTTCTTTGAAGCCGCCGATCCGTCTGGTTCCCGGAGAATGAATGGCTAGGAGTCAAGCCGTCTTTTACCGTCTGAAAAGAACTCTCTATCTGTCTATCCCTCTCTCTCTTCGCAGAGCGGTAGTTAGTAGGAGGTGGGAGTTAAAATGTTGTGACGGAGTGAGAAAACTGCTAATGCGTGCCGCGGTCCTCGAAAGGGGTTGGAGTTTTTGATGGGACTCTTAAATGATTGCTTTAAGTATAGAGAGGAAAGAGGGCGGGGTTGGATCCGGTTCGGCTACCTTTTGGGATTATATATAAGCGGTGGGTTTTTTTGATGGGCGTCTCGACGCGGATGAGATGTTTCGGGTTTTTTTTTTCCGGTCGTCTTTTATTTCGGTGGAGGTCGTTTCTTTTTTTTCGGTGATTTATGGTTTCGCGTTTATCAGGTTTGGGTGTTTGTTGTTTTTTTGCGGTGTGACTGCCGGTTTTTTTTTTAAATGGTGCAGGTGACTTCTGTGGTCATCGAAGGATCGAGTAATTAGTACGCGTTACGGTTACGGCGATAATCTCGGTGTAAATTCGCCGTGCGTTGATTGTAATACCACAAACTACTGTCGATGGATTGCCTCTGAGGGCTGATGTTTTGTATACAATCTCGTGGTAAATTAGCCCGGCATTGATTGTAATCCCATAATCAGCAGTTAACGGATTGCCTCGGAGGGAGGCTATTTTGTAAGCTTGGTTGAAACGCGCATTTTTTTTAAATTGCGGCTTCCAAATTACGTATACCCCTTCCCAGTCTTCTCTATTTCCTCTCCATCTCTCTACTTCTCTAATCTTTGTTCATAAACGGCTCTAGAAACGTCCACGCTCATTTTTCTCTTTTCTTTTTTAAAGCCCTTGCACAGTTGTAACACAGGGAAACTTAAATTGGGATCATGTGAGATTTTTGCTTATGTTACAGCAGAAACGAAAAAAATTCTGCATAAACAAATCAGAGACTCCAGCTTGACATAACAGATTATATGAATTCAATAAGTAGAGGAGTGGTGTGGCGCAAGGTTTTCCGAGGGGTGCCACGAAAATTCTTGATTGCCCTCTTTCTGCACTTTCAGTTATCAGATTTATTGTTTTTATTATTTCCTTTATTTTCTAGGTTATTACTGTTAACGACATGACATTTTGACAATAAAAAACCCATTATTACTTCTGATGGGGGAGAGGAGGGTGCTGCCAAAATTCTAAAAAGTTATTTAAGGGTGCCGTGACTCTAATAAGGTTGATAAATACTCTTCTAGAGGAAGGAGGCAATAAATTCTTCTTCAAAAACGTTGACATGCGCAGTAGACAGTAGAGGATTAGAGTATGATGTCCACTGCACGTAGCATTGCTGGAAGATTTAATTGGCTAGTGATTGAATGAAGTATTTCTCTCCTTTTCCTGTAGACAGCATTACTCCGTTGGGTGTGCTCTCCATAGTTTGTAAATCACCGGTTCAGTCCGTCGTTTCATAGCTGTAACAGCCATTTGCAATATTTATTTCTACATCTACATGTGACCCAGAAACTCATCAAAGTGGTGGGTGACGGGATGAAATGTACCAAGCCGTCCCTTACAATGTTTTTCGCTTGACTCTCCAGTTATGATCTCTGATTGCTCTCGGAATAAAATTCACTGTCTCTCTGTCCTACGTTCGATCTCACGTATTTTATCGTCATGATCGGGTTTACCTATTTGCGTTGTTGGTTCAGTTATGTCTACAACCTACTCAGTCAAACCTTCCGGCTTATACTTCGCCAGTAGCCTTAACCTAGCGTTGAGTATACGGTTCACCAGCGATACCCAGTTCAAATCCTTCAATAGCTTTGCTAATGATCAGACATTTAAAAAAAATAATCTAGCTGCTCCACGTTGAACTCTTTCTAACTCATGTATGTGGCCCTTTCCATGCGGATTCCATTTACTCGCTTGAATCATATTCGACAGGTGGTGTAACCAGTGACAATTAGCACATTTTTCGCATTTTTCTGCCCTTACTTCCTATGAAGCGTCTTGTTGGCTATTTGTACCGAGTCATATGCCGAATGTTTTTTTTATTTTAAGGATTTCTGGTGGAAATAGGTCTATTCGTTTGTTTTTGTTTTGTTGTAATCAGATTTGTTGAGTTTCTTAGTGGGAAATGTGGAAACAGGTGAAAAAAATCTGCCATGACCGGGAATCGAACCCGGGTCTTCCACTTACCGGGCAGATATTCTACCATTCTTAGTGGTTGGCTTTCAAAGAATCCAAACATTTGCTTTACATTTCGTTTTTGCAGCAATTTCTTTATTGAAGGGTTGAAAGTTGATGGCATTCGCGGTATTTTTATGCAGAAGACGTTTTTTAATGGGCTGTCGATACCATTTCAACTCTGTCGACGCAACTTGACTCATAATATAATTCAGTTATTTATTTAATGACTGTCTTGTACGTTGTCCGCGTTTTATCTTGTTTCTATAATATTTTATTCGGGAATACTATCGCATAAGATGAAAGGTAAACGAGGTTATCCATATGAGGAGCTCAACTTTTGTTGTGCATATTTTTGACGATGATTATAAAAGAATATTACAAAAACCACTCCTTGATTATTTACAACAGTCGAGCGTTTTAACTTGAATTTGATATCGTTATAGGATATTTCTTCCAGATTAATCGATTTTTTAACGTTTTTTTCATATATTTGGCACGAACCCAGGTTTTTATTTTTTTATCCCCTTCCTAAGAGAATTAAAATTTCTGACGTTATTTTATTTCGAAAACAGCTCTTCTGTAACGGACCTTGTCTCATAGACTAAACGCTTCCGGCCAAAACCTGTCACGAAGCGACTGATCGATCCCTTCAAAGAAAACAAAAGAAATTCTCAGGGTGCCAGCTTTTCTCGGCGCTTTTCGTGTCCGCTCGTCACAATAAAACGTGACGGGTGGAGAGAGAAAACAAAACAAACGCGACGCGTTATTCTTTCGAGCCAATTTTTACCCGTCGAGAAGTAAAGAGAGGTCCTTCTCAGTCAAATAAAAAAAAAAATAATGCTCGACTGGAACAAAGTCAAAGGGGGGCCACACGCTCATTAGCGTCGTCCTAGCGCTCTCGGCGTAACGGAATCGGAGGAATTTCTTTTATTCGGACAGAGGAGAAAAACGCGGATTCAATTTTCTGCTTAGGTTCCCGGCCTCGGAGAGTCACTACTCGAGATCTCACGTGAGATCCCTCTATCTCTCTCTCTTTCACTCTCCCTGGACCAGCACCTCTTTCTTCTTCCCTCTCACCCTCCCTCTCTCGTTCTCTCTCCGCCCGCCCTCCGTTTAATTAAACGGAGCTCTGCGGCGAACAAAAGGAGCGGAATTATTTCGAGATGTGCGTCTCCGATGCAAAAAGGGCTTTGTAGAGTCATTACGTGGGCCTCTCCTCATCCCCATCCTACTCTCTCTCTCTCTTCCTCCCCTCTTCTCTCTCCCTCTCTCCCTCCCTTTCCTCTCCTATCTGCTCTTCCTCTACCCATCTCCATCCGTGCTGCGAGTCTCCGGTACCGATGGAAAGTGTCCCATGACGTGCGACGCACTCCACCGCGGGACATTGTGATTCGATGAATGCGGGAAAAGGCTGGAGCGTCAGCTTTCTAGGGATTTGAGGCGATGAATAGGTACATCGCGGGGTGGATTGGTAGTATAGGGCCGGTAACGTGATGCTTTACGTCCGCTGGAATGCCGTATGTTTATAAATTAACGTGAACGGGAGACTATTCGGATTTTCAGTGAATATTGAATGTTATTAATACTTCGGAAATTTTAGTCTAGGGTTGTGGGATGAAGTGTCGTGCAGATTTTTCTCAAGATAAGTCTGGGATTTTCTCCTAGTTTGCGGACGACCGGAGATATTTTGGCGCCTCGAACAAGAGCCAATTTTATTTCAGAAATTATTTTCAGACCATTTTAACATACATGTCATTTTATTTATTGATGCCGTCCACTGCTAATAGAAATTGAATCAATAACGACGAAAGAATTAAATAAGTTATATTGAGACGCTTGCGGTCCATTCTGTGCCTAGCTGCGGCTCTAATGCTAATTTTTGTCTTAACTAAATCGTTATTAGGCAAGAAATCCTACAGGGTGTAATCGCATGTGTACTCATGATAAACATTTTGAAAGTCTGTATCAATAGAAATAAATTCTAGAAATCTCTCTTTTAATTGTTTTTTTTTCACATTCATATCGCATTTCATTTATTTTTATTTTGGAATCGGATACATTTTTTGGCCCACTCTGTGTAATAGCTTTATTTTAGTGTAAAAGAGGTTTTTTTCATGGTTACAGAATTACAGCAGAACGCGTTTTCCAAGTCATTGTTTTCAATGGTAAACGCACTCACAGTCTTCTATGCAAAGTCTATTGTTCCATCTCTTGCCCTAATTACACAACTGCGGTCCTTCTCTAACAATCACCGCTTTAATGCAGCCCTGATGCATGCTTGTTTGAGTTTGACATGCCTGCGCTAAACCATATCCATTGTCAAGATGCATTCATATACCTAAAAATAATTTCTGGATATACTGTCAGGAAGGAGACCCAAGATTTTCGCACCCCGGGCGGCCAACCGTTGTAGGGCTTTCTCAGTTACGTATATGAAGTGAGGATTTTTCATGACAGAATCTTTCAGATTCTATAACTATGCCTCGTTAATTTCAGGAGCATTTTTTCTGCCTCTAATTCCATTAACTCCCCGCCAGTTAGATTATCGCCATAGAATTCTTATTATGTTTCTAAATCCTCTTCCATTCTCTGAGCCTTGTACATTGCTGCAGTAAATTTACTTCAGATTCAATTTTAGCAAGTACTTTGAGACCCTTAGACTGCATCATAGATCGTTCATTGACGACCTCTTCAGAGGCATTCTTTTTGCTCTACTGATTTTTTAAAATTCTTTTATGCTTGCTTGGCATATTATGTTGCCTCAATCCTTCGAGAAAATTTTTACTTTTAAAGTGGTATCCCTTGCGTTTTGTAATGGCTCCACTTTTTTTTATACAAATAATCGATGCGTATATATTTAGATGCAAGGTGTGACGAATTTCAAAATAACAATGTGGATTCTCCAAAATAAGAGGAGTTATGAAGGAAGTATTGTTTCAGTGCAATGTTATCTCTGCAGCTGGTTGAAAATTATGTGTTATTCTATCTTGAATCCAAGTTCTTGTTTGACTTCCAAATAACCATTGGTGAATATTTTGGCAATCCCTTCAATGCACGCGAATTTGCAGAATGGTAAATAAGCATAAGTTTCTGTTTGAAACCTCCATCTGAATTTTCATTATCAATCGATCTTTCGCAACCGTAAACCATAGTGGTGATGACTCGTCCTATGAATAAAGATACCGCTGGGAATCCCTTCCCATGTAGTCCATTTTATTCCACTTTAAACTTTCATAAGTAGCCCCCTCGATTATTTCTGCTAAAGTAGCAAGATAGCTTTCGGCGGCTTCTTTGTGCTAAATAGCCCAGCCTCTACCGAATTTTATATATTTTTTACGGGGCTGCCTCGTCCACGAAAGCTTTTGCTTTGCTTTTGTCATAATTCCTTTTAGCCTGCTTGCCTACCCAAATGTTAAGTAATTTCTTCATCTTCACCATGACCGAATTTTGGTTAATAAGACCGATACGAGAAGCTTTTTGAAGACCTAAAAGCTCCAGCACATTCTTTAATCTCGTGATTATACCGCATTGTGCGCGGCAGTTGGCGGAAGATTCAAAGTCGAAGCAATTTGTGTTCTACGCCTTCCTTTTTCAGAGCGTTTTACAACTTCTACTTTTGTTATGAAATAGCACACTTGCCCTTTATTTCAAAAGTTACTTTATAAACCGGAATTATTTAGTTGGGGGATTCATTATCTCAGAATAAAAATTAAAGGTAAAGTAATAATGTATGGAAAAAATCTTTCATAGTAGCTCTGTTATAATAAGGTTGTTATTAAGTAGGATAAGGAGTTTTTAATCTTCATACATGTCTACTCTGATCAAAATACATTTGGCATATTTTGAATATTGTTTACATTTTGGGAGATCACGAAAGTGTCAGATTAGTCATAAAAGACCATCTATCTCGGCTTAATGTACTTAAATTTTCATCAAACTCATAAAGCAAATAATTCCTAATTAATTGGATTTTTTACGAAGGCTGCTCATATTTCCCGTATCCACCACGAGGAATTTCTCGGGAATCGAGATTAGTTTGAAGGAATTTTCGAAGAATCCTAGGAAAGACCCAGTATCTTAAGTTTGTATCATTTGGCTCCAACATCTTAATAAAAAGCCGCAACTGGTATATGCATTGCTTTATTAAAAAATAACTTCGACTTTAGGTATAATTTCTAAAGCAGGGGTTTTCAACAGGGATGCGTACAGAGTTTTAAAAGGATAAGTGAAAATATAATGTTACTATTTTTCTTCTGCTTTCATGGATTCTTCGAAAACAAAGGTTATTATTTTACGAGTACGAGTAACATTATAACATATTTTAGGAACGTCTGTACTGACGAAAGAGGCTTTTGATAGAAAAATATTTCACTATTTTTACGAATCTCGTAAAAAGCCTACTTAGCAATAAGCAAGTTACCTATCTAGAGATCGGTGGGTCATTTTTCACATAAGAAATAAGAAATTTATGAGATCGGTTTTTATTAATTTTCTTTTATCTATAAACATAGTTTATGTATTTTATTCTACGTTTCTTTTATTTTGTTATCACTTTAAAATGTGCCAAGAGGAACCCTGCTGTTTAAGAAAAAGTGCTCAAAGGAGTGCGTCAGCAAATAACGAAGGTTGAAACCCTCTGTTCTAGAGGAAAGTCAGACGAATTGTATTCTTATTTTAAGTTTCTCAGTTTATTCAAGGGAGTCGTTTGTTATATATATAAACGTGATTGATCATTTTTGACAGAAATATAAAATAAAATTGTACTCGAAACGCGATAAGAATGATAAATGTTGATTTAAATAGTTAATTCTCTAAAAAAATAACCTAATCGTACTTTACTGATGGTTACAAATTCCGAATACGACCGAAAATAAAAAATATTAGCATTACTCAGCATTCCCGGTAAAAATAGCGAGTATGAGACGTCATAACTTCTAAATTAAGGTACTTGTCATATCCGTCGTCAAACACACGCGTCGGAACTAAATCGAAGTGGCTAGTTGGTAGAAAGTTCGATAGATCAACATAACATTTTCTCCTCGGACTTTGGCACCATTAAGACATCCGCCTCTCTTTTTACAACTTTCAATTTCGGTTTGATTGCTTAAAAAAAAAAGCCTCCCGCCCAGTCGAATCTCCCGAAATCAAAAGTGATTTATGAGTGCTGGGAGCGTCGTGCATTCGGGGAACATTTTCATCGCCGGCAATAATTCGCGAGAGAACTCTTTTTTTCCACTTTTCCCCTCTACCCATTTCTAAAATCGACCCTCGGACGGATCGACGGTTGTCGATAGACCGGCGTTAACTTATAAACGTCACGGCTGGATGGGCGTGTCTTTTTTTATATGTATATTTGCGGAGGATTTAATACTGGGTAAATGGTTCGCCGTATGGTTTGCAGAGAAACAGATGCCCGATTCATTCTCCGATAACCCGAAGCCATAAGGTGTAAAAGGGGTTTGGGGAGTTGAGAGATATGGTTGAGGTTTGGGGAACGGTGAGGAGTTGAGGGGGAGGGTGGTGTGGAAGGTTTCAGCGTGGGTGGGTGGGTGGTGTGGGGGAGAGGGAGGAGTAAGAGGAAGCGGTGGATGAGATGGTGGTGAGATGAATCCCTCGTTTTTCCCCCTTTTATTCTCATCTCTTTGTTCCTTCATCCCATCTGATCTCGTACCTTCCCTTTCTCTCTTTGATATTTTGGTTGGTTTGTTGCACGGCGGGGGAAATTAAGGTTTGCCTGCGCCATGGGGAAGGGTATTGTAATAAAACATTTTCCTATATAACTCGACTCTCTCTCTGTCTCTCTCAAGATTATGACGTTTAAAAAGTTAATTCCAAAGTAGTGCGGTGGTAATGAGTGGATGGATACTTGGTCGTTTTAGGTTTAATAAACGTATGATCATAGATGTGTTTTCTTGCGGAAAAAAACTAGGATGAAAAAGATAATTTAATTAAAAGAGGAAAATATTTTTTTCCAAATATTTCTAACACGCAGATAAGGCAGTCGGGTCGATAATATCTTAGGGTGGGAAGATAAAGGAGTAAAATTTTTTAAGATTGCATGTGTAATTGAAATTAATTGAAAGGCGCGGAATGGAAAATTATAGTAAACTATGTATATATCTGTTAATCGTTTCCTATTTGAAAGCCTATTATTAATTTTGAGCATGAGATTGGAAGTATTTTTTGACCTTTTTAAAACGCCCTCTGCAATAGGTAACGTTTATACTTTATATAGCAGAAAATTTCGAAGTAGGGCTATAACAGTTGGTAGTTGAAATATTTATAATGACATATTTAAATGCGAATAATTCAGATATATAGAGTAGGTACTTGTAGTGCAAACAAATCTCCTTATATCACTGATGTTTCCTTTTATATCTTGTCGATATTTAGGTAGTTTAGCTAATGTATCTTTACACGAGTTTCTTTAAGGAACTATTGCGGTAATCTTCAGGTATGCCCCTCGGTGTAAATTTATTCTTCCACTAATTTATATAGTTAAATTTTTCCTACAAGCTAATTTAATAGTTTTATCGAAACAAATCGTTGCAGAACGTTATGTGATTTGAACGTTTTGTTCAACCACGCAGTAATTTGCTGCCGTCTCTTGCCTGAATGTTTTTGGGGGTTACATTTATTTTATCTAAATATTAATCTCGACTCGATGATTAATTTTTGGACGGACGCACAGATTATCTTTATATGCTTCTTCTTTTTTACTTCCTCTGTTCGCGTCTTACCATCTATGTTTCTTACGCTTTATGTAATCGAACGATTCGCGAGTCGGCTTCATGGACACTGTTTGTATTTATTTAAAAAAATTGAATAACGCATCACCGGAAATACGTTACGTACTGACTTTGAGGTAGGTTCTGCGAATTTCCTCAACGCAAGGTATTTTATTTCATGTAAAAATAACAGTGCTCTTACCGTCTGGTGAGGATCCATGCGTTTATGGCGATGCCAAAACCTCTTCTGCGGCGGGACCGTTCGATAAATCTTGTAGTCTCTTGTAAACGTGTCTCCCACGAGGGGGGCATAAAACCGCCCGGGGCCGACCGGAAGAGCGCGGTGGCGCTGCTGTCGACGAAGTAAATCTGTCGATGGCTTCGGAGGAGCGACGGGTGACAAATGAAGGGAGCTAGATTACTTGGTTCGGTCGCTTCGAGTCTTTCCTCCCAGAATTCCCTCCCTCCCCACTCCAGATCGGGATTAAAATCGTGGATTAGGCGGGCATATGGAAGGATGGGGAGAGGGGAAGTATCATCTTGAGGATAAGGTTCTTTTCCACTCTTTCGGAAGTACATATTTTTTTTCTCGCGCAGGGGGACAGGAAAGGGATAAAAGGGTACGAGGTGGGCGTGGTGTCGTTTTTCTGGGATTTTGGGGTCGCTGGAGAGTCCGTCATCCCTGAGGTGTGCGTCGGTATGTGGGTGGTATAACTCGGCATTCTTTTCAATCTACGCGCCTGTACAAGAGAGATTGATTGTTTTTATCGCGATATTACTTATCATTGATGTTAGGAAGTTGTGTTTTAAACTTAAAAAGTTGAGTAAGAAATTGAAGCGTTATGCGCGAGGTCTTGCCTAATAAGGACTGGAAACATGGACTCTTAGGGTAGGGCGACCAATCGTTCAAAATTTGGGGGCAGCCCATCCTTTCATCGCTCGTCCCGTTTTGTTAAATGTCCAAACCTTTGTCCCATATTTTGTAAATCATGATTTGTATTCTGAATTGTAAATCCAGAACACCCTCACTGGTCATACCAAGCTTATCTCTATCAATAGGTTTCGCAGGTTTTTCACACACACGTTCCCGTGTGAACATTTTCCTGCAGTGGGGTTTTTCCTTTAATTATCCTCAATTTTTCTACGCAAAAAAACTCCATCTCTGTTAATTTTCAAAAACGTGAACTTGGCACTGTGTTTATGCGGTACTTTATATAATGTATTTTTGTTTTATTTTTATTCTTTCTTACTTTCTTCTTGTTTGTAATTGACAGTGGGTTAGATGGAAGAAGAGACTACCTAATTTCAATATCGCCCAAATAAATACGAATATCAATCTATCTATGACATCTACCTAAGCCTGATTCTTCAATAAATGCACGATAAATACCACACTATAATTTGTCCCTCCTTATCGTTGGTAAATATTGGAAATGTTGGTTGCCTTATCTTAAGGGATCTGGCTAGAAACGTTTTAAAAGAAACGAAACCTGGAAATAGGATTGTAAAAGTAAAATGGAAAGGCTAAGTAAAACATCACGTAGGGGTAAGAATAGGATAGAAAAGAATGATTAAGTGGCATACTTATACGAAAGAGAAGGCGAACTTTATCGGTTATTTCTTGAGAACAGACTATGTGATTAATGATGTGAACGGAGGAAAATCTGAAGGAAAAAAGAGAAACAGGAAGGAGAAGGGCTTATCTTGGCTTGATAAGGTATAAAAGAAATTGTGGTTATAAAGAACTGTGTGGAGAAGCGGGTTTAAGCAAAAATCACAATCCTGTCTGCGGACTGATTACTAGTGACGGTGATATTGTAACCAGCGTTATGAAAGCGTTTCTGTTATGTAGAAATGTTTTCTGAACAACAAAAGATGTTGGTAATTGGCAGTTGGTAACAATTATTCTACTTATGAAATTCAAACCGTTGCCCGCCTTTTACTGGCAGACGTACCTTTATACTTTGTGTTAAAAGTTAATAATATTTAAAATAAATATATTCCGTTACCACATTCTTTTACTGTATACCGAATAAACTTTTAAAAATATACTGGACGAATAAGTTTGGCTACGGAATTTCCTGGTTTACTTTTCGCAGGATACTCCCTTGATGGTTTCATTCGATAATATGTTTACGATTTTATTCGCTTTTTTATATAACGCTAGAAATGGAATAGAATAGCATTGAAACTATCTCGGATAATCAGAAACTTCCTAGAGGCAAACTAAGAACCACCGTGAAAGCGTTAGTCGTTTAGGTGCCGCAGCTGATTTTTAACTTTGCTTAGTAAATAAATCAACGATTTGAATATGTTGATGGGTAATTATGACCAGTAGCGCCCTTTGACCCGGGCAAGCGGGGCCTCTGCCTCGGGCCCCGCGCTTTGGCGGTTCGCACGTCACAAACAAAAAATACGTGTATTAAATAATATGCAGAATCAAATAAAATAATTATATGAACGATATTAACAACCAAGCGTATATTACTGTATCTTGTATGAAACACAGGAATGAAACGTAAAACGTCTGAATACACCTAATTATTACAGTTTATTGCACAAAATAAGCAATCTATGTAAACATAAGGAGTACTTTCCTGAAGAACGGAGTTATCTTAAGCCAGCCAATCTTCCCAGATTAGGCGGAACAGTCCCGGATTTCGATAGTTTGTCCCGCATGGTGAGGAGTCCCGGAAAATATTTCGCATTCGTACAATTTGTTCCGCTTGCTTTACTTTACTGATTGGAATCTGTAATTTCATTATTGAAACTTTTAGAGATGACTTAAGGATAGGATGACCACACGTCCCAGTTTAGCCGGGACAGTTCCAGATTTTAGACTGTTGTCACGGTAAGTTTATTATATGTCCCGGTTAAAAATATTTTTATCTCAACAAAAATATTTTAATGATCTATTTTTCTATTCTGTAGAAATTAATTAACACTAACTTCCTAAGGAATTTATGGCTTCCGAGTTACTTAATAATAGAATTATTCACAAATGTAGAATATTACCCAAAAAATAAATTTTAGATTGTTAAGGGGCCCCGCAAATGCTGATCGCCCCGGGCCCCGCACCCCCCTAGGGACAATCATTTTCCTCCAATAAATTGATTACTGTATAGTACCATTAAATAGATGCGTGCAAAGGTTTTATTGTAAACGTATATATAATCTTCGTTTCGGGTTGGGGTTCCACGAAAGGGTGCCGCCCCTACAAGAAGTTTGGGAACTACTGCCTATGGGAACTCTTTTAATATCAAAGAAGAAATGAGAAAAGGTCCAACTCACGAAAGACGGCGTATAAAATATGCATTTACCTACCACCTTTATCAAAATCATATCATCGTGTTCGAGATTCATTTATGGCCCTTCAGAATTGTAGTTTTCCTCGCAAAAACTTAAATCTGATCAACTTCGGTCAACGTAACTTCGAATCGCGGAGTTAGACCCGGTAACAAACGACCCCTCGGGTTCGCTTAGAAACAAGTTAACGTCCGTGAGCAGAATGAGCGTTGAGTTGACCGTTGTTCGAAAGGTCCATCAGCTCTCCTCTAAGTTTTTAAATCGTTAGGAGTGATGGTCGGTCTTGGAGGGTTCCAATTCCGCGAAGGTCATGTGACGGGAAGGAAAACTGTCGGTAAAGTTGCGATTGCCTGCGAGACCTTAAAAGGGGGCGGCGAAACATGATAAATTGTTCCGCTCTCACGGAAAATTGGCTTCCCTTAAAGCGCCTAACGTCGCCCAAGTTTAGTTTAGTCTCCCGTAAACCCTTTTTTTTCTGGTTGGAGTTTTCTCGTATTTTTTCACTTATTCCATTCCATCATTTTCCTTTTCTTCCCCGAAAAAAAGTCGCATTTCTTTCTCCTCCGCCCTTTCGGCCTCAAGAGAAAAGAATTTTATTGTATTTATGGTGCCCGAGCGAAGGAACGCTAAAGAAAATATTTTCTTTTAGTCCTCCCGTCGTATCGTATTGTGACGGGGTACTGTGCCAGTCACTCGCCATTACGTGACCCAGCGCGACCCCGCGTTCCTAAAATGAGGTTGGGAGTCGGGATAATGGTCAAACACGAACTTTCATATTCTTCGCGACATTTTTTTCGAGGAAAAACGGGAAGAGAATTGGTTCGGATGATAAATCGTGGTTACTGTTTTCCTATGTCTGTTTTTCGGAAATTTTCTTGGATTTATCGTTTTGTCACCGTTAAAGAAAGTTATATATTCAAATGGTTTTGTGTTTAGTTTTTAGTTCTGTCTTATTAATCGTCTGAAAGCCTTTATAAAGACGATTGTGTCTGTACGGTATGATAAATATAGGTTTATTTTAAGTTGATAAGTTCTTAACAATTGTTTCTCTTTCGAAGAATTATTCGAAGGGTTTTTGTAGATCATCTTAAAGGTTATCTCGAAACTATTGTAATTTATTGTTCAATATATATTATATATATATTATATAAATGTGTGATTCAGTGAATAATTATCGAGCTCGTTTTATGGATGAAATCAAATTCAAAAACTTTTTCTCGATAGTCGTAAATATGTTGGGAAAAACCAGATGCGCATTTATTTTTATAAAATCTTTTTTTTAGAATCCAGTTATCGGTGGTGAATCGCCACTGATTATGGCTGCTCTGTAGCCTAATGATGCATCTGGTTTTCCTAGTATTTTTACGGCTTGAAATAATTTTTATGGCTAACGGAGAAAAGCACTTTTTAAAATAACCCATTGGAGTACAAATTTCAACCTGTATCTTTCACTTGAACATATTCTAAACGTATTTAATGTAAAGGCAGAAGCGGACGCAGATACGTCACATTATGCGTCAGTAAGATCTATTTTGTGTATGCTGCTGATAACTACCGAAACGTTTTCCTACTTAAAGCTAAGCCTCTTTGTTGAACGCTAAATGCATTTGGTACTTCTTTTGTTACTCGATACGGTACGGCGAAAATTGTTTTTAAAATGTCTCGGCGAGTTATTTCTTTCCGGAAATGCAATAGAAAGGTCACTACGTAGATGATCGAGGGGGCTTTCTACGTCCCATTTCACGCATTAAGAAGTTCTGTCACGATTCTCTCTCGAACTTTTAAAAGTCTTATATGAGGATGCTGTGAAACGGAGCGTGTAGGTAAGCCCTGTGCGATGCCTCCTTCGTGCTATCACTCTAGCAAGCGAGGATTGAATGGAAAACAACCGGTCTGTTGAGGACTAGCGCATTGGAAATTCTTCTCCCTTACACCAGCTGTTTCGTTGCACAGAGGTGCACAATACGCTCCTTTGCCGTCGTTATCATCCGATTTCTCAGAAAACCCGTTATATGTGCACGAGTTACCAAATCGTGCGCGTTCGGGCGGATTTTCGGAATGCATTTCATTCGCCCATGGGCCGAATAACAGGATTTCAGACATCGGTGAATGTCGTCGAAATATTATTTTTCTCGAGGAGTTTTATCCTTCTCTCTAAGGAGGAAAAATACTGGTTTCGTAGCTCTTGTTTGTGTACGAAAGTTTAACAACAAAATTTTCCTTTGGGTGCAATCGTGGGTTAAATGTGATCGTCAGGAATTAATTGGAAAAAGGTCTTCTTTTAATGTCGATCTACCAATCAGTATCGCTTTTGTTTTAAGTTGTCATTCATAAGAACTGATTGGGTGGAATTTTATTAGAATAAGCTGCCTCAATGCATATATCATGGTGTTACAACAAACTAAATGAGTATATGAACATTTTCAGTTTAAGTTTATTTATATAAGCATGCACATATATAACGTGTGCATGTATACATATGTGTGTATATATATATATATATAGATATAAATACTTAAGGAAAAGGAAAGGTAATAATAAGGGTAGCAACAAGGTGTTGGAGGAAGCCCAGTGGACACTTACCTAGAATGAAGAGCCGCTGGGGGTGCTGAGGACACACGAAAAACACAAAAGAACAAAAACTACACAAAAATGGAGCTTTCGGGCTGATGCCCTTCTTCAGCGACGGAGAAACATATACTCCTCAGCACCCCCAGCGGCTCTTCATTCTAGGTAAGTGTCCACTGGGCTTCCTCCAACACCTTGTTGCTACCCTTATATAGATATAAATATATATATATATATAATGTTACCGTTAAAGTATATAATTCAGTTAATGCATAGAATAACTACTTATATCCTCTCCATTTGCGACAGAGGAATTATATCTCGTTTGACTGTTGCGCCGCAAATTGAGAGGATATAACATTGAAATGATATATTGACGAGCCTTCGGCTCGCTTTGTTTTAATGGGTAGTCGTCTCCGGGCGCTACCGCGCCCTTCGCCTCGCCCGGAACCAAACTATCCCACCCCGTTGTCCGGTGATTGGGTTTGTAAATGTCGAGACCGGCCAATCAGTTTCTGTCAATGTTGTTTTAAACTTTTATTTCATACTTCAACCAATGTATTCAGTTATTGCATAGAATAACTAGTTATTCTATGCATTAACTGAATTATATACTTTAACGGTGACACACACACACACACAAAGTCTAATCTTAATTCCTCGATCGTCTTTAACTCGAATTTTCGACTATTCGAAATATGCAATATTTCCTAATTCCCAATCTTGTTACATTAAAATAAAGTTTCTTAACTCGAACTTTCGGCGAGCCTACCTTTTCCTGTCTTCCCTCAATGTTCGAGTTATCGAGATTGAACTATATGCCTGTGTGTACACATACCGACACAAGCGCACACATCCCACCTCGTAGCTTCGCTGCAGCGATGGCGAGATTTGAACTCGCTATCCTCTTCACACATATTAAGTTCAGAAGAATCCCAAATACACAAAACGGCGAAGGAAAAAAAAAGAAGTAAAAATTCGTTCTCGTTTCGTCGTTGGTGTAGCGAGATATATATTCCCAGCTCTCGCCTCACATCCAACCTATCCCTTCTCCCCTTTCCCAACCCATCCCGCCACTCTTCCATCCAATGCGCTCGGGAAGTTTTTAATGCAACCTTCTCCGCCAGAGATGCGGCGAGCGTAAGGACGAGGCGCGGTATTTTGGTTCCCGCCGCGTTGAGTTTCATTTTGTTTACTCTGCAGTGATGGGTTTTGGCCTTTCATTCACTCACCACCACTCCCTCTCCGAGTCTCTTTCTCTCTCTCCCCCTTTCTCCATTCCTCTTTTCTCCTCCCTCCCTCTCCCGCTCCTTCCCTCCGTCATCTCCCTCCCTCCGCCCTCGAGCCATTCCTTATCACTGTCTTCTTTTTCCCGTCGCCTTACCCCTAGTCTTACTCCACCACATCCTTCTCTTTCAGACATTCCCGAGTGCATTTTCACCTTCATTTATTATGTATCCCCAGAAACGGGATCGGCTTGTGTGTGTGTGTGTGCAGGTTTGGAGGCGTCGAAGACTAATTCCTCTTGCCACATGTAACCCCCGTCGCTCATCCTATTCCCGCTACATTGCTTCCCTCTTTTCTCAATTCCCCGTCTCTGTCCTTTTCATTTATTTCTCACTAGTTTTTCTCTCTCTCTTTCGCCCCCATCCGTTCCTTTTTCTTTCCTTTTCTCTTCCTCTCTCCTTTATCTCTACCTCTGTCCGCACCACTTTTTTCCTTGTGTATACCTTGTGTCCACTTCTTCTCGCCAATTGCTTTCTGTCCATCCAACTCTCCTAGCATTTCTCCATCTTTCTTTCCCTCTCCCACCTTCCTCGGATCCTCTTCGTATTTGCCTGCTTTCTTTCCCTCTTCCTCATTCTGCACATCTCCTTTTGCATACTTTGACTTCTCCTGTTATCACTCTTCTCCACTCTTTTCTTAACTATTCTGTTTCTCTCTCTTCCTCTCTCAATCTCTTCCTCTTCTCTTAAATGTAAGAAGGGACTATATAGTTTCAATTTCCCCCTCAATAAAGTCGTTTGTCTGTCTGTCTGTCTCACATTATCCTCCCTGTTTCTACATATCTCTCCTATGGTACGTTTGTGTATCTTTCTCTCTCCCTCTCGTTTCTCCCTCTTCTCTCCCCTCTTCTCTCTCCTCCTCTCTTTCCTTTTTCCCCGCAAGCAAAACTCAATCTCTTTTCATTTCCAAAAATTCTAACTCGGTATCTCATTTATGTAGTACTTTATCGTACGTGATTTTGTATTTTATTTTATTCTTTATTACTTTTTCTCATTTGTAATGGACAATAAACTAGATGAAAGAAGAGACAGCTTATATCTCGCCCAATTAAAGACGAATATATATATCAATCCTCTTCCCTCTTTTCTTGTTATTCTCCCTCTTCGAATCTCTCTCCTTTATTAAATTTGTTTCTCTTCCTACCTCTCCTCTCTCTCTCCCTCTATCCGCGCCACATCTCCCATCTTTCTACTCCTCTCTCCGCTCCCTTTATCTCTCTCTCTTTCCCTCGTTCACTGTCCATCTTTCCTCTCCCTCCCTCTTTCCTGTTTTTACTCCACGGCCTCCATCCTCTCTCTCTCTCGTCTCACATCTGCGTAGCTGGGTTCGCCTCGCTTATCGTTTCCTCTGCTGCTCTAGTGCGCGTTGCTTTACACTGCGGTTCACGGGTTTGTCCGTGTTATTGCCGCTCGAAAGTTACGAATACCTTTCAAACGGTAGATATATGCCGTGTGAGTGTGTGTGTGTGTGCCCGTCCCGGACACGAGAGCTCTATGTTTTCCTTTCTCTTCCTTCCTTTCTCACTCTCTTTCTCTCTCGGCACGTTTGCGAGAGCGGAAGACGGAGCGGTAAAATATTGATCCGGTGTTGATTGATAGTAGGTTTACTCTTCTCGGAGCGCCAGAGAGAGAGAAATCCGGGCATCAAATCATCTTTGGCTTTGCTTTGCCGCCTCGCTGTCATCGGTGAAAGGAAATGATTGCGTGTCGTAGGGCGGAAATTGGGATGATGGAATTAATAGGACAAATTCTTTGTTTTTTTTTTGGGGGGGGGATTTAAAACGGGGGCAGTTTTGCATACTACGTAATTATTCGAATGATGAAACGGTCATGAAAATGTCAAGGTAAAATGACCGGAAAATTAAGCGATTACGTTTAAATCTTCGATAGTTTTAGGAAGGATCACCAAGTTAATTCAGGACAGAACAAGTTCATACCCTATCGCTACTAAATGAATGCGTTTGGTTGTTTAACGGGATTCAGTGCGATTTGGCGTTGACTAAGAAGCTTTTTACCAATTCTCTTCGCTTCTCATACGAGAAGTATGTAAATATTGAGAGCGTAAAAAATTCTGATTTTATTTTTTTATATTATTGGTCTAGTTGCCCCCTTGTCCAAAAAAATTGTTTTTTGGAATTCAGTCTGTCCATAGCAGGACGTATTTGCGCAACTCTTGTGGCTAAGGCGTTTCATATAATCTGAATAAATCCCGAGTTTGTGCATGGCAATGGTTTTCAAACTTTCCGAATTCACAGTACTTACCCTTATATTAAAAATTATTTTTACCCGAACCCTAACCAACAGTTTTGACACCCCTGATTTATTTTATCACCCGAATTTGAAAATTCTCCGGAATGAACGATATTGTGCAGCATTTCAAGGTCGGTTATTCTCGTCGATTTACACAATATTATCGATTTATTCAGAAAAGGATTTTAATTAAAATTCTTGTATAAAAAATAACTGTATACCGTCCAATGACATACATTGGTTTTACGCCTACCTGCCGCTAAGCTTCACTCATTCCTCTGTCATCATGCAACGACCCTCATATCAGCCATGCCTTATACTATAGTGGTTAGTGACATTATGATATGCCTACTTTTACGGTATCCATAATATAACCTAACCAGTGAAATTATTGTGTCGGACTAGAAGCGTACGGATTATGAGAAAGTTGGTTGTGTTTTTCGAACCGTTTTATTTTACTTTTTAAACGACAGTTTCGTTTAAAAATAAAGTAGGATATCAAATTTTGAACGTCACGTTTTTAATGTTCCATGTTTGATTTCGCCATTTTCATCCCAAAGAAAATCGGGCGTCGAAGATCTGCCTATCTTTCAATGATTCCGCAGGATAAGTGAAATCGTTTCCAAAGATCTGAAAAATTCTAACTTTGTCAGATAACCAGTATTTTTCCGGAAGGAGCTCTGTTTAATTACTTCGGATCAACTCATCACCAAACGTGTCTATCTTTCTGATTGGACGTTGATCAAAGATTTCCTTTTCCCGTCTTACTTGCCCTTTGGTGGGGCGGCTTTTCCCCGACCAAAACTTTCCAACCTTCGTGCCCTTCAACTTCTCACCCATTCCCCCTTATATCCTTCCTGTGTGGATTTCTTTTCTCGCTTCTTTCCCTTTCATCTCCTTCTTTACCCCTCATCTTTGTCGTGCAGGTTTGTCGATGTACCATCTATAAAAGCCGTATTTTACAGCCCACGGTGTTACGTAGATCCGAATATTAGGTGGTAGAATTGGATTATTGGTAGAATTCTAACATTTTTGGACCTCGATTCAATTTAGTTTATTTTGCCACGTTGAAACGCCATATTTCTCCGTCCATGAAAAAGCGTAAAATAATATTAGCTTTCGCGCTGCCCTGAAGTCAATGGAGAATGAGTCAATTCAAGAAAAATATCTTTATTGAATCGATAGGGAATCATCGAGCTCGCTGTAATAATAAAAGACTGTTGATATACATTGTCTCTCCAATAGTCATAAATAGTTTGAATAAAAGCAGAGGTGAATTTCGGTTAAACCGCCTATCATTAGTGGTGAGTTTAGGATAGTACATTATGGTGTGGATAGTGGAATAGTTTTACTAATATCGATTTCTCATATCCTAATCTTTAGCATTTTATCACTCATTTCGTCAGAAGATAAGTAAGTTAAGTCTTTCCAACATCTCCATGTGTTTTCATCCGTACCGTTGCGATGCTAACAGAGCGTAGTAATTGCTCCATCTGACTATTGCTGCACCTCTCTTTTTTAATATTAGGATTGTGTCAGCTGCATTCTCTATGCTTAATGGTGTTTATCGGAGCGTCTGTTTCGCGAAACTTCGTATCTTATGGAGTACTATTGAAAGAACTCCTCCTTTGTTAGGCGGAGTTCGTTACTCGGAAAAAATATTACCCGCGCCAGATGATGGGCAAGATGTGTAAGCAACTCAGGGTGTGCGTTCTCTTTTTGGTACTCTTATAAGGGAAGGAGATAGGGAGAGATGGGGGGTTTGAGATGCTGCGTTATTTAACGAAGGAAGGAGATAGGGTTGGAGGAAGCGAAAGTGTCGCCCTCCCTCCTAATGTCTTCGCTTCTCTTCGAAACTTGAGGAATGTAATATTTTCCTCTCCTTCCTCTCTCCCACTTTCTCTAATCCGTTCCTTCGAAGAAAGCACCTCCTCCTTGCATCTATCTAAAGGAGCAAAAGGCTCAGCTTGTTGCCTCTCTTAGCCGTCAGCTGGCTCGCTCCAAATAGCCTCCATGGGGGGGTCGCTTATTTCTTCCCCTCCTACCCTAAAACTCCTTCTCTCTCTCTCTCTCTCTCTCTCTCTCGTTTTCTTCGTCTTCACGTGCCACCATCGCTCGCTCTCTCTCTCTCTCTCTCTTTCCCAATTTTCCTCCCCTGCCGTCTCACTCCCTTTTCCATCTCCTCCTCCGTCTCGTTCATCAATCTGCCAGTTTAAGTGAATTCGAGGCGTGCTCATGTGGGGATAACTTTGTTAGATTTAGTCCCATCTGTCGTCCCTCCGCCTTCTATTTGCTTAGGTCCTCCTCGCAACACGGCAGGTTGTCGCAATTTTGATTTTTTTTTGTTGTTGTCCAGTTTTCTTTTTTTTTTTTGAGCACCAAGTGAATTTGTTTGATTCGGTAATGTAAATAAGGGAATTTTAGATGGATATGTGATTGATGCACATGTTCTGCTACGTTTTAGTGAGATTTGTGATTTGACGAAAACGTTCATGGATTACGACGATGTATATTTATAATTTTTACGCGGAAAATAGACTGGAAGAAATATTATTCTCTACGACTTTGGTCCTCACGAAGATTACCAGTAACGACGTTTTTAAGGAGATATTTGACGGAAACCGAAAAAACCTATTATTTGTAAATAATTCCTAAACAATGACTGCTATGGAAAATTGTTTCAAATGAAAGTTGTAGGAAATTACATTCTCTATAAGGTTTTTATAGAATTGTATATACAATAATGATGTTTTAACGGAGAAATATCGCAAAAACCGAATCGGGTTTCGAATAAAGTTCGACTTCCGGTTAACCGTTATTGTCCTTTGTGCTCATGCTAAAGTGTTATATATGAAGTTTGGTGTTAATTTGACATGTACTTTTTGAGTTAGAGCTCCCACAATCACATACGCACACACACAGACATCATTCCGAAAATAGTCTAAACGTGTTCTAGGAACCTCAAAACGTGTATTTCCGTTGAAATCTCGAAGTCGATTTTTTTCATGAACACAATACTTTCCCATTACTACGTATGGAGAAAGTAAAAACTAGCGTAATTGCCCGTCAAATGTGACGGATAGGCGTGAATTAAGTATTACGTTAAAATAAAAATTATTGGCACCATCTTTTATGTGAACTAAAACGTAAAAAAAATAATATAACATCCACATAATCGAATGTTCCAGAAAGTAATAATAGTCATGGACATATAAAATGATGTTACAACACGATTTTAACACAATTTTTGTACATTTCATACGCATTAGAATCGAGCCAACAATACACTTTAACAATTGCAGTTGCCATGGATGAATTGAATAAATGCGTAAAAATCATGAAAAAATAGTCAATAAACCTAATTTTCGGCTATTTTCGAATGAGATTTGAATTTCTACGGCAGGGAAATTAATTTCCGTAGTTTTCTTGGCCTGTGATAATCCCGCGACCATATCTCATTTTTAGGCGCGTTTCGCTTACAGCGTGAGCGCCTATTATCGTCAATTGGTCCGTCCGTCTGTCAGTCCGTCTGTCCATTTGTCTGTCTGTCCGTCCGTCCGAATGTTCGTTCTCTGCTTCTACTGAACGGATTTTCATGAAATTTGACATTAAGGACACAATCAAATATAATACGAAAATCGCAAAAATGAATCACGTACGCCAATCAGGGGTACCACTTTACTGGTGACAAAAAATTAAATTTTCGTCATATCTCGTAAAGTATTGCTCATATCAAAATATTTTTCAAATAAAAGTAGAACTGGTAGAGTATTTCTTTCCCTATATATTTTTATCGTAGGAGTTGCCGTTATCAAGAAAATCAAACCAGAATGTCTTAATTCGAGTTGAACTTTGAAAATTTCTTGCATGGTTACTTCTTCATTGTTGCTAACATAAACAACCTCACAAACAAACGTTTAATTTCCTTACGTGTGCATGCACTATTTTTAAATAGGAAGAAAATGGATTATTTATGATGAAGAAATGAACTTTAAAACGCTATTACCCTTACGTATATGTATATCATTTCTTTCTAACACTCCACTGCACGGAACGCGCCCATTTGTCATACGTTGGAGACTTTCCTAACTTGTTAAGATATTTTAAAATGCTAAAGAAAAAAGGCTTCCTCGCTTCGTTTCAGCTCTACCCTTGTTATTCAAATGGTGAAAAGATATGCTCCTGGAGTCAAACCCAGGACTACTATGTACACGGCGAGCAGTTTAAAATTGAAAAGTAGAATAGTCAAGTGATTCCGGAAAAGTTGATCGAAAAAGGTTTGAAAACCTTTTTAGTTATGAGCGGTTTTCCTTTTCTCTCATCTAACACCATATAGTAACCAAGCGTTACACCGTCCGCATAAACACATCCACTTATCAAGAGAATTATATGTGTTTTAATTATCGAATGAGTAAGATACCGTTGCTAAAGCAAGTGATGGGAGCACGTTTTGTTAAAACATTTCAAGGTTCTTCTCTGTCTTATCCTTTGGGGAGGGGGTAGACCGTACCATTAGAATGTAGATCTTCATTAGAGCTTCCCATCCGTGAGAAATTCATTTCTCTAACTGTAGTAATTTCGTTACAATACAATTTTAAAGTTTTGAATTTTACAATAAATAACAAGATATTATGTTTTTATTTTAACAACACGTCTCTGCCTCTTCTGCCAATTTTTACTTTCTTCATACGCAGTATAAGGCAATTAAAATGTCAGAGATAACCTACTATATTTCTAGCCGGCTCTTGTGTCAAGATTTCTACAGTTTCATGTTCTTGGTAATGTTCGTGAAATTCGATTTATAATCTCGTTAATGATTGTTAGCGTACATATATAATGGTAATTTCAAAAGTAATTCTTCATCATGTTTAGTTTTCGATAACCGTTTTCTAAATTTTAAGATTCGGGGATTTTAAGATTCGAATAAACAGCAATGCATTATTACGCGACCAATTTCGAGATTACGTTATTCTGAGTTTAATCTTACCAACAGGATCGCAGTAAAATCATTCGGCGAAGTATTACCTTGCGTCACCAGCTGCCAAATTCACTTATTCAGGAGGTGTTACTCTCCCGCATTAGCGCCGAATGTAGGCGCGATGTGTCAATTACGTCATAGCGAGAGAAAGAGCGATCTATTCCAGTCTTCAGCAGCCTACTTGCCACCGCCATGGCCATTATGAATTACCCCGAATTGCCAACTCTCTCTCTCTCTCTCTCTCTCTCTCTCTCTCTCTCTCTCTCTCTCTCTCTCTCTCTCTCTCTCTCTCTCTCTCTCTCTCTCTCTCTATTCCCTCCCCTCCAAGCCTCTTTCTTCTCATTAGCGTTAATGGAAGACTGGAAGTTGGAGGAGAAATGATTTTCGAGGGTCGGGTCATAGCCGAAAATCTCGCCATTTAAGCGATATCTTGGAGGTGTGCATTTTAATCAGCCCTATTGCTTTTCTCGAAGATGGAGCTTACTAAGTTTTATTCGTTCGGCGAAAAATAGATATTTTAGACTCCCCCTTATCCAGTCATGTTGGTTATGAGCGGAATCCGCATACGAGTAAACTCGTTACAGAAAACATTCACGTTAATATTTCACCCTATAGTATAAGTTCGTCCAGTCTATTTGACTATGAACTATTACAGATCTCGCAGTTCCACTTTCGAGGAACGTTACATGTTGATATATCTTAATATTGAGAATCTACCAGCCGTGGTAGTGGGGTGGTTAACGTGTCTGCCTTTTAATCATAAGGTCGCGGTTTCGAATCCATCTTTGGGCATGGATGGATGTGTTTGCCCGTGTTACTGTTAAAAGCTCTTTGTAAAAGGCCGTAGATGTGCTGTTTAAGAGCTATGAATAATTAAAACTCATAACTCGATCTATGAACCGAGAAATAATACAACAAATTTAAATGTTATCATAAAAGTTTCCCCCAAGCAGTTTTCCTGACCAAACGATTTTTTTATTTCCAAGCAACTGAAACCTCGCACTCTTGACAGTTTTACATACAAATGTCTATGGAGAAATATTGTCCGTTATGAAAGACCAATTTTTTGTCCAGTGTCTAACGAATTATTTATTTTTAATTAATGAAAATCACCTTTTCAACTGCAATCGCAGTCTTACGGCAACAATTTTACACGTGCACCATTGTACCAGTGAAGATGTATGCCTTTAGATATTCTTTTAAAGCGACTCTACTAAGAGCTGTGTTCAACTACTCAGGCGCATATTTGGATTGAGATTCCTCAATAACATTATTGGAATTCCAAATTCTATATTTAATTCTTAGAGATGTTGCTCGGATGGATTTAAACTGTTCAAAAATTCTGTTCGCGTGGAGTTCAGCATAATATGAATCTTCAACACTTTCTGCACTTATATGTATTCTATTTGCAACAGGAAAATTTTCAATCCAACCCGTATTTATCACATCTTAATTTTTGAGTGTTAGTATGGCATTTTTCACGATCGGAAGTGTGATAGATACCTCGGTTAAATGAATATTTTCAAAATTTAATGCCGTGAATATATAGTGTGGTCGCCATCAAAGTAGTTAAGACCTTAGTTAAGTGTTAGCTCAATATAGCAACGTAAATACACAGACTCATGGCTCATTTTAAACAGTTAATATTAATAAATATCCATTATACCGTTAGTGCTGATCAATAAATTAAGTAGCTCGAATAGTCGTAAAAAATTTTACTGTATTTAAAAATCTATTTTAACTATTGATGACAGCTGCTTTGTATCCGGATTTTTGCTTTTAGTTTTCCTAACCCATGTAGGCCGATTGGACCTATTTATCGATGGTATTCTTTTTTAAAATCCAATTCTCACGTATATGTAAAAACAGCGTATATATTTTCTCAAATTCATGTTTATTTTGATACTATTTTCCTTTTATTATTGCCTTTTTGTACATATTATGGAAGTGAAATCCGTTACTAGTTTGAATTTGTTCATTAATATGTTAAAAATAGTGTGTTATCTCGAAAAGGTTTCCTTACATGCTATGACATGGATCGAAGGTAACGATCCGACGGTAAATATCCAAATCAGGTCGCGTCTAGAACGGTAAGGAGATAATTTCATCGATTTTCGTCCGTAATCTGCGATTTGGGTGAAAGCATTCCTCTTAACCTTACTAAGAGCATTATTAGAGTCATTTATCCCGGAGGAATACTTGATTTCCGAGGTAATAAGCGGATTAATTGCGCGCGTAGATTTTTGCCGGTTTTTATGCTTTTTTTTACTCGCACCCTAAATTTTCCTCTCTTTTTTTGCTACAGCATTTTTATTCTAATTTTTTTGCCATGTGATACGCTGAAGTCAGACATTGAACAAATCTCCTTCAGTGGGGAAAAATTAACCGTTTCTGCGCCGCGTTCCGCGCTCTGAAAAACATGCTTTAATATATTCCTCCGGCCATTATGTTTTATTGCCACTTTTTGCTAATCCATCGGAGTTATTTCCCCACGGAAGGAATGAATGGAAAAATATAAGCAATGCCAATATTCGCAGTTCGCCGTTTCGAGCATTTCCGCCTAGTTTAGTCAATGGCTTATCGAAACGTAAATTTCAGAATCTAATTTACGCTCTCATCCTAGTCTTTTGATTCCTAAGAATCTCTCGCATCGTCTCGCTTTTAATTGTTCTTCGGAAAAGAGCTAGTGATGGTAGCGTTTCGGTGTTTACAGTGATAACAATATTAGCGAAGCGAAGAGGTTTTAAAATATTTACTAAGGTAGCTGACCACAAATTTTTAGCTGGGCATTTCGGAGAGTTTTATTAGCAGAATGAGACTGGGCTCGATATGTCTTTCAATATTTGTTGTAATTTCGTTGATGCTTCCTAAAAGTTGTCTTTGTTTTTCAGATAGATCGTGTTAGCTTCACTGATGGTTAGAAAATCGAGTTTTATATGATATTTTCACGAAAATGACATTCCTGTAATCCTTTACACTTTTATAGTTCTACAGGATGGCCCATAAGTCCCAGTTGATTATCATGAAAATAAATCAAAAACATCAAAGTAAAATTTAAAAAACATTGAAATATTTATGTAGATGGTTGTACGTACATATTTAGAATAATCAATAATAACTAGCTGATCCCGCGCAAACATTGCGCGGTGAATTTTAAAATTGATTTATAAAAAATGATGAAGTATGTAAAATAAATTGATCACAATAATTCACATTTAACCCTAAAAATGCATTTCCTTACACAGTAATTGATCGCGAACTTTTATGTTTTTCTTTTTATTCAAATATATGTCCTTTCTTTTTTATATAACAATCAATGCAACCGTTTATGTAGATTACCAATGAAGAGAAGGTAACCATGTAATGTGTTTAAAAAAATAACGTGTGTCCCTATTCTCATCTAATTTAAAATTTATGCGTGAGCCTATTTGCGTTAATAAACGTAATGAATGTATAATATAATGGTTTTACTTACAAAGAGATAAGATTCCAGCATTCAAACGATGATAGGAAGATTCAACTGCTTTGATTGAATCGTTAGAAACGCTTCCCATACGCAGTTAACTGAATAATTATCCATAAATATTTATGTTGCTATGTATAAATGTTTACATTGATACAGCGATAATTTCGATGCTTAAACAAAGTGCGAAGCGAATAACGGTATTCTTTCACCTATTTGAAGGTTTAATTGGCATTGTAGTATAATATAATAATTGAATCGAAGGCAACAATGACGGTCGCTCTGACAACGTCCGGAAAGAGTACGAAATATCCGTAAAATTTCGAAAACAATTGCGTATTTCTGAATGATTCGACCGTGTAACATGTAAACATCGGAAGAATAAGAGAGTATAGTTTTAGCCGTCGAATAAAGCAAAAACGAAGGAAATCGGTCCATATTTACGTGTTTTAATGAATGAAGGAAAAAAACCTTGCACTCTGAAAAATCGAAAATCCCGTGTAAACTTATGGGAAAATACAGTTGTCTCCTAGATTCGAACCCGGGACTTTATGAAAATGAGAATAGTTTCTACGGGCCTTCCTAGCTTGTAGAAACAAAACGCAGTTTACCGCATATCTCTACTACGAAGGGCTTTTGAGATACAGGGTGGGACGGACGGACGGTCGGCTATTATAGATTTTTAAACTTATCTTTTAAAATTTGAGTTTTTTTAGCTTTGTATCATTACAACCAATTGCGACTAATGGGTCATCATGTATGTCTTACAGACATATTTATGATTTATTGTGGAAAAGTGAGAAACAGCACATTAATGTTTTTATAATTTGTACATTAATTTCTCTTGACGAAATCGTCATAATATTAAACGAATCGTTAATTCTTCTTCATGTCAACAGATCAAACGTAACTATTTATTTTCTAATTCGAGAGCAAATTAGCGTGGTTTACTCACGGGTATTGGGGACATTTTATTCTTTATAAATAAATGCGTTTTATTCCACTTCATATCTAAAATGAGGAAAAAACTATTGTCGGCGGATAAGCTGAGCGATGTTTGAATTTTGAGATAGTTACTTTCGATCCATTACTTTTGGGACTAAACGTTCGCGCTTCAATCGAAGAGGAAAATCTCGTTATTCTCGGAATTGTTGCCGTTTTCCATTACTTTCCTACCCTCGGAGATCATTATCATTCCGTGCGTATCCTACCCCGAGTGCATTCCTTCGACAATCTTCCGCTCCCTCTCTCAGACGTTTCCGTCACTCCATCTCGTGCATCCGTTTTTGAGCTCCCGATCAAAGGGATTGAGGGCGAGTTGTTGAAGAGGCGATGGATGACTCATTTCCGACGCCATGAGGCGACGGAGGGGGGGAGCGAGGCGGGAAAGAGAGCGGTGGGGATTGCCCTGCTTTGACAAAGTGCTGCCGGGTCGACCTCGGATTACGGCATAAATGAGTCTTCGGACGGCGGTCTCGGAGCGTCCAGGGGAAGGAAAAAAGGAGGGAAGAGGAAGAACCGTCCTGGAAACGTCCTCTCTCTCTTTCTTCCTCTCCCCGGAATCGCATTAAGGGAACTGGATCTAAGGGTTTTGTAGGGATCGTGTTTGCATGCGTGTTTTCCTATGTGCCCACGAAATTGTGGATGAAGTTTTGTATGTAGGGGTGTGTCTAGGTGCATATATGTATATGCATCGGGAGGTGTGCGAGTTTGCATGGTTATTTACTGTTGGTGTATTTATGCATGCATGTGTAATCGACACAATCGTCTCACGTACGATAAATCTCCCGATTAACCGGGATCTCTATTAACCGGAATCTCTATTAACAGGAATCTCTATTAACCGGGATCTCTATGAAAAGGAATTTCTATAAACCGGAACTAATGTTATTCGGAATTAATTTTTATAACGTAGAGATTGAAGGTTTTTTAAAATTCTGAATTACGTGAATATCGTATGCGCGGAAAATACTTCACCTACTTATAACTGATAAAAGTCTTAAAACTTAATTCGGTATTATTTGAGTTACTAAATAGTTCGCATATTTTTTCGAGCGTTTTCTTTATTACCTTAATATTTGCCTAATTTGTTTGTACTATGCCTGTCACCTGGAACATCCGATTAACCGGAATAGGCTCCATAAATCGCGAATTTACTATATCTATTAATATCTGTGGAGACATCCCAATGTGTGCGCCTACATTTCTGGGTCTGTGTACGTTTTATATGCTTAATGATACGTATGTTTGCAACATTATGTAGACACACATAAGCTCATGTATATTTGCAAGTAATTGTGTTAGTTGCACTTTTTGCGAAAAAGAGATGAAACCAGTGTGTGCGCTTCTCTTTTTCTCTTCTCCCTCCTTCCCTCTCTCTCTCTGTCTTCATCCATTTCTTTTTTGGAGACTATATTCACGCAATAGCCTCAGATGCTGACCTTCGCGTTGCGTGACTGTATAGGTAGCTCGGATTGTATGATGGGAGTAGTTTTTTAAGGTTTTATTTTTTTCTGTTGAGCGATGGGAGCTGTAATGTATTTTCCCACGGTGGTAGGAGGGAAGAGCGTTTCTTTAAAACGTTTGACGTTGTGAAAGGTTTATCCCTTTTGAGTTTTGCGCTCTGATAAAATTAATCGCCGGAGAAATAATTGCCGATTGAAAATTGTTTGACCGTTTTTCTGAGAATTTTTATCGTATTATTTAAAACGAATAGAGAAAAAGTCAATTTTCATTCTTGCAATGTTGATGGAGTTTGTACGGTAGACAGGAGGTAAAGATGTTATCATTGTAGCGATATCGTAGGGTTTTTTCATAAAAGTCTTAGTTAATTCGAGTTATATAAGGTTGTCAAGAAATTAATGTCGGTTTTAAAAAAAACAAAGAAAACAATTTCAATGAAAAGCAGTGAAGTTTAATCAATGATATAATTTCCATTATTATCTATGATAGCTTTCCATCTCATGACCAAATTTTCAGCCGGCCGGGTTAGACTGGTAGGCAGTGCGTCTGCCTTCTAACCCAATCTAACCCAAAGATCGCGGGTTCGAATCCCGCTTTGGGCATGGATGTTGTGATGTATGTTGATTTTCTCTAAGAGAAATTTGACGGTGCAAAATAACCTTAGCTGTTGACGCACCTAAAAAAACCTAATTACTACTACTACTACCAAATTTTCAATTCCTCGTTTGAAGAACTCGGGTGGTTTTGATCCAAGGAATAAATTGATGTCTTCTCTGACTGTCTCTTCATTTTAAAATTCTTTTCCACTCAAATGATGTTGAAGCGAACGTAACAGATGGTAATCTGTGGACGCCATATCTGGAGAGTATGGTGGGTGCGGGAGGACTTCCCATCCTAAGTCCCTAATTTTTTGTTGGGTCAAACGTGCCACATGGGGACGAGCGTTGTCGTGGAGAAGGAGAACACCTTTTCTATTGACCAGTGACGGACGTTTCTGACGAAGAGACTGGTTTAATCGATCCAGTTGTTGACAGTACAGGTCAGAAGTCACCGTCTGATGCGGATTCAGGAGTTCAAAGTGAATCACTCCTCATATCCCACCAAATGCGGAGCGTTATCTTCCGTGGATGGAGCCCAGGTTTTTGGGTGAGAACTGGTTTTTGCCCGCGACTCAGCCATTGTTTTTTACGTTCGATGTTGACGTAAATTATCCATTTCTCATCCCCGGTCACAATCCGTTCCAGAAACGGTTCACGTGTTTGGCGCGCGAGGAGAGAAGAAGCAATGCTGACGCGTTGGAGAAGATTTTCGTTGGAGAGTTTGTGAGGCACCCAAACACCCTCTTTAAGGTCTTTGCCTAGATTTCTGAGGTGTGCTCGCACTGTCTCATGAGAGACATTCAGTTTTGTCGCCGTTTCACAGGTGTGTTGTCGATGGCCAGACTCCACGAGCGCCTTCAAAACTTCGACGTCGATTGCAATATGGCGGCCTCTACCGGAGCAATTTTCGAGGCTGAGGTCACCAGAACGGAATTTGTTGAACCATCGCTGACATTTGCGGATATCCAGAACTTTGCCATAAACTTCTCGGATATTCATCGTGGCTACAGGAGCGTCATTTCCTTTTTTGAATTCATACAGCATTATCCCTTTATAGGTTACTGGTACAATAGTGTACCACTTTCTTAAATTGTAAATTTCTTTGGTTAACAATATAATATGATATTTAGCAGTTATAAATGAAAATAAAGTGATTTTCATTCCTTGACTTTTTGCCCTATAAAGGGTTATATGCCGAATGTGTGTCTCGTCGCCGGTCATGTTTAAACAAGAATATGAGGGGTTGCCTGGAAAGACAATAAACATAAATATCCTATTTATACAAATGACATGTATAATTGGTTACTTAGAACAAATTCTGAAGGTTATAAGAGCTTAATTAAACCTATTCACAAAAAGACATTAATTTCTTGACAACCTTATATAAATGACATAATGTGTCTGCTGAGTCATTCTAAGCACAACCTTCGAAACGTTTGTAAACAAATATTGTATTTTTTTTACCTAGCGAGTTTATTTACCAGTAAGTACAAAGCAACTTTCAAAGAAGAGTCAGACTTAATTCAATTTTTTTTCGGAAGAGAGATTGTTAATTTAGGCTCGTTCTTTCTCAAGCTTGTATTTCATTAAGTGTAATTTTTGCTTGATGTCTCAGCCCATATCATGTTATCTTAAAGTTTCATCTTTTTCTTTTCTTTGTACTCATTTCGCCTTGAAATTCCTTGAAAAGAATATATTACGCGATGTGCGTATATAGAAACCCTTCCGTTGAAAATGAAATATTTTGAGTTATGAACTCCAAAATGTTTGTTTGCCGTTCTCGGAAAAATGTTATGAGTATGTCATTTTTTCTTGGCGCGAGATCTCGTAAAAATACTCGTGTTTCTTATTCTATGATTCCCGTTTTGAGCTTTCTGTATCTATTAATTTTTTAAAAATTCTCGCGTCAGGCGAAATAATATTAAAAGCTTTGTTTCTATGTTAGCGATATTTCAGATTTTAATTTCTGACCTTTCAAACGGTTCCAGAGTATGGTAAATACGTTGTTTTTAAATATCGTCGACGTGTAGGTTGAGTACGTTAGCGTAGCAATTTTTTTAACTGCCGGAGATTAGTGTCAAACTAACTTTTCGAAATATGCATACGCAGTGCTTTTTTTGTGATGGTACGGGCCAGTACGGCGCACCGGCACCTTTTTTTAGAGCGATGTTGACCCATGTCTAATTTCGGTACATTTTCATTTTTTTAAATTCTTTAAAACTTAAAGCAATAAACAGCTTCTATAAAATGTTAAACATTTTGACTTTTATTATCAACTTTGTTATTAAAAGTTCATCACAAATTCAATAGAGAAGGGGGAGAGGGTGCAGGAAGAGGTGGAGGGGGGAGTACCGGCACCTTTTTTTTTTACAAAAAAGGCACTGTATATATGAGAGAAGGCTTTATTACTCATTCGATCAATCAATTCTTTCATTACTTTATCCTTTTTCTATTTTTGTTCATCTAAGTTTCGTACACACCTTATAATTTTATTCTGTTCTTCTGATTACACTTTTTTTTACAGAACCGTAAAACCTCGTAAATACTTAATTAAAACTTACTCTGTATTTTAGATCGCTCGCTGTTATTTTTTCTGTTTATTTCTCTAAGAAATCCAGTCACGTAATTTCTCACACGATAATTCAGACTTTAATTATTTATAAACATTTCCTTGGCTATAAATAAGATTAAATTAAATACTCATCTCGTAATTTATATCGGGTTTAAATATTCTAAGGAGCATTTGGTCCCATGTCGTAAGTCGTGAGGCAATTACTCCATGCTTTCCTTAAAACCAGCAAGAGGATATCCCTCACCGTTTCGACCTTGGTTTTCTCCTCACATGCTTCCCTCCTGTTCGTCCTCTCCTCCCTCCCTCTCCTTCTCCACCTCTTCTTTTCCCTTCTCTATCCTTTCCTGTCCCTTCTCTCATTCATCAAATTTAAGGCCGCTTCTCCGCGTCCACTTCTTCTCTGACAGAACCCCTTCCTTCCCTCGACCCATCTCCCTCGTCCCCTGTCCATCCAACTTCCTGCTCTATCCTCTCCAAAGCCCCATTTCTCCCTCAAGCCACCTCTCTCCCTCTTTCCCGCCGGTGCTGCCATCTGTTTTCCCTTTCCCACATCTTACTTTCCATCCTGTCTTTTAAAAGGTTTTTATTTTTATTTTATCTTCGTAAATAATTCAGCGGAGCTTCGCGAATGAATATGGGCTTCGACTTTTGCTACTCCCGCGTTTAGTATTAGCGCCTTTTGAATTTATTTTCGAATCCCTCTCGGCGGTGAACGTTAAAGGTGTTTGTGAACGTTATTTCGCTCAAGTTTCCCTGATGGTGGACACGGTTTTTACCGGAATAGAAAAAAAAATAACATTGGAATCTCATATGGTTGGGTTTAGGTTCAAGGGCGGATAAGGAGAGTCCAATTAAAGAACGTTTCCTCTTTTTTCTTTCCTCTTCTTTCTTTTGATGTTTTCCTTTCCTCTTTTACGTTTCATGCCTGTCTAGTCTCTTCCCAACTGTTATTCTCCCATCCTGTGTTCTTCCCGTTCCGTGCGTGTGTGTGCCTCCAACTCCTTTCTCTCACTCATTTTCTCTCTCCTTCTTCCTCTTTCACTCGATCTTTCTCCCTTTCATCTCTCTCTCTCTCTCTTTGTCTCTCCTTTTCCCTCTCTCCGCACCCTTAAAAACCTCTCTCCCGAATCACCTCCTCCATACTCCGTCTAGCAACTCTCCGAAATAGTCCTTGTGTGGGTGTGTGTGGGTGTGTGTGAGTGTAGTCCGGAAGAAAATCAATATTGCGCTTCCCACTCCACGGCCTCCCTCTCAACGTCTCTCTCCCCCAACTCCGTACCTCATCCTTCCACTCCCCTGTTCCCCCCCCTCCCTCCGTCTCCCTCTTTCCCTTCCCTTTCCCGCCTCCATCACACCACCATCCTCTACTTTCACGGCACCTCCTACTCTTTGCTCCTCCTATAACCTTCCCCGTCCTCTTTTTTTTTTACCTCTTTCCCTCCCACCCCTTCCTCCCTCCCTCCCTCGCCATTTTTTTTCAAAACCATATCCTTCCCGCCGTTCCCTCCCCGGTTTTATTTTACAATCCTCGCGTTTCGCACCCTCTCCCATCCCGAATATCTTCCTCCTCTGGATGGCTCGCAGTTTATTTATTTTTTTTCATTCTTACTACTCACGGCGTCGCGCGTGTGCGCGTGAAAGATGTCTTTTTAACTCCAAAAAAAAAAAACCTCGCGAAATATGTGACGTTGCGTATGTTTTTGTAATAAGCCGTTCTTACGATAGACGCTAAAGATAGGCGGGGAGAAGGTTTTTTTTGTTTTTATTTTTTAAAAAATTCTGTTCTCTCTTTTGTTTTTTATGTAAGAAAGCTGATGAATTTTGCCAGACCTCCCTTTAGTCTTTGATCTCGGTGACGCGTGTTCTTTTTTTAAATCGATAATCAAAAGGTTTAGCCGTACTTTATCGTAAAACAGTAATGGAAAATCTTAGGATTACCGGGAGCAGTTGGAACAGCGGGTTAATTGAGTCTAAAGACTGCGTAAACGCCATTAGATTAATTGGAATAAGAGCGTGGAGCAGATGTGGAATCCGGTTAGAAGCTCTCTCTCTGTCTTTGACATTTGTCTGTAGGGTTGTCTTTTCTCACGAGTACTTGTAAACTTAGCAGGGCTCCTTCGTGGAAATTAATTCTTAATCTTGTAGTTTTTTTTGCCTTAACGGTAGCTACAGTTTGAGTTTTAATGATTAAACTTTTATTTTTTAGTCAAAGTTTAATTAACTATCTCCGATTATGGCTTAATCAGAGGAAATGATGTAGATGTAGTATGGGTGAAAAACATGCGCATTTCACCGTTTCAAGTTGCCATCTTTATTCTTTCAACAGCAATTTAATTATTTTTAATTTCCTTCGAAAATAAATCATACTAAGATGTTCAAGTGTCATAAATTTTATAATTTATCATTCCGAAGCTACTCTCGAATTATCAATGGAACACGCATATTGAAACCTGTCGTAAGTTTTGTCGCATTACCATCTTTGAACATCTAATCGAACTCTTGTATCTCGTTGTTATTGATAGGTTAAATTACACTGAACAAATCGTTAGTTTTAATAGCAATTTTAAATTAATTCAGTCATTACATTAGTAGAACGCCTAAACGATCTTGTTACGGCAACATATGGTAACATTTATTTACACTCTGAAATTGAGTACACATACGATTTGATTAATAATGGGTAATATTCGTGAAATAATACTGTTTTTCATTATAGCCTCTAAGGAAATCTTCACTGTTGTTGTCGTTATATAAACATAACAAAAGTGTCTTTTTCATATCACATCGAGGAAACCTACCTAAAGGGAAAAGATTCTTCATTCTCCTCTTTCGCTGCTTGATTATAAAAGGAAAAAAATATTCCGTTTATTTTTTTGATGAATCGAGAAAGCGGTGGCAATGATTTATTTACAAAGCGATTTCCGCAGCAATAAGGGTTTTCCCCTCTTTAACAAAGCGTCCCCTTTGCCTCCCCCAACTCAGGTCACTTCCCTTTCCCCTGTTTTCCAATATCCGGATTACTGTCGCGAGAGGAAGATCCGAACTTAATCCCATCTTTCAGTCAAGTGAGAAAGGCCAGCGGATACTGCTTACACGAACGCCAACGGATTTAGTTTTTACTCCACTCCGCCATGTTTTCCTGAGCGGAAAATGATTTTTCCCAGCTCACGTACATATTCGCCATAGGCTAAATTTGAAGTATGGGGTTGAGGTTAAATTTAGCGCAGTTTATGTTTTTATATTGTATTCAGCTTTATAAAAAGTTTTCGTCAAGTAAAATTTATTTCTTTTATTTTCCTATATTTTTAAATTTTATACTCGAGTTGATTGAATGTTTTGTCAGAACGTATATTGATACGCAATGGAATGTGATTTTCGTTTATTTCAGTAATAAATTTCAGATATGATAATGATATGATAACATCTATAATTTTTATGTCATGATTTAAAAAGCTTCAACTGCTGTAGCCATTCATTTGGCTTTTATTCTATATTTTAAACCGCAAATATAGAGTGAAACTAACGATCAACAAACTGGGATAAATTTATTTAGGCAAATATTTGCAAGGTTTTAGTCGGAAGTGGGTCTTTTTAACCCCTCGCGTAAGCCCCGAGGGCTGTCAGGTTAATCCAATATGTGTATTCGGAAAGGCATATCATTATTTGTTTGCATAATTATTAGTTTTAACGCTAGTTCCAGCATTTGTTCATCAACATCAAGATGTTTAAGTAAACATTTCTCGATTGAATAACAAACATGAATGTGTTTAACTCGAGTATCATTGGTCGAATTTATAATTGTTTATTTATCATTATTCAATTATTAATCCCATAAAAGAAATAAGGAGCGGCGAGGGAGTGGACGTGTAGCTAGAGATAACGTATCTTATATTCGATTTTATTTTTGTAAATATATTTTCCTTTTCCGTTGTTCCTTGTTCTTTTCTTTGTCTGCCATCTCTTGCCTATTGACTTATCTCTTCGGATGTAAAACGACTTGTGGCTATGTTGTGCGTCATCCATAGAATTCAAAGCACAATTTTTGGCAAGGATTTTGATATTGTTGATATCCTAGAAAACTATCAAATCGCTTCGTATTTTTTCGTACACTCATCAATGTTTAAGGCGTTTTAATAAAGTGAAAGGTTCTTTTGGATGCGATTGTTGACGTTTTCAGTTCTTATCAGTAGCGCACACAGGATTCTCTCAAGGGGAGTCCGAAATATTTGACAAGCACAAAAGTTGTACGCAAGTTATATGAATGTCGCGTATTGCATTATTAATTATATTTACGTTAAAAACAAAGTGAGCAAACCGTCTCCTATTCCTTTCTGCTGGCGCCCGTGAGCCCAATTTTAAAATAACGATGTATGTTTCCACAGTCGGGCGGGGAGGTCCGGACCCGGTGGACCCCCCCCCCCCCCCCCCCCCCCCCCTCCCTCCCGTTTTTGCACCACTGGTCCTTGTTTACTGTTGCTCATTTCAAACGTAGATTGTAACGTGCTTCTTCATTATTTCCCGTTTGCTACTTGGCAGTTGCATAATATAATCTTATTTTGATTAAAATGCTGAATTCGTATTCCAAAGGCAAACGCGAAAATAATATCGTTGAAGATTATCCGACGGTTGAAAATTAACTATTGAAGATTGAATTTTGGATAGTGTCGGTTATGCATTCAAGATATCGCGCACGTCGCGGTGAAATATTTACCAAATGGAGAGAGTCGAGTCATTGTATTATGCAAGGCGGGCGTTTTTAATGTTTGAGGAACATCGAAGAGAGTGGGCATCTAATAATCCCTTGGTAGTACGGCCCTCCTGTCCTCGGCGGCAATTACCCTTTATTCGCCGATACCTCGTACCCTTTATCCTTCGGATTTAAGAGTCTTTTTAACCTCTAAAGTGTGTCTGCGCGTGGAGAAGAGGTTCGATGGCTCGCCACCCACTTTGCCGTCGCAGTTTCTCTCGAAAGGGGGGGGGGGGAGGGGGAAGGAGGAAGGTTCGTCCGATTTCTGCGGCGGACGGGGGTTGGAGCGGTGGGGGAGGTCGAGGGGGTTTGGGGAGAATAAAAGTGCCTCAATGGACGGTCTCCGACCCCTGCGGAGGAAATTTCCGCCTTGCTCCTTTCCTCCGACACCCATCTCCCCATATATCCTCCTTGACCTCCCATCCTCTTCTGTCTCTCTCTTTTTCCCTCCGAGGGGCGACGTGCATCTCCTCTTCCCGTTCCCGGGATAATCTGCTGAAAAAGAGCGGGAACTTTTTTAACGGATGAATAAGCGCCGAGTTCGGTGTGTCTCATGGGTAGTGAAATTCGACGGGATAGCGTCGAAGTTTGAACGCGGTTGATAATCAAAAGTTATCGCGATGGCGGTAAAAGAAAGGGTGGGGACGTCTAGAAGCGCGCGTCGGATGCAAGGTGGACGTCTTCAGTGGGAGTCCATGGATAGGTGTTCTTTCTTGAAATCGGAGATGTGTAGGTGCCCGCTGAGGATGGCTGCTTTGTAGAATAAATGCGCAAGTAGTTTTCCCAATCTCTTTATGGTTATCGGAGTTCGTTTATCGGTTGGATTAAAGCTGAAAGAAGCTCGATGAAATTCGATTTTGATGGTTGAATTTCGCGTTATCCGCAGTTCTGTTTTATGCAGGCACTGAGCCTTTCATTTTTCCGCGGATTATTGTTAAGCTTAAAAATTCGAGAGACCTATTCAGGTGTTTAATACGTCTGAAATACAATTTTTGCCGTAGTTTATTTTTCAAAATTAAATTTTCCTCGTAACCATTACAATATCCTTGTTTATGACGCAAACGTATACGATTTGTATGGTCGTCGCACTTTGATACTTTGTAATTTTTACTCCGTGTGTTAATTCACATTTATCGATGGATATAGTTATAAAATTGACTTGTTTATAGAGCAATCATAATAGCGTATAATTACTTTTATCTCTTTATTATATATACAGGATCTACCAATAAAAAAGGAGACTCTATACCATATGCTATAAAACCTGTAGCTGTGGAACGATTCTAATTTAATTCCTACACGTTAAAATATGTTTAAGTCTCATTGCTATGTGCGAATTTGAAACTCTTGGCAGCGCTAATTTAAGAATATCATGAAAATAAAAAACGGGTAGTACAATTTGTGTTGACAGGGCGATTTTACTTCATTGCACAGAAATGCAATGCTATCATCAGACCCAAACATGCACATGACAATTTATTGCCTATTTTTCTACATAATTTAAAAATAATAATTTAAATTAGCATCCTTTACAATTATAGATTTTACAGCATATAGTACAGGATCTCCTTTTATATTGGCAGACCTGTATGTATATATGTATATATATACACACACACATACACACACACTCGTATATATAATTTTACTTTTTGCGCGGCGGTAATCTACATTTATCGATTGATAGAGTCGTGTTTGGATATAGCGGAAGTGTGACGCGAGGCTTTATACGGATTAAGAGAACGTGTGTCGGGGCATTTATTCCGATTCTCTCGAAAACCGAACCGGATGGTCGCTTAGAAATAGACCCCGCCCCTCTCCCGCCCTCTGACCTCTCTCTCCCCTCCCCTCCGCCTCTCTGCGGTACTTCCCCACTCTCCGTTCTTCCAAGCAGTCGCCTTCTCCATGAAATATGCAAGGGTTTTCCCCGGCGCTCGAATGGAGGAAAGAGAGAGGGCGCCAGAGGAAGGTAGGAGGCGTTAAGTACGGACAGTCCTCGTTTCTCGCGTCGTCGAAGGAAGATAGTACGTCATTTATACGCGTGCGTCTCCATAAAAATCACGCACGCACGTATGCGACATAATGGAGCGATTGCACACGCACGTTCCGTCAAACGACGAACGTTGAATTGTTTTAAAGGGTCAGTTTTGACATCACCCGCTTGGCTGTCTTCTCTCTTCGCTTCCCTTACTTTTCCAAAAGGAGAGAAATGGCTGGGTCGGGGTGTAGGGTATGAGGAAAGCTATGTATCTTCATCTATTATGGGGTCGAGGGGCCCGGGGAGGATATGGGGGATGGTACCAGCTCTCGCGACGAGCCTTTGTCGTTTATAGGACTGCATTATTAATTCATGGTCCGGGTGTCGCCATTTTTTCCCCCGCTCCGTGGGGTTTATTTTTATTTTTAGTTTCGCGAGAATGTTTTTCGAATTTGGTGGATGTTGTTACGGGATGAAATGACGCCGTGACATGATTTTTTAAAGAGAGTTGATTCGTTTTTTTTTTTGCTTCCTTCGCTTCGTGTTCCTTCTCCTCACCCACCTCTCTCGCTCGCGGCGGAATTTTTCGATTGTTTTTCGGGGTTCCGGTGATTTTTTTTTCCCGGGCGTCCCGCCGCGGAGTTTTTTCTCGAGGGTGTGAGTCGGGGGCGTGAAAAAAAAAAGTGCGATCTCGGCGGTGATTCCGCCGTGGTGGTTTGTTGGGAAGTGAGCGAAAGTGGTTTCTTCGCGCGTTGGGTTGCCTTTACTGCGAAAGGAAGGAGACTAATTTTTTTATGTTCGTGTTATTTTTTAACGTTTCACCATCCTTTGCTGACGAGGTGGGTTTAAAAATTACGTGCTGTGTTTATCCGGCCAGTTTTACGTCTCTTTAATTATTTTCGGTGTTATGTGTTAGTGCGATTTTAAAATTGAGTTGGTTTAGGAGACTACATTCTTTTCCCACTCTTAAAGAATTCTAATGGAAAGATTTACCGTATAATGATCTTTCCTCCTCGATTTGTGATTATCGTATTGAATGGTTATGGCATTAAATGAGAGTTTTTCTGTCTATTAACCAAAACAGGAAATTTTATAGTAAAATAAGAAGGAAAATATAGCTAATCTAAAAGGGCGTCTATTCGTTGAGTAACCGTATATTACTGAAATCAAGCTCACTATCTAAATTTCTAATTTAAACGAAAATTTCTAGTGTTTGATTTCATTTGGTAAGAAGGAAAATAGTTTCTTTTAGGATCTACGGATTTCTCCGTAAATAAGAGATTCCGTAAAGTTGTGTGCGGCTCATTCGGTAATATATGAATAACAAGGTCACCTCGTTGTTTGAATCACATATGCCCTATATTATTCTTATATAAACAAGACGATTGTGATTATATCCTCTATTGGAAGGTCCTTAGTCGTGAAACCAAACTCGTCCCTGTTTAAGGGAATGGATTTCTTTTTCTGAGAAGATTCTATCGAGTTTGTTTGGACTGTTTTTTTTTGTTGTGGAGGCTACATGCATTTAACAATTGGATTGCTTCGCAGTTTTAATCAGGTTTTTCACATTTTTTCATTGAAAGAGGGCAGAAATTTTTGTCTTCGTTGACTGTGTGTATTACGTGTACAAAGTTTATCCTTTCCTAATATCCGGGTTTGTTTATTTTTAATGTGGAAATTGTACGCTGGTATTTCTGCAACACTTTGACGTAAAAGGATTTTATTTAAAGTACGCTTCATGTGGCTTTTACGGTTGTCTATTTTAGAAGAAATAACCCTTCTGAATTCAGGGGAAAACGTGTATTTTTCGCCATTAGAGAACTTTTATGACATCTCCAATGATATTTTTTGTGCATTTGGTGAAAGGCCTAAGCTCTTTCGGATTGAGGGTTATGAAAAATTTTAAAAATGGAAAATCTCAAATCTCGTGGCTTTGTATTATTGTACCTCGGTGATTAAAAAATATATTGTCCAATGAAATGTGTTGGTGGGTGTTTGATTCTGTCGGTTTCATTATTTCCAATATGTTGTACTGTTTTTGTTTTCAATTTGTTGCCTTCATTGTTTATTTATGAACGAGATTTAATGAACTGGCTGTTACCAGTGACGCATCTGGAAAACATGCCCTCCTCGCATAAAATTGTGCTCTCTATATAATTTATTTAGATGTAAAGTAAAAGCTCGATAATACAAAAGGCTCGTTTGTAAGATGTGTAACAGTGTCCATTACGGAAACATAGGTGAAATTTCAGGGTATTTTAAATTTTCATGATTTGTAATAACGAGGTCGCTATAGTTTGATTTGTATACCTTCGTTTTCGCTGCTGGCTGAAGTACAGTTTTTTATAAACGAGCATTTTTTATTAACTGTTTTTTTACTCTCGAGTTTTTACTGAATATATTGCCTGTTATAACGGCGTCGTTATTATAAACCTCGTAATTACAAACTATGAAAATTGAAGTCCCTTGAACTATTTCAGTTATGATTTCGAATTTTCGCACCCGACCCCACAATTTTGAGAGCATAGTTATACCAGTGGGTATCATACTTACATACGAACCTTAGAATTTCAACATTTTCATTCTATAAAGCGGATAAAAAATTGTCAACCTTTTTCGTTTTCTCGGCTGTAAACTCTTTTGGAAACTCGTCCCATAAGATTTTTTTTTTCGAAGGCACGGAAGTCTTATTTTTTTTTTAAATCTCGTTAAGGGGTTTGACGGCGCGGATACGTAACGGTGAAAATATTTTTCGATTCGGACATGAAGAGATTTCCGGAGAATTTGGAGCCGATGGAGCAAAACGGCCAACGGTGTTAAAATTATTGGCGTTACTTCGCAAATTTCACGGCATTTTGGCAATCGACGTGTCGCATAATGTCCATCCTCACCCGCCTCCTCTCTCCTCCACCCGCCGTGCAGTATCGGGTAGATAGCGTCCGTCGGTCGGCGGAGGCTTATTCAAAGTGCAGTGCGACCTCATCGTTCGCGGCTGTGAAACACCCCCACCTTCCCCACCCCCTTCAGAAGTGTGAATCCTGAGGCAATTCACGTCGAGTCATGAACCGCCCGGTATGGAAGCCTCCCGTGTGTCCCCGTACCTACCGTCCCTAATCCGCCGTTGGCCCAAATAATCAGCGGGTCAAACACGGTCCGTTGACATATTACACCAAAATGGCCACTCCAATTGGTGGCATCCGAAGCGGCGGTTTAGCGCTTTTATTTCTGTTTACCTGGGAAAGCGGCTGCAAACAATGTCCCATAATAATGCGCTACGTCTCTCCCCTCGTCCCGAAAAAAAAATAAAAATAAAAAGTCTTCCCGCTTATCTGCCGGTTACACTCTGAGTAGGTTGCGCAGTTTTTTTTTTTGTTGTTGTATTTTATTTCGTTGGTGGCTGTGATCTCTGAGAGGAGAATGTGTCCGTGTGGCGTGGATGTAGCACGGAGCATAATTTTGCGTTGCTGGTGACCGGATGGATCTATGTTTGTGTTAGGTGACCGGATGTGTCGTATCCGGTGGAGTAAATTGGAATGGGCTGTACACACCTCTGGCGAATTTCTGTATTGTTTGAAATTTAGTTCGCTTTGTTTTTTTATTGATTGACGAATCTATGCAAAATTATTGAGGGAGCCGTATTAAAATATTGCTAAAATAATTCAGAGTATCTTTTGAAGGAATTGTAGTTCTTTTTGTTGGTGAAGGAAGTATTGTTTATCAAAATCTTAGATAACAAGGCAATTATTATTTATTATTTTTTTTAACTTTAATTATTGCTATTGCGTTCGTGCGGTGATTTGGAAAAACCTTTATGAACCCCTGGGTTCGGCGCATAATATTAGGATAACATTTTTTAGAGGTGTATAAGACAATATTAGCATATATATCTACTCGTAGAGTGTGTCTGTTAATGATTTATTGAATTAAATTCGTATAATGAAGTATACATTAAATATAGTTGACGCAGTGTATCTTCGATATCCTTAAAAAGGCTGGGAAAACCGTAATTAAAACTGTAGGAAAATTCATTGTAACCGCAAATAAGGGACTAATGTTTTCTAGCAATTTTTGTGTCCCATATATTTCAGCATTTACCGATAAAAATCTATAACTTGTATTACCTCATTTTTTTTAACCGAGAAGCGCATAAATAAAAATTTACGTCTTCTGCCTTACGCTGAACAAGTTAGCCTCTTATCTTGAAACGATTTGATACACAACCCAGACCAACGAATATCTTGTTTCCGAAAAAGATAACGTTTTCGACAACATCATCGAGGATGAGCCGGCCAAATTGTCTCTTTATGACGACAGCGACAGTGAATTTCTCAGATTTTATTTTTTTATTTTTAGATTACTCCTGTCACATACATGTTCAACTTTCATTACTCGTTTCTTATCAGTTATTCCGTATCGTATTCATGTTTATTTACAGTGACTTTTTGTACACGTCAGAAAAGCGAAATTTTAGTGGTTAATGACAAGCCGATAGCGATTGTATCGCCCTTCTAGAACAAGCGACAGTCAGCTCATTCAATATTCCATTTTCCAGAAATATTAACCTTGTAATTTACCATTTACTTCGTCTTGAAATCCTTTTGCTCCATTCCCTTCCACTTTCCATACAATTGAAAAAATCCAAGAATTTTTGCGCCCTCGAATCGTCTCTCAATCGAGGAACTTTTATTTTTCGCGGGAAAGAAACATTTCTCACCCTATCTCCGACGCTATAATAGAAAAGTTTATATTTTCGGAACGTGCCAGCGATCGGAAACGGAAATGCTCCTACAACAAGAGAAAGAGCTCCTTATTTCCCGCGTATCGTACGGAGAAAGAACGGAGCCATAATATCAAGCCGGTTGAGTTGCAATTCTGCCCTCCTCCGGTCGCTCTCTTTCAAGAGTCGCAATAACGGGAAATATTCGATTAAATCCTTCCGACTTTTTATTCAAAGAGGATCGGATTTTTCCAGTGTCGAGAGGGTGGAGGAGGAGGAGGTGAAAGGAAGGACACAGGGGATTGGGGGAAGGGGATGTTGGTCTGTTGCTCCTTCAATCGAGGAGATCACGTACGTACTCTCGGCGGGACGATAAAGCGGGGTTGGGTTGGTGTCCGAGAGAGGAGGGAGAAAGTGGTGGGTTGGGAGACTGGTGAGCCGGTTCCGAAGTGTAATGGGCGTCTATCCAACCTTCCCCACATCTCTCTCTCACTCTCTCTCCGTCTCCATCTCTCACTCTCTTCCAAAGGACCACTTTATTTCTTCATTACTTCCCATTTCTCTCTCGAGTTTTCTCTATCCCTTTCTCCCCAGACCCCACATTTCTCTCCCTGTTTCTCCCACTCCCTATCCTTTCTCTCTCTCACCTTTCCCTCGATGTTTTGCCTTCACCTCTCTCCTCTTCATACTTCATGTCTCCATCTCCCTCTTTCTCTCCATCTCTCTCTTCACCTCCCTCTTAAAGAGTTAAATATAATAAGAGACTGGATAGTCTCAGATTTGCCCATAATAAAGTCGATTGCCCGTCTGTTTTCTCTTCATCTCTATCCTCCTTCCCTTATCTTCCTCCCTCCTTATCAACCTACCCTCCTTCACACCCGTGTAGCTCTCTCTCTCCCTCTCTCCTTGTTCCTGTTCTATCTTCCTACCTCTTTCCTTTCCTACCTCTTCATTTCTCTCTCCCTCCCTTCTCCTCACCTACCTCTCTCCACCCCGTCTCCACCTCCCTTTGTCTCCCCTTTCTTCATTCCCATGTGATTTTTCTCCGCCATTTCCCTCTCCCGTGGCTTCTTTCCCTAATTCTCTCCCTACATCCTTCTCCCCTATTTAGTTCTCTTTTCCACTTTTGAAGAGCTGCCAAAGAAATCGACGTAAAATCTAGTTTTTATTCTCTCTCTCTCTCTCCGCGCCAAGTACACTTTTCCAATGTCTCACTTTTTTCCTTTTTTCCATGATGGTTTGGTTTACTTATTCTCGTCGTCATCGTGGGCGTATCACGCTCGGCCTATCCTTCTTATTTTCAATAAAAATTTATATGATTTTGTGGATCGTCTGAAGATTTTCTTTTATTTCTGGAGTCGTGAATCCGCTTTGCGGAGTTGTTTTTTTTTTGTTCGCCGCGCAATTTATTATTATGAAGCGCGTGGGTGAAGGAAATTTCTTCTGGCTCTGTTGCTAGTTGTCTGAAATCCTTTCTTCTGTAGCTATTTTCGGCAATGCAGTTACCGGAGCTTGTCGAAAAGGTTGTTTTTAACCCATCCGTGGGCCGTAGATTTCTGCTGAATTATTCTGTAAACGTACCGGTGTATTTAAGTGCTCCTTCGAACGTTGAAAGCTTTATAACCGCATGAATGTGTATAATGACTTTCTGAGTATTTGCTAACAATTACAAATTATTTTATAGCCGTCTTGTTATAAGAAAATAGGACGGCTACAGCTATTTTCTTCGCTAACATGTTAGTGCTTATCATATTTTTATACGTATTGAAAATTTTATGATGCCTTGTATGTATGCTATTTTTAGACTGGATTTAGCTATATTTTCAGTTTTATTCTTCGGGAAAAAATTGTGGTTAAACCCAGAAGATTGTCTGGGTAACTTCTGTTTCTTTGAAATGGCCAAATAAAACACACCCTTATTTCTGCCACAAAAAGTTCGTCGCAAAATATATTCACCGATTGTTGGTTCATCTAAGCACGTGTTAGATTGAATGGCCTCTGATTACCACTGAAGAAGGCTACTTTGTAAAATCTGGTTGACCGAATTATTTCAGCAAGAGTTATTTGGTTCAGCTATCTTTATTATTGCGTTTAATCTGCCTCTAGTTATTGTTATGAATAGGATTCACTCGTGAAACACATTTGCGTTGATATTTTTTCGTGTTTTAGTTAAATTAATTATAAAGTTATTAGCTACAGTATGGTGTTTTGCCTCTGTACGGATTCAAGACAACATAGTTGATTCTTTTAACAAGAGCGAATAAGGCATGAACGCAATAGTGCCGCAAATTATTGGCTATGTTACACCGTATTGACCTCTGCGGAAAGAAACCAATTTCGGATCTTGTGTATACAAACTGAAAATTCTGTGTAATCTATTAAGAATTAATAAAGTCATTTCGGTTCTCGTGTGTGCAGTCGGAAGAATGTATATACCTACTCGTTAAATTTTATCGCTAAGTTCAACAAGACATCTGATTGATCTTCACCAGAGGCGTTCGCCAATTTTTTTGATTTTACGTAAGCCGAAGCGGTGTTTTCGTATTCCACAAACCTCAATTTTCCGCGATAATTGCTCGCTAATGCGCTTCACGTAAGATCAAATTTGTTACAGCCACGAGGAAAATCTAGAATGGTTAATTTAGTGGAATCCGTGAAAATTTTCATTGGGCAGTGCCGTGGTTTGAAGGCACTTTGATATACTAAGCCAATATTTAGGGTCATGTTTCACTTTGGCTTTTCATTTCTCTTTTGGATTTAATACCGTTTATTTCCTATGATTTTATTGTATATAAGTTGTATATAACCTGGAAACAATTGACTATTTCGAAAGAGATTTAAATCTACTAAATAGACAATACTAAATTTAATTGAATTACGGTAAAAAATGTGTTCGTTGCTAAGCTATTAGTGTGGTTTTCTGGTTCTCCGGGGTTTGTCCGAATTTTTGAGACACCATACTCTTTGTGTTTTTTTAAACATTCGTACTATTTGATTTTACTTCACTTTTTGAGAACATTTTCTCTTTACCTTTTACTTAATGTTTTCTGAAAATATTTATTCTCATTAGCTCCAAGTTTAATATTTTAGTAACTTTGTGTAGGTGTTGTTTGAATTTGTAAAATCGATCGTTTTTTTTTTTTTGAGAAAATGAATACCAAGCTACGCAATTTTTTATATAGCGCACAAACCGCAAAAAAAACAAAAAGTCGCGTATTATCCCGGTTTCGTTTTGATTCATCTTCCTCAAATCACCTCATGTCAGAATCTGGTCATCACATATTAGATCTTACTTTTAAAAAATATTTTGGTTTGATATGAATAGTTTTGGTTTCTGTATGCGTAATAGGTAATACTTTCATGTGCATATATGGAGATTAGCTTAACTATCCATTTATATCCCTATTAAGGTTACCGATTCCGAAGGAAGTGATTAGGGGGAAAGAGAGTAACCGTTTCATCCTCTATGGCTCAATCGGCCGGTTTCATCTAACCCTATTCTCTTCTTCCATATCTCACATGTGACATTTTTTCATCATCATCTCCCTCGCTCCGGATCTCCTACATCCACTTCAAAGTCAATCTCATCTCGCCGATCATGGTTTCAATTAAGGCAATAATGGCCGTGTGTACCCCTGCATCTTTGATCTTCTTATTTTTTTCAAAATTACTTCGTTAGAGTGGTTTCAAGGCCCATCGACTGCGTTATGAGCGACCTTTAGGGTTCTCCCTTTAATTCCGGGTTATCGATGATAAATCGGGGAAGGCGCGCTTTTTTTTTTAATCAAATGCAGGTTCCCCGCGAGATACGCGGGGAATATGAGCCTATCGAATAGAGCGGATTTTGTGAATAATTGTATCTATGGATGGATTTTTAGTGCCCTATTTTATTACGGTTGATTCGTTTCCGGCTCGTAATGCTACTTTCTTAAATTCTGATACAATTGACTCATAATAAAATTACAATTCGATAAACTACTATTTATAAGGTTTTAATATAATAAAACGCAAATAAAATCTGATGGAGCAGGTTGCCTGTGAGGAGTGACAATGTGTCCTAAACGAATAATATTGTCTTTACGATGATTACAGCAAATTGTTAAGTGATTAAAATGTATGCACTTTATATTTATGCCAGTTCTTCGAGTATTATTGATGTACAAAACCCATCATAGGTTACTTGTTTGCTCACAAAACTTTTGAGGAACCAGATGCGCGTTAAAATGCAAACTGGCCGTCTTCAGTGGCAATCGCGTATTTTAAAAAGAACCCGCGGAGGGTCAATTTGTTAATTTGCATCTTATTTACCTACTGGATCGTTTTATGGCCGCCGGAGTTGACTTTATCAGCTATTGCATGGTCATTCAAAGTACGGTACCGGTACCAGAAGTGGTACCAGGCGGCTTTCAAAGTGGTACCGATAAAATTGATATTGTGTGCTTTAAGGAAAGTTTATTATATAACGAGAAGGTAAGAAGAAGTTGTTAAAACTATCCAATTGGTAAATGGGAAAAAGTTTAGATGGCACTGGTCTATTGGACTCAAGGTAGTGTGAGATGATTTTTTTTTAAATATAAAGGTCACGATGCATTGGCACAATAATTACAAAGACATGCGCACTCTAATGTTATGTATCGGTCTTGATGGAGGGCCGTTTAGGGTGGCTCGATCCCATGCTAATTCCTTGGGTTCGAATCCTGCCAAAGGCTTGGTTGTGTGTGTGTGTATTTGTTATCGTTAATACGCTCACCGTAATAGACAGTTTATGATTATATTTTTTTTAAATATTTTAAAGCATATTTTTCGACCTGTCTAAGATCCATACAAGTCGTGAAATAACTTCCTTCAGATTTAGCAGTAACTCCAAGGATTTTCACGAGAAGGCGTTTCAATCGTTTCCAATTTACCTGTCCCGCCTTTGATAGAGAGGAGACGCCCCATAATACGCTAAATCGCTGTTGGCTGTCGCCTTCCCTCACGACGGATGGACTCGCAGGGGGGCGGGGAGGGGGGAGTGGAGGCGGGGGCGTAATCGCGTCGTAATTTTCCCAGACACCTACGACAGCGTCTTCCTCCGCATCCACACTCTAACCTCCCATATCCCACCCAACAATCTTGCTTCTCACCCACTCTCATTTCTCTCATTTCGTGTTTTTCCTTTTCTTCGTCTTTTCTCCTCCTTCCTCTTCCTGCCCAGATATGCTCGCTACTTTCACTTCCCGAGGCCGAAGGTTTGCATTATAAATACGTATTCCTGAGTGGGGCATCTCGACTGGCTCTCTTGCCCTTCCCATATATCTTCCTCACAACTTTCCGTGCAACGTCCTTGTTTCTTATTTCATCTGATTCTTCTCTCTCACAGTCGATTCCTCAGAGTGAGAGAAAGTGATCTGTTTCGTTCTAGACTCACACGGGTTTTGACCTAAGTCATTACGTAGTGGATGCTTGAAAATACTATTATTTGAAGGAGATAAAGTTCATTGGTGCTCTTATATTCAGGACTGTAGCTTATGATTCGAAAGATTTTTCGGATTCGTTTTGAACGTGGAGTTGGAAGTTGAATCATGTTAAGCTTTTATTTGTCCATTTTCGGTTTTCACCAAAAGTATGACGTAAATTTCCAAATTTTATGCTTTCAAATTAAATTTATTTCTGATTAAACCTTATTTTATATCTCCTTTTAAGATACACAATTGAATAATTTTTATTATCTTGTAAAATCGTTTTATTCAAGAGCCTGCATGAATGCCCATGGCAAATAGAAGAGTTCGCGCTGCCTCTGAACTGCGAATTAGGTCATTTTCAAGACGTAAAATATGGAGTTGTTTGGAAAAAAAAAGAGGTCATTATCATCATCACTCTTCTTACTTTGCTTTCCATAATGTTGACAATGAGTACCAGTACCTTCTGTTAGCCTTTTACAAGGTATAAGGGTTGAGTGAAGATAGGTATTAGGGCCAAACCCCATTTCTCCAATTTCCCGAGGGAAGGTAGAAACCCGAGGCGGGAATTAGGACCCTCTTAACGACAGCGACTAAGAGGCCAACCCTGCTTAACGCCCTTCCCGTCGGGGTATATTCTGTATTTACTCCCCAAATATACCGATATGGGATGGACCCAGTTTAAGCTTGGAGGGGAACTGCGAATGGCTAGCAACTTCCATTTTCAAGGACTCGAGGTATCCCGTGAATTATGCCCTGTCCATGTTGGTTCTTGTGGTTTAGGCGCATAGTGCTGTTTATTTAAACCCTTTGCGACTGAGTTATTTTCAGAATTTCAAAAAATATGTGCTGTATTAAATGTTTTGATCCGTTTTAAAGCAACGTTGTATTCAAATTACTGAAATTTTTCACTCAGTTTTTATCATGTTTTATATCCTTGCAGCTAAATAAAACGGAATACTAGTCATTTTCTCTGTACTAGGTGACTGAATAATAATATCAATTATTTAAATACTACACAATATGCATTTTATAATTATACAAAAAAGCAGACAACCAGTGTTTCTTTTCAACATGTACATTTATTTATTCTGAATGCTTATCGGTGACATATCTGTAATTAAAGTATTTGGCGGAGTTTATTGTAATTTACATTGCAATTTGAGATACCATCCGATAAATAATTTCATTTGAGCAGACTATAGTATTTTCAAATGTGATATATTAAGCAAAAGGCGGTTAAAAGATCGCTACTAATTTATTCACAGATATACGATACAATGAAATTATTCTGCGTGTTGCTCTATAAATTCTCTCTTTCGTTTTTACTTTTGCATTAGCTGTTTTTGTGACAGTTCTTCGTAGCTTTGTACTAGACTTCCGCGTCATATTTTTTCTCATAACGTGATGTTTTTGGCCTAAGGTTGTTGTCGTATATCATGGCGGACACGTTTATTTCTCTGGAAGCTCTGTTCGTCCTAATCACCTAGGCGATGTTTTTCATCGTTTATGTCAATTTAAAAATAAAATTCAAGACTTCCTTGTCTTCTTCGTCGTGTTCCAATTTGAATTCAGTGCTAACGATGAAGTTTGATTTTATGTTTCATTCCTATCGCCTAAGAGAACTATTATGCACCCTAACTTTGGTTATATAAAGGTGATTTTCAAAGTTGAGCAAATTAATATATCTTACGGCTGAGTATGATCATATATACTACCTAGTCGCAACTTCAAATATCGGAGAAGTGCCACTGATGGAGGCTATTCGATCGTTTAAATACGTTCTTGGTTGCCTCTCCGTTTTATAGTTACAACCGTCTCATTTTTTTCACTTCAAGATTCTAAGATTCGACAAAATGTTTCATAAAATCGTTGAAATTTTACGTTAAATTGAGACATCCGTTCAATTTATTTGGAGCGTTTTGCGTTTTGGTGTTTTTTAATCGGCAAGACCAAAGAAAAAATATGTTCGGATTACTCGTGTGATGGAATTCGTTTTATTTTTTATTAGAGTTAGGAATGTTCGCTGTAAATTCTGCGTAATTATTCTGCAAAGCAGGCGATAGCGATTAAAAGTCGCAAGTCCGTCATTCGATGGCTATAGTCATCAAAATACGCCACTTTATGTTTCATAGGTCCGAATTCATAAGTACTGCAGTAGATCTAAATAATAAAATCGGAAAAGCCCGTGTCAAAATCGACGTGGAAATTTTGAGAAACTTCTGTAGAATCTTATATGTATTTGAGACAAGAATCGATTTATGATTTATGATCATTGGCTCGCACTTTGAGAATTTACTATAATAAATTTTTCGATATAAATATTCTTATCCCGGTCCATTGAAATACCCTGTATTACTAGATCCTGTAGCGTCAATCCCGTCTCATCATGTCGTTTTACCTCCACGTTTCCGTCCGACACTAACAATAAGCGAATGTTTTTCCCGCGCCCGTCTTCGCGCCCATACGCTATCGGTCGTCGGTGCTTTCCTAGCCATCACTCACGCCCTCGTCCCTCTTAAAGAACCGCCTCTGAATTCGCCGACGACGACGCCATTAACCCCTCGCACTAAATCGGGAACATCGTCCAGGGATCCAACGATTCGCTCGGACGTTGCCCATTCTACGCCCGATATATACTTCGGATCCCCCATATCGCCGATACGTTTTAAACGCTCGAGATGTGGCAACAACGCGTGCGTATGGGCGTTAGAATCTAAAACGGACCACTCTTTCTTTCTTTCTTCTCCGTCTCTATATATCTTCCGCGCGTCTCGCCTTAAGGTGTGATGGAAGGCGATTAATTAGATAGTCGAAGGGCGTGTGTTGTTTTACTTTTCGGAGATTTAGTATTTCGAGCGTTTCCTTTGTGAAACTTCTTTTCTTTATGTTTAACGTCGTGTAATTTTCAAATGGCAATATATATATATATTGTTTTGATAGGGTTGTTCTTTTAGAACCTAAAAGGATCGTCGATAGTCTTTTTAAGACACGGTTGAAATCGTAATTGAACAAGGGCGTGACTCGTCTTTGAAGGTTTCGATTTACATTCGAAGTTTTTCGTTGACATCCCCGATTTTTTAGCCTTCATTTTCTTTTAAACAACGACTAAAATGACACTTTGGCTGACCATGACCTTTACAATTTTTTAGAGACACGCGTTATAAATACGTCGGTCAAAAGTAATTATATTTTTCTTCGGTGAAACGTTTTAATTGTTCCGTAATTTCCAGAGGAACTTAAATAATTATCATAAGATATAATATAGCTGTTTACATTTTTATGAGTCTGATTAGGAAAAATAATTTTTTTTAGGATCTTTTAAGTAGAAAATATCTTAGAAGGTTTTTATTACGGCGATATGGAAGGAGATTTTAGTCCGTTTTGACGAATAAAGTCTTAAAAGCAGCTACGATAAAAACATAAGGCGAATGGGAAGTTTTGTAACTTATAAAATAAATTACAAAGTAGACGGGAAGAAAAATTCCGAACTTGACCGGGAGCACCCGAGTTCGATTTTTCTCTCTCTCTCTGCCTCGGAATTTATGTTCAGGCACATCCGTCCATGCATATAAAACTACATATATAACTCCTATTTTTAATACTGACTTATACTTTATCAACTCGGACTTCCATTCGGATTTTCGGATTATTTTAAAACATTAACGCGTCCGTCGTATTTTCTCGATTTTCCTTATGTCTGCTAATTTTTTTAAAAAATCAATCTCGAGAAACCTCTCCGTACCTATCTCGACGATATATATGCGAGATATTATTTGTCACGAGACGAAAAAAAACCCTCGATTTGAGAAAACATTATAACCTCCGCTCGATTCCAACTCGGTTTGCAAATGCAAAAGCGCGAGTGTCTCGAAGTAATTTATTCTTGGATCGCGAGAGAGATGGAGAGGGGGGGGGATGGATTCCTTCTCTTCGGTCATTTATAGCGCCTCACACTCGTTAAACCGTCTCCACCTTCCTCTCGCTTTACTCCTTTTCTCCTCCCAACCCCAAGACTTCGCCTCCTATCTCCCTTCCCTTCTTTCTTCTTTAGATTTCTCTCTTCCTCACTTTTTCCCCCTCCTCTTTCTCTCTTTCCCTTGTTCACTTCTCTTTCCCCCGCCTTCTTTCCTCTCTCCTCTGTTATTACTCATGCTCTCTTCCACTCTTGCCTTCCCTCCTTGTTCTCTTCTCATTTTCCTAAGAATGGACTATGTAGTCTCAATTTCGCCCTAAATAAAGTCTTCTGTCTGTCTGTCCTCTGTTATTTGTCTTTTTTTTACAGCTCTTTCCTATTTCTCTTGTTCCATTCTCCTTTTTTTGACCGTTCTTTTCCTCCCTTTTCCCTACTTTACATATTCCCATCCTCTTGTTCCCTTCTCATTTTCACATCCTCCTTCCTCCCTCCTCTGCTATTCCTCTTTTCTCCCTCATTTTTCTTTCCTATTTTATTAATATTTTCTCTTTCTCCCTTCCTCTTCCTCCCTCCTCTTCCCCTTCTCATTCCCCCTCCTGCTTTTCCCCTTTTCATTTCCCTATCCTCTTTTCTCCCTCTTTCTCTCCCCTTTCCTCCATCTCTTTCCTCTCCATTTTACATCATTTTCTTCTTTTTCTCTCCATCCCCTTCCTCGTTTACCTCTCCTCTTCCCCCTCCCCGAGTAGTAGTAGTAATTAGGTTTTTTAGGTGCGTCAACTGCTAAGGTTATTTTGCACCGTCAAATTCTCTTAGAGAAAAGCAACATACATCACAACATCCATGCCCGAAGCGGGATTCGAACCCGCGACCTTTGGGTTAGAAGGCAGGCTGACCCGGCCGGCTCCCCTCCCCGAATTTCGTCTTTTCCCCTGCTCATTTCCCCCTCTATTCCCAACCTCTTTCCCCCCTCCTCTATCCCCACCCACTTTTCTCCTCTGTTCCCACCTATTATCTTCTTCCTATCTTTTCCTCGCATCTCCTATTCCGCAACTTACGAACTCCTCCCGCATTTCCTCCACTCTTTTCCATAATTCCTCCGCTCTCTCGGCTACACTTCAGAGACGCGAATCGAGTGAGCGGAGGAGAAGATTTTATGCCCACAAAGAACCATACGAGGAGGAGGTGTCTCTCTGTCTCTTCTCCCCCATCCTGGGAAGCGATATCTGTCGGTTTCGTTTTATTTCCGCCCGTCCCCGCTTCATTAAGTAAAGAGAGGAAGTTTTTATTCGGACGTGGTTGGTCGCGACTCGTCGCCTCGCCAAATCGGTGAGATGCGAGGATATTTGCGTGCCCTCAGCGTCGGTCGACTTCCATCCCAACGGTTCGATGGGATTTAAGAATTTAAAATTAAAATTTTCGGGTCGGCTGATCAGTTGACAAAGATAGATTCATGGGAAAGATTTCGTTCCTCGTTTTGTGGAAATTATGGGAAGTTTAATTCGTTCGCAAATTTATTTTTTGAATTAAAGTTTTGTTAATCGGTCCTCTTCGGAGGATATCTCTTTTACCAGAGTTGGCTAAGCGTGTTGTAATTTTAATCGTGTATTTATTTTATATTTTTTCGAAGAATTCCATCCGTATTTGCTTTTCTTTTCCTTCCGTACTAGCTCTTTGTTGTAAAAAGTATTAACAATAAGGGATATTTCAGTCATCATGACCATTTCATCATAATGACATGAAAATTACGACCAAAACGTTTTTACACTGACGACATTCATAGATTTCTGGTTTCCTGTTTACATTTTCTACTCCATCCAATCTATTATAGAGTTGTTAATAATTATTTTATTCCATTGATATTTCGTTTATGTTTACCATGAATGTTTAGGCTCTTTCGCTGATACGGTTGTTTCCATTAGTTCTTATTCTTACAACAAGATTTATAGCCCCTTTATGCCCCTATGTTTGGATAACAGGACATGTGTTACTTTATTATACGAAGTTTACGACGGAATTTTAATTTTATGTATATAGAGAGAGATACCTACGTCAACTTTTCTCTTTAAACGTATCTTGAAATGTTGTCCTCTGCCTATAACTTTCCGTTCCCATCATAAAATAAGAATTTGTTGAAATAACTGTCCCGATGTTATGATGGTCTGTTTTATGGTCCATTTCAGTTTTTGCATTAGGTGAAAAAATAACTGATACCATTTTAACTACCAACTTTTTCTTTAAAAGAATAGTAAATTGTACATCTTACTATACACGAACAGATAACATATTATGGTTGGTCGTTTTATCTCATAGCTTTTTAGTTTTCAATTAGCTTACATTTTTCGCAGTAAAAGTCACCTTTTGTGTTTAAATTAACGTATTTAAGTTTAATATAGTCGGAAAAAAATAGTTCGTTTCGGTGAATAATATTTACTTAAGAGCATAGATTTATGACTTTACTTTTTTGTTTTCGATGCAGTGTCCCTTTTTCCGCATTGCTTAAACCGAGGGGTTTGATCTCGATGGAATTGATTTTGAGCTCATTCCATTTTTTTTTGACACAAATAAGGAATCCGGACGAAATAAGTCTTCCTCTTTAAAAATCTTGGACGGCGAAATATTGACTATCGCCCGCCGATCAATGTGGTTATATTTTTATCGCTCGGAAAATGTTCTACTCGAGGGTATTTCGAAGCGAGTTTAGAGGAAGAGAATAATTCTGGGGCAGGCGATTCCCTAAAACTCGGCAGGGCTCGAGTTGCCGAGTGATGGATTCCTATTCTCGCCAAAGAGACGAACTCTCCCTTGGGGTTATTAGCTGCGCGCCTGTGGTTACTCCGAAACTTGGGAGAAGGGTATAAGGATTACGTCGTTTCCAGATTCCAAGGGTTGATCTGGCGTCTCTAAAGCGAACGTGCGAATGAGTTTTATATCGGTCCTTCAATGCGGTTTAATGGTTTTCGATAAAAGTCCCTGGTCTTTTTGTCTTTTGAACTGAGTGGATTCTAGTCTTTTTTAAGAAATCTAAATTATACAAAACACAGATTATGTTCCGTTTTATTACTGGCAGTTTTTAGAATTGGAGCTTTCAAGGTACGGTTGAAATCTGTGAAACTCGATGTTTACCGCAACCGAAAGTGAAAAAATCAATCAATCTCTTAAAAGTTTCATTGGTGTGATTTTTGAAAGGATTCAAACTAATATTTGTAAGGATTTTTGACGGGCATTTACACTAGTCTCTAAATAATCGTGTTTCTATTTAAATGCTTTAAAGTGAATATCCATTTAGTCATTGCCTATTCAAAGAAGTCGATAGTATTGTTAAAAGTTAATTTTGTCAAATAAACGAACCATATTTGACGTTTAAATAACAACGGTATGTTTTGGTAGGATGATTCACACGATGCAAGCGAAAGTTTCTAGGGGATGTAAATATCATGTTTACAAGAGATGAGCTCCCTCATAAAATAATTGCGCCCCAAATTGTCTATTTTCTTTCGATTGTGCGTTTCTTCCTCCTGCGACCGCGTTGCTTATAGTGAGGTCATTCGTCGTCTTCCAAAAACTAAATTCCGTTAACTCCTTTTCTTACAATAGAAGCAACGACGCAGAATATATTCAGTGAACATTTATAATAATCGCATTATATTATAAAACTAGAATAAAGATCTGCGTATGATTCTTCTTACTTTAAGATGTTTCCTTGCCTTACGATCAATTTGTAAGGCTTGTAAACTCACCAAGGATGGTAATTTCAGGATACCGATAATGTAGCAGTTCGTTTAGCATTTATATAATTCCTTCCATACATCAAACCCTTATAAGTTTCAATAGGGAAGGGAAATAAAAAACGGAAGCGGAATCTCGACCGCCATCCCCCGTATAGCGAACGCCGCAATATCTTCGATTCGCATCGCATGTGGAGATAGGGAAAGATCACAAAAGAAACTTGTACGGAACGTTCGTAATCCATAAGGATTGTGTTCGGTTCGGGCGACTCGCTGTATCGTCTCGCATCCGAACCTTTCGTGCATATTAAAACGATGAGCGCATTCGTCGTCGGATGTTTGCTCGCCGATGGCTATTCCATCGAATCCGTAGCGTATGAATTCTTTCCTCCCCCCGCCTTTTCCTTCCCTCTCTCCTCCCTCCCCCCCCTCCCCCTTCCACGCCCCTCAGTCGCCGCAAAATCAGAGAGGGAAAAAATAAGAAAAAATCATCCCCCGTCGACTAACCGCGACGAGGCATTCACGTCGGATGCGACGAATGCCAATGGAAAGATCCCGTTCATCAGAAAACCGCCTTCTTTTCCACCTGGTAGCGTTTGCTATTGGTCCTAATCCGGAGATGAGTGAATGAGTAATCCTCGGAGGGAAAAAAAGTATGAGAAGACATTTCCCTCCCCCCCCCCCGATCGCTTCTTTATCGTCTCTTGTTCGAAAAACCTCTCGTCTCGTTCAGCGAATCAAAAGAAAGGACGATTCCCGTCCTCGGAGGTTCTCTTACCATATTTCTCGCGAGTCCGCGAAACACTAGGGGAAAAAATAAAGAAAAAAATCGAGATACACCGATGGAATACAAGGAGGGAATCGCTAACGTTTTCAAATAATTATATCACTTTTATTTCCGAATATTCTTCTCGTTTTTTTTAATCGTATCCGTCTCGGATTGTTTTTTTCTATCTCCCCCCCCCCCTCTCTCTCTCTCTCGACGTTTCTGCTGCGCTGGCCTTAATAATGGTAAGCGCGTATCGGATGCCATTGTCTGCCGGCCGTCTTGTTTGCTCTTTCTCTTTCCTTCCCCCTCCCCACCCTTCCGTCACGATATCATCCTCTCCCCGCCCTCGTTTTCCCCCACCTCCCACCACCCCTTTTGTCCCGAGACCTCTCGAAACGTCCATCTGTGTCCTCTTGTCTCCCATCTCTCTCTCTCTCTCCCATTGTCCTCTTTTCCCATCTCCCTTTTTATCCTCTATTTCGGTATATTTTCCTCCTTTCTCTCTCTCTCTCTCTCTCACTCTTTCAATGGGAGAATTTTTTTTTGCGGCATGCGCCCGAAAAAGTATTCGTCGTCGGATCCCGCCATGTGCCCGCCGATGACGTCTGCGTAACCGGTACGGTGTCCTCTCCTAATGGTCTCTGTCGTGCTATTAAAACGAGTCTCTCGGTGACAGCGTTTGAGTGCTTTTTGCCCCAGCTCCATTGTTGCGTTGGGGAGAAAACCTATTTTAGGGAGGTTAGGTTGCGCCCACGCGCACGCTCATATATATATATATACACACACACACACATATACATACACACACACATATACATACATATATACACACACACACACATACATACATACATATGTGTGTGTGTGTACACATATATACATATACATGTGTGTGTGCGTGCGTGCGTGCGTGTGTGCGTGCGCGCGTGTGTGTGTGTGTGTGTACATATATATATATATATGTACATATATGGGATTATTTTTACCATGTTTAGGGAGGGGAGAATGTCGAAAGGGATTACTTTAGGCGCAGTTTTTGGATCGCGTTGTTGTTTATTTTTTCGCTAGAGAAAATGCGTTTCTTCTCTGGAATGGTTGGGAAAGGGTTTAATGGTCGATTCCTGTTGCCATGAAAGAGTCGCGTAATTCTGATCCGTAATTGAAATGTAGGCGAAGCCTTTGGTGAATAGCAGATCGTCGTTTTTTTTTACAAATATAGCTATTATTAAATAATAAAGCGACTGGGGTTGCCCATTCATGCATTAAATTTTCTTCAAAGCATTGCAAAGCCGGAGGAGGGATTATTCTAATTTCGTTTCCATAGCACATATGTTTATTTACTTTTGTGTAATGTAAGTCACCTAATTAATGCACTTGTTCCATACTCAAATAGGATTTTAATTATTCGTTCTCCTTCAGGGTGATTTGGCTATATAATGCGCTTTACTGTATCAATCATTACCCGTGTCTTATTGACGTTAGTGGTTTTGAATGATGTTTATCTGTTCGTCCAAGAGAAACATTTTATATCTGATCTTTTTTTCGGGGTATGTTGAATTTTATTAAACAAGGCATGGAATGCAAATCGGATAAAGATCCGGATGCTATTGTTGCCGTGCTTATTTGGGGTTTTTAATACATGAGTTTCGGAAATTAACTCCATTTTCTTTATAATGAACTGTCATTAATTAAATGGCCAAGTAATTTTTCGTTGGAAGGATAAGATCAAACTGCAATTGTTATTTGAAACAATCCCTGACGGCTATCGGGTGAGAGGACGGAATTTAACTTTCACCAGCGTGGGATGGAATTCACAGAGGCTCCCAATTACACCGATAAGGTATAGATGCCCTTTGCGATTTTATGAAAAGCTACAGTTGGCAGTTATGTAAAATAATAACTTATTATCTCGTTATGAATACGTGCTAACTGCAAGCAATTCCTTGATGACGCGGTAGTCATAATCAGCCTCTCCTCCCATATGGCAACATTTGGGCAACGACAAATTATTCTTAACCTTCTAATAACATGCATAAAAAGATTCCATTACTGAAAATAGTAATAATGTGAATAAAACTTTCGTTTGTCTTTATAAAATGACCGTAAATTTTCTAAATAATTGCTAAATGAGTCTCTCTGTTTATTTGCTGCACTACGATATAGTCTGTATTCAGTAAAATCTCGATACAACGTATCTCTACGTAGCATCCATTTTTATACTTTATACTGAAAGTACGGTATACTGAAAATACCCATAAGGAGTACAGTATTTTCTCTGGAAGCATCTCATTTGGGGATCGGCATTCTCGTAGATCCGGCGCAAACCGAAACCTGCGAGAATGAGAGTCTAACAAGAGAGAGAATTCCTAGAACTTAAGATTTTATCTCAATGCTATTGTGAAAATATGAGTAGGAAAACGGATCATCGGTCCTAAATTATTCAGTTCGAAAAATCCCTTCTTTTGGAATTTTGGAGGAGTTACGCGGATCTTTTCGTACCAAAGTCAAAAGGTCGCTTCCTAATTGGTGTAAAACGACTTGATTGAACAAGAATTGGTTATAGGCAGTGCTGTAGTCGTAGAACAAGTGTTTACTATATACTAAAGTAAAACTTTGAGAGAAGGATCTTACCAAGTTTTTAAGAGCAAATTACACTACTGTAATGTTACGTTGCCAGGAGAAAACGTATGAGCTGTTTTTTACAATCGATCTGTATGATTTTTCATAAAGCGTGGGTATAAGCTATTTGTTCGAAAAATCAGAGGGTATACCCTCCACTACAGCACTGGTTATGCTCGAGTCATTTACGGATGAAAGCATACGTTAAAACCACACAATTCTTTATTCGGGACATCTGAATTTCATACGTAGTATTGAAAAGTACGTTAAGTTGAAGTACGTTATTTTGAAATATTTGTAGTATTTATACGAGAAAATTGGCGGGAATTGAAAAAAGTACGTTAATTCGAAACATACGTAATAATGAAGTACGTTCTAACGAGATTTCACTGTATTATACAGTTGAAAAGGAGTTGGAAATAAACATTGACTTCAAAAAGGAGATTCGTGGCAACCAGGGAAGGATTTTATGGTAATACTGACGAAATTCTTTCGTCTAAATATGAAATTTTTTGTGTAACACACGATGTTACCATTGAAGTTTTTGCATACTATAATTTTGCACATTCTTATCTTCTTCAACCTTTTCATTGCGTTATGAATGTTCATATCAATCGGCTCACTGTTATACCTTTTCAGAAACGCTTTGTTAACACAAAACGATTTAGTGAAATTCTTTGCATACAGTTATTTAAAGCATTTGTAATCTTTTTATTTTCATAGCAATTTTTACTTGGTATGATTGTCAGCTATTAAATAGTGAATATATTAGCTTTAATGTTTGTTTGTAGCGTAGTATTAGCAATTGCGATGCATTGAGCATTTTAACATAACATAAAGTGAAGATAAAAACACTGCTTTGGTAAGCAGTGTTTTAAGATTGCCGTGCAAATGTCACCTAAGCTAAGCAAAAAATAATACGTGTGGTCGGAACTTCTTGGATCTCCGTTTTTACTTTAAAGACCTTATAACCATTCCCAAGGTCGTAATAATTATATAACTCTTATTTATTATATATTTCGTTTATACGTAAAATTTACGTTTGATGCGATTTTCGAGTGGCCTATTTTATACAAATTTTCTCATTATACCAATGTGTTTTTTCATTTAAAAAAAACCACTAACTCGATTGATACATCACTCTGTTCTATTTTTGACGGCTCGTACAGTTTCCCTCGTCGTTCTTACGAAATTAGTAGATGGCGTGCATATAACTACACCACTCACTGGTTCCTTCCATCCGATGGCATTACGTGGGAAAGCTATGCGCTAAAACGCCAATTCGGTAGCACATTTCGTTTCTCGAGAAGATTGGGTGAAGGTGTTTGTGTGGGCCGGCAATCCAATTCACCCATCGCGTGCTTCGCCTCTTTTTTTTTTCTCCGCCGCAACTAGGGATGCCCGCTGTCACGGAGATTGACGCGAGCATTCTTGCGTCACGCCTCTGATCGCCCACGCCTTTCCCGCAGGCTCCATCCTTCTCCAACCTCGTCCCGTCGTGAATCCTCGTCTCCCAGCTAACCCCTGAACCACGCTCGTCTTCGGGACCTCTTCTCCGCCCGCTTTTTCCTTTCGCGGATGGAGAAAGTGATTTCCTCGCTCCGGATTGAGTAATAGATTCACGCTCCTACTATATCCGTAGCTCGGAGTCGTCCTCCGTGACTCAAATTTGAATGATATTTTTTACGGTCGCCGTTCGTTTGGACCTGGATCGTTTGTGGCCGGGGAAGACGTAGTTCGCGTTCGACGTCCTTTTTTCGGACGGGATGATGGGAAAAAATGGCGTGTGTGAAGGTGACCTTCGGCTGTATTTTTCATCGCATGTCAGGAAACTATTCACGGGATTTAGTCCGAGTGGTTGAATGTTTTTTTTTTTTAGTTGCAGCACTCCTTTGGGGTTTTGTAGAGGAAACTTTCCGTCCATAAATTTATTAAGCTCAAGTATTTTTATCTCCTTGGAAAATAGTTTCAGGCTCATAGCAATATTTTTACAAGAGGCCAAGTTGTTTAATATTTTAGGAATTAATTGTTCAATTATATATAATCGAAAAACGGTTATGTAAGTAGTATTTAGAGTGCTATTTTTCCGACCCCTTTGTTCTCGCTTAAAAGGGCTGAAATCAAAATCTAGATTTTAATGTAAAATCAGTGTGGTCGTGCAGCTGTTTGATAATTAACACAGGGATTCATCGTTTAACGAAAAGAATACGTTCCTGAAGGATGGTTCGTTAAGCGAAAATTCGTATGAGGAAAATGAATTTTTCATTAAAGGCAATAAATATATATAACCCGTGCCAAAATAATAGCTGCCCACCTTACATAGAGTATGGTTATGTAAGTAAAAAATATACATATATTATAAGGAGCAATATTAGAATATAATTATAAAATAGAAATTAAAGAAAACGCCGATTTTTGATTAATCACAGCCGTCTCTGAAATGACGAAAAATTGCTTGTTCGTGAAATTCCGTATTTACAATATGAAAATATTCTGGGCATCGAGTTCAACGTTCCTGTCTTTGGCAAAATATTGAGTGAAATTATTTATGCTGACTTTAATCTTCTGAGAAATAATTTATTTTTTAACTGAACCCCGTGCCGAAAATTTGTTCTTATATGCTGACTCTTACCAGCATTTCGCTAAACCGATTATTCTTTTTGTAAATGGAAAATTTTGCTGTTTGCGTTTTAGCGAAAATTCGTAAATCTCTTGTCTGCTAACCGTTATTTGAGGGAAGGTGAAGTTTCTTTAAGAATTAGCGCTAGGTTAAGGCTTCTGGAGAAATTTAGGTCGGAAGTTCTCTTAGAGGAGGTCTCAGGAATATTAGAGGCACCTGCGTACATGGGCAGGCACGATCACGAGAATAAAATACGAGAGATCGACTGTAGGACCGAGCGATATCAGAGCTCGTTTTTCCCAAGGACCATACGGGATCATAACAAGAGAGTGATTCCCACGAGGGACGTTATTAGGTAGGTTTTGGTGTGCTGCACCCCCTGCCACCCACCGGTCTGGTGATTTGCAGGGTGTCATGTAGATGTAGAAGAGTCGTAAATTTTACAGCGCGCGAAATATTCGCGGCAGGAAGTAACAATATTGAGTATCTGAAAGAACGAACGTTCGTTGGAAATTCCGAAGAGGCTTCTGCTTCCTCCGAAGATTTAGACACTTCGAAATAGCTGACGTTAGTAGACCTTGCAAGTTTTCTGCTCTTCAAGACGGGTTGTGTCAGTCAAGTGGGAGAAGAACCGCCGGTAGTTATTTTTCCGGCCAGCCTTGCCTTTCCCTCCGTTGAAGGCATGCCACATTGACCGTATCGTTGGGTTATATACCGATACCTCGGCAGACGCCTAGACCTCACGCGAGCGGCGTTTCGAAGGAACTAAATGCATCTCCGAGAGAGAAATAGGGAGACGTGGCTTCTCTCTCTCTTCCCTCCCCTCTCCAAAAACCCTCCTACAACCAACCTCCCTTCCTATCCTCCCACCGCCTTAATGAGGTTTTCCGACGTAATGGATGACCTTGTTTGGACCAGGCGAAGAGGCACTCGATGCCACACTTTCGCAGGAAGAAACGAGCGCAGAAAATAACGAGTTTTACTGCAAAGAATGGAGGCGCTTTATGTAGGTCAACGCAGTCGAACGGGAAACTTCGGTTCGAGTTTTAAACGTTAGCTTAAAAAATCGTTGATGCACGCTCCCCTTCGCGATCTGCTTAGCGTAGAAGATTCAGGTGTGTGACTGGTGAGAATTAATACGAGTCGATTCATGTTAATTTGCATAATGTCACATGAGTTGATGTCTTGGAAAAATTGTGATAAAAAAGCGTGCGATTTTAAGATAGATTTATTATTTATGATTTCTTCAAGTAACGGTTCAATGAATTTAATTCGTTAAATAATAACTTGTAATTAATAAAATAAGTTCATATGGCACAAGGAATTACATTTAATGTATATCGTAAAGATCGTAAACGTATTGATTTTACCCTGATTAAAATTAATAAGATGGTGGTTCCTTCCTATATGTTGTTAACTAAGAGAATCTCCTGGAATTAGTCCCAAGAGGCATTTTTGAGTAGCTTTATGCAAAAATTGCTCTATCTTCGAAGTTTTTATAGGTATAGGTTTGTGATCTTAGACTTGACTCAGGCGTCTCCTTCATGATTTAAACAGTCTTTCAAAGAATTTTTCTTTATTTTCTTTTGAAACTTTACACAAAAACGACAATTACTATACATAAACATAGGTGGAGTGGTAAATTTTAGTTTTTGGCGCAACTTTGTGGAATATTTCCATTATCCGAAATAAATTTGATGCTACGTAATTACATAGTATCATATTTATTTCGGATATAGGTGGATTGATTTTTACCCGCCATTTTTTCATACTATTTCAGTATGGGTCGTTTTTCAGGGCTAGTGATGCATTGTAGAATCACGTTTTCATGAAAAAGGATGAGGATTAGTCAAACAATAATATAAAAGGTATGTAATTTTTGCAACGTTCAGTCTTGGCTGAAGACATTGAAAAACGAGTTTACTAATAGATCGACAACGAATACTACGCCGGTGAAGTGTCAAGCAGAGTGACGTAAAAGACGTCATGATCGACTTAGAGACAACGCAGCAAGACAAATGCTTCTATTATATAGTGAGTCTGAATAGGATAAAGCAGATCTACAAAGACCTTCCCAGCTTACGACTGTACCAAATGGCACACATTGGAACAGGGATCCTGCCCGACTTGCTAGAAATACTGCATCTTAAAGTATAATTCGATTTTTTCGTGGAACAATTGACAAAAATCTATCGCTCGTTTGCACCAGCAACAGAATGACAGGGAGGTCTATATCTTCAGATGAACTGGACGCTTTTTTAGGGTTCTTTTAATTCCAGGAGTCGACAAATCATGAGACAAAGAACCATGAGAAATGTATTCTGGAATCCATGCTTCAACCCTATATACAGAGCTGGAATGAATATAATGAGATTTTTAAGATTAAATGATAAGAGAACTCGGCAAATAAGGATGGCAACTAATAAATTTGCTCTGAGCAGATATATGCGTGGTAGGAGTTTCTCAATAAATGTCCTGCAGTGATATAAGCAACAGCAAAAAACGATCATTGCTGGGAAGCGTCTAGGATTTCACAGCAGGTTTTCCTTCATCCAACACGAAGCTTACGAAACACGGAATTAAGATAGTTTTTAATATTCGAAGTAGAAACAGGCTTAGCTATGGATGGCATGGGAAATCAGTCGAGAGAAAATCTTGGAGCGGCCACAATATTACTCCTAATTTGATCGATCAATAATTCATCCAGAAACCTCACCTTACTTCCTCACTGGTGTCCTACTTATTAAGAAAAGTCTTACTATTGTGATTACTGCAGTCGGCACCATAAGAAAATTAAAAGAGATATTCACCGAGAAGTGCTGCCCTGCTGAGATCATTATTTGGATTCAAGTACAACATGGCATTAGTTAGCTACTTATCCAAATGAAAGCAAGGTCGTGATCTTTATGAGTGCTCAACGTTACGCAGTTGTCATTGACAAACAAAAGAAGGCGGGGATAATCCAGTTTTATAATCAGACCAAAGGCGGAATCGACATTATGGGTTAAAAAATACAAAACCACACCTGTAAACGCTAGGCAAAAGATGTGTGCGTTTTTGGGGTGGGGTTATTTTCGTGTATATATGCTTTCCGTTCGATAACCTCTTTAACAATTTAAAATACGTTATCTTATGAGAAAAACACTCGATTTCACCAGTGATTTTTTTGTTACCCCACCTAGGTAAATGTGCGCACAGGCTGCACCATGTATCCTAGGTTTAACAGTGAATTTTTAATTGTTTACAGAGGCTCTTTATTTATTCATGACTGCCAGTTTCTTATAAGTAAAATCCAACTTCTATATTTCACCTTTATGTGAGTCATAATTAAAGAGACGAATAAAGAAGTTTGTAATTAATATCAGGATCGATTCGACAATTTAAAAAATATTTTATCAGTTTATTAAATTAATTTTTTTTTCAATTCACTTCTCGTTATAGCTCATTTAATATTTTTTTAAATTCTCTTTCTTCTAATTAAGTAAGTCCATGAGTTACGAATTCTAATAATTAAAAAACTCAATTATCGTACGATTAAAAGTCATCCATTAAACGTCTAATTCGTTTCTTCCGTTAATCCGGTATGAAGAGACCATCAGTGCATTTTTTAGGAATGAACAATTGAAACCGTCTCCTATATTTTTATCGACGTTTGTTTCCCCTCCGAACATTCCGTAATAAAGCGGAGGAGAAAATGATGAAGCGGCGATTCCTATTCATCGAAATCGAATGCTAAGCTGCTTAAGAAGCGCTTAAAAAATATATTTTTTCCGAACATGCAATCGGAACTCATTAGTCGTTTGGACGATGAGTTCGATATTGCCACTTTGGAATTCGAGTGATGATACGCTTTTCTCAATCTCTCGTTCCCCCGTTTCATTGTTTTGAAGACTGTAGAGAGAGCAAAACGGTTATTTGCATACATTTTCTCCAGCGACAGTCTCCCTGGAAAACAAGCGTAGAAATATCGTATGCCTTGTTTTATGACTTCTGTTGCCATCTCGAAGAATTTTAAGATAAAAGTACGATTATCAGTTAAAGTTGCTGTTTCGGTAGTTGGTAGGTTTTTATTATTAAAATTTGAGATTGACAGCCAACTTGTTCTCTCTTCCCAATCGTCAGAAAATAATATTAAACTAGGATTTCACCCATTTCCTCATGAAGTCGAAAATTTATGTCCATAACTGTTTGATTTTTCTTTAAAAAATTGTTTTTGCAAAATCATCCATATATACAAAAATGCGTGTGTGCATTAGGCTAAATTTTCTCTACGCTTTTAAACATGTGGATCGCAGCGACCTACATTTTTAGTTTTTTTTTTTATTAAGAGACGATATACTTTAAATTTAAATTTACTTACAAGGGGATTAATTTTCCGTTCTTTATAAGAAAACTTCTCAATGATTATCATTATCCGAAGTTAATTATAGCAATTTTTTAAATCTACGCACGTTACCTTGCTTTTATTTTTCTTTTATTCCACAACTACCTGCGCTGTGATTAAAAACGTGGAAAATTTCATTTCCTCTTTCATAAAATTATTCATCCAGTCTCCACTCTTTTCGTTCTTACAAACCTACCCTTCCATCCTCCAACATTCTGATATTTATGCTTTGTTTCTCTTTTATAGTATTGCATGGGTAACACTGAAATATCTGTCAATGTCATTTGAATTTTGTATCCATTAATGTAAAAATGTTCGATGCTGGCATACTTGCGAGAAAATGGTAGATTTTTAATTTTATCTTTTGATTCTTCTCGCGATTTATTTACACCTGCTACTCTTTCTTTCCTCAGGACAATAACTTGTGGAGTCTCGGTGGCTGTTGCATCAGCAGCTGCTATCTCCAGCTTCTCATTCTCGTAAGTAAAACTCTTATCTTACCTTATACTTATTAAAGGTCGCCGAGAAAAGCTCATAAAACTTTTTTTGTTCCCGTAAGATGTTAGCACGGAAAATCTGTCAAAGGAAAGGATCTTGATATGACGAAGATTATAAAGCTAGAGCTGGTTGTCGATGTTTACGTCTAGACGTGCCGAAATTTAAATTGAAATATGATAAATATCGCGAGCATATGTTTTTGTCTGTTATTTTACTTTGATACTTAATACGATTGAAAAATAATTTCTTTTGTAACGTTGCCTACGAGTTGAAGAAACCATGAAGTTTTTTTTCCATAAATTCACATTAAGAAAGGTAATGCGAAATAATTGTTGCTCACCTACATTTAATACTAATCGTTCGAAGTGCGTGCATTTTTTAAATTAAAGGGTTTACTTTTTATAGGTTTTCTAGGATTACAAGTATTATAATAGCATTTTCATAATGACGTCGCTATAAATTTTGACCTTTTGTTAATATTTAAGCCATTCGAATAGCAAATTAATTAGTTTGATAGCTTTGTTTTACGCAGAAGCGAAATTCTCGTTTATCTAGCGTGTGACTCTACTCTTTTTATTCAATAAACTTCATATTCAATTCAAATAGAGCACGTGGGGTTGTATAAATATCATTCGCGTGCCATATGCTAATATTTGATCGCAAAAACGGAAAATGATATCCGCGGAGGTAGCGTACGAGTTTTTTTTTTTTTTGATTTTCATGCTCAAACGAAATTTTAGAACAATTCTTGTTCGCACTCTATTTTATGAACGTAAAATAGCCAACGATCAACGTAAAAATTCCAATAAATAAAATCCCCCCCTTTTGAAAGGTGACGGATCGATTCTCTCATTAAAAACGCTCGAGGCTTATTATCTTTCGGGTCGGTAATATGATTTCTCGAAAAAATTTTAAAAAATTCCCGCTTTTGATGGGAGAGCGAGTGTTAAATATCGTACCTTTCGATATTGCCGAATCCCTTCCACGCGCCTCGTATCGGCTCCGGTCGAAAAAATAATTACACTTTCTCCGATACCATTCACGTGACATAGGGGAGGGTTCGGAGTTTACGAAGAGGACCTGAAATTTTTTCATATCTTCGCGAAAGAATCTGATTTTTAAGCCGATATTTTCGGCTTTCGTTTCATTTTTTTAAAAAAATCTCCCTCCCTCTTTCTCTCTCTATCATCTCTCTTCCTATCATCCGATTCGCGGAGCGAAGTATCGATTTCCCACCCCGCGGCACACGCACAAAAGAGGAACAAGGAGGGAGCCTTTTTTTTCCTCCCTCGCCTCAAACCTCGCGGAAATAAAAATAAATGACACTCGCCGTCGTCGTAGGAGCACGCGATGGGGGGAGGTTCTCTCTCCCGACGGAGTGGAAATTGGAGTGTAAGGCCCAAGTTATGGTGATTGCCGACATCGGCTGGCGTCCTTTCTTCCCGACTTTCTTTCCATTTCTCCTCTTCTTTCCTCTTATCTGCGCGTAGGAACAAGAACACGCGTAGCTTACCTTATCCCGCTCTGGGATAGGCTCGTTATTATTATTTGTTTCGTTTTTAAACCGAAAAAAATACACCGAGGGAGGATGATTCAATTTTAATTTCTCCTCCAAAAAAAAAAAAACGCAAGTTTTTAATTTTCCGCGTGGGTTGGCGTCGATGCGGGGAGGTCTTTTTTAGCCGCGAAACGCCAGCGTTCTGTTCATCCTTTTTTTGCTACCTCTCTCTCTCTCCTCTTCACCTCTCTCCTCTTCACCTCTCTCCTCTTCATCTCTCTCCCTCCCTTCCTTTCCTTTCTCACTCTATCTCTCTCATACTCTCTCCATCAACTATGGTTCTTTCATGTATCTAGAGTTTTCGCAGGTTTTTTTCCACCCCCTTCCCTTCGTGGGTGTTTTCCTACGTGGTCTTTTACTAGGATGGCCAAGTCTGGTCTTTCCTAGGTTTTTACCACAATTACTGTCTTTATATAGAAATTTTCCAAACTTGTAATCTGGTGTTTTGCTTGTGTTTTTCTATTTTTTTTATGATTCTCATTCTCTCATTCTCATTTGTAATTGTTGACGAAGGGTTAAATGTAAGAAGGGACTATATAGTCTCAATTTCGCCCAAATAAAGTCGTTTGTCTGTCTGTCTGTCCATCCCTATCATTCCTCATCCTTCCTTTCTCTGATCTATTTCTCACTCCGTATATCTCCTTCCCTCGCTATCTCTCTCCTCTCTCTTCCTTGCTCTCTCTCTCTCTCTCTCTCTCTCTCAAATACTCCCTCTATCTCCCTCTCTCTTCACGAACCTCCTCCATTCCCTCCATCTCCTCCCTTCATCTCCCTCTGTCTCTATTTCCCTCCTATATCTTCATCTCTCTTTCTCTCTCTTTTCTCTCTGATCTCACTCCGTCTTCCTCCATCCATCTCCTTCCCTCTGTATCTCCTATCCTACTCTCTTTCTTTCTCGCACACTCTCCTCTCCCTCCTCTCCTCTATTTTCCTCCCTCTCCGTCTCTATTTCCCTCCCCCTTCTCTATTTCCCTCCCCCTTCTCTATTTCCCTCCCCCTTCTCTATTTCCCTCCCTCTTCTCTATTTCCCTCTCTATTATTGTAATTCAACTATTGTTCTTTCATGTATCTAGGGTTTTCGCAGGTTTTTTTTTCCACACCCCTTTCCTGCGTGGTCTTTTACTAGGATGGCCAAGTCTGGTCTTTCCTAGGTTTTTACCACAATTACTGTCTTTATATAGAAACTTTCCAAATTTGTAATCTGGTTTTTTGCTTGTGTTTTTCTATTTTCTTTTTTTTTATGGTTCTCATTCTATCATTCTCATTTGTATATGTTGATGAAGGGTTAAATGTAAGAAGGGACTTCACAGTCTCAATTTCGCCCTGAATAAAGTCGTTTGTCTGTCTGTCTGTCTGTCTATCTTCCTCTCTCTCGATCTCATTCTCTCCCCATCTCATTCTCTCCCTCCCTCTCTATCCCTCTCCCTACCCACCACCTCTTTCAGCCACGTGTATCTCTACCCCACCCCCGACTCGCCAACTCATTCCCACCAATGTTCTCCTTACTCTTACGCCTGGTTCCTTCCTTTACTCTTTCCCTCTCTCATGTTTCTCCAGTCTTTTCGATACTCCTTTTACCCTCCCCTCTCTCACTCTTTCTCTCTCTCTCTCTCTGCCGTGGAAATGAACGCTGGCATTTGGCGCGCACGGGGGATTCCGTTGTTGTTTTTAATATGGAAGGCTTCATATTTATTCGGAACTCGTATATCCATCGACCGCTCTCGCTTCTTTTCATCTCGTTTGCCGCTCTTCCATTGTCGGGGATGCTCTCTCTCTTTTTTTTCTAGGAGGTATTTTTTTATGGTCCTCCTCATTCCCTCTCTCTCACTCCCTCTTTCTCTCTCCCTCTTTCTCGCTTCCCAATCTTGTCTACCTTTCGTTCAATCCTCCCTTCGTCCCCTTCCTCTCAGACGGCAGAACTTGTTTTTTTCCTACTGCTTTGTCATTTCTTCTTATCTCCTATATCTACCCCATTTCTCCATTCTCTCCTCCCCTCTCCCGCCTCCCCACCCCTTCCCAACTCCCCCCTTTCTCTCTCTTCTTCTCACTCGACTTTCCTTCCAACTTCTTTCATTCCTTCCAATATCGTCCTATCTTTACATATCTCTGTTACCATTTTTTTTTCAATCACAAGCTCCCGGTTCTTCCCTCGAAAAGAAAAAAAAAGCGCTTCGTCGTTTTCATTTTTTTCTCTTTTTATATCCCTTTCTCCCGTTCGTGAATGGATCCCAAAACCTTGAGAAGTGGCGGTTTTTTTATTTTACACGAAGGTTTATATCATGTCGTTGCTAAACGTGTACCTCTTTCCGCGCAGCTCTTTTTTTTTACGGATTTCATTTCTGGGATGGGGAGAATAATCGGGCTTTAGTCACGAGGAAAGTTTCGAAAAGGTTTTTTTCCCTCCCTCGGTGGTTTCGTCGGTGGTGGTTTTTTTTTTTGCTTGGCGCTATCTTTTTTGGTTTTGTTCTCTTCAAAAAGTTCCACGTTGAACCTGGCGGTAACTTATCGGTTCGATGTTCACAAAATTTTTGGAATGTTCCTTGATTGTGTGGCTTCCGGCAGGATAAAAATAGTTATTTGAATTCCTCCGAAATATTATTAATATTCCCCCCCCCGTGTTTTCATTACGTTCGTAAATCATAAATAACGCCCTTTCGTAAGAGCACTGTATTTTATCTCAAAATGGTAAATGTTTTCTATATTTCAGCAGCGTAGGCGATTTTCGTGCGAGTTGAAGAAATGAAAGAGTTTTATAGAGGGTAGTTCTTCCTTCCTCAGGTGTAATTTCACTTTCGTCACTGTCACGCAGTCGGTTAGGATGGTCGTATGGTCCCTTTCCTCGGCTATGAAAAAGTTATTTATTGCGATGATATAAACCTCGTGCAAGAGAATTGGTCTCTTCTTTATGACAGTCGGTGTTTGATATATTCGAGGGCGCTATAATTTTGGAATTCTTCGTTCTTTTCTGCCGAAAAGTCGATTTAAAAAAATATTTTATTGGCTTTTAAATTATAATCTTTCTCACGAATGAGGTTGTTTTTATTATTTTAGATGATCATCCCTAAATTTGTCAGATTTTTCATTTTCCTTAAGCGCCCTTTTTACTTCGAGTTCTATTTTTTCTGGGGTTTTCAGTTTTGAGAATATTTTTTATGCCGAAAGACTTTTTCCCATAATCGTTCGTTCGATTTAGCGGTGTTAATTTAAATATTTTAATTTAATTTAATCCTAATGTTTCAGAATCGTGTATTTCCCATGCACTGAAATGAGGCTATCCAAACTAGTACGAACTTTTCCCAGCAAGTTTTCTCCACGAGGAACGCTCAAAGAAAACTCAATTACATCTCAAAAGTGAGATGGTCAGATAAACACAAATGATAGTGCCTGTCTCCATAGAATTTACATGTGAACTTTCATTTGTGTTTCTCAGATCCTATAGGGCCACTGACAGGCAGCTAATGGCTACCATAAATAACCTCCTTCAGTATTGCCGAGAAATATTATTATTATTAAATTTAACAGGCCTTAGAATTACTCTCAAGCTGCATATCGTTATGATACGTAGACCATTGAGGCTTTTGCTCTTTCTGCACTCTGTCGCTCACCCAGCCTCATATGCACATCCTCGAAGTCTGCAAAAAGATCCTCTCTCGCGTAATTTGCTTTACAAGATTTATCGAAGAATATGCGTCCCACTCAAGTCTTTAGCCTACCTTTCATCCCAATCTTAAATTCGGGTCGGAGCCTAGTTTCTGTGTCGTTTCTGTGTTTTTAGCAAGCGAAAGAATCGTAGGAAATGATTGATGATGACGTAAGGAGGTCGTCGATGCCATTGGCAGGAATCGAACCCTAGTTTGCCTTAATGCGCCGATGGGGTGCGGCATTCTTTATCTTTCCTAAAGTCCGACTCGAAGTCGTTTCCCCAGTGGAAAAATAAGCTTTTGCGAGTTATCTTATCGATGGAGAAGATGATTTATGTACGTAATAATTTTCTTCTGAACATATAAATAAGTGTATTTGGCATTGGACTAATTTCTAACTTTTTACCGATTCGAGGAATCTGCTATGACTCGTTAGTCTAAAATTTCTGACTGCTCGCATTATTTGTTAACACACAGCTGTTTCTCGTGCATAATTAAAAACTAATTGAGTTTGAATCGTTGTAAAAATTATGTGCATTATCATCAATATTATGTAGATTGGAGGTCCAGTAGCTAATTTTCCCTACTTTTTTATGACCGCATGAGCTGCCTGCTTTATCTGTTGGATTCCAGCCATAAGGCAAGCTCGTTAATTCTTGTTTTAACATCAGAAGTTGTTAAAATAAAGTGCAGCTTTGTCGCAGCGGATGGGAAACAGTGCATGTTTACGTGCGCAAAGGGAGGAGACAGTCGTAGATCAGTCGCCAGTGACTTCAATGCGCAGCATTAAGAGAGAAAGGCCGCCTATCAGACCATTGTGACTGCGTTTGTTGGTCTGTGTGTGTGTGTTTGTAAGCTCTCTTAATGTTATTGGTCGATGTCGGCATCGAATATATGAGTGGCAAGATATACGTTTCTGTTCCCTTTTTTTCTAGCCTTTGAAGCATTTCGTAATTCTACTTTTATAACTTAACCCTTTTAAGACTTTTATCTTAGCGACCAAACCGAGAGCGACCGATGTAAATGAACGTCCTTCGCGACATCTGCGTCGTGGCCAGTTTAAAGAGGGGATCCATTTTATCTCGGCATAAAATATTATTGAGCTAAAACAGACTTCCGTTCGATTCCGATGTTATATATACTTTTATCAAAGCGGTTCTGCACAAAATTGGTCTGTTATGTGAGTTAAAAGCGCGTAGTGGAGCCATATGATCAGTGCCCGGTAGAATGGATAGCACCCCCACAACAGGATTTATATTCTATCTTTATTATTACTGTGCGTGCGCACTGTGAGAGGCATGACCGTTTTAAGGTTCCCTTTTCCTCTTTGATATCGCGTAGTTTCTTCATAGTGGTAGGTAATTGAATTTTTACATTTTAATTTGCATCAATTTTGTAAATCCCTACGAGATTTTAATGTACTCGTACGTTAAAATTATAGTTATACGTGTTGGTTTGTACTGCTATTAGATGCGTTAAAAGAAAGACTTGAGAATGAAAACTTGAAGAGAAAGGCTTTGTATAGCACAGATTGGGTTTGGTTTTTTCTAAAACCTACCGGAAGGTAGAATTATAATGTTTGTATGTTGTACTGCCAAAGGAAAAATCTATATTGAATACCAAATCTTGCTGCATTTGTCTTTCTTCGTTGTACTTTATTTTCATTCTAGTTGTACTTACCTATTTATTTGCTTAATCTGCGCAAAATGTCCCTTTTTGCGGTCATTTCTCTATCATTCCACTACTTCCACTTAATTATAGGAAAATGCGCCATTTTCATTCGTAAACTCTCTTTTGCTTCAGAAATTATATCATGGTCAGTCAAGAAAATATTTGTTTGGCTGATGATCTCACGATTTGCTTGCATAAAAACGCATGGTAACCGAGTACAGGTGAACACCATATTTATTACAAGAATAATATTTATTCGTTCTGTTAGTCATTGAAACAAAGTATATAGGTCTTCCGAATGGGGCATTTCTCCAAATGTACGTATTGTTTAACGCTGAGTAAAGGGTTACAACTCCCAGAGTCTACAGGTTTTACCTTTATCAACCTTAATTTTTGTGTCAGTACGTCTTCGTTCAGAATTCTGATTTTTAATTTAGATTGGATTCTTTCATGTTTAGTAATAAATTTTTTGTGGGTAATAATATATATTTCCATTTCATATCCTTACAATAAAATTAGATCGTTTTTGAGTAACTAACTATTTTGATTTTATTGCATTTATAAACTAATTAACCCGAAAAAAAAAACATTTAGAAATTTTCAGAATATCTCATTTTTGAATTTGTCATTTCTTCCATAATAAAATTAATGAAAAACCGTCAAAAAAATAGAGAACTTCTTTTATCACCCTCTTTGAATGTTTTCGGCTCTCCTCTCTTTTATCGAATTCGACATTGAATCGTCAAGTTTTTTTGAAGACTCTCCGATCGGGTGTATATATCGTATATATGTTGCTTCGAACCTATTCTTCTAAAAAAAATTCCCCTTTCTGGCTTATTCGCGTCGCATTCCTTTCGCAAAACTTCGGGGAGAGCGATAAGGAAAAGTGAGAGGACTGAAGGGGTTGAAGAGAGGGAGTGGAAGATGGAAGACGTTTGGAGGCCAGGAAGAAATTCCTCGATAATATGTTCTCACCGAGGCGAGACTTACCCTCTCTCTCTCTCTTCGTCTCTCCTCATCGCTCTCACTCGCACCCTCTACCCTCCCTTCTCTCCCTCTACCCCCTCCCGTCCTTCCATTTTTTATCTCTTCTCTCTTTCTCACCGCTCGTCCCTCTTCGTTTGACGCCTCCTCCTCCTCCTCCAGATGACTTTCCTCCTTTTACGCAGATTATTTTTTCTGGGAAAAAGATGAAGGTTGTCATCAAACGGTCTTATTTTTTTTTAATCTCGAGGTTTCATTTTATTCCTCTCCCTCAGTAATTTATCGCTGTTTCTCCTCTCGTTTTATAATGCGAGTTTTTATTATTTTTTTTATATTCTCGTCGCTCTTCATTGTTCGTCGTCGACGTCAAAATATTTTCGGCTCCAATCATTCGTCGCGAAAGAGTCGGCGGGGCGTCTAGATATTGGTGGGGTGGGAGTGGGGAGGAAATAAAGAGGGAGGCGTAAATTTTCGTCTGGATAAAAGGAAATGGAGATGGGGAAAATTTGGGCGAGATTAGAGTTTTGGAAGTTTTGTGCGTGAAACAATGGCGATTTGATTTGGGTCGTCGTGCTTTGACGCAGTCGGAGATTTTTGCGTCTGCGTGATGACGATATAGAGCACGCGGTGTGATTGTATACGCGGAGTTCGATTTAAATAAGATTGTTTATTTGAAATAAAGGGCTACCGTAAGCACCATTCTGCTCTTTCTCACGCGTTGCTTTCTGTGCCGTCGTATCAGGATTTTTTTTACCGTAGGACTTATGTTGGTGTTTTTTTTTTTGGATTCTCGGACTCGAATTGAAATTCAGAGAAAAAAAATGTTCACTCTGTGGTTATTTCATTAAAATCAGTTTTCTTCGTGAATGATAAAAAGGACTGGATCATTCGGTGATACTCGTAAAAATTTTCACGAGAAAAATTCTATGAATGTTGCAGTAGAAAGCATTTCTTCTTATTTTTGTCGTAAGATGAGCTTATTTAGGAGAAAATGTTCCACAGATAGTTAATGAAGACAAACCAAACATCTTCCGTTGGCCTCCATTGTTCTGTCTTCCTCTGGTTTCCTTTTTCATACCGATAGGTCCAAAAAGTCTTCTCTGTGATTTTTTTTAAACGATAAACAGCGAAAATTCTTTGAGAAGGTAAAACTGGTCACTGATGGAGTCACCGCGAACTTGATTACAGTCTACTGAAGGTTGATCACAACTGACGACGGCTTCTTTATATACGAAACGCACCTCCTGTTTTCATAACCTTTTTGAAATGTCTCTTCTCTCGGTTTGATTTTAGCCATGGGACGAGTTCTCTCCATCCAATTACTATAATTTGTGTTATTTAATTTTACCCAAGTAATTTCGTTCTCACCCATTAAAGAACGTACAGTAGTTCCTTGCGGAACGTGTAGGTTGTGTTCTCGGAAAAGGCCGCTTTGGGCAAAACTTCTTATTCTACCTCATAGAATGTTTTGCGGAAATTTAACACCTAATGGATAAAATTAACTTGTTTGTATAGGCTAAGAGCTTTCTCGGGTTTTATACAAACGTTACTCGCGTTGTGCGCCCAATTCAGAACCGCGTATATGTAGTTAATTTTTATACGTTTTGAGAAAACTTGCGCCGCATTTATTTCCCCGCGTACAGTCAAATCCGCGCATGGGAAAATCGTGCTAGACGAGGGTTTACAGCACACATTTTCCGTGATATATTTTTTTTCACGCAGTCTACCAAAAAAACAATCGGGAAACGGCATTCCGAAATAGACCCGTGTATTCCATTACGTCTGCTTCGGCAGCGTCTATAACAAGAGCCGTAAAAAGGAAAGGAGTGCATTTTGCTCCACGTGTTCCGCATGAGACGAAACGGGTAGGTTGGGGAGGGGGGGGGGATGTTAGAGACTAGTTTTATCGTTCCGTGCTGGATACGTGACATAATGCGGGATGAGGGTGCGTAGCGGGAATGATTTGATTGGGACGGGTGATGGGCGTTGCCAGGGGGAGTCCCACAGAGCGTGTGGGCGAAATGTGTTCGGGAAGATGGTTGAGTGGTGTCCGTGAAGGAGGCAGCCGTCCTGCTCTACGAGGAATTCCCTTCTCTCTCTGTACTTACGCGCGCTGCATGATTGATGAGGGCGGGGGTGGGAGAGTTCCAGTGGCGGAGGAAGGTCGGGAGGGAGGAGGAAGGTGATGGAAGGCGAAGGAAGGAGAAGGATGT